>OY282609.1:42437892-43757892 GCA_958298945.1 Atherix ibis | reverse complement strand
CATTATTTATACATTAACTAAAAATAAGTTAATGCTTATTGCCCACCATCCATCCAACTAATTGATCTTATGTATAGAGATATATAATGATCCAATACAATATCAATATACTTTAATGTTAAAGTTTATTGCCACCTTCTTTCTTCTATCCATCAAAATGATTTTATTATATTTCATATTAAATTCTTATTTATATAAGTATATTTACCCAACAATTATAAATGACAATAATAATATGTTAATGTTTATTTCAACCATTCATCAAAATGATCATATATAAGATCTTATATATATCATATTAAGTTCTCATAATTATAAGTATATTTATACATTAAACCAAAAATAGAAATATAAATTAGTAAATACTTATTATTCCAACACAACAACCAACAATACAATATCAATATGTTAAAGTTAAAAACTTTTATCAAAATGATTTTATATATTATATCATATAATTATTATTATTATGATAAGTTCTTTTTAAAAAAATATATAATATTATATTATTTTTTAAAGCCATAATTAATATAAGTGTAAATACTTATTAATACTTTTTCTTATAAGTATATAATACATCATATATCCATCACCCATCCTCCGCAACTAATAAATAATTATTAATACATAACAAGTATAAATATTATACCTGCTACCTTATATTTAATACACATATATATATATTTATATATCTGCATAGTAAATATTCGAATCATCGAGCATAGGTTAAGTTTCAGTGGATCGCAGTATGGTAGCTGCTCTTCCATTAACAACACCTTGCCCGATACCAAAGTCGTTTACAATTGATTCAAGGTATTACATTATATATGAAAACAATTTGTATTATATAATTGGCACTTAACATGAATCTCGTGCATAATAAGAAACACATTACCCATATTATATTACTAATTGGTTTCGGTAAAAAACATTTTCGCTAAATTACTTATGTAGTCTAGCTTACAACGTCATATTACCATATAATATAATTAACCCCATTACTATTATTACAATCCAGCACGGATACGACCTTAGAGGCGTTCAGGCATAATCCAGCGGACGTAGCATCATACCACTGTTCTCTCGAACAAGTATTGTACCAATTGTCCGTACCTGCGGTTCCTCTCGTACTACGCAGGAATGCTGTTGTAATAACTATATTTGTCATCAGTAGGGTAAAACTAACCTGTCTCGCGACGGTCTAAACCCAGCTCACGTTCCCTTGTATGGGTGAACAATCCAACGCTTGGTGAATTTTGCTTCACAATGATAGGAAGAGCCGACATCGAAGGATCAAAAAGCGACGTCGCTATGAACGCTTGGCCGCCACAAGCCAGTTATCCCTGTGGTAATTTTTCTGACACCTCTTGTTAAAAACTCTTTAAACCAAAAGGATCGATAGGCCGAGCTTTTGCTGTCTCTGTATGTACTGAATACCGAGATCAAGTCAGCATTTGTCCTTTTGCTCTATGTGTGGTTTCTGTCCGCACTGAGCTGGCCTTGGGACACCTCCGTTATTATTTGAGAGATGTACCGCCCCAGTCAAACTCCCTACCTGGAAATGTCCTTGAATTGGATCATATCTAAGTATAAGAGTTATACCGAATTAAACTAATATTTTAAAATTCACAAAAGCAAAAATTATAATTTCATTATAATTTGTTTGGTATGTATAACAAACTCATAATATTTCAAACAAGAAACTTGTATCAAAACAAAACACCATAAAAACATATAAATACATTTTAAGAATGGCTATGTATATAATACACGTTCCATTTAATCAAGTAAGTAAGGAAACAATAAGAGTAGTGGTATTTCATTGTTGATATTAAATCGAAATTTAATATCTCCCACTTATGCTACACCTCTTAGGTCTCCTTACATTGCCAGATTAGAGTCAAACTCAACAGGGTCTTCTTTCCCCGCTAATTATTCCAAGCCCGTTCCCTTGGCTGTGGTTTCGCTAGATAGTAGATAGGGACATTCCTACTTGCACGCTACTTCGTGTTGCCTTTCGAGATTTCCGCAGCCAGTTGGCCAAACTCTCTTCTCCTTTGCTTAAAGCTCCGGAGATAGGCATGTTTTTTTTTAGTTTTAGAAACTAACGGGATTTTTGAAACAATGTGCAGACTGTTTCAACACCCACCCTTGGGGTTGCGACCCTAGCTAGTCGACTTAAATTTTACCACAACCACCTCGAATCCTACGCCATTGTCAAGGCCCATAAATGGGGGGCTCCTTGACTCCCGAGGTACGCGTTTTATATAGATTTCTCTATATACGGTGCGATGACCCGTTCGAGTTCCTGACGGAACATCTACCGGATTTCCAGGTTGCACCCTACAAGTACCGGTGAACTTAATAGCTAGAGCTATATGGCTCTAGTTATTGCTTACTCAGCTTGTCATCGTAACCCGAGCTGCGACCGCTTTGAAAGTCTTTTCCTACCCGCGAATAAATTTCCCCCTTTTTTTTGATATCTTTACATATCTTACCCAGCGAAGAGTATTAATTTTATTAATACTGCTTCTTCTTCATCATTACCCTCCTTGTATATTCCCTGAAGACTGAATACAGCTTTTCCGTTACCAGCTCTTGGGGTTTTGCTGGCCACTTAGTGCCTTGTGCCCTACATCCGGCTATAAGCTGCTTTCTTTCTTCGTTAAAGAGTCTGCATTCTAGTAGCAAATGCATTGAGGTCTCGTCCCTTCCACATGCACATTCTGGGTTAGCTTCTAGGTTAAACCCATTTAGCTTGGCCTTAAACTTGCCATGACCCGTTAGAAATTGTGTGACATATTCATCGAGTTTTATCCAATGCATTTGCCTTCGGTCCTCCACGCTCGGGAAGAATTCAAATGTTATTCTTCCCTGCTGGCTATTTTCCCATTGCATTTGCCATCTTTTATAGAACAATTTCTCAAGTCTTGCAGCTGCTTTAGAAGCACTTTCCGGCGTTTCGCCGAACACTTCTGCATCCAATGAGAATTGTTCTCCCCTCCGTAGCTTATAGGCATAAAGTCTCTGCAAGGCCTTTAAAGCTATTGGCATCTGCCCAGTGAGAGTGCACAGTGAGTCATATGAAGTAGTTCTATATGCTCCTGCTATAGAAATCAACGCCATTCGTTGTGCAGACTTAATGACTTTTAAGTTGATGGCGTTGATTCTATCGGCCCATCCAATGGCACCATACGTAAGTAATGGCACATCAAGTCCCTTATATATAGTAAGTTTCGCATAGTGTCTTAGTCCCCATTCGTTTCTCGATATATTTACGAGTCGGTTGTATGCCTTCTTTACTTTGGCTGACGTTTCTGCAGCATGCCTTTTTGATGCATTTCCTTGTTCCAACCATATTCCTAGGTATTTCAAACTACTTGTTGCTCCAATTCTTTTCCCTTGTAGTCTTATAGCTGGAGGTCGCTTTAATTTTCCCTTTAACAGAATCATCTGCGTTTTCTCACTTGCAAGCTTAAGCTTTCGAGTTTCACACCATGATTCTATTTCAGATGCCACTTGAGAGGCTTGATTTTCAATTTCAGCCCTACTGCTGCCCTCCACCAGCACCACAATGTCATCTGCATAGGCTACTGGTGTTATCTTATCCTTCTCAAGTCTTCTGATAAGGTCATCGAAGCCCAGGTTCCAGAGACTGGGACCAAGTACTGACCCCTGCGGGCATCCCTTGGTGACCAATTTGCCAACCTCTTTATGTCTGGAAAGCATCATTACCCTTCTATCCTTAAGGTAGCTTCGTATTATATCATACAATTGTTGCGGAGAATTCCTTTCCCGTAGCTCATGCATAATCGCAGGCCACCACAGGTTATCAAATGCTCCTTTAATGTCGAATGCTACTGCGAGTACATATTTACTTTTCGCAGAAGCAACTAATTTTCTCACCTCGCAGATAGCATCTTCCGTTCCCCTCGAAGCTTTAAACCCATATTGTCTCTTCGCAACATGCATCTCAGAGCTCAGCGTTGGTTCTAATCTATTAAGTATCAGACGCTCGAGCACCTTACCCGCTACTGGTAGAAGGCATATCGGACGGTACGATTTTGGGTCAGATTTATCTTTATCTTCCCCCTTTATTATTGCTCTCATGGAGCCAACTTTCCATATCTTTGGGAACGTACCCTCCGTAAGGCACTTATTATACAACCGGACCATTGTTTCAGACTCAGTCAGGACAACATTTTTGAGTATCTCCACCTCAATGCCATCTGGACCTGGAGCTTTTCCATTCTTGAACCTCCCCACTGCTCTAGTGAGTTCAGGTGCTGTTACTCTCCTGAGTGTTTTACTATTACTCCTATCGAGTACTCTCTGATCCATTTGCTGTCTCCAGAGAGTTTGCTCCGCTGAGTCACTGGAGTTATCATCAGGAGCCAGTGACTGCAATAGTATTTCAGCAGTCTCCTCCCATGTGTGACTGTGTCCATTTGGTCCTTCCACTGTATACAGTGGTTCTTCTCTCCTGATTCTAGAGAGAACAGACTTATAGGGGATACCCCATGGGTTCTTTTCTGCACTTGCCTTGACTAGTTCCTTCCATTTTTCTTGTCTTTCAGTTCTGAGTAGCCTTTTGTAATTCCCAAGAGCCGTCCTATATTCCAGGAGAAGTGTCTTTCTTTTGTTAGGGTCTCTATTCCGTTGCAGGTATCTGCGTGCCCTATACGCACTTTGCTTGCTCTTGGTGACCTCTACAGACCACCCAGGAGACATTCTACTGTGCCATTTACGCCGCTTCATTGCACTCTCACTCGCGGTCAAAATGCACTTGCGCATTTTCTCAACCATCTCATCAGCTTTGAGATGTTGAGTTCCGTTTCTCAGGCCTTCTCTGCTAATATTATCCCGCAGAACCGATCTAAAGACCGCCCAGTTTGCCCTCTTGGTGTTGAACCTATCTTTGAATAGTGTTTCCGCATAATTAGGGTCACGGTTTTTCCACTCAAGTAATATTTCAATAGTTTCATGGTCACTGCTTGTCAGGTTTTTGAGGATTTTCCACCCCTTCACCAACCTGACAGCTGCGGGAGTTGCCAGTGTTACATCAATATTTGATCCTGGTCTCCCATTATTCCCTACATATGTAGGTCCCTGTTCCGGTTTATTTAACACTGTTAGTCCCTTTGATAATATGAGCGCTTCAAGCTTTCTACCTCTCGACAGTCGTCTATCATTTTGAGACCTAGTAGCACATTTAGGATCCCATAGCGGCGAGCAAGCATTTGCATCTATTGCTATAATGATAGGTTTTCCCCTCAGAAATTCAAGGATTTTCCCTATCCTTTCTAACCTTCTGTCGATTTTCCATGCATATTGAAAATATGAGGAGACTAGGTAGATCTCTCCTTCAGGAAAAATTATCTGGACTACCACAGTGTGAGTATCACAAAGTTTTTCAACTTTTAACGCAGTGTAGACGCCACTATTGAATATTATTGCTGCTTGTGGATTCGTGTTCCTACCGGTACCGCACTCTTCAATAATCGTAGTTTTTGGCCCATATCCCCTAACCTTGCCACGATAGCAATAAGGTTCCTGCGCCAATACGATGTTATTTCGTCCCCTAATCAGTTCTGCATTAATTTCCTGAGAAACAGCCTGAGATCGCTGTGCATTTACTTGAAGCAGTCTCAAGACTTTACTGTCCATAGTCGGTTCTTGAGACTCTCCAATCTTTCGCCATCTTATATTTTGGGCAAATAGGGTCGTTTGCACCATGGCTGTTGTTTTTTGTGCAGTTTGCACACTTTGGTGGACTGCTTTTTGCTGGACAGCTATCGAAACTGTGGCCCTCTGCCACACAGTGTGAACATGTTTTCACATTCTTGCATACTCTTGCAAGATGGCCATATTTCTGGCAATTATAGCACCTGGTTGACCCAATATAATCTCGAATAGGGCAAGAAGTCCATCCTATGTATGCCCTTCCCTGTTTTAACAGCGCTTTCCTCTGCTCTGGGCTGACTTCTACTACCCAGTTTGTTGTGGGTGCATCCCTATTTCCAGTGCGATGACTGAGTCGAGGCAGTCCACTTCGATCCTTACTCATGCCGTTAAGGCTCGTTTCGATGAGCGACTCGCGCAATTCCTCTGGCGTAATTTCTCTCGACACACCACTTAGCATTAGCCTTGGATTATTTCCGCGACTTTCACAAACGTGCAGTCCTGCCTTTGCCAGTTGCCCGCATGCCACTATTTTTTGGGCACCGACAGCTGTAGCTGTTTCAATCACAAGCCCATTCTCCCCTGTTCTCCTTAGCGCCATTATTTTAATGCCGGCCTTACCAGGGTTCAGGGTTTTCTTCAGTGTCCTGTCGACTTCTTCCCTTGTCTTCAGGCTCGAGTTCGCCGATGGAAAGACCTTAACAGAGAACACCTGGGTAACAGGCCTAGCTGTCTTTACCGGACTGCCAGTCACCTGTTGTACAGGTGCTCTTTTCGCCACATCGGCAAAACTCAACCTTGAGCTTATGATCGATGTCATTGGCCTTTGCGAGGTTGCAGGACCCCCATCTGAAATTTTTTTCCAGGGAAGAGTAGGGGTTTCCCTCTTTTTCCCACTATTCAGGGCCCTGAGAACTGCATTTTCAGTCAAGACCTCTGCTACTGCCTCATCCAGGCCCATCAGCAGGTCCAATATCTTCCCCGCCCCCTTACCTAGTGTCTTATCTAGGGCATATTTATGTACTGCCCTCCTAAAGATCCTGCTGGCTTCCTTAACCGACTCCTCGGTTGTTTTCTTTACCACAGGTGCCGTCGTTCCTTCTTGAATTGTTGCGGCAACGACCAGATTGGGTGCGCTTTTTTCCCGCTTGAACCCTTCTGACTCCGAATCTGCGTCATTGTTGGCTTTCTCCTCATGACTGCAGGAAGCGAGTACGGCATAACTCCCCTTTTGGTGTACGTCCACTGCAGCAGTGCTAGGCTGCAGAGTTCTCTTCCTCACCCTAATCGTACCAGTGGAGGAATCAGAGTCAGCCGTGCTGCTCTTCTTCTGCGAAGAATCTAAGAGGGCTTCTACGAGCTCATTATTCCTGCTCTTTTTTTTCTTCATTTCTGTGGATCCCCAAAAGTTTATTTATTTACTTGAGTGCAGTACTTACTGTTTCTCTTTAGACTTTATACTTAAATACTTGTGTAGTCTTCTGAGGATGGCAATCTGTAAAGACTTTTAGTAAGTATGTTTTTTTTTCAAAAGTTTTTTTTATATTAAAATATTTGCGTCACTCGTTGTTACTCTTTTTTCCGATCGTCTAACCACTGTTCACTATTTATACTTTTTCTCCCGTGAAAATGCTGTGTTAGGTTTCTGACACTAATTTATTCACGAAATATGCAAATTCGTGAATTTCTTGAAACCTTTTTAAACTTTCGCACTTAACTTCCCGAGTTTTCGTCCGATTTCACTTGGCTCCTCGTACAGGTAAGCCCTTCGCCTTCGATCGTGCACCAACTCGCAATTGTCTTAATGGTTATTTGCGCTTTTTTCCGCACTTTGAAAATGAACACGTGCAGTGTCAGTGTTTTTCAAATTCGGTTTTTTTTTCGCGTTTTTCTAATTTTTTTTTCAATACAAATGTCCGCGACACTCCACTGATCGACACTGTCAGGTTTTTTTACGTTTTTACACCGTTTTTTTACTTGGTTTAGCTGCTTTTATACAGCACCATAAAACACAACTAGTTCCTTTGACAGATCAAACAGAACTAGTAGATAGGGACATTCCTACAGTTCACGATACTATTTCGTGTTTTGTTTGCACCGAAGTGTGGGATAAATTCCGCGACCAGATGGTCATACTCCCATCTCCGAAGAGACAAACAAAATTTGCTATTATAGCAGTAGGCAATCAAAACCATGTCCCTGTGTATACGAACTTGGAATAATCTTATGGGGATCGATTCCCGAAAAAGTTATGGTCCGTGTTTCATCATATCATGTACAGTCAAATGGCGGCTCCATGTTCTCCGAACACTTCAACGCACACCACCCGACCTTTTTATTATGATACATCTTGAATGAATAACTTATTTGAGTTGTTATATTTATTTTAGCCCCCTGAAGCTATTATGCTTGTGTTAAGATGAAAAGCATTTTAAACCTATCATCCCTCCACCAGGGGCGGAAGTAGATAGGGACAGTGAGAAATTGTTATTTAACGTGACCTAGTTGTCCAAACCCCAAGACCACGAGTCGCCAACGACTATAGGAATCGAGATACGCTCGATCAACGCACCACCATTACTGGCAGTTAACAGATAGAATCAGTTACAAGCTGACTCTCCACCTGCTGGTGGCGAGGACTATCTAAACCTCTACTGTCATAAGCAGTGACAGTGCCCGAGATAAGTGCAATGCATTGCTACATTTGCCAGTTACCTCACACCTGCGATCCGAAGACCGTACCCGCGACATGGGTATTAACCACAACCACCACGTTGCTGCCAAATGGCGCCTCACCTCGATCGGGCACAGTATATTCTACTGTGGGGCTCCCGATCCCCGTGGTACCCATTTTTGTTTTAAGAGTACTCTGGTTTGTACTCCGCTCGTAGAGCTACGGTAAGGAATCTAGTAGATAGGGACAATTCCTATATAAATTGGAATAATAAAATATAAATTTTAGGTCTATCTAGAAGCTGAAAAAGGGTATTTAACAACCTAAAATAAAATATATATTTTTCAACATTTTTCATTATTAACCCTATTAGTTTGATCCTAATAACACTATAAAGATACATTTCAGTTAACTTTATATTGTTAAAATTATAATTTATAACAATACGAAAAGAAAACTTTTGGTCTATCTAGAAGCTGAAAAAGGGTATTTAACAACCTAAAATAAAATATATTTTTTTAAACATTTTTCATTATTAACCCTAATAACATTGTAAAGATACATTTCAGTTTACTAAAATTTTTTTCTAACCACCAACTTTTATAAGCCATTTTATTATTAGTTATACCATCCATTTGTTCAACAAAAAACCTAAAATGCTTATTCCACATATTAATATCATATAAAATGATCATATACAATTTATTAAATTATATATATTTTAAAATTTTTATGATAAGTTCTATATTATAAGAATATTTATACAATATCAATATACGTTAATGTGAATATTTTTTGCTAACGTCCATCTAATAATGATTTTATATATTATATTTCATATTAAGTTCTCATTATTTATACATTAACTAAAAATAAGTTAATGCTTATTGCCCACCATCCATCCAACTAATTGATCTTATGTATAGAGATATATAATGATCCAATACAATATCAATATACTTTAATGTTAAAGTTTATTGCCACCTTCTTTCTTCTATCCATCAAAATGATTTTATTATATTTCATATTAAATTCTTATTTATATAAGTATATTTACCCAACAATTATAAATGACAATAATAATATGTTAATGTTTATTTCAACCATTCATCAAAATGATCATATATAAGATCTTATATATATCATATTAAGTTCTCATAATTATAAGTATATTTATACATTAAACCAAAAATAGAAATATAAATTAGTAAATACTTATTATTCCAACACAACAACCAACAATACAATATCAATATGTTAAAGTTAAAAACTTTTATCAAAATGATTTTATATATTATATCATATAATTATTATTATTATGATAAGTTCTTTTTAAAAAAATATATAATATTATATTATTTTTTAAAGCCATAATTAATATAAGTGTAAATACTTATTAATACTTTTTCTTATAAGTATATAATACATCATATATCCATCACCCATCCTCCGCAACTAATAAATAATTATTAATGCATAACAAGTATAAATATTATACATGCTACCTTATATTTAATACACATATATATATATTTATATATCTGCATAGTAAATATTCGAATCATCGAGCATAGGTTAAGTTTCAGTGGATCGCAGTATGGTAGCTGCTCTTCCATTAACAACACCTTGCCCGATACCAAAGTCGTTTACAATTGATTCAAGGTATTACATTATATATGAAAACAATTTGTATTATATAATTGGCACTTAACATGAATCTCGTGCATAATAAGAAACACATTACCCATATTATATTACTAATTGGTTTCGGTAAAAAACATTTTCGCTAAATTACTTATGTAGTCTAGCTTACAACGTCATATTACCATATAATATAATTAACCCCATTACTATTATTACAATCCAGCACGGATACGACCTTAGAGGCGTTCAGGCATAATCCAGCGGACGTAGCATCATACCACTGTTCTCTCGAACAAGTATTGTACCAATTGTCCGTACCTGCGGTTCCTCTCGTACTACGCAGGAATGCTGTTGTAATAACTATATTTGTCATCAGTAGGGTAAAACTAACCTGTCTCGCGACGGTCTAAACCCAGCTCACGTTCCCTTGTATGGGTGAACAATCCAACGCTTGGTGAATTTTGCTTCACAATGATAGGAAGAGCCGACATCGAAGGATCAAAAAGCGACGTCGCTATGAACGCTTGGCCGCCACAAGCCAGTTATCCCTGTGGTAATTTTTCTGACACCTCTTGTTAAAAACTCTTTAAACCAAAAGGATCGATAGGCCGAGCTTTTGCTGTCTCTGTATGTACTGAATACCGAGATCAAGTCAGCATTTGCCCTTTTGCTCTATGTGTGGTTTCTGTCCGCACTGAGCTGGCCTTGGGACACCTCCGTTATTATTTGAGAGATGTACCGCCCCAGTCAAACTCCCTACCTGGAAATGTCCTTGAATTGGATCATATCTAAGTATAAGAGTTATACCGAATTAAACTAATATTTTAAAATTCACAAAAGCAAAAATTATAATTTCATTATAATTTGTTTGGTATGTATAACAAACTCATAATATTTCAAACAAGAAACTTGTATCAAAACAAAACACCATAAAAACATATAAATACATTTTAAGAATGGCTATGTATATAATACACGTTCCATTTAATCAAGTAAGTAAGGAAACAATAAGAGTAGTGGTATTTCATTGTTGATATTAAATCGAAATTTAATATCTCCCACTTATGCTACACCTCTTAGGTCTCCTTACATTGCCAGATTAGAGTCAAACTCAACAGGGTCTTCTTTCCCCGCTAATTATTCCAAGCCCGTTCCCTTGGCTGTGGTTTCGCTAGATAGTAGATAGGGACATTCCTACGGTCACGCTACTTCGTGTTTACCTGTACTAATGTATGGGATATCCTCAGCTAAGAAGCCAAACTCCCATCTCCGAAGAGACAAGTATTTTTAGTCTTGAAAAAGACTAACGGAGGTTTGTGATCCAGTTATCAACTGATCAACACCCTTCCTGGGGCTGATTCTAGCTACTGAAACCACAGTTACCTCTTGAGCCGAACACGAAATAACTATGAGATTGGAATTCCCTATTTCTCACTAGACTTTAAGGCGTTCAAATTAAATCAAACTGTTTCCAGAATGATTGAGTCTAGTTTTTGACCTCTAATCAAAGCACTTGATAGTTGGCTTTTGTATTAGTTCGGCCTTTATATACATGTATAGTTTTGTTTTTTCACAAGAACTATTCACATATCCAACGCAATTATTTTGCCTGCACATGAAAGAATATCAGAGTTGTTATCCATTCCAATTTACTATTGCCCCCTGTTAGCTTGATTGCCATCGTCCAGATGAAAAGTATTTTACTTAGCATCCTTCAGCAGGGGCGGAGTAGATAGGGACAGTGAGAAATTGTTATTTAACGTGACCTAGTTGTCCAAACCCCAAGACCACGAGTCGCCCACGACTATAGGAATCGAGATACGCTCGATCAACGCACCACCATTACTGGCAGTTAACAGATAGAGTCAGTTACAAGCTGACTCTCCACCTGCTGGTGGCGAGGACTATCTAAACCTCTACTGTCATAAGCAGTGACAGTGCCCGAGATAAGTGCAATGCATTGCTACATTTGCCAGTTACCTCACACCTGCGATCCGAAGACCGTACCCGCGACATGGGTATTAACCACAACCACCACGTTGCTGCCAAATGGCGCCTCACCTCGATCGGGCACAGTATATTCTACTGTGGGGCTCCCGATCCCCGTGGTACCCATTTTTGTTTTAAGAGTACTTTGGTTTGTACTCCGCTCGTTAAAGCTACGGTAAGGAATCTTGTAAATTCCTAGGCACCGCTAGGCCAGCTCAGGTACGCGGGTTCGCCAAAACCCGAAGGTACAACCGGAATCGACCTTGGTCTTTCACCCGGTTGTGGCCACCCTGCGTGTCATTCACGCACTCATTCACGCATCATTCTCATTCTTCTTTCAAACAGTGCCACGGCAAAAGCATTCAAGCATTCATATCTCTCTTTCACACTCAACACACCACTCACATCCACACTATCACCATTCGCCACGATTCCACATGCACCTAAGTCACGCAAGTCCCCATATAGGCTACACTCTACAAGAAGGTGCTTAACACTCTCCTCCTCCGCTCCACACGGACATCTAGCATCCGTAGCCAGACCACGCCTATACAGGAACCCATTCATACTGCCGTGCCCCGTAAGCAAATACCCAAGGGGCAGACCAAACTCAAAACCACACGCAGACGCAAAGCACACATTCGGAATGAACATGTGCGTCCATCTGCCATTCACACTCTCATCCCATCGTTGCTGCCATATCTCATGCATTTTGTTCAGAACCAGTATGCGCTGATGGCGCGGACTGAGATTCCGAACCTCATCATTCTCAACCGGACAACCTTGCAGTGGGATGCCCCGCCTCAGACGGTAGTGGATACTTCCACGCAGCACCTCCAGGTCCCATGGGATTTCTCCCATGAGAACCTGCATCGCTTCGGTCGACACAGTCCTACAGACATTCAAGCATGCATACAATACCATACGCTGCACTGAGTTTATGGCCACCCTCGCATATTGGTGGCGCATAGTATCAGCCCACACGCAAGACGCATACATCGCACACGGAAGAAACACACTTTTATACAGGACCCTCACCGCTCTGGACTTAAGGCCCCATTCCTTGCGAAGTACTCGCACCAGCATGCCAACCAAACCGGCTACGCGCCCCCTTAGATGTTGCAAGTGAGGCCGAAAGTTCAGCCTCTCTCCAACCATTAATCCAAGGTACCTCACTTGTTGCACGTATCGGACCCCAACCGTCTCTAAGCGAATATTGGGCGGCCTACTGGCCGCCAAAAACCCCTTTAACAGCATACACACCGTTTTCCTTTCGGAAACTTTAACACCCATTCTTTCACCCCATTCTGAAACAAACTGCATATAGCGGGTTCCCGCAACCTCTACTGCAGACCTACTCCCGCCCTCAATCAAGAGCAGAAGATCATCCGCATACGCAACCACAACACAACCGGTCTCCTCCAACCTTACCAAGAGACCATTCATCATCATGTTCCAGATGGCTGGGCCGGCCACAGATCCCTGTGGACAGCCACGCACCATCTGGCGAACAATCCGACCATTATTCCCACATACCACCGCGTACCTTTCATGGAAGTAACTTCGCCACAGCGAAGCCTCCTCACATGAAACCTCCTCCAGTCGCTCCATGATGCGATCCCATCGCAGGCAGTTGAACGCACTCTTGAAGTCCACAAACACACCACATACATATTTACTTGCACTTTCATCCACATACTGTCTAACACGCATCCAGGCATCCTCAGTCGATTTACCTTTCGTAAATCCATACTGAGAGCCGGACACATTGAAGTCTGCCAACTTCACATTCAATCGGTGTACCATCATACGCTCGAGGACCTTGCCGAATACTGGCAGTAAGCATATCGGCCTGTAGGAGGACGGTTCAGTCCTAATCCCGTCCGGAGACTTGGGAAGGATGACCACGTCTCCTACTTTCCATTCACGCGGAAACACACCACTCTCCAGGCATTCACCGTAAAGGCTACTCACATGTGCGGGAATAGTCCGCCAAACACTCCTCATCATCTGACCAGTCACACCATCTAATCCTGGGGCACTTCGCACTTTCGTGCTCCACACCGATCCATCAATTTCTTCCCATTCAAACGGCAGGGGGTATTTCCTGCTAACAGTCACTTCTTCTTGCCTTTCAATCCCAGGAAAGAAGTCACTCATCAATGCATTCACACTGTCCTCCCAATTACTCGTATACCCATTATTCACTCTGATGCTCGATATATCATTTCGAGCACCTTTGCGCATGCATAAACGATACACCGGACCCCATACATCCGCATTTCCAATTTCATTCACATACTTCTGCCAGTGCTTTTCCTTGGCAAGTCTAATACTTGTCACATACTCAGCTCTGGCCGCCCTGAAGGTCACACCTTCAGTGTGCGCATCTACACCACGGCGTCTACATCGCTGGTAGATCCTACGCAACCTACCAACTTTTCTCTTTTCCAAGCCGAGCTCCCGGTTCCACCATGGAGTCGCTCTCCTACGCCCCTCTACTCTTTTATTCATGCACCTATCATTCACAACATTCACGCATCTGCTCAGCTCAACCACCTTTTCCTCCAATCGCATCGACTGAAATCTAGTAAACTCACAGATCTCAGCCGCGACTTCCTCCCCGTAGACTATCCAGTCCACCCCACCGGTATGCCACCGTCTACCACGGGCAGAAACCTCGCAATGGTCATCCACTGGCGCAGTCACCACCAGTTCAATGAGGTTGTGATCGCTCACCCCCCACTCAGGCAATATTCTCCACTCATACTCATAACAGTCAGCAGCACGATTGCACAGTGTGACATCAATGTCACTCTGCCCATTCGGTCCGCTGAAAGTATACCATTCACTCGGAACATTCAGTACATTCATACCACTGGCCATAATCCACTCTTCGAGTTGCCTGCCCCTCACACAACTCGGTTGGTCAGTGTCTCCCCTCTTGCTAAACCAGAGAGGAGAAACAGCATTCGCATCCATACCGATCAACACAGGCGAACGCCCACACTTAGCCAACACCGTGTCAAGATACCGCAGGTACGGCTCTATTTCAGAGCCAAACCTGCAATACACCGACACAGCGTACAGCTCTATTCCCCCCTTCTTGATATACACGCACACACCGAATTCATTAGAACATTCATCCACACGAACAACATCCATTCCCACGCCAACAACAGAGACGGCCGAGTCAATTTTGCCCCCGACCCTGGCACTGGTGAACGTCCTGGCGGATCTTCCCAATCCGCACACCGACCCACCATAAGAATATGGTTCCTGGATCAGTGCTACATCCACCCCATTCTCACACATATATACACTCAACTCATTCATAACCGCAGCAGACGCATTCGCATTCAGTTGGATGTGCCTAATCATTTTAGGCAACAATCCTCATTCTCTCTCTTTCGCACAACCTTATATACACCGGGCAATCCTCCGACATGACGGAGTGCGTACCCGGAAGGCCACGCAGATGGCAGTTGCGGCAACACTCCATGTTCGGGCATTCCCGAGCAAGATGGTCACCACTACCGCACCGACTGCAAAGCCTTCCAGCCCGCCTACAGCCATCACGGAGATGCCCGAAATCCAGGCAGCCGTGGCACCTACGTACCAATTCGTATTCACGAATTGGTAGGCACAACCATCCCACAAACACACGTCTTTCACTAAGCATTCTCTCCTTAGCTCTACCACTTACCTCTATGACAACCATATGTTTGCCATCCTTACCGGTTGTCCTTCTGATCACCGATACTTCTTTTTCTGCCTCCACCATTATGCCGCGCATATTTTTTTCTTGCAGCTGCTGCACTAGTTCGGTGTTGTCCACCTCTGCCGGTACGGCGTGGATGACGAGCTTCGGTCTCGCCCTCTTCGGCTCGCTCGTCACCAAACCAGCTTTCACGAAGTCAGCTGATTCGGCGACACGCTTCAATTCGCCGCTGCTGCAGACCTCCACTGCAACACCCTCCTTCAGCCGCCGTACAGCACGGACGCGTACGTCCGCCAGCGACTTTCCCGCCTCCAACACTCTCTTTCTCACCTCCTCAGTTGGCACTCCCGCTGCAGCAGCCTTCACTACCAGCGCGAAGGTTTGTGCCGGTGGAGGCGGCAAAGGCACCAGCTTCCTCGGCCTTGGAACAGGCCGTGGCACAATCCATGGATTTGCCGCAACGGCGACTGGCGCAGTGGCGGGGACCACCACCCCCCCGCGGATCGGGTGAGTGCCGCGCGTGGCAGCCGCAGCAGCAGGAACACGCTGTGACGGAGAGACCGTCGCCGTACTCTCCAGCCTACCCTGCAGATAGGAGAGCCTCTTCTCCAACATGGTGGCAGCAGCAGCAGCTTCAGCCACAAGCATCAAGACCGCACTTATGGCTCCAGGTGCCCTGTTCGTCGCCAGGTCGTGAACACCTTGCCCTACACTCTTCAGTGCGTCCATCAATGAGGGTGCACTGGCTGCCTTCCTCCGTAACTTCTGCGACTCATCAGTCAACAGCACCTCCGCCACCTCAGCAGCCGCCTCCTTTACCTCCGCAGCAGCCTCCTTCGCAACCTCCCGCAAGGTCGCCAGCGGTACCTCATCACTGGGGAAGCACTCCGCCTCCGCCAGGTCCAGCGTTAGACGCCTCTTCTTCACGGACGCTCTCCGCTTCACCATCGCGATAATGGTCGCGACGAGACTCTTCACAACGCGTCAAAAACGCGGAAGACACGGAATTCGCAAAAAACGCGAAAAACGCAAAATCTGCGAAAAACGCGAAAAAAAAAAAAAAAAAAAAAAAAAAAAAAAAAAAAAAAAAAAAAAAAAAAAAAAAAAAAAAAAATGGCGGCCGTCGACGAAATTCGTCGTCCGATAAAAATTCGTTCGGTCGCTCGCCGGCGATTTTTTGGTCTCGAGTGGACCCGTCTACAAACCTCCACTAGGTTCGGTACCAAGTGGACTCTGCTAAAACGTCTCACTACCACCTGTGGCCTTGAACCACAACAGCTGCTCGCACCAGATGTTCAAGAAAAATTTTCGCACAAGCAGAGTACCGCTATGCAGCCTCTGCTTATGGAAAATTTAACTAGGGAATTTTTCGCGGTCCCTTTTCACTGTCTGTCCGCACAAATACCCGAAACGATAGAGCAAATTTTACACCAAACGATAGAACAAATTCCACGTATGTACGTAAAATTACGTACGTGTAACAATGTTCTTTGCTCTTTTTCCGCACTTCTATAAGTCCGATCAGTCCGAATTTTCGGCTGCACCTTGCCAGACACTAGCACTTGCTTATTCTCAAAAAATCCTTTCAAAATATAGTCCGTTTCAATGTCTTTTCACTAAAATCGCTTTAAAAACCGTAAATCACTAATGAACTGTAATTCGCAATAAAAACTCTGTTTTCGCTCGAAATCAAAAACACGACTACTCCGTTCGAATTCTCAAACACGACTGAGTAGATAGGGACAGAAGAAATCTCGTTAATCCATTCATGCGCGTCACTAATTAGATGACGAGGCATTTGGCTACCTTAAGAGAGTCATAGTTACTCCCGCCGTTTACCCGCGCTTACTTGAATTTCTTCACTTTGACATTCAGAGCACTGGGCAGAAATCACATTGTGTCAACACCCGTTGGGGCCATCACAATGCTTTGTTTTAATTAGACAGTCGGATTTCCCAAGTCCGTGCCAGTTCTGAATTGATTGTTAATTGATAGTCGTTATAAATATATAAAAAGTAAATTTTATAAATTATTAGCAAGAAAGTTCCGTAATTTGGTTACGTAAACTTCTATCCGGGAAATCAACAATTTAAAAAATCATCTCTTTACCCAGAACGAGTACATAAAACCATTTTATTACTTTCCAATCAAGCCCGACTATCTCAATCTTCAGAGCCAATCCTTATCCCGAAGTTACGGATCTAATTTGCCGACTTCCCTTACCTACATTATTCTATCGACTAGAGACTCTTCACCTTGGAGACCAGCTGCGGATATAGGTACGGCCTGTTAAGAAGTTTGCGTTTCCTTACCATAAATTTTCAAGGCCCGAGGAGAAAATATCGACACAGCAGTAAATGCCATGCTCTTCTAGTCCATTCACCATATCTCTCTTCGAAAGACTTCCATGGTGATACGACTATGAAACAGAAAAGAAAACTCTTCCGATACCTCTCGACGGTTTCTTTATGGTTATTTCTGTTACCAGGATGAGCAAAAAGCCCATTTTTAATAACAAACGTATACTTAACAGGTTACGGAATTGGAACCGTATTCCCTTTCGTTTAAATATATATATTAACTAATAGTTTATATATATACATTGGTTTTCACCATAAACTTAGGACCGACTAACTCGTGATCAACCACTGTTCACACGAAACCCTTCTCCACTTCAGTCCTCCAAGGTCTCATTCGATTATTTGCTACTACCACCAAGATCTGTACCAATGGCGGCTCCATGCAGGCTTACGCCAAACACTTCAACGCACACCATCGTACCCTCCTACTCACTAAAGCTTTAAGATTTATTAATTTATAAATCATTTGCTTTAGCGGTAATGTATAGGCATACAACTTGAGCGCCATCCATTTTAAGGGCTAGTTGCTTCGGCAGGTGAGTTGTTACACACTCCTTAGCGGTTTACGACTTCCATGTCCACCGTCCTGCTGTTTTAAGCAAGCAACGCCTTTCATGGTATCAGTATGAGTTGTCAATTTTGGCGCCGTAACATTACGTTTGGTTCATCCCACAGCGCCAGTTCTGCTTACCAAAAGTGGCCCACTAGGCACAATATATCATAACCTAATCTTCATATCAAGAAAGATAAGGTTCTTACCCATTTAAAGTTTGAGAATAGGTTAAGGTCGTTTCGGCCCTAATGCCTCTAATCATTCGCTTTACCAGATAAGATTATATTATATAATATTTATTTGCACCAGCTATCCTGAGGGAAACTTCGGAGGGAACCAGCTACTAGATGGTTCGATTGGTATTTCGCCCCTATACCCAATTCTGACAATCGATTTGCACGTCAGAACTGTTTCGGTCTTCCATCAGGGTTTCCCCTGACTTCAACCTGATCAGGTATAGTTCACCATCTTTCGGGTCACAACATATATGCTCAAGGTACGCTTTAGTTAGAGGTATAAATAATATCAGATATTAAAATACATAACTATATAAAACGTCCCTGGATGAACTTTATAATAATAGTAAATATTAAATATAAAATAATCCAATATTAACATTTAAGTTAATTACGCCTTTAGGTTTTAAATAATACCTAATGACTTGCACATATGTTAGACTTCTTGGTCCGTGTTTCAAGACGGGTCCCGAAGGTATTCTAAATCTAAAGCATTGTCAATAATATAAATGCTTATAATATATATATTTATAAAATATATACATATATATTTACAACATCTTCATTGATGTTAGCATTATATATTTATGTGCTGTTATATATTTATCCAGTATTATATTTGCAATTTTATAAAATATAAGCCATAACAGCTAATACATATATAAACTTTTTTACTTTAATACCTTATGATAAATTTTGTTTATAACAGATTACAATGTCTTTTACGGAAAAAATGCACAATAATTATATATTTTATATTAAAACTATATGCTTATTGATGACTTTTCCGCAATGCTAATATTATATCATTTTTTTAATATTTTATTATATTGTAATAATATTTCATATTTTTTTAATATTTTTATACATTTTTTTTTTATTAATTTGTAAATAATAAATATTTCAAATTTTTTACTTGTATAAAATAGTTTTTTTATTTTGAAATTATATTTTATATAATAATAATATTTTAATGAATATAATAATTGTTAATGTTAAAAATTCTAAGCAATGTTAAAATTTTATAACACAAAATGCCAATTTTATAATTTTCATCATAAAATCGAGTCAAGTTAGCGTAATCATACAACCCTCAACCATATGTAGTCTATGCAATATATCTAAAGATATACATATAGCATAGACTGTAATATGCGTTCAAATTGTCGATGTTCATGTGTCCTGCAGTTCACACGATGACGCACAGTTTGCTGCGTTCTTCATCGACCCATGAGCCAAGTGATCCACCGCTTAGAGTTTATAAATTTTAAATACACATTATATAAATGAGCATTTTTATATCAAATCAATATTTTTATAAGAATATTAAAAAGAAAAACAACCTTCTTCTGCGAACGTCTAGTTCATCATTGAACTATTACTTAAAATTTTAAGTACAGAATTGGTTGGTCTCTTTTACAATTTATTTATAATATAAATAAATATATATTTTTTATATAATTTCATTTTTAATACTCTTTTTTTCTATATACTTTTAATATATAGTATTTTATTTTATATAAGGTATCATTAATGATCCTTCCGCAGGTTCACCTACGGAAACCTTATTACGACTTTTACTTCCTCTAAATAATCAAGTTTGGTCAACTTTTGCGATATAACCGTAACACATATAGCGTCACAGCAATCACGTCCGGAGACCTCACTAAATAATTCAATCGGTAGTAGCGACGGGCGGTGTGTACAAAGGGCAGGGACTTGATCAATACGAGTTAATGACTCGCACTTACTGGGAATTCCAAGTTCATGTGAACAGTTTCAGTTCACAATCCCAAGCATGAAAGTGATTCAGCGGTTTACCCGGACCTCTCGGTCTAGGAAATACACGTTGATACTTTCATTGTAGCGCGCGTGCAGCCCAGGACATCTAAGGGCATCACAGACCTGTTATTGCTCAATCTCATTATTGCTAAACGCAACTTGTCCATTTAAGAAGCAATCGTTCTTTTTTTATAGAACAAACAAACAGGTACGACTCCACTCACATTAGCATATACAATCAAATACTATAAAAGTATTATGAATGAAAGCTATGCAAAGCTTCAACGCCATAATCCTGAAAGCATCTATTTAATATATTTGAGTCTCGTTCGTTATCGGAATTAACCAGACAAATCACTCCACGAACTGAGAACGGCCATGCACCACCACCCATAGATTCGAGAAAGAGCTATCAATCTGTCTTACTCATTTATGTTCGGACCTGGTAAGTTTTCCCGTGTTGAGTCAAATTAAGCCGCAGGCTCCACTCCTGGTGGTGCCCTTCCGTCAATTCCTTTAAGTTTCAGCTTTGCAACCATACTTCCCCCGGAGCCCAAAAGCTTTGGTTTCCCGGGAAGCGACTGAGAAAGCCATAGTAGTAGCTATACCCAATTGCTAGCTGGCATCGTTTATAGTTAGAACTAGGGCGGTATCTGATCGCCTTCGAACCTATAACTTTCGTTCTTGATTAATGAAAACATCTTTGGCAAATGCTTTCGCTTAAGTTAGTCTTACGACGGTCCAAGAATATCACCTCTCGCGTCGTAATACTAATGCCCCCAACTGCTTCTATTAATCATTACCTCTTGATCTAAAAACCAATGAAAGTAGAACAGAGGTCTTATTCCATTATTCCATGCACAAAATATTCAGGCATTTAAAGCCTGCTTTAAGCACTTTAATTTGTTCAAAGTAATTGTACTGTCCACAATAACACTCAATAAAGAGCATTATAGCAGCTTTATATAGGGCTATTACAAACATATAAATATGTAAGCAATAGCCCTCCAGTAATACGCTAGCACACAAGGTAATGTACTAACCTATATTTTAGGTGTACTACCCGTGTGAAGCACAAATTCAACTACGAACGTTTTAACCGCAACAACTTTAATATACGCTATTGGAGCTGGAATTACCGCGGCTGCTGGCACCAGACTTGCCCTCCAATAGGTCCTTGTTAAAGGATTTAAAGTGTACTCATTCCAATTACAGGGCCTCGGATATGAGTCCTGTATTGTTATTTTTCGTCACTACCTCCCCGTACTGGGAGTGGGTAATTTACGCGCCTGCTGCCTTCCTTAGATGTGGTAGCCGTTTCTCAGGCTCCCTCTCCGGAATCGAACCCTGATTCCCCGTTACCCGTTGCAACCATGGTAGTCCAAGATACTACCATCAATAGTTGATAGGGCAGACATTTGAAAGATCTGTCGTCGGTACTAAGACCGTACGATCGGCAAATTATCTAGAGTTCAACCATATTATACGATTATAAATAATCGCTTGGTTTTTGGCCTAATAAAAGCACACGTTCCAAAAGGTCCGTGTTATCATTGCATGTATTAGCTCTAGAATTGCCACAGTTATCCAAGTAACTGTTTATGATCTAATAAACCATAACTGATATAATGAGCCTTTTGCGGTTTCACTTTATTTATGTATGTACTTAGACATGCATGGCTTAATCTTTGAGACAAGCATATAACTACTGGCAGGATCAACCAGAATATTATATAATTATATTATTTTATAAAAGCATTTTAATTTATGTATAACATTATGTATATACATTTACTATATTGTGTATAACCTTGTTTTTATATGGTATTTTGTACCAATTTATTTTTGGTTCACATTCATATTAACAACATATCAAATTGATACTATAAAATAGTCAATTTTTAAACTTATTTTTTTTGAAAGCACAAGTATGTTTTGTATATTCAAAACATATGAAAATAGACCATTTTTAAAAAATAGATAGTCGAGACCTAAACTTATATCAGTTTTTTGAAAAAAGTAGGATTGGTCCTTTTTTTGCACTTTTTTCAAAACACAGCAAATTTCATAATATTTTTCAATATTTATGTATAAAAATATAAATTAATAATAAATCAAAAAAATTTAAGTCGATTTGGTAAATTTTAACATATAATTTATATTATTTTAATATAAATTTTAGGTCTATCTAGAAGCTGAAAAAGGGTATTTAACAACCTAAAATAAAATATATATTTTTCAACATTTTTCATTATTAACCCTATTAGTTTGATCCTAATAACACTATAAAGATACATTTCAGTTAACTTTATATTGTTAAAATTATAATTTATAACAATACGAAAAGAAAACTTTTGGTCTATCTAGAACCTGAAAAAGGGTATTTAACAACCTAAAATAAAATATATTTTTTTCAACATTTTTCATTATTAACCTATTAGTTTGATCCTAATAACACTATAAAGATACATTTCAGTTAACTTTATATTGTTAAAATTATAATTTATAACAATACGAAAAGAAAACTTTTGGTCTATCTAGAAGCTGAAAAAGGGTATTTAACAACCTAAAATAAAATATATTTTTTTCAACATTTTTCATTATTAACCTATTAGTTTGATCCTAATAACACTATAAAGATACATTTCAGTTAACTTTATATTGTTAAAATTATAATTTATAACAATACGAAAAGAAAACTTTTGGTCTATCTAGAAGCTGAAAAAGGGTATTTAACAACCTAAAATAAAATATATTTTTTTAAACATTTTTCATTATTAACCCTAATAACATTGTAAAGATACATTTCAGTTTACTAAAAATTTTTTCTAACCACCAACTTTTATAAGCCATTTTATTCCACATATTAATATCATATAAAATGATCATATACAATTTATTAAATTATATATATTTTAAAATTTTTATGATAAGTTCTATATTATAAGAATATTTATACAATATCAATATACGTTAATGTGAATATTTTTTGCTAACGTCCATCTAATAATGATTTTATATATTATATTTCATATTAAGTTCTCATTATTTATACATTAACTAAAAATAAGTTAATGCTTATTGCCCACCATCCATCCAACTAATTGATCTTATGTATAGAGATATATAATGATCCAATACAATATCAATATACTTTAATGTTAAAGTTTATTGCCACCTTCTTTCTTCTATCCATCAAAATGATTTTATTATATTTCATATTAAATTCTTATTTATATAAGTATATTTACCCAACAATTATAAATGACAATAATAATATGTTAATGTTTATTTCAACCATTCATCAAAATGATCATATATAAGATCTTATATATATCATAATAAGTTCTCATAATTATAAGTATATTTATACATTAAACCAAAAATAGAAATATAAATTATTAATACTTATTATTCCAACACAACAACCAACAATACAATATCAATATGTTAAAGTTAAAAACTTTTATCAAAATGATTTTATATATTATATCATATAATTATTATTATTATGATAAGTTCTTTTTAAAAAAATATATAATATTATATTATTTTTTAAAGCCATAATTAATATAAGTGTAAATACTTATTAATACTTTTTCTTATAAGTATATAATACATCATATATCCATCACCCATCCTCCGCAACTAATAAATAATTATTAATACATAACAAGTATAAATATTATACCTGCTACCTTATATTTAATACACATATATATATATTTATATATCTGCATAGTAAATATTCGAATCATCGAGCATAGGTTAAGTTTCAGTGGATCGCAGTATGGTAGCTGCTCTTCCATTAACAACACCTTGCCCGATACCAAAGTCGTTTACAATTGATTCAAGGTATTACATTATATATGAAAACAATTTGTATTATATAATTGGCACTTAACATGAATCTCGTGCATAATAAGAAACACATTACCCATATTATATTACTAATTGGTTTCGGTAAAAAACATTTTCGCTAAATTACTTATGTAGTCTAGCTTACAACGTCATATTACCATATAATATAATTAACCCCATTACTATTATTACAATCCAGCACGGATACGACCTTAGAGGCGTTCAGGCATAATCCAGCGGACGTAGCATCATACCACTGTTCTCTCGAACAAGTATTGTACCAATTGTCCGTACCTGCGGTTCCTCTCGTACTACGCAGGAATGCTGTTGTAATAACTATATTTGTCATCAGTAGGGTAAAACTAACCTGTCTCGCGACGGTCTAAACCCAGCTCACGTTCCCTTGTATGGGTGAACAATCCAACGCTTGGTGAATTTTGCTTCACAATGATAGGAAGAGCCGACATCGAAGGATCAAAAAGCGACGTCGCTATGAACGCTTGGCCGCCACAAGCCAGTTATCCCTGTGGTAATTTTTCTGACACCTCTTGTTAAAAACTCTTTAAACCAAAAGGATCGATAGGCCGAGCTTTTGCTGTCTCTGTATGTACTGAATACCGAGATCAAGTCAGCATTTGCCCTTTTGCTCTATGTGTGGTTTCTGTCCAGTTTTTACTTCAAAAAAGATATAAACCACACTTCCACTTGCACTTTCCGATAAGTGTCAAAATAACAACTTTTAAAAACAACAAAAGTATGCAAGCATTTCGGTATACTACCGAAATTTGAGTAATTTTTTTATTGTACCAAACATAGAAGGAATAGCATTTGGTATCAGTGAAAGGTTATTATTTAACGTGATTTTGTTGCCAATGCTTTAGACCACGAGTCGCCTACGACTATAGGGATCGAGATACGCTCAATCAACGCACCTACCATTACTGGCAGTTAGCAGATAGAATCAGTTACAAGCTGACTCTCCACCTGCTGGTGGCGAGGACTATCTAAACCTCTACTGTCATAAGCAGTGACAGTGCCCGAGATAAGTGCAATGCATTGCTACATTTGCCAGTTACCTCACACCTGCGATCCGAAGACCGTACCCGCGACATGGGTATTATCCACAACCACCACGTTGCTGCCAAATGGCGCCTCACCTCGATCGGGCACAGTATATTCTACTGAGGGGCTCCTGATCCCCGTGGTACCCATTTTTGTTTTAAGAGTACTCTGGTTTGTACTCCGCTCGTAGATCTACGGTAAGGAATCTAGTAGATAGGGACAATTCCTACGGTCACGCTACTACGTATTTATTTGCACCGAAGTGTGGGATAAATTCCGCGACCAGTAGGCCATATTCCCATCTCCGAAGAGCCAAACAAAATTCGCTATTATAGAATTTAACCATCGGAACCATGTCCCTTTGTATACGAACTTGGAATAATCTTTGGGGATCGATTCCCGAAAAAGTGAAAGAATAACATATCAGAGTCGTTATCCATTCCAATTTACTATTGCCCCCTGTTAGCTAGATTGCCATCGTCCAGATGAAAAGTATTTTACTTAGCATCCTTCAGCAGGGGCGGAAGTAGATAGGGACAGAAGAAATCTCATTAATCCATTCATGCGCGTCACTAATTAGATGATGAGGCATTTGGCTATTTTTTTTTCCTGTATGAAATGCTTTATGCAGACCCAAATAAATATATTTCCGGGTACTGTGGGACTCCTCGGCCGAGGTTACCCACTAAAACACACATTCTCAAGATTTCTTTCTTGAGACGCTTTATTATCCACTGCGGTT
Source organism: Atherix ibis (assembly GCA_958298945.1). Lineage (NCBI taxonomy): Eukaryota > Metazoa > Arthropoda > Insecta > Diptera > Athericidae > Atherix > Atherix ibis. The sequence goes on along the minus strand of OY282609.1, from coordinate 43,731,586 downwards.
TTTGATGGTAGAGAGTGGAGATTTCTGTTTTTTAGTTCATCAACTTTCATCCCACACCGGTGCGCCGGCTTGCACTTGTAGATGTTGAAGTGCATTTATTGAAGTAATTAAAAATGGACATTCCGCCGATGAGGGTTCTTGAGGAGATCACCTTCAGGTCCTTGGTCTTGATGACTTTGGCCTTGAGAAGGCGGGCCGCTGATGGATGGCTCCATACTCCTCTGCTATTGAGCGTTATACTCAACATTGTCGGCGTATTAGTTCCAAATTTTTCTGCGATGTTCTGCATCAGGGACGGGTTATCCCTCTATCTGGATACTTTTAACGTGTCTGCCTCGGTAAGGTCGCTTTGCTCGCTCACGACCTGAACATCCAGGACCAAAACCTTATCATCCTTGTGAGCAATGATGTCCGGTTTTCTGGGTCCTTCATCCGATGGTATTTTTTCGTTCTTAAGAACTCGATAAGATTGGTTGGTCAGACTTCTAGCCACGTAGTTGACAATAGCATCATGATGCTCTATCCGCTTACCATGTGTACGGTAGCAATTCTGAAGTACATGGTTCAAGGTCTCGCTCTGCATGCATTCTGCTCGAGAGGAGCGATCCCTGACACGACCTCGAGCCGTGCGAGCTCTAGTTGGTATTGCGGCGATGCGGAGTTTACATAGATTAATATAATCTCCTCCTCTTAGGAAGCTCGTGCCATCATTAACCCAGTCGTGTTGATAGGGAACTAGGTGAGACTCTTTCAGAGGGATACCATCATTCATCCTGTGGAGGACAGTTGCCCATCCTCTGTTGATGTCGTCGTAAGAAGCGACTATTGTCCCTTCTTGATGGAGTCTTCTTTCTACCGTAGTAAGTTCATCTTTAATGAACTGAGAGACACGATCACCTGCTAAATAAGTTGAATTAAGCAGGGCGTGTAATTTATCCTTCCTCTGGAGGGGGATAATCCATCTTAGGGATGGTATCCCATGTCCTCCGTCTTTGATGCTTGCGTGTAAATACGCATTTGGACTATCATGTGGTAGTCTTAACCAAATCCTTGTGGAGCGCCGAATGTCTCGGTCAAGTATCCTCAACATACTTAATTGGACCCTACCAGCTGTTAGCTGGTAAATCAGACCTGGTATAAATATAAATGTCAACACCCACAATCTCTGCTGTAGCTTCAGAGGGGCGCGCGAGAGCTTCTCTAGTTTTCCTTGAAGACTCCCTCTTATATCTCCAAGGATCCTACCTTCGGGTATTATCGGAACACCCAGGTATTTGAAATTCTCTATGCGATTCATGGCAGGCACTTTGGTGCCCCCCATGGTGGAGCAGCATTTGGCATCGATTGCGATTTGCTTTGCCTTCGGTACGTTCTTATATGCAATAGTTCTGCATTTGCTGGCGTTCATTGTGAGCCCACATTGGAGTAGGAAATCAGTCACAATATTTAGAAGATCTTGCAGACTCACTTTAGAGGATGCCATCACAATGAGGTCGTCTGTGAACGCCATCATATTGACGTGAAGATTTCCTATATGAACTCCATTGGCATCAGGATTCTGGGCTAGCATTACATCAATGATAAAGTTGAACAAAGTAGGTAATATGGGGTCACCCTGTTTAACTCCGCACGTTGGATGAATATCCTCGGACTCCCAGTCGCCGTGTTGGAGCCGAGTCGTGCTTTGGTCGTAAGTATACATAATGTATTCTATCATTTCTTCTGGAAGGCCTTTAGCCTTCAAGACTTCATGTAATGCTTCGAACGCTACAGAATCGAAGGCTTTTGCAATATCGGTTGAGGCCAGAAACAGCTGTTGTAATTTTTCACGTTGGTGACGAATCACTAGGTCGAGCAAGAAGATGTTCTCAGAGCATCCATCGGTGTTATCGAATGCTCTTTGCCGCTCGTCGATATAAACGAGACGGAGTCTGTTACTAAGGATCTTGTGGAACAGACGCGTAATTACAGATGTTATCGTAATAGGTCGGAAATCACCAGGTTCATTGGCTCCATCCTTTTTTGGAATTAGGATGGTTTTGGATTTTAGGAGGTAAGCTGGTATTCTCCTACAGAGTAAGAAGATGTTAAATACCTCGTGGATATAAATACCTCGTGGATATGCCATATTCTCCTACAGAGTAAGAAGATGTTAGGTCCCTCGTGGATATGCCATTCAAGCCTGGTGCGGTATTTGTGTCAGGATAAGCATTCTTGATGTCATTTTCGCTTATTGGTCGCCAGAGCCAGTCATGGGTGATATTCGATTTGTTCAGGCTAATGTTAGACGCCGGTTTTCGAGTAAAGACTTTCTTCCAAAAGGGAGCCATTACCTCTTTAGGAAGTCTTTCATCTGCACTATTTAATTTATCGCTATCGATTATTTTCCAGCAGCGACCTCGATCTTTTTTCCAAAGATTTTGGACGTGCGCAAACAGATGTTTTTGTTTGCTTTTCCTATTGCTGGACAACGGTATGATAGCTGGCTTACGACGTATTCCCTTTTTTGGAGGGAGAATTGTACGGAGGTACAACTCGAGTTCCATCAAGATGTGATCGGAACTCATATTTCGTAGATTAGTGCAAAGCCTGCTTAGGCGGTCACTATTGAATTGAGCGGGATCTAGATCGCTCAGGTTAGAAATATAATTCAACAGCTCTTCCCGCCTGAAGTCCTGATTGTTTGGGACTTCCTGCGTCTCTTAGTCGACTGGTTTAGAAATGTTTAAGTGCGACTCATTGCCTTGGTCATTTTTTCCTTCAATCTCATGGAGCAGAAGTTCGACGCGTTCTTTATGACTTGGTCTGCGCCTTATACCTTTTATCGCTTTGACCGTACGCTCGGCGAACGTTGCTTGAAGACGTTGATTAATATTGACTGAGACGCTGATGTCTTGCCGCTTTCCATCGGCAATAATTTCGGCCTCCTTTTTTTAAAGGAGAAGTTTTTCCTCCGTTGACCATCGAGCTCTCTTGGTACCGTTTTGCAGACGACGTTCGTCATATCAGACAGGGTGGTTGCGTAGATGGTGAACGCCCCTGCCGGTAGTGGTGGTAAATGTCCTGCCGCAACCGGGGAATTCACAAGTGAACTCGAAGCTGGGATCTGCGTTGTTTTGTGTTGATGAACTAGTTGGGCTGGCGGGGTCAGTTGACCCGCCTTTTATTCTATTTATCCGAGGCTTGTTTTTAAGATTTACACCAACTGAAGATTCAGTCGAGAGGGCTGGTAACCCCCAAGACCCACAAACCCACCTATGGTGGGTGACTGGGGAGGGAGGGTTCGTCAAGCCCTTGATCCGACCCAGAAGAGCCAAATCATCCCTGCCCTATTAAGAGAGTCATAGTTACTCCCGCCGTTTACCCGCGCTTACTTGAATTTCTTCACTTTGACATTCAGAGCACTGGGCAGAAATCACATTGTGTCAACACCCGTTGGGGCCATCACAATGCTTTGTTTTAATTAGACAGTCGGATTTCCCAAGTCCGTGCCAGTTCTGAATTGATTGTTAATTGATAGTCGTTATAAATATATAAAAAGTAAATTTTATAAATTATTAGCAAGAAAGTTCCGTAATTTGGTTACGTAAACTTCTATCCGGATAATCAACAATTTAAAAAATCATCTTTTTACCCAGAACGAGTACATAAAACCATTTTATTACTTTTCAATCAAGCCCGACTATCTCAATCTTCAGAGCCAATCCTTATCCCGAAGTTACGGATCTAATTTGCCGACTTCTCTTACCTACATTATTCTATCGACTAGAGACTCTTCACCTTGGAGACCAGCTGCGGATATAGGTACGGCCTGTTAAGAAGTTTGCGTTTCCTTACCATAAATTTTCAAGGCCCGAGGAGAAAATATCGACACAGCAGTAAATGCCATGCTCTTCTAGTCCATTCACCATATCTCTCTTCAAAAGACTTCCATGGTGATACGACTATGAAACAGAAAAGAAAACTCTTCCGATACCTCTCGACGGTTTCTTTATGGTTATTTCTGTTACCAGGATGAGCAAAAAGCCCATTTTTAATAACAAACGTATACTTAACAGGTTATGGAATTGGAACCGTAATCCCTTTCGTTTAAATATATATATTAACTAATAAATTATATATATACATTGGTTTTCACCATAAACTTAGGACCGACTAACTCGTGATCAACCACTATTCACACGAAACCCTTCTCCACTTCAGTCCTCCAAGGTCTCATTGGATTATTTGCTACTACTACCAAGATCTGTACCAATGGCGGCTCCATGCAGGCTTATGTCAAACACTTTAACACACACCATCGTACCCTCCTACTCACTAAAGCTTTAAGATTTATTAATTTATAAATCATTTGCTTTAGCGGTAATGTATAGGCATACAACTTGAGCGCCATCCATTTTAAGGGCAAGTTGCATCGGCAGGTGAGTTGTTACATACTCCTTAGCGGTTTACGACTTCCATGTCCACCGTCCTGCTGTTTTAAGCAAGCAACGCCTTTCATGGTATCAGTATGAGTTGTCAATTTTGGCGCCGTAACATTACGTTTGGTTCATCCCACAGCGCCAGTTCTGCTTACCAAAAGTGGCCCACTAGGCACAATATATCATAACCTAACCTTCATATCAAGAAAGATAAGGTTCTTACCCATTTAAAGTTTGAGAATAGGTTAAGGTCGTTTCGGCCCTAATGCCTCTAATCATTCGCTTTACCAGATAAGATTATATTATATAATATTTATTTGCACCAGCTATCCTGAGAGAAACTTCGGAGGAAACCAGCTACTAGATGGTTCGATTGGTCTTTCGCCCCTATACCCAATTCTGACAATCGATTTGCACGTCAGAACTGTTTCGGTCTTCCATCAGGGTTTTCCCTGACTTCAACCTGATCAGGTATAGTTCACCATCTTTCGGGTCACAACATATATGCTCAAGGTACGCTTTAGTTAGACATATAAATAATATCAGATATTAAAATACATAACTATATAAAACGTCCCTGGATGAACTTTATTATAATAGTAAATATTAAATATAAAATAATCCAATATTAACATTTAAGTTAATTACGCCTTTAGGTTTTAAATAATACCTTATGACTTGTACATATGTTAGACTTCTTGGTCCGTGTTTCAAGACGGGTCCCGAAGGTATTCTAAATCTAAAGCATTGTCAATCATATAAATGCTTATAATATATATATTTATAAAATATATACATATATATTTACAACATCTTCATTGATGTTAGCATTATATATTTATGTGCTGTTATATATTTATCCAGTATTATATTTGCAATTTTATAAAATATAAGCCATAACAGCTAATACATATATAAACTTTTTTACTTTAATACCTTATGATAAATTTTGTTTATAACAGATTACAATGTCTTTTACGGAAAAAATGCACAATAATTATATATTTTATATTAAAACTATATGCTTTTTGATGACTTTTCCGCAATTGATATTTAGATTCATCAGGCTTAACCTCTAAACAGTTTCACGTACTTTTTTACTCTCTATTCAGAGTTCTTTTCAACTTTCCCTCACGGTACTTGTTTGCTATCGGTCTCATGGTCATATTTAGTTTTAGATGGAGTTTACCACCCAATTAGTGCTGCACTATCAAGCAACACGACTCTTAAGAAATGTCTTTTAGTATATATTAATGTTTTACGGGCCTGGCACCCTCTTTGGGTAATTGGCCCTCTTTAGGAAGGACTTAAACTATTAATATTTAATACTAAATTATAGACATTCTATACACTGCATCTTATATTTGTAAATAATATACAAAATAATTTAGTGCTGAACTATTTTCTTTTCGCTCGCCGCTACTAAGAAAATCCTTGTTAGTTTCTTTTCCTTCCCTCATTAATATGCTTAAATTCAGGGAGTAGTCTCATATGAGTTGAGGTTATAAATAAATTTTTAAATTTTTTATTATAATAGTCAGTAATTTTTTCTGCTATATAATAATGCTAATATTATATCATTTTTAATATTTTATTATATTGTAATAATATTTCATATTTTTTTTATATTTTTATACATTTTTTTATTATTAATTTGTAAATAATAAATATTTCAAATTTTTTACTTGTATAAAATAATGTTTTTATTTTGAAATTATATTTTATATAATAATAATATTTTAATGAATACAATAATTGTTAATGTTAAAAATTCTAAGCAATGTTAAAATTTTATAACACAAAATGCCAATTTTATAATTTTCATCATAAAATCGAGTCAAGTTAGAATAATCATACAACCCTCAACCATATGTAGTCTATGCAATATATCTAAAGATATACATATAGCATAGACTGTAATATGCGTTCAAATTGTCGATATTCATGTATCCTGCAGTTCACACGATGACCCATGAGCCAAGTGATCTACCGCTTAGCACAGTTTGCTGCGTTCTTCATCGACCCATGAGCCAAGTGATCCACCGCTTAGAGTTTATAAATTTTAAATACACATTATATAATGAGCGTTTTTATATCAAATCAATATTTTTATAAGAATATTAAAAAGAAAAACAACCTTCTTCTGCGAACGTCTAGTTCATCATTGAACTATTACTTAAAACTTTAAGTACAGAATCGGTTGGTCTCTCTTAGTATTTATTTATAATATAAATAAATATATATTTTTTATATAATTTCATTTTTAATACTCTTTTTTTCTATATATTTTTTATATATAGTATTTTATTTTATATAAGGTATCATTAATGATCCTTCCGCAGGTTCACCTACGGAAACCTTGTTACGACTTTTACTTCCTCTAAATAATCAAGTTTGGTCAACTTTTGCGATATAACCGTAACACATATAGCATCACAGCAATCACGTCCGGAGACCTCACTAAATAATTCAATCGGTAGTAGCGACGGGCGGTGTGTACAAAGGGCAGGGACTCGATCAATACGAGTTAATGACTCGCACTTACTGGGAATTCCAAGTTCATGTGAACAGTTTCAGTTCACAATCCCAAGCATGAAAGTGATTCAGCGGTTTACCCGGACCTCTCGGTCTAGGAAATACACGTTGATACTTTCATTGTAGCGCGCGTGCAGCCCAGGACATCTAAGGGCATCACAGACCTGTTACTGCTCAATCTCATTATTGCTAAACGCAACTTGTCCATTTAGGAAGCAATCGTTCTTTTTTTATAGAACAAACAACCAGGTACGACTCCACTCACATTAGCATATACAATCAAATACTATAAAAGTATTATGAATGAAAGCTATGCAAAGCTTCAACGCCATAATCCTGAAAGCATCTATTAAATATATTTGAGTCTCGTTCGTTATCGGAATTAACCAGACAAATCACTCCACGAACTAAGAACGGCCATGCACCAACACCCATAGATTCGAGAAAGAGCTATCAATCTGTCTTACTCATTTATGTTTGGACCTGGTAAGTTTTCCCGTGTTGAGTCAAATTAAGCCGCAGGCTCCACTCCTGGTGGTGCCCTTCCGTCAATTCCTTTAAGTTTCAGCTTTGCAACCAAACTTCCCCCGGAGCCCAATAGCTTTGGTTTCCCGGGAAGCGACTGAGAAAGCCATAGTAGTAGCTATACCCAATTGCTAGCTGGCATCGTTTATGATTAGAACTAGGGCGGTATCTGATCGCCTTCGAACCTCTAACTTTCGTTCTTGATTAATGAAAACATCTTTGGCAAATGCTTTCGCTTAAGTTAGTCTTACGACGGTCCAAGAATTTCACCTCTCGCGTCGTAATACTAATGCCCCCAACTGCTTCTATTAATCATTACCTCTTGATCTAAAAACCAATGAAAGTAGAACAGAGGTCTTATTCCATTATTCCATGCACAAAATATTCAGGTATTTAAAGCCTGCTTTAAGCACTTTAATTTGTTCAAAGTAATTGTACTGTCCTACAATAACACTCAATGAAGATTATTATAGCAGGTTTATATAGGGCTATTACAAACATATAAATATATAAGCAATAACCCTCCAGTAATACGCTAGAACACAAAAAGGAAATGTACTAATATTCAGGTAATGTAAAAATACCACTGAATATTCCTCTTGAAAAATACCACTGAATATTCCTCTTGAAAAACACCACTGAATATTCCTCTTGAAAAATACCACTGAATATTGCTTTTGAAAAATACTACTGAAAATACCTCTTTAAAAATATCACTGAATATTCCTCTTGAAAAATACAACTAAAAATTCCTCTTGAAAAATAATACTGAATATTCATCCTGAAAATACCACTGAATGTAACTCTTGAATAATACTTTTTAATATTACTCTTGAAAAATACCACTGAATATTCCTCTTGAAAAAAACCACTGAATATTCCTCTTGAAAAATACCTCTGAATATTCGTCTTAAAAAATACCACTGAATATTCCTCTTGAAAAATACCACTGAATATTCCTCTTGAAAAATACAACTAAATATTCCTCTTGAAAAATACCATTGAATAATCCTTTTGAAAAGTACCACTGAATATTCCTCTTGAAAAATACCACTGAATATTCCTCCTGAAAAATACCACTGATTATTCCACTTGAAAAATATCACTGAATATTCCTCTTGAGAAATACCACTGAATATTCCTCTTGAAAAATACCATTGAATATTACTTTTAAAAAATACCACTGATTATTCCTCTTGAAAAATACCACTGAATATTCCTCTTGAAAAAAACCACTGAATATTCCTCTTGAAAAATACCACCGAATATTTTTCTTGTAAAATACCACTGAATATTCCTCTTGAAAAATACAACTAAATGTTCCTCTTGAAAAATACCATTGAATAATCCTCTTGAAAAATACCACAGAATATTCCTCCTGAAAAATACCACTGAATATTCCTCTTGAAAAGCACCACTGAATAATCCTCTCTAAAAATACCACTGAATATTTGTCTTGAAAAATACCACAGAATATTTTCCTTTAAGAATACCACTGAATATTCCTCTTGAAAAATACCACTGAACATTCCTCTTGAAAAATACCACTGAATATTCCTCTTGAAAAATACCACTGATTATGCTTCTTGAAAAATACCACTGAATATTCCTATTGAAAAATACCACTGAATATTCATTTTGAAAAATACCACTCAATATTTCTCTTGAAAAATTAAGCTGAATATTCCTCTTAAAAAATAACACTGAATATTCCTCTTGAAAAATACTACTGAATATTCCTCTTGAAAAATACCATTACATATTCCTCTTGAAACATAGCACTTAATATTCCTTTTAAAAAATACCATTGAATATTCCTCTTGAAAAATACCACTGAATAATCCTTTTGAAAAATACCACTGAATAATCCTCTTGAAAAATACCACTAAATATTCCTCTTGAAAAATACCACTGAATATTCCTCTTGAAAAATGAAACTGAATATTCCTCTTGGAAAATACTACTGAATATTCCTCTAGAAAAATACCACTGAATATTCCTCCTGAAAAATACCACTGAACATTCCTCTTGAAAAATACCACTGAATATTAATCTTGAAAAATACAACTAAATATTCCTCTTGAAAAATACTACTGAATATTCCTCTTAAAAAATACCGCTGAATATTCCTCCTGAAAAATACCGCTGAATATTCCTCTTGAAAAATACCGCTGAATATTCCTCTTGAAAAATACCACTGAATATTCCTCTTGAAAAATACCACTGAATATTCATCTTGAAAAATACCACTTAATATTCCTCTTGAAAAATATCACTGAATATTCCTCTTGAAAAATCTCACTGAATATTGCTCTTGAAAAATACCATTGAATATTCCTCTTGAAAAATACCACTGAAAAGTTCTGCTGAAAATACCGCTGAATATTCCTCTTGAAAAATACAACTGAATAATCCTCTTGAGAAATACCACTGAACATTCCTCTTGAAAAATACCACGGAATATTAATCTTGAAAAATACCACTGAATATTCCTCTTGAAAAATATCACTGAATATTCCTCTTGAAAAATACCATTGAATATTCCTCTTGAAAAATACCACTGAATATTCCTCTTGAAAAATACCACTGAATATTCATCTTAAAAAATACCACTTAATATTCCTCTTGAAAAATATCACTGAATATTCCTCTTGAAAAATCTCACTTAATATTGCTCTTGAAAAATACCATTGAATATTCCTCTTGAAAAATACCACTGAAAAGTTCTGCTGAAAATACCGCTGAATATTGCTCTTGAAAAATACAACTGAATAATCCTCTTGAGAAATACCACTGAATATTGTTCTTGAAAAATACCACTGAATATTCCTCTTAAACAATACAACTGAAAATACCTCTTTAAAAATATCACTGCATATTCCTCTTGAACAATATCACTGAATATTCGTCTTTAAAAATACCACGGAATATTAAACTTGAAAAATACCACCGAATATTCGTCTTGAAAAATACCACTGAATATTCTTCTTGAAAAATACGATTGAATATTCGTTTTGCAAAATACCACTGAATATTCCTCTTGAAATATACCACTGAATATTCGTCTTGAAAAATACCACAAAATATTCCCCTTTAAAAATACGAGTGAATATTCCTCTTGAAAATACTACTGAACATTCCTCTTGAAAAATACTACTAAATATTCCTCTTGAAAAATACTACTGAATATTCCTCTTAAAAAATACCGCTGAATATTCCTCCTGAAAAATACCGATGAATATTCCTCTTGAAAAACACCGCTGAATATTCCTCTTGAAAAATGCCACTGAATATTCCTCTTGAAATATACCAATGAATATTTCTCTTGAAAAATACCACTGAATATTGATTTAAAAAATACCACTGATTATTCCTCTTGAAATATACCACTGAATATTCCTCTTGAAAAATACAACTGAATAATCCTCTTGAGAAATACCACTGAATATTCCTCTTGAAAAATACCACTGAATGTTCCTTCTAAAAAATACCACTGATTATACCACTCGAAAAATATCACTAAATATTCCTCTTAAAAAATACCACTGAATATTCATCTTGAAAAATACCACTGAATATTTCTTTTAAAAAACACCACTGATTATTCCTCTTGAAAAATACCACTGAATATTCCTCTTGAAAAATACAACTGAATTTTCCTCTTGAAAAATACAACTGAATAATCTTCTTGAGAAATACCACTGAATATTCTTCTTGAAAATACCACTGAATATGCCTTTTAAAAAATACTACTACATATACCTCTTTAAAAATACCACTGAATATTCCTCTTGAAAAATATCACTGAATATTCCTCTTGAAAAATACCATTGAATATTCCTCTTGAAAAATACCACTGAATATTCCTCTTGAAAAATACCACTGAATATTTATCTTGAAAAATACCACTTAATATTCCTCTTGAAAAATATCACTGAATATTCCTCTTGAAAAATCTCACTGAATATTGCTCTTGAAAAATACCATTGAATATTCCTCTTGAAAAATACCACTGAAAAGTTGTGCTGAAAATAGCGCTGAATATTCCTCTTGAAAAATACAACTGAATAATCCTCTTGAGAAATACCACTGAATATTCTTCTTGAAAAATACCACTGAATATTCCTCTTAAACAATACAACTGAAAATACCTCTTTAAAAATATCACTGCATATTGCTCTTAAACAATATCACTGAATATTCGTCTTTAAAAATACCACGGAATATTAAACTTGAAAAATACCACCGAATATTCGTCTTGAAAAATACCACTGAATATTCTTCTTGAAAAATACGATTGAATATTCGTTTTGCAAAATACCACTGAATATTCCTCTTGAAATATACCACTGAATATTCGTCTTGAAAAATACCACAAAATATTCCCCTTTAAAAATACGAGTGAATATTCCTCTTGAAAATACTACTGAACATTCCTCTTGAAAAATACTACTAAATATTCCTCTTGAAAAATACCACTGAAAAGTTCTCTTGAAAAATACCGCTGAATATTCCTCTTGAAAAATACCACTGAATATTTCTCTTGAAAAATAACACTGAATATTCCTCTTGAAAAATGCCGCTGAATATTCCTCTTGAAAAATACCACTGAATATTCCTCTTGAAAAATACCACTGAATATTCATCTTGAAAAAACCACTCAATATTTCTCTTGAAAAATAACGCTGAATATTCCTCTTGAAAAATACAACTGAATAATCCTCTTGAGAAATACCACTGAATATTCTTCTTGTAGAATACCACTGAATATGCCTCTTCAAAAATACCACTACATATACCTCTTTAAAAATATTACTGAATATTCCTCTTGAAAAACACCACTGAATATTCTCCTTTAAAAAAACTACTGAATATTCCTCTTAGAAAATACCACTGAATATTCCTCTTGAAAAATATCACGGAATATTAATCTTGAAAAATACCACTGAATATTCGTCTTGAAACATACCACTGAATATTCCTCTTGAAAAATACCATTGAATATTCCTCTTGAAAAATACCACTGTATTATTCCTCTTGAAAAATACCACTGAATATTCGTCTTGAAAAATACCACTTAATATTCCTCTTGAAAAATATCACTGAGTATTCCTCTTGAAAAATATCACTGAATATTCCTCTTCAAAAATACCACTGAATATTCCTCTTGAAAAATACCACTGAAAAGTTCTGCTGAAAATACCGCTGAATATTCCTCTTGAAAAATACCACTGAATATTCCTCTTGAAAAATACCACTGAATATTGCTTTTAAAAAGTACCACTGATTATTCTTCTTGAAAAATACCACTGAATATTCCTCTTTGCAAAATACAGCTAAATATTCCTCTTGAAAAATACCATTGAATAATCCTTTTGAAAAATACTACTGAATTTTCCTCTTAAAAAATACCACTGAATATTCCTCCTGAAAAATACCGATGAATATTCCTCTTGAAAAATACCACTGAATATTCCTCTTGAAAAATACTACTTAATATTCCTCTTGAAAAATATCACTGAATATTGCTTTTAAAAAATACCACTGATTATTCCTCTTGACAAATACCACTGAATATTCCTCTTGAAAACTACCACTGAATAGTCCTCTTGAAAAATACCACTGAATATTCCTCTTGAAAAATACCACTGAATATTCATCTTGAAAAATACCACTCAATATTTCTCTTGAAAAATAACGCTGAATATTCCTCTTGAAAAATACCACTGAATATTCCTCTTGAAAAATACCACTAAATATTGCTTTTAAAAAGTACCACTGATTATTCCTCTTGGAAAATACCACTGAATATTCCTCTTGAAAAATACAACTAAATATTCCTCTTGAAAAATACCATTGAATAATCCTTTTGAAAAATACTACTGAATATTCCTCTTAAAAAATACCACTCAATATTTCTTTTGAAAAATACCACTGAATATTCATCTTGAAAAATACCACTCAATATTTCTCTTGAAAAATAACGCTGAATATTCCTCTTGAAAAATACCACTGAATATTCCTCTTGAAAAATACCACTAAATATTGCTTTTAAAAAGTACCACTGATTATTCCTCTTGGAAAATACCACTGAATATTCCTCTTGAAAAATACAACTAAATATTCCTCTTGAAAAATACCATTGAATAATCCTTTTGAAAAATATCACTAAATATTGCTTTTAAAAAGTATCACTGATTATTCCTCTTGAAAAATACCACTGAATGTTCCTCTTGAAAAATACAACTAAATATTCTTCTCGAAAAATACCATTGAATAATCCTCTTGAAAAATACTACTGAATATTCCTCTTAAAAAATACCACTGAAATTTCCTCCTGAAAAATACCGCAGAATATTCCTCTTGAAAAATACCACTGAATATTCCTCTTGAAAAATACAACTGAATATTCCTCTTGAAAAATACCACTGAATATTGCTTTTACAAAATACCACTGATTATTCCTCTTGAAAAATACCACTGAATATTCCTCTTGCAAAATACAATTAAATATTCCTCTTGAAAAATACCATTGAATAATCCTTTTGAAAAATACTACTGAATATTCCTCTTAAAAAATACCGCTGAATATTCCTCCTGAAAAATACCGCTGAATATTCCTCTTGAAAAATACCACTGAATATTCCTCTTGAAAAATACCACTGAATATTGCTCTTGAAAAATATCACTGAATATTGCTTTTAAAAAATACCACTGAACATACGTCTTGAAAAATACCACTGAATATTCCTCTTGAAAAATACAACTGAATAGTCCTTTTGAAAATACCACCGAATATTCTTCTTGAAAAATACAACTGAATATTCCTCTTAAAAAATACCACTGAATATACCTCTTTCAAAATATCACTGAATATTCCTCTTGAAAAATACCACTGAATATTCGTCTTTAAAAATACCACGGAATATTAATCTTGAAAAATACCACCGAATATTCGTCTTGAAAAATACCACTGAATATTCCTCTTGAAAAATACCACTGATTATACCACATGAAAAATACCACTGAATATTCCTCTTAAAAAATACCACTTAATATTCCTCTTGAAAAATAGCACTGAATATTGCTCTTGAAAAATACCACTGAACAATCCTCTTGAAAAATACCACTGAATAATCCTCTTGAAAAATACCATTGCATATTCCTCTTGAAAAATACAACTGAATATTCCTCTTGAAAACTACCACTGAATAGTCCTCTTGAAAAATACCATTGAATAATCCTCTTAAAAAATACTACTGAATATTCCTCTTAAAAAATACCACTCAATATTTCTCTTGAAAAATAACGCTGAATATTCCTCTTGAAAAATACCACTGAATATTCCTCTTGAAAAATATCACTAAATATTGCTTTTAAAAAGTACCACTGATTATTCCTCTTGAAAAATACCACTTAATATTCCTCTTGAAAAATACCACTGAATATTCCTCTTGCAAAATACAACTAAATATTCCTCTTGAAAAATACCATTGAATAATCCTTTTGAAAAATACTACTGAATATTCCTCTTAAAAAATACCACTGAATATTTCTCCTGAAAAATACCGCTGAATATTCCTCTTGAAAAATACCACTGAATATTCCTCTTGAAAAATACCACTGAATATTCCTCTTGAAAAATATCACTGAATATTGCTTTTAAAAAATACCACTGATTATTCCTCTTGAAAAATACCACTGAATATTCCTCTTGAAAAATACAACTGAATAATCCTCTTGAAAGCACCACCGAATATTCTTCATGAAAAGTACAACTGAATATTCCTCTTAAAAAATACCACTGAATATACATCTCTTTAAAAATATCACTGAATATTCCTCTTGAAAAATACCACTGAATATTCGTCTTTAAAAATACCACGGAATATTAATCTTGAAAAATACCACCGAATATTCGTCTTGAAAAATACCACTGAATATTCCTCTTGAAAAATACCACTGATTATACCACATGAAAAATACCACTGAATATTCCTCTTGAAAAATACCTCTTAATAATCCTCTTGAAAAATAGCACTGAATATTGCTCTTGAAAAATACCACTGAACAATCCTCTTGAAAAATACCACTGAATAATCCTCTTAAAAAATACCATTGTATATTCCTCTTGAAAAATGCAACTGAATATTCCTCTTGAAAACTACCACTGCATATTCCTCTTGAAAAATACCACTGCATATTCCTCTTGAAAAATACCACTGAATATTCATCTTGAAAAATACCACTCAATATTTCTCTTGAAAAATAACGCTGAATATTCCTCTTGAAAAATACCACTGAATATTCCTCTTGAAAAATACCACTAAATATTGCTTTTAAAAAGTACCACTGATTATTCCTCTTGAAAAATACCACTAAATATTCCTCTTGAAAAATACAACTAAATATTCCTCTTGAAAAATACCATTGAATAATCCTCTTGAAAAATACTACTGAATATTCCTCTTAAAAAATACCACTCAATATTTCTCTTGAAAAATAACGCTGAATATTCCTCTTGAAAAATACCACTGAATATTCCTTTTGAAAAATACCACTAAATATTGCTTTTAAAAAGGACCACTGATTATTCCTCTTGAAAAATACCACTGAATATTGCTCTTGAAAAATACAACTAAATATTCCTCTTGAAAAATACCATTGAATAATCCTCTTGAAAAATACTACTAAATATTCCTCTTAAAAAATACCACTGAATATTCCTGTTGAAAAATACCACTAAATATTGCTCTTAAAAAGTACCACTGATTATTCCTCTTGAAAAATACCACTGAATATTCCTCTTGAAAAATACAACTAAATATTCCTCTTGAAAAATACCATTAAATAATCCTCTTGAAAAATACTACTGAATATTCCTCTTAAAAAATACCACTGAATATTCCTCTTGAAAAATACCATTGATTATTCCTCTTGAAAAATACCACTTAACATTCCTCTTGAAAAATAGCACTGAATATTGCTCTTGAAAAATACCACTGAACAATCCTCTGGAAATTTACCACTGAATAATCCTCTTGAAAAATACCATTGCATATTCCTCTTGGAAAATACAACTGAATATTCCTCTTGAAAACTACCATTGAATACTCCTATTGAAAAGTACCACTGAATATTCCTCTTGAAAAATACCACTGAATATTCCTCCTGAAAAATACCACTGATTATACCACTTAAAAAATATCACTGAATATTCCTCTTAAAAAATACCACTGAATATTCGTCTTGAAAAATACCACTGAATATTACTTTAAAAAAATACCACTGATTATTCCTCTTGAAAAATACCACTAAATATTCCTCTTGAAAAATACCACTGAATAATCCTCTTGAAAAATACAACTGAATAATCCACTTGAGAAATACCACTGAATATTCTTTTTGAAGAATACCTCTGAATATGCCTCTTAAAAAATACCATTACATGTACCTCTTTAAAAATATCACTGAATATTCCTCTTGAAAAACACCACTGAATATTCTTCTTTAAAAAAACTACTGAATATTCCTCTTAGAAAATACCACTGAATATTCCTCTTGAAAAATATCACGGAATATTAATCTTAAAAAATACCACTGAATATTCCTCTTGAAATATACCACTGAATATTCCTCTTGAAAAATACCATTGAATATTCCTCTTGAAAAATACCACTGAATATTCCTCTTGAAAAATACCACTGAATATTCGTCTTGAAAAATACCACTTAATATTCCTCTTGAAAAATATCACTGAATATTCCTCTTGAAAAACACCACTGAATATTCTTCTTTAAAAAAACTACTGAATATTCCTCTTAGAAAATACCACTGAATATTCCTCTTGAAAAATATCACGGAATATTAATCTTAAAAAATACCACTGAATATTCCTCTTGAAATATACCACTGAATATTCCTCTTGAAAAATACCATTGAATATTCCTCTTGAAAAATACCACTGAATATTCCTCTTGAAAAATACCACTGAATATTCGTCTTGAAAAATACCACTTAATATTCCTCTTGAAAATATCACTGAATATTCCTCTTGAAAAATCTCACTGAATATTCCTCTTGAAAAATACCACTGAATATTCCTCTTGAAAAACACCACTGAAAAGTTCTGCTGAAAATACCGTTGAATATTCCTCTTGAAAAATACCACTGAATATTCCTCATGAAAAATACCACTGAATATTGCTTTTAAAAAGTACCACTGATTATTCCTCTTGAAAAATACCACTGAATATTCCTCTTGAAAAATACCAATGAATATTCCTCTTGAAAAATACCACTTAATATTCCTCTTGAAAAATAGCACTGAATATTGCTCTTGAAAAATACCACTGAACAATCCTCTTGAAATTTACCACTGAATAATCCTCTTGAAAAATACCATTGCATATTCCTCTTGAAAAATACAACTGAATATTCCTCTTGAAAACTACCATTGAATACTCCTATTGAAAAGTACCACTGAATATTCCTCTTGAAAAATACCACTGAATATTCCTCCTGAAAAATACCACTGATTATACCACTTGAAAAATATCACTGAATATTCCTCTTAAAAAATACCACTGAATATTCGTCTTGAAAAATACCACTGAATATTACTTTAAAAAAATACCACTGATTATTCCTCTTGAAAAATACCACTAAATATTCCTCTTGAAAAATACAACTGAATAATCCTCTTGAAAAATACAACTGAATAATCCACTTGAGAAATACCACTGAATATTCTTTTTGAAGAATACCACTGAATATGCCTCTTAAAAAATACCATTACATGTACCTCTTTAAAAATATCACTGAATATTCCTCTTGAAAAACACCACTGAATATTCTTCTTTAAAAAAACTACTGAATATTCCTCTTAGAAAATACCACTGAATATTCCTCTTGAAAAATATCACGGAATATTAATCTTAAAAAATACCACTGAATATTCCTCTTGAAATATACCACTGAATATACCTCTTGAAAAATACCATTGAATATTCCTCTTGAAAAATACCACTGAATATTCCTCTTGAAAAATACCACTGAATATTCGTCTTGAAAAATATCACTTAATATTCCTCTTGAAAAATATCACTGAATATTCCTCTTGAAAAACACCACTGAATATTCTTCTTTAAAAAAACTACTGAATATACCTCTTAGAAAATACCACTGAATATTCCTCTTGAAAAATATCACGGAATATTAATCTTAAAAAATACCACTGAATATTCCTCTTGAAATATACCACTGAATATTCCTCTTGAAAAATACCATTGAATATTCCTCTTGAAAAATACCACTGAATATTCCTCTTGAAAAATACC
This sequence comes from Atherix ibis, assembly GCA_958298945.1. Taxonomy (NCBI): domain Eukaryota; kingdom Metazoa; phylum Arthropoda; class Insecta; order Diptera; family Athericidae; genus Atherix; species Atherix ibis. Next base: position 43,712,766 of record OY282609.1, on the reverse strand, counting down.
ACTGAATATTCGTCTTGAAAAATACCACTTAATATTCCTCTTGAAAAATATCACTGAATATTCCTCTTGAAAAATCTCACTGAATATTCCTCTTGAAAAATACCATTGAATATTCCTCTTGAAAAACACCACTGAAAAGTTCTGCTGAAAATACCGCTGAATATTCCTCTTGAAAAATACCACTGAATATTCCTCATGAAAAATACCACTGAATATTGCTTTTAAAAAGTACCACTGATTATTCCTCTTGAAAAATACCACTGAATATTCCTCTTGAAAAATACAACTAAATATTCCTCTTGAAAAATACCAGTGAATAATCCTCTTGAAAAATACTACTGAATATTCCTCTTAAAAAATACCACTGAAATTTCCTCCTGAAAAATACCGCTGAATATTCCTCTTGAAAAATACCACTGAATATTCCACTTGAAAAATACAACTGAATATTCCTCTTGAAAAATTCCACTGAATATTTTATTTAAAAAATACCACTGATTATTCCTCTTGAAAAATACCACTGAATATTCCTCTTGCAAAATACAACTAAATATTCCTCTTGAAAAATACCATTGAATAATCCTTTTGAAAAATACTACTGAATATTTCTCTTAAAAAATACCACTGAATATTCCTCCTGAAAAATACCGCTGAATATTCCTCTTGAAAAATACCACTGAATATTCCTCTTGAAAAATACCACTGAATATTCCTCTTGAAGAATACCACTGAATATTGCTTTTAAAAAATACCACTGATTATTCCTCTCGAAAAATACCACTGAATATTCCTCTTGAAAACTACAACTGAATGATCCTCTTGAAAATACCACCGAATATTCTTATTGAAAAATACAACTGAATATTCCTCTTAAAAAATACCACTGAATATACCTCTTTAAAAATATCACTGAATATTCCTCTTGAAAAATACCACTGAATATTCGTCTTTAAAAATACCACGGAATATTCGTCTTGAAAAATACCACTGAATATTCCTCTTGAAAAATACCACTGATTATACCACATGAAAAATACCACTAAATATTCCTCTTGAAAAATAACTCTTAATATTCCTCTTGAAAAATAGCACTGAATATTGCTCTTGAAAAATACCACTGAACAATCCTCTTGAAAAATACCACTGAATAATCCTCTTAAAAAATACCATTGCATATTCCTCTTGAAAAATACAACTGAATATTCCTCTTGAAAACTACCACTGCATATTCCTCTTGAAAAATACCACTGCATATTCCTCTTGAAAAATACCACTGAATATTCATCTTGAAAAATACCACTCAATATTTCTCTTGAAAAATAACGCTGAATATTCCTCTTGAAATATACCACTGAATATTCCTCTTGAAAAATACCACTAAATATTGCTTTTAAAAAGTACCACTGATTATTCCTCTTGAAAAATACCACTGAATATTCCTCTTGAAAAATACAACTAAATATTCCTCTTGAAAAATACCATTGAATAATCCTCTTGAACAATACTACTGAATATTCCTCTTAAAAAATACCACTCAATATTTCTCTTGAAAAATAACGCTGAATATTCCTCTTGAAAAATACCACTGAATATTCCTCTTGAAAAATACCACTAAATATTGCTTTTAAAAAGTACCACTGATTATTCCTCTTGAAAAATACCACTGAATATTCCTCTTGAAAAATACAACTAAATATTCCTCTTGAAAAATACCATTGAATAATCCTCTTGAAAAATACTACTGAATATTCCTCTTAAAAAATACCACTGAATATTCCTCTTGAAAAATACCACTAAATATTGCTCTTAAAAAGTACCACTGATTATTCCTCTTGAAAAATACCACTAAATATTCCTCTTGAAAAATACAACTAAATATTCCTCTTGAAAAATACCATTGAATAATCCTCTTGAAAAATACTACTGAATATTCCTCTTAAAAAATACCACTGAATATTCCTCTTGAAAAATATCATTGATTATACCACATGAAAAATACCACTGAATATACCTCTTGAAAAATACCACTTAATATTCCTCTTGAAAAATAGCACTGAATATTGCTCTTGAAAAATACCACTGAACAATCCTCTTGAAATTTACCACTGAATAATCCTCTTGAAAAATACCATTGCATATTCCTCTTGAAAAATGCAACTGAATATTCCTCTTGAAAACTACCATTGAATACTCCTATTGAAAAGTACCACTGAATATTCCTCTTGAAAAATACCACTGAATATTCCTCCTGAAAAATACCACTGATTATACCACTTGAAAAATATCACTGAATATTCCTCTTAAAAAATACCACTGAAATTCGTCTTGAAAAATACCACTGAATATTACTTTAAAAAAATACCACTGATTATTCCTCTTGAAAAATACCACTAAATATTCCTCTTGAAAAATACAACTGAATAATCCTCTTGAAAAATACAACTGAATAATCCACTTGAAAAATACCACTGAATATTCTTTTTGAAGAATACCACTGAATATGCCTCTTAAAAAATACCATAACATATACCTCTTTAAAAATATCACTGAATATTCCTCTTGAAAAACACCACTGAATATTCTTCTTTAAAAAAACTACTGAATATTCCTCTTAGAAAATACCACTGAATATTCCTCTTGAAAAATATCACGGAATATTAATCTTAAAAAATACCACTGAATATTCCTCTTGAAACATACCACTGAATATTCCTCTTGAAAAATACCATTGAATATTCCTCTTGAAAAATACCACTGAATATTCCTCTTGAAAAATACCACTGAATATTCGTCTTGAAAAAATACCACTTAATATTCCTCTTGAAAAATATCACTGAATATTCTTCTTGAAAAATCTCACTAAATATTCCTCTTGAAAAATACCACTGAATATTCCTCTTGAAAAACACCACTGAAAAGTTCTGCTGAAAAAACCGCTGAATATTCCTCTTGAAAAATACCACTGAATATTCCTCTTGAAAAATACCACTGAATATTGCTTTTAAAAAGTACCACTGATTATTCCTCTTGAAAAATACCACTGAATATTCCTCTTGAAAAATACAACTAAATATTCCTCTTGAAAAATACCACTGAATATTCCTCTTGAAAAATACCACTGAATATTCGTCTTGAAAAATACCACTTAATATTCCTCTTGAAAAATATCACTGAATATTCTTCTTGAAAAATCTCACTAAATATTCCTCTTGAAAAATACCACTGAATATTCCTCTTGAAAAACACCACTGAAAAGTTCTGCTGAAAATACCGCTGAATATTCCTCTTGAAAAATACCACTGAATAATCCTCTTGAAAAATACTACTGAATATTCCTCTTAAAAAATACCACTGAAATGTCCTCCTGAAAAATACCGCTGAATATTCCTCTTGAAAAATACCACTGAATATTCCTCTTGAAAAATACAACTGAATATTCCTCTTGAAAAATTCCACTGAATATTGCTTTTAAAAAATACCACTGATTATTCCTCTTGAAAAATACCACTGAATATTCCTCTTGCAAAATACAACTAAATATTCCTCTTGAAAAATACCATTGAATAATCCTTTTGAAAAATACTACTGAATATTCCTCTTAAAAAATACCACTGAATATTTCTCCTGAGAAATACCGCTGAATATTCCTCTTGAAAAATACCACTGAATATTCCTCTTGAAAAATACCACTGAATATTCCTCTTGAAGAATACCACTGAATATTGCTTTTAAAAAATACCACTGATTATTCCTCTTGAAAAATACCACTGAATATTCCTCTTGAAAACTACAACTGAATGATCCTCTTGAAAATACCACCGAATATTCTTATTGAAAAATACAACTGAATATTCCTCTTAAAAAATACCACTGAATATACCTCTTTAAAAATATCACTGAATATTCCTCTTGAAAAATACCACTGAATATTCGTCTTTAAAAATACCACGGAATATTAATCTTTAAAAATACCACTGAATAATCCTCTTGAAAAATACCATTGCATATTCCTCTTAAAAAATACAACTGAATATTCCTCTTGAAAACTACCACTGAATATTCCTCTTGAAAAATACCACTGAATATTCCTCTTGAAAAATACCACTGAATATTGCTCTTGAAAAATACCACTGAACAATCCTCTTGAAAAATACCACTGAATAATCCTCTTAAAAAATACCATTGCATATTCCTCTTGAAAAATACAACTGAATATTCCTCTTGAAAACTACCACTGCATATTCCTCTTGAAAAATACCACTGCATATTCCTCTTGAAAAATACAACTAAATATTCCTCTTGAAAAAAACTATTGAATAATCCTCTCGAAAAATACTACTGAATATTCCTCTTAAAAAATACCACTGAATATTCCTCCTGAAAAATACCGCTGAATATTCCTCTTGAAAAATACCGCTGAATATTCCTCTTGAAAAATACAACTGAATATTCCTCTTGAAAAATACCACTGAATATTGCTTTTAAAAAATACCACTGTTTATTCCTCTTGAAAAATACCACTGAATATTCCTCTTGGAAAATACAACTAAATATTCCTCTTGAAAAATAACATTGAATAATCCTTTTGAAAAATACTACTGAATATTACTCTTAGAAAATACCACTGAATATTCCTCCTGAAAAATACCGCTGAATATTCCTCTTGAAAAATACCACTGAATATTCCTCTTGAAAAATACCACTGAATATTCCTTTTGAAAAATATCACTAAATATTGCTTTTAAAAAATACCACTGATTATGCCTCTTGAAAAATACCACTGAATATTCCTCTTGAAAAATACCACTGAATAATCCTCTTGAAAATACCGCTGAGTATTCTTCTTGAAAAATACCGCTGAATATTCCTCTTTAAAAATACCACTGAATATACCTCTTTAAAAATATCACTGAATATTCCTCTTGAAAAATACCACTGAATATTCGTTTTTAAAAATACCACGGAATATTAATCTTGAAAAATACCACCAAATATTTATCTTGAAAAATACCACTGAATATTCCTCTTGAAAAATACCACTGATTATGCCACTTGAAAAATACCACTGAATATTCCTCTTGAAAAATACCACTTAATATTCCTCTTGAAAAATAGCACTGAATATTGCTCTTGAAAAATACCACTGAACAATCCTCTTGAAAAATACCACTGAATAATCCTCTTAAAAAATACCATTGCATATTCCTCTTGAAAAATACAACTGAATATTCCTCTTGAAAACTACCACTGCATATTCCTCTTGAAAAATACCACTGCATATTCCTCTTGAAAAATACCACTGAATATTCATCCTGAAAAATACCACTCAATATTTCTCTTGAAAAATAGCGCTGAATATTCCTCTTGAAAAATACCACTGAATATTCCTCTTGAAAAATACCACTAAATATTGCTTTTAAAAAGTACCACTGATTATTCCTCTTGAAAAATACCACTGAATATTCCTCTTGAAAAATACAACTAAATATTCCTCTTGAAAAATACCATTGAATAATCCTCTTGAAAAATACTACTGAATATTCCTCTTAAAAAATACCACTCAATATTTCTCTTGAAAAATAACGCTGAATATTCCTCTTGAAAAATACCACTGAATATTCCTCTTGAAAAATACCACTAAATATTGCTTTTAAAAAGTACCACTGATTATTCCTCTTGAAAAATACCACTGAATATTCCTCTTGAAAAATACCATTGAATAATTCTCTTGAAAAATACTACTGAATATTCCTCTTAAAAAATACCACTGAATATTCCTCTTGAAAAATACCACTAAATATTGCTCTTAAAAAGTACCACTGATTATTCCTCTTGAAAAATACCACTGAATATTCCTCTTGAAAAATACAACTAAATATTCCTCTTGAAAAATACCATTGAATAATCCTCTTGAAAAATACTACTGAATATTCCTCTTAAAAAATACCACTGAATATTCCTCTTGAAAAATACCATTGATTATACCACATGAAAAATACCACTGAATATACCTCTTGAAAAATACCACTTAATATTCCTCTTGAAAAATAGCACTGAATATTGCTCTTGAAAAATACCACTGAACAATCCTCTTGAAATTTACCACTGAATAATCCTCTTGAAAAATACCATTGCATATTCCTCTTGAAAAATACAACTGAATATTCCTCTTGAAAACTACCATTGAATACTCCTATTGAAAAGTACCACTGAATATTCCTCTTGAAAAATACAACTGAATATTCCTCCTGAAAAATACCACTGATTATACCACTTGAAAAATATCACTGAATATTCCTCTTAAAAAATACCACTGAATATTCGTCTTGAAAAATACCACTGAATATTACTTTAAAAAAATACCACTGATTATTCCTCTTGAAAAATACCACTAAATATTCCTCTTGAAAAATACAACTGAATAATCCTCTTGAAAAATACAACTGAATAATCCACTTGAGAAACACCACTGAATATTCTTCTTTAAAAAACTACTGAATATTCCTCTTAGAAAATACCACTGAATATTCCTCTTGAAAAATATCTCGGAATATTAATCTTAAAAAATACCACTGAATATTCCTCTTGAAACATACCACTGAATATTGCTCTTGAAAAATACCATTGAATATTCCTCTTGAAAAATACCACTGAATATTCCTCTTGAAAAATACCACTGAATATTCGTCTTGAAAAATACCACTTAATATTCCTCTTGAAAAATATCACTGAATATTCCTCTTGAAAAATCTCACTGAATATTCCTCTTGAAAAATACCACTGAATATTCCTCTTGAAAGACACCACTGAAAAGTTCTGCTGAAAATACCGCTGAATATTCCTCTTGAAAAATACCACTGAATATTCCTCTTGAAAAATACCACTGAATATTGTTTTAAAAAGTACCACTGATTATTCCTCTTGAAAAATACCACTGAATATTCCTCTTGAAAAATACAACTAAATATTCCTCTTGAAAAATACCATTGAATAATCCTCTTTAAAAATACTACTGAATATTCCTCTTAAAAAATACCACTGAAATGTCCTCCTGAAAAATACCGCTGAATATTCCTCTTGAAAAATACCACTGAATATTCCTCTTGAAAAATACAACTGAATATTCCTCTTGAAAAATTCTACTGAATATTGCTTTTAAAAAATACCACTGATTATTCCTCTTGAAAAATACCACTGAATATTCCTCTTGCAAAATACAACTAAATATTCCTCTTGAAAAATACCACTGATTATTCCTCTTGAAAAATACCACTGAATATTCCTCTTGCAAAATACAACTAAATATTCCTCTTGAAAAATACCATTGAATAATCCTTTTGAAAAATACTACTGAATATTCCTCTTAAAAAATACCACTGAATATTTCTCCTGAAAAATACCGCTGAATATTCCTCTTGAAAAATACCACTGAATATTCCTCTTGAAAAATACCACTGAATATTACTCTTGAAGAATACCACTGAATATTACTTTTAAAAAATACCACTGATTATTCCTCTTGAAAAATACCACTGAATATTCCTCTTGAAAACTACAACTGAATGATCCTCTTGAAAATACCACCGAATATTCTTATTGAAAAATACAACTGAATATTCCTCTTAAAAAATACCACTGAATATACCTCTTTAAAAATATCACTGAATATTCCTCTTGAAAAATACCACTGAATATTCGTCTTTAAAAATACCACGGAATATTAATCTTGAAAAATACCACTGAATAATCCTCTTGAAAAATACCATTGCATATTCCTCTTGAAAAATACAACTGAATATTCCTCTTGAAAACTACCACTGAATATTCCTCTTGAAAAATACCACTGAATATTCCTCTTGAAAAATACCACTGAATATTCATCTTGAAAAATACCACTCAATATTTCTCTTGAAAAATAACGCTGAATATTCCTCTTGAAAAATACCACTAAATATTACTTTTAAAAAGTACAACTGATTATTCCTCTTGAAAAATACCACTGAATATTCCTCTTGAAAAATACAACTAAATATTCCTCTTGAAAAAAACTATTGAATAATCCTCTCGAAAAATACTACTGAATATTCCTCTTAAAAAATACCGCTGAATATTCCTCTTGAAAAATACCGCTGATTATTCCTCTTGAAAAATACAACTGAATATTTCTCTTGAAAAATACCACTGAATATTGCTTTTAAAAAATACCACTGTTTATTCCTCTTGAAAAATACCACTGAATATTCCTGTTGGAAAATACAACTAAATATTCCTCTTGAAAAATAACATTGAATAATCCTTTTGAAAAATACTACTGAATATTACTCTTAGAAAATACCACTGAATATTCCTCCTGAAAAATACCGCTGAATATTCCTCTTGAAAAATACCACTGAATATTCCTCTTGAAAAATACCACTGAATATTCCTTTTGAAAAATATCACTGAATATTGCTTTTAAAAAATACCACTGATTATTCCTCTTGAAAAATACCACTGAATATTCCTCTTGAAAAATACCACTGAATAATCCTCTTGAAAATACCGCTGAATATTCTTCTTGAAAAATACCGCTGAATATTCCTCTTTAAAAATACCACTGAATATACCTCTTTAAAAATATCACTGAATATTCCTCTTGAAAAATACCACTGAATATTGGTTTTTAAAAATACCACGGAATATTAATCTTGAAAAATACCACCGAATATTCATCTTGAAAAATACCACTGAATATTCCTATTGAAAAATACCACTGATTATGCCACTTGAAAAATACCACTGAATATTCCTCTTGAAAAATACCACTTAATATTCCTCTTGAAAAATAGCACTGAATATTGCTCTTGAAATATACCACTGAATAATCCTCTTGAAAAATACCACTGAATAATACTCTTGAAAAATACCATTGCATATTCCTCTTGAAAAATACAACTGAATATTCCTCTTGAAAAATAGTACTGAATATTCCTCTTGAAAAGTACCACTGAATATTCCTCTTGAAAAATACCACTGAATATTCATCTTGAAAAATACCACTCAATATTTCTCTTGAAAAATAACGCTGAATATTCCTCTTGAAAAATACCACTGAAAATTCCTCTTGAAAAATACCACTGAATATTCCTCTTGAAAAATACCATTAATTATTCCTCTTGAAAAATACCACTTAATATTCTTCTTGAAAAATACCACTGAATGTTCCTCTTGAAAAATATCACTGAATAATCCTCTTGAAAAATACCACTGAATAATCCTCTTTAAAAATACTACTGAATATTCCTCTATAAAAATACTACTGAATATTCTTCTTGAAAAATACCACTGAATATTCCTCTTGAAAAATACCACTGACTTTCCCTCCTGAAAAATACCACTCATTATTTCACTTAAAAAATATCACTGAATATTCCTCTTGAAAACTACCACTGAATATTCCTCTTGAAAAATACCACTGAATATTACTTTTAAAAATACCACTGATTATTCCTCTGGAAAAATACCACTGAATATTCCTCTTGAAAAATACAACTGACTTATCCTCTTGAGAAATACCACTGAATATTCTTCTTGAAAAATACCACTGAATATTCCTCTTAAAAAATACCACTACATATACCTCTTTAAAAATATCACTGAATAATCCTCTTGAAAAATACCACTGAATGTTCCTCTTTAAAAAAACTACTGCATATTCCTCTTGGAAAATACTACTGAATATTCCTCTTGAAAAATATCACGGAATGTTAATCTTGAAAAATACCACTTAATATTCCTCTTGAAAAATACAACTGAATATTCCTCTTGAAAAATACCACTGAATATTCCTCTTGAAAACTACCACTGAATATTCCTCTTGAAAAATACCACTGAATATTACTTTTAAAAATACCACTGATTATTCCTCTGGAAAAATACCACTGAATATTCCTCTTGAAAAATACAACTGACTTATCCTCTTGAGAAATACCACTGAATATTCTTCTTGAAAAATACCACTGAATATTCCTCTTAAAAAATACCACTACATATACCTCTTTAAAAATATCACTGAATAATCCTCTTGAAAAATACCACTGAATGTTCCTCTTTAAAAAAACTACTGCATATTCCTCTTGGAAAATACTACTGAATATTCCTCTTGAAAAATATCACGGAATGTTAATCTTGAAAAATACCACTTAATATTCCTCTTGAAAAAAACAACTGAATATTCCTCTTGAAAAATACCACTGAATATTCCTCTTGAAAAATACCACTAAATATTCCTCTTGAAAAATACCACTTAATATTCTTTTTGAAAAATACCACTGAATGTTCCTCTTGAAAAATACCATTAAATATTCCTCTTGAAAAATACCACTTAATATTCTTCTTGAAAAATACCACTGAATGTTCCTCTTAAAAAATATCGCTGAATAATCCTCTTGAAAAATACCACTGAATAATCCTCTTTAAAAATACTACTGAATATTCCTCTAGAAAAATACTACTGAATATTCTTCTTGAAAAATACCACTGAATATTCCTCTTGAAAAATACCACTGACTATTCCTCCTGAAAAATACCACTGATTATTCCACTTAAAAAATATCACTGAATATTCCTCTTGAAAAATACCACTGAATATTCCTCTTGAAAAATACAACTTACTAATCCTCTTGAGAAATACCACTGAATATTCTTCTTGAAAAATACCACTGAATATTCCTCTTAAAAAATACCACTACAAATACCTCTTTAAAAATATCACTGAATATTCCTCTTGGAAAATACCACTGAATATTCCTCTTGAAAAATATCACGGAATGTTAATCTTGAAAAATACCATTTAATACTCCTCTTGAAAAATACCACTGAATATTCCTCTTGAAAAATACCATTGAATATTCCTCTTGAAAAATACCACTGAATATTCCTCTTGAAAAATACCACTGAATATTCCTTTTGAAAAATACTACTGAAAAGTTCTGCTGAAAATACCGCTGAATATTCCTCTTGAAAAATACCACTAAAAATTCCTCTTGAAAAATACCACTGAATAGTCCTCTTGAAAAATACCATTAAATATTCCTCTTAAAAAATACCACATAATATTCCTCTTGAAAACTACCACTGAATATTGCTCTTGAAAAATACCACAGAATAATCCTCTTGAAAAATACCACTGAAAAAATCCTCTTGAAAAATACCATTGCATGTTCCTCTTGAAAAATACAACTGAATATTCCTCTTGAAAAATACCACTGAATATTCCTCTTGAAAAATATCACTGAATATTCTTCTTGAAAAATACCATTAAATATTCCTTTTGAAAAATACCACTTAATATTCCTCTTGAAAAATACCACTGGATGTTCCTCTTGAAAAATGCCACTAAATAATCCTCTTGAAAAATACCACTGAATAATCCTCTTTAAAAATACCACTGAATATTCCTCTAGAAAAATACCACTGAATATTCCTCTTGAAAAATACCACTGAATATTCCTCTTGAAATATACCACTGAATATTCCTCTTGAAGAATACCACTGAATATTCCTTTTGAAAAATACCACTTAATATTCTTCTTGAAAAATACCACTGAATGTTCCTCTTGAAAAAAAAAATTAAATATTCCTCTTGAAAAATAGCACTGAATATTGCTCTTGAAAAATACCACTGAATAATCCTCTTGAAAAATACCACTGAATAATCCTCTTGAAAAATACCATTGCATATTCCTCTTGAAAAATACAACTGAATATTCCTCTTGAAAAATAGTACTGAATATTCCTCTTGAAAAATACCACTGAATATTCCTCTTGAAAAATACCACTGAATATTCATCTTGAAAAATACCACTCAATATTTCTCTTGAAAAATAACGCTGAATATTCCTCTTGAAAAATACCACTGAATATTCCTCTTGAAAAATACCGCTGAATATTCCTCTTGAAAAATACCATTAAATATTCCTCTTGAAAAATACCACTTAATATTCTTCTTGAAAAATACTACTGAATATTCCTCTAGAAAAATACTACTGAATATTCTTCTTGAAAAATACCACTGAATATTCCTCTTGAAAAATACCACTGACTATTCCTCCTGAAAAATACCACTGATTATTCCACTTAAAAAATATCACTGAATATTCCTCTTGAAAAATAACGCTGAATATTCCTCTTGAAAAATACCACTGAACATTCCTCTTGAAAAATACCACTAAATATTGCTTTTAAAAAGTACCACTGATTATTCCTCTTGAAAAATACCACTGAATATTCCTCTTGAAAAATACAACTAAATATTCCTCTTGAAAAATACCATTGAATAAACCTCTTGAAAAATACTACTGAATATTCCTCTTAAAAAATACCACTGAATATTCCTCTTGAAAAATATTACTTAATATTGCTCTTAAAAAGTACCACTGATTATTCCTCTTGAAAAATACCACTGAATATTCCTCTTGAAAAATACAACTAAATATTCCTCTTGAAAAATACCATTGAATAATCTTCTTGAAAAATACTACTGAATATTCCTCTTAAAAAATACCACTGAGTATTCCTCTTGAAAAATACCATTGATTATACCACATGAAAAATACCACTGAATATTCCTCTTGAAAAATATCACTTAATATTCCTCTTGAAAAATAGCACTGAATATTGCTCTTGTAAAATACCACTGAACAATCCTCTTGAAATTTACCACTGAATTATCCTCTTGAAAAATACCATTGCATATTCCTCTTGAAAAATACAACAGAATATTCCTCTTGACAACTACCATTGAATACTCCTATTGAAAAGTACCACTGAATATTCCTCTTGAAAAATACCACTGATAATTTCTCCTGAAAAATACCACTGATTATACCACTTGAAAAATACCACTGAATGTTCCTCTTGAAAAATACCATTAAATATTCCTCTTGAAAAATAGCACTGAATATTGCTCTTGAAAAATACCACTGAATAATCCTCTTGAAAAATACCACTGAATATTCCTCTTGAAAAATACCACTAAATATTCCTCTTGAAAAATACCATTGAATAATCCTCTTTAAAAATACTACTGAATATTCCTCTTAACAAATACCACTGAAATGTCCTCCTGAAAAATACCGCTGAATATTCCTCTTGAAAAATACCACTGAATATTCCTCTTGAAAAATACAACTGAATATTCCTCTTGAAAAATTCCACTGAATATTGCTTTTAAAAAATACCACTGATTATTCCTCTTGAAAAATACCACTGAATATTCCTCTTGCAAAATACAACTAAATATTCCTCTTGAAAAATACCATTGAATAATCCTTTTGAAAAATACTACTGAATATTCCTCTTAAAAAATACCACTGAATATTTCTCCTGAAAAATACCGCTGAATATTCCTCTTGAAAAATACCACTGAATATTCCTCTTGAAAAATACCACTGAATATTCCTCTTGAAGAATACCACTGAATATTACTTTTAAAAAATACCACTGATTATTCCTCTTGAAAAATACCACTTAATATATTCCTCTTGAAAACTACAACTGAATGATCCTCTTGAAAATACCACCGAATATTCTTATTGAAAAATACAACTGAATATTCCTCTTAAAAAATACCACTGAATATACCTCTTTAAAAATATCACTGAATATTCCTCTTGAAAAATACCACTGAATATTCGTCTTTAAAAATACCACGGAATATTAATCTTGAAAAATACCACTGAATAATCCTCTTGAAAAATACCATTGCATATTCCTCTTGAAAAATACAACTGAATATTCCTCTTGAAAACTACCACTGAATATTCCTCTTGAAAAATACCACTGAATATTCCTCTTGAAAAATACCACTGAATATTCATCTTGAAAAATACCACTCAATATTTCTCTTGAAAAATAACGCTGAATATTCCTCTTGAAAAATACCACTAAATATTACTTTTAAAAAGTACCACTGATTATTCCTCTTGAAAAATACCACTGAATATTCCTCTTGAAAAATACAACTAAATATTCCTCTTGAAAAAAACTATTGAATAATCCTCTCGAAAAATACTACTGAATATTCCTCTTAAAAAATACCACTGAATATTCCTCCTGAAAAATACCGCTGAATATTCCTCTTGAAAAATACCGCTGAATATTCCTCTTGAAAAATACAACTGAATATTTCTCTTGAAAAATACCACTGAATATTGCTTTTAAAAAATACCACTGTTTATTTCTCTTGAAAAATACCACTGAATATTCCTCTTGGAAAATACAACTAAATATTCCTCTTGAAAAATAACATTGAATAATCCTTTTGAAAAATACTACTGAATATTACTCTTAGAAAATACCACTGAATATTCCTCCTGAAAAATACCGCTGAATATTCCTCTTGAAAAATACCACTGAATATTCCTCTTAAAAAATACCACTGAATATTCCTTTTGAAAAATATCACTGAATATTGCTTTTAAAAAATACCACTGATTATTCCTCTTGAAAAATACCACTGAATATTCCTCTTGAAAAATACCACTGAATAATCCTCTTGAAAATACCGCTGAATATTCTTCTTGAAAAATACCGCTGAATATTCCTCTTTAAAAATACCACTGAATATACCTCTTTAAAAATATCACTGAATATTCCTCTTGAAAAATACCACTGAATATTCGTTTTTAAAAATACCACGGAATATTAATCTTGAAAAATACCACCGAATATTCATCTTGAAAAATACCACTGAATATTCCTATTGAAAAATACCACTGATTATGCCACTTGAAAAATACCACTGAATATTCCTCTTGAAAAATACCACTTAATATTCCTCTTGAAAAATAGCACTGAATATTGCTCTTGAAATATACCACTGAATAATCCTCTTGAAAAATACCACTGAATAATACTCTTGAAAAATACCATTGCATATTCCTCTTGAAAAATACAACTGAATATTCCTCTTGAAAAATAGTACTGAATATTCCTCTTAAAAAGTACCACTGAATATTCCTCTTGAAAAATACCACTGAATATTCATCTTGAAAAATACCACTTAATATTTCTCTTGAAAAATAACGCTGAATATTCCTCTTGAAAAATACCACTGAATATTCCTCTTGAAAAATACCACTGAATATTCCTCTTGAAAAATACCATTAAATATTCCTCTTGAAAAATACCACTTAATATTCTTCTTGAAAAATACCACTGAATGTTCCTCTTGAAAAATATCACTGAATAATCCTCTTGAAAAATACCACTGAATAATCCTCTTTAAAAATACTACTGAATATTCCTCTATAAAAATACTACTGAATATTCTTCTTGAAAAATACCACTGAATATTCCTCTTGAAAAATACCACTGACTTTCCCTCCTGAAAAATACCACTCATTATTTCACTTAAAAAATATCACTGAATATTCCTCTTGAAAACTACCACTGAATATTCCTCTTGAAAAATACCACTGAATATTACTTTTAAAAATACCACTGATTATTCCTCTGGAAAAATACCACTGAATATTCCTCTTAAAAAATACAACTGACTTATCCTCTTGAGAAATACCACTGAATATTCTTCTTGAAAAATACCACTGAATATTCCTCTTAAAAAATACCACTACATATACCTCTTTAAAAATATCACTGAATAATCCTCTTGAAAAATACCACTGAATGTTCCTCTTTAAAAAAACTACTGCATATTCCTCTTGGAAAATACTACTGAATATTCCTCTTGAAAAATATCACGGAATGTTAATCTTGAAAAATACCACTTAATATTCCTCTTGAAAAATACAACTGAATATTCCTCTTGAAAAATACCACTGAATATTCCTCTTGAAAACTACCACTGAATATTCCTCTTGAAAAATACCACTGAATATTACTTTTAAAAATACCACTGATTATTCCTCTGGAAAAATACCACTGAATATTCCTCTTGAAAAATACAACTGACTTATCCTCTTGAGAAATACCACTGAATATTCTTCCTGAAAAATACCACTGAATATTCCTCTTAAAAAATACCACTACATATACCTCTTTAAAAATATCACTGAATAATCCTCTTGAAAAATACCACTGAATGTTCCTCTTTAAAAAAACTACTGCATATTCCTCTTGGAAAATACTACTGAATATTCCTCTTGAAAAATATCACGGAATGTTAATCTTGAAAAATACCACTTAATATTCCTCTTGAAAAATACAACTGAATATTCCTCTTGAAAAATACCACTGAATATTCCTCTTGAAAAATACCACTAAATATTCCTCTTGAAAAATACCACTTAATATTCTTCTTGAAAAATACCACTGAATGTTCCTCTTGAAAAATACCATTAAATATTCCTCTTGAAAAATACCACTTAATATTCTTCTTGAAAAATACCACTGAATGTTCCTCTTGAAAAATATCACTGAATAATCCCCTTGAAAAATACCACTGAATAATCCTCTTTAAAAATACTACTGAATATTCCTCTAGAAAAATACTACTGAATATTTTTCTTGAAAAATACCATTGAATATTCCTCTTGAAAAATACCACTGACTATTCCTCCTGAAAAATACCACTGATTATTCCACTTAAAAAATATCACTGAATATTCCTCTTGAAAAATACCACTGAATATTCCTCTTGAAAAATACAACTTACTAATCCTCTTGAGAAATACCACTGAATATTCTTCTTGAAAAATACCACTGAATATTCCTCTTAAAAAATACCACTACATATACCTCTTTAAAAATATCACTGAATAATCCTCTTGAAAAATACCACTGAATGTTCCTCTTTAAAAAAACTACTGCATATTCCTCTTGGAAAATACCACTGAATATTCCTCTTGAAAAATATCACGGAATGTTAATCTTGAAAAATACCATTTAATATTCCTCTTGAAAAATACCACTGAATATTCCTCTTGAAAAATACCATTGAATATTCCTCTTGAAAAATACCACTGAATATTCCTCTTGAAAAATACCACTGAATATTCCTTTTGAAAAATACTACTGAAAAGTTCTGCTGAAAATACCGCTGAATATTCCTCTTGAAAAATACCACTAAAAATTCCTCTTGAAAAATACCACTGAATAGTCCTCTTGAAAAATACCATTAAATATTCCTCTTAAAAAATACCACATAATATTCCTCTTGAAAACTACCACTGAATATTGCTCTTGAAAAATACCACAGAATAATTCTCTTGAAAAATACCACTGAAAAAATCCTCTTGAAAAATACCATTGCATGTTCCTCTTGAAAAATACAACTGAATATTCCTCTTGAAAAATACCACTGAATATTCCTCTTGAAAAATATCACTGAATATTCTTCTTGAAAAATACCATTAAATATTCCTTTTGAAAAATACCACTTAATATTCCTCTTGAAAAATACCACTGGATGTTCCTCTTGAAAAATGCCACTAAATAATCCTCTTGAAAAATACCACTGAATAATCCTCTTTAAAAATACCACTGATTATTCCTCCTGAAAAATACCACTGAATAATCCTCTTGAAAAATACCGCTGAATATTGCGTTTGAAAAGTACTACTGAATATTCCTCTAGAAAAATACCACTGAATATTCCTCTTGAAAAATACCACTGAATATTCCTCTTAAAATATACCACTGAATATTCCTCTTGAAGAATACCACTGAATATTCCTCTTGAAAAATACCACTGAATATTCCTCTTGAAAAATACCACTGAATATTCCTTTTGAAAAATACTACTGAAAAGTTCTGCTGAAAATACCGCTGAATATTCCTCTTGAAAAATACCACTAAAAATTCCTCTTGAAAAATACCACTGAATAGTCCTCTTGAAAAATACCATTAAATATTCCTCTTAAAAAATACCACATAATATTCCTCTTGAAAACTACCACTGAATATTGCTCTTGAAAAATACCACAGAATAATCCTCTTGAAAAATACCACTGAAAAAATCCTCTTGAAAAATACCATTGCATGTTCCTCTTGAAAAATACAACTGAATATTCCTCTTGAAAAATACCACTGAATATTCCTCTTGAAAAATATCACTGAATATTCTTCTTGAAAAATACCATTAAATATTCCTTTTGAAAAATACCACTTAATATTCCTCTTGAAAAATACCACTGGATGTTCCTCTTGAAAAATGCCACTAAATAATCCTCTTGAAAAATACCACTGAATAATCCTCTTTAAAAATACCACTGATTATTCCTCCTGAAAAATACCACTGAATAATCCTCTTGAAAAATACCGCTGAATATTGCGTTTGAAAAGTACTACTGAATATTCCTCTAGAAAAATACCACTGAATATTCCTCTTGAAAAATACCACTGAATATTCCTCTTGAAATATACCACTGAATATTCCTCTTGAAGAATACCACTGAATATTCCTCTTGAAAAATACCACTGAATATTCCTCTTGAAAAATACCATTAAATATTCCTTTTGAAAAATACCACTTAATATTCTTCTTGAAAAATACCACTGAATGTTCCTCTTGAAAAATACCATTAAATATTCCTCTTGAAAAATAGCACTGAATATTGCTCTTGAAAAATACCACTGAATAATCCTCTTGAAAAATACCACTGAATAATCCTCTTGAAAAATACCATTGCATATTCCTCTTGAAAAATACAACTGAATATTCCTCTTGAAAAATAGTACTGAATATTCCTCTTGAAAAATACCACTGAATATTCCTCTTGAAAAATACCACTGAATATTCATCTTGAAAAATACCACTCAATATTTCTCTTGAAAAATAACGCTGAATATTCCTCTTGAAAAATACCACTGAATATTCCTCTTGAAAAATACCACTGAATATTCCTCTTGAAAAATACCATTAAATATTCCTCTTGAAAAATACCACTTAAAATTCTTCTTGAAAAATACTACTGAATATTCCTCTAGAAAAATACTACTGAATATTCTTCTTGAAAAATACCACTGAATATTCCTCTTGAAAAATACCACTGACTATTCCTCTTGAAAAATACCACCGATTATTCCACTTAAAAAATATCACTGAATATTCCTCTTGAAAAATAACGCTGAATATTCCCCTTGAAAAATACCACTGAACATTCCTCTTGAAAAATACCACTAAATATTGCTTTTAAAAAGTACCACTGATTATTCCTCTTGAAAAATACCACTGAATATTCCTCTTGAAAAATACAACTAAATAATCCTTTTGAAAAATACCATTGAATAATCCTCTTGAAAAATACTACTGAATATTCCTCTTAAAAAATACCACTGAGTATTCCTCTTGAAAAATACCATTGATTATACCACATGAAAAATACCACTGAATATTCCTCTTGAAAAATATCACTTAATATTCCTCTTGAAAAATAGCACTGAATATTGCTCTTGTAAAATACCACTGAACAATCCTCTTGAAATTTACCACTGAATAATCCTCTTGAAAAATAACATTGCATATTCCTCTTGAAAAATACAACTGAATATTCCTCTTGACAACTACCATTGAATACTCCTATTGAAAAGTACCACTGAATATTCCTCTTGAAAAATACCACTGATAATTCCTCCTGAAAAATACCACTGATTATACCACTTGAAAAATACCACTGAATGTTCCTCTTGAAAAATACCACTGAATATTCATCTTGAAAAATACCACTCAATATTTCTCTTGAAAAATAACGCTGAATATTCCTCTTGAAAAATACCACTGAATATTCCTCTTGAAAAATACCACTGAATATTCCTCTTGAAAAATACCATTAAATATTCCTCTTGAAAAATACCACTTAATATTCTTCTTGAAAAATACTACTGAATATTCCTCTAGAAAAATACTACTGAATATTCTTCTTGAAAAATACTACTGAATATTCCTCTTGAAAAATAACGCTGAATATTCCTCTTGAAAAATACCACTGAACATGCCTCTTGAAAAATACCACTAAATATTGCTTTTAAAAAGTACCACTGATTATTCCTCTTGAAAAATATTCGTCTTTAAAAATACCACGGAATATTCGTCTTGAAAAATACCACTGAATATTCCTCTTGAAAAATACCACTGATTATACCACATGAAAAATACCACTGAATATTCCTCTTGATAAATACCTCTTAATATTCCTCTTGAAAAATAGCACTGAATATTGCTCTTGAAAAATACCACTGAACAATCCTCTTGAAAACTACCACTGAATATTCCTCTTGAAAAATACCACTAAATATTGCTTTTAAAAAGTACCACTGATTATTCCTCTTGAAAAATACCACTGAATATTCCTCTTGAAAAATACAACTAAATATTCCTCTTGAAAAATACCATTGAATAATCCTCTTGAAAAATACTACTGAATATTCCTCTTAAAAAATACCACTGAATATTCCTCTTAAAAAATACCACTAAATATTGCTCTTAAAAAGTACCACTGATTATTTCTCTTGAAAAATACCACTGAATATTCCTCTTGAAAAATACAACTAAATATTCCTCTTGAAAAATACCATTGAATAATCCTCTTGAAAAATACTACTGAATATTCCTCTTAAAAAATACCACTGAATATTCCTCTTGAAAAATACCATTGATTATACCACATGAAAAATACCACTGAATATACCTCTTGAAAAATACCACTTAATATTCCTCTTGAAAAATAGCACTGAATATTGCTCTTGAAAAATACCACTGAACAATCCTCTTGAAATTTACCACCGAATAATCCTCTTGAAAAATACCATTGCATATTCCTCTTGAAAAATACAACTGAATATTCCGCTTGAAAACTACCATTGAATACTCCTATTGAAAAGTACCACTGAATATTCCTCTTGAAAAATACCACTGAATATTCCTCCTGAAAAATACCACTGATTATACCACTTGAAAAATATCACTGAATATTCCTCTTAAAAAATACCACTGAATATTCGTCTTGAAAAATACCACTGAATATTCCTCTTGAAAAATACCACTGAATATTCCTCTTGAGAAATACCACTAAATATTCCTCTTAAAAAATACAACTGAATAATCCTCTTGAAAAATACAACTGAATAATCCACTTGAGAAATACCACTGAATATTCTTTTTGAAGAATACCACTGAATATGCCTCTTAAAAAATACCATTACATATACCTCTTTAAAAATATCACTGAATATTCGTCTTGAAAAACACTACTGAATATGCTTCTTTAAAAAAACTACTGAATATTCCTCTTAGAAAATACCACTGAATATTCCTCTTGAAACATACCACTGAATATTCCTCTTGAAAAATACCATTGAATATTCCTCTTGAAAAATACCACTGAATATTCCTCTTGAAAAATACCACTGAATATTCGTCTTGAAAAATACCACTTAATATTCCTCTTGAAAAATATCACTGAATATTCCTCTTGAAAAATCTCACTGAATATTCCTCTTGAAAAATACCACTGAATATTCCTCTTGAAAAACACCACTGAAAAGTTCTGCTGAAAATACCGCTGAATATTCCTCTTGAAAAATACCACTGAATATTCCTCTTGAAAAATACAACTAAATATTCCTCTTGAAAAATACCATTGAATAATCTTCTTGAAAAATACTACTGAATATTCCTCTTAAAAAATACCACTGAAATGCCCTCCTGAAAAATACCACTGAATGTTCCTCTTGAAAAATACCGCTGAATATTCCTCTTGAAAAATACCATTGAATAATCCTTTTGAAAAATACTACTGAATATTCCTCTTAAAAAATACCACTGAATATTTCTCCTGAAAAATACCGCTGAATATTCCTCTTGAAAAATACCAATGAATATTCCTCTTGAAAAATACCACTGAATATTCCTCTTGAAGAATACCACTGAATATTGCTTTTAAAAAATACCACTGATTATTCCTCTTGAAAAATACCACTGAATATTCCTCTTGAAAACTACAACTGAATGATCCTCTTGAAAATACCACCGAATATTCTTATTGAAAAATACAACTGAATATTCCTCTTAAAAAATACCACTCAATATACCTCTTTAAAAATATCACTGAATATTCCTCTTAAAAAATACCACTGAATATTCGTCTTTAAAAATACCACGGAATATTAATCTTGAAAAATACCACTGAATAATCCTCTTGAAAAATACCATTGCATATTCCTCTTGAAAAATACAACTGAATATTCCTCTTGAAAACTACCACTGAATATTCCTCTTGAAAAATACCACTGAATATTCCTCTTGAAAAATACCACTGAATATTCATCTTGAAAAATACCACTCAATATTTCTCTTGAAAAATAACGCTGAATATTCCTCTTGAAAAATACCACTAAATATTACTTTTAAAAAGTACCACTGATTATTCCTCTTGAAAAATACCACTGAATATTCCTCTTGAAAAATACAACTAAATATTCCTCTTGAAAAAAACTATTGAATAATCCTCTCGAAAAATACTACTGAATATTCCTCTTAAAAAATACCACTGAATATTCCTCCTGAAAAATACCGCTGAATATTCCTCTTGAAAAATACCGCTGAATATTCCTCTTGAAAAATACAACTGAATATTCCTCTTGAAAAATACCACTGAATATTGCTTTTAAAAAATACCACTGTTTTTTCCTCTTGAAAAATACCACTGAATATTCCTTTTGGAAAATACAACTAAATATTCCTCTTGAAAAATAACATTGAATAATCCTTTTGAAAAATACTACTGAATATTACTCTTAGAAAATACCACTGAATATTCCTCCTGAAAAATACCGCTGAATATTCCTCTTGAAAAATACCACTGAATATTCCTCTTGAAAAATACCACTGAATATTCCTTTTGAAAAATATCACTGAATATTGCTTTTAAAAAATACCACTAATTGTTCCTCTTGAAAAATACCACTGAATATTCCTCTTGAAAAATACCACTAAATAATCTTCTTGAATATACCGCTGAATATTCTTCTTGAAAAATACCGCTGAATATTCCTCTTTAAAAATACCACTGAATATACCTCTTTAAAAATATGACTGAATATTTCTCTTGAAAAATACCACTGAATATTCGTTTTAAAAAATACCACGGAATATTAATCTTGAAAAATACCACCGAATATTCATCTTGAAAAATACCACTGAATATTCCTCTTGAAAAATACCACTGATTATGCCACTTGAAAAATACCACTGAATATTCCTCTTGAAAAATACCACTTAATATTCCTCTTGAAAAATAGCACTGAATATTGCTCTTGAAAAATATCACTGAATAATCCTCTTGAAAAATACCACTGAATAATCCTCTTGAAAAATACCATTGCATATTCCTCTTGAAAAATACAACTGAATATTCCTCATGAAAAATAGTACTGAATATTCCTCTTGAAAAATACCACTGAATATTCCTCTTGAAAAATACCACTGAATATTCATCTTGAAAAATACCATTCAATATTTCTCTTGAAAAATAACGCTGAATATTCCTCTTGAAAAATACCACTGAATATTCCTCTTGAAAAATACCACTGAATATTCCTCTTGAAAAATACCATTAAATATTCCTCTTGAAAAATACCACTTAATATTCTTCTTGAAAAATACCACTGAATGTTCCTCTTGAAAAATATCACTGAATAATCCTCTTGAAAAATACCACTGAGTAATCCTCTTTAAAAATACTACTGAATATTCCTCTAGAAAAATACTACTGAATATTCTTCTTGAAAAATACCACTGAATATTCCTCTTGAAAAATACCACTGACTTTCCCTCCTGAAAAATACCACTGATTATTCCACTTAAAAAATATCACTGAATATTCCTCTTGAAAAATACCACTGAATATTCCTCTTGAAAAATACCACTGAATATTACTTTTAAAAATACCACTGATTATTCCTCTTGAAAAATACCACTGAATATTCCTCTTGAAAAATACAACTGAATATTCCTCTTGAAAAATACAACTGACTTATCCTCTTGAGAAATACCACTGAATATTCTTCTTGAAAAATACCACTGAATATTCCTCTTAAAAAATACCACTACATATACCTCTTTAAAAATATCACTGAATAATCCTCTTGAAAAATACCACTGAATGTTCCTCTTTAAAAAAACTACTGCATATTCCTCTTGGAAAATACTACTGAATATTCCTCTTGAAAAATATCACGGAATGTTAATCTTGAAAAATACCACTTAATATTCCTCTTGAAAAATACAACTGAATATTCCTCTTGAAAAATACCACTGAATATTCCTATTGAAAAATACCATTAAATATTCCTCTTGAAAAATACCACTTAATATTCTTCTTGAAAAATACCACTGAATGTTCCTCTTGAAAAATATCACTGAATAATCCTCTTGAAAAATACCACTGAATAATCCTCTTTAAAAATACTACTGAATATTCCTCTAGAAAAATACTACTGAATATTCTTCTTGAAAAATACCACTAAATATTCCTCTTGAAAAATACCACTGACTATTCCTCCTGAAAAATACCACTGATTATTCCACTTAAAAAATATCACTGAATATTCCTCTTGAAAAATGCCACTGAATATTCCTCTTGAAAAATACAACTGACTAATCCTCTTGAGAAATACCACTGAATATTCTTCTTGAAAAATACCACTGAATATTCCTCTTAAAAAATACCACTACATATACCTCTTTAAAAATATCACTGAATAATCCTCTTGAAAAATACCACTGAATGTTCCTCTTTAAAAAAACTACTGCATATTCCTCTTGGAAAATACCACTAAATATTCCTCTTGAAAAATATCACGGAATGTTAATCTTGAAAAATACCACTTAATATTCCTATTGAAAAATACCACTGAATATTCCTCTTGAAAAATACCATTGAATATTCCTCTTGAAAAATACCACTGAATATTCCTCTTGAAAAATACCACTGAATATTCCTTTTGAAAAATACTACTGAAAAGTTCTGCTGAAAATACCGCTGAATATTCCTCTTGAAAAATACCATTGAAAATTCCTCTTGAAAAATACCACTGAATAGTCCTCTTGAAAAATACCATTAAATATTCCTCTTAAAAAATACCACATAATATTCCTCTTGAAAACTACCACTGAATATTGCTCTTGAAAAATACCACAGAATAATCCTCTTGAAAAATACCACTGAAAAAATCCTCTTGAAAAATACCATTGCATGTTCCTCTTGAAAAATACAACTGAATATTCCTCTTGAAAAATACCACTGAATATTCCTCTTGAAAAATATCACTGAATATTCTTCTTGAAAAATACCATTAAAGATTCCTTTTGAAAAATACCACTTAATATTCCTCTTGAAAAATACCACTGGATGTCCCTCTTGAAAAATGCCACTAAATAATCCTCTTGAAAAATACCACTGAATAATCCTCTTTAAAAATACCACTGATTATTCCTCCTGAAAAATACCACTGAATAATCCTCTTGAAAAATACCGCTGAATATTCCGTTTGAAAAATACTACTGAATATTCCTCTAGAAAAATACCACTGAATATTCCTCTTGAAAAATACCACTGAATATTCCTCTTGAAATATACCACTGAATATTCCTCTTGAAGAATACCACTGAATATTCCTCTTGAAAAATACCACTGAATATTCCTCTTGAAAAATACCATTAAATAATCCTTTTGAAAAATACCACTTAATATTCTTCTTGAAAAATACCACTGAATGTTCCTCTTGAAAAATACCATTAAATATTCCTCTTGAAAAATAGCACTGAATATTGCTCTTGAAAAATACCACTGAATAATCCTCTTGAAAAATACCACTGAATAATCCTCTTGAAAAATACCATTGCATACTCCTCTTGAAAAATACAACTGAATATTCCTCTTGAAAAATAGTACTGAATATTCCTCTTGAAAAATACCACTGAATATTCCTCTTGAAAAATACCACTGAATATTCATCTTGAAAAATACCACTCAATATTTCTCTTGAAAAATAACGCTGAATATTCCTCTTGAAAAATACCACTGAATATTCCTCTTGAAAAATACCACTGAATATTCCTATTGAAAAATACCATTAAATATTCCTCTTGAAAAATACCACTTAATATTCTTCTTGAAAAATACTACTGAATATTCCTCTAGAAAAATACTACTGAATATTCTTCTTGAAAAATACCACTGAATATTCCTCTTGTAAAATACCACTGACTATTCCTCCTGAAAAATACCACTGATTATTCCACTTAAAAAATATCACTGAATATTCCTCTTGAAAAATAACGCTGAATATTCCTCTTGAAAAATACCACTGAATATTCCTCTTGAAAAATACCACTAAACATTGCTTTTAAAAAGTACCACTGATTATTCCTCTTGAAAAATACCACTGAATATTCCTCTTGAAAAATACAACTA
Source organism: Atherix ibis (assembly GCA_958298945.1). NCBI lineage: Eukaryota > Metazoa > Arthropoda > Insecta > Diptera > Athericidae > Atherix > Atherix ibis. Next base: position 43,686,349 of record OY282609.1, on the reverse strand, counting down.
AATATTCCTCTTGAAAAATACCATTGAATAATCCTCTTGAAAAATACTACTGAATATTCCTCTTAAAAAATACCACTGAATATGCCTCTTGAAAAATACCACTAAATATTGCTCTTAAAAAGTACCACTGATTATTCCTCTTGAAAAATAACACTGAATATTCCTCTTGAAAAATACAACTAAATATTCCTCTTGAAAAATACCATTGAATAATCCTCTTGAAAAATACTACTGAATATTCCTCTTAAAAAATACCACTGAGTATTCCTCTTGAAAAATACCATTGATTATACCACATGACAAATACCACTGAATATTCCTCTTGAAAAATACCACTTAATATTCCTCTTGAAAAATAGCACTGAATATTGCTCTTGTAAAATACCACTGAACAATCCTCTTGAAATTTACCACTGAATAATCCTCTTGAAAAATACCATTGCATATTCCTCTTGAAAAATACAACTGAATATTCCTCTTGAAAACTACCATTGAATATTCCTATTGAAAAGTACCACTGAATATTCCTCTTGAAAAATACCACTGAATATTCCTCTTGAAAAATACCACTGATTATACCACTTGAAAAATATCACTGAATAATCCTCTTAAAAAATACCACTGAATATTCGTCTTGAGAAATACCACTGAATATTACTTTAAAAAAATACCACTGATTATTCCTCTTGAAAAATACCACTAAATATTCCTCTTGAAAAATACAACTGAATAATCCTCTTGAAAAATACAACTGAATAATCCACTTGAGAAATACCACTGAATAAGCCTCTTAAAAAATACCATTACATATTTATCTTTAAAAATATCACTGAATATTCCTCTTGAAAAACACCACTGAATATTCTTCTTTATAAAAACTACTGAATATTCCTCTTAGAAAATACCACTGAATATTCATCTTAAAAAATATCACGGAATATTAATCTTAAAAAATACCATTGAATATTCCTCTTGAAATATACCACTGAATATTCCTCTTGAAAAATACCATTGAATATTCCTCTTGAAAAATACCGCTGAATATTCCTCTTGAAAAATACCACTGAATATTCCTCTTGAAAAATACCACTGAATATTGCTTTTAAAAAGTACCACTGATTATTCCTCTTGAAAAATACCACTGAATATTCCTCTTGAAAAATACAACTAAATATTCCTCTTGAAAAATACCATTGAATAATCCTCATGAAAAATACTACTGAATATTCCTCTTAAAAAATACCACTGAAATTTCCTCCTGAAAAATACCGCTGAATATTCCTCTTGAAAAATACCACTGAATATTCCTCTTGAAAAATACAACTGAATAATCCACTTGAGAAATACCACTGAATATTCTTTTTGAAGAATACCACTGAATATGCCTCTTAAAAAATACCATCACATATACCTCTTTAAAAATATCACTGAATATTCCTCTTGAAAAACACCACTGAATAATCTTCTTTAAAAAAACTACTGAATATTCCTCTTAGAAAATACCACTGAATATTCATCTTAAAAAATATCACGGAATATTAATCTTAAAAAATACCACTGAATATTCCTCTTGGAATATACCACTGAATATTCCTCTTGAAAAATACCATTGAATATTCCTCTTGAAAAATACCACTGAATATTCCTCTTGAAAAATACCACTGAATATTCGTCTTGAAAAATACCACTTAATATTCCTCTTGAAAAATATCACTGAATATTCCTCTTGAAAAACACCACTGAATATTGTTCTTTAAAAAAACTACTGAATATTCCTCTTAGAAAATACCACTGAATATTCCTCTTGAAAAATATCACAGAATATTAATCTTAAAAAATATCACTGAATATTCCTCTTGAAATATACCACTGAATATTCCTCTTGAAAAATACCATTGAATATTCCTCTTGAAAAATACCACTGAATATTCCTCTTGCAAAATACCACTGAATATTCGTCTTGAAAAATACTACTTAATATTCCTCTTGAAAAATATCACTGAATATTCCTCTTGAAAAATCTCACTGAATATTCCTCTTGAAAAATAACACTGAATATTCCTCTTGAAAAACACCACTGAAAAGTTCTGCTGAAAATACCGCTGAATATTCCTCTTGAAAAATACCACTGAATATTGCTTTTAAAAAGTACAACTGATTATTCCTCTTGAAAAATACCACTGAATATTCCTCTTGAAAAATACAACTAAATATTCCTCTTGAAAAATACCATTGAATAATCCTCTTGAAAAATACTACTGAATATTCCTCTTAAAAAATACCACTGAAATTTCCTCCTGAAAAATACCGCTGAATATTCCTCTTGAAAAATACCACTGAATATTCCTCTTGAAAAATACAACTGAATATTCCTCTTGAAAATATCCACTGAATATTGCTTTTAAAAAATACCACTGATTATTCCTCTTGAAAAATTCCACTGAATATTCCTCTTGCAAAATACAACTAAATATTCCTCTTGAAAAATACCATTGAATAATCCTTTTGAAAAATACTACTGAATATTTCTCTTAAAAAATACCACTGAGTATTCCTCCTGAAAAATACCGCTGAATATTCCTCTTGAAAAATACCACTGAATATTCCTCTTGAGAAATACCACTGAATATTCCTCTTGAAGAATACCACTGAATATTGCTTTTAAAAAATACCACTGATTATTCCTCTCAAAAATACCACTGAATATTCCTCTTGAAAACTACAACTGAATTATCCTCTTGAAAATACCACCGAATATTCTTATTGAAAAATACAACTGAATATTCCTCTTAAAAAATACCACTGAATATACCTCTTTAAAAATATCACTGAATATTCCTCTTGAAAAATACCACTGAATTTTCGTCTTTAAAAATACCACGGAATATTCGTCTTGAAAAATACCACTGAATATTCCTCTTGAAAAATACCACTGATTATACCACATGAAAACTACCACTGAATATTCCTCTTGAAAAATACCTCTTAATATTCCTCTTGAAAAATAGCACTGAATATTGCTCTTGAAAAATACCACTGAACAATCCTCTTGAAAAATACCACTGAATAATCCTCTTAAAAAATACCATTGCATATTCCTCTTGAAAAATACAACTGAATATTTCTCTTGAAAACTACCACTGCATATTCCTCTTGAAAAATACCACTGCATATTCCTCTTGAAAAATACCACTGAATATTCATCTTGAAAAATACCACTCAATATTTCTCTTGAAAAATAACGCTGAATATTCCTCTTGAAAAATACCACTGAATATTCCTCTTGAAAAATACCACTAAATATTGCTTTTAAAAAGTACCACTGATTATTCCTCTTGAAAAATACCACTGAATATTCTTCTTGAAAAATACAACTAAATATTCCTCTTGAAAAATACCATTGAATAATCCTCTTGAAAAATACTACTGAATATTCCTCTTAAAAAATACCACTCAATATTTCTCTTGAAAAATAACGCTGAATATTCCTCTTGAAAAATACCACTGAATATTCCTCTTGAAAAATACCACTAAATATTGCTTTTAAAAAGTACCACTGATTATTCCTCTTGAAAAATACCACTGAATATTCCTCTTGAAAAATACAACTAAATATTCCTCTTGAAAACTACCATTGAATAATCCTCTTGAAAAATACTACTGAATATTCCTCTTAAAAAATACCACTGAATATTCCTCTTGAAAAATACCACTAAATATTGCTCTTAAAAAGTACCACTGATTATTCCTCTTGAAAAATACCACTGAATATTCCTCTTGAAAAATACAACTAAATATTCCTCTTGAAAAATACCATTGAATAATCCTCTTGAAAAATACAACTGAATATTCCTCTTAAAAAATACCACTGAATATTCCTCTTGAAAAATACCATTGATTATACCACATGAAAAATACCACTGAATATTCCTCTTGAAAAATACCACTTAATATTCCTCTTGAAAAATAGCACTGAATATTGCTCTTGAAAAATACCACTGAACAATCCTCTTGAAATTTACCACTGAATAATCCTCTTGAAAAATACCATTGCATATTCCTCTTGAAAAATACAACTGAATATTCCTCTTGAAAACTACCATTGAATACTCCTATTGAAAAGTACCACTGAATATTCCTCTTGAAAAATACCACTGAATATTCCTCCTGAAAAATACCACTGATTATACCACTTGAAAAATATTACTGAATATTCCTCTTAAAAAATACCACTAAATATTCCTCTTGAAAAATGCAACTCAATAATCCTCTTGAAAAATACAACTGAATAATCCACTTGAGAAATACCACTGAATATTCTTTTTGAAGAATACCACTGAATATGCCTCTTAAAAAATACCATTACATATACCTCTTTAAAAATATCACTGAATATTCCTCTTGAAAAACACCACTGAATATTCTTCTTTAAAAAAACTACTGATATTCCTCTTAGAAAATACCACTGAATATTCCTCTTGAAAAATATCACGGAATATTAATCTTAAAAAATACCACTGAACATTCCTCTTGTAACATACCACTGAATATTCCTCTTGAAAAATACCATTGAATATTCCTCTTGAAAAATACCACTGAATATTCCTCTTGAAAAATACCACTGAATATTCGTCTTGAAAAATACCACTTAATATTCCTCTTGAAAAATATCACTGAATATTCCTCTTGAAAAATCTCACTGAATATTCCTCTTGAAAAATACCACTGAATATTCCTCTTGAAAAACACCACTGAAAAGTTCTGCTGAAAATACCGCTGAATATTCCTCTTGAAAAATACCACTGAATATTCCTCTTGAAAAATACCACTGAATATTGCTTTTAAAAAGTACCACTGATTATTCCTCTTGAAAAATACCACTGAATAATCCACTTGAGAAATACCACTGAATATTCTTTTTGAAGAATACCACTGAATATGCCTCTTAAAAAATACCATTACATATACCTCTTTAAAAATATCACTGAATATTCCTCTTGAAAAACACCACTGAATATTCTTCTTTAAAAAAACTACTGATATTCCTCTTAGAAAATACCACTGAATATTCCTCTTGAAAAATATCACGGAATATTAATCTTAAAAAATACCACTGAACATTCCTCTTGTAACATACCACTGAATATTCCTCTTAAAAAATACCATTGAATATTCCTCTTGAAAAATACCACTGAATATTCCTCTTGAAAAATACCACTGAATATTCGTCTTGAAAAATACCACTTAATATTCCTCTTGAAAAATATCACTGAATATTCCTCTTGAAAAATCTCACTGAATATTCCTCTTGAAAAATACCACTGAATATTCCTCTTGAAAAACACCACTGAAAAGTTCTGCTGAAAATACCGCTGAATATTCCTCTTGAAAAATACCACTGAATATTCCTCTTGAAAAATACCACTGAATATTGCTTTTAAAAAGTACCACTGATTATTCCTCTTGAAAAATACCACTGAATATTCCTCTTGTAAAATACCACTGACTATTCCTCCTGAAAAATACCACTGATTATTCCACTTAAAAAATATCACTGAATATTCCTCTTGAAAAATAACGCTGAATATTCCTCTTGAAAAATACCACTGAATATTCCTCTTGAAAAATACCACTAAACATTGCTTTTAAAAAGTACCACTGATTATTCCTCTTGAAAAATACCACTGAATATTCCTCTTGAAAAATACAACTAAATATTCCTCTTGAAAAATACCATTGAATAATCCTCTTGAAAAATACTACTGAATATTCCTCTTAAAAAATACCACTGAATATGCCTCTTGAAAAATACCACTAAATATTGCTCTTAAAAAGTACCACTGATTATTCCTCTTGAAAAATAACACTGAATATTCCTCTTGAAAAATACAACTAAATATTCCTCTTGAAAAATACCATTGAATAATCCTCTTGAAAAATACTACTGAATATTCCTCTTAAAAAATACCACTGAGTATTCCTCTTGAAAAATACCATTGATTATACCACATGAAAAATACCACTGAATATTCCTCTTGAAAAATACCACTTAATATTCCTCTTGAAAAATAGCACTGAATATTGCTCTTGTAAAATACCACTGAACAATCCTCTTGAAATTTACCACTGAATAATCCTCTTGAAAAATACCATTGCATATTCCTCTTGAAAAATACAACTGAATATTCCTCTTGAAAACTACCATTGAATATTCCTATTGAAAAGTACCACTGAATATTCCTCTTGAAAAATACCACTGAATATTCCTCTTGAAAAATACCACTGATTATACCACTTGAAAAATATCACTGAATAATCCTCTTAAAAAATACCACTGAATATTCGTCTTGAGAAATACCACTGAATATTACTTTAAAAAAATACCACTGATTATTCCTCTTGAAAAATACCACTAAATATTCCTCTTGAAAAATACAACTGAATAATCCTCTTGAAAAATACAACTGAATAATCCACTTGAGAAATACCACTGAATAAGCCTCTTAAAAAATACCATTACATATTTATCTTTAAAAATATCACTGAATATTCCTCTTGAAAAACACCACTGAATATTCTTCTTTATAAAAACTACTGAATATTCCTCTTAGAAAATACCACTGAATATTCATCTTAAAAAATATCACGGAATATTAATCTTAAAAAATACCATTGAATATTCCTCTTGAAATATACCACTGAATATTCCTCTTGAAAAATACCATTGAATATTCCTCTTGAAAAATACCACTGAATATTCCTCTTGAAAAATACCACTGAATATTCGTCTTGAAAAATACCACTTAATATTCCTCTTGAAAAATATCACTGAATATTCCTCTTGAAAAATCTCACTGAATATTCCTCTTGAAAAATACCACTGAATATTCCTCTTGAAAAACACCACTGAAAAGTTCTGCTGAAAATACCGCTGAATATTCCTCTTGAAAAATACCACTGAATATTCCTCTTGAAAAATACCACTGAATATTGCTTTTAAAAAGTACCACTGATTATTCCTCTTGAAAAATACCACTGAATATTCCTCTTGAAAAATACAACTAAATATTCCTCTTGAAAAATACCATTGAATAATCCTCATGAAAAATACTACTGAATATTCCTCTTAAAAAATACCACTGAAATTTCCTCCTGAAAAATACCGCTGAATATTCCTCTTGAAAAATACCACTGAATATTCCTCTTGAAAAATACAACTGAATAATCCACTTGAGAAATACCACTGAATATTCTTTTTGAAGAATACCACTGAATATGCCTCTTAAAAAATACCATCACATATACCTCTTTAAAAATATCACTGAATATTCCTCTTGAAAAACACCACTGAATAATCTTCTTTAAAAAAACTACTGAATATTCCTCTTAGAAAATACCACTGAATATTCATCTTAAAAAATATCACGGAATATTAATCTTAAAAAATACCACTGAATATTCCTCTTGGAATATACCACTGAATATTCCTCTTGAAAAATACCATTGAATATTCCTCTTGAAAAATACCACTGAATATTCCTCTTGAAAAATACCACTGAATATTCGTCTTGAAAAATACCACTTAATATTCCTCTTGAAAAATATCACTGAATATTCCTCTTGAAAAACACCACTGAATATTGTTCTTTAAAAAAACTACTGAATATTCCTCTTAGAAAATACCACTGAATATTCCTCTTGAAAAATATCACAGAATATTAATCTTAAAAAATATCACTGAATATTCCTCTTGAAATATACCACTGAATATTCCTCTTGAAAAATACCATTGAATATTCCTCTTGAAAAATACCACTGAATATTCCTCTTGCAAAATACCACTGAATATTCGTCTTGAAAAATACTACTTAATATTCCTCTTGAAAAATATCACTGAATATTCCTCTTGAAAAATCTCACTGAATATTCCTCTTGAAAAATAACACTGAATATTCCTCTTGAAAAACACCACTGAAAAGTTCTGCTGAAAATACCGCTGAATATTCCTCTTGAAAAATACCACTGAATATTGCTTTTAAAAAGTACAACTGATTATTCCTCTTGAAAAATACCACTGAATATTCCTCTTGAAAAATACAACTAAATATTCCTCTTGAAAAATACCATTGAATAATCCTCTTGAAAAATACTACTGAATATTCCTCTTAAAAAATACCACTGAAATTTCCTCCTGAAAAATACCGCTGAATATTCCTCTTGAAAAATACCACTGAATATTCCTCTTGAAAAATACAACTGAATATTCCTCTTGAAAATATCCACTGAATATTGCTTTTAAAAAATACCACTGATTATTCCTCTTGAAAAATTCCACTGAATATTCCTCTTGCAAAATACAACTAAATATTCCTCTTGAAAAATACCATTGAATAATCCTTTTGAAAAATACTACTGAATATTTCTCTTAAAAAATACCACTGAGTATTCCTCCTGAAAAATACCGCTGAATATTCCTCTTGAAAAATACCACTGAATATTCCTCTTGAGAAATACCACTGAATATTCCTCTTGAAGAATACCACTGAATATTGCTTTTAAAAAATACCACTGATTATTCCTCTCAAAAATACCACTGAATATTCCTCTTGAAAACTACAACTGAATTATCCTCTTGAAAATACCACCGAATATTCTTATTGAAAAATACAACTGAATATTCCTCTTAAAAAATACCACTGAATATACCTCTTTAAAAATATCACTGAATATTCCTCTTGAAAAATACCACTGAATTTTCGTCTTTAAAAATACCACGGAATATTCGTCTTGAAAAATACCACTGAATATTCCTCTTGAAAAATACCACTGATTATACCACATGAAAAATACCACTGAATATTCCTCTTGAAAAATACCTCTTAATATTCCTCTTGAAAAATAGCACTGAATATTGCTCTTGAAAAATACCACTGAACAATCCTCTTGAAAAATACCACTGAATAATCCTCTTAAAAAATACCATTGCATATTCCTCTTGAAAAATACAACTGAATATTTCTCTTGAAAACTACCACTGCATATTCCTCTTGAAAAATACCACTGCATATTCCTCTTGAAAAATACCACTGAATATTCATCTTGAAAAATACCACTCAATATTTCTCTTGAAAAATAACGCTGAATATTCCTCTTGAAAAATACCACTGAATATTCCTCTTGAAAAATACCACTAAATATTGCTTTTAAAAAGTACCACTGATTATTCCTCTTGAAAAATACCACTGAATATTCTTCTTGAAAAATACAACTAAATATTCCTCTTGAAAAATACCATTGAATAATCCTCTTGAAAAATACTACTGAATATTCCTCTTAAAAAATACCACTCAATATTTCTCTTGAAAAATAACGCTGAATATTCCTCTTGAAAAATACCACTGAATATTCCTCTTGAAAAATACCACTAAATATTGCTTTTAAAAAGTACCACTGATTATTCCTCTTGAAAAATACCACTGAATATTCCTCTTGAAAAATACAACTAAATATTCCTCTTGAAAACTACCATTGAATAATCCTCTTGAAAAATACTACTGAATATTCCTCTTAAAAAATACCACTGAATATTCCTCTTGAAAAATACCACTAAATATTGCTCTTAAAAAGTACCACTGATTATTCCTCTTGAAAAATACCACTGAATATTCCTCTTGAAAAATACAACTAAATATTCCTCTTGAAAAATACCATTGAATAATCCTCTTGAAAAATACAACTGAATATTCCTCTTAAAAAATACCACTGAATATTCCTCTTGAAAAATACCATTGATTATACCACATGAAAAATACCACTGAATATTCCTCTTGAAAAATACCACTTAATATTCCTCTTGAAAAATAGCACTGAATATTGCTCTTGAAAAATACCACTGAACAATCCTCTTGAAATTTACCACTGAATAATCCTCTTGAAAAATACCATTGCATATTCCTCTTGAAAAATACAACTGAATATTCCTCTTGAAAACTACCATTGAATACTCCTATTGAAAAGTACCACTGAATATTCCTCTTGAAAAATACCACTGAATATTCCTCCTGAAAAATACCACTGATTATACCACTTGAAAAATATTACTGAATATTCCTCTTAAAAAATACCACTAAATATTCCTCTTGAAAAATACAACTCAATAATCCTCTTGAAAAATACAACTGAATAATCCACTTGAGAAATACCACTGAATATTCTTTTTGAAGAATACCACTGAATATGCCTCTTAAAAAATACCATTACATATACCTCTTTAAAAATATCACTGAATATTCCTCTTGAAAAACACAACACCACTGAATATTCTTCTTTAAAAAAACTACTGATATTCCTCTTAGAAAATACCACTGAATATTCCTCTTGAAAAATATCACGGAATATTAATCTTAAAAAATACCACTGAACATTCCTCTTGTAACATACCACTGAATATTCCTCTTGAAAAATACCATTGAATATTCCTCTTGAAAAATACCACTGAATATTCCTCTTGAAAAATACCACTGAATATTCGTCTTGAAAAATACCACTTAATATTCCTCTTGAAAAATATCACTGAATATTCCTCTTGAAAAATCTCACTGAATATTCCTCTTGAAAAATACCACTGAATATTCCTCTTGAAAAACACCACTGAAAAGTTCTGCTGAAAATACCGCTGAATATTCCTCTTGAAAAATACCACTGAATATTCCTCTTGAAAAATACCACTGAATATTGCTTTTAAAAAGTACCACTGATTATTCCTCTTGAAAAATACCACTGAATAATCCACTTGAGAAATACCACTGAATATTCTTTTTGAAGAATACCACTGAATATGCCTCTTAAAAAATACCATTACATATACCTCTTTAAAAATATCACTGAATATTCCTCTTGAAAAACACCACTGAATATTCTTCTTTAAAAAAACTACTGATATTCCTCTTAGAAAATACCACTGAATATTCCTCTTGAAAAATATCACGGAATATTAATCTTAAAAAATACCACTGAACATTCCTCTTGTAACATACCACTGAATATTCCTCTTAAAAAATACCATTGAATATTCCTCTTGAAAAATACCACTGAATATTCCTCTTGAAAAATACCACTGAATATTCGTCTTGAAAAATACCACTTAATATTCCTCTTGAAAAATATCACTGAATATTCCTCTTGAAAAATCTCACTGAATATTCCTCTTGAAAAATACCACTGAATATTCCTCTTGAAAAACACCACTGAAAAGTTCTGCTGAAAATACCGCTGAATATTCCTCTTGAAAAATACCACTGAATATTCCTCTTGAAAAATACCACTGAATATTGCTTTTAAAAAGTACCACTGATTATTCCTCTTGAAAAATACCACTGAATATTCCTCTTGAAAAATACAACTAAATATTCCTCTTGAAAAATACCATTGAATAATGCTCTTGAAAAATACTACTGAATATTCCTCTTAAAAATACCACTGAAATGTCCTCCTGAAAAATACCGCTGAATATTCCTCTTGAAAAACACCACTGAATATTCCTCTTGAAAAATACAACTGAATATTCCTCTTGAAAAATTCCACTGAATATTGCTTTTAAAAAATACCACTGATTATTCCTCTTGAAAAATACCACTGAATATTCCTCTTGCAAAATACAACTAAATATTCCTCTTGAAAAATACCATTGAATAATCCTTTTGAAAAATACTACTGAATATTCCTCTTAAAAAATACCACTGAATTTATCTCCTGAAAAATACCGCTGAATATTCCTCTTGAAAAATACCGCTGAATATTCCTCTTGAAAAATACAACTGAATATTCCTCTTGAAAAATACCACTGAATATTCCTTTTAAAAAATATCACTGAATATTGCTTTTAAAAAATACCGCTGATTATTCCTCTTGAAAAATACCACTGAATATTCTTTTTGAAAAATACAACTGAATAATCCTCTTGAAAATACCGCTGAATATTCTTCTTGAAAAATACCGCTGAATATTCCTCTTTAAAAATACCACTGAATATACCTCTTTAAAAATATCACTGAATATTCCTCTTGAAAAATACCACTGAATATTCGTCTTTAAAAATACCGCGGAATATTAATCTTGAAAAATACCACCGAATATTCATCTTGAAAAATACCACTGAATATTCCTCTTGAAAATTACCACTTAATATTCCTCTTGAAAAATAGCACTGAATATTGCTCTTGAAAAATACCATTGAATAATCCTCTTGAAAAATACCACTGAATAATCCTCTTGAAAAATACCATTGCATATTCCTCTTGAAAAACACAACTGAATATTCCTCTTGAAAAATATTACTGAATATTCCTCTTGAAAAATACCACTGAATATTCCTCTTGAAAAATACCACTGAATATTCCTCTTGAAAAATACCACTCAATATTTCTCTTGAAAAATAACGCTGAATATTCCTCTTGAAAAATACCACTGAATATTCCTCTTGAAAAATACCACTGAATATTCCTCTTGAAAAATACCATTAAATATTCCTCTTGAAAAATACCACTTAATATTCTTCTTGAAAAATACCACTGAATGTCCCTCTTGAAAAATATCACTGAATAATCCTCTTGAAAAATACCACTGAATAATCCTCTTTAAAAATACTACTGAATATTCCTCTAGAAAAATACTACTGAATATTCTTCTTGAAAAATATCACTGAATATTCCTCTTGAAAAATACCACTGACTTTTCCTTCTGAAAAATACCACTGATTATTCCACTTAAAAAATATCACTGAATATTCCTCTTGAAAAATACCACTGAATATTCCTCTTGAAAAATACCACTGAATATTACTTTTAAAAATACCACTGATTATTCCTCTTGAAAAATACCACTGAATATTCCTCTTGAAAAATACAACTGAATATTCCTCTTGAAAAATACAACTGACTAATCCTCTTGAGAAATACCACTGAATATTCTTCTTGAAAAATACCACTGAATATTCCTCTTAAAAAATACCACTACATATACCTCTTTAAAAATATCACTGAATAATCCTTTTGAAAAATACCACTGAATGTTCCTCTTTAAAAAAACTACTGCATATTCCTCTTGGAAAATACCACTGAATATTCCTCTTGAAAAATATCACGGAATGTTAATCTTGAAAAATACCACTTAATATTCCTCTTGAAAAATACAACTGAATATTCCTCTTGAAAAATACCACTGAATATTCTTCTTGAAAAATACCACTGAATGTTCCTTTTGAAAAATACTACTGAAAAGTTCTGCTGAAAATACCGCTGAATATTCCTCTTGAAAAATACCACTGAAAATTCCTCTTGAAAAATACCACTGAATAGTCCTCTTGAAAAATACCATTAAATATTCCTCTTAAAAAATACCACATAATATTCCTCTTGAAAACTACCACTGAATATTGCTCTTGAAAAATACCACAGAATAATCTTCTTGAAAAATACCACTGAAAAAATCCTCTTGAAAAGTACCATTGCATGTTCCTCTTGAAAAATACAACTGAATATTCCTCTTGAAAAATACCACTGAATATTCTTCTTGAAAAATACCACTGAATATTCTTCTTGAAAAATACCATTAAATATTCCTTTTAAAAAATACCACTTAATATTCCTCTTGAAAAATACCACTGGATGTTCCTCTTGAAAAATGCCACTAAATAATCCTCTTGAAAAATACCACTGAATAATCCTCTTTAAAAATACCACTGATTATTCCTCCTGAAAAATACCACTGAATAATCCTCTTGAAAAATACCGCTGAATAATCCTTTTGAAAAATACTACTGATCATTCGTCTAGAAAAATACCACTGCATATTCCTCTTGAAAAATAACGCTGAATATTCCTCTTGAAAAATACCACTGAATATTCCTTTTGAAAAATACCACTGAATATTCCTCTTGAAAAATACCATTAAATATTCCTCTTGAAAAATACCACTTAATATTCTTCTTGAAAAATACCACTGAATGTCCCTCTTGAAAAATATCACTGAATAATCCTCTTGGAAAATACCACTGAATAATCCTCTTTAAAAATACTACTGAATATTCCTCTAGGAAAATACTACTGAATATTCTTCTTGAAAAATATCACTGAATATTCCTCTTGAAAAATACCACTGAATATTCCTCTTGAAAAATACCACTGAATATTACTTTTAAAAATACCACTGATTATTCCTCTTGAAAAATACCACTGAATATTCCTCTTGAAAAATACAACTGAATATTCCTCTTGAAAAATACAATTGACTAATCCTCTTGAGAAATACCACTGAATATTCTTCTTGAAAAATACCACTGAATATTCCTCTTAAAAAATACCACTACATATACCTCTTTAAAATATCACTGAATAATCCTTTTGAAAAATACCACTGAATGTTCCTCTTTAAAAAAACTACTGCATATTCCTCTTGGAAAATACCACTGAATATTCCTCTTGAAAAATATCACGGAATGTTAATCTTGAAAAATACCACTTAATATTCCTCTTGAAAAATAAAACTGAATATTTCTCTTGAAGAATACCACTGAATATTCCTCTTGAAAAATACCATTAAATATTCCTCTTGAAAAATACCACTTAATATTCTTCTTGAAAAATACCACTGAATGTTCCTCTTGAAAAATATCACTGAATAATCCTCTTGAAAAATACCACTGAATATTCCTTTTGAAAAATACTACTGAAAAGTTCTGCTGAAAATACCGCTGAATATTCCTCTTGAAAAATACCACTGAAAATTCCTCTTGAAAAATACCACTGAATAGTCCTCTTGAAAAATACCATTAAATATTCCTCTTAAAAAATACCACATAATATTCCTCTTGAAAACTACCACTGAATATTGCTCTTGAAAAATACCACAGAATAACCCTCTTGAAAAATACCACTGAAAAAATCCTCTTGAAAAATACCATTGCATGTTCCTCTTGAAAAATACAACTGAATATTCCTCTTGAAAAATACCACTGAATATTCCTCTTGAAAAATACCACTAAATATTCTTCTTGAAAAATACCATTAAATATTCCTTTTGAAAAATACCACTTAATATTCCTCTTGAAAAATACCACTGGATGTTCCTCTTGAAAAATGCCACTAAATAATCCTCTTGAAAAATACCACTGAATAATCCTCTTTAAAAATACCACTGATTATTCCTCCTGAAAAATACCACTGAATAATCCTTTTGAAAAATACCGCTGAATATTCCTTTTGAAAAATACTACTGAATATTCCTCTAGAAAAATACCACTGAATATTCCTCTTGAAAAATAGCACTGAATATTGCTCTTGAAAAATACCATTGAATAATCCTCTTGAAAAATACCACTGAATAATCCTCTTGAAAAATACCATTGCATATTCCTCTTGAAAAACACAACTGAATATTCCTCTTGAAAAATATTACTGAATATTCCTCTTGAAAAATACCACTGAATATTCCTCTTGAAAAATACCACTGAATATTCCTCTTGAAAAATACCACTCAATATTTTTCTTGAAAAATAACGCTGAATATTCCTCTTGAAAAATACCACTGAATATTCCTCTTGAAAAATACCACTGAATATTCCTCTTGAAAAATACCATTAAATATTCCTCTTGAAAAATACCACTTAATATTCTTCTTGAAAAATACCACTGAATGTCCCTCTTGAAAAATATCACTGAATAATCCTCTTGAAAAATACCACTGAATAATCCTCTTTAAAAATACTACTGAATATTCCTCTAGAAAAATACTACTGAATATTCTTCTTGAAAAATATCACTGAATATTCCTCTTGAAAAATACCACTGACTTTTCCTTCTGAAAAATACCACTGATTATTCCACTTAAAAAATATCACTGAATATTCCTCTTGAAAAATACCACTGAATATTCCTCTTGAAAAATACCACTGAATGTTACTTTTAAAAATACCACTGATTATTCCTCTTGAAAAATACCACTGAATATTCCTCTTGAAAAATACAACTGAATATTCCTCTTGAAAAATACAACTGACTAATCCTCTTGAGAAATACCACTGAATATTCTTCTTGAAAAATACCACTGAATATTCCTCTTAAAAAATACCACTACATATACCTCTTTAAAAATATCACTGAATAATCCTTTTGAAAAATACCACTGAATGTTCCTCTTTAGAAAAACTACTGCATATTCCTCTTGGAAAATACCACTGAATATTCCTCTTGAAAAATATCACGGAATGTTAATCTTGAAAAATACCACTTAATATTCCTCTTGAAAAATACAACTGAATATTCCTCTTGAAAAATACCACTGAATATTCTTCTTGAAAAATACCACTGAATGTTCCTTTTGAAAAATACTACTGAAAAGTTCTGCTGAAAATACCGCTGAATATTCCTCTTGAAAAATACCACTGAAAATTCCTCTTGAAAAATACCACTGAATAGTCCTCTTGAAAAATACCATTAAATATTCCTCTTAAAAAATACCACATAATATTCCTCTTGAAAACTACCACTGAATATTGCTCTTGAAAAATACCACAGAATAATCCTCTTGAAAAATACCACTGAAAAAATCCTCTTGAAAAGTACCATTGCATGTTCCTCTTGAAAAATACAACTGAATATTCCTCTTGAAAAATACCACTGAATATTCTTCTTGAAAAATACCATTAAATATTCCTTTTGAAAAATACCACTTAATATTCCTCTTGAAAAATACCACTGGATGTTCCTCTTGAAAAATGCCACTAAATAATCCTCTTGAAAAATACCACTGAATAATCCTCTTTAAAAATACCACTGATTATTCCTCCTGAAAAATACCACTGAATAATCCTCTTGAAAAATACCGCTGAATATTCCTTTTGAAAAATACTACTGATCATTCGTCTAGAAAAATACCACTGAATATTCCTCTTGAAAAATAACGCTGAATATTCCTCTTGAAAAATACCACTGAATATTCCTTTTGAAAAATACCACTGAATATTCCTCTTGAAAAATACCATTAAATATTCCTCTTGAAAAATACCACTTAATATTCTTCTTGAAAAATACCACTGAATGTCCCTCTTGAAAAATATCACTGAATAATCCTCTTGGAAAATACCACTGAATAATCCTCTTTAAAAATACTACTGAATATTCCTCTAGAAAAATACTACTGAATATTCTTCTTGAAAAATATCACTGAATATTCCTCTTGAAAAATACCACTGAATATTCCTCTTGAAAAATACCACTGAATATTACTTTTAAAAATACCGCTGATTATTCCTCTTGAAAAATACCACTGAATATTCCTCTTGAAAAATACAACTGAATATTCCTCTTGAAAAATACAATTGACTAATCCTCTTGAGAAATACCACTGAATATTCTTCTTGAAAAATACCACTGAATATTCCTCCTAAAAAATAACACTACATATACCTCTTTAAAAATATCACTGAATAATCCTTTTGAAAAATACCACTGAATGTTCCTCTTTAAAAAAACTACTGCATATTCCTCTTGGAAAATATCACAGAATGTTAATCTTGAAAAATACCACTTAATATTCCTCTTGAAAAATAAAACTGAATATTCCTCTTGAATAATACCACTGAATATTCCTCTTGAAAAATACCACTTAATATTCTTCTTGAAAAATACCACTGAATGTTCCTCTTGAAAAATATCACTGAATAATCCTCTTGAAAAATACCACTGAATATTCCTTTTGAAAAATAATACTGAAAAGTTCTGCTGAAAATACCGCTGAATATTCCTCTTGAAAAATACCACTGAAAATTCCTCTTGAAAAATACCACTGAATAGTCCTCTTGAAAAATACCATTAAATATTCCTCTTAAAAAATACCACATAATATTCCTCTTGAAAACTACCACTGAATATTGCTCTTGAAAAATACCACAGAATAACCCTCTTGAAAAATACCACTGAAAAAATCCTCTTGAAAAATACCATTGCATGTTCCTCTTGAAAAATACAACTGAATATTCCTCTTGAAAAATACCACTGAATATTCCTCTTGAAAAATACCACTAAATATTCTTCTTGAAAAATACCATTAAATATTCCTTTTCAAAAATACCACTTAATATTCCTCTTGAAAAATACCACTGGATGTTCCTCTTGAAAAATGCCACTGATTATTCCTCCTGAAAAATACCACTGAATAATCCTCTTGAAAAATACCGCTGAATATTCCTTTTGAAAAATACTACTGAATATTCCTCTAGAAAAATACCACTGAATATTCCTCTTGAAAAATACCACTGAATATTCCTCTTGAAATATACCACTGAATATTCCTCTTGAAGAAAACCACTGAATATTCCTCTTGAAAAATACCACTGATTATTCCTCTTGAAAAATACCATTAAATATTCCTTTTGAAAAATACCACTTAATATTCTTCTTGAAAAATACCACTGAATGTTCCTCTTGAAAAATACCATTAAATATTGCTCTTGAAAAATAGCACTAAATATTGCTCTTGAAAAATACCACTGAACAATCCTCTTGAAAAATACCACTGAATAATCCTCTTGAAAAATACCATTGCATATTCCTCTTGAAAAATACAACTGAATATTCCTCTTGAAAAATAGTACTGAATATTCCTCTTGAAAAATACCACTGAATATTCCTCTTGAAAAATACCACTTAATATTCTTCTTGTAAAATACCACTGAATGTTCCTCTTGAAAAATATCACTGAATAATACTCTTGAAAAATACCACTGAATAATCCTCTTTACAAATACTACTGAATATTCCTCTAGAAAAATACTACTGAATATTCTTCTTGAAAAATACCACTGAATATTCCTCTTGAAAAATAACACTGACTATTCCTCCTGAAAAATACCACTGATTATTCCACTTAAAAAATATCACTGAATATTCCTCTTGAAAAATACCACTGAATATTCCTCTTAAAAAATACCACTGAATATTACTTTTAAAAATACCACTGATTATTCGTCTTGAAAAATACCACTGAATATTCCTCTTGAAAAATACAACTGAATATTCCTCTTGAAAAATACAACTGACTAATCCTCTTGAGAAATACCACTGAATATTCTTCTTAAAAAATACCACTGAATATTCCTCTTAAAAAATACCACTACATATACCTCTTTAAAAATATCACTGAATAATCCTCTTGAAAAATACCACTGAATGTTCCTCTTTAAAAAAACTACTGCATATTCCTCTTGGAAAATACCACTGAATATTTCTCTTGAAAAATATCACGGGATGGTAATCTTGAAAAATACCACTTAATATTCCTCTTGAAAAATACCACTAAATATTCCTCTTGAAAAAAACCATTGAATATTCCTCTTGAAAAATACCACTGAATATTCCTCTTGAAAAATACCACTGAATATTACTTTTAAAAATACCACTGACTAATCCTCTTGAGAAATACCACTGAATATTCTTCTTGAAAAATACCACTGAATATTCCTCTTAAAAAATACTACTACATATACGTCTTTAAAAATATCACTGAATAATCCTCTTGAAAAATACCACTGAATGTTCCTCTTTAAAAAAACTACTGATATTCCTCTTGGAAAATACCACTGAATATTCCTCTTGAAAAATATCACGGAATGTTAATCTTGAAAAATACCACTTAATATTCCTCTTGAAAAATACAACTGAATATTCCTCTTGAAAAATACCACTGAATATTGCTTTTAAAAAATACCACTGTTTATTCCTCTTGAAAACAACCACTGAATATTCTTCTTGGAAAATACAACTAAATATTCCTCTTGAAAAATAACATTGAATAATCCTTTTGAAAAATACTACTGAATATTACTCTTAGAAAATACCACTGAATATTCCTCCTGAAAAATACCGGTGAATATTCCTCTTGAAAAATACCATTAAATATTCCTCTTGAAAAATACCACTGAATATTCCTCTTGAAAAATACCACTGAATATTACTTTTAAAAAATACCACTGATTATTCCTCCTGAAAAATACCACTGAATAATCCTCTTGAAAAATAACGCTGAATATTCCTCTTGAAAAATACCACTGAATATTCCTCTTGAAAAATACCATTAAATATTCCTCTTGAAAAGTACCATTAAATATTCCTCTTGAAAAATACCACTTAATATTCTTCTTGAAAAATACCACTGAATGTTCCTCTTGAAAAATATCACTGAATAATCCTCTTGAAAAATACCACTGAATAATCCTCTTTACAAATACTACTGAATATACCTCTAGAAAAATACTACTGAATATTCTTCTTGAAAAATACCACTGAATATTCCTCTTGAAAAATAACACTGACTATTCCTCCTGAAAAATACCACTGATTATTCCACTTAAAAAATATCACTGAATATTACTTTTAAAAATACCACTGATTATTCCTCTTAAAAAATACCACTACATATACCTCTTTAAAAATATCACTGAATAATCCTCTTGAAAAATACCACTGAATGTTCCTCTTTAAAAAAACTACTGCATATTCCTCTTGGAAAATACCACTGAATATTTCTCATGAAAAATATCACGGAATGGTAATCTTGAAAAATACCACTTAATATTCCTCTTGAAAAATACCACTAAATATTCCTCTTGAAAAATACCATTGAATATTCCTCTTGAAAAATACCACTGAATATTCCTCTTGAAAAATACCACTGAATATTCCTCTTGAAAAATACTACTGAAAAGTTCTGCTGAAAATACCGCTGAATATTCCTCTTGAAAAATACCACTGAAAATTCCTCTTGAAAAATACCACTGAATAGTCCTCTTAAAAAATACCATTAAATATTCCTCTTAAAAAATACCACTTAATATTCCTCTTGAAAACTACCACTGAATATTGCTCTTGAAAAATACCACAGAATAATCTTCTTGAAAAATACCACTGAAAAAATCCTCTTGAAAAATACCAATGCATGTTCCTCTTGAAAAATACAACTGAATATTCCTCTTGAAAAATACCACTGAATAATCCTCTTGAAAAATACCACTGAATATTCTTCTTGAAAAATACCATTAAATATTCCTTTTGAAAAATACCACTTAATATTCCTCTTGAAAAATACCACTGGATGTTCCTCTTGAAAAATGCCACTAAATAATCCTCTTGAAAAATACCACTGAATAATCCTCTTTAAAAATACCACTGATTATTCCTCCTGAAAAATACCACTGAATAATCCTCTTGAAAAATACCGCTGAATATTCCTTTTGAAAAATACTACTGAATATTCCTCTAGAACAATACCACTGAATATTCCTCTTGAAAAATACCACTGAATATTCCTCTTGAAATATACCACTGAATATTCCTCTTGAAGAATACCACTTAATATTCCTCTTGAAAAATACCACTGGATGTTCCTCTTGAAAAATGCCACTAAATAATCCTCTTGAAAAATACCACTGAATAATCCTCTTTAAAAATACCACTGATTATTCCTCCTGAAAAATACCACTGAATAATCTTCTTGAAAAATACCGCTGAATATTCCTTTTGAAAAATACTACTGAATATTCCTCTAGAACAATACCACTGAATAATCCTCTTGAAAAATACCACTGAATGTTCCTCTTTAAAAAAACTACTGCATATTCCTCTTGGAAAATACCACTGAATATTTCTCTTGAAAAATATCACGGGATGGTAATCTTGAAAAATACCACTTAATATTCCTCTTGAAAAATACCACTAAATATTCCTCTTGAAAAATACCATTGAATATTCCTCTTGAAAAATAACACTGAATATTCCTCTTGAAAAATACCACTGAATATTACTTTTAAAAATACCACTGACTAATCCTCTTGAGAAATACCACTGAATATTCTTCTTGAAAAATACCACTGAATATTCCTCTTAAAAATACCACTACATATACGTCTTTAAAAATATCACTGAATAATCCTCTTGAAAAATACCACTGAATGTTCCTCTTTAAAAAAACTACTGATATTCCTCTTGGAAAATACCACTGAATATTCCTCTTGAAAAATATCACGGAATGTTAATCTTGAAAAATACCACTTAATATTCCTCTTGAAAAATACAACTGAATATTCCTCTTGAAAAATACCACTGAATATTGCTTTTAAAAAATACCACTGTTTATTCCTCTTGAAAACAACCACTGAATATTCTTCTTGGAAAATACAACTAAATATTCCTCTTAAAAAATAACATTGAATAATCCTTTTGAAAAATACTACTGAATATTACTCTTAGAAAATACCACTGAATATTCCTCCTGAAAAATACCGGTGAATATTCCTCTTGAAAAATACCATTAAAAATTCCTCTTGAAAAATACCACTGAATATTCCTCTTGAAAAATACCACTGAATATTACTTTTAAAAAATACCACTGATTATTCCTCCTGAAAAATACCACTGAATAATCCTCTTGAAAAATAACGCTGAATATTCCTCTTGAAAAATACCACTGAATATTCCTCTTGAAAAATACCATTAAATATTCCTCTTGAAAAATACCATTAAATATTCCTCTTGAAAAATACCACTTAATATTCTTCTTGAAAAATACCACTGAATGTTCCTCTTGAAAAATATCACTGAATAATCCTCTTGAAAAATACCACTGAATAATCCTCTTTACAAATACTACTGAATATTCCTCTAGAAAAATACTACTGAATATTCTTCTTGAAAAATACCACTGAATATTCCTCTTGAAAAATAACACTGACTATTCCTCTTGAAAAATACCACTGATTATTCCACTTAAAAAATATCACTGAATATTACTTTTAAAAAAACCACTGATTATTCCTCTTGAAAAATACCACTGAATATTCCTCTTGAAAAATACAACTGAATATTCCTCTTGAAAAATACAACTGACTAATCCTCTTGAGAAATACCACTGAATATTCTTCTTGAAAAATACCACTGAATATTCCTCTTAAAAAATACCACTACATATACCTCTTTAAAAATATCACTGAATAATCCTCTTGAAAAATACCACTGAATGTTCCTCTTTAAAAAAACTACTGCATATTCCTCTTGGAAAATACCACTGAATATTTCTCTTGAAAAATATCACGAAATGGTAATCTTGAAAAATACCACTTAATATTCCTCTTGAAAAATACCACTAAATATTCCTCTTGAAAAATACCATTGAATATTCCTCTTGAAAAATACCACTGAATATTCCTCTTGAAAAATACCACTGAATATTCCTCTTGAAAAATACTACTGAAAAGTTCTGCTGAAAATACCGCTGAATATTCCTCTTGAAAAATACCACTGAAAATTCCTCTTGAAAAATACCACTGAATAGTCCTCTTGAAAAATACCACAGAATAATCTTCTTGAAAAATACCACTGAAAAAATCCTCTTGAAAAATACCAATGCATGTTCCTCTTGAAAAATACAACTGAATATTCCTCTTGAAAAATACCACTGAATAATCCTCTTGAAAAATACCACTGAATATTCTTCTTGAAAAATACCATTAAATATTCCTTTTGAAAAATACCACTTAATATTCCTCTTGAAAAATACCACTGGATGTTCCTCTTGAAAAATGCCACTAAATAATCCTCTTGAAAAATACCACTGAATAATCCTCTTTAAAAATACCACTGATTATTCCTCCTGAAAAATACCACTGAATAATCCTCTTGAAAAATACCGCTGAATATTCCTTTTGAAAAATACTACTGAATATTCCTCTAGAACAATACCACTGAATATTCCTCTTGAAAAATACCACTGAATATTCCTCTTGAAATATACCACTGAATATTCCTCTTGAAGAATAAAACTAAATATTCCTCTTGAAAAATACCATTAAATAATCCTTTTGAAAAGTACCACTGAATATTCCTCTTGAAAAATACCACTGAAAATTCCTCCTGAAAATACTACTGATTATTCCACTTGAAAAATATTACTGAATATTCCGCTTGAAAAATACCACTGAATATTCCTCTTGAAAAATACCACTGAATATTACTTTTAAAAAATACCACTGATCATTCTTCTTTAAAAATACTACTGAATATTCCTCTTGAAAAATACAACTGAATGTTCCTCTTGAAAAATACAACTGACTTATTCTCTTGAGAAATACCACTGAATATTCTTCTTGAAAAATACCACTGAATATTCCTCTTAAAAAATACCACTACATATACCTCTTTAAAAATATCACAGAATATTCCTCTTGAAAAATACCACTGAATATTCCTCTTTAAAAAAACTAAAATATCACGGAATGTTAATCTTGAAAAATACCACTTAATATTCCTCTTGAAAAATACCACTGAATTTTCCTCTTAAAAAATACCATTGAATATTCCTCTTGAAAAATACCACTGAAAAAATCCTCTTGAAAAATACCATTGCATATTCCTCTTGAAAAATACAACTGAATATTCCTCTTGAAAAATACCACTGAATATTCCTCTTGAAAAATACCACTGAATATTCTTCTTGAAAAATACCATTAAATATTCCTTTTGAAAAATACCAGTTAATATTCCTCTTGAAAAATACTACTGGATGTTCCTCTTGAAAAATGCCAGTAAATAATCCTCTTGAAAAATACCACTGAATAATCCTCTTTAAAAATACCACTGATTATTCCTCCTGGAAAATACCACTGAATAATCCTCTTGAAAAATACCGCTGAATATTCCTTTTGAAAAATACTACTGAATATTGCTCTAGAAAAATACCACTGAATATTCCTCTTGAAAAATACCACTGAATATTCCTCTTGAAAAATACCACTGAATATTCCTTTTGAAAAATACAACTAAATATTCCTCTTGAAAAATACCATTCAATAATCCTTTTGAAAAGTACCACTAAATACTCCTCTTGAAAAATACCACAGAATATTCCTCCTGAAAAATACCATTGATTATTCCACTTGAAAAATATCACTGAATATTCCTCTTAAAAAATACCACTGAATATTCCTCTTGAAAAATACCACTGAATATTACTATTAAAAAATACCACTGATTACTCCTCTTGAAAAATACTACTGAATATTCCTCTTGAAAAATACAACTGAATATTCCTCTTGAAAAATACAACTGACTAATCCTCTTGAAAAATATCACGGAATGTTAATCTTGAAAAATACCACTTAATATTCCTCTTGAAAAATACCACTGAATATTCCTCTTGAAAAATACCATTGAATATTCCTCTTGAAAAATACCACTGAATATTCCTCTTGAAAAATACCACTGAATATTCCTCTTGCAAAATACTACTGAAAAGTTCTGCTGAAAATACCGCTGAATATTCCTCTTGAAAAATACCACTTAATATTCCTCTTGAAAAATACTACTGAATTTTCCTCTTAAAAAATACCATTGAATATTCCTCTTGAAAAATACCACTGAAAAAATCCTCTTGAAAAATACCATTGCATATTCCTCTTGAAAAATACAACTGAATATTCCTCTTGAAAAATACCACTGAATATTCCTCTTGAAAAATACCACTGAATATTCTTCTTGAAAAATACCATTAAATATTCCTTTGAAAAATACCAGTTAATATTCCTCTTGAAAAATACCACTGGATGTTCCTCTTGAAAAATGCCAGTAAATAATCCTCTTGAAAAATACCACTGAATAATCCTCTTTAAAAATACCACTGATTATTCCTCCTGAAAAATACCACTGAATAATCCTCTTGAAAAATACCGCTGAATATTCCTTTTGAAAAATACTACTGAATATTGCTCTAGAAAAATACCACTGAATATTCCTCTTGAAAAATACCACTGAATATTCCTCTTGAAAAATACCACTGAATATTCCTCTTGAAAAATACAACTAAATATTCCTCTTGAAAAATACCATTCAATAATCCTTTTGAAAAGTACCACTAAATACTCCTCTTGAAAAATACCACAGAATATTCCTCCTGAAAAATACCATTGATTATTTCACTTGAAAAATATCACTGAATATTCCTCTTGAAAAATACCACTGAATATTCCTCTTGAAAAATACCACTTAATATTACTATTAAAAAATACCACTGATTATTCCTCTTGAAAAATACTACTGAATATTCCTCTTGCAAAATACAACTGAATATTCCTCTTGAAAAATACAACGGACTAATCCTCTTGAAAAATATCACGGAATGTTAATCTTGAAAAATACCACTTAATATTCCTCTTGAAAAATACCACTGAATATTCCTCTTGAAAAATACCATTGAATATTCCTCTTGAAAAATACCACTGAATATTCCTCTTGAAAAATACCACTGAATATTCCTCTTGAAAAATACTACTGAAAAGTTCTGCTGAAAATACCGCTGAATATTCCTCTTGAAAAATACCACTGAAAATTCCTCTTGAAAAATACTACTGAATAGTCCTCTTGAAAAATACCATTAAATATACCTCTTAAAAAATACCACTTAATATTCCTCTTGAAAACTACCACTGAATATTGCTCTTGAAAAATACCACAGAATAATCCTCTTGAAAAATACCACTGAAAAAATCCTCTTGAAAAATACCATTGCATGTTCCTCTTGAAAAATACAACTGAATATTCCTCTTGAAAAATACCACTGAATATTCCTCTTGAAAAATACCACTGAATATTTTTCTTGAAAAATACCATTAAATATTCCTTTTGAAAAATACCACTTAATATTCCTCTTGAAAAATACCACTGGATGTTCCTCTTGAAAAATGCCACTAAATAATCCTCTTGAAAAATACAACTGAATAATCCTCTTTAAAAATACCACTGATTATTCCTCCTGAAAAATACCACTGAATAATCCTCTTGAAAAATACCGCTGAATATTCCTTTTGAAAAATACTACTGAATATTCCTCTAGAAAAATACCACTGAATATTCCTCTTGAAGAATACCACTTAATATTCCTCTTTAAATATACCACTGAATATTCCTCTTGAAGAATACAACTAAATATTCCTCTTGAAAAATACCATTGAATAATCCTTTTGAAAAGTACCACTGAATATTCCTCTTGAAAAATACCACTGAAAATTCCTCCTGAAAATACTACTGATTATTCCACTTGAAAAATATCACTGAATATTCCGCTTGAAAAATACCACTGAATATTCCTCTTGAAAAATACCACTGAATATTACTTTTAAAAAATACCACTGATCATTCCTCTTTCAAAATACTACTGAATATTCCTCTTGAAAAATACAACTGAATATTCCTCTTGAAAAATACAACTGACTAATTCTCTTGAGAAATACTACTGAATATTCTTCTTGAAAAATACCACTGAATATTCCTCTTAAAAAATACCACTACATATACCTCTTTAAAAATATCACTGAATATTCCTCTTGAAAAATACCACTGAATATTCCTCTTTAAAAAAACTAAAATATCACGGAATGTTAATCTTGAAAAATACCACTTAATATTCCTCTTGAAAAATTCCACTGAATATTCCTCTTAAAAAATACCATTGAATATTCCTCTTGAAAAATACCACTGAAAAAATCCTCTTGAAAAATACCATTGCGTATTCCTCTTGAAAAATACAACTGAATATTCCTCTTGAAAAATACCACTGAATATTCCTCTTGAAAAATACCACTGAATATTCTTCTTGAAAAATACCATTAAATATTCCTTTTGAAAAATGCCAGTAAATAATCCTCTTGAAAAATACCACTGAATAATCCTCTTTAAAAATACCACTGATTAATCCTCCTGAAAAATACCACTGAATAATCCTCTTGAAAAATACCGCTGAATATTCCTTTTGAAAAATACTACTGAATATTGCTCTAGAAAAATACCACTGAATATTCCTCTTGAAAAATACCACTGAATATTCCTCTTGAAAAATACCACTTAATATTCCTCTTGAAAAATACAACTAAATATTCCTCTTGAAAAATACCATTGAATAATCCTTTTGAAAAGTACCACTAAATACTCCTCTTGAAAAATACCACTGAATATTCCTCCTGAAAAATACCATTGATTATTCCACTTGAAAAATATCACTGAATATTCCTCTTGAAAAATACCACTGAATATTCCTTTTGAAAAATAACACTGAATATTACTATTAAAAAATACCACTGATTATTCCTCTTGAAAAATACTACTGAATATTCCTCTTGAAAAATACAACTGAACATTCCGCTTGAAAAATACAACTGACTAATCCTCTTAAAAAATACCGCTGAATATTCCTTTTGAAAAATACTACTGAATATTCCTCTAGAAAAATACCACTGAATATTCCTCTTGAAAAATACCACTGAATATTCCTCTTGAAAAATACCACTGAACATTCCTTTTGAAAAATAGCACTGAATATTCCTCTTGAAAAATACCATTGAATAATCCTTTTGAAAAGTACCACTGAATATTCCTCTTGAAAACTACCACTGAATATTCCTCTTGAAAAATACCACTGATTATTCCACTTGAAAAATATCACTGAATATTCCTCTTGAAAAATACCACTGAATATTCCTCTTGAAAAATACCACTGAATATTATTTTTAAAAAATACCACTGATTATTCCTTTTGAAAAATACTATTGAATATTCCTCTTGCAAAATACAACTGAATATTCCTCTTGAAAAATACAACTGACTAATCCTCTTGAGAAATACCACTGAATATTTTTCTTGAAAAATACCACTGAATATTCATCCTGAAAAATACCACTTATTATTCCACTTGAAAAATATCACTGAATATTCCTCTTGAAAAATACCACTGAATATTCCTCTTGAAAAATACCGCTGAATATTTCTTTTGAAAAATACTACTGAATATTCCTCTAGAACAATACCACTGAATATTCCTCTTGAAAAATACCACTGAATATTCCTCTTGAAATATACCACTGAATATTCCTCTTGAAGAATACAACTAAATATTCCTCTTGAAAAATACCATTAAATAATCCTTTTGAAAAGTACCACTGAATATTGCTCTTGAAAAATACCACTGAAAATTCCTCCTGAAAATACTACTGATTATTCCACTTGAAAAATATCACTGAATATTCTGCTTGAAAAATACCACTGAATATTCCTCTTGAAAAATACCACTAAATATTACTTTTAAAAAATACCACTGATCATTCTTCTTTAAAAATACTACTGAATATTCCTCTTGAAAAATACAACTGAATATTCCTCTTGAAAAATACAACTGACTAATTCTCTTGAGAAATACCACTGAATATTCTTCTTGAAAAATACCACTGAATATTCCTCTTAAAAAATACCACTACATATACCTCTTTAAAAATATCACTGAATATTCCTCTTGAAAAATACCACTGAATATTCCTCTTTAAAAAAACTAAAATATCACGGAATGTTAATCTTGAAAAATACCACTTAATATTCCTCTTGAAAAATGCCACTGAATTTTCCTCTTAAAAAATACCATTGAATATTCCTCTTGAAAAATACCACTGAAAAAATCCTCTTGAAAAATACCATTGCACATACCTCTTGAAAAATACAACTGAATATTCCTCTTGAAAAATACCACTGAATATTCCTCTTGAAAAATACCACTGAATATTCTTCTTGAAAAATACCATTAAATATTCCTTTTGAAAAATACCAGTTAATATTCCTCTTGAAAAATACCACTGGATGTTCCTCTTGAAAAATGCCAGTAAATAATCCTCTTGAAAAATACCACTGAATAATCCTCTTTAAAAATACCACTGATTATTCCTCCTGGAAAATACCACTGAATAATCGTCTTGAAAAATACCGCTGAATATTCCTTTTGAAAAATACTACTGAATATTGCTCTAGAAAAATACCACTGAATATTCCTCTTGAAAAATACCACTGAATATTCCTCTTGAAAAATACCACTGAATATTCCTCTTGAAAAATACAACTAAATATTCCTCTTGAAAAATACCATTCAATAATCCTTTTGAAAAGTACCACTAAATACTCCTCTTGAAAAATACCACAGAATATTCCTCCTGAAAAATACCATTGATTATTCCACTTGAAAAATATCACTGAATATTCCTCTTAAAAAATACCACTGAATATTCCTCTTGAAAAATACCACTGAATATTACTATTAAAAAATACCACTGATTATTCCTCTTGAAAAATACTACTGAATATTCCTCTTGTAAAATACAACTGAATATTCCTCTTGAAAAATACAACTGACTAATCCTCTTGAAAAATATCACGGAATGTTAATCTTGAAAAATACCACTTAATATTCCTCTTGAAAAATACCACTGAATATTCCTCTTGAAAAATACCATTGAATATTCCTCTTGAAAAATACCACTGAATATTCCTCTTGAAAAATACCACTGAATATTCCTCTTGAAAAATACTACTGAAAAGTTCTGCTGAAAATACCGCTGAATATTCCTCTTGAAAAATACCACTTAATATTCCTCTTGAAAAATACCACTGAATTTTCCTCTTAAAAAATACCATTGAATATTCCTCTTGAAAAATACCACTGAAAAAATCCTCTTGAAAAATACCATTGCATATTCCTCTTGAAAAATACAACTGAATATTCCTCTTGAAAAATACCACTGAATATTCCTCTTGAAAAATACCACTGAATATTCTTCTTGAAAAATACCATTAAATATTCCTTTTGAAAAATACCAGTTAATATTCCTCTTGAAAAATACCATTGAATAATCCTTTTGAAAAGTACCACTGAATATTCCTCTTGAAAACTACCACTGAATATTCCTCTTGAAAAATACCACTGATTATTCCACTTGAAAAATATCACTGAATATTCCTCTTGAAAAATACCACTGAATATTCCTTTTGAAAAATACCACTGAATATTATTTTTAAAAAATACCACTGATTATTCCTTTTGAAAAATACTATTGAATATTCCTCTTGCAAAATACAACTGAATATTCCTCTTGAAAAATACAACTGACTAATCCTCTTGAGAAATACCACTGAATATTTTTCTTGAAAAATACCACTGAATATTCCTCTAAAAAAATACTACTACATATACCTCTTTAAAAATACCACTTAATATTCCTCTTGAAAAATACCATTGAATATTCCTCTCGAAAAATACCATTGAATAATCCTTTTGAAAAGTACCACTAAATACTCCTCTTGAAAAATACCACTGAATATTCCTCCTGAAAAATACCAATGATTATTCCACTTGAAAAATATCACTGAATATTCCACTTGAAAAATACCACTGAATATTCCTTTTGAAAAATACCACTGAATATTACTATTAAAAAATACCACTGATCATTCTTCTTTAAAAATACTACTGAATATTCCTCGTGAAAAAAACAACTGAATATTCCTCTTGAAAAATACAACTGACTAATTTTCTTGAGAAATACCACTGAATATTCTTCTTGAAAAATACCACTGAATATTCCTCTTAAAAAATACCACTACATATACCTCTTTAAAAATATCACTGAATATTCCTCTTGAAAAATACCACTGAATTTTCCTCTTAAAAAATACCATTGAATATTCCTCTTGAAAAATACCACTGAAAAAATCCTCTTGAAAAATACCATTGCATATTCCTCTTGAAAAATACAACTGAATATTCCTCTTGAAAAATACCACTGAATATTCCTCTTGAAAAATACCACTGAATATTCTTCTTGAAAAATACCATTAAATATTCCTTTTGAAAAATACCAGTTAATATTCCTCTATAAAAATACCACTGGATGTTCCTCTTGAAAAATGCCAGTAAATAATCCTCTTGAAAAATACCACTGAATAATCCTCTTTAAAAATACCACTGATTATTCCTCCTGGAAAATACCACTGAATAATCCTCTTGAAAAATACCGCTGAATATTCCTTTTGAAAAATACTACTGAATATTGCTCTAGAAAAATACCACTGAATATTCCTCTTGAAAAATACCACTGAATATTCCTCTTGAAAAATACCACTGAATATTCCTCTTGAAAAATACAACTAAATATTCCTCTTGAAAAATACCATTCAATAATCCTTTTGAAAAGTACCACTAAATACTCCTCTTGAAAAATACCACAGAATATTCCTCCTGAAAAATACCATTGATTATTCCACTTGAAAAATATCACTGAATATTCCTCTTAAAAAATACCACTGAATATTCCTCTTGAAAAATACCACTGAATATTACTATTAAAAAATACCACTGATTATTCCTCTTGAAAAATACTACTGAATATTCCTCTTGAAAAATACAACTGAATATTCCTCTTGAAAAATACAACTGACTAATCCTCTTGAAAAATATCACGGAATGTTAATCTTGAAAAATACCACTTAATATTCCTCTTGAAAAATACCACTGAATATTCCTCTTGAAAAATACCATTGAATATTCCTCTTGAAAAATACCACTGAATATTCCTCTTGAAAAATACCACTGAATATTCCTCTTGAAAAATACTACTGAAAAGTTCTGCTGAAAATACCGCTGAATATTCCTCTTGAAAAATACCACTTAATATTCCTCTTGAAAAATACCACTGAATTTTCCTCTTTAAAAATACCATTGAATATTCCTCTTGAAAAATACCACTGAAAAAATCCTCTTGAAAAATACCATTGCATATTCCTCTTGAAAAGTACAACTGAATATTCCTCTTGAAAAATACCACTGAATATTTCTCTTGAAAAATACCACTGAATATTCTTCTTGAAAAATACCATTAAATATTCCTTTTGAAAAATACCAGTTAATATTCCTCTTGAAAAATACCACTGGATGTTCCTCTTGAAAAATGCCAGTAAATAATCCTCTTGAAAAATACCACTGAATAATCCTCTTTAAAAATACCACTGATTATTCCTCCTGAAAAATACCACTGAATAATCCTCTTGAAAAATACCGCTGAATATTCCTTTTGAAAAATACTACTGAATATTGCTCTAGAAAAATACCACTGAATATTCCTCTTGAAAAATACCACTGAATATACCTCTTGAAAAATACCACTGAATATTCCTCTTGAAAAATACAACTAAATATTCCTCTTGAAAAATACCATTCAATAATCCTTTTGAAAAGTACCACTAAATACTCCTCTTGAAAAATACCACGGAATATTCCTCTTGAAAAATACCACTGAATATTCCTCTTGAAAAATACCATTGAATAATCCTTTTGAAAAGTACCACTGAATATTCCTCTTGAAAACTACCACTGAATATTCCTCTTGAAAAATACCACTGATTATTCCACTTGAAAAATATCACTGAATATTCCTCTTGAAAAATACCACTGAATATTCCTCTTGAAAAATACCACTGAATATTATTTTTAAAAAATACCACTGATTATTCCTTTTGAAAAATACTATTGAATATTCCTCTTGCAAAATACAACTGAATATTCCTCTTGAAAAATACAACTGACTAATCCTCTTGAGAAATACCACTGAATATTTTTCTTGAAAAATACCACTGAATATTCCTCTAAAAAAATACTACTACATATACCTCTTTAAAAATACCACTTAATATTCCTCTTGAAAAATACCATTGAATATTCCTCTCGAAAAATACCATTGAATAATCCTTTTGAAAAGTACCACTAAATACTCCTCTTGAAAAATACCACTGAATATTCCTTCTGAAAAATACCATTGATTATTCCACTTGAAAAATATCACTGAATATTCCTCTTGAAAAATACCACTGAATATTCCTTTTGAAAAATACCACTGAATATTACTATTAAAAAATACCACTGATTATTCCTCTTGAAAAATACTACTGAATATTCCTCTTGAAAAATACAACTGAACATTCCGCTTGAAAAATACAACTGACTAATCCTCTTAAAAAATACCGCTGAATATTCCTTTTGAAAAATACTACTGAATATTCCTCTAGAAAAATACCACTGAATATTCCTCTTGAAAAATACCACTGAATATTCCTCTTGAAAAATACCACTGAATATTCCTCTTGAAAAATAACACTGAATATTCCTCTTGAAAAATACCACTGAATATTAGTTTTAAAAAATACCACTGATTATTCCTTTTGAAAAATACTATTGAATATTCCTCTTGCAAAATACAACTGAATATTCCTCTTAAAAAATACAACTGACTAATCCTCTTGAGAAATACCACTGAATATTTTTCTTGAAAAATACCACTGAATATTCCTCTAAAAAAAGACTACTACATATACCTCTTTAAAAATACCACTTAATATTCCTCTTGAAAAATACCATTGAATATTCCTCTCGAAAAATACCATTGAATATTCCTCTTGAAAAATACCACTGAATATTCCTCTTGAAAAATACCACTGAATATTTCTCTTGAAAAATACCACCGAATATTCCTCTTGAAAAATACAACTAAATATTCCTCTTGAAAAATACCATTGAATAATCCTTTTAAAAAGTACCACTGAATATTCCTCTTGAAAAATACCACTGAATATTCCTCCTGAAAAATACCACTGATTATTCCTCTTGAAAAATATCACTGAATATTCCTCCTAAAAAATACCACTAAATATTCCTCTTGAAAAATACCACTGAATATTCCTTTTGAAAAATACCACTGAATGTTCCTCTTGAAAAATGACACTAAATAATCCTCTTGAAAAATACAACTAAATATTCTTCTTGAAAAATATAATTGAAAAATCCTATTGAAAAGTACGACTGAATATTCCTCTTGAAAAATACCACTGAATATTCATCCTGAAAAATACCACTTATTATTCCACTTGAAAAATATCACTGAATATTCCTCTTGAAAAATACCACTGAATATTCCTCTTGAAAAATACCACTTAATATTAGTTTTAAAAAATACCACTGATTATTCCTCTTGAAAAATTCCACTGAATATACCTCTTGAAAAATACAACTGAATATTCCTCTTAAAAAGTACAACTGAATAATTCTCTTGAAAAATACCACTGAATATTCTTCTGGAAAAATACCACTGAATATTCCTCTTAAGAAATACCACTACATATACCTCTTTAAAAATATCACTGAATATTCCTCTTGAAAAATACCACTGAAGATTCCTCTTTAAAAAAACTACTGAATATTCCTCTTGAAAAATACCAATGAATATTCCTCTTGAAAAATATCACGGAATATTAATCTTGAAAATTACCGCTGAATATTCCTTTTGAAAAATACCACTGAATATTCCTCTTAAAAAATATCATTGAGTATTGGTCTTGAAAAATACCACTGAATAATCCTCTTGAAAAATACCACTGAATAATCCTCTTGAAAAATACCATTGCATATTCCTCTTGAAAAATACCACTGAATATTCATCTTGAAAAATACCACTCGATATTTCTCTTGAAAAATAACGCTGAATATTCCTCTTGAAAAATACCACTGAATATTCCTTTTAAAAATTACC
The DNA here is from genome assembly GCA_958298945.1 of Atherix ibis. Taxonomy (NCBI): domain Eukaryota; kingdom Metazoa; phylum Arthropoda; class Insecta; order Diptera; family Athericidae; genus Atherix; species Atherix ibis. Next base: position 43,650,864 of record OY282609.1, on the reverse strand, counting down.
ACTGAATATTCCTCTTGAAAAATACCATTAAATATTCCTCTTGAAAAATACCACTTCATATTCTTCTTGAAAAATACCACTGAATAATCCACTTTAAAAATATACTGATTATTCCTCCTGAAAAATACCACTAAATAATCCTCTTGAAAAATACCGCTAAATATTCCTCTTGAAAAATACTACTGAATATTCCTCTAGAAAAATACCACTGAATATTCCTCTTTAAAAATACCACTGAATATTCCTCTTGATAAATACCATTGAATATTCCTTTTGAAAAATACTACTGAATATTCCTCTAGAAAAATACCACTGAATATTCCTCTTGAAAAATACCACTGAATTTTCCTCTTGAAATATACCACTGAATATTCCTCTTGAAAAATACCACTGAAAATTTCTCCTGAAAAATACTACTTATTATTCCACTTGAAAAATATCACTGAATATTCCGCTTTAAAAATACCACTGAATATTCCTCTTGAAAAATACCACTGAATATTACTTTTAAAAAATACCACTGATCATTCCTCTTGAAAAATACTACTGAATATTCCTCTTGAAAAATTCAACTGAATATTCCTCTTGAAAAATACAACTGACTAATTCTCTTGAGAAATACCACTGAATATTCTTCTTGAAAAATACCACTGAATATTCCTCTTGAAAAATACCACTGAATATTCCTCTTTAAAAAAACTAAAATATCACGGAATGTTAATCTTGAAAAATATCACTTAATATTCCTCTTGAAAAATACCACTGAATATTCCTCTTAAAAAATACCATTGATTATTCCTCTTGAAAAATACCACTGAAAAAATCGTCTTGAAAAATACCATTGCATATTCCTCTTTAAATATATCACTGAATATTCGTCTTGAAAAATACCACTGAATATTCCTCTTAAAAAATACCATTGAATATTCCTCTTGAAAAATACCGCTAAAAAAATCCTCTTGAAAAATACAACTGAATATTCCTCTTGAAAAATACCACTGAATATTCTTCTTGAAAAATACCATTCAATATTCCTTTTGAAAAATACCAGTTAATATTCCGCTTAAAAAATACCACTGGATGTTCCTCTTGAAAAATGCCACTAAATAATCCTCTTGAAAAATACCACTGAATAATCCTCTTTAAAAATACCACTGAATATTCCTCCTGAAAAATACCACTGAATAATCCTCTTGAAAAATACCGCTGAATATTCCTTTTGAAAAATACTACTGAATATTCCTCTAGAAAAATACCACTGAATATTCCTCTTGAAAAATACCACTGAATATTCCTCTTGAAAAATACCACTGAATATTCCTCTTGAAAAATACAACTAAATATTCCTCTTGAAAGATACCATTGAATAATCCTTTTGAAAAGTACCACTAAATATTCCTCTTGAAAAATACCACTGAATATTCCTCCTGAAAAATACCACTGATTATTCCACTTGAAAAATACCACTGAATATTCCTCTTTAAAAAAACTAAAATATCACGGAATGTTAATCTTGAAAAATATCACTTAATATTCCTCTTGAAAAATACCACTGAATATTCCTCTTAAAAAATACCACTGAATATTCCTCTTGAAAAATACAACTGAATATTAGTTTTAAAAAATAAAACTGATTATTCCTCTTGAAAAATACTATTGAATATTCCTCTTGAAAAATACAACTGAATATTCCTCTTGAAAAATACAACTGACTAATCCTCTTGAGAAATACCACTGAATATTCTTCTTGAAAAATACCACTGAATATTCCTCTTAAAAAATACCTCTACGTATACCTCTTTAAAAATACCACTTAATATTCCTCTTGAAAAATACCATTGAATATGCCACTCGAAAAATACCATTGAATATTCCTCTTGAAAAATACCACTGAATATTCCTCTTGAAAAATAGCACTGAATATCCCTCTTGAAAAATACCACCGAATATTCCTCTTGAAAAATACAACTAAATATTCCTCTTGAAAAATACCATTGAATATTCCTTTTAAAAAGTACCACTGAATATTCCTCTTGAAAAATACCACTGAATATTCCTCTTGAAAAATACCACTGAATATTCCTCTTGAAAAATACCATTGAATAATTCTTTTGAAAAATACAACTAAATATTCTTCTTGAAAAATATAATTGAAAAATCCTATTGAAAAGTACCACTGAATATTCCTCTTGAAAAATACCACTGAATATTCCTCCTGAAAAATACCACTTATTATTCCACTTGAAAAATATCACTGAATATTCCTCTTGAAAAATACCACTGAATATTCCTCTTGAAAAATACCACTTAATATTAGTTTTAAAAAATACCACTGATTATTCCTCTTGAAAAATTCCACTAAATATACCTCTTGAAAAATACAACTGAATATTCCTCTTAAAAAGTACAACTCAATAATCCTCTTGAGAAATACCACTGAATATTCTTCTGGAAAAATACCACTGAATATTCCTCTTAAGAAATACCACTACATATACCTCTTTTAAAATATCACTGAATATTCCTCTTGAAAAATACCACTGAAGATTTCTCTTTAAAAAAACAACTGAATATTCCTCTTGAAAAATACCAATGAATATTCCTCTTGAAAAATATCACGGAATATTAATCTTGAAAATTACCACTAAATATTCCTCTTCAAAAATACCACTGAATTTTCCTCTTGAAAAATATCATTGAATATTGGTCTTGAAAAATACCACTGAATAATCCTCTTGAAAAATACCACTGAATAATCCTCTTGAAAAATACCATTGCATATTCCTCTTTAAAAATATCACTGAATATTCCTCTTGAAAAATACCACTGAAAATTCCTCTTTAAAAAAACTACTGAATATTCCTCTTGAAAAATACCACTGAATATTACTTTTGAAAAATACCACTGAATTTTCCTCTTGAAAAATACCATTAAATATTCCTCTTGAAAAATACCACTTCATATTCTTCTTGAAAAATACCACTGAATGTTCCTCTTGAAAAATGCCACTAAATAATCCTCTTGAAAAATACCACCGAATAATCCTCTTTAAAAATACCACCGAATATTCCTCTTGAAAAATACAACTTAATATTCCTCTTGAAAAATACCATTGAATAATCCTTTTAAAAAGTACCACTGAATATTCCTCTTGAAAAATACCACTGAATATTCCTCCTGAAAAATACCACTGATTATTCCACTTGAAAAATATCACTGAAAATTCCTCTTAAAAAATACCACTAAATATTCCTCTTGAAAAATACCACTGAATATTCCTTTTAAAAAATACCACTGAATATTCCTCTTGAAAAATACCATTAAATATTCCTCTTGAAAAATACCACTTCATATTCTTCTTGAAAAATACCACTGAATGTTCCTCTTGAAAAATGACACTAAATAATCCTCTTGAAAAATACAACTAAATATTCTTCTTGAAAAATATAATAGAAAAATCCTATTGAAAAGTACAACTGAATATTCCTCTTGAAAAATACCATTGAATATTCCTCTTGAAAAATACCACTGAATATTTCTCTTGAAAAATACAACTAAATATTCCTCTTGAAAAATACCATTGAATAAGCCTTTTGAAAAGTACCACTGAATATTCCTCTTGAAAAATACCACTGAATATTCCTCCTGAAAAATACCACTGATTATTCCACTTGAAAAATATCACTGAATATTCCTCTTGAAAAATACCACTGAATATTCCTCTTGAAAAATATAACTGAATATTACTTTAAAAAAAAAAAAATGATTATTCCTCTTGAAAAATACTATTGAATATTCCTCTTGAAAAATACAACTGAATATTCCTCTTGAAAAATACAACTGACTAATCCTCTTGCGAAATACCACTGAATATTCTTCTTTAAAAATACCACTGAATATGCCTCTTGAAAAATACCACTGAATATTCCTCTTGAAAAATACCACTTAATATTCCTCTTGAAAAATACCACCGAATATTCCTCTTGAAAAATACAACTAAATATTCCTCTTGAAAAATACCATTGAATAATCCTTTTAAAAAGTACCACTGAATATTTCTCTTGAAAAATACCACTGAATATTCCTCCTGAAAAATACCACTGATTATTCCACTTGAAAAATATCACTGAATATTCCTCTTGAAAAATACCACTGAATATTCCTCTTGAAAAATACAACTGAATATTACTTTTAAAAAAAAAAAATGATTATTCCTCTTGAAAAATACTATTGAATATTCCTCCTGAAAAATACAACTGAATATTCCTCTTGAAAAATACCACTGAATATTCCTCTTGAAAAATACAACTAAATATTCCTCTTGAAAAATACCATTGAATAATCCTTTTAAAAAGTACCACTGAATATTCCTCTTAAAAAATATCACTAAATATTCCTCTTGAAAAATACCACTAAATATTCCTTTTGAAAAATACCACTGAATATTCCTCTTCAAAAATACCATTAAATATTCCTCTTGAAAAATACCACTTCATATTCTTCTTGAAAAATACCACTGAATGTTCCTCTTGAAAAATGACACTAAATAATCCTCTTGAAAAATACAACTAAATATTCTTCTTGAAAAATATAATTGAAAAATCCTATTGAAAAGTACCACTGAATATTCCTCTTGAAAAATACCACTGAATATTCCTCCTGAAAAATACCACTTATTATTCCGCTTGAAAAATATCACTGAATATTCCTCTTGAAAAATACAACTGAATATTCCTCTTGAAAAATACCACTTAATATTAGTTTTAAAAAGTACAACTGAATAATCCTCTTGAGAAATACCACTGAATATTCTTCTGGAAAAATACCACTGAATATTCCTCTTAAGAAATACCACTACATATACCTCTTTAAAAATATCACTGAATATTCCTCTTGAAAAATACCACTGAAGATTCCTCTTTAAAAAAACAACTGAATATTCCTCTTGAAAAATACCAATGAATATTCCTCTTGAAAAATATCACGGAATATTAATCTTGAAAATTATCACTGAATATTCCTCTTCAAAAATACCACTGAATTTTCCTCTTGAAAAACATCATTGAATATTGGTCTTGAAAAATACCACTGAATAATCCGCTTGAAAAATACCACTGAATAATCCTCTTGAAAAATACCATTGCATATTCCTCTTGAAAAATACCACTGAATATTCCTCTGGAAAAATACCACTGAATATTAATCTTGAAAAATACAATCGAATATTCCTCTTGAAAAATATCATTGAATATTGGTCTTGAAAAATACCACTGAATAATCCTCTTGAAAAATACCACTGAATAATCCTCTTGAAAAATACCATTGCATATTCCTCTTTAAAAATATCACTGAATATTCCTCTTGAAAAATACCACTGAAGATTCCTCTTTAAAAAAACTACTGAATATTCCTCTTGAAAAATACCACTGAATATTCCTTTTGAAAAATACCACGGAATTTTCCTCTTGAAAAATACCATTAAATATTCCTCTTGAAAAATACCACTTCATATTCTTCTTGAAAAATACCACTGAATGTTCCTCTTGAAAAATGCCACTAAATAATCCTCTTGAAAAATACCACTGAATAATCCTCTTTAAAAATACCACTGATTATTCCTCCTGAAAAATACCACTGAATAATCCTCTTGAAAAATACCGCTGAATATTTCTCTTGAAAAATACTACTGAATATTCCTCTAGAAAAATACCACTGAATATTCCTCTTGAAAAATACCACTGAATATTCCTCTTGAAAAATACCATTGAATATTCCTCTTGAAAAATACTACTGAAAAGTTCTGCTGAAAATACCGCTGAATATTCCTCTTGAAAAATACCACTGAATATTCCTCTTGAAAAATACCACTGAATATTCCTCTTGAAAAATACCATTAATTGTTCCTCTTAAAAAAGACCACTGAATATTCCTCTTGAAAAATACCATTGAATATTCCTCTTGAAAAATACAACTAAATATTCCTCTTGAAAAATACCATTGAATAATCCTTTTGAAAAGTACCACTGAATATTCCTCTTGAAAAATACCACCGAATATTCCTCTTGAAAAATACAACTAAATATTCCTCTTGAAAAATACCATTGAATAATCCTTTTAAAAAGTACCACTGAATATTCCTCTTGAAAAATACCACTGAATATTCCTCCTGAAAAATACCACTGATTATTCCACTTGAAAAATATCACTGAATATTCCGCTTAAAAAATACCACTAAATATGTCTCTTCAAAAATACCACTGAATATTCCTTTTGAAAAATACCACTGAATAATCCTCTTGAAAAATGACACCAAATAATCCTATTGAAAAATACAACTAAATATTCTTCTTGAAAAATATAATTGAAAAATCCTATTGAAAAGTACCACTGAATATTCCTCTTGAAAAATACCACTGAATATTACTATTAAAAAATACAACTGATTATTCCTCTTGAAAAATACAACTGAATATTCCTCTTAAAAAATACAACTGACTAATCCTCTTGAAAAATACCGCTGAATATTCCTTTTGAAAAATACTACTGAATATTCCTCTAGAAAAATACCACTGAATATTCCTCTTGAAAAATACCACTGAATATTCCTCTTGAAAAATACCACTGAATATTCCTCTTGAAAAATACAACTAAATATTCCTCTTAAAAAACACCATTGAATAATCCTTTTGAAAAGTACCACTGAATATTCCTTTTGAAAAATACCACTGAATATTCCTCCTGAAAAATACCACTGATTATTCCACTAGAAAAATATCACTGAATATTCCTCTTGAAAAATACCACTGAATATTCCTCTTGAAAAATACAACTGAATATTACTTTAAAAAAAAAATGATTATTCCTCTTGAAAAATACTATTGAATATTCCTCTTGAAAAATACAACTGCATATTCCTCTTGAAAAATACAACTGACTAATCCATTTGCGAAATACCACTGAATATTCTTCTTTAAAAATACCACTGAATATTCCTCTTGAAAAATACCACTGAATATTCCTCTTGAAAAATACCACTTAATATTCCTCTTGAAAAATACCACCGAATATTCCTCTTGAAAAATACAACTGAATATTCCTCTTAAAAAATACAACTGACTTATTCTCTTGAAAAATACCGCTGAATATTCCTTTTGAAAAATACTACTGAATATTCCTCTAGAAAAATACCACTGAATATTCCTCTTGAAAAATACCACTGAATATTCCTCTTGAAAAATACCACTGAATATTCCTCTTGAAAAATACAACTAAATATTCCTCTTGAAAAATACCATTGAATAATCCTTTTGAAAAGTACCACTGAATATTCCTCTTGAAAAATACCACTGAATATTCCTCTTGAAAAATACCACTAATTATTCCACTTGAAAAATATCACTGAATATTCCTCTTGAAAAATACCACTGAATATTCCTCTTGAAAAATACCACTGAATATTCCTTTTGAAAAATACCACTGAATATTCCTCTTGAAAAATACCATTAAATATTCCTCTTGAAAAATTCCACTTCATATTCTTCTAGAAAAATACCACTGAATGTTCCTCTTTGAAAATGACACTAAATAATCCTCTTGAAAAGTACAACTAAATATTCTTCTTGAAAAATATAATTGAAAAATCCTATTGAAAAGTACCACTGAATATTCCTCTTGAAAAATACCACTGAATATTACTATTAAAAAATACCACTGATTATTCCTCTTGAAAAATACAACTGAATATTCCTCTTAAAAAATACAACTGACTAATCCTCTTGAAAAATACCGCTGAATATTCCTTTTGAAAAATACTACTGAATATTCCTCTAGAAAAATACCACTGAATATTCTTCTTGAAAAATACCACTGAATATTACTCTTGAAAAATACCACTGAATATTCCTCTTGAAAAATACAACTAAATATTCCTCTTGAAAAATAGCATTGAATAATCCTTTTGAAAAGTACCACTGAATATTCCTCTTGAAAAAAGCCACTGAATATTCATCCTGAAAAATACCACTGATTATTCCACTAGAAAAATATCACTGAATATTCCTCTTGAAAAATACCACTGAATATTCCTCTTGAAAAATACAACTGAATATTACTTTTTAAAAAAAAAATGATTATTCCTCTTGAAAAATACTATTGAATATTCCTCTTGAAAAATACAACTGAATATTCCTCTTGAAAAATACCACTGAATATTCCTCTGGAAAAATACCACTTAATATTCCTCTTGAAAAATACCACCGAATATTCCTCTTGAAAAATACAACTAAATATGCCTCTTGAAAAATACCATTGAATAATCCTTTTAAAAAGTACCACTGAATATTCCTCTTGAAAAATACCACTGAATATTCCTCCTGAAAAATACCACTGATTATTCCACTTGAAAAATGTCACTGAATATTCCTCTTGAAAAATACCACTGAATATTCCTCTTGAAAAATACAACTGAATATTACTTTTAAAAAAAAGAAAGATTATTCCTCTTGAAAAATACCATTGAATATTCCTCTTGAAAAATACAACTGAATATTCCTCTTGAAAAATACCACCGAATATTCCTCTTGAAAAATACAACTAAATATTCCTCTTGAAAAATACCATTGAATAATCCTTTTAAAAAGTACCACTGAATATTCCTCTTGAAAAATACCACTGAATATTCCTCCTGAAAAATACCACTGATTATTCCACTTGAAAAATATCACTGAATATTCCTCTTAAAAAATACCACTAAATATTCCTCTTGAAAAATACCACTGAATATTCCTTTTGAAAAATACCACTGAATATTCCTCTTGAAAAATGACACTAAATAATCCTCTTGAAAAATACCACTGAATATTCTTCTTGAAAAATATAATTGAAAAATCCTATTGAAAAGTACCACTGAATATTCCTCTTGAAAAATACCACTGAATATTCCTCCTGAAAAATACCACTTATTATTCCCCTTAAAAAATATCACTGAATATTCTTCTTGAAAAATACCACTGAATATTCCTCTTGAAAAATACCACTTAATATTAGTTTTAAAAAATACCAGTGATTATTCCTCTTGAAAAATTCCACTGAATATACCTCTTGAAAAATACAAGTGAATATGCCTCTTAAAAAGTACAACTGAATAATCCTCTTGAGAAATACCACTGAATATTCTTCTGGAAATATACCACTGAATATTCCTCTTAAGAAACACCACTACATATACCTCTTTAAAAATATCACTGAATATTCCTCTTGAAAAATACCACTGAAGATTCCTCTTTAAAAAAACTACTGAATATTCCTCTTGAAAAATACTACTGAATATTCCTCTTCAAAAATACCACTGAATTTTCCTCTTGAAAAATACCATTAAATATTCCTCTTGAAAAATACCACTTCATATTCTTCTTGAAAAATACCACTGAATGTTCCTCTTGAAAAATGCCACTAAATAATCCTCTTGAAAAATACCACTGAATAATCCTCTTTAAAAATACCACTGATTATTCCTCCTGAAAAATACCACTGAATATTCCTCTTGAAAAATACCACTGAATATTCCTCTTAAAAAATACCACTGAATATTCCTCTTGAAAAATACCATTAAATATTCCTCTTAAAAAAGACCACTGAATATTCCTCTTGAAAAATACCATTGAATATTCCTCTTGAAAAATACAACTAAATATTCCTCTTGGAAAATACCATTGAATAATCCTTTTGAAAAGTACCACTGAATATTCCTCTTGAAAAATACCACCGAATATTCCTCTTGAAAAATACAACTAAATATTCCTCTTGAAAAATACCATTCAATAATCCTTTTAAAAAGTACCACTGAATATTCCTCTTGAAAAATACCACTGAATATTCCTCCTGAAAAATACCACTGATTATTCCACTTGAAAAATATCACTGAATATTCCTCTTAAAAAATACCACTAAATATTCCTCTTGAAAAATACCACTGAATATTCCTTTTGAAAAATACCACTGAATATTCCTCTTGAAAAATACCATTAAATATTCCTCTTGAAAAATACCACTTCATATTCTTCTTGAAAAATACCACTGAATGTTCCTCTTGAAAAATGACACTAAATAATCCTCTTGAAAAATACAACTAAATATTCTTCTTGACAAATATAATTGAAAAATCCTATTGAAAAGTACCACTGAATATTCCTCTTGAAAAATACCACTGAATATTACTTTTAAAAAATACCACTGATTATTCCTCTTGAAAAATACTACTGAATATTCCTCTTGAAAAATACAACTGAATATTCCTCTTGAAAAATACAACTGACTAATCCTCTTGAAAAATACCGCTGAATATTCCTTTTGAAAAATACTACTGAATATTCCTGTAGAAAAATACCACTGAATATTCCTCTTGAAAAATACCATTGAATAATCCATTTGAAAAGTACCACTGAATATTCCTCTTGAAAAATACCACTGAATATTCCTCCTGAAAAATACCACTGATTATTCCACTTGAAAAATATCACTGAATATTCCTCTTGAAAAATACCACTGAATATTCCTCTTGAAAAATACAACTGAATATTACTTTTAAAAAAAAAATGATTATTCCTCTTGAAAAATACTATTGAATATTCCTCTTGAAAAATACAACTGAATATTCCTCTTGAAAAATACAACTGACTAATCCTCTTGCGAAATACCACCGAATATTCTTCTTTAAAAATACCACTGAATATTCCTCTTGAAGAAAACCACTGAATATTCCTCTTGAAAAATACCACTTAATATTCCTCTTGAAAAATACCACCGAATATTCCTCTTGAAAAATACAACTTAATATTCCTCTTGAAAAATACCATTGAATAATCCTTTTAAAAAGTACCACTGAATATTCCTCTTGAAAAATATCACTGAATATTCCTCCTGAAAAATACCACTGATTATTCCACTTGAAAAATATCACTGAATATTCCTCTTGAAAAATACCACTGAATATTCCTCTTGAAAAATACAACTGAATATTACTTTTAAAAAAAAAAAATGATTATTCCTCTTGAAAAATACTATTGAATATTCCTCTTGAAAAATACAACTGAATATTCCTCTTGAAAAATACCACCGAATATTCCTCTTGAAAAATACAACTAAATATTCCTCTTGAAAAATACCATTGAATAATCCTTTTAAAAAGTACCACTGAATATTCCTCTTGAAAAATACCACTGAATATTCCTCCTGAAAAATACCACTGATTATTCCACTTGAAAAATATCACTGAATATTCCTCTTAAAAAACACCACTAAATATTCCTCTTGAAAAATACCACTGAATATTCCTTTTGAAAAATACCACTGAATATTCCTCTTGAAAAATACCATTAAATATTCCTCTTGAAAAATACCACTTCATATTCTTCTTGAAAAATACCACTGAATGTTCCTCTTGAAAAATGACACTAAATAATCCTCTTGAAAAATACAACTAAATATTCTTCTTGAAAAATATAATTGAAAAATCCTATTGAAAAGTACCACTGAATATTCCTCTTGAAAAATACCACTGAATATTCCTCCTGAAAAATACCACTTATTATTCCACTTGAAAAATATCACTGAATATTCCTCTTGAAAAATACCACTGAATATTCCTCTTGAAAAATACCACTTAATATTAGTTTTAAAAAATACCACTGATTATTCCTCTTGAAAAATTCCACTGAATATACCTCTTGAAAAATATAACTGAATATTCCTCTTAAAAAGTACAACTGAATATTCTTCTGGAAAAATACCACTGAATATTCCTCTTCAGAAATACCACTACATATACCTCTTTAAAAATATCACTGAATATTCCTCTTGAAAAATACCACTGAAGATTCCTCTTTAAAAAACTACTGAATATTCCTCTTAAAAAATACCAATGAATATTCCTCTTGAAAAATATCACGGAATATTAATCTTGAAAATTACCACTGAATATTCCTATTCAAAAATACCACTGAATTTTCCTCTTGAAAAATATCATTGAATATTGGTCTTGAAAAATACCACTGAATAATCCTCTTGAAAAATACCACTGAATAATCCTCTTGAAAAATACCATTGCATATTCCTCTTGAAAAATACCACTGAATATTCCTCTTGAAAAATATCACGGAATATTAATCTTGAAAATTACCACTGAATATTCCTCTTCAAAAATACCATTGAATATTCCTCTTGAAAAATATCATTGAATATTGGTCTTGAATAATACCACTGAATAATCCTCTTGAAAAATACCACTGAATAATCCTCTTGAAAAATACCATTGCATATTCCTCTTTAAAAATATCACTGAATATTCCTCTTGAAAAATACCACCGAAGATTCCTCTTTAAAAAAACTACTGAATATTCCTCTTGAAAAAAACCACTGAATATTCCTTTTGAAAAATACCACTGAATTTTCCTCTTAAAAAATACCATTAAATATTCCTCTTGAAAAATACCACTTCATATTCTTCTTGAAAAATACCACTGAATGTTCCTCTTGAAAAATGCCACTAAATAATCCTCTTGAAAAATACCACTGAATAATCCTCTTAAAAAATACTACTGATTATTCCTCCTGAAAAATACCACTGAATAATCCTCTTGAAAAATACCGTTGAATATTTCTCTTGAAAAATACTACTGAATATTCCTCTAGAAAAATACCACTGAATATTCCTCTTGAAAAATACCACTGAATATTCCTCTTGAAAAATACCAGTGAATATTCCTCTTGAAAAATACAACTAAATATTCCTCTTGAAAAATACCATTGAATAATCCTTTTGAAAAGTACCACTGAATATTCCTCTTGAAAAATACCACTGAATATTCCTCCTGAAAAATACCACTGATTATTCCACTTGAAAAATATCACTGAATATTCCTCTTAAAAAATACCACTGAATATTCCTCTTGAAAAATACCACTGAATATTACTTTTAAAAAATACCACTGATTATTCCTCTTGAAAAATACCACTGAATATTCCTCTTGAAAAATACCATTGAATATTCCTCTTGAAAAATACCACTGAATATTCCTCTTGAAAAATACCACTGAATATTCCTCTTGAAAAATACTACTGAAAAGTTCTGCTGAAAATACCGCTGAATATTCCTCTTGAAAAATACCACTGAATATTCCTCTTGAAAAATACCACTGAATATTCCTCTTGAAAAATACCATTAAATATTCCTCTTAAAAAATACCACTGAATATTCATCTTGAAAAATACCATTGAATATTCCTCTTGAAAAATACAACTAAATATTCCTCTTGAAAAATACCATTGAATAATCCTTTTGAAAAGTACCACTGAATATTCCTCTTTAAAAATATCACTGAATATTCCTCTTGAAAAATACCACTGAATATTCCTCTTTAAAGAAACTACTGCATATTCCTCTTGGAAAATACCACTTAATATTCCTCTTGAAAAATATTACGGAATGTTAATCTTGAAAAATACCACTTAATATTCCTCTTGAAAAATACCACTGAATATTCCTCTTGAAAAATACCCTTGAATATTCCTCTTGAAAAATACCACTGAATATTCCTCTTGAAAAATACCACTGAATATTCCTCTTGAAAAATACTACTGTAAAGTTCTGCTGAAAATACCGCTGAATATTCCTCTTGAAAAATACCACTGAATATTCCTCTTAAAAAACACCACTGAATATTCTTTTTTAAAAATACCATTAATTATTCCTTTTGAAAAATACCACTTTATATTCCTCTTGAAAAATACCACTGGATGTTCCTCTTGAAATACGCCACTAAATAATCCTCTTGAAAAATACCACTGAATAATCCCCTTAAAAATACCACTTTTTATTCCTCCTGAAAAATACCACTGAATAATCCTCTTGAAAAATACCGCTGAATATTCCTCTTGAAAAATAATACTGAATATTCCTCGAGAAAAATACCACTGAATATTCCTCTTGAAAAATACCACTGAATATTCCTCATGAAAAATACAACTAAATATTCCTCTTGAAAAATACCATTGAATAATCCTTTTGAAAAGTACCACTGAATATTCCTCTTGAAAAATTCCACTGAATATTCCTCCTGAAAAATACCACTGATTATTCCATTTGAAAAATATCACTGAATTATCCTCTTGAAAAATACCACTGAATATTCGTCTTGAAAAATACCACTGAATATTACTTTTAAAAAATACTACTGATTATTCCTCTTAAAAAAACCACTGAATATTCCTCTTGAAAAATACAACTAAATATTCCTCTTGAAAAATACAACTAACTAATCCTCTTGAGAAATACCACTAAATATTCTTCTTGAAAAATACCACTGAATATTCCTCTTAAAAAATACCACTACATATACCTCTTTAAAAATATCACTGAATATTCCTCTTGAAAAATACCACTGAATATTCCTCTTTAAAAAAACTTAAATATCACGGAATGTTAATCTTGAAAAATACCACTTAATATTCCTCTTGAAAAATACCACTGAATATTCCTCTTGAAAAATACCATTGAATTATCCTCTTGAAAAATACCACTGAATATTCCTCTTGAAAAATACCGCTGAATATTTCTCTTGAAAAATACTACTGAATATTCCTCTAGAAAAATACCACTGAATATTCCTCTTGAAAAATACCACTGAATATTCCTCTTGAAAAATACCATTGAATATTCCTCTTGAAAAATACAACTAAATATTCCTCTTGAAAAATACCATTGAATAATCCTTTTGAAAAGTACCACTGAATATTCCTCTTGAAAAATACCACTAAATATTCCTCTTGAAAAATACCATTGAATATTCCTCTTGAAAAATACCACTGAATATTCCTCTTGAAAAATACCATTAAATATTCCTCTTAAAAAATACCACTGAATATTCCTCTTGAAAAATACCATTGAATAATCCTCTTGAAAAATACAACTAAATATTCCTCTTGAAAAATACCATTGAATAATCCTTTTGAAAAGTACCACTGAATATTCCTCTTTAAAAATACCACTGAATATTCCTCTTTAAAAAAACTACTGCATATTCCTCTTGGAAAATACCACTGAATATTCCTCTTGAAAAATATTACGGAATGTTAATCTTGAAATATACCACTAAATATTCCTCTTGAAAAATACCACTGAATATTCCTCTTGAAAAATACCCTCGAATATTCCTCTTGAAAAATACCACTGAATATTCCTCTTGAAAAATACCACTGAATATTCCTCTTGAAAAATACTACTGTAAAGTTCTGCTGAAAATACCGCTGAATATTCCTCTTGAAAAATACCACTGAATATTCCTCTTGAAAAATACCACTGAATATTTCTCTTGAAAAATACCATTAAATATTCCTCTTAAAAATCACCACTTAATATTCCTCTTGAAAACTACCACTGAATATTGCTCTTGACAAATACCACTGAATAATCCTCTTGAAAAATACCACTGAAAAAATCCTCTTGAAAAATACCATTGCATATTCCTCTTGAAAAATACAACGGAATATTCCTCTTGAAAAATACCACTGAATATTCCTCTTGAAAAATACCACTGAATATTCTTTTTGAAAAATACCATTAAATATTCCTTTTGAAAAATACCACTTAATATTCCTCTTGAAAAATACCACTGGATGTTCCTCTTGAAATACGCCACTAAATAATCCTCTTGAAAAATACCACTGAATAATCCCCTTAAAAATACCAATTTTTATTCCTCCTGAAAAATACCACTGAATAATCCTCTTGAA
The DNA here is from genome assembly GCA_958298945.1 of Atherix ibis. NCBI lineage: Eukaryota > Metazoa > Arthropoda > Insecta > Diptera > Athericidae > Atherix > Atherix ibis. The sequence continues at coordinate 43,635,078 of OY282609.1, read as the reverse complement.
AAATACCGCTGAATATTCCTCTTGAAAAATACTACTGAATATTCCTCTAGAAAAATACCACTGAATATTCTTCATGAAAAATACAACTAAATATTCCTCTTGCAAAATACCATTGAATAATCCTTTTGAAAAGTACCACTGAATATTCCTCTTGAAAAATTCCACTGAATAATCCTCCTGAAAAATACCACTGATTATTCCATTTGAAAAATATCACTGGATGTTCCTCTTGAAAAATACCACTGAATATTCGTTTTGAAAAATACCACTGAATATTACTTTTAAAAAATACCACTGATTATTCCTCTTAAAAAAACCACTGAATATTCCTCTTGAAAAATACAACTGAATATTCCTCTTGCAAAATACAACTGACTAATCCTCTTGAGAAATACCACTAAATATTCTTCTTGAAAAATACCACTGAATATTCCTCTTAAAAAATACCACTACATATACCTCTTTAAAAATATTACTGAATATTCCTCTTGAAAAATACCACTAAATATTCCTCCTGAAAAATACCACTGAATATTCCTCTTGAAAAATACAACTAAATATTCCTCTTGAAAAATACCATTAAATAATCCTTTTGAAAAGTACCACTGAATATTCCTCTTGAAAAATACCACTGAATATTCCTCCTGAAAAATACCACTGAATATTCCTCTTGAAAAATATAACTAAATATTCCTCTTGAAAAATACCATTTAATAATCCTTTTGAAAAGTACCACTGAATATTCCTCTTGAAAAATACCACTGAATATTCTTCTTGAAAAATACCACTGAATGTTCCTCTTGAAAAATGCCACTAAATAATCCTCTTGAAAAATACAACTAAATATTCTTCTTGAAAAATATAATTGAATAATCTTATTGAAAAGTACCACTGAATATTCCTCTTGAAAAATACCACTGAATATTCCTCCTGAAAAATACCACTGATTATTCCACTTGAAAAATATCACTGAATATTCCTCTTGAAAATACCACTGAATATTCCTCTTGAAAAATACCACTGAATATTTTTTAAAAAATACCACTGATTAGTCCTCTTGAAAAATACCACTGAATATTCCTCTTGAAAAATACCACTGAATATTCCTCTTGAAAAATATCACTGAATATTCCTCTTGAAAAATACCATTAAATATTCCTCTTAAAAAATACCACTGAATATTCCTCTTGAAAAATACCATTGAATAATCCTTTTGAAAAATACCACTGAATATTCCTATTTAAAAATATCACTAAATACTCCTCTTGAAAAATACCACTGAATATTCCTCTTTAAAAAAACTACTGCATTTTCCTCTTGGAAAATACCACTGAATATTCCTCTTGAAAAATATTACGGAATATTCCTCTTGAAAAATACCCTTGAATATTCCTCTTGAAAAATACCACTGAATATTCCTCTTGAAAAATACCACTGAATATTCCTCTTGAAAAATACTACTGTAAAGTTCTGCTGAAAATACCGCTGAATATTCCTCTTGAAAAATACCACTGAATATTCCTCTTGAAAAATTCCACTGAATATTTCTCTTGAAAAATTCCACTGAATATTTCTCTTGAAAAATACCATTAAATATTCCTCTTAAAAAACACCACTTAATATTGCTCTTGAAAAATACCATTGAATAATCCTCTTGAAAAATACCACTGAAAAAATCCTCTTGAAAAATACCATTGCATATTCCTCTTGAAAAATACAACGGAATATTCCTCTTGAAAAATACCACTGAATATTCCTCTTGAAAAATACCACTGAATATTCTTTTTGAAAAATACCATTAAATATTCCTTTTGAAAAATACCACTTAATATTCCTCTTGAAAAATACCACTGGATGTTCCTCTTGAAATACGCCTCTAAATAATCCTCTTGAAAAATACCACTGAATAATCCCCTTAAAAATACCACTTTTTATTCCTCCTGAAAAATACCACTGAATAATCCTCTTGAAAAATACCGCTGAATATTCCTCTTGAAAAATACTACTGAATATTCCTCTAGAAAAATACCACTGAATATTCTTCTTGAAAAATACCACTGAATATTCCTCATGAAAAATACAACTAAATATTCCTCTTGCAAAATACCATTGAATAATGCTTTTGAAAAGTACCACTGAATATTCCTCTTGAAAAATTTCACTGAATAATCCTCCTGAAAAATACCACTGATTATTCCATTTGAAAAATATCACTGGATGTTCCTCTTGAAAAATACCACTGAATATTCGTTTTGAAAAATACCACTGAATATTACTTTTAAAAAATACCACTGATTATTCCTCTTAAAAAAACCACTGAATATTCCTCTTGAAAAATACAACTGAATATTCCTCTTGAAAAATACAACTGACTAATCCTCTTGAGAAATACCACTAAATATTCTTCTTGAAAAATACCACTGAATATTCCTCTTAAAAAATACCACTACATATACCTCTTTAAAAATATTACTGAATATTCCTCTTGAAAAATACCACTGAATATTCCTCTTTAAAAAAACTTAAATATCACGGAATGTTAATCTTGAAAAATACCACTTAATATTCCTCTTGAAAAATACCATTAAATAATCCTTTTGAAAAGTACCACTGAATATTCCTCTTGAAAAATACCACTGAATATTCTTCTTGAAAAATACCACTGAATGTTCCTCTTGAAAAATGCCACTAAATAATCCTCTTGAAAAATACAACTAAATATTCTTCTTGAAAAATATAATTGAATAATCCTATTGAAAAGTACCACTGAATATTCCTCTTGAAAAATACCACTGAATATTCCTCCTGAAAAATACCACTGATTATTCCACTTGAAAAATATCACTGAATATTCCTCTTGAAAATACCACTGAATATTTCTCTTGAAAAATACCACTGAATATTTTTTAAAAAATACCACTGATTATTCCTCTTGAAAAATACCACTGAATATTCCTCTTGAAAAATACCACTGAATATTCCTCTTGAAAAATATCACTGAATATTCCTCTTGAAAAATACCATTAAATATTCCTCTTAAAAAATACCACTGAATATTCCTCTTGAAAAATACCATTGAATATTCCTCTTGAAAAATACAACTAAATATTCCTCTTGAAAAATACCATTGAATAATCCTTTTGAAAAATACCACTGAATATTCCTATTTAAAAATATCACTAAATATTCCTCTTGAAAAATACCACTGAATATTCCTCTTTAAAAAAACTACTGCATATTCCTCTTGGAAAATACCACTGAATATTCCTCTTGAAAAATATTACGGAATGTTAATCTTAAAAAATACCGCTGAATATTCATCTTGAAAAATATCACTGAATATTCCTCTTTAAAAATACCACTGAATATTCCTCTTGAAAAATACCATTAAATATTCCTCTTAAAAAACACCACTTAATATTCCTCTTGAAAACTACCACTGAATATTGCTCTTGAAAAATACCACTGAATAATCCTCTTGAAAAATACCACTGAAAAAATCCTCTTGAAAAATACCATTGCATATTCCTCTTTTAAAATACAACGGAATATTCCTCTTGAAAAATACCACTGAATATTCCTCTTGAAAAATACCACTGAATATTCTTTTTGAAAAATACCATTAAATATTCCTTTTGAAAAATACCACTTAATATTCCTCTTGAAAAATACCACTGGATGTTCCTCTTCAAAAACGCCACTAAATAATCCTCTTGAAAAATACCACTGAATAATCCCCTTAAAAAATACCACATTTTATTCCTCCTGAAAAATAACACTAAATAATCCTCTTGAAAAATACCGCTGAATATTCCTCTTGAAAAATACTACTGAATATTCCTCTAGAAAAATACCACTGAATATTCCTCTTAAAAAATACCACTGAATATTCCTCTTGAAAAATACCACTGAATATTCCTCTTGAAAAATACAACTAAATATTCCTCTTGAAAAATACCATTTAATAATCCTTTTAAAAAGTACCACTGAATATTCCTTTTGAAAAATACCACTGAATATTCCTCCTGAAAAATACCAGTGATTATTCCATTTGAAAAATATTACTGAATATTCCTCTTGAAAAATACCGCTGAATATTCGTCTTGAAAAATACCACTGAATATTACTTTTAAAAAATACCACTGATTATTCCTCTTGAAAAATACCACTGAATATTGCTCTTGAAAAATACAACTGAATATTCCTCTTGAAAAATATCACTGAATATTCCTCTTGAAAAATACCATTAAATATTCCTCTTAAAAAATACCACTGAATATTCCTCTTGAAAAATACCACTGAATATTCCTCTTGAAAAATTCCACTGAATATTTCTCTTGAAAAATTCCACTGAATATTTCTCTTGAAAAATACCATTAAATATTCCTCTTAAAAAACACCACTTAATATTGCTCTTGAAAAATACCATTGAATAATCCTCTTGAAAAATACCACTGAAAAAATCCTCTTGAAAAATACCATTGCATATTCCTCTTGAAAAATACAACGGAATATTCCTCTTGAAAAATACCACTGAATATTCCTCTTGAAAAATACCACTGAATATTCTTTTTGAAAAATACCATTAAATATTCCTTTTGAAAAATACCACTTAATATTCCTCTTGAAAAATACCACTGGATGTTCCTCTTGAAATACGCCACTAAATAATCCTCTTGAAAAATACCACTGAATAATCCCCTTAAAAATACCACTTTTTATTCCTCCTGAAAAATACCACTGAATAATCCTCTTGAAAAATACCGCTGAATATTCCTCTTGAAAAATACTACTGAATATTCCTCTAGAAAAATACCACTGAATATTCTTCTTGAAAAATACCACTGAATATTCCTCATGAAAAATACAACTAAATATTCCTCTTGCAAAATACCATTGAATAATGCTTTTGAAAAGTACCACTGAATATTCCTCTTGAAAAATTTCACTGAATAATCCTCCTGAAAAATACCACTGATTATTCCATTTGAAAAATATCACTGGATGTTCCTCTTGAAAAATACCACTGAATATTCGTTTTGAAAAATACCACTGAATATTACTTTTAAAAAATACCACTGATTATTCCTCTTAAAAAAACCACTGAATATTCCTCTTGAAAAATACAACTGAATATTCCTCTTGAAAAATACAACTGACTAATCCTCTTGAGAAATACCACTAAATATTCTTCTTGAAAAATACCACTGAATATTCCTCTTAAAAAATACCACTACATATACCTCTTTAAAAATATTACTGAATATTCCTCTTGAAAAATACCACTGAATATTCCTCTTTAAAAAAACTTAAATATCACGGAATGTTAATCTTGAAAAATACCACTTAATATTCCTCTTGAAAAATACCATAAATAATCCTTTTGAAAAGTACCACTGAATATTCCTCTTGAAAAATACCACTGAATATTCTTCTTGAAAAATACCACTGAATGTTCCTCTTGAAAAATGCCACTAAATAATCCTCTTGAAAAATACAACTAAATATTCTTCTTGAAAAATATAATTGAATAATCCTATTGAAAAGTACCACTGAATATTCCTCTTGAAAAATACCACTGAATATTCCTCCTGAAAAATACCACTGATTATTCCACTTGAAAAATATCACTGAATATTCCTCTTGAAAATACCACTGAATATTCCTCTTGAAAAATACCACTGAATATTTTTTTAAAAATACCACTGATTATTCCTCTTGAAAAATACCACTGAATATTCCTCTTGAAAAATACCACTGAATATTCCTCTTGAAAAATATCACTGAATATTCCTCTTGAAAAATACCATTAAATATTCCTCTTAAAAAATACCACTGAATATTCCTCTTGAAAAATACCATTGAATATTCCTCTTGAAAAATACAACTAAATATTCCTCTTGAAAAATACCATTGAATAATCCTTTTGAAGAATACCACTGAATATTCCTATTTAAAAATATCACTAAATATTCCTCTTGAAAAATACCACTGAATATTCCTCTTTAAAAAAACTACTGCATATTCCTCTTGGAAAATACCACTGAATATTCCTCTTGAAAAATATTACGGAATGTTAATCTTAAAAAATACCGCTGAATATTCATCTTGAAAAATATCACTGAATATTCCTCTTTAAAAATACCACTGAATATTCCTCTTGAAAAATACCATTAAATATTCCTCTTAAAAAACACCACTTAATATTCCTCTTGAAAACTACCACTGAATATTGCTCTTGAAAAATACCACTGAATAATCCTCTTGAAAAATACCACTGAAAAAATCCTCTTGAAAAATACCATTGCATATTCCTCTTTTAAAATACAACGGAATATTCCTCTTGAAAAATACCACTGAATATTCCTCTTGAAAAATACCACTGAATATTCTTTTTGAAAAATACCATTAAATATTCCTTTTGAAAAATACCACTTAATATTCCTCTTGAAAAATACCACTGGATGTTCCTCTTCAAAAACGCCACTAAATAATCCTCTTGAAAAATACCACTGAATAATCCCCTTAAAAAATACCACATTTTATTCCTCCTGAAAAATAACACTAAATAATCCTCTTGAAAAATACCGCTGAATATTCCTCTTGAAAAATACTACTGAATATTCCTCTAGAAAAATACCACTGAATATTCCTCTTAAAAAATACCACTGAATATTCCTCTTGAAAAATACCACTGAATATTCCTCTTGAAAAATACAACTAAATATTCCTCTTGAAAAATACCATTTAATAATCCTTTTAAAAAGTACCACTGAATATTCCTTTTGAAAAATACCACTGAATATTCCTCCTGAAAAATACCAGTGATTATTCCATTTGAAAAATATTACTGAATATTCCTCTTGAAAAATACCGCTGAATATTCGTCTTGAAAAATACCACTGAATATTACTTTTAAAAAATACCACTGATTATTCCTCTTGAAAAATACCACTGAATATTGCTCTTGAAAAATACAACTGAATATTCCTCTTGAAAAATATCACTGAATATTCCTCTTGAAAAATACCATTAAATATTCCTCTTAAAAAATACCACTGAATATTCCTCTTGAAAAATACCACTGAATATTCCTCTTGAAAAATTCCACTGAATATTTCTCTTGAAAAATTCCACTGAATATTTCTCTTGAAAAATACCATTAAATATTCCTCTTAAAAAACACCACTTAATATTGCTCTTGAAAAATACCATTGAATAATCCTCTTGAAAAATACCACTGAAAAAATCCTCTTGAAAAATACCATTGCATATTCCTCTTGAAAAATACAACGGAATATTCCTCTTGAAAAATACCACTGAATATTCCTCTTGAAAAATACCACTGAATATTCTTTTTGAAAAATACCATTAAATATTCCTTTTGAAAAATACCACTTAATATTCCTCTTGAAAAATACCACTGGATGTTCCTCTTGAAATACGCCACTAAATAATCCTCTTGAAAAATACCACTGAATAATCCCCTTAAAAATACCACTTTTTATTCCTCCTGAAAAATACCACTGAATATTCCTCTTGAAAAATACCATTAAATATTCCTCTTAAAAAATACCACTGAATATTCCTCTTGAAAAATACCACTGAATATTCCTCTTGAAAAATTCCACTGAATATTTCTCTTGAAAAATTCCACTGAATATTTCTCTTGAAAAATACCATTAAATATTCCTCTTAAAAAACACCACTTAATATTGCTCTTGAAAAATACCATTGAATAATCCTCTTGAAAAATACCACTGAAAAAATCCTCTTGAAAAATACCATTGCATATTCCTCTTGAAAAATACAACGGAATATTCCTCTTGAAAAATACCACTGAATATTCCTCTTGAAAAATACCACTGAATATTCTTTTTGAAAAATACCATTAAATATTCCTTTTGAAAAATACCACTTAATATTCCTCTTGAAAAATACCACTGGATGTTCCTCTTGAAATACGCCACTAAATAATCCTCTTGAAAAATACCACTGAATAATCCCCTTAAAAATACCACTTTTTATTCCTCCTGAAAAATACCACTGAATAATCCTCTTGAAAAATACCGCTGAATATTCCTCTTGAAAAATACTACTGAATATTCCTCTAGAAAAATACCACTGAATATTCTTCTTGAAAAATACCACTGAATATTCCTCATGAAAAATACAACTAAATATTCCTCTTGCAAAATACCATTGAATAATGCTTTTGAAAAGTACCACTGAATATTCCTCTTGAAAAATTTCACTGAATAATCCTCCTGAAAAATACCACTGATTATTCCATTTGAAAAATATCACTGGATGTTCCTCTTGAAAAATACCACTGAATATTCGTTTTGAAAAATACCACTGAATATTACTTTTAAAAAATACCACTGATTATTCCTCTTAAAAAAACCACTGAATATTCCTCTTGAAAAATACAACTGAATATTCCTCTTGAAAAATACAACTGACTAATCCTCTTGAGAAATACCACTAAATATTCTTCTTGAAAAATACCACTGAATATTCCTCTTAAAAAATACCACTACATATACCTCTTTAAAAATATTACTGAATATTCCTCTTGAAAAATACCACTGAATATTCCTCTTTAAAAAAACTTAAATATCACGGAATGTTAATCTTGAAAAATACCACTTAATATTCCTCTTGAAAAATACCATAAATAATCCTTTTGAAAAGTACCACTGAATATTCCTCTTGAAAAATACCACTGAATATTCTTCTTGAAAAATACCACTGAATGTTCCTCTTGAAAAATGCCACTAAATAATCCTCTTGAAAAATACAACTAAATATTCTTCTTGAAAAATATAATTGAATAATCCTATTGAAAAGTACCACTGAATATTCCTCTTGAAAAATACCACTGAATATTCCTCCTGAAAAATACCACTGATTATTCCACTTGAAAAATATCACTGAATATTCCTCTTGAAAATACCACTGAATATTCCTCTTGAAAAATACCACTGAATATTTTTTAAAAAATACCACTGATTATTCCTCTTGAAAAATACCACTGAATATTCCTCTTGAAAAATACCACTGAATATTCCTCTTGAAAAATATCACTGAATATTCCTCTTGAAAAATACCATTAAATATTCCTCTTAAAAAATACCACTGAATATTCCTCTTGAAAAATACCATTGAATATTCCTCTTGAAAAATACAACTAAATATTCCTCTTGAAAAATACCATTGAATAATCCTTTTGAAGAATACCACTGAATATTCCTATTTAAAAATATCACTAAATATTCCTCTTGAAAAATACCACTGAATATTCCTCTTTAAAAAAACTACTGCATATTCCTCTTGGAAAATACCACTGAATATTCCTCTTGAAAAATATTACGGAATGTTAATCTTAAAAAATACCGCTGAATATTCATCTTGAAAAATATCACTGAATATTCCTCTTTAAAAATACCACTGAATATTCCTCTTGAAAAATACCATTAAATATTCCTCTTAAAAAACACCACTTAATATTCCTCTTGAAAACTACCACTGAATATTGCTCTTGAAAAATACCACTGAATAATCCTCTTGAAAAATACCACTGAAAAAATCCTCTTGAAAAATACCATTGCATATTCCTCTTTTAAAATACAACGGAATATTCCTCTTGAAAAATACCACTGAATATTCCTCTTGAAAAATACCACTGAATATTCTTTTTGAAAAATACCATTAAATATTCCTTTTGAAAAATACCACTTAATATTCCTCTTGAAAAATACCACTGGATGTTCCTCTTCAAAAACGCCACTAAATAATCCTCTTGAAAAATACCACTGAATAATCCCCTTAAAAAATACCACATTTTATTCCTCCTGAAAAATAACACTAAATAATCCTCTTGAAAAATACCGCTGAATATTCCTCTTGAAAAATACTACTGAATATTCCTCTAGAAAAATACCACTGAATATTCCTCTTAAAAAATACCACTGAATATTCCTCTTGAAAAATACCACTGAATATTCCTCTTGAAAAATACAACTAAATATTCCTCTTGAAAAATACCATTTAATAATCCTTTTAAAAAGTACCACTGAATATTCCTTTTGAAAAATACCACTGAATATTCCTCCTGAAAAATACCAGTGATTATTCCATTTGAAAAATATTACTGAATATTCCTCTTGAAAAATACCGCTGAATATTCGTCTTGAAAAATACCACTGAATATTACTTTTAAAAAATACCACTGATTATTCCTCTTGAAAAATACCACTGAATATTGCTCTTGAAAAATACAACTGAATATTCCTCTTGAAAAATATCACTGAATATTCCTCTTGAAAAATACCATTAAATATTCCTCTTAAAAAATACCACTGAATATTCCTCTTGAAAAATACCACTGAATATTCCTCTTGAAAAATTCCACTGAATATTTCTCTTGAAAAATTCCACTGAATATTTCTCTTGAAAAATACCATTAAATATTCCTCTTAAAAAACACCACTTAATATTGCTCTTGAAAAATACCATTGAATAATCCTCTTGAAAAATACCACTGAAAAAATCCTCTTGAAAAATACCATTGCATATTCCTCTTGAAAAATACAACGGAATATTCCTCTTGAAAAATACCACTGAATATTCCTCTTGAAAAATACCACTGAATATTCTTTTTGAAAAATACCATTAAATATTCCTTTTGAAAAATACCACTTAATATTCCTCTTGAAAAATACCACTGGATGTTCCTCTTGAAATACGCCACTAAATAATCCTCTTGAAAAATACCACTGAATAATCCCCTTAAAAATACCACTTTTTATTCCTCCTGAAAAATACCACTGAATAATCCTCTTGAAAAATACCGCTGAATATTCCTCTTGAAAAATACTACTGAATATTCCTCTAGAAAAATACCACTGAATATTCTTCTTGAAAAATACCACTGAATATTCCTCATGAAAAATACAACTAAATATTCCTCTTGCAAAATACCATTGAATAATGCTTTTGAAAAGTACCACTGAATATTCCTCTTGAAAAATTTCACTGAATAATCCTCCTGAAAAATACCACTGATTATTCCATTTGAAAAATATCACTGGATGTTCCTCTTGAAAAATACCACTGAATATTCGTTTTGAAAAATACCACTGAATATTACTTTTAAAAAATACCACTGATTATTCCTCTTAAAAAAACCACTGAATATTCCTCTTGAAAAATACAACTGAATATTCCTCTTGAAAAATACAACTGACTAATCCTCTTGAGAAATACCACTAAATATTCTTCTTGAAAAATACCACTGAATATTCCTCTTAAAAAATACCACTACATATACCTCTTTAAAAATATTACTGAATATTCCTCTTGAAAAATACCACTGAATATTCCTCTTTAAAAAAACTTAAATATCACGGAATGTTAATCTTGAAAAATACCACTTAATATTCCTCTTGAAAAATACCATTAAATAATCCTTTTGAAAAGTACCACTGAATATTCCTCTTGAAAAATACCACTGAATATTCTTCTTGAAAAATACCACTGAATGTTCCTCTTGAAAAATGCCACTAAATAATCCTCTTGAAAAATACAACTAAATATTCTTCTTGAAAAATATAATTGAATAATCCTATTGAAAAGTACCACTGAATATTCCTCTTGAAAAATACCACTGAATATTCCTCCTGAAAAATACCACTGATTATTCCACTTGAAAAATATCACTGAATATTCCTCTTGAAAATACCACTGAATATTCCTCTTGAAAAATACCACTGAATATTTTTTAAAAAATACCACTGATTATTCCTCTTGAAAAATACCACTGAATATTCCTCTTGAAAAATACCACTGAATATTCCTCTTGAAAAATATCACTGAATATTCCTCTTGAAAAATACCATTAAATATTCCTCTTAAAAAATACCACTGAATATTCCTCTTGAAAAATACCATTGAATATTCCTCTTGAAAAATACAACTAAATATTCCTCTTGAAAAATACCATTGAATAATCCTTTTGAAGAATACCACTGAATATTCCTATTTAAAAATATCACTAAATATTCCTCTTGAAAAATACCACTGAATATTCCTCTTTAAAAAAACTACTGCATATTCCTCTTGGAAAATACCACTGAATATTCCTCTTGAAAAATATTACGGAATGTTAATCTTAAAAAATACCGCTGAATATTCATCTTGAAAAATATCACTGAATATTCCTCTTTAAAAATACCACTGAATATTCCTCTTGAAAAATACCATTAAATATTCCTCTTAAAAAACACCACTTAATATTCCTCTTGAAAACTACCACTGAATATTGCTCTTGAAAAATACCACTGAATAATCCTCTTGAAAAATACCACTGAAAAAATCCTCTTGAAAAATACCATTGCATATTCCTCTTTTAAAATACAACGGAATATTCCTCTTGAAAAATACCACTGAATATTCCTCTTGAAAAATACCACTGAATATTCTTTTTGAAAAATACCATTAAATATTCCTTTTGAAAAATACCACTTAATATTCCTCTTGAAAAATACCACTGGATGTTCCTCTTCAAAAACGCCACTAAATAATCCTCTTGAAAAATACCACTGAATAATCCCCTTAAAAAATACCACATTTTATTCCTCCTGAAAAATAACACTAAATAATCCTCTTGAAAAATACCGCTGAATATTCCTCTTGAAAAATACTACTGAATATTCCTCTAGAAAAATACCACTGAATATTCCTCTTAAAAAATACCACTGAATATTCCTCTTGAAAAATACCACTGAATATTCCTCTTGAAAAATACAACTAAATATTCCTCTTGAAAAATACCATTTAATAATCCTTTTAAAAAGTACCACTGAATATTCCTTTTGAAAAATACCACTGAATATTCCTCCTGAAAAATACCAGTGATTATTCCATTTGAAAAATATTACTGAATATTCCTCTTGAAAAATACCGCTGAATATTCGTCTTGAAAAATACCACTGAATATTACTTTTAAAAAATACCACTGATTATTCCTCTTGAAAAATACCACTGAATATTGCTCTTGAAAAATACAACTGAATATTTCTCTTGAAAAATACAACTGATTAATCCTCTTGAGAAATACCACTAAATATTCTTCTTGAAAAATACCACTGAATATTCCTCTTAAAAAATACCACTACATATACCTCTTTAAAAATATCACTATATATTCCTCTTGAAAAATACCACTGAATATTCCTCTTTAAAAAAACTTAAATATCACGGAATGTTAATCTTGAAAAATACAAATTAATACTCCTCTTGAAAAATACCACTGAATATTCCTCTTGAAAAATACTATTGAATATTCCTCTTGAAAAATACCACTGAATATTCATCTTGAAAAATACCACTGAATATTCCTCTTGAAAAATACCACTGAATATTCCTCTTAAAAAATACAACTAAATATTCCTCTTGAAAAATACCATTAAATAATCCTTTTGAAAAGTACTACTGAATATTCCTCTTGAAAAATACCACTGAATATTCTTCTTGAAAAATACCACTGAATGTTCCTCTTGAAAAATGCCACTAAATAATCCTCTTGAAAAATACAACTAAATACTCTTCTTGAAAAATATAATTTAATAATCCTATTGAAAAGTACCACTAAATAATCCTCTTGAGAAATACCACTGAATATTCTTCTGGAAAAATACCACTGAATATTCATCTTAAGAAATACCACTACATATACCTCTTTAAAAAAATCACTGAATATTCCTCTTAAAAAATACCACTGAAGATTCCTCTTTAAAAAAACTACTGAATATTCCTCTTGAAAAATACCAATGAATATTCCTCTTGAAAAATATCACGGAATATTAATCTTGAAAAATACCACTGAATATTTCTCTTCAAAAATACCACTGAATATTCCTCTTGAAAAATTTTATCGAATATTCCTCTTGACAAATACCACTGAATATTCCTCTTGAAAAATAACACTGAATATTCGTCTTGAAAAATACCACTTAATATTCCTCTTGAAAAATACCACTGAATATTCGTCTTAAAAAATCTCACTGAATATTCCTCTTGAAAAATACCACTGAATATTCCTCTTGAAAAAATAAACTGAATATTCCTCTTGAAAAATACCTCTGCATATTCGTCTTGAAAAATACCACTGAATAATCCTCTTGCAAAATACCACTGAATAATCCTCTTTGAAAATACCACTAAATATTCGTCTTGAAAAATACCACCGAATATTCCTCTTGATAAATACCACTGAATATTCTTCTTAAAAAATACCACTGAATATTCCTCTTGAAAAATACAATTGCATATTCCTCTTTAAAAATACCACTGAATATTCTTCTTGAAAAATACCACTAAATATTCGTCTTGAAAAATACCACTGAATATTCATCTTGAAAAATACCACTCAATATTTCTCTTGAAAAATAACGCTGAATATTCCTCTTGAAAAATTCTACTGAATATTCCTCTTGAAAAATACCAATGAATATTCCTCTTGAAAAATACCATTAAATATTCCTCTTGAAAAATACCACTTAATATTCCTCTTGAATAATACCACTGAATGTTCCTCTTGAAAAATGCCACTGAATAATCCTCTTGAAAAATAACACTAAATAATCCTCTTTAAAAATACCACTGAATGTTCCTCCTGAAAAATAGCACTAAATAATCACCTTGAAAAATACCACTGAATATTCCTCTTGAAAAATACAACTGAATAATCCTCTTGATAAATACCACTGAATATTACTTTTAAAAAATACCACTGATTATTCCTCTTGAAAAATACCACTGAATATTCCTCTTGAAAAATACAACTGAATATTCCTCTTGAAAAATACAACTGAATAATCCTCTTGAGAAATACTACTGAATATTCTTCAATAAAAATACCACTGAATATTCCTCTTGGAAAATACCACTGAATATTCCTCTTGAAAAATACCACGGAATATTAATCTTGAAAAATACCACTGAATATTCGTCTTGAAAAATACCACTGAATATTCCTCTTAAAAAATACCACTGAATATTCCTCTTGAAAAATACCACTGATAATCCCTCTAGAAAAATACCACTGAATATTCCTCTTGAAAAATACAACTGACAATCCTCTTGATAAATACCACTGAATATTACTTTTAAAAAATACCACTGATTATTCCTCTTGAAAAATACCACTGAATATTCCTCTTAAAAAATACAACTGAATATTCCTCTTGAAAAATACAACTGAATAATCCTCTTGAGAAATACTACTGAATATTCCACTTGAAAAATACCACTGAATATTCCTCTTGGAAAATACCACTGAATATTCCTCTTGAAAAATACCACGGAATATTAATCTTGAAAAATACCACTGAATATTCGTCTTGAAAAATACCACTGAATATTTCTCTTGAAAAATACCACTGAATATTCCTCTTGGAAAATACCACTGAATATTCCTCTTGAAAAATACCACTGAATATTCCTCTTGAAAAATACAACTAAATATTCCTCTGGAACAACACCATTGACTAATCCTTTTGAAAAGTACCACTGAATATTCCTCTTGAAAAATACCACTGAATATTCCACCTGAAAAATACCAGATTATTCCACTCGAAAAATATTACTGAACATTCCTCTTGAAAAATACCACTGAATATTCCTCTTGAAAAATACCACTAAATATTACTTTTAAAAAATGCCACTGATTATTCCTCTTGAAAAATACCACTGAATATTCCTCTTGAAAAATACAACTGAATATTCCTCTTGAAAAATACAACTGAATAATCCTCTTGAGAAATACCACTGAATATTCTTCTTGTAAAATACCACTGAATATTCCTCTTAAAAAATACCACTACATATACCTCTTTAAAAATTTCACCGAATATTCCTCTTGAAAAATACCACTGAATATTCCTCTTTAAAAAAACTACTGAATATTCCTCTTGGAAAATACCACTGAATATTCCTCTTGAAAAATAACACTGAATATTCGTCTTGAAAAATACCACTTAATATTCCTCTTGAAAAATACCACTGAATATTCGTCTTAAAAAATCTCACTGAATATTCCCCTTGAAAAATACCACTGAATATTCCTCTTGAAAAAATAAACTGAATATTCCTCTTGAAAAATACCTCTGCATATTCGTCTTGAAAAATACCACTGAATAATCCTCTTGCAAAATACCACTGAATAATCCTCTTTGAAAATACCACTAAATATTCGTCTTGAAAAATACCACCGAATATTCCTCTTGATAAATACCACTGAATATTCTTCTTAAAAAATACCACTGAATATTCCTCTTGAAAAATACAATTGCATATTCCTCTTTAAAAATACCACTGAATATTCTTCTTGAAAAATACCACTAAATATTCGTCTTGAAAAATACCACTGAATATTCATCTTGAAAAATACCACTCAATATTTCTCTTGAAAAATAACGCTGAATATTCCTCTTGAAAAATTCTACTGAATATTCCTCTTGAAAAATACCAATGAATATTCCTCTTGAAAAATACCATTAAATATTCCTCTTGAAAAATACCACTTAATATTCCTCTTGAATAATACCACTGAATGTTCCTCTTGAAAAATGCCACTGAATAATCCTCTTGAAAAATAACACTAAATAATCCTCTTTAAAAATACCACTGAATGTTCCTCCTGAAAAATAGCACTAAATAATCACCTTGAAAAATACCACTGAATATTCCTCTTGAAAAATACAACTGAATAATCCTCTTGATAAATACCACTGAATATTACTTTTAAAAAATACCACTGATTATTCCTCTTGAAAAATACCACTGAATATTCCTCTTGAAAAATACCACGGAATATTCCTCTTGAAAAATACAACTGAATAATCCTCTTGAGAAATACTACTGAATATTCTTCAATAAAAATACCACTGAATATTCCTCTTGGAAAATACCACTGAATATTCCTCTTGAAAAATACCACGGAATATTAATCTTGAAAAATACCACTGAATATTCGTCTTGAAAAATACCACTGAATATTCCTCTTAAAAAATACCACTGAATATTCCTCTTGAAAAATACCACTGATAATCCCTCTAGAAAAATACCACTGAATATTCCTCTTGAAAAATACAACTGAAAATCCTCTTGATAAATACCACTGAATATTACTTTTAAAAAATACCACTGATTATTCCTCTTGAAAAATACCACTGAATATTCCTCTTAAAAAATACAACTGAATATTCCTCTTGAAAAATACAACTGAATAATCCTCTTGAGAAATACTACTGAATATTCCACTTGAAAAATACCACTGAATATTCCTCTTGGAAAATACCACTGAATATTCCTCTTGAAAAATACCACGGAATATTAATCTTGAAAAATACCACTGAATATTCGTCTTGAAAAATACCACTGAATATTTCTCTTGAAAAATACCACTGAATATTCCTCTTGGAAAATACCACTGAATATTCCTCTTGAAAAATACCACTGAATATTCCTCTTGAAAAATACAACTAAATATTCCTCTGGAACAACACCATTGACTAATCCTTTTGAAAAGTACCACTGAATATTCCTCTTGAAAAATACCACTGAATATTCCACCTGAAAAATACCAGATTATTCCACTCGAAAAATATTACTGAACATTCCTCTTGAAAAATACCACTGAATATTCCTCTTGAAAAATACCACTAAATATTACTTTTAAAAAATGCCACTGATTATTCCTCTTGAAAAATACCACTGAATATTCCTCTTGAAAAATACAACTGAATATTCCTCTTGAAAAATACAACTGAATAATCCTCTTGAGAAATACCACTGAATATTCTTCTTGTAAAATACCACTGAATATTCCTCTTAAAAAATACCACTACATATACCTCTTTAAAAATTTCACCGAATATTCCTCTTGAAAAATACCACTGAATATTCCTCTTTAAAAAAACTACTGAATATTCCTCTTGGAAAATACCACTGAATATTCCTCTTGAAAAATATCACGGAATGTTAATCTTGAAAAATACCACTTAATATTCCTCTTGAAAAATACCACTGAATAGTCCTCTTGAAAAATACCACTGAATATTCATCTTGAAAAATACCACTGAATATTCCTCTTGAAAACTACCACTGAATATTGCTCTTGAAAAATACCACTGAATAATCCTCTTGAAAAATACCACTGAAAAAATCCTCTTGAAAAATACCATTGCATATTCCTCTTAAAAAATACAACTGAATATTTCTCTTGAAAAATACTACTGAATATTCCTCTTGAAAAATACCACTGAATATTCGTCTTGAAAAATCTCACTGAATATTCCTCTTGAAAAATACCACTGAATATTCCTCTTGAAAAATACCACTGAATATTCCTCTTGAAAAATACCGCTGAATATTCCCCTTGAAAAATACCAATGAATATTCCTCTTGAAAAATACCACTGAATATTCGTCTTGAAAAATACCACTGAATAATCCTCTTGAAAAATACAACTGAATAATCCTTATTAAAAATACCACTAAATATTCGTCTTGAAAAATACCACCGAATATTCCTCTTGAAAAATACCACTGAATATTCTTCTTAAAAAATACCACTAAATGTTCCTCTTCAAAAATACCATTGCATATTCCTCTTCAAAAATACCACTGAATATTCCTCTTGAAAAATATCACTAAATATTCCTCTTTAAAAATACCACTGAATATTCCTCCTGGAAAATAGCACTGAATAATCCACTTGAAAAATACCACTGAATATTCCTCTTGAAAAAAACTACTGATAATTCCTCTAGAAAAATACCACTGAATATTCCTCTTGAAAAATACAACTGAATAATCCTCTTGATAAATACCACTGAATATTACTTTTAAAAAATACCACTGATTATTCCTCTTGAAAAATACCACTGAATATTCCTCTTGAAAAATACAACTGAATATTCCTCTTGAAAAATACAACTGAATAATCCTCTTGAGAAATACTACTGAATATTCTTCAAGAAAAATACCACTGAATATTCCTCTTGGAAAATACCACTGAATATTCCTCTTGAAAAATACCCCGGAATATTAATCTTGAAAAATACCACTGAATATTCGTCTTGAAAAATACCACTGAATATTCCTCTTGAAAAATACCTCTGAATATTCCTCTTGAGCAATACTACTGATAATTCTTCTAGAAAAATACCACTGAATATTCCTCTTGAAAAATACAACTGAAAATCCTCTTGATAAATACCACTGAATATTACTTTTAAAAAATACCACTGATTATTCCTCTTGAAAAATACCACTGAATATTCCTCTTGAAAAATACAACTGAATATTCCTCTTGAAAAATACAACTGAATAATCCTCTTGAGAAATACCACTGAATATTCCTCTTGAAAAATACCAATGAATATTCCTCTAGGAAAATACCACTGAATATTCCTCTTGAAAAATACCACGGAATATTAATCTTGAAAAATACCACTGAATATTCGTCTTGAAAAATACCACTGAATATTTCTCTTGAAAAATACCACTGAATATTCCTCTTGGAAAATACCACTGAATATTCATCTTGAAAAATACCACGGAATATTAATCTTGAAAAATACCACTGAATATTCGTCTTGAAAAATACCACTGACTATTCTTCTTGAAAAATACCACTGAATATTCCTCTTGAAAAATACTTCTGATAATTCGTCTAGAAAAATACCACTGAATATTCCTCTTGAAAAATACCAATGAATATTCCTCTTGAAAAATACAACTAAATATTCATCTAGAACAACACCATTGACTAATCCTTTTGAAAAGTACCACTGAATATTCCTCTTGAAAAATACCACTGAATATTCCTCCTGAAAAATACCAGATTATTCCACTCGAAAAATATTACTGAATATTCCTCTTGAAAAATACCACTGAATATTCCTCTTGAAAAATACCACTAAATATTACTTTTAAAAAATACCACTGATTATTCCTCTTGAAAAATACCACTGAATATTCCTCTTGAAAAATACAACTGAATATTCCTCTTGAAAAATACAACTGAATAATCCTCTTGATAAATACCACTGAATATTCTTCTTGAAAAATACCACTGAATATTCCTCTTAAAAAATACCACTACATATACCTCTTTAAAAATTTCACCGAATATTCCTCTTGAAAAATACCACTGAATATTCCTCTTTAAAAAAACTACTGAATATTCCTCTTGGAAAATACCACTGAATATTCCTCTTTAAAAATATCACGGAATGTTAATCTTGAAAAATACCACTTAATATTCCTCTTGAAAAATACCACTGAATAGTCCTCTTGAAAAATAACATTGAATATTCCTCTTGAAAAATACCACTGAATATTGCTCTTCAAAAATACCACTAAATATTCCTCTTGAAAAATACTACTGAAAAGTTCTGCTGAAAATACCGCTGAATATTCCTCTTGAAAAATACCACTGAATATTCCTCTTGAAAAATACCACTGAATATTCCTCTTGAAAAATACCATTAAATGTTCCTCTTAAAAAATACCACTTACTATTCCTCTTGAAAACGACCACTGAATATTGCACTTGAAAAATACCACTGAATAATCCTCTTGAAAAATACCACTGAAAAAATCCTCTTGAAAAATACCATTGCATATTCCTCTTAAAAAATACAACTGAATATTTCTCTTGAAAAATACTACTGAATATTCCTCTTGAAAAATACCACTGAATATTCTTCTTGAAAAATATAACTAAATATTCCTCTTGAAAAATACCATTGAATAATCCTATTAAAAAGTACCACTGAATATTCCTCTTGAAAAATACCACTGAATATTCCTCCTGAAAAATACAACTGATTATTCCACTTGAAAAATATCACTGAATATTCGTCTTGAAAAATACCACTTAATATTCCTCTTGAAAAATACCACTGAATATTCGTCTTGAAAAATCTCACTGAATATTCCTCTTGAAAAATACAACTGAATAATCCTCATTAAAAATACCACTAAATATTCGTCTTGAAAAATACCACCGAATATTCCCCTTGAAAAATACCACTGAATATTCTTCTTAAAAAATACCACTAAATATTCCTCTTCAAAAATACCATTGCATAATCCTCTTCAAAAATACCACTGAATATTCCTCTTGAAAAATATCACTAAATATTCCTCTTGAAAAATACCACTGAATATTCATCATGAAAAATACCACTCAATATTTCTCTTGAAAAATAACACTGAATATTCCTCTTGAAAAATTCCACTGAATATTCCTCTTGAAAAATACCACTGAATATTCCTCTTGAAAAATACCATTAAATATTCCTCTTGAAAAATACCACTGAATATTCCTCTTGAAAAATACCACTGATTATTACTTTTAAAAAATACCACTGATTATTCCTCTTGAAAAATACCACTGAATATTCCTCTTGAAAAATACCACGGAATTTTAATCTTGAAAAATACCACTGAATATTCGTCTTGAAAAATACCACTGAATATTTCTCTTGAAAAATACCACTGAATATTCTTCTTGGAAAATACCACTGAATATTCATCTTGAAAAATACCACGGAATATTAATCTTGAAAAATACCACTGAATATTCGTCTTGAAAAATACCACTGAATATTACTTTTAAAAAATACCACTGAAAATTCCTCTTGAAAAATATAACTTAATATTCCTCTTAAAAAGTACAACTGAATAATCCTCTTGAGAAATACCACTGAATATTCTTCTGGAAAAATACCACTGAATATTCCTCTTAAAAAATACCACTACATATACCTCTTGAAAAATACCATTGCATATTCCTCTTGAAAAATACCACTGAATATTCCTCTTGAAATTTATCACTAAATATTCCTCTTGAAAAATACCACTGAATATTCATCTTGAAAAATACCACTGAATATTCCTCTTGAAAAATAACACTGAATATTCGTCTTGAAAAATGCCACTTAATATTCCTCTTGAAAAATACCACTGAATATTCGTCTTGAAAAATCTCACTTAATATTCCTCTTGAAAAATACCACTGAATATAACTCTTGAAAAATATCACGGAATATTAATCTTGAAAAATGCTACTGAACATTCCTCTTTAAAAATACCACTGAATATTCCCCTTGAAAAATATCATTGAATATTCCTCTTGAAAAATACCACTGAATATTACTCTTGAAAAATATCACGGAATATTAATCTTGAAAAATGCTACTGAATATTCCTCTTTAATAATACCACTGAATATTCCCCTTGAAAAATATCATTGAATATTCCTCTTGAAAAATACCGCTGAATATTCCTCTTGAAAAATAACACTGAATATTCCTCTTGAAAAATACCACTTAATATTCTTCTTGAAAAATACCACTGAATATTCGTCTTGAAAAATCTCACTGAATATTCCTCTTGAAAAATACCACTGAATATAACTCTTGAAAAATATCACGGAATATTAGTCTTGAAAAATGCTACTGAATATTCCTCTTTAAAAATACCACTGAATATTCCCCTTGAAAAATATCATTGAATATTCCTCTTGAAAAATACCACTGAATATTCCTCTTGAAAAATAACACTGAATATTCGTCTTAAAAAATACCACATTATATTCCTCTTGAAAAATACCACTGAATATTCGTCTTGAAAAATCTCACTGAATATTCCTCTTGAAAAATACTACTGAATATTCCTCTTGAAAAATACCACTGAATATTCCTCTTGAAAAATACCACTGAATAATCCTCATTACAAATACCACTAAATATTCGTCTTGAAAAATACCACCGAATATTCCTCTTGAAAAATACCACTGAATATTCTTCTTAAAAAATACCACTAAATATTCCTCTTGAAAAATACCATTGCATATTCCTATTGAAAAATACCACTGAATATTCCTCTTGAAAAATATCACTAATATTCCTCTTGAAAAATACCACTGAATTTTCCTGTTGAAAAATACCATTAAATATTCCTCTTGAAAAATACCACTTAATATTCCTCTTGAAAAATACCACTGAATGTTCCTCTTGCAAAATTCCACTGAATAATCCTCCTGAAAAATAACACTAAATAATCCTCTTTAAAAATACCACTGAATATTCCTCCTGAAAAATAGCATTGAATAATCCACTTGAAAAATACCACGGAATATTAATATTGAAAAATACCACTGAATATTCGTCTTGAAAAATACCACTGAATATTCCTCTTGAAAAATATCACGGAATATTAATATTGAAAAATGCTACTGAATATTCCTCTTTAATAATACCACTGAATATTCCCCTTGAAAAATATCATTGAATATTCCTCTTGAAAAATACCACTGAATATTCCTCTTGAAAAATAACACTGAATATTCGTCTTGAAAAATACCACTTAATATTCTTCTTGAAAAATACCACTGACTATTCGTCTTGAAAAATCTCACTGAATATTCCTCTTGAAAAATACCACTGAATATAACTCTTGAAAAATATCACTGAATATTAATCTTGAAAAATGCTACTGAATATTCCTCTTTAAAACTACCACTGAATATTCCCCTTGAAAAATATCATTGAATATTCCTCTTGAAAAATACCACTGAATATTCCTCTTGAAAAATAACACTGAATATTTGTCTTGAAAAATACCACTTTATATTCCTCTTGAAAAATACCACTGAATATTCGTCTTGAAAAATCTCACTGAATATTCCTCTTGAAAAATACTACTGAATATTCCTCTTGAAAAATACCACTGAATATTCCTCTTGAAAAATGCCACTGAATATTCCTCTTGAAAAATACCGCTGAATATTCCTCTTGAAAAATACAACTGAATAATCCTTATTAAAAATACCACTAAATATTCGTCTTGAAAAGTACCACCGAATATTCCTCTTGAAAAATACCACTGAATATTCTTCTTAAAAAATACCACTAAATATTCCTCTTGAAAAATACCATTGCATATTCCTCTTGAAAAATACCACTGAATATTCCTCTTGAAAAATATCACTAAATATTCCTCTTGAAAAATACCACTGAATATTCATCTTGAAAAATACCACTCAATATTTCTCTTGAAAAATAACGCTGAATATTCCTCTTGAAAAATACCACTGAATATTCCTCTTGAAAAATACCACTGAATTTTCCTCTTGAAAAATAACATTAAATATTCCTCTTGAAAAATACCACTTAATATTCCTCTTGAAAAATACCACTGTATGTTCCTCTTGCAAAATTCCACTGAATAATCCTCCTGAAAAATAACACTAAATAATCCTCTTTAAAAATACCACTGAATATTCCTCCTGAAAAATAGCATTGAATAATCCACTTGAAAAATACCACGGAATATTAATATTGAAAAATACCACTGAATATTCGTCTTGAAAAATACCACTGAATATTCCTCTTGAAAAATACCACTGAATATTCCTCTTGAAAAATACCACTGATTATTACTTTTAAAAAATACCACTGATTATTCCTCTTGAAAAATACCACTGAATATTCCTCTTGAAAAATACAACTGAATATTCCTCTTGAAAAATATCACTGAATATTCCTCTTGAAAAATACCACTGAAGATTCCTCTTTAAAAAAAACTACTGAATATTCCTCTTGAAAAATACCACTGAATATAACTCTTGAAAAATATCACTGAATATTATTCTTGAAAAATACAACTGAATATTCCTCTTGAAAAATACAACTGAATATTCCTCTTAAAAAATACAACTGAATATTCCTCTTGAAAAATACCACTAAATATTCCTCTTAAAAAATACCACTGAATATACCTCTTTAAAAATATCACTGAATATTCCTCTTGAAAAATACAACTGAATATTCCTCTTAAAAAATACCATTGAATATTCCTCTTGAAAAATAACATTAAATATTCCTCTTGAAAAATACCACTTAATATTCCTCTTGAAAAATACCACTGTATGTTCCTCTTGCAAAATTCCACTGAATAATCCTCCTGAAAAATAACACTAAATAATCCTCTTTAAAAATACCACTGAATATTCCTCCTGAAAAATAGCATTGAATAATCCACTTGAAAAATACCACGGAATATTAATATTGAAAAATACCACTGAATATTCGTCTTGAAAAATACCACTGAATATTCCTCTTGAAAAATACCACTGAATATTCCTCTTGAAAAATACCACTGATTATTACTTTTAAAAAATACCACTGATTATTCCTCTTGAAAAATACCACTGAATATTCCTCTTGAAAAATACAACTGAATATTCCTCTTGAAAAATATCACTGAATATTCCTCTTGAAAAATACCACTGAAGATTCCTCTTTAAAAAAAACTACTGAATATTCCTCTTGAAAAATACCACTGAATATAACTCTTGAAAAATATCACTGAATATTATTCTTGAAAAATACAACTGAATATTCCTCTTGAAAAATACAACTAAATACTCCTCTTAAAAAATACAACTGAATATTCCTCTTGAAAAATACCACTAAATATTCCTCTTAAAAAATACCACTGAATATACCTCTTTAAAAATATCACTGAATATTCCTCTTGAAAAATACAACTGAATATTCCTCTTAAAAAATACCATTGAATATTCCTCTTGAAAAATACCACTGAGTATACCTCTTAAAAAATATCACTGAATATTCCTCTTGAAAAATACCACTGAATATTCCTCTTGGAAAATACAACTGAATATTCCTCTTGAAAAATACCACTGAAAATTCCTCTTAAAAATAACCACTGAATATACCTCTTTAAAAATATCACTGAATATTCCTCTTGAAAAATACCACTGAATATTCCTCTTGAAAAATACCATTGAATATTCCTCTTGAAAAATACCACTGAATATACCTCTTAAAAAATATCACTGAATATTCCTCTTGAAAAATACCACTGAATATTCCTCTTGGAAAATACTACTGAATATTCTTCTAGAAAAATACCACTGAATATTCCTCTTGAAAAATACCACTGAATATTCCTCTTGGAAAATAACATTGAATGTTCCTCTTGAAGAATACCACGGAATATTAATCTTGAAAAATACCACTAAATATTCGTCTTGAAAAATACCACTGAATATTCCTTTTGAAAAATACCACTGAATATTCCTCTTGAAAAATACCACGGAATATTAATCTTGAAAAATACAACTGGATATTCGTCTTGAAAAATACCACTGAATATTCATCTTGAAAAATACCATTGAATATTCCTCTTGAAAAATACCACTGAATATTCCTCTTGAAAAATACCACTGAATATTCCTCTTAAAAAATACCACTGAATATACCTCTTTAAAAATATCACTGAATATTCCTCTTGAAAAATACTACTGAATATTCTTCTAGAAAAATACCACTGAATATTCCTCTTGAAAAATACCACTGAATATTCCTCTTGGAAAATAACATTGAATGTTCCTCTTGAAGAATACCACGGAATATTAATCTTGAAAAATACCACTAAATATTCGTCTTGAAAAATACCACTGAATATTCCTTTTGAAAAATACCACTGAATATTCCTCTTGGAAAATACCACTGAATATTCCTCTTGAAAAATACCGCTGAATATTCCTCTGGAAAAATACCGCTGAATATTCCTCCTGAAAACTACCACTGAATATTCCACTTGAAAAATACCACTGAATATTCCTCTTGAAAAATATCACTGAATATTCCTCTTGAAAAATACCACTGAATATTCCTCTTGAAAAATACCGTTGAATATTCCTCTTGAAAAATACCACTGAATATACCTCTTAAAAAATATCACTGAATATTCCTCTTGAAAAATACCACTGAATATTCCTCTTGGAAAATGCCAATGAATATTTCTCTTGAAAAATACCACGAAATATTAATCTTGAAAAATATAACTGGATATTCGTCTTGAAAAATACCACTGAATATTCCTCTTGAAAAATACCATTGAACATTCCTCTTGAAAAATACCACTGAAAATTCCTCTTGAAAAATACCACTGAATATTCGTCTTGAAAAATACCACTTAATATGCCTCTTGAGAAATACCACTGAATATTCCTCGTGAAAAATACCACTGAATATTCCTCGTGAAAAATACCACTGAATATTCCTCTTAAAAAATACCACTGAAAAGTTCTGTTGAAAACTACATCTGAATATTCCTCTTGAAAAATACCACTGAATATTCCTCTTGAAAAATACCACTGAATATTCATCTTGAAAAATACCACTGAATATTCCTCTTGAAAAATACCATTGAATATTCCTCTTGAAAAATACCACTAAATATTTCTCTTGAAAAATACCACTGAATATTCGTCTTGAAAAATACCACTGAATATTCTTCTTAAAAAATACCACTGAATATTCCTCTCAAAAAATACCACTGAATATTCGTCTTGAAAAATACCACTTAATATTCCTCTTGAAAAATACCACTGAATATTCCTCTTAAAGAATACCACTGAATATTCCTCTTGAAAAATAATGCTGAATATTAATCTTGAAAAATACCACTGAATATTCGCCTTGAAAAATACCACTGAATATTCCTCTTGAAAAATACCATTGAATATTCCTCTTGAAAAATACCACTAAATTATTCTCTTGAAAAATACCACTGAATATTCGTCTTGAAAAATACCACTTAATATTCCTCTTGAAAAAAACCACTGAATATTCCTCTTGAAGAATACTTTTGAATATTCCTCTTTAAAAATACCACTGAATATTCCTCTTGAAAAATACCACTGAATATTCCTCTTGAAAAATACCACTGAATATTCCTCTTGAAAAATACCACTGAATATTCATCTTGAAAAATACCACTCAATATTTCTCTTGAAAAATAATGCTGAATATTCCTCTTGAAAAATACCACTGAATATTCCTCTTGAAAAATACCAGTGAATTTTTCTCTTGAAAAATACCATTAAATATTCCTTTTGAAAAATACCATTTAACATTCCTCTTGCAAAATACCACTGAATGGTCCTCTCGAAAAATACCACTGAATATTACTCCTGAAAAATAGCACTGAATAATCCTCTTGAAAAATACCACTGAATATTCCTCTTGAAAAATACTTCTGAATATTCGTCTAGAAAATTACCACTGAATATTCCTCCTGAAAAATACCACTGAATATTCCTCTTGAACAATACCACTGAATATTCTTCTTGAAAAATACAACTAAATATTCCTTTTGAAAAATACCATTGAATTATCCTCTTGAAAAATACCACTGAATATTCCTCTTGAAAAATACTATTGAATGTTCCTCTTGAAAAAGACCACTGAATATTCATCTTGAAAAATACCACCGAATATTCCTCTTGAAAAATAACACTGAATATTCTTCTTGAAATATACCACTGAATTTTCCTCTTGAAAAATACCATTGAATATTCCTCTTGAAAAATACCACTGAATATTCCTCTTGAAAAATACCACTGAATATTCCTCTTGAAAAATACCACTGAATATTCCTCTTGAAAAATACCAGTGAATAATCATCTTGAAAAATACCACTGAATATTCATCTTGAAATAAACCGCTGAATAATCCTCTTTAAAAATACCACCGAGTATTCCTCTTGAAAGATACTACTGAATATTCCTTTTGAAAAATACCACTGAATATTCCTCTTGAAAAATACTACTGAATATTCCTCTAGAAAACTACCACTGAATATTCCTCTTGAAAAATACCGCTGAATATTCCTCTTGAAAAATACCACTGAATATTCCTCTTAAAAAATACAACTAAATATTCCTCTTAAAAAATACCATTGATTATTCCTTTTGAAAAATACCACTGAATATTCCTCTTTAAAAATACCACTGAATATTCCTTTTTGGAAAACATCACTGAATATTCCTCTTGCAAAATACTACGGAATATTAATCTTGAAAAATACCACTGAATATTCGTCTTGAAAAATACCACTGAATATTCATCTTGAAAAATATCACTGAATATTCATCTTGAAAAATACCACTTAAAAGTTCTGTTGAAAAATACCGCTGAATATTCCTCTTGAAAAATACCACTGAATATTCCTCTTGAAAAATACCACTAAATATTCCTCTTGAAAAATACCACTGAATATTCATCTTGCAAAATACCACTGAATAGTCCTCTTGAAAAATACCATTGAATATTTCTCTTGAAAAATACCACTGAATATTCGTCTTGAAAAATACCACTGAATATTCCTCTTGAAAAATTCCACTAAATATTCCTCTTGGAAAATACAATTAAATATTCCTCTTGAAAAATACCACTTAATATTCCTCTTGAAAAATACCACTGAATAATCCTCTTGAAAAATACCACTGAATAATCCTATTTAAAAATACCACTGAATATTCATCTTGAAAAATACCACCGAATATTCCTCTTGAAAAATAATACTTAATATTCTTCTTGAAAAATATCACTGAATTTTCCTCTTGAAAAATACCATTGAATATTCCTCTTGACAAATACCACTGAATATTCCTCTTGAAAAATACCACTGAATATTCCTCTTGAAAAATACCACTGAATATTCCTCTTGAAAAATACCACTGAATAATCATCTTGAAAAATACCACTGAATATTCCTCTTGAAAAAGACCACTGAATATTCATCTTGAAAAATACCACCCATTACTTCTCTTGCAAAATAATGCTGAATATTCCTCTTGAGAAATATCACTGAATTATTCTTTTGAAAAATACCACTGATAAGTTCTCTTGAAAAATACCGCTAAATATTCCTCTTGAAAAATAACACTGAATATTCCTCTTTAAAAATACCACTGAATATTCCTCTTGAAAAATACCACTGAACATTCCTCTTGAAAAATACCGCTGAATAACCCTCTTGAAAAATTCGACTGAATATTCCTCTTGAAAAATACCACTGAATATTCATCTTGAAAAATACCACCCAATATTTCTCTTGTAAAATGACGCTGAATATTCCACTTAAGAAATACCACTGAATATTCCTCTTGAAAAATACCACTGAATATTCTTCTTGGCAAATACAATTAAATATTCCTCTTGAAAAATACCACTTAATATTCCTCTTGAAAAATACCACTGAATGTTGCTCTTGAAATATACCACTGAATAATCCTCATGAAAAATACCACTGAATAATCCTCTTTAAAAATACCACTGAATATTCATCTTGAAAAATACCACCGAATATTCCTCTTGAAAAATAACACTGAATATTTTTCTTGAAATATACCACTGAATTTTCCTCTTGAAAAATACCATTGAATATTCCTCTTGAAAAATACCACTGAATATTCCTCTTGAAAAATACCACTGAATATTCCTCTTGAAAAATACCACTGAATATTCCTCTTGAAAAATACCAGTGAATAATCATCTTGAAAAATACCACTGAATATTCATCTTGAAATAAACCGCTGAATAATCCTCTTTAAAAATACCACCGAGTATTCCTCTTGAAAAATACTACTGAATATTCCTTTTGAAAAATACCACTGAATATTCCTCTTGAAAAATACTACTGAATATTCCTCTAGAAAACTACCACTGAATATTCCTCTTGAAAAATACCGCTGAATATTCCTCTTGAAAAATACCACTGAATATTCCTCTTAAAAAATACAACTAAATATTCCTCTTAAAAAATACCATTGATTATTCCTTTTGAAAAATACCACTGAATATTCCTCTTTAAAAATACCACTGAATATTCCTTTTTGGAAAACATCACTGAATATTCCTCTTGCAAAATACTACGGAATATTAATCTTGAAAAATACCACTGAATATTCGTCTTGAAAAATACCACTGAATATTCATCTTGAAAAATATCACTGAATATTCATCTTGAAAAATACCACTTAAAAGTTCTGTTGAAAAATACCGCTGAATATTCCTCTTGAAAAATACCACTGAATATTCCTCTTGAAAAATACCACTAAATATTCCTCTTGAAAAATACCACTGAATATTCATCTTGCAAAATACCACTGAATAGTCCTCTTGAAAAATACCATTGAATATTTCTCTTGAAAAATACCACTGAATATTCGTCTTGAAAAATACCACTGAATATTCCTCTTGAAAAATTCCACTAAATATTCCTCTTGGAAAATACAATTAAATATTCCTCTTGAAAAATACCACTTAATATTCCTATTCAAAAATACCACTGAATAATCCTCTTGAAAAATAACACTGAATAATCCTATTTAAAAATACCACTGAATATTCATCTTGAAAAATACCACCGAATATTCCTCTTGAAAAATAACACTTAATATTCTTCTTGAAAAATACCACTGAATTTTCCTCTTGAAAAATACCATTGAATATTCCTCTTGACAAATACCACTGAATATTCCTCTTGAAAAATACCACTGAATATTCCTCTTGAAAAATACCACTGAATATTCCTCTTGAAAAATACCACTGAATAATCATCTTGAAAAATACCACTGAATATTCATCTTGAAAATAATCACCCAATATTTCTCTTGAAAAATAACGCTGATTATTCCTCTTGAAGAATACCACTGAATATTCCTTTTGAAAAATACCATTTAATATTCCTCTTGAAAAATACCACTGAACAAGCCTCTTGAAATAAACCACTGAATAATCCTCTTTAAAAATACCACCGAGTATTCCTCTTGAAAAATACTACTGAATAATCCTTTTGAAAAATACCACTGAATATTCCTCTTGAAAAATACTACTGAATATTCCTCTAGAAAAATACCACTGAATATTCCTCTTGAAAAATACCGCTGAATATTCCTCTTGAAAAATACCACTGAATATTCCTCTTAAAAAATACAACTAAATATTCCTCTTAAAAAATACCATTGATTATTCCTCTTGAAAAATACCACTGAATATTCCTCTTTAAAAATGCCACTGAATATTCCTCTTGGAAAACACCACTGAATATTCCTCTTGCAAAATACTACGGAATATTAATCTTGAAAAATACCACTGAATATTCGTCTTGAAAAATACCACTGAATATTCATCTTGGAAAATACCACTGAATATTCATCTTGAAAAATACCACTTACAAGTTCTGTTAAAAAATACCGCTGAATATTCCTCTTGAAAAATACCACTGAATAGTCCTCTTGAAAAATACCACTAAATATTTCTCTTGAAAAATACAACTGAATATTCATCTTGAAAAATACCACTGAATATTCCTTTTAAAAAATACTACTTAAAAGTTCTGTTGAAAAATACCGCTGAATATTCCTCTTGAAAAATACCACTGAATATTCCTCTTGAAAAATAGCACTGAATATTCCTCTTGAAAAATACCGCTGAATATTCCTCTTGAAAAATACCACTGAATATTCGTCTTGAAAAATACCACTTAATATTCCTCTTGAAAAATACCACTGAATATTCCTCTTGCAAAATACCACTGAATATTCCTCTGGAAAAATATCACTGCATATCCCTCTTGAAAAATACCACTGAAAAGTTCTGTTGAAAATTACCACTGAATATTCCTCTTGAAAAATACCACTGAACATTCCTCTTGAAAAATACCGCTGAATAACCCTCTTGAAAAATACGACTGAATATTCCTCTTGAAAAATACCACTGAATATTCATCTTGAAAAATACCACTCAATATTTCTCTTGCAAAATGACGCTGAATATTCCTCTTGAGAAATACCACTGAATATTCCTCTTCAAAAATTCCACTGAATATTCCTTTTGGAAAATACAGTTAAATATTCCTCTTGAAAAATACCACTTAATATTCCTCTTGAAAAATACCACTGAATGTTGCTCTTGAAAAATACCACTGAATAATCCTCTTGAAAAATACCACTGAATAATCCTCTTTAAAAATACCACTGAATATTCATCTTGACAAATACCACCGAATATTCCTCTTGAAAAATAACACTGAATATTCCTCTTGAAAAATACCACTGAATATTCCTCTTTAAATATACCACTGAATATTCCTCTTGAAAAATACCGCTGAATATTCCTCTCGAAAAATACCACTGCATAATCCTCTTGAAAAATACCACTGAATATTCATCTTGAAAAATACCACCCAGCATTTCTCTTGCAAAATAATGCTGAATATTTCTCGTGAGAAATACCACCGAATATTTCTTTTGAAAAATACCACTGAATGTTGCTCTTGAAAAATACCACTGAATAATCCTCTTGAAAACTACCACTGAATAATCCTTTTTAAAAATACCACTGAATATTCATCTTGAAAAATACCACTGAATATTCATGTTGAAAAATACAACTGAATATTCCTCTTGAAAAATACAACTGAATAATCCTCTTCAGAAATACCACTGAATATTCCTCTTGAAAAATACCACTGAATATTCCTCTTGAAAAATACCATTGAATATTTCTCTTGCAAAATACCACTAAATTTTCCTCTTGAAAAATACCACTGAATATTCATCTTGAGAAATACCACTGAATATTACTTTTATAAAATACCACTGAATGTTGCTCTTGAAAAATACCACTGAATAATCCTCTTGAAAAATACCACTGAATAATCCTATTTAAAAATACCACTGAATATTCATCTTGAAAAATACCACCGAATATTCCTCTTGAAAAATAACACTTAATATTCTTCTTGAAAAATACCACTGAATTTTCCTCTTGAAAAATACAATTGAATATTCCTCTTGACAAATACCACTGAATATTCCTCTTGAAAAATACCACTGAATATTCCTCTTGAAAAATACCACTGAATATTCCTCTTGAAAAATACCACTGAATAATCATCTTGAAAAATACCACTGAATATTCATCTTGAAAATAATCACCCAATATTTCTCTTGAAAAATAACGCTGATTATTCCTCTTGAAGAATACCACTGAATATTCCTTTTGAAAAATACCATTTAATATTCCTCTTGAAAAATACCACTGAACAAGCCTCTTGAAATAAACCACTGAATAATCCTCTTTAAAAATACCACCGAGTATTCCTCTTGAAAAATACTACTGAATAATCCTTTTGAAAAATACCACTGAATATTCCTCTTGAAAAATACTACTGAATATTCCTCTAGAAAAATACCACTGAATATTCCTCTTGAAAAATACCGCGGAATATTCCTCTTGAAAAATACCACTGAATATTCCTCTTAAAAAATACAACTAAATATTCCTCTTAAAAAATACCATTGATTATTCCTCTTGAAAAATACCACTGAATATTCCTCTTTAAAAATGCCACTGAATACTCCTCTTGGAAAACACCACTGAATATTCCTCTTGCAAAATACTACGGAATATTAATCTTGAAAAATACCACTGAATATTCGTCTTGAAAAATACCACTGAATATTCATCTTGGAAAATACCACTGAATATTCATCTTGAAAAATACCACTTACAAGTTCTGTTAAAAAATACCGCTGAATATTCCTCTTGAAAAATACCACTGAATAGTCCTCTTGAAAAATACCACTAAATATTCCTCTTGAAAAATACAACTGAATATTCATCTTGAAAAATACCACTGAATATTCCTTTTGAAAAATACCACTTAAAAGTTCTGTTGAAAAATACCGCTGAATATTCCTCTTGAAAAATACCACTGAATATTCCTCTTGAAAAATAGCACTGAATATTCCTCTTGAAAAATACCGCTGAATATTCCTCTTGAAAAATACCACTGAATATTCGTCTTGAAAAATACCACTTAATATTCCTCTTGAAAAATACCACTGAATATTCCTCTTGCAAAATACCACTGAATATTCCTCTGGAAAAATATCACTGCATATCCCTCTTGAAAAATACCACTGAAAAGTTCTGTTGAAAATTACCACTGAATATTCCTCTTGAAAAATACAACTGAACATTCCTCTTGAAAAATACCGCTGAATAACCCTCTTGAAAAATACGACTGAATATTCCTCTTGAAAAATACCACTGAATATTCATCTTGAAAAATACCACTCAATATTACTCTTGCAAAATGACGCTGAATATTCCTCTTGAGAAATACCACTGAATATTACTTTTATAAAATACCACTGAATGTTGCTCTTGAAAAATACCACTGAATAATCCTCTTGAAAAATACCACTGAATAATCCTATTTAAAAATACCACTGAATATTCATCTTGAAAAATACCACCGAATATTCCTCTTGAAAAATAACACTTAATATTCTTCTTGAAAAATACCACTGAATTTTCCTCTTGAAAAATACAATTGAATATTCCTCTTGACAAATACCACTGAATATTCCTCTTGAAAAATACCACTGAATATTCCTCTTGAAAAATACCACTGAATATTCCTCTTGAAAAATACCACTGAATAATCATCTTGAAAAATACCACTGAATATTCATCTTGAAAATAATCACCCAATATTTCTCTTGAAAAATAACGCTGATTATTCCTCTTGAAGAATACCACTGAATATTCCTTTTGAAAAATACCATTTAATATTCCTCTTGAAAAATACCACTGAACAAGCCTCTTGAAATAAACCACTGAATAATCCTCTTTAAAAATACCACCGAGTATTCCTCTTGAAAAATACTACTGAATAATCCTTTTGAAAAATACCACTGAATATTCCTCTTGAAAAATACTACTGAATATTCCTCTAGAAAAATACCACTGAATATTCCTCTTGAAAAATACCGCTGAATATTCCTCTTGAAAAATACCACTGAATATTCCTCTTAAAAAATACAACTAAATATTCCTCTTAAAAAATACCATTGATTATTCCTCTTGAAAAATACCACTGAATATTCCTCTTTAAAAATGCCACTGAATATTCCTCTTGGAAAACACCACTGAATATTCCTCTTGCAAAATACTACGGAATATTAATCTTGAAAAATACCACTGAATATTCGTCTTGAAAAATACCACTGAATATTCATCTTGGAAAATACCACTGAATATTCATCTTGAAAAATACCACTTACAAGTTCTGTTAAAAAATACCGCTGAATATTCCTCTTGAAAAATACCACTGAATAGTCCTCTTGAAAAATACCACTAAATATTCCTCTTGAAAAATACAACTGAATATTCATCTTGAAAAATACCACTGAATATTCCTTTTGAAAAATACCACTTAAAAGTTCTGTTGAAAAATACCGCTGAATATTCCTCTTGAAAAATACCACTGAATATTCCTCTTGAAAAATAGCACTGAATATTCCTCTTGAAAAATACCGCTGAATATTCCTTTTGAAAAATACCACTGAATATTCGTCTTGAAAAATACCACTTAATATTCCTCTTGAAAAATACCACTGAATATTCCTCTTGCAAAATACCACTGAATATTCCTCTGGAAAAATATCACTGCATATCCCTCTTGAAAAATACCACTGAAAAGTTCTGTTGAAAATTACCACTGAATATTCCTCTTGAAAAATACCACTGAACATTCCTCTTGAAAAATACCGCTGAATAACCCTCTTGAAAAATACGACTGAATATTCCTCTTGAAAAATACCACTGAATATTCATCTTGAAAAATACCACTCAATATTACTCTTGCAAAATGACGCTGAATATTCCTCTTGAGAAATACCACTGAATATTCCTCTTCAAAAATTCCACTGAATATTCCTTTTGGAAAATACAGTTAAATTTTCCTCTTGAAAAATACCACTTAATATTCCTCTTGAAAAATACCACTGAATGTTGCTCTTGAAAAATACCACTGAATAATCCTCTTGAAAAATACCACTGAATAATCCTCTTTAAAAATACCACTGAATATTCATCTTGACAAATACCACCGAATATTCCTCTTGAAAAATAACACTGAATATTCCTCTTGAAAAATACCACTGAATATTCCTCTTTAAATATACCACTGAATATTCCTCTTGAAAAATACCGCTCAATATTCCTCTCGAAAAATACCACTGCATAATCCTCTTGAAAAATACCACTGAATATTCATCTTGAAAAATAACACCCAGCATTTCTCTTGCAAAATAATGCTGAATATTTCTCTTGAGAAATACCACCGAATATTTCTTTTGAAAAATACCACTGATGTTGCTCTTGAAAAATACCACTGAATAATCCTCTTCAAAACTACCACTGAATAATCCTTTTTAAAAATACCACTGAATATTCATCTTGAAAAATACCACTGAATATTCATGTTGAAAAATACAACTGAATATTCCTCTTGAAAAATACAACTGAATAATCCTCTTCAGAAATACCACTGAATATTCCTCTTGAAAAATACCACTGAATAGTCCTCTTGAAAAATACCATTGAATATTTCTCTTGCAAAATACCACTAAATTTTCCTCTTGAAAAATACCACTGAATATTCATCTTGAAAAATACCACTGAATATTACTTTTATAAAATACCACTGATTATTCCTCTTGAAAAATACCACTGATTATTCCTCTTGAAAAATACCACTGAATATTCCTCTTGAAAAATACAACTGAATATTCTTCTTGAAAAATACAACTGAATAATCCTCTTGAGAAATACCACTGAAAATTCCTCCTGAAAAATACCACTGAATATTCCTCTTAAAAAATACCACTGAATATACCTCTTTAAAAATATCACTGAATATTCCTCTTGGAAAATAGCACTGAATATTCCTCTTTAAAAATACCACTGAATATTCATCTTGAAAAATAACACCCAGCATTTCTCTTGCAAAATAATGCTGAATATTTCTCTTGAGAAATACCACCGAATATTTCTTTTGAAAAATACCACTGAATGTTGCTCTTGAAAAATACCACTGAATAATCTTCTTGAAAACTACCACTGAATAATCCTTTTTAAAAATACCACTGAATATTCATCTTGAAAAATACCACTGAATATTCATGTTGAAAAATACAACTGAATATTCCTCTTGAAAAATACAACTGAATAATCCTCTTCAGAAATACCACTGAATATTCCTCTTGAAAAATACCACTGAATATTCCTCTTGAAAAATACCATTGAATATTTCTCTTGCAAAATACCACTAAATTTTCCTCTTGAAAAATACCACTGAATATTCATCTTGAAAAATACCACTGAATATTACTTTTATAAAATACCACTGATTATTCCTCTTGAAAAATACCACTGATTATTCCTCTTGAAAAATACCACTGAATATTCCTCTTGAAAAATACAACTGAATATTCTTCTTGAAAAATACAACTGAATAATCCTCTTGAGAAATACCACTGAAAATTCCTCCTGAAAAATACCACTGAATATTCCTCTTAAAAAATACCACTGAATATACCTCTTTAAAAATATCACTGAATATTCCTCTTGGAAAATAGCACTGAATATTCCTCTTTAAAAATACCACTGAATATTCCTCTTGAAAACTACCACTAAATATTTCTCTTGAAAAATACCATTGAATAATCCTCTTGAAAAATACCACTGAATTCTCCTCTTGAAAAATGCTACTGAATATTACTCCTGAAAAATACCACTGAATATTCCCCTTGAAAAATACCACTGAATATTCCTTTTGAAAAATACCACTGAATATTCCTCTTGAAAAATATCACTGAATATTACTTTTAAAAATACCACTTATTATTCCCCTTAAAAAATAACACTGAATAATCCTCTTGAAAAATACCACTGAATATTCCTTTTGAAAAATACCACTGAATATTCCTCTTGAAAAATATCACTGAATATTACTTTTAAAAAATACCACTTATTATTCCCCTTAAAAAATAACACTGAATAATCCTCTTGAAAAATACCACTGAATATTCCTCTTAAAAAATACCGCTGAATATACCTCTTTAAAAATATCACTGAATATTCCTCTTGAAAAATTCCACTGAATATTCCTCTTTAAAAATACCAATGAATACTCCTCTTGGAAAATACCACTGAATATTCCTCTTGAAAAATACCACGGAATATAATGTTGAAAAATACCACTGAATATTCCTCTTGGAAAACACCACTGAATATTCATCTTGAAAAATACCACTCAATATTTCTCTTGCAAAATGACGCTGAATATTCCTCTTGAGAAATACCACTGAATATTCCACTTGAAAAATACCACTGAATATTCCTCTTTGAAAATACAATTAAATATTCCTCTTGAAAAATACCAGTTAATATTCCTCTTGGAAAATACCACTGAATGTTGCTCTTGAAAAATACCACTGAATAATCCTCTTAAAAAATACCACTGAATAATCCTCTTTAAAAATACCACTGAATATTCATCTTGAGAAATACCACCGAATATTCCTCTTGAAAAATAACACAGAATATTCTCCTTGAAAAATACCACTGAATTTTCCTCTTGAAAAATACCATTAAATATTCCTCTTGAAAAATACCACTGAATATTCCTCTTGAAAAATACCACTGATATTCCTCTTGAAAAATACCACTGAATATTCCTTTTGAAAAATACCACTGAATAATCATCTTAAAAAATACCACTGAATATTCATCTTGAAAAATACCACCGAATATTCCTCTTTAAAAATAACACTGAATATTCCTCTTGAAAAATACCACTGAATATTCCCCTTGAAAATTACCACTGAATATTCATCTTGAAAAATACCACTGAATATTCATCTTGAAAAATACAACTGAATATTCCTCTTGAAAAATACAACTGAATAATCCTCTTGAGAAATACCACTAAATATTCCTCTTAAAAAATACCACTGAATATTCCTCTTGAAAAATACCATTGAATATTCCTCTTGCAAAATACCACTAAATTTTCCTCTTGAAAAATACCACTGAATATTCATCTTGAAAAATACCACTGAATATTACTTTTATAAAATACCACTGATTATTCCTCTTGAACAATACCACTGATTATTCCTCTTGACAAATACCACTGAATATTCCTCTTGAAAAATACAACTGAATATTCTTCTTGAAAAATACAACTGAATAATCCTCTTGAGAAATACCACTGAAAATTCCTCTTGCAAAATACCACTGAATATTCCTCTTAAAAAATACCACTGAATATACCTCTTTAAAAATATCACTGAATATTCCTATTGAAAAATACCACTGAATATTCCTCTTTAAAAATACCACTGAATATTCCTCTTGAAAACTACCACTAAATATTCCTCTTGAAAAATACCATTGAATAATCCTCTTGAAAAATACCACTGAATATATCTCTTAAAAAATACCACTGAATATACCTCTTTAAAAATATCACTGAATATTCCTCTTGAAAAATACCACTGAATATTCGTCTTTAAAAATACCATTGAATATTCCTCTTGGAAAATACCA
The DNA here is from genome assembly GCA_958298945.1 of Atherix ibis. Lineage (NCBI taxonomy): Eukaryota > Metazoa > Arthropoda > Insecta > Diptera > Athericidae > Atherix > Atherix ibis. The sequence goes on along the minus strand of OY282609.1, from coordinate 43,594,706 downwards.
CTGAATATTCCTCTTGAAAAATGCCACGGAATATAATCTTGAAAAATACCACTGAATATTCGTCTTGAAAAATACCACTGAATATTCCTCTTGAAAAATACCATTGAATATTCCTCTTGAAAAATACCACTGAATATTCCTCTTGAAAAATACCACTGAATATTCGTGTTGAAAAATACCACTTAATATTCCTCTGGAAAAATACCACTGAATATTCCTCTTGAAAAATACCACTGAATATTCCTCTTGAAAAATACCACTGAATATCCCTCTTGAAAAATACAACAAAATATTCCTCTTAAAAAATACCATCGATAATTCCTCTTGAAAAATACCACTGAATATTCCTCTTCAGAAATACCACTGAATATTCCTCTTGGAAAACACCACTGAATATTCATCTTGAAAAATACCACTCAATATTTCTCTTGCAATATGACGCTGAATATTCCTCTTGAGAAATGCCACTGAATATTCCTCTTGAAAAATACCACTGAATATTCCTCTTGGAAAATACAATTAAATATTCCTCTTGAAAAATACCAGTAAATATTCCTCTTGAAAATTACCACTGAATGTTGCTCTTGAAAAATACCACTGAATAATCCTCTAAAAAAATACCACTGAATAATCCTCTTTAAAAATACCACTGAATATTCATCTTGAAAAATACCACTGAATATTCCTTTTGAAAAATACCACTGAATAATCATCTTGAAAAATACCACTGAATATTCATCTTGAAAATTATCACCCAATATTTCTCTTGAAAAATAACGCTGAATATTCCTCTTGAAAAATACCACTGAATATTTTTCTTGAAAAATACCACTGAATATTCCTTTTGAAAAATACCATTAAATATTCCTCTTGAAAAATACCACTTAATATTCCTCTTGGAAAATACCACTGGATGTTCCTCTTGAAAAATACCACTTAATAATCCTCTTGAAATATACCACTGAATAATCCTCTTTAAAAATACCACCGAGTATTCCTCTTGAAAAATACTACTGAATATTCCTTTTGAAAAAATATCACTGAATATTCCTCTTGAAAAATACCACTGAATATTAATTTTGAAAAATACCGCTGAATATTCCTCTCGAAAAATACCACTGCATAATCCTCTTGAAAAATACCACTGAATATTCATCTTGAAAAATACCACCCAGCATTTCTCTTGCAAAATAATGCTGAATATTTCTCTTGAGAAATACCACCGAATATTTCTTTTGAAAAATACCACTGAATGTTGCTCTTGAAAAATACCACTGAAAAATCCTCTTGAAAACTACCACTGAATAATCCTTTTTAAAAATACCACTGAATATTCATCTTGAAAAATACCACTGAATATTCATGTTGAAAAACACAACTGAATATTCCTCTTGAAAAATACAACTGAATAATCCTCTTCAGAAATACCACTGAATATTCCTCTTGAAAAATACCACTGAATATTCCTCTTGAAAAATATCACTGAATATTCCTCTTGGAAAATAGCACTGAATATTCCTCTTTAAAAATACCACTGAATATTCCTCTTGAAAACTACCACTAAATATTTCTCTTGAAAAATACCATTGAATAATCCTCTTGAAAAATACCACTGAATTCTCCTCTTGAAAAATGCTACTGAATATTACTCCTGAAAAATACCACTGAATATTCCCCTTGAAAAATACCACTGAATATTCCTTTTGAAAAATACCACTGAATATTCCTCTTGAAAAATATCACTGAATATTACTTTTAAAAAATACCACTTATTATTCCCCTTAAAAAATAACACTGAATAATCCTCTTGAAAAATACCACTGAATATTCCTTTTGAAAAATACCACTGAATATTCCTCTTGAAAAATATCACTGAATATTACTTTTAAAAAATACCACTTATTATTCCCCTTAAAAAATAACACTGAATAATCCTCTTGAAAAATACCACTGAATATTCCTCTTAAAAAATACCGCTGAATATACCTCTTTAAAAATATCACTGAATATTCCTCTTGAAAAATTCCACTGAATATTCCTCTGGAAAAATACCACTGAATATTCCTCTTGAAAAATACCACTGAATATTCCTCTTGAAAAATACCACTGAATATCCCTCTTGAAAAATACAACAAAATATTCCTCTTAAAAAATACCATCGATAATTCCTCTTGAAAAATACCACTGAATATTCCTCTTCAGAAATACCACTGAATATTCCTCTTGGAAAACACCACTGAATATTCATCTTGAAAAATACCACTCAATATTTCTCTTGCAATATGACGCTGAATATTCCTCTTGAGAAATGCCACTGAATATTCCTCTTGAAAAATACCACTGAATATTCCTCTTGGAAAATACAATTAAATATTCCTCTTGAAAAATACCAGTAAATATTCCTCTTGAAAATTACCACTGAATGTTGCTCTTGAAAAATACCACTGAATAATCCTCTAAAAAAATACCACTGAATAATCCTCTTTAAAAATACCACTGAATATTCATCTTGAAAAATACCACTGAATATTCCTTTTGAAAAATACCACTGAATAATCATCTTGAAAAATACCACTGAATATTCATCTTGAAAATTATCACCCAATATTTCTCTTGAAAAATAACGCTGAATATTCCTCTTGAAAAATACCACTGAATATTTTTCTTGAAAAATACCACTGAATATTCCTTTTGAAAAATACCATTAAATATTCCTCTTGAAAAATACCACTTAATATTCCTCTTGGAAAATACCACTGGATGTTCCTCTTGAAAAATACCACTTAATAATCCTCTTGAAATATACCACTGAATAATCCTCTTTAAAAATACCACCGAGTATTCCTCTTGAAAAATACTACTGAATATTCCTTTTGAAAAAATATCACTGAATATTCCTCTTGAAAAATACCACTGAATATTAATTTTGAAAAATACCGCTGAATATTCCTCTCGAAAAATACCACTGCATAATCCTCTTGAAAAATACCACTGAATATTCATCTTGAAAAATACCACCCAGCATTTCTCTTGCAAAATAATGCTGAATATTTCTCTTGAGAAATACCACCGAATATTTCTTTTGAAAAATACCACTGAATGTTGCTCTTGAAAAATACCACTGAAAAATCCTCTTGAAAACTACCACTGAATAATCCTTTTTAAAAATACCACTGAATATTCATCTTGAAAAATACCACTGAATATTCATGTTGAAAAACACAACTGAATATTCCTCTTGAAAAATACAACTGAATAATCCTCTTCAGAAATACCACTGAATATTCCTCTTGAAAAATACCACTGAATATTCCTCTTGAAAAATATCACTGAATATTCCTCTTGGAAAATAGCACTGAATATTCCTCTTTAAAAATACCACTGAATATTCCTCTTGAAAACTACCACTAAATATTTCTCTTGAAAAATACCATTGAATAATCCTCTTGAAAAATACCACTGAATTCTCCTCTTGAAAAATGCTACTGAATATTACTCCTGAAAAATACCACTGAATATTCCCCTTGAAAAATACCACTGAATATTCCTTTTGAAAAATACCACTGAATATTCCTCTTGAAAAATATCACTGAATATTACTTTTAAAAAATACCACTTATTATTCCCCTTAAAAAATAACACTGAATAATCCTCTTGAAAAATACCACTGAATATTCCTTTTGAAAAATACCACTGAATATTCCTCTTGAAAAATATCACTGAATATTACTTTTAAAAAATACCACTTATTATTCCCCTTAAAAAATAACACTGAATAATCCTCTTGAAAAATACCACTGAATATTCCTCTTAAAAAATACCGCTGAATATACCTCTTTAAAAATATCACTGAATATTCCTCTTGAAAAATTCCACTGAATATTCCTCTTTAAAAATACCAATGAATACTCCTCTTGGAAAATACCACTGAATATTCCTCTTGGAAAACACCACTGAATATTCATCTTGAAAAATACCACTCAATATTTCTCTTGCAAAATGACGCTGAATATTCCTCTTGAGAAATACCACTGAATATTCCACTTGAAAAATACCACTGAATATTCCTCTTTGAAAATACAATTAAATATTCCTCTTGAAAAATACCAGTTAATATTCCTCTTGGAAAATACCACTGAATGTTGCTCTTGAAAAATACCACTGAATAATCCTCTTAAAAAATACCACTGAATAATCCTCTTTAAAAATACCACTGAATATTCATCTTGAGAAATACCACCGAATATTCCTCTTGAAAAATAACACAGAATATTCTCCTTGAAAAATACCACTGAATTTTCCTCTTGAAAAATACCATTAAATATTCCTCTTGAAAAATACCACTGAATATTCCTCTTGAAAAATACCACTGATATTCCTCTTGAAAAATACCACTGAATATTCCTTTTGAAAAATACCACTGAATAATCATCTTAAAAAATACCACTGAATATTCATCTTGAAAAATACCACCGACTATTCCTCTTTAAAAATAACACTGAATATTCCTCTTGAAAAATACCACTGAATATTCCCCTTGAAAATTACCACTGAATATTCATCTTGAAAAATACCACTGAATATTCATCTTGAAAAATACAACTGAATATTCCTCTTGAAAAATACAACTGAATAATCCTCTTGAGAAATACCACTAAATATTCCTCTTAAAAAATACCACTGAATATTCCTCTTGAAAAATACCATTGAATATTCCTCTTGCAAAATACCACTAAATTTTCCTCTTGAAAAATACCACTGAATATTCATCTTGAAAAATACCACTGAATATTACTTTTATAAAATACCACTGATTATTCCTCTTGAACAATACCACTGATTATTCCTCTTGACAAATACCACTGAATATTCCTCTTGAAAAATACAACTGAATATTCTTCTTGAAAAATACAACTGAATAATCCTCTTGAGAAATACCACTGAAAATTCCTCTTGAAAAATACCACTGAATATTCCTCTTAAAAAATACCACTGAATATACCTCTTTAAAAATATCACTGAATATTCCTATTGAAAAATACCACTGAATATTCCTCTTTAAAAATACCACTAAATATTCCTCTTGAAAACTACCACTAAATATTCCTCTTGAAAAATACCATTGAATAATCCTCTTGAAAAATACCACTGAATATATCTCTTAAAAAATACCACTGAATATACCTCTTTAAAAATATCACTGAATATTCCTCTTGAAAAATACCACTGAATATTCGTCTTTAAAAATACCATTGAATATTCCTCTTGGAAAATACCACTGAATATTCCTCTTGAAAAATGCCACGGAATATAATCTTGAAAAATACCACTGAATATTCGTCTTGAAAAATACCACTGAATATTCCTCTTGAAAAATACCATTGAATATTCCTCTTGAAAAATACCACTGAATATTCCTCTTGAAAAATACCACTGAATATTCGTGTTGAAAAATACCACTTAATATTCCTCTGGAAAAATACCACTGAATATTCCTCTTGAAAAATACCACTGAATATTCCTCTTGAAAAATACCACTGAATATCCCTCTTGAAAAATACAACAAAATATTCCTCTTAAAAAATACCATCGATAATTCCTCTTGAAAAATACCACTGAATATTCCTCTTCAGAAATACCACTGAATATTCCTCTTGGAAAACACCACTGAATATTCATCTTGAAAAATACCACTCAATATTTCTCTTGCAATATGACGCTGAATATTCCTCTTGAGAAATGCCACTGAATATTCCTCTTGAAAAATACCACTGAATATTCCTCTTGGAAAATACAATTAAATATTCCTCTTGAAAAATACCAGTAAATATTCCTCTTGAAAATTACCACTGAATGTTGCTCTTGAAAAATACCACTGAATAATCCTCTAAAAAAATACCACTGAATAATCCTCTTTAAAAATACCACTGAATATTCATCTTGAAAAATACCACTGAATATTCCTTTTGAAAAATACCACTGAATAATCATCTTGAAAAATACCACTGAATATTCATCTTGAAAATTATCACCCAATATTTCTCTTGAAAAATAACGCTGAATATTCCTCTTGAAAAATACCACTGAATAATTTTCTTGAAAAATACCACTGAATATTCCTTTTGAAAAATACCATTAAATATTCCTCTTGAAAAATACCACTTAATATTCCTCTTGGAAAATACCACTGGATGTTCCTCTTGAAAAATACCACTTAATAATCCTCTTGAAATATACCACTGAATAATCCTCTTTAAAAATACCACCGAGTATTCCTCTTGAAAAATACTACTGAATATTCCTTTTGAAAAAATATCACTGAATATTCCTCTTGAAAAATACCACTGAATATTAATTTTGAAAAATACCGCTGAATATTCCTCTCGAAAAATACCACTGCATAATCCTCTTGAAAAATACCACTGAATATTCATCTTGAAAAATACCACCCAGCATTTCTCTTGCAAAATAATGCTGAATATTTCTCTTGAGAAATACCACCGAATATTTCTTTTGAAAAATACCACTGAATGTTGCTCTTGAAAAATACCACTGAAAAATCCTCTTGAAAACTACCACTGAATAATCCTTTTTAAAAATACCACTGAATATTCATCTTGAAAAATACCACTGAATATTCATGTTGAAAAATACAACTGAATATTCCTCTTGAAAAATACAACTGAATAATCCTCTTCAGAAATACCACTGAATATTCCTCTTGAAAAATACCACTGAATATTCCTCTTGAAAAATACCATTGAATATTTCTCTTGCAAAATACCACTAAATTTTCGTCTTGAAAAATACCACTGAATATTCATCTTGAAAAATACCACTGAATATTACTTTTATAAAATACCACTGAATGTTGCTCTTGAAAAATACCACTGAATATTCCTCTTGAAAAATACCACTGAATAATCCTATTTAAAAATACCACTGAATATTCATCTTGAAAAATACCACCGAATATTCCTCTTGAAAAATAACACTTAATATTCTTCTTGAAAAATACCACTGAATTTTCCTCTTGAAAAATACCATTGAATATTCCTCTTGACAAATACCACTGAATATTCCTCTTGAAAAATACCACTGAATATTCCTCTTGAAAAATACCACTGAATATTCCTCTTGAAAAATACCACTGAATAATCATCTTGAAAAATACCACTGAATATTCATCTTGAAAATAATCACCCAATATTTCTCTTGAAAAATAACGCTGATTATTCCTCTTGAAGAATACCACTGAATATTCCTTTTGAAAAATACCATTTAATATTCCTCTTGAAAAATACCACTGAACAAGCCTCTTGAAATAAACCACTGAATAATCCTCTTTAAAAATACCACCGAGTATTCCTCTTGAAAAATACTACTGAATAATCCTTTTGAAAAATACCACTGAATATTCCTCTTGAAAAATACTACTGAATATTCCTCTAGAAAAATACCACTGAATATTCCTCTTGAAAAATACCGCTGAATATTCCTCTTGAAAAATACCACTGAATATTCCTCTTAAAAAATACAACAAAATATTCCTCTTAAAAAATACCATTGATTATTCCTCTTGAAAAATACCACTGAATATTCCTCTTTAAAAATGCCACTGAATATTCCTCTTGGAAAACACCACTGAATATTCCTCTTGCAAAATACTACGGAATATTAATCTTGAAAAATACCACTGAACATTCGTCTTGAAAAATACCACTGAATATTCATCTTGGAAAATACCACTGAATATTCATCTTGAAAAATACCACTTACAAGTTCTGTTAAAAAATACCGCTTAATATTCCTCTTGAAAAATACCACTGAATAGTCCTCTTGAAAAATACCACTAAATATTCCTCTTGAAAAATACAACTGAATATTCATCTTGAAAAATACCACTGAATATTCCTTTTGAAAAATACCACTTAAAAGTTCTGTTGAAAAATACCGCTGAATATTCCTCTTGAAAAATACCACTGAATATTCCTCTTGAAAAATAGCACTGAATATTCCTCTTGAAAAATACCGCTGAATATTCCTCTTGAAAAATACCACTGAATATTCGTCTTGAAAAATACCACTTAATATTCCTCTTGAAAAATACCACTGAATATTCCTCTTGCAAAATACCACTGAATATTCCTCTGGAAAAATATCACTGCATATCCCTCTTGAAAAATACCACTGAAAAGTTCTGTTGAAAATTACCACTGAATATTCCTCTTGAAAAATACCACTGAACATTCCTCTTGAAAAATACCGCTGAATAACCCTCTTGAAAAATACGACTGAATATTCCTCTTGAAAAATACCACTGAATATTCATCTTGAAAAATACCACTGAATATTCCTTTTGAAAAATACCACTGAATAATCATCTTGAAAAATACCACTGAATATTCATCTTAAAAATTATCACCCAATATTTCTCTTGAAAAATAACGCTGAATATTCCTCTTGAAAAATACCACTGAATATTTTTCTTGAAAAATACCACTGAATATTCCTTTTGAAAAATACCATTAAATATTCCTCTTGAAAAATACCACTTAATATTCCTCTTGGAAAATACCACTGGATGTTCCTCTTGAAAAATACCACTTAATAATCCTCTTGAAATATACCACTGAATAATCCTCTTTAAAAATACCACCGAGTATTCCTCTTGAAAAATACTACTGAATATTCCTTTTGAAAAAATATCACTGAATATTCCTCTTGAAAAATACCACTGAATATTAATTTTGAAAAATACCGCTGAATATTCCTCTCGAAAAATACCACTGCATAATCCTCTTGAAAAATACCACTGAATATTCATCTTGAAAAATACCACCCAACATTTCTCTTGCAAAATAATGCTGAATATTTCTCTTGAGAAATACCACCGAATATTTCTTTTGAAAAATACCACTGAATGTTGCTCTTGAAAAATACCACTGAAAAATCCTCTTGAAAACTACCACTGAATAATCCTTTTTAAAAATACCACTGAATATTCATCTTGAAAAATACCACTGAATATTCATGTTGAAAAATACAACTGAATATTCCTCTTGAAAAATACAACTGAATAATCCTCTTCAGAAATACCACTGAATATTCCTCTTGAAAAATACCACTGAATATTCCTCTTGAAAAATACCATTGAATATTTCTCTTGCAAAATACCACTAAATTTTCGTCTTGAAAAATACCACTGAATATTCATCTTGAAAAATACCACTGAATATTACTTTTATAAAATACCACTGAATGTTGCTCTTGAAAAATACCACTGAATATTCCTCTTGAAAAATACCACTGAATAATCCTATTTAAAAATACCACTGAATATTCATCTTGAAAAATACCACCGAATATTCCTCTTGAAAAATAACACTTAATATTCTTCTTGAAAAATACCACTGAATTTTCCTCTTGAAAAATACCATTGAATATTCCTCTTGACAAATACCACTGAATATTCCTCTTGAAAAATACCACTGAATATTCCTCTTGAAAAATACCACTGAATATTCCTCTTGAAAAATACCACTGAATAATCATCTTGAAAAATACCACTGAATATTCATCTTGAAAATAATCACCCAATATTTCTCTTGAAAAATAACGCTGATTATTCCTCTTGAAGAATACCACTGAATATTCCTTTTGAAAAATACCATTTAATATTCCTCTTGAAAAATACCACTGAACAAGCCTCTTGAAATAAACCACTGAATAATCCTCTTTAAAAATACCACCGAGTATTCCTCTTGAAAAATACTACTGAATAATCCTTTTGAAAAATACCACTGAATATTCCTCTTGAAAAATACTACTGAATATTCCTCTAGAAAAATACCACTGAATATTCCTCTTGAAAAATACCGCTGAATATTCCTCTTGAAAAATACCACTGAATATTCCTCTTAAAAAATACAACTCAATATTCCTCTTAAAAAATACCATTGATTATTCCTCTTGAAAAATACTACTGAATATTCCTCTAGAAAAATACCACTGAATATTCCTCTTGAAAAATACCGCTGAATATTCCTCTTGGAAAACACCACTGAATATTCCTCTTGCAAAATACTACGGAATATTAATCTTGAAAAATACCACTGAACATTCGTCTTGAAAAATACCACTGAATATTCATCTTGGAAAATACCACTGAATATTCATCTTGAAAAATACCACTTACAAGTTCTGTTAAAAAATACCGCTTAATATTCCTCTTGAAAAATACCACTGAATAGTCCTCTTGAAAAATACCACTAAATATTCCTCTTGAAAAATACAACTGAATATTTATCTTGAAAAATACCACTGAATATTCCTTTTGAAAAATACCACTTAAAAGTTCTGTTGAAAAATACCGCTGAATATTCCTCTTGAAAAATACCACTGAATATTCCTCTTGAAAAATAGCACTGAATATTCCTCTTGAAAAATACCGCTGAATATTCCTCTTGAAAAATACCACTGAATATTCGTCTTGAAAAATACCACTTAATATTCCTCTTGAAAAATACCACTGAATATTCCTCTTGCAAAATACCACTGAATATTCCTCTGGAAAAATATCACTGCATATCCCTCTTGAAAAATACCACTGAAAAGTTCTGTTGAAAATTACCACTGAATATTCCTCTTGAAAAATACCACTGAACATTCCTCTTGAAAAATACCGCTGAATAACCCTCTTGAAAAATACGACTGAATATTCCTCTTGAAAAATACCACTGAATATTCATCTTGAAAAATACCACTCAATATTTCTCTTGCAAAATGACGCTGAATATTCCTCTTGAGAAATACCACTAAATATTCCTCTTCAAAAATTCCACTGAATATTCCTTTTGGAAAATACAGTTAAATATTCCTCTTGAAAAATACCACTTAATATTCCTCTTGAAAAATACCACTGAATGTTGCTCTTGAAAAATACCACTGAATAATCCTCTTGAAAAATACCACTGAATAATCCTCTTTAAAAATACCACTGAATATTCATCTTGACAAATACCACCGAATATTCCTCTTGAAAAATACCACCGAATATTCCTCTTGAAAAATAACACTTAATATTCTTCTTGAAAAATACCACTGAATTTTCCTCTTGAAAAATACCATTGAATATTCCTCTTGACAAATACCACTGAATATTCCTCTTGAAAAATACCACTGAATATTCCTCTTGAAAAATACCACTGAATATTCCTCTTGAAAAATACCACTGAATAATCATCTTGAAAAATACCACTGAATATTCATCTTGAAAATAATCACCCAATATTTCTCTTGAAAAATAACGCTGATTATTCCTCTTGAAGAATACCACTGAATATTCCTTTTGAAAAATACCATTTAATATTCCTCTTGAAAAATACCACTGAACAAGCCTCTTGAAATAAACCACTGAATAATCCTCTTTAAAAATACCACCGAGTATTCCTCTTGAAAAATACTACTGAATAATCCTTTTGAAAAATACCACTAAATATTCCTCTTGAAAAATACTACTGAATATTCCTCTAGAAAAATACCACTGAATATTCCTCTTGAAAAATACCGCTGAATATTCCTCTTGAAAAATACCACTGAATATTCCTCTTAAAAAATACAACTAAATATTCCTCTTAAAAAATACCATTGATTATTCCTCTTGAAAAATACTACTGAATATTCCTCTAGAAAAATACCACTGAATATTCCTCTTGAAAAATACCGCTGAATATTCCTCTTGGAAAACACCACTGAATATTCCTCTTGCAAAATACTACGGAATATTAATCTTGAAAAATACCACTGAACATTCGTCTTGAAAAATACCACTGAATATTCATCTTGGAAAATACCACTGAATATTCATCTTGAAAAATACCACTTACAAGTTCTGTTAAAAAATACCGCTTAATATTCCTCTTGAAAAATACCACTGAATAGTCCTCTTGAAAAATACCACTAAATATTCCTCTTGAAAAATACAACTGAATATTTATCTTGAAAAATACCACTGAATATTCCTTTTGAAAAATACCACTTAAAAGTTCTGTTGAAAAATACCGCTGAATATTCCTCTTGAAAAATACCACTGAATATTCCTCTTGAAAAATAGCACTGAATATTCCTCTTGAAAAATACCGCTGAATATTCCTCTTGAAAAATACCACTGAATATTCGTCTTGAAAAATACCACTTAATATTCCTCTTGAAAAATACCACTGAATATTCCTCTTGCAAAATACCACTGAATATTCCTCTGGAAAAATATCACAGCATATCCCTCTTGAAAAATACCACTGAAAAGTTCTGTTGAAAATTACCACTGAATATTCCTCTTGAAAAATACCACTGAACATTCCTCTTGAAAAATACCGCTGAATAACCCTCTTGAAAAATACGACTGAATATTCCTCTTGAAAAATACCACTGAATATTCATCTTGAAAAATACCACTCAATATTTCTCTTGCAAAATGACGCTGAATATTCCTCTTGAGAAATACCACTAAATATTCCTCTTCAAAAATTCCACTGAATATTCCTTTTGGAAAATACAGTTAAATATTCCTCTTGAAAAATACCACTTAATATTCCTCTTGAAAAATACCACTGAATGTTGCTCTTGAAAAATACCACTGAATAATCCTCTTGAAAAATACCACTGAATAATCCTCTTTAAAAATACCACTGAATATTCATCTTGACAAATACCACCGAATATTCCTCTTGAAAAATAACACTGAATATTCCTCTTGAAAAATACCACTGAATATTCCTCTTTAAATATACCACTGAATATTCCTCTTGAAAAATACCGCTCAATATTCCTCTCGAAAAATACCACTGCATAATCCTCTTGAAAAATACCACTGAATATTCATCTTAAAAAATAACACCCAGCATTTCTCTTGCAAAATAATGCTGAATATTTCTCTTGAGAAATACCACCGAATATTTCTTTTGAAAAATACCACTGAATGTTGCTCTTGAAAAATACCACTGAATAATCCTCTTGAAAACTACCACTGAATAATCCTTTTTAAAAATACCACTGAATATTCATCTTGAAAAATACCACTGAATATTCATGTTGAAAAATACAACTGAATATTCCTCTTGAAAAATACAACTGAATAATCCTCTTCAGAAATACCACTGAATATTCCTCTTGAAAAATACCACTGAATATTCCTCTTGAAAAATACCATTGAATATTTCTCTTGCAAAATACCACTAAATTTTCCTCTTGAAAAATACCACTGAATATTCATCTTGAAAAATACCACTGAATATTACTTTTATAAAATACCACTGATTATTCCTCTTGAAAAATACCACTGAATAATCCTCTTGAAAAATACCACTGAATAATCCTATTTAAAAATACCACTGAATATTTATCTTGAAAAATACCACCGAATATTCCTCTTGAAAAATAACACTTAATATTCTTCTTGAAAAATACCACTGAATTTTCCTCTTGAAAAATACCATTGAATATTTCTCTTGACAAATACCACTGAATATTCCTCTTGAAAAATACCACTGAATATTCCTCTTGAAAAATACCACTGAATATTCCTCTTGAAAAATACCACTGAATAATCATCTTGAAAAATACCACTGAATATTCATCTTGAAAATAATCACCCAATATTTCTCTTGAAAAATAACGCTGATTATTCCTCTTGAAGAATACCACTGAATATTCCTTTTGAAAAATACCATTTAATATTCCTCTTGAAAAATACCACTGAACATGCCTCTTGAAATAAACCACTGAATAATCCTCTTTAAAAATACCACCGAGTATTCCTCTTGAAAAATACTACTGAATAATCCTTTTGAAAAATACCGCTGAATATTCCTCTTGAAAAATACTACTGAATATTCCTCTAGAAAAATACCACTGAATATTCCTCTTGAAAAATACCGCTGAATATTCCTCTTGAAAAATACCACTGAATATTCCTCTTAAAAAATACAACTAAATATTCCTCTTAAAAAATACCATTGATTATTCCTCTTGAAAAATACCACTGAATATTCCTCTTTAAAAATGCCACTGAATATTCCTCTTGGAAAACACCACTGAATATTCCTCTTGCAAAATACTACGGAATATTAATCTTGAAAAATACCACTGAACATTCGTCTTGAAAAATACCACTGAATATTCATCTTGGAAAATACCACTGAATATTCATCTTGAAAAATACCACTTACAAGTTCTGTTAAAAAATACCGCTGAATATTCCTCTTGAAAAATACCACTGAATAGTCCTCTTGAAAAATACCACTAAATATTCCTCTTGAAAAATACAACTGAATATTCATCTTGAAAAATACCACTGAATATTCCTTTTGAAAAATACCACTTAAAAGTTCTGTTGAAAAATACCGCTGAATATTCCTCTTGAAAAATACCACTGAATATTCCTCTTGAAAAATAGCACTGAATATTCCTCTTGAAAAATACCGCTGAATATTCCTCTTGAAAAATACCACTGAATATTCGTCTTGAAAAATACCACTTAATATTCCTCTTGAAAAATACCACTGAATATTCCTCTTGCAAAATACCACTGAATATTCCTCTGGAAAAATATCACTGCATACCCCTTTTGAAAAATACCACTAAAAAGTTCTGTTGAAAATTACCACTGAATATTCCTCTTGAAAAATACCACTGAACATTCCTCTTGAAAAATACCGCTGAATAACCCTCTTGAAAAATACGACTGAATATTCCTCTTGAAAAATACCACTGAATATTCATCTTGAAAAATACCACTCAATATTTCTCTTGCAAAATGACGCTGAATATTCCTCTTGAGAAATACCACTGAATATTCCTCTTCAAAAATTCCACTGAATATTCCTTTTGGAAAATACAGTTAAATATTTCTCTTGAAAAATACCACTTAATATTCCTCTTGAAAAATACCACTGAATGTTGCTCTTGAAAAATAACACTGAATAATCCTCTTGAAAAATACCACTGAATAATCCTCTTTAAAAATACCACTGAATATTCATCTTGACAAATACCACCGAATATTCCTCTTGAAAAATAACACTGAATATTCCTCTTGAAAAATACCACTGAATATTCCTCTTTAAATATACCACTGAATATTCATCTTGAAAAATACCACTCAATATTTCTCTTGCAAAATGACGCTGAATATTCCTCTTGAGAAATACCACTGAATATTCCTCTTCAAAAATTCCACTGAATATTCCTTTTGAAAAATACAGTTAAATATTCCTCTTGAAAAATACCACTTAATATTCCTCTTGAAAAATACCACTGAATGTTGCTCTTGAAAAATAACACTGAATAATCCTCTTGAAAAATACCACTGAATAATCCTCTTTAAAAATACCACTGAATATTCATCTTGACAAATACCACCGAATATTCCTCTTGAAAAATAACACTGAATATTCCTCTTGAAAAATACCACTGAATATTCCTCTTTAAATATACCACTGAATATTCCTCTTGAAAAATACCGCTCAATATTCCTCTCGAAAAAAACCACTGCATAATCCTCTTGAAAAATACCACTGAATATTCATCTTGAAAAATAACACCCAGCATTTCTCTTGCAAAATAATGCTGAATATTTCTCTTGAGAAATACCACCGAATATTTCTTTTGAAAAATACCACTGAATGTTGCTCTTGAAAAATACCACTGAATAATCCTCTTGAAAAATACCACTGAATATTCATGTTGAAAAATACAACTGAATATTCCTCTTGAAAAATACAACTGAATAATCCTCTTCAGAAATACCACTGAAAAATAATAATATTAACTGGTATTTTTCAAGAGGAATATTTAATTAATACAATTAAATATTCCTCTTGAAAAATACCAGTTAATATTCCTCTTGGAAAATACCACTGAATGTTGCTCTTGAAAAATACCACTGAATAATCCTCTTAAAAAATACCACTGAATAATCCTCTTTAAAAATACCACTGAATATTCATCTTGAGAAATACCACCGAATATTCCTCTTGAAAAATAACACTGAATATTCTCCTTGAAAAATACCACTGAATTTTCCTCTTGAAAAATACCATTAAATATTCCTCTTGAAAAATACCACTGAATATTCCTCTTGAAAAATACCACTGAATATTCCTCTTGAAAAATACCACTGAATATTCCTTTCGAAAAATACCACTGAATAATCATCTTAAAAAATACCACTGAATATTCATCTTGAAAAATACCACCGAATATTCCTCTTTAAAAATAACACTGAATATTCCTCTTGAAAAATACCACTGAATATTCCCCTTGAAAATTACCACTAAATTTTCCTCTTGAAAAATACCACTGAATATTCATCTTGAAAAATACCACTGAATATTACTTTTATAAAATACCACTGATTATTCCTCTTGAACAATACCACTGATTATTCCTCTTGACAAATACCACTGAATATTCCTCTTGAAAAATACAACTGAATATTCTTCTTGAAAAATACAACTGAATAATCCTCTTGAGAAATACCACTGAAAATTCCTCTTGAAAAATACCACTGAATATTCCTCTTAAAAAATACCACTGAATATACCTCTTTAAAAATATCACTGAATATTCCTATTGAAAAATACCACTGAATATTCCTCTTTCAAAATACCACTGAATATTCCTCTTGAAAACTACCACTAAATATTCCTCTTGAAAAATACCATTGAATAATCCTCTTGAATAAAAAACCACTGAATATATCTCTTAAAAAATACCACTGAATATACCTCTTTAAAAATATCACTGAATATTCCTCTTGAAAAATACCACTGAATATTCGTCTTTAAAAATACCATTGAATAATCCTCTTGGAAAATACCACTGAATATTCCTCTTGAAAAATGCCACGGAATATAATCTTGAAAAATACCACTGAATATTCGTCTTG
Source organism: Atherix ibis (assembly GCA_958298945.1). Taxonomy (NCBI): domain Eukaryota; kingdom Metazoa; phylum Arthropoda; class Insecta; order Diptera; family Athericidae; genus Atherix; species Atherix ibis. Next base: position 43,577,758 of record OY282609.1, on the reverse strand, counting down.
AAAAATACCACTGAATATTCCTCTTGAAAAATACCATTGAATATTCCTCTTGAAAAATACCACTGAATATTCCTCTTGAAAAATACCACTGAATATTCGTGTTGAAAAATACCACTTAATATTCCTCTGGAAAAATACCACTGAATATTCCTCTTGAAAAATACCACTGAATATTCCTCTTGAAAAATACCACTGAATATCCCTCTTGAAAAATACAACAAAATATTCCTCTTAAAAAATACCATCGATAATTCCTCTTGAAAAATACCACTGAATATTCCTCTTCAGAAATACCACTGAATATTCCTCTTGGAAAACACCACTGAATATTCATCTTGAAAAATACCACTCAATATTTCTCTTGCAATATGACGCTGAATATTCCTCTTGAGAAATGCCACTGAATATTTTTCTTGAAAAATACCACTGAATATTCCTTTTGAAAAATACCATTAAATATTCCTCTTGAAAAATACCACTTAATATTCCTCTTGGAAAATACCACTGGATGTTCCTCTTGAAAAATACCACTTAATAATCCTCTTGAAATATACCACTGAATAATCCTCTTGAAAAATACCACTGAATAATCCTCTTAAAAAATACCACTGAATAATCCTCTTTAAAAATACCACTGAATATTCATCTTGAAAAATACCACTGAATATTCCTTTTGAAAAATACCACTGAATAATCATCTTGAAAAATACCACTGAATATTCCTCTTGAAAAATACAATTAAATATTCCTCTTGAAAAATACCAGTAAATATTCCTCTTGAAAATTACCACTGAATGTTGCTCTTGAAAAATACCACTGAATAATCCTCTTAAAAAATACCACTGAATAATCCTCTTTAAAAATACCACTGAATATTCATCTTGAAAAATACCACTGAATATTCCTTTTGAAAAATACCACTGAATAATCATCTTGAAAAATACCACTGAATATTCATCTTGAAAATTATCACCCAATATTTCTCTTGAAAAATAACGCTGAATATTCCTCTTGAAAAATACCACTGAATATTTTTCTTGAAAAATACCACTGAATATTCCTTTTGAAAAATACCATTAAATATTCCTCTTGAAAAATACCACTTAATATTCCTCTTGGAAAATACCACTGGATGTTCCTCTTGAAAAATACCACTTAATAATCCTCTTGAAATATACCACTGAATAATCCTCTTTAAAAATACCACCGAGTATTCCTCTTGAAAAATACTACTGAATATTCCTTTTGAAAAAATATCACTGAATATTCCTCTTGAAAAATACCACTGAATATTAATTTTGAAAAATACCACTGAATAATCATCTTAAAAAATACCACTGAATATTCATCTTGAAAAATACCACCAAATATTCCTCTTTAAAAATAACACTAAATATTCCTCTTGAAAAATACCACTAAATATTCCCCTTGAAAATTACCACTGAATATTCATCTTGAAAAATACCACTGAATATTCATCTTGAAAAATACAACTGAATATTCCTCTTGAAAAATACAACTGAATAGTCCTCTTGAGAAATACCACTGAATATTCCTCTTAAAAAATACCATTGAATATTCCTCTTGCAAAATACCACTAAATTTTCCTCTTGAAAAATACCACTGAATATTCATCTTGAAAAATACCACTGAATATTACTTTTATAAAATACCACTGATTATTCCTCTTGAACAATACCACTGATTATTCCTCTTGACAAATACCACTGAATATCCCTCTTGAAAAATACAACTGAATATTCTTCTTGAAAAATACAACTGAATAATCCTCTTGAGAAATATCACTGAAAATTCCTCTTGAAAAATACCACTGAATATTCCTCTTAAAAAATACCACTGAATATACCTCTTTAAAAATATCACTGAATATTCCTATTGAAAAATACCACTGAATATTCCTCTTTAAAAATACCACTAAATATTCCTCTTGAAAACTACCACTAAATATTCCTCTTGAAAAATACCATTGAATAATCCTCTTGAAAAATACAACAAAATATTCCTCTTAAAAAATACCATCGATAATTCCTCTTGAAAAATACCACTGAATATTCCTCTTCAAAAATACCACTGAATATTCCTGTTGGAAAACACCACTGAATATTCATCTTGAAAAATACCACTCAATATTTCTCTTGCAATATGACGCTGAATATTCCTCTTGAGAAATACCACTGAATATTCCTCTTGAAAAATACTACTGAATATTCCTCTTGGAAAATACAATTAAATATTCCTCTTGAAAAATACCAGTATATATTCCTCTTGAAAAATACCACTGAATGTTGCTCTTAAAAAATAAAACTGAATAATCCTCTTAAAAAATACCACTGAATAATCCTCTTTAAAAATACCACTGAATATTCATCTTGAAAAATACCACTGAATATTCCTTTTTAAAAATACCACTGAATAATCATCTTGAAAAATACCACTGAATATTCATCTTAAAAATTATCACCCAATATTTCTCTTGAAAAATAACGCTGAATATTCCTCTTGAAAAATACCACTGAATATTCTTCTTGAAAAATACCACTGAATATTCCTTTTGAAAAATACCATTAAATATTCCTCTTGAAAAATACCACTTAATATTCCTTTTGAAAAATATCACTGGATGTTCCTCTTGAAAAATACCACTTAATAATCCCCTTGAAATATACCACTGAATAATCCTCTTTAAAAATACCACCGAGTATTCCTCTTGAAAAATACTACTGAATATTCCTTTTGAAAAAATATCACTGAATATTCCTCTTGAAAAATACCACTGAATATCCGTCTTGAAAAATACCACCGAATATTCCTCTTTAAAAATAACACTGAATATTCTTCTTGAAAAATACCACTGAATATTACTCTTGAAAAATAACACGGAATATTAATCTTGAAAAATACCACTGAATATTCGTCTTGAAAAATACTACTGAATATTCCTCTTGAAAAATACTATTGAATATTCCTCTTGAAAAATACCACTGAATATTCCTCTTGAAAAATACCACTGAATAATCCTCTTTAAAAATACCACTGAATATTCGTCTTGAAAAATACCACTGAATATTCCTCTTGAAAAATACCACTGAATATCCCTCTTGAAAAATACAACAAAATATTCCTCTTAAAAAATACCATCGATAATTCCTCTTGAAAAATACCACTGAATATTCCTCTTCAGAAATACCACTGAATATTCCTCTTGGAAAACACCACTGAATATTCATCTTGAAAAATACCACTCAATATTTCTCTTGCAATATGACGCTGAATATTCCTCTTGAGAAATGCCACTGAATATTTTTCTTGAAAAATACCACTGAATATTCCTTTTGAAAAATACCATTAAATATTCCTCTTGAAAAATACCACTTAATATTCCTCTTGGAAAATACCACTGGATGTTCCTCTTGAAAAATACCACTTAATAATCCTCTTGAAATATACCACTGAATAATCCTCTTGAAAAATACCACTGAATAATCCTCTTAAAAAATACCACTGAATAATCCTCTTTAAAAATACCACTGAATATTCATCTTGAAAAATACCACTGAATATTCCTTTTGAAAAATACCACTGAATAATCATCTTGAAAAATACCACTGAATATTCCTCTTGAAAAATACAATTAAATATTCCTCTTGAAAAATACCAGTAAATATTCCTCTTGAAAATTACCACTGAATGTTGCTCTTGAAAAATACCACTGAATAATCCTCTTAAAAAATACCACTGAATAATCCTCTTTAAAAATACCACTGAATATTCATCTTGAAAAATACCACTGAATATTCCTTTTGAAAAATACCACTGAATAATCATCTTGAAAAATACCACTGAATATTCATCTTGAAAATTATCACCCAATATTTCTCTTGAAAAATAACGCTGAATATTCCTCTTGAAAAATACCACTGAATATTTTTCTTGAAAAATACCACTGAATATTCCTTTTGAAAAATACCATTAAATATTCCTCTTGAAAAATACCACTTAATATTCCTCTTGGAAAATACCACTGGATGTTCCTCTTGAAAAATACCACTTAATAATCCTCTTGAAATATACCACTGAATAATCCTCTTTAAAAATACCACCGAGTATTCCTCTTGAAAAATACTACTGAATATTCCTTTTGAAAAAATATCACTGAATATTCCTCTTGAAAAATACCACTGAATATTAATTTTGAAAAATACCACTGAATAATCATCTTAAAAAATACCACTGAATATTCATCTTGAAAAATACCACCAAATATTCCTCTTTAAAAATAACACTAAATATTCCTCTTGAAAAATACCACTAAATATTCCCCTTGAAAATTACCACTGAATATTCATCTTGAAAAATACCACTGAATATTCATCTTGAAAAATACAACTGAATATTCCTCTTGAAAAATACAACTGAATAGTCCTCTTGAGAAATACCACTGAATATTCCTCTTAAAAAATACCATTGAATATTCCTCTTGCAAAATACCACTAAATTTTCCTCTTGAAAAATACCACTGAATATTCATCTTGAAAAATACCACTGAATATTACTTTTATAAAATACCACTGATTATTCCTCTTGAACAATACCACTGATTATTCCTCTTGACAAATACCACTGAATATCCCTCTTGAAAAATACAACTGAATATTCTTCTTGAAAAATACAACTGAATAATCCTCTTGAGAAATATCACTGAAAATTCCTCTTGAAAAATACCACTGAATATTCCTCTTAAAAAATACCACTGAATATACCTCTTTAAAAATATCACTGAATATTCCTATTGAAAAATACCACTGAATATTCCTCTTTAAAAATACCACTAAATATTCCTCTTGAAAACTACCACTAAATATTCCTCTTGAAAAATACCATTGAATAATCCTCTTGAAAAATACAACAAAATATTCCTCTTAAAAAATACCATCGATAATTCCTCTTGAAAAATACCACTGAATATTCCTCTTCAAAAATACCACTGAATATTCCTGTTGGAAAACACCACTGAATATTCATCTTGAAAAATACCACTCAATATTTCTCTTGCAATATGACGCTGAATATTCCTCTTGAGAAATACCACTGAATATTCCTCTTGAAAAATACTACTGAATATTCCTCTTGGAAAATACAATTAAATATTCCTCTTGAAAAATACCAGTATATATTCCTCTTGAAAAATACCACTGAATGTTGCTCTTAAAAAATAAAACTGAATAATCCTCTTAAAAAATACCACTGAATAATCCTCTTTAAAAATACCACTGAATATTCATCTTGAAAAATACCACTGAATATTCCTTTTTAAAAATACCACTGAATAATCATCTTGAAAAATACCACTGAATATTCATCTTAAAAATTATCACCCAATATTTCTCTTGAAAAATAACGCTGAATATTCCTCTTGAAAAATACCACTGAATATTCTTCTTGAAAAATACCACTGAATATTCCTTTTGAAAAATACCATTAAATATTCCTCTTGAAAAATACCACTTAATATTCCTTTTGAAAAATATCACTGGATGTTCCTCTTGAAAAATACCACTTAATAATCCCCTTGAAATATACCACTGAATAATCCTCTTTAAAAATACCACCGAGTATTCCTCTTGAAAAATACTACTGAATATTCCTTTTGAAAAAATATCACTGAATATTCCTCTTGAAAAATACCACTGAATATCCGTCTTGAAAAATACCACCGAATATTCCTCTTTAAAAATAACACTGAATATTCTTCTTGAAAAATACCACTGAATATTACTCTTGAAAAATAACACGGAATATTAATCTTGAAAAATACCACTGAATATTCGTCTTGAAAAATACTACTGAATATTCCTCTTGAAAAATACTATTGAATATTCCTCTTGAAAAATACCACTGAATATTCCTCTTGAAAAATACCACTGAATAATCCTCTTTAAAAATACCACTGAATATTCGTCTTGAAAAATACCACCAAATTTTTCTCTTTAAAAATAACACTGAATATTCTTCTTGAAAAATACCACTGAATATTCCTCTTGAAAAATAACACGAAATATTAATCTTGAAAAATGCCACGGAATATAATCTTGAAAAATACCACTGAATATTCGTCTTGAAAAATACCACTGAATATTCCTCTTGAAAAATACCATTGAATATTCCTCTTGAAAAATACCACTGAATATTCCTCTTGAAAAATACCACTGAATATTCGTGTTGAAAAATACCACTTAATATTCCTCTGGAAAAATACCACTGAATATTCCTCTTGAAAAATACCACTGAATATTCCTCTTGAAAAATACCACTGAATATCCCTCTTGAAAAATACAACAAAATATTCCTCTTAAAAAATACCATCGATAATTCCTCTTGAAAAATACCACTGAATATTCCTCTTCAGAAATACCACTGAATATTCCTCTTGGAAAACACCACTGAATATTCATCTTGAAAAATACCACTCAATATTTCTCTTGGAAAATACAATTAAATATTCCTCTTGAAAAATACCAGTAAATATTCCTCTTGAAAATTACCACTGAATGTTGCTCTTGAAAAATACCACTGAATAATCCTCTTAAAAAATACCACTGAATAATCCTCTTTAAAAATACCACTGAATATTCATCTTGAAAAATACCACTGAATATTCCTTTTGAAAAATACCACTGAATAATCATCTTGAAAAATACCACTGAATATTCATCTTGAAAATTATCACCCAATATTTCTCTTGAAAAATAACGCTGAATATTCCTCTTGAAAAATACCACTGAATATTTTTCTTGAAAAATACCACTGAATATTCCTTTTGAAAAATACCATTAAATATTCCTCTTGAAAAATACCACTTAATATTCCTCTTGGAAAATACCACTGGATGTTCCTCTTGAAAAATACCACTTAATAATCCTCTTGAAATATACCACTGAATAATCCTCTTTAAAAATACCACCGAGTATTCCTCTTGAAAAATACTACTGAATATTCCTTTTGAAAAAATATCACTGAATATTCCTCTTGAAAAATACCACTGAATATTAATTTTGGAAAATACCACTGAATAATCATCTTAAAAAATACCACTGAATATTCATCTTGAAAAATACCATAGAATATTCCTCTTTAAAAATAACAATGAATATTCCTCTTGAAAAATACCACTAAATATTCCCCTTGAAAATTACCACTGAATATTCATCTTGAAAAATACCACTGAATATTCATCTTGAAAAATACAACTGAATATTCCTCTTGAAAAATACAACTGAATAATCCTCTTGAGAAATACCACTGAATATTCCTCTGAAAAAATACCATTGAATATTCCTCTTGCAAAATACCACTAAATTTTCCTCTTGAAAAATACCACTGAATATTCATCTTGAAAAATACCACTGAATATTACTTTTATAAAATACCACTGATTATTCCTCTTGAACAATACCACTGATTATTCCTCTTGACAAATACCACTGAATATCCCTCTTGAAAAATACAACTGAATATTCTTCTTGAAAAATACAACTGAATAATCCTCTTGAGAAATACCACTGAAAATTCCTCTTGAAAAATACCACTGAATATTCCTCTTAAAAAATACCACTGAATATACCTCTTTAAAAATATCACTGAATATTCCTATTGAAAAATACCACTGAATATTCCTCTTTAAAAATACCACTGAATATTCCTCTTGAAAACTACCACTAAATATTCCTCTTGAAAAATACCATTGAATAATCCTCTTGAAAAATACCACTGAATTCTCCTCTTGAAAAATGCTACTGAATATTACTCCTGAAAAATACCACTGAATATTCCAGTTGAAAAATATCACTGAATATTCCTTTTGAAAAATACCACTGAATATTCCTCTTGAATAATATCACTGAATATTACTTTTAAAAAATACCACTTATTATTTCTCTTGAAAAATAACACTGAATAATCCTCTTGAAAAATACAACTGAATATTCCTCTTGAAAAATAAAACTGAATAATCCTCTTTAGAAATACCACTGAATATTCTTCTTGAAAAATACCACTGAATATTCCTCTTAAAAAATACCACTGAATATACCTCTTTAAAAATATCACTGAATATTCCTCTTGAAAAATACCACTGAATATTCCTCTTTAAAAATACCATTGAATATTCCTCTTGGAAAATACCACTGAATATTCCTCTTGAAAAATGCCACGGAATATAATCTTGAAAAATACCACTGAATATTCGTCTTGAAAAATACCACTGAATATTCCTCTTGAAAAATACCACTGAATATTCGTGTTAAAAAATACCACTTAATATTCCTCTGGAAAAATACCACTGAATATTCTTCTTGAAAAATACCACTGAATATTCCTCTTGAAAAATACCACTGAATATCCCTCTTGAAAAATACAACAAAATATTCCTCTTAAAAAATACCATCGATAATTCCTCTTGAAAAATACCACTGAATATTCCTCTTCAAAAATACCACTGAATATTCCTCTTGGAAAACACCACTGAATATTCATCTTGAAAAATACCACTCAATATTTCTCTTGCAATATGACGCTGAATATTCCTCTTGAGAAATACCACTGAATATTCCTCTTGAAAAATACCACTGAATATTCCTCTTGGAAAATACAATTAAATATTCCTCTTGAAAAATACCAGTAAATATTCCTCTTGAAAAATACCACTGAATGTTGCTCTTGAAAAATACCACTGAATAATCCTCTTAAAAAATACCACTGAATAATCCTCTTTAAAAATACCACTGAATATTCATCTTGAAAAATACCACTGAATATTCCTTTTGAAAAATACCACTGAATAATCATCTTGAAAAATACCACTGAATATTCATCTTGAAAATTATCACCCAATATTTCTCTTGAAAAATAACGCTGAATATTCCTCTTGAAAAATACCACTGAATATTCTTCTTGAAAAATACCACTGAATATTCCTTTTGAAAAATACCATTAAATATTCCTCTTGAAAAATACCACTTAATATTCCTCTTGAAAAATATCACTGGATGTTCCTCTTGAAAAATACCAATTAATAATCCTCTTGAAACATACCACTGAATAATCCTCTTTAAAAATACCACCGAGTATTCCTCTTGAAAAATACTACTGAATGTTCCTTTTGAAAAAATATCACTGAATATTCCTCTTGAAAAATACCACTGAATATCCGTCTTGAAAAATACCACCGAATATTCTTCTTGAAAAATACCACTGAATATTACTCTTGAAAAATAACACGGAATATTAATCTTGAAAAATACCACTGAATATTCGTCTTGAAAAATACTACTGAATATTCCTCTTGAAAAATACTATTGAATATTCCTCTTGAAAAATACCACTGAATATTCCTCTTGCAAAATACCTCTGAATGTTGCTCGTGAAAAATACCACTGAATAATCCTCTTGAAAAATACCACTGAATAATCCTCTTTAAGAATACCACTGAATATTCGTCTTGAAAAATACCACCAAATTTTCCTATTTAAAAATAACACTGAATATTCTTCTTGAAAAATACCACTGAATATTCCTCTTGAAAAATAACACGAAATATTAATCTTGAAAAATACCACTGAATATTCGTCTTGAAAAATACCACTGAATATTCCTCTTGAAAAATACCATTGAATATTCCTCTTGAAAAATACCACTGAATATTCCTCTTGCAAAATACCACTGAATATTCATCTTGAAAAATACCACTTAATATTCCTCTTGAGAAATACCACTGAATATTCCTGTTGAAAAATACCACTAAATATTCCTCTTGAAAAATACCATTGAATATTTCTCTTGAAAAATACCACTAAATATTCCTCTTGAAAAATACCACTGAATATTCGTCTTGAAAAATACCACTGAATATTCCTCTTGAAAAATAACATTAAATAATCCTCTTGAAAAATACCACTGAATATTCCTCTTGAAAACTACAACTAAATATTCCTCTTGAAAAATACCATTGAATAATCCTCTTGAAAAATACCACTGAATTTTCCTCTTGAAAAATGCCACTGAATATTACTCCTGAAAAATACCACTGAATATTCCACTTGAAAAATACCACTGAATATTCCTCTTGAAAAATACCACTGAATATTTCTCTTGAAAAATACCACTGAATATCACTTTTAAAAAATACCACTTATTATTCCTCTTGAAAAATAACGCTAAATAATCCTCTTGAAAAATACAACTGAATAATCCTCTTGAGAAATACCACTGAATATTCTTCTTGAAAAATACCACTGAATATTCCTCTTAAAAAATGCCACTGAATATACCTCTTTAAAAATATCACTGAATATTCCTCTTGAAAAATACCACTGAATACTCTTCTTTAAAAATACCACTGAATATTCCTCTTGGAAAATACCACTGAATATTCCTCTTGAAAAATACCACGGAATATTAATCTTGAAAAATACCACTGAATATTCGTCTTGAAAAATACCACTGAATATTCCTCTTGAAAAATACAATTGAATATTCCTCTTTAAAAATACCATTGAATATTCCTCTTGAAAAATACCACTGAATATTCCTCTTGAAAAATACTACTGAATACCCCTCTTGAAAATTACTACTGATAAGTTCTCTTGAAAAATACCGCTAAATATTCCTCTTGAAAAATACCACTGAATATTCCTCTTTAAAAATACCACTGAATATACCTCTTGAAAAAAACCACTGAACATTCCACTTGAAAAATACCGCTGAATAACGCTCTTGAAAAATACGACTGAATATTCCTCTTGAAAAATACCACTGAATATTCATCTTGAAAAATACCACTCAATATTTTTCTTGCAAAATGACGCTGAATATTCCTCTTGAGAAATACCACTGAATATTCCTCTTGAAAAATACCACTGAATATTCCTCTTGGAAAATACAATTAAATATTCCTTTTGAAAAATACCACTTAATATTCCTCTTGAAAAATACCACAGAATGTTGCTCTTGAAAAATACCACTGAATAATCCTCTTGAAAAATACCACTGAATAATCCTCTCTAAAAATACCACTGAATATTCATCTTGAAAATACCACCGAATATTCCTCTTAAAAAATAACACTGAATATTCGTCTTGAAAAATACCACTGAATATTCCTCTTGAAAATTACCACTTAAACGTTCTGTTGAAAAATACCACTGAATATTCCCTTTGAAAAATAACACTAAATATTCCTCTTGAAAAATACCACTGAATATTCATCTTGAAAAATACCACTGAATATTCATCTTGAAAAATACCACTGAATAGTCCTCTTGAAAAATACCACTGAATATTTCTCTTGAAAAATACCACTGAATATTCCTCTTGAAAAATGCCACTGAATATTCCTTTTGAAAAATACCACTTAAAAGTTCTGTTGAAAAATACCGCTGAATATTCCTCTTGACAAATACCACTGAATATTCTTCTCGAAAAATACCACTGAATAATCCTCTTTAAAAAATACCACTGAATATTCGTCTTGAAAAATACCACCGAATATTCCTCTTTAAAAATAACACTGAATATTCTTCTTGAAAAATTCCACTGAATATTCCTGTTGAAAAATAACACGGAATATTAATCTTGAAAAATACCACTGAATATTCGTCTTGAAAAATACTACTGAATATTCCTCTTGAAAAAAACTATTGAATATTCCTCTTGAAAAATACCACTGAATATTCCTCTTGCAAAATACCACTGAACGTTGCTCTTGAAAAATACCACTGAATAATCCTCTTGAAAAATACCACTGAATAATCCTCTTTAAAAATACCACTGAATATTCGTTTTGAAAAATACCAGCAACTTTTCTTCTTTAAAAATAACACTGAATATTCTTCTTGAAAAATACTACTGAATATTTCTCTTGAAAAATAACACGGAATATTAATCTTGAAAAATACCACTGAATATTCGTCTTGAAAAATACCACTGAATATTCCTCTTGAAAAATACCATTGGATATTCCTCTTGAAAAATACCACTGAATATTCCTCTTGCAAAATACCACTGAATATTCCTCTTGAAAAATACCACTGAATATTCCTCTTGAAAAATACTACTGAATATTCCTCTAGAAAAATGCCACTGATAAATCCTCTTGAAAAATAACACTGAATATTCCTCTTGAAAAATACCTTTGAATATTCCTCTCAAAAAATACAACTAAATATTCCTCTTAAAAAATACCATTGAATAATCCTCTTGAAAAATAGCACTGAATATTCCTCTTTAAAAATGCCACTGAATATTCCTCTTGAAAAACACCGCTGAATATTCCTCTTGAAAAATACTACGGAAAATTAATGTTGAAAAATACCATTGAATATTCCTCTTGAAAAAACCCACTAAATATTCCTCTTGAAAAATACTACTGAATATTCAACTTGAAAAATACCACTGAATATTCCTCTTTAAAAATACCACTGAATATTTCTCTTGAAAAATACCACTGAATATTCCTCTTGAAAAATACCACTGAATATTCTTCTTGAAAAATACCACTTAATATTCCTCTTGAAAAATACCACTGAATATTCCTCTTGCAAAATACCACTGAATATTCCTCTGGAAAAATACCACTGAGTATTCCTCTTGAAAAATACCACTGAATATTCCTCTTAAAAAATACCACTGAATTTTCTTCTTGAAAAATACCACTTAATATTCCTCTTGAAAAATACCACTGAATATTCCTCTTGCAAAATACCACTGAATATTCCTCTGGAAAAATACCACTGAATGTCCCTCTTGAAAAATACCACTGAAATGTTCTGTTGAAAACTACCACTGAATATTCCTCTTGAAAAATGCCACTGAATATTCCTTTTGAAAAATACCACTTAAAAGTTCTGTTGAAAAATACCGCTGAATATTCCTCTTGACAAATACCACTGAATATTCTTCTCGAAAAATACCACTGAATAATCCTCTTTAAAAAATACCACTGAATATTCGTCTTGAAAAATACCACCGAATATTCCTCTTTAAAAATAACACTGAATATTCTTCTTGAAAAATTCCACTGAATATTCCTGTTGAAAAATAACACGGAATATTAATCTTGAAAAATACCACTGAATATTCGTCTTGAAAAATACTACTGAATATTCCTCTTGAAAAAAACTATTGAATATTCCTCTTGAAAAATACCACTGAATATTCCTCTTGCAAAATACCACTGAACGTTGCTCTTGAAAAATACCACTGAATAATCCTCTTGAAAAATACCACTGAATAATCCTCTTTAAAAATACCACTGAATATTCGTTTTGAAAAATACCAGCAACTTTTCTTCTTTAAAAATAACACTGAATATTCTTCTTGAAAAATACTACTGAATATTTCTCTTGAAAAATAACACGGAATATTAATCTTGAAAAATACCACTGAATATTCGTCTTGAAAAATACCACTGAATATTCCTCTTGAAAAATACCATTGGATATTCCTCTTGAAAAATACCACTGAATATTCCTCTTGCAAAATACCACTGAATATTCCTCTTGAAAAATACCACTGAATATTCCTCTTGAAAAATACTACTGAATATTCCTCTAGAAAAATGCCACTGATAAATCCTCTTGAAAAATAACACTGAATATTCCTCTTGAAAAATACCTTTGAATATTCCTCTCAAAAAATACAACTAAATATTCCTCTTAAAAAATACCATTGAATAATCCTCTTGAAAAATAGCACTGAATATTCCTCTTTAAAAATGCCACTGAATATTCCTCTTGAAAAACACCGCTGAATATTCCTCTTGAAAAATACTACGGAAAATTAATGTTGAAAAATACCATTGAATATTCCTCTTGAAAAAACCCACTAAATATTCCTCTTGAAAAATACTACTGAATATTCAACTTGAAAAATACCACTGAATATTCCTCTTTAAAAATACCACTGAATATTTCTCTTGAAAAATACCACTGAATATTCCTCTTGAAAAATACCACTGAATATTCTTCTTGAAAAATACCACTTAATATTCCTCTTGAAAAATACCACTGAATATTCCTCTTGCAAAATACCACTGAATATTCCTCTGGAAAAATACCACTGAGTATTCCTCTTGAAAAATACCACTGAATATTCCTCTTAAAAAATACCACTGAATTTTCTTCTTGAAAAATACCACTTAATATTCCTCTTGAAAAATACCACTGAATATTCCTCTTGCAAAATACCACTGAATATTCCTCTGGAAAAATACCACTGAATGTCCCTCTTGAAAAATACCACTGAAATGTTCTGTTGAAAACTACCGCTGAATAATCCTCTTGAAAAATAGCACTGAATATTCCTCTTGAAAAATAGCACTGAATATTCCTCTTGAAAAATACCACTGAATATTCCTCTTAAAAAATACCACTGATTATTCTTCTTGAAAAATACCACTTAATATTCCTCTTGAAAAATACCACTGAATATTCCTCTTGCAAAATACCACTGAATATTCCTCTGGAAAAATACCACTGACTGTCCCTCTTGAAAAATACCACTGAAAAAATCTGTTGAAAACTACCGCTGAATAATCCTCTTGAAAAATACCACTGAATATTCCTCTTGAAAAATACCACTGAATATTCCTCTTGAAAAATACCGCTGAATATTCCCTTTGAAAAATACCACTGCATATTCCTCTTGAAAAATACCACTGAATATTCATCTTAAAAAATACCACTCAATATTTCTCTTGCAAAATAACGCTGAATATTCCTCTTGAGAAATTCCACTGAATATTCTTCTTGAAAAATACCACTGAATATTCCTCTTGAAAAATAATATTAAATATTCCTCTTGAAAAATACCACTTAATATTCCTCTTGAAAAATACCGCTGAATGTTGCTCTTGAAAAATACCACTGAATAATCCTCTTGAAAAGAACCACTGAATAATCCTCTTTAAAAATTCCACTGAATATTCGTCTTGAAAAATACCACCGAACATTCATCTTGAAAAATAACACTGAATATTCTTCTTGAAAAATACCACTGAATATTCCTCTTGAAAAATACCATTGAATATTCCTCTTGAAAAATACCACTGAATAATCCTCTTAAAAAATACCACTGAATATTCCTCTTGAAAAATACCACTGAATATTCCTCTTGAAAAATACCACTGAATATTCATCTTGCAAAATACCACTGAATATTCATCTTGAAATATATCACCCAATATTTTTCTTGAAAAATAACGCTGAATATTCCTCTTGAAAAATACCACTGAATATTCCTCTTGAAAAATACCACTGAATATTTATCTTGAAAAATACCACTGAATAGTCCTCTTGAAAAATACCACTGAATATTTCTCTTGAAAAATACCACTGAATATTCCTCTTAAAAAATACCACTGAATATTCCTCTTGAAAAAGACCACTTAAAAGTTCTGTTGAAAAATACCGCTGAATATTCCTCTTGACAAATACCACTGAATATTCCTCTCGAAAAATACCACTGAATAATCCTATTTAAAAAACACCACTGAATATTCGTCTTGAAAAATACCACCGAATATTCCTCTTTAAAAATACCACTGAATATTTCTCTTGAAAAATACCACTGAATATTTCTCTTGAAAAATACCACTGAATATTCCTCTTGAAAAATACCACTGAATATTCTTCTTGAAAAATACCACTTAATATTTCTCTTGAAAAATACCACTGAATATTCCTCTTGCAAAATACCACTGAATATTCCTCTGGAAAAATACCACTGAATATTCCTCTTGAAAAATACCACCGAATATTCCTCTTGAAAAATACCACTGAATATTCCTCTTAAAAAATACCACTGAATATTCTTCTTGAAAAATACCACTTAATATTCCTCTTGCAAAATACCACTGAATATTCCTCTGGAAAAATACCACTGAATGTCCCTCTTGAAAAATACCACTGAAAAGTTCTGTTGAAAACTACCGCTGAATAATCCTCTTGAAAAATACCACTGAATATTCCTCTTGAAAAATAGCACTGAATATTCCTCTTGAAAAATACCACTGAATATTCCTCTTAAAAAATACCACTGAATATTCTTCTTGAAAAGTACCACTTAATATTCCTCTTGAAAAATACCACTGAATATTCCTCTTGCAAAATACCACTAAATATTCCTCTGGAAAAATACCACTGAATGTCCCTCTTGAAAAATACCACTGAAAAGTTCTGTTGAAAACTACCGCTGAATAATCCTCTTGAAAAATACCACTGAATATTCCTCTTGAAAAATAGCACTGAATATTCCTCTTGAAAAATACAACTGAATATTCCTCTTAAAAAATACCACTGAATATTCTTCTTGAAAAATACCACTTAATATTCCTCTTGAAAAATACCACTGAATATTCCTCTTGCAAAATACCACTGAATATTCCTCTGGAAAAATACCACTGAATGTCCCTCTTGAAAAATACCACTGAAAAGTTCTGTTGAAAACTACCGCTGAATAATCCTCTTGAAAAATACCACTGAATATTCCTCTTGAAAAATACCACTGAATATTCCTCTTGAAAAATACCACTGAATATTCCTCTTGAAAAATACCACTGAATATTCATCTTGCAAAATACCACTGAATATTCATCTTGAAATATATCACCCAATATTTTTCTTGAAAAATAACGCTGAATATTCCTCTTGAAAAATACCACTGAATATTCCTCTTGAAAAATACCACTGAATATTTATCTTGAAAAATACCACTGAATAGTCCTCTTGAAAAATACCACTGAATATTTCTCTTGAAAAATACCACTGAATATTCCTCTTAAAAAATACCACTGAATATTCCTCTTGAAAAAGACCACTTAAAAGTTCTGTTGAAAAATACCGCTGAATATTCCTCTTGACAAATACCACTGAATATTCCTCTCGAAAAATACCACTGAATAATCCTATTTAAAAAACACCACTGAATATTCGTCTTGAAAAATACCACCGAATATTCCTCTTTAAAAATACCACTGAATATTTCTCTTGAAAAATACCACTGAATATTTCTCTTGAAAAATACCACTGAATATTCCTCTTGAAAAATACCACTGAATATTCTTCTTGAAAAATACCACTTAATATTTCTCTTGAAAAATACCACTGAATATTCCTCTTGCAAAATACCACTGAATATTCCTCTGGAAAAATACCACTGAATATTCCTCTTGAAAAATACCACCGAATATTCCTCTTGAAAAATACCACTGAATATTCCTCTTAAAAAATACCACTGAATATTCTTCTTGAAAAATACCACTTAATATTCCTCTTGCAAAATACCACTGAATATTCCTCTGGAAAAATACCACTGAATGTCCCTCTTGAAAAATACCACTGAAAAGTTCTGTTGAAAACTACCGCTGAATAATCCTCTTGAAAAATACCACTGAATATTCCTCTTGAAAAATAGCACTGAATATTCCTCTTGAAAAATACCACTGAATATTCCTCTTAAAAAATACCACTGAATATTCTTCTTGAAAAGTACCACTTAATATTCCTCTTGAAAAATACCACTGAATATTCCTCTTGCAAAATACCACTGAATATTCCTCTGGAAAAATACCACTGAATGTCCCTCTTGAAAAATACCACTGAAAAGTTCTGTTGAAAACTACCGCTGAATAATCCTCTTGAAAAATACCACTGAATATTCCTCTTGAAAAATAGCACTGAATATTCCTCTTGAAAAATACAACTGAATATTCCTCTTAAAAAATACCACTGAATATTCTTCTTGAAAAATACCACTTAATATTCCTCTTGAAAAATACCACTGAATATTCCTCTTGCAAAATACCACTGAATATTCCTCTGGAAAAATACCACTGAATGTCCCTCTTGAAAAATACCACTGAAAAGTTCTGTTGAAAACTACCCCTGAATAATCCTCTTGAAAAATACCACTGAATATTCCTCTTGAAAAATAGCACTGAATATTCCTCTTGAAAAATACCACTGAATATTCCTCTTAAAAAATACCACTGAATATTCTTCTTGAAAAGTACCACTTAATATTCCTCTTGAAAAATACCACTGAATATTCCTCTTGCAAAATACCACTGAATATTCCTCTGGAAAAATACCACTGAATGTCCCTCTTGAAAAATACCACTGAAAAGTTCTGTTGAAAACTACCGCTGAATAATCCTCTTGAAAAATACCACTGAATATTCCTCTTGAAAAATAGCACTGAATATTCCTCTTGAAAAATACAACTGAATATTCCTCTTAAAAAATACCACTGAATATTCTTCTTGAAAAATACCACTTAATATTCCTCTTGAAAAATACCACTGAATATTCCTCTTGCAAAATACCACTGAATATTCCTCTGGAAAAATACCACTGAATGTCCCTCTTGAAAAATACCACTGAAAAGTTCTGTTGAAAACTACCGCTGAATAATCCTCTTGAAAAATACCACTGAATATTCCTCTTGAAAAATAGCACTGAATATTCCTCTTGAAAAATACCACTGAATATTCCTCTTAAAAAATACCACTGAATATTCTTCTTGAAAAGTACCACTTAATATTCCTCTTGAAAAATACCACTGAATATTCCTCTTGCAAAATACCACTGAATATTCCTCTGGAAAAATACCACTGAATGTCCCTCTTGAAAAATACCACTGAAAAGTTCTGTTGAAAACTACCGCTGAATAATCCTCTTGAAAAATACCACTGAATATTCCTCTTGAAAAATAGCACTGAATATTCCTCTTGAAAAATACAACTGAATATTCCTCTTAAAAAATACCACTGAATATTCTTCTTGAAAAATACCACTTAATATTCCTCTTGAAAAATACCACTGAATATTCCTCTTGCAAAATACCACTGAATATTCCTCTGGAAAAATACCACTGAATGTCCCTCTTGAAAAATACCACTGAAAAGTTCTGTTGAAAACTACCGCTGAATAATCCTCTTGAAAAATACCACTGAATATTCCTCTTGAAAAATACCACTGAATATTCCTCTTGAAAAATACCGCTGAATATTCCCCTTGAAAAATACCACTGCATATTCCTCTTGAAAAATACCACTGAATATTCATCTTAAAAAATACCACTCAATATTTCTCTTGCAAAATAACGCTGAATATTCCTCTTGAGAAATACCACTGAATATTCTTCTTGAAAAATACCACTGAATATTTCTCTTGAAAAATAATATTAAATATTCCTCTTGAAAAATACCACTTAATATTCCTCTTGAAAAATACGGCTGAATGTTGCTCTTGAAAAATACCACTGAATAATCCTCTTGAAAAGAACCACTGAATAATCCTCTTTAAAAATTCCGCTGAATATTCGTCTTGAAAAATACCACCGAACATTCATCTTGAAAAATAACACTGAATATTCTTCTTGAAAAATACCACTGAATATTCCTCTTGAAAAATACCATTGAATATTCCTCTTGAAAAATACCACTAAATATTCCTCTTAAAAAATACCACTGAATATTCCTCTTGAAAAATACCACTGAATATTCCTCTTGAAAAATACCACTGAATATTCATCTTGAAATATATCACCCAATATTTTTCTTGAAAAATAACGCTGAATATTCCTCTTGAAAAATACCACTGAATATTCCTCTTGAAAAATACCACTGAATATTTATCTTGAAAAATACCACTGAATAGTCCTCTTGAAAAATACCACTGAATATTTCTCTTGAAAAATACCACTGAATATTCCTCTTAAAAAATACCACTGAATATTCCTCTTGAAAAAGACCACTTAAAAGTTCTGTTGAAAAATACCGCTGAATATTCCTCTTGACAAATACCACTGAATATTCCTCTCGAAAAATACCACTGAATAATCCTATTTAAAAAACACCACTGAATATTCGTCTTGAAAAATACCACCGAATATTCCTCTTTAAAAATACCACTGAATATTTCTCTTGAAAAATACCACTGAATATTTCTCTTGAAAAATACCACTGAATATTCCTCTTGAAAAATACCACTGAATATTCTTCTTGAAAAATACCACTTAATATTTCTCTTGAAAAATACCACTGAATATTCCTCTTGCAAAATACCACTGAATATTCCTCTGGAAAAATACCACTGAATATTCCTCTTGAAAAATACCACCGAATATTCCTCTTGAAAAATACCACTGAATATTCCTCTTAAAAAATACCACTGAATATTCTTCTTGAAAAATACCACTTAATATTCCTCTTGCAAAATACCACTGAATATTCCTCTGGAAAAATACCACTGAATGTCCCTCTTGAAAAATACCACTGAAAAGTTCTGTTGAAAACTACCGCTGAATAATCCTCTTGAAAAATACCACTGAATATTCCTCTTGAAAAATAGCACTGAATATTCCTCTTGAAAAATACCACTGTATATTCCTCTTAAAAAATACCACTGAATATTCTTCTTGAAAAATACCACTTAATATTCCTCTTGAAAAATACCACTGAATATTCCTCTTGCAAAATACCACTGAATATTCCTCTGGAAAAATACCACTGAATGTCCCTCTTGAAAAATACCACTGAAAAGTTCTGTTGAAAACTACCGCTGAATAATCCTCTTGAAAAATACCACTGAATATTCCTCTTGAAAAATAGCACTGAATATTCCTCTTGAAAAATACAACTGAATATTCCTCTTAAAAAATACCACTGAATATTCTTCTTGAAAAATACCACTTAATATTCCTCTTGAAAAATACCACTGAATATTCCTCTTGCAAAATACCACTGAATATTCCTCTGGAAAAATACCACTGAATGTCCCTCTTGAAAAATACCACTGAAAAGTTCTGTTGAAAACTACCGCTGAATAATCCTCTTGAAAAATACCACTGAATATTCCTCTTGAAAAATACCACTGAATATTCCTCTTGAAAAATACCGCTGAATATTCCCCTTGAAAAATACCACTGCATATTCCTCTTGAAAAATACCACTGAATATTCATCTTAAAAAATACCACTCAATATTTCTCTTGCAAAATAACGCTGAATATTCCTCTTGAGAAATACCACTGAATATTCTTCTTGAAAAATACCACTGAATATTCCTCTTGAAAAATAATATTAAATATTCCTCTTGAAAAATACCACTTAATATTCCTCTTGAAAAATACGGCTGAATGTTGCTCTTGAAAAATACCACTGAATAATCCTCTTGAAAAGAACCACTGAATAATCCTCTTTAAAAATTCCACTGAATATTCGTCTTGAAAAATACCACCGAACATTCATCTTGAAAAATAACACTGAATATTCCTCTGGAAAAATACCACTGAATATTCCTCTTGAAAAATACCACCGAATATTCCTCTTGAAAAATACCACTGAATATTCCTCTTAAAAAATACCACTGAATATTCTTCTTGAAAAATACCACTTAATATTCCTCTTGCAAAATACCACTGAATATTCCTCTGGAAAAATACCACTGAATGTCCCTCTTGAAAAATACCACCCAATATTTTTCTTGAAAAATAACGGTGAATATTCTTCTTGAAAAATACTACTGAATATTCCTCTTGAAAAATACCACTGAATATTCATCTTGAAAAATACCACTGAATAGTCCTCTTGAAAAATACCACTGAATATTTCATTTGAAAAATACCACTGAATATTCCTCTTAAAAAATACCACTGAATATTCCTCTTGAAAAAGACCACTTAAAAGTTCTGTTGAAAAATACCGCTGAATATTCCTCTTGACAAATACCACTGAATATTCCTCTCGAAAAATACCACTGATTAATCCTCTTTAAAAAATACCACTGAATATTCGTCTTGAAAAATACCACCGAATATTCCTCTTTAAAAATAACACTGAATATTCTTCTTGAAAAATACCACTGAATATTCCTCTTGAAAAATAACACGGAATATTAATCTTGAAAAATACCACTGAATATTCGTCTTGAAAAATACTACTGAATATTCCTCTTGAAAAATACTATTGAATATTCCTCTTGAAAAATACCACTGAATGTTCTTCTTGCAAAATACCACTGAATGTTGCTCTTGAAAAATACCACTGAATAATCCTCTTGAAAAATACCACTGAATAATCGTCTTTAAAAATACCACTGAATATTCGTTTTGAAAAATACCACCAACTTTTCCTCTTTAAAAATAACACTGAATATTCTTCCTGAAAAATACTACTGAATTTTCCTCTTGAAAAATAACACGGAATATTAATCTTGAAAAATACCACTGAATATTCGTCTTGAAAAATATCACTGAATATTCCTCTTGAAAAATACCATTGAATATTCCTCTTGAAAAATACCACTGACTATTCCTCTTAAAAAATACCACTGAATATTCCTCTTGAAAACTACTACTAAATATTCCTCTTAAAAAATACCATTGAATATTCCTCTTGAAAAATACCACTGAATTTTACTCTTGAAAAATGCCACTGAATATTACTCTTGAAAAATAGCACTGAATATTCCACTTGAAAAATACCACTGAATATTCCTCTTGAAAAATACCACTGAATATTCCTCTTGAAAAATACCACTGAATATCACTTTTAAAAAATACCACTTATTATTCCTCTTGAAAAATAACGCTGAATAATCCTCTTGAAAAATACAACTGAATATTCCTCTTGAGAAATACAACTAAATATTCCTCTTGAGAAATACAACTAAATAATCCTCTTGAGAAATACCACTGATTATCCTTCTTGAAAAATACCACTGAATATTCCTCTTAAAAAATGCCACTGAATATACCTCTTTGAAAATATCACTGAATATTCCTCTTGAAAAATACTACTGAATATTCTTCTTTAAAAATACCACTGAATATTCCTCTTGGAAAATACCACTGAATATTCCTCTTGAAAAATACCACGGAATATTAATCTTAAATAATACCACTGAATATTCGTCTTGAAAAATACCACTGAATATTCCTCTTGAAAAATACCATTGAATTATCCTCTTGAAAAATACCATTGTATATTCCTCTTGAAAAATACCACTGAATATTCCTCTTGAAAAATACCACTGAATATCCCTCTTAAAAAATACTACTGATAAGTTCTCTTGAAAAATACCGCTAAATATTCCTCTTGAAAAATACCACTGAATATTCCTCTCTTAAAATACCACTGAATATTCCTCTTGAAAAATACCACTGAATATTCCACTTGAAAAATACCGCTGAATAACCCTCTTGAAAAATACGACTGAATATTCATCTTGAAAAATACCACTGAATATTCATCTTGAAAAATACCACTCAATATTTTTCTTGCAAAATGACGCCGAATATTCCTCTTGAGAAATACCACTGAATATTCCTCTTGAAAAATACCACTGAATATTCCTCTTGGAAAATAGAATTAAATATTCCTTTTGAAAAATACCACAGAATGTTGCTCTTGAAAAATACCACTGAATAATCCTCTTGAAAAATACCACTGAATAATCCTCTCTAAAAATACCACTGAATATTCATCTTGAAAATACCACCGAATATTCCTCTTAAAAAATAACACTGAATATTCCTCTTGAAAAATACCATTGAATATTCCTCTTGTAGAATACTTCTGAATATTCCTCTTGAAAAATACCACTGAATATTCCTCTTGAAAAATACCACTGAATAGTCCTCTTGAAAAATACCATTGAATATTCCTCTTGCAAAATACCACTGAATATTCCTCTTGAAAAATACCACTGAATATTCCTCTTGAAAAATACCACTGAATATTCCTCTTGAAAAATACTACTGAATATTCCTCTAGAAAAATGCCACTGATAAATCCTCTTGAAAAATAACACTGAATATTCCTCTTGAAAAATACCTTTGAATATTCTTCTTAAAAAATACAACTAAATATTCCTCTTAAAAAATACCATTGAATAATCCTCTTGAAAAATAGCACTGAATATTCCTCTTTAAAAATACCACTGAATATTCCTCTTGAAAAACATCGCTGAATATTCCTCTTGAAAAATACTACGGAAAATTAATGTTGAAAAATACCATTGAATATTTCTCTTGAAAAAACCCACTAAATATTCCTCTTGAAAAATACCACTGAATATTCAACTTGAAAAATACCACTAAATATTCCTCTTTAAAAATACCACTAAATATTTCTCTTGAAAAATACCACTGAATATTCCTCTTGCAAAATACCACTGAATATTCCTCTTGAAAAATACCACTTAAAAGTTCTGTTGAAAAATACCGCTGAATATTCCTCTTCAAAAATACCACTGAATATTCCTCTTGAAAAATAGCACTGAATATTCCTCTTGAAAAATACCACTGAATATTCCTCTTAAAAAATACCACTGAATATTCTTCTTGAAAAATACCACTTAATATTCCTCTTGAAAAATACCACTGAATATTCCTCTTACAAAATACCACTGAATATTCCTATGGAAAAATACCACTGAATGTCCCTCTTGAAAAATACCACTGAAAAGTTCTGTTGAAAACTACCGCTGAATAATCCTCTTGAAAAATACCACTGAATATTCCTCTTGAAAAATACCACTGAATATTCATCTTGAAAAATTCCGCTGAATATTCCGCTTGAAAAATACCACTGCATATTCCTCTTGAAAAATACCACTGAATATTCATCTTAAAAAATACCACTCAATATTTCTCTTGCAAAATAACGCTGAATATTCCTCTTGAGAAAGACCACTGAATATTCTTCTTGAAAAATACCACTGAATATTCCTCTTGAAAAATAATATTAAATATTCCTCTTGAAAAATACCACTTAATATTCCTCTTGAAAAATACCGCTGAATGTTGCTCTTGAAAAATACCACTGAATCATCCTCTTGAAAAGAACCAATGAATAATCCTCTTTAAAAATTCCACTGAATATTCGTCTTGAAAAATACCACCGAACATTCATCTTGAAAAATAACACTGAATATTCTTCTTGAAAAATACCACTGAATATTCCTCTTGAAAAATACCATTGAATATTCCTCTTTTAAAATACCACTAAATATTTCTCTTGAAAAATACCACTGAATATTCCTCTTGCAAAATACCACTGAATATTCCTCTTGAAAAATACCACTTAAAAGTTCTGGTGAAAAATACCGCTGAATATTCCTCTTCAAAAATACCACTGAATATTCCTCTTGAAAAATAGCACTGAATATTCCTCTTGAAAAATACCACTGAATATTCCTCTTAAAAAATACCACTGAATATTCTTCTTGAAAAATACCACTTAATATTCCTCTTGAAAAATACCACTGAATATTCCTCTTACAAAATACCACTGAATATTCCTCTGGAAAAATACCACTGAATGTCCCTCTTGAAAAATACCACTGAAAAGTTCTGTTGAAAACTACTGCTGAATAATCCTCTTGAAAAATACCACTGAATATTCCTCTTGAAAAATACCACTGAATATTCATCTTGAAAAATACCGCTGAATATTCCGCTTGAAAAATACCACTGCATATTCCTCTTGAAAAATACCACTGAATATTCATCTTAAAAAATACCACTCAATATTTCTCTTGCAAAATAACGCTGAATATTCCTCTTGAGAAATACCACTGAATATTCTTCTTGAAAAATACCACTGAATATTCCTCTTGAAAAATAATATTAAATATTCCTCTTGCAAAATACCACTTAATATTCCTCTTGAAAAATACCGCTGAATGTTGCTCTTGAAAAATACCAGTGAATCATCCTCTTGAAAAGACCAATGAATAATCCTCTTTAAAAATTCCACTGAATATTCGTCTTGAAAAATACCACCGAACATTCATCTTGAAAAATAACACTGAATATTCTTCTTGAAAAATACCACTGAATATTCCTCTTGAAAAATACCATTGAATATTCCTCTTGAAAAATACCACTGAATATTCCTCTTAAAAAATACCACTGAATATTCCTCTTTAAAAATACCACTGAATATTCCTCTTGAAAAATACCACTGAATATTCATCTTGCAAAATACCACTGAATATTCATCTTGAAATATATTACCCAATATTTTTCTTGAAAAATAACGCTGAATATTTCTCTTGAAAAATACCACTGAATATTCCTCTTGAAAAATAACGCTGAATAATCCTCTTAAAAAATGCCACTGAATATACCTCTTTGAAAATATCACTGAATATTCCTCTTGAAAAATACTACTGAATATTCTTCTTTAAAAATACCACTGAATATTCCTCTTGGAAAATACCACTGAATATTCCTCTTGAAAAATACCACGGAATATTAATCTTAAATAATACCACTGAATATTCGTCTTGAAAAATACCACTGAATATTCCTCTTGAAAAATACCATTGAATTATCCTCTTGAAAAATACCATTGTATATTCCTCTTGAAAAATACCACTGAATATTCCTCTTGAAAAATACCACTGAATATCCCTCTTAAAAAATACTACTGATAAGTTCTCTTGAAAAATACCGCTAAATATTCCTCTTGAAAAATACCACTGAATATTCCTCTCTTAAAATACCACTGAATATTCCTCTTGAAAAATACCACTGAATATTCCACTTGAAAAATACCGCTGAATAACCCTCTTGAAAAATACGACTGAATATTCATCTTGAAAAATACCACTGAATATTCATCTTGAAAAATACCACTCAATATTTTTCTTGCAAAATGACGCCGAATATTCCTCTTGAGAAATACCACTGAATATTCCTCTTGAAAAATACCACTGAAAAATCCTCTCTAAAAATACCACTGAATATTCATCTTGAAAATACCACCGAATATTCCTCTTAAAAAATAACACTGAATATTCCTCTTGAAAAATACCATTGAATATTCCTCTTGTAGAATACTTCTGAATATTCCTCTTGAAAAATACTACTGAATATTCCTCTTGAAAAATACCACTGAATAGTCCTCTTGAAAAATACCATTGAATATTCCTCTTGCAAAATACCACTGAATATTCCTCTTGAAAAATACCACTGAATATTCCTCTTGAAAAATACCACTGAATATTCCTCTTGAAAAATACTACTGAATATTCCTCTAGAAAAATGCCACTGATAAATCCTCTTGAAAAATAACACTGAATATTCCTCTTGAAAAATACCTTTGAATATTCTTCTTAAAAAATACAACTAAATATTCCTCTTAAAAAATACCATTGAATAATCCTCTTGAAAAATAGCACTGAATATTCCTCTTTAAAAATACCACTGAATATTCCTCTTGAAAAACATCGCTGAATATTCCTCTTGAAAAATACTACGGAAAATTAATGTTGAAAAATACCATTGAATATTCCTCTTGAAAAAACCCACTAAATATTCCTCTTGAAAAATACCACTGAATATTCAACTTGAAAAATACCACTGAATATTCCTCTTTAAAAATACCACTAAATATTTCTCTTGAAAAATACCACTGAATATTCCTCTTGCAAAATACCACTGAATATTCCTCTTGAAAAATACCACTTAAAAGTTCTGTTGAAAAATACCGCTGAATATTCCTCTTCAAAAATACCACTGAATATTCCTCTTGAAAAATAGCACTGAATATTCCTCTTGAAAAATACCACTGAATAATCTTCTTGAAAAATACCACTTAATATTCCTCTTGAAAAATACCACTGAATATTCCTCTTACAAAATACCACTGAATATTCCTCTGGAAAAATACCACTGAATGTCCCTCTTGAAAAATACCACTGAAAAGTTCTGTTGAAAACTACCGCTGAATAATCCTCTTAAAAAATACCACTGAATATTCCTCTTGAAAAATACCACTGAATATTCATCTTGAAAAATTCCGCTGAATATTCCGCTTGAAAAATACCACTGCATATTCCTCTTGAAAAATACCACTGAATATTCATCTTAAAAAATACCACTCAATATTTCTCTTGCAAAATAACGCTGAATATTCCTCTTGAGAAATACCACTGAATATTCTACTTGAAAAATACCACTGAATATTCCTCTTGAAAAATAATATTAAATATTCCTCTTGCAAAATACCACTTAATATTCCTCTTGAAAAATACCGCTGAATGTTGCTCTTGAAAAATACCACTGAATCATCCTCTTGAAAAGAACCAATGAATAATCCTCTTTAAAAATTCCACCGAATATTCGTCTTGAAAAATACCACCGAACATTCATCTTGAAAAATAACACTGAATATTCTTCTTGAAAAATACCACTGAATATTCCTCTTGAAAAATACCATTGAATATTCCTCTTTTAAAATACCACTAAATATTTCTCTTGAAAAATACCACTGAATATTCCTCTTGCAAAATACCACTGAATATTCCTCTTGAAAAATACCACTTAAAAGTTCTGGTGAAAAATACCGCTGAATATTCCTCTTCAAAAATACCACTGAATATTCCTCTTGAAAAATAGCACTGAATATTCCTCTTGAAAAATACCACTGAATATTCCTCTTAAAAAATACCACTGAATATTCTTCTTGAAAAATACCACTTAATATTCCTCTTGAAAAATACCACTGAATATTCCTCTTACAAAATACCACTGAATATTCCTCTGGAAAAATACCACTGAATGTCCCTCTTGAAAAATACCACTGAAAAGTTCTGTTGAAAACTACTGCTGAATAATCCTCTTGAAAAATACCACTGAATATTCCTCTTGAAAAATACCACTGAATATTCATCTTGAAAAATACCGCTGAATATTCCGCTTGAAAAATACCACTGCATATTCCTCTTGAAAAATACCACTGAATATTCATCTTAAAAAATACCACTCAATATTTCTCTCGCAAAATAACGCTGAATATTCCTCTTGAGAAATACCACTGAATATTCTTCTTGAAAAATACCACTGAATATTCCTCTTGAAAAATAATATTAAATATTCCTCTTGCAAAATACCACTTAATATTCCTCTTGAAAAATACCGCTGAATGTTGCTCTTGAAAAATACCACTGAATCATCCTCTTGAAAAGACCAATGAATAATCCTCTTTAAAAATTCCACTGAATATTCGTCTTGAAAAATACCACCGAACATTCATCTTGAAAAATAACACTGAATATTCTTCTTGAAAAATACCACTGAATATTCCTCTTGAAAAATACCATTGAATATTCCTCTTGAAAAATACCACTGAATATTCCTCTTAAAAAATACCACTGAATATTCCTCTTGAAAAATACCACTGAATATTCCTCTTGAAAAATACCACTGAATATTCATCTTGCAAAATACCACTGAATATTCATCTTGAAATATATTACCCAATATTTTTCTTGAAAAATAACGCTGAATATTTCTCTTGAAAAATACCACTGAATATTCCTCTTGAAAAAAACCACTGAATATTCCTCTTGAAAAATACCGCTGAATATTCCTCTTGAAAAATACCACTGAATATTCCTCTTAAAAATACAACTAAATATTCCTCTTAAAAAATACCATTGATTATTCCTCTTGAAAAATACCACTGAATATTCTTCTTTAAAAATACCACTGAATATTCCTCTTGAAAAACACCACTGAATATTCCTCTTGGAAAATACTACGGAATATTAATCTTGAAAAATACCACTGAATATTCCTCTTGAAAAATACCACTAAATATTCCTCTTGAAAAATACCACTGAATATTCATCTTGAAAAATACCACTGAATATTCCTCTTGAAAAATACCACTGAATATTTCTCTTGAAAAATACCAGTGAATATTCCTGTTGAAAAATACCACTGATAATTCCTCTTGAAAAATACCACTTAAAAGTTCTGTTGAAAAATACCGCTGAATATTCCTCTTGAAAAATACCACTGAATATTCCTCTTGAAAAATACCACTGAATATTCCTCTTGAAAAATACCGCTGAATATTCCCCTTGAAAAATACCACTGCATATTCCTCTTGAAAAATACCACTGAATATTCATCTTAAAAAATACCACTTAATATTTCTCTTGCAAAATAATGCTGAATATTCCTCTTGAGAAATACCACTGAATATTCCTCTTGAAAAATACCACTGAATATTCCTCTTGAAAAATAATATTGAATATTCTTCTTGAAAAATACCACTTAATATTTCTCTTGAAAAATACCATTGAATGTTGCCCTTGAAAAATACCACTGAATAATCCTCTTGAAAAATACCACTGAATAATCCTCTTTAAAAATTCCACTGAATATTCGTCTTGAAAAATACCACCGAATATTCCTCTTGAAAAATACCACTGAATATTCCTCTTGAAAAATACCACTGAATATTCCTTTTGAAAAATACCATTAAATATTCCTTTTGAAAAATACCACTTAATATTCCTCTTGAGAAATACCACTGAATATTCCTCTTGAAAAATACCACTGAATAATCCTCTTGAAAAATACCACTGAATATTCCTCTATAAAAATACCACTGAATATTCCTCTTGAAAAATACCACTTAAAAATTCTGTTGAAAAATACCGCTGAATATTCCTCTTGAAAAATACCACTGAATATTCCTCTTGAAAAATAGCTCTGAATATTCCTCTTGAAAAATACCACTGAATATTCCTCTTGAAAAATACCACTGAATATTCGTCTTGAAAAATACCACTGAAGATTCCTCGGGAAAAATACCACTGAATATCCCTCTTGAAAAATACCACCAAAAAGTTCTGTTGAAAAATACCACTTAATATTCCACTTGAAATATACCACTGAATGTTGCTCTTGAAAAATACCACTGAATAATACTCTTGAAAAATACCACTGAATAATCCTCTGTAAAAATTCCACTGAATATTCGTCTTGAAAAATACCACCGAATATTCCTCTTGAAAAATAACACTGAATATTCTTCTTGAAAAATACCACTGAATATTCCTCTTGAAAAATACCATTGAATATTCCTCTTGAAAAATACCACTGAATATTCCTCTTGAAAAATACCACTGAATATTTCTCTTGAAAAATACCACTGAATATTCCTCTTGAAAAATACCACTGAATATTCATCTTGAAAAATACCACTGAATATTCATCTTGAAATATATCACCCAATATTTCTCTTGCAAAATAACGCTGAACACTCCTCTTGAAAAATACCACTGAATATTCCTCTTGAAAAATACAACTGAATATTCTTTAAAAATTCCACTGAATATTCGTCTTCAAAAATACCACCGAATATTCCTCTTGAAAAATACCACTGAATATTCCTCTTGAAAAATACCACTGAATATTCCTTTTGAAAAATACCATTAAATATTCCTTTTGAAAAATACCACTTAATATTGCTCTTGAGAAATACCACTGAATATTACTCTTGAAAAATACCACTGAATAATCCTCTTGAAAAATACCACTGAATATTCCTCTTTAAAAATACCACTGAATATTCCTCTTGAAAAATACCACTTAAAAATTCTGTTGAAAAATACCGCTGAATATTCCTCTTGAAAAATACCACTGAATATTCCTCTTGAAAAATAGCACTGAATATTCCTCTTGAAAAATAAAACTGAATATTCCTCTTGAAAAATACCACTGAATATTCGTCTTGAAAAATACCACTGAAGATTCCTCGGGAAAAATACCACTGAATATCCCTCTTGAAAAATACCACTGAAAAGTTCTGTTGAAAAATACCACTTAATATTCCTCTTGAAAAATACCACTGAATGTTGCTCTTGAAAAATACCACTGAATAATCCTCTTGAAAAATACCACTGAATAATCCTCTTTAAAAATTCCACTGAATATTCGTCTTGAAAAATACCACCGAATATTCCTCTTGAAAAATAACACTGAATGTCCTTCTTGAAAAATACCACTGAATATTCCTCTTGAAAAATACCATTGAATATTCCTCTTGAAAAATACCACTGAATATTCCTCTTGAAAAATACCACTGAATATTTCTCTTGAAAAATACCACTGAACATTCCTCTTGAAAAATACCACTGAATATTCATCTTGAAAAATACCACTGAATATTTATCTTGAATTATATCACCCAATATTTCTCTTGCAAAATAACGCTGAATATTCTTCTTGAAAAATACCACTGAATATTCCTCTTGAAAAATACCACTGAATATTCCTTTTGAAAAATACCATTAAATATTCCTTTTGAAAAATACCACTTAATATTCCTCTTGAAAAATACCACTGAATATTCCTCTTGAAAAATACCACTGAATAATCATCTTGAATAATACCACTGAATATTCCTCTTGAAAAATAGCACTAAATATTCCTCTTGAAAAATACCACTGAATATTCCTCTTGAAAAATACCACTGAATATTCGTCTTGAAAAATACCACTGAAGATTCCTCGGGAAAAATACCACTGAATATCCCTCTTGAAAAATACCACTGAAAAGTTCTGTTGAAAAATACCACTTAATATTCCTCTTGAAAAATACCACTGAATGTTGCTCTTGAAAAATACCACTGAATAATCCACTTGAAAAATACCACTGAATAATCCTCTTTAAAAATTCCACTGAATATTCGTCTTGAAAAATACCACCGAATATTCCTCTTGAAAAATAACACTGAATATTCTTCTTGAAAAATACCACTGAATATTCCTCTTGAAAAATACCATTGAATATTCCTCTTGAAAAATACCACTGAATATTCCTCTTGAAAAATACCACTGAATATTTCTCTTGAAAAATACCACTGAATATTCCTCTTGAAAAATACCACTGAATATTCATCTTGAAAAATACCACTGAATATTCATCTTGAAATATATCACCCAATATTTCTCTTGCAAAATAACGCTGAATATTCCTCTTGAAAAATACCACTGAATATTCCTTTTGAAAAATACCATTAAATATTCCTTTTGAAAAATACCACTTAATATTCCTCTTGAGAAATACCACTGAATATTCCTCTTGAAAAATACCACTGAATAATCCTCTTGAAAAATACCACTGAATATTCCTCTTTAAAAATACCACTGAATATTCCTCTTGAAAAATACCACTTAAAAATTCTGTTGAAAAATACCGCTGAATATTCCTCTTGAAAAATAGCACTGAATATTCCTCTTGAAAAATAGCACTGAATATTCCTCTTGAAAAATAACACTGAATTTCCTCTTGAAAAATACCACTGAATATTCGTCTTGAAAAATACCACTGAAGATTCCTCGGGAAAAATACCACTGAATATCCCTCTTGAAAAATACCACTGAAAAGTTCTGTTGAAAAATACCACTTAATATTCCTCTTGAAAAATACCACTGAATATTGCTCTTGAAAAATACCACTGAATAATACTCTTGAAAAATACCACTGAATAATCCTCTGTAAAAATTCCACTGAATATTCGTCTTGAAAAATACCACCGAATATTCCTCTTGAAAAATAACACTGAATATTCTTCTTGAAAAATACCACTGAATATTCCTCTTGAAAAATACCATTGAATATTCCTCTTGAAAATACCACTGAATATTCCTCTTGAAAAATACCACTGAATATTTCTCTTGAAAAATACCACTGAATATTCCTCTTGAAAAATACCACTGAATATTCCTTTTGAAAAATACCATTAAATATTCCTTTTGAAAAATACCACTTAATATTCCTCTTGAGAAATACCACTGAATATTCCTCTTGAAAAATACCACTGAATAATCCTCTTGAAAAATACCACTGAATATTCCTCTATAAAAATACCACTGAATATTCCTCTTGAAAAATACCACTTAAAAATTCTGTTGAAAAATACCGCTGAATATTCCTCTTGAAAAATACCACTGAATATTCCTCTTGAAAAATAGCACTGAATATTCCTCTTGAAAAATACCACTGAATATTCCTCTTGAAAAATACCACTGAATATTCGTCTTGAAAAATACCACTGAAGATTCCTCGGGAAAAATACCACTGAATATCCCTCTTGAAAAATACCACTGAAAAGTTCTGTTGAAAAATACCACTTAATATTCCTCTTGAAAAATACCACTGAATGTTGCTCTTGAAAAATACCACTGAATAATACTCTTGAAAAATACCACTGAATAATCCTCTGTAAAAATTCCACTGAATATTCGTCTTGAAAAATACCACCGAATATTCCTCTTGAAAAATAACACTGAATATTCTTCTTGAAAAATACCACTGAATATTCCTCTTGAAAAATACCATTGAATATTCCTCTTGAAAAATACCACTGAATATTCCTCTTGAAAAATACCACTGAATATTTCTCTTGAAAAATACCACTGAATATTCCTCTTGAAAAATACCACTGAATATTCATCTTGAAAAATACAACTGAATATTCATCTTGAAATATATCACCCAATATTTCTCTTGCAAAATAACGCTGAACATTCCTCTTGAAAAATACCACTGAATATTCCTCTTGAAAAATACCACTGAATATTCTTTAAAAATTCCACTGAATATTCGTCTTGAAAAATACCACCGAATATTCCTCTTGAAAAATACCACTGAATATTCCTCTTGAAAAATACCACTGAATATTCCTTTTGAAAAATACCATTAAATATTCCTTTTGAAAAATACCACTTAATATTCCTCTTGAGAAATACCACTGAATATTACTCTTGAAAAATACCACTGAATAATCCTCTTGAAAAATACCACTGAATATTCCTCTTTAAAAATACAACTGAATATTCCTCTTGAAAAATACCACTTAAAAATTCTGTTGAAAAATACCGCTGAATATTCCTCTTGAAAAATACCACTGAATATTCCTCTTGAAAAATAGCACTGAATATTCCTCTTGAAAAATACCACTGAATATTCCTCTTGAAAAATACCACTGAATATTCGTCTTGAAAAATACCACTGAAGATTCCTCGGGAAAAATACCACTGAATATCCCTCTTGAAAAATACCACTGAAAAGTTCTGTTGAAAAATACCACTTAATATTCCTCTTGAAAAATACCACTGAATGTTGCTCTTGAAAAATACCACTGAATAATACTCTTGAAAAATACCACTGAATAATCCTCTGTAAAAATTCCACTGAATATTCGTCTTGAAAAATACCACCGAATATTCCTCTTGAAAAATAACACTGAATATTCTTCTTGAAAAATACCACTGAATATTCCTCTTGAAAAATATCATTGAATATTCCTCTTGAAAAATACCACTGAATATTCCTCTTGAAAAATACCACTGAATATTTCTCTTGAAAAATACCACTGAATATTCCTCTTGCAAAATAACGCTGAACATTCCTCTTGAAAAATACCACTGAATATTCCTCTTGAAAAATACCACTGAATATTCTTTAAAAATTCCACTGAATATTCGTCTTGAAAAATACCACCGAATATTCCTCTTGAAAAATACCACTGAATATTCCTCTTGAAAAATACCACTGAATATTCCTTTTGAAAAATACCATTAAATATTCCTTTTGAAAAATACCACTTTATATTCCTCTTGAGAAATACCACTGAATATTCCTCTTGAAAAATACCACTGAATAATCCTCTTGAAAAATACCACTGAATATTCCTCTATAAAAATACCACTGAATATTCCTCTTGAAAAATACCACTTAAAAATTCTGTTGAAAAATACCGCTGAATATTCCTCTTGAAAAATACCACTGAATATTCCTCTTGAAAAATAGCACTGAATATTCCTCTTGAAAAATACTACTGAATATTCCTCTTGAAAAATACCACTGAATATTCGTCTTGAAAAATACCACTGAAGATTCCTCGGGAAAAATACCACTGAATATTCCTCTTGAAAAATACCACTGAAAAGTTCTGTTGAAAAATACCACTTAATATTCCTCTTGAAAAATACCACTGAATGTTGCTCTTGAAAAATACCACTGAATAATACTCTTGAAAAATACCACTGAATAATCCTCTGTAAAAATTTCACTGAATATTCGTCTTGAAAAATACCACCGAATATTCCTCTTGAAAAATAACACTGAATATTCTTCTTAAAAAATACCACTGAATATTCCTCTTGAAAAATACCATTGAATATTCCTCTTGAAAAATACCACTGAATATTCCTCTTGAAAAATACCACTGAATATTTCTCTTGAAAAATACCACTGAATATTCCTCTTGAAAAATACCACTGAATATTCATCTTGAAAAATACCACTGAATATTCATCTTGAAATATATCACCCAATATTTCTCTTGAAAAATAACGCTGAACATTCCTCTTGAAAAATACCACTGAATATTCCTCTTGAAAAATACCACTGAATATTCTTTAAAAATTCCACTGAATATTCGTCTTGAAAAATACCACCGAATATTCCTCTTCAAAAATACCACTGAATATTCCTCTTCAAAAATACCACTGAATATTCCTCTTGAAAAATACCACTGAATATTACTCTTGAAAAATACCACTGAATAATCCTCTTGAAAAATACCACTGAATATTCCTCTTGAAAAATATCACTGAATATTCCTCTTGAAAAATACCACTTAAAAATTCTGTTGAAAAATACCGCTGAATATTCCTCTTGAAAAATACCACTGAATATTCCTCTTGAAAAATAGCACTGAATATTTCTCTTAAAAAATACCACTGAATATTCCTCTTGAAAAATACCACTGAATATTCGTCTTGAAAAATACCACTGAAGATTTCTCGGGAAAAATACCACTGAATATCCCTCTTGAAAAATACCACTGAAAAGTTCTGTTGAAAAATACCACTTAATATTCCTCTTGAAAAATACCACTGAATGTTGCTCTTGAAAAATACCACTGAATAATCCTCTTGAAAAATACCACTGAATAATCCTCTTTAAAAATTCCACTGAATATTCGTCTTGAAAAATACCACCGAATATTCCTCTTGAAAAATAACACTGAATATCCTTCTTGAAAAATATCACTGAATATTCCTCTTGAAAAATACCATTGAATATTCCTCTTGAAAAATACCACTGAATATTCCTCTTGAAAAATACCACTGAATATTTCTCTTGAAAAATACCACTGAATATTGCTCTTGAAAAATACCACTGAATATTCATCTTGAAAAATACCACTGAATATTCCTCTTGAAAAATACCACTGAATATTCCTTTTGGAAAATACCATTAAATATTCCTTTTGAAAAATACCACTTAATATTCCTCTTGAAAAATACCACTGAATATTCCTCTTGAAAAATACCACTGAATAATCCTCTTGAATAATACCACTTAATATTCCTCTTGAAAAATAGCACTGAATATTCCTCTTCAAAAATACCACTGAATATTCCTCTTGAAAAATACCACTGAATAATCCTCTTTAAAAATTCCACTGAATATTCGTCTTGAAAAATACCACCGAATATTCATCTTGAAAAATAACACTGAATATTCTTCTTGAAAAATTCCACTGAATATTCCTCTTGAAAAATACCATTGAATATTCCTCTTGAAAAATACCACTGAATATTCCTCTTGAAAAATACCACTGAATATTTCTCTTGAAAAATACCACTGAATATTCCTCTTGAAAAATACCACTGAATATTCATCTTGAAAAATACCACTGAATATTCATCTTGAAATATATCACCCAATATTTCTCTTGCAAAATAACGCTGAATATTCCTCTT
Organism: Atherix ibis; assembly: GCA_958298945.1. Lineage (NCBI taxonomy): Eukaryota > Metazoa > Arthropoda > Insecta > Diptera > Athericidae > Atherix > Atherix ibis. Next base: position 43,540,095 of record OY282609.1, on the reverse strand, counting down.
GAAAAATATCACTGAATATTCCTCTTGAAAAATACCACTGAATATTCTTTAAAAATTCCACAGAATATTCATCTTGAAAAATACCACCGAATATTCCTCTTGAAAAATACCACTGAATATTCCTCTTGAAAAATACCACTGAATATTCCTTTTGAAAAATACCATTAAATATTCCTTTTGAAAAATACCACTTAATATTCCTCTTCAGAAATACCACTGAATATTCCTCTTGAAAAATACCACTGAATAATCCTCTTGAAAAATACCACTGAATATTCCTCTTTAAAAATACCACTGAATATTCCTCTTGAAAAATACCACTTAAAAATTCTGTTGAAAAATACCGCTGAATATTCCTCTTGAAAAATACCACTGAATATTCCTCTTGAAAAATAGCACTGAATATTCCTCTTGAAAAATACCACTGAATATTCATCTTGAAAAATACCACTGAATATTCGTCTTGAAAAATACCACTGAAGATTCCTCGGGAAAAATACCACTGAATATCCCTCTTGAAAAATACCACTGAAAAGTTCTGTTGAAAAATACCACTTAATATTCCTCTTGAAAAATACCACTGAATGTTGCTCTTGAAAAATACCACTGAATATTCCTTTTGAAAAATACCATTAAATATTCCTTTTGAAAAATACCACTTAATATTCCTCTTGAAAAATACCACTGAATATTCCTCTTGAAAAATACCACTGAATAATCCTCTTGAATAATACCACTGAATAATCCTCTTTAAAAATATCACCGTATATTCCTCTTGAAAAATACCACTGAATATTCCTCTTGAAAAATACCACTGAATATTCCTCTTGAAAAATACTACTTAATATTCCTCTATAAAAATACCACTGATAAATCCTCTTGAAAAATAACACTGAATATTCCTCTTGAAAAATACCTTTGAATATTCCTCTTAAAAAATACAACTAAATATTCCTCTTAAAAAATACCATTGAATCATCCTCTTGAAAAATACCACTGAATATTCCTCTTGAAAAATACCACTGAATATTCCTTCTGAAAAATACCACTGAATATTCCACTTGAAAAATACCACTGAATATTCCTCTTGAAAAATATCACTGAATATTCCTCTTGAAAAATACAACTGAATATTGCTTTTTAAAAAAATATCACTGTATATTCTTCTTGAAAAATACCACTGAATATTCCTCTTGAAAAATACCATTGAATATTCCTCTTGCAAAATACCACTGAATATTCCACTTGAAAAATACCACTGAATATTCCTCTTGAAAAATACCAGTGAATATTCCTCTTGAAAAATACCACTGAATATTCATCTTGAAAAATACCACTGAATATTCATCTTGAATTATATCACCCAATATTTCTCTTGAAAAACAACGCTGAATATTCCTCTTGAAAAATACCACTGAATATTCCTCTTGAAAAATACCACTGAATATTCCTTTTGAAAAATACCATTAAATATTCCTCTTGAAAAATACCACTTAATATTCCTCTTGAAAAATACCACTGAATATTCCTCTTGAAAAATACCACTGAATAATCCTCTTGAAAAATACCACTGAATAATCCTCTTTAAAAATGCCACCAAATATTCCTCTTGAAAAATACCACTGAATATTCGTCTTAAAAAATACCACTCAATATTTCTCTTGCAAAATAACGCTGAATAATCCTCTTGAGAAATACCACTGAATATTCCTCTTGAAAAATACCACTGAATATTCCTCTTGAAAAATAATATTGAATATTCCTCTTGAAAAATACCACTGAATATTCCTCTTGAAAAATACCACTGAATATTTCTCTTGAAAAATACCACTGAATGTTGCTCTTGAAAAATACCACTGAATAATCCTCTTGAAAAATACCACTGAATAATCCTCTTTAAAAATTCCGCTGAATATTCGTCTTGAAAAATACCACCGAATGTTCCTCTTGACAAATAACACTGAATATTTCTCTTGAAAAATACCACTGAATATTCCTCTTAAAAAATACCACTGAATATTCATCTTGAAAAATACCACTGAATATTCATCTTGAAATATATCACCCAATATTTCTCTTGCAAAATAACGCTGAATATTCCTCTTGAAAAATACCACTGAATATTCCTCTTGAAAAATACCACTGAATATTCCTCTTGAAAAATACCATTGAATATTCCTCTTGAAAAATTCCACTGAATATTCCTCTTGAAAAATACCACTGAATATTTCTCTTGAAAAATACCACTGAATATTCCTCTTGAAAAATACCACTGAATATTCATCTTGAAAAATACCACTGAATATTCATCTTGAAATATATCACCCAATATTTCTCTTGCAAAATAACGCTGAATATTCCTCTTGAAAAATACCACTGAATATTCCTCTTGAAAAATACCACTGAATATTCCTTTTGAAAAATACCATTAAATATTCCTTTTGAAAAATACAACTTAATATTCCTCTTGAAAAATACCACTGAATATTCCTCTTGAAAAATACCACTGAATAATCCTCTTGAATAATACCACTGAATAATCCTCTTTAAAAATATCACCGAATATTCCTCTTGAAAAATACCACTGAATATTCCTCTTGAAAAATACCACTGAATATTCCTCTTGAAAAATACTACTGAATATTCCTCTATAAAAATACCACTGATAAATCCTCTTGAAAAATAACACTGAATATTCCTCTTGAAAAATACCTTTGAATATTCCTCTTAAAAAATACAACTAAATATTCCTCTTAAAAAATACCATTGAATAATCCTCTTGAAAAATACCACTGAATATTCCTCTTGAAAAATACCACTGAATATTCCTTCTGAAAAATACCACTGAATATTCCACTTGAAAAATACCACTGAATATTCCTCTTGAAAAATATCACTGAATATTCCCCTTGAAAAATACAACTGAATATTGCTTTTTAAAAAAATATCACTGAATATTCTTCTTGAAAAATACCACTGAATATTCCTCTTGAAAAATACCATTGAATATTCCTCTTGCAAAATACCACTGAATATTCCACTTGAAAAATACCACTGAATATTCCTCTTGAAAAATACCAGTGAATATTCCTCTTGAAAAATACCACTGAATATTCATCTTGAAAAATACCACTGAATATTCATCTTGAATTATATCACCCAATATTTCTCTTGAAAAACAACGCTGAATATTCCTCTTGAAAAATACCACTGAATATTCCTCTTGAAAAATACCACTGAATATTCCTTTTGAAAAATACCATTAAATATTCCTCTTGAAAAATACCACTTAATATTCCTCTTGAAAAATACAACTGAATATTCCTCTTGAAAAATACCACTGAATAATCCTCTTGAAAAATACCACTGAATAATCCTCTTTTAAAATGCCACCAAATATTCCTCTTGAAAAATACCACTGAATATTCATCTTAAAAAATACCACTCAATATTTCTCTTGCAAAATAACGCTGAATAATCCTCTTGAGAAATACCACTGAATATTCCTCTTGAAAAATACCACTGAATATTCCTCTTGAAAAATAATATTGAATATTCCTCTTGAAAAATACCACTTAATATTCCTCTTGAAAAATACCACTGAATGTTGCTCTTGAAAAATACCACTGAATAATCCTCCTGAAAAATACCACTGAATAATCCTCTTTAAAAATTCCACTGAATATTCGTCTTGAAAAATACCACCGAATATTCCTCTTGAAAAATACCATTGAATATTCCTCTTGCAAAATACCACTGAATATTCCACTTGAAAAATAATATTGAATATTCCTCTTGAAAAATACCACTGAATATTCCTCTTGAAAAATACCACTGAATATTCCTCTTGAAAAATAATATTGAATATTCCTCTTGAAAAATACCACTGAATATTCCTCTTGAAAAATACCACTGAATATTTCTCTTGAAAAATACCACTGAATGTTGCTCTTGAAAAATACCACTGAATAATCCTCTTGAAAAATACCACTGAATAATCCTCTTTAAAAATTCCGCTGAATATTCGTCTTGAAAAATACCACCGAATGTTCCTCTTGACAAATAACACTGAATATTTCTCTTGAAAAATACCACTGAATATTCCTCTTAAAAAATACCACTGAATATTCATCTTGAAAAATACCACTGAATATTCATCTTGAAATATATCACCCAATATTTCTCTTGCAAAATAACGCTGAATATTCCTCTTGAAAAATACCACTGAATATTCCTCTTGAAAAATACCACTGAATATTCCTCTTGAAAAATACCATTGAATATTCCTCTTGAAAAATACCACTGAATATTCCTCTTGAAAAATACCACTGAATATTTCTCTTGAAAAATACCACTGAATATTCCTCTTGAAAAATACCACTGAATATTCATCTTGAAAAATACCACTGAATATTCATCTTGAAATATATCACCCAATATTTCTCTTGCAAAATAACGCTGAATATTCCTCTTGAAAAATACCACTGAATATTCCTCTTGAAAAATACCACTGAATATTCCTTTTGAAAAATACCATTAAATATTCCTTTTGAAAAATACAACTTAATATTCCTCTTGAAAAATACCACTGAATATTCCTCTTGAAAAATACCACTGAATAATCCTCTTGAATAATACCACTGAATAATCCTCTTTAAAAATATCACCGAATATTCCTCTTGAAAAATACCACTGAATATTCCTCTTGAAAAATACCACTGAATATTCTTCTTGAAAAATACTACTGAATATTCCTCTATAAAAATACCACTGATAAATCCTCTTGAAAAATAACACTGAATATTCCTCTTGAAAAATACCTTTGAATATTCCTCTTAAAAAATACAACTAAATATTCCTCTTAAAAAATACCATTGAATAATCCTCTTGAAAAATACCACTGAATATTCCTCTTGAAAAATACCACTGAATATTCCTTCTGAAAAATACCACTGAATATTCCACTTGAAAAATACCACTGAATATTCCTCTTAATAAATATCACTGAATATTCCCCTTGAAAAATACAACTGAATATTGCTTTTTAAAAAAATATCACTGAATATTCTTCTTGAAAAATACCACTGAATATTCCTCTTGAAAAATACCATTGAATATTCCTCTTGCAAAATACCACTGAATATTCCACTTGAAAAATACCACTGAATATTCCTCTTGAAAAATACCAGTGAATATTCCTCTTGAAAAATACCACTGAATATTCATCTTGAAAAATACCACTGAATATTCATCTTGAATTATATCACCCAATATTTCTCTTGAAAAACAACGCTGAATATTCCTCTTGAAAAATACCACTGAATATTACTCTTGAAAAATACCACTGAATATTCCTTTTGAAAAATACCATTAAATATTCCTCTTGAAAAATACCACTTAATATTCCTCTTGAAAAATACAACTGAATATTCCTCTTGAAAAATACCACTGAATAATCCTCTTGAAAAATACCACTGAATAATCCTCTTTTAAAATGCCACCAAATATTCCTCTTGAAAAATACCACTGAATATTCATCTTAAAAAATACCACTCAATATTTCTCTTGCAAAATAACGCTGAATAATCCTCTTGAGAAATACCACTGAATATTCCTCTTGAAAAATACCACTGAATATTCCTCTTGAAAAATAATATTGAATATTCCTCTTGAAAAATACCACTTAATATTCCTCTTGAAAAATACCACTGAATGTTGCTCTTGAAAAATACCACTGAATAATCCTCCTGAAAAATACCACTGAATAATCCTCTTTAAAAATTCCACTGAATATTCGTCTTGAAAAATACCACCGAATATTCCTCTTGAAAAATACCATTGAATATTCCTCTTGCAAAATACCACTGAATATTCCACTTGAAAAATACCACTGAATAATCCTCTTGAAAAATACCAGTGAATATTCCTCTTGAAAAATACCACTGAATATTCATCTTGAAAAATACCACTGAATATTCATCTTGAATTATATCACCCAATATTTCTCTTGAAAAACAACGCTGAATATTCCTCTTGAAAAATACCACTGAATATTCCTCTTGAAAAATACCACTGAATATTCCTTTTGAAAAATACCATTAAATATTCCTCTTGAAAAATACCACTTAATATTCCTCTTGAAAAATACAACTGAATATTTCTCTTGAAAAATACCACTGAATAATCCTCTTGAAAAATACCACTGAATAATCCTCTTTTAAAATGCCACCAAATATTCCTCTCGAAAAATACCACTGAATATTCATCTTAAAAAATACCACTCAATATTTCTCTTGCAAAATAACGCTGAATAATCCTCTTGAGAAATACCACTGAATATTCCTCTTGAAAAATAACACTGAATATTCCTCTTGAAAAATAATATTGAATATTCCTCTTGAAAAATACCACTTAATATTCCTCTTGAAAAATACCACTGAATGTTGCTCTTGAAAAATACCACTGAATAATCCTCCTGAAAAATACCACTGAATAATCCTCTTTAAAAATTCCACTGAATATTCGTCTTGAAAAATACCACCGAATATTCCTCTTGAAAAATACCACTGAATATTCCTCTTTAAAAATACCACTGAATAATCCTCTTGAAAAATACCACTGAATCTTCATCTTCAAAAATACCACTGAATAATCCTCTTTAAAAATTCCACTGAATATTCGTCTTGAAAAATACCACCGAATATTCCTCTTGAAAAATAACACTGAATATTCTTCTTGAAAAATACCACTGAATATTCCTCTTGAAAAATACCATTGAATATTCCTCTTGAAAAATACCACTGAATATTCCTCTTGAAAAATACCACTGAATATTTCTCTTGAAAAATACCACTAAATATTCCTCTTGAAAAATACCACTCAATATTCATCTTGAAAAATACCACTGAATATTCATCTTGAATTATATCACCCAATATTTCTCTTGAAAAACAACGCTGAATATTCCTCTTGAAAAATACCACTGAATATTCCTCTTGAAAAATACCACTGAATATTCCTTTTGAAAAATACCATTAAATATTCCTCTTGAAAAATACCACTTAATATTCCTCTTGAAAAATACAACTGAATATTCCTCTTGAAAAATACCACTGAATAATCCTCTTGAAAAATACCACTGAATAATCCTCTTTTAAAATGCCACCAAATATTCCTCTTGAAAAATACCACTGAATATTCATCTTAAAAAATACCACTCAATATTTCTCTTGAAAAATACCACTGAATATTCCTCTTGAAAAATACCATTGAATATTCCTCTTGAAAAATACCACTGAATATTCCTCTTGAAAAATACCACTGAATATTTCTCTTGAAAAATACCACTAAATATTCCTCTTGAAAAATACCACTCAATATTCATCTTGAAAAATACCACTGAATATTCATCTTGAATTATATCACCCAATATTTCTCTTGAAAAACAACGCTGAATATTCCTCTTGAAAAATACCACTGAATATTCCTCTTGAAAAATACCACTGAATATTCCTTTTGAAAAATACCATTAAATATTCCTCTTGAAAAATACCACTGAACAATCCTCTTTTAAAATGCCACCAAATATTCCTCTTGAAAAATACCACTGAATATTCATTTTAAGAAATACCACTCAATATTTCTCTTGCAAAATAACGCTGAATAATCCTCTTGAGAAATACCACTGAATATTCCTCTTGAAAAATACCACTGAATATTCCTCTTGAAAAATAATATTGAATATTCCTCTTAAAAAATACCACTTAATATTCCTCTTGAAAAATACCACTGAATGTTGCTCTTGAAAAATACCACTGAATAATCCTCCTGAAAAATACCACTGAATAATCCTCTTTAAAAATTCCACTGAATATTCGTCTTGAAAAATACCACCGAATATTCCTCTTGAAAAATACCACTGAATATTCCTCTTTAAAAATACCACTGAATAATCCTCTTGAAAAATACCACTGAATCTTCATCTTCAAAAATACCACTGAATAATCCTCTTTAAAAATTCCACTGAATATTCGTCTTGAAAAATACCACCAAATATTCCTCTTGAAAAATAACACTGAATATTTTTCTTGAAAAATACCACTGAATATTCCTCTTGAAAAATACCATTGAATATTCCTCTTGAAAAATACCACTGAATATTCCTCTTGAAAAATACCACTGAATATTTCTCTTGAAAAATACCACTAAATATTCCTCTTGAAAAATACCACTCAATATTCATCTTGAAAAATACCACTGAATATTCATCTTGAAATATATCACCCAATATTTCTCTTGCAAAATAACGCTGAATATTCCTCTTGAAAAATACCACTGAATATTCCTCTTGAAAAATACCACTGAATATTCCTTTTGAAAAATACCATTAAATATTCCTTCTGAAAAATACCACTTAATATTCCTCTTGAAAAATACCACTGAATATTCCTCTTGAAAAATACCGCTGAATATTCCCCTTGAAAAATACCACTGCATATTCCTCTTGAAAAATACCACTGAATATTCATCTTAAAAAATACCACTCAATATTTCTCTTGCAAAATAACGCTGAATATTCCTCTTGAGAAATACCACTGAATATTCCTCTTGAAAAATACCACTGAATGTTGCTCTTGAAAAATACCACTGAATAATCCTCTTGAAAAATACCACTGAATAATCCTCTCTAAAAATTACACTGAATATTCGTCTTGAAATATACCACCGAATATTCCTCTTGAAAAATAACACTGAATATTCTTCTTGAAAAATACCACTGAATATTCCTCTTGAAAAATACCATTGAATATTCCTCTTGAAAAATACCACTGAATATTCCCCTTGAAAAATACCACTGAATATTTCTCTTGAAAAATACCACTGAATATTCCTCTTGAAAAATACCACTGAATATTCATTTTAAAAAATACCACTGAATATTCCTCTTGAAAAATACCACTTAAAAATTCTGTTGAAAAATACCGCTGAATATTCCCCTTGACGAATACCACTGAATATTCCTCTTGAAAAATACCGCTGAATATTCCTCTTGAAAAATACCGCTGAATATTCCCCTTGAAAAATACCACTGCATATTCCTCTTGAAAAATACCACTGAATATTCATCTTAAAAAATACCACTCAATATTTCTCCTGCAAAATAACGCTGAATATTCCTCTTGAGAAATACCACTGAATATTCCTCTTGAAAAATACCACTGAGTATTCCTCTTGAAAAATAATATTGAATATTCCTCTTGAAAAATACCACTGAATATTCCTCTTGAAAAATACCACTGAATATTTCTCTTGAAAAATACCACTGAATATTCCTCTTGAAAAATACCACTGAATATTCTTCTTGAAAAATACCACTGAATATTCCTCTTGAAAAATACCATTGAATATTCCTCTTGAAAAATACCACTGAATATTCCTCTTGAAAAATACCACTGAATATTTCTCTTGAAAAATACCATTGAATATTCCTCTTGAAAAATACCACTGAATATTCATCTTGAAAAATACCACTGAATATTCATCTTGAAATATATCACCCAATATTTCTCTTGCAAAATAACGCTGAATATTCCTCTTGAAAAATACCACTGAATATTTCTCTTGAAAAATACCACTGAATATTGCTTTTGAAAAATACCATTAAATATTCCTTTTAAAAAATACCACTTAATATTCCTCTTGAAAAATACCACTGAATATTCCTCTTGAAAAATACCACTGAATAATCCTCTTGAAAAATACCACTGAATAATCCTCTTTAAAAATACCACCGAATATTCCTCTTGAAAAATACCACTGAATATTCCTCTTGAAAAATACCACTGAATATTCCTCTTGAAAAATACTACTGAATATTCCTCTTAAAAAATACCATTGAATAATCCTCTTGAAAAATACCACTGAATATTCCTCTTGAAAAATACCACTGAATATTCCTTCTGAAAAATACCACTTAATATTCCACTTGAAAAATACCACTGAATATTCCTCTTGAAAAATACCACTGAATATTCCTCTTGAAAAATACCACTGAATATTGATTTTAAAAAATATCACTGAATATTCTTCTTGAAAAATACCACTGAATATTCCTCTTGAAAAATACAATTGAATATTCCTCTTGAAAAATAACACTGAATAATCCTCTTTAAAAATACCACCGAATATTCCTCTTGAAAAATACCACTGAATATTCCTCTTGAAAAATACCACTGAATATTTCTCTTGAAAAATACTACTGAATATTCCTCTAGAAAAATACTACTGAATATTTATCTTGAAAAATAACACTGAATATTCCTCTTGAAAAATACCTTTGAATATTCCTCTTAAAAAATACAACTAAATATTCCTCTTAAAAAATACCATTGAATAATCCTCTTGAAAAATACCACTGAATATTCCTCTTGAAAAATACTACTGAATATTTATCTTGAAAAATAACACTGAATATTCCTCTTGAAAAATACCTTTGAATATTCCTCTTAAAAAATACAACTAAATATTCCTCTTAAAAAATACCACTGCATATTCCTCTTGAAAAATACCACTGAATATTCATCTTAAAAAATACCACTCAATATTTCTCCTGCAAAATAACGCTGAATATTCCTCTTGAGAAATACCACTGAATATTCCTCTTGAAAAATACCACTGAGTATTCCTCTTGAAAAATAATATTGAATATTCCTCTTGAAAAATACCACTGAATATTCCTCTTGAAAAATACCACTGAATATTTCTCTTGAAAAATACCACTGAATATTCCTCTTGAAAAATACCACTGAATATTCTTCTTGAAAAATACCACTGAATATTCCTCTTGAAAAATACCATTGAATATTCCTCTTGAAAAATACCACTGAATATTCCTCTTGAAAAATACCACTGAATATTTCTCTTGAAAAATACCATTGAATATTCCTCTTGAAAAATACCACTGAATATTCATCTTGAAAAATACCACTGAATATTCATCTTGAAATATATCACCCAATATTTCTCTTGCAAAATAACGCTGAATATTCCTCTTGAAAAATACCACTGAATATTTCTCTTGAAAAATACCACTGAATATTGCTTTTGAAAAATACCATTAAATATTCCTTTTAAAAAATACCACTTAATATTCCTCTTGAAAAATACCACTGAATATTCCTCTTGAAAAATACCACTGAATAATCCTCTTGAAAAATACCACTGAATAATCCTCTTTAAAAATACCACCGAATATTCCTCTTGAAAAATACCACTGAATATACCTCTTAAAAAATACCACTGAATATTCCTCTTGAAAAATACTACTGAATATTCCTCTTAAAAAATACCATTGAATAATCCTCTTGAAAAATACCACTGAATATTCCTCTTGAAAAATACCACTGAATATTCCTTCTGAAAAATACCACTTAATATTCCACTTGAAAAATACCACTGAATATTCCTCTTGAAAAATACCACTGAATATTCCTCTTGAAAAATACCACTGAATATTGATTTTAAAAAATATCACTGAATATTCTTCTTGAAAAATACCACTGAATATTCCTCTTGAAAAATACAATTGAATATTCCTCTTGAAAAATACCACTGAATAATCCTCTTTAAAAATACCACCGAATATTCCTCTTGAAAAATACCACTGAATATTCCTCTTGAAAAATACCACTGAATATTTCTCTTGAAAAATACTACTGAATATTCCTCTAGAAAAATACTACTGAATATTTATCTTGAAAAATAACACTGAATATTCCTCTTGAAAAATACCTTTGAATATTCCTCTTAAAAAATACAACTAAATATTCCTCTTAAAAAATACCATTGAATAATCCTCTTGAAAAATACCACTGAATATTCCTCTTGAAAAATACTACTGAATATTTATCTTGAAAAATAACACTGAATATTCCTCTTGAAAAATACCTTTGAATATTCCTCTTAAAAAATACAACTAAATATTCCTCTTAAAAAATACCACTGCATATTCCTCTTGAAAAATACCACTGAATATTCATCTTAAAAAATACCACTCAATATTTCTCCTGCAAAATAACGCTGAATATTCCTCTTGAGAAATACCACTGAATATTCCTCTTGAAAAATACCACTGAGTATTCCTCTTGAAAAATAATATTGAATATTCCTCTTGAAAAATACCACTGAATATTCCTCTTGAAAAATACCACTGAATATTTCTCTTGAAAAATACCACTGAATATTCCTCTTGAAAAATACCACTGAATATTCTTCTTGAAAAATACCACTGAATATTCCTCTTGAAAAATACCATTGAATATTCCTCTTGAAAAATACCACTGAATATTCCTCTTGAAAAATACCACTGAATATTTCTCTTGAAAAATACCACTGAATATTCCTCTTGAAAAATACCACTGAATATTCATCTTGAAAAATACCACTGAATATTCATCTTGAAATATATCACCCAATATTTCTCTTGCAAAATAACGCTGAATATTCCTCTTGAAAAATACCACTGAATATTTCTCTTGAAAAATACCACTGAATATTGCTTTTGAAAAATACCATTAAATATTCCTTTTAAAAAATACCACTTAATATTCCTCTTGAAAAATACCACTGAATATTCCTCTTGAAAAATACCACTGAATAATCCTCTTGAAAAATACCACTGAATAATCCTCTTTAAAAATACCACCGAATATTCCTCTTGAAAAATACCACTGAATATTCCTCTTGAAAAATACCACTGAATATTCCTCTTGAAAAATACTACTGAATATTCCTCTTAAAAAATACCATTGAATAATCCTCTTGAAAAATACCACTGAATATTCCGCTTGAAAAATACCACTGAATATTCCTTCTGAAAAATACCACTGAATATTGCACTTGAAAAATACCACTGAATATTCCTCTTGAAAAATACCACTGAATATTCCTCTTGAAAAATACCACTGAATATTGATTTTAAAAAATATCACTGAATATTCTTCTTGAAAAATACCACTGAATATTCCTCTTGAAAAATACAATTGAATATTCCTCTTGAAAAATACCACTGAATAATCCTCTTTAAAAATACCACAGAATATTCCTCTTGAAAAATACCACTGAATATTCCTCTTGAAAAATACCACTGAATATTTCTCTTGAAAAATACTACTGAATATTCCTCTAGAAAAATACTACTGAATATTTATCTTGAAAATAACACTGAATATTCCTCTTGAAAAATACCTTTGAATATTCCTCTTAAAAAATACAACTAAATATTCCTCTTAAAAAATACCATTGAATAATCCTCTTGAAAAATACCACTGAATATTCCTCTTGAAAAATACCACTGAATATTGCTTTTAAAAAATATCACTGAATATTCTTCTTGAAAAATACCACTGAATATTCCTCTTGAATTATATCACCCAATATTTCTCTTGAAAAATAACGCTGAATATTCCTCTTGGAAAATACCACTGAATATTCCTCTTGAAAAATGCCACTGAATATTCCTTTTGAAAAATACCATTTAATATTCCTCTTGAAAAATACCACTTAATATTCCTCTTGAAAAATACCACTGAATATTCCTCTTGAAAAATACCACTGAATAATCCTCTTGAAAAATACCACTGAAGAATCCTCTTTAAAAATGCCACCAAATATTCCTCTTGAAAAATACCTCTGAATATTCATCTTAAAAAATACCACTCAATATTTCTCTTGCAAAATAACGCTGAATATTCCTCTTGAGAAATACCACTGAATATTCCTCTTGAAAAATACCACTGAATATTCCTCTTGAAAAATAATATTGAATATTCCTCTTGAAAAATACCACTTAATATTCCTCTTGAAAAATACCACTGAATGTTGTTCTTGAAAAATTCCACTGAATATTGGTCTTGAAAAATACCACCGAATATTCCTCTTGAAAAATAACACTGAATATTCTTCTTGAAAAATACCTCTGAATATTCATCTTAAAAAATACCACTCAATATTTCTCTTGCAAAATAACGATGAATATTCCTCTTGACAAATACCACTGAATATTCCTCTTGAAAAATAATATTGAATATTCCTCTTGAAAAATACCACTTAATATTCCTCTTGAAAAATACCACTGAATAATCCTCTTTAAAAATTCCACTGAATATTGGTCTTGAAAAATACCACCGAATATTCATCTTGAAAAATAACACTGAATATTCTTCTTGAAAAATACCACTGAATATTCCTCTTGAAAAATACCACTGAATATTCCTCTTGAAAAATACCACTGAAGAATCCTCTTTAAAAATGCCACCAAATATTCCTCTTGAAAAATACCTCTGAATATTCATCTTAAAAAATACCACTCAATATTTCTCTTGCAAAATAACGCTGAATATTCCTCTTGAGAAATACCACTGAATATTCCTCTTGAAAAATACCACTGAATATTCCTCTTGAAAAATAATATTGAATATTCCTCTTGAAAAATACCACTTAATAATCCTCTTGAAAAATACCACTGAATGTTGCTCTTGAAAAATACCACTGAATAATCCTCTTGAAAAATACCACTGAATAATAATCTTTAAAAATTCCACTGAATATTGGTCTTGAAAAATACCACCGAATATTCCTCTTGAAAAATAACACTGAATATTCTTCTTGAAAAATACCACTGAATATTCCTCTTGAAAAATACCATTGAATAATCCTCTTGAAAAATACCACTGAATATTTCTCTTGAAAAATACCACTGAATATTCCTCTTGAAAAATACCACTGAAGAATCCTCTTTAAAAATGCCACCAAATATTCCTCTTGAAAAATACCTCTGAATATTCATCTTAAAAAATACCACTCAATATTTCTCTTGCAAAATAACGCTGAATATTCCTCTTGAGAAATACCACTGAATATTTCTCTTGAAAAATACCACTGAATATTCCTCTTGAAAAATAATATTGAATATTCCTCTTGAAAAATACCACTTAATAATCCTCTAGAAAAATACCACTGAATGTTGCTCTTGAAAAATACCACTGAATAATCCTCTTGAAAAATACCACTGAATAATAATCTTTAAAAATTCCACTGAATATTGGTCTTGAAAATTACCACCGAATATTCCTCTTGAAAAATAACACTGAATATTCTTCTTGAAAAATACCACTGAATATTCCTCTTGAAAAATACCATTGAATATTCCTCTTGAAAAATACCACTGAATATTCCTCTTGAAAAATACCACTGAATATTTCTCTTGCAAAATACCACTGAGTATTCCTCTTGAAAAATACCACTGAATATTCATCTTGAAAAATACCACTGAATATTCATCTTGAAATATATCACCCAATATTTCTCTTGCAAAATAACGCTGAATATTCCTCTTGAAAAATACCACTGAATATTCCTCTTGAAAAATACCACTGAATATTCCTCTTGAAAAATACCACTGAATAATCCTCTTGAAAAATACCACTGAAGAATCCTCTTTAAAAATGCCACCAAATATTCCTCTTGAAAAATACCTCTGAATATTCATCTTAAAAAATACCACTCAATATTTCTCTTGCAAAATAACGCTGAATATTCCTCTTGAGAAATACCACTGAATATTCCTCTTGAAAAATACCACTGAATATTCCTCTTGAAAAATAATATTGAATATTCCTCTTGAAAAATACCACTTAATATTCCTCTTGAAAAATACCACTGAATGTTGCTCTTGAAAAATTCCACTGAATATTGGTCTTGAAAAATACCACCGAATATTCCTCTTGAAAAATAACACTGAATATTCTTCTTGAAAAATACCTCTGAATATTCATCTTAAAAAATACCACTCAATATTTCTCTTGCAAAATAACGCTGAATATTCCTCTTGAGAAATACCACTGAATATTCCTCTTGAAAAATAATATTGAATATTCCTCTTGAAAAATACCACTTAATATTCCTCTTGAAAAATACCACTGAATAATCCTCTTTAAAAATTCCACTGAATATTGGTCTTGAAAAATACCACCGAATATTCATCTTGAAAAATAACACTAAATATTCTTCTTAAAAAATACCACTGAATATTCCTCTTGAAAAATACCATTGAATATTCCTCTTGAAAAATACCACTGAATATTCCTCTTGAAAAATACCACTGAATATTTCTCTTGAAAAATACCACTGAATATTCCTCTTCAAAAATACCACTGAATATTCATCTTGAAAAATACCACTGAATAATCCTTTTGAAAAATACCACTGAAGAATCCTCTTTAAAAATGCCACCAAATATTCCTCTTGAAAAATACTTCTGAATATTCATCTTAAAAAATACCACTCAATATTTCTCTTGCAAAATAACGCTGAATATTCCTCTTGAGAAATACCACTGAATATTCCTCTTGAAAAATACCACTGAATATTCCTCTTGAAAAATAATATTGAATATTCCTCTTGAAAAATACCACTTAATAATCCTCTTGAAAAATACCACTGAATGTTGCTCTTGAAAAATACCACTGAATAATCCTCTTGAAAAATACCACTGAATAATCCTCTTTAAAAATTCCACTGAATATTGGTCTTGAAAAATACCACCGAATATTCCTCTTGAAAAATAACACTGAATATTCTTCTTGAAAAATACCACTGAATATTCCTCTTGAAAAATACCATTGAATATTCCTCTTGAAAAATACCACTGAATATTCCTCTTGAAAAATACCACTGAATATTTCTCTTGAAAAATACCACTGAATATTCCTCTTGAAAAATACCACTGAATATTCATCTTGAAAAATACCACTGAATATTCATCTTGAAATATATCACCCAATATTTCTCTTGCAAAATAACGCTGATTATTCCTCTTGAAAAATACCACTGAATATTCCTCTTGAAAAATACCACTGAATATTCCTTTTGAAAAATACCATTAAATATTCCTTTTGAAAAATACAACTTAATATTCCTCTTGAAAAATACCACTGAATATTCCTCGTGAAAAATACCACTGAATAATCCTCTTGAAAAATACCACTGAATATTCCTCTTTAAAAATACCACTGAATATTCCTCTTGAAAAATATCACTTAAAAATTCTATTGAAAAATACCGCTGAATATTCCCCTTGAAGAATATCACTGAATATTCCTCTTGAAAAATACCGCTGAATATTCCTCTTGATAAATACCGCTGAATATTCCCCTTGAAAAATACCACTGCATATTCCTCTTGAAAAATACCACTGAATATTCATCTTAAAAAATACCACTCAATATTTCTCTTGCAAAATAACGCTGAATATTCCTCTTGAGAAATACCACTGAATATTCCTCTTGAAAAATACCACTGAATATTCCTCTTGAAAAATAATATTGAATATTCCTCTTGAAAAATACCACTAAATATTCCTCTTGAAAAATACCACTGAATGTTGCTCTTGAAAAATACCACTGAATAATCCTCTTGAAAAATACCACTGAATAATCCTCTTTAAAAATTCCACTGAATATTCGTCTTGAAATATACCACCGATTATTCCTCTTGAAAAATAACACTGATTATTCTTCTTGAAAAACACCACTGAATATTCCTCTTGAAAAATACCATTGAATATTCCTCTTGAAAAATACCACTGAAAATTCCTCTTGAAAAATACCACTGAATATTTCTCTTGAAAAATACCACTGAATATTCCTCTTGAAAAATACCACTGAATATTCATCTTGAAAAATACCACTGAATATTCATCTTGAAATATATCACCCAATATTTCTTTTGCAAAATAACGCTGAATATTCCTCTTGGAAAATACCACTGAATATTCCTCTTGAAAAATACCACTGAATATTCCTCTTGAAAAATACCACTGAATAATCCTCTTGAAAAATACTACTGAAGAATCCTCTTTAAAAATGCCACCAAATATTCCTCTTGAAAAATACCTCTGAATATTCATCTTAAAAAATACCACTCAATATTTCTCTTGCAAAATAACGCTGAATATTCCTCTTGAGAAATACCACTGCATATTCCTCTTGAAAAATACCACTGAATATTCCTCTTGAAAAATAATATTGAATATTCCTCTTGAAAAATACCACTTAATATTCCTCTTGAAAAATACCACTGAATGTTGCTCTTGAAAAATACCACCGAATAATCCTCTTGAAAAATACCACTGAATAATCCTCTTTAAAAATTCCAGTGAATATTGGTCTTGAAAAATACCACTGAATATTCCTCTGAAATTATATCACCCAATATTTGTCTTGAAAAATAACGCTGAATATTCCTCTTGGAAAATACCTCTGAATATTCCTCTTGAAAAATACCACTGAATATTCCTTTTGAAAAATACCATTAAATATTCCTCTTGAAAAATACCACTTAATATTCCTCTTGAAAAATACCACTGAATATTCCTCTTGAAAAATACCACTGAATAATCCTCTTGAAAAATACCAATGAAGAATCCTCTTTAAAATTGCCACCAAATATTCCTCTTGAAAAATATCTCTGAATATTCATCTTAAAAAATACCACTCAATATTTCTCTTGCAAAATAACGCTGAATATTCCTCTTGAGAAATACCACTGAATATTCCTCTTGAAAAATACCACTGAATATTCCTCTTGAAAAATAATATTGAATATTCCTCTTGAAAAATACCACTTAATATTCCTCTTGAAAAATACCACTGAATGTTGCTCTTGAAAAATACCACTGAATAATCCTCTTGAAAAATACCACTGAATAATCCTCTTTAAAAATTCCACTGAATATTGGTCTTGAAAAATACCACCGAATATTCCTCTTGAAAAATAACACTGAATATTCTTCTTGAAAAATACCACTGAATATTCCTCTTGAAAAATACCATTGAATATTCCTCTTGAAAAATACCACTGAATATTCCTCTTGAAAAATACCACTGAATATTTCTCTTGAAAAATACCACTGAATATTCCTCTTGAAAAATACCACTGAATATTCATCTTGAAAAATACCACTGAATATTCATCTTGAAATATATCACCCAATATTTCTCTTGCAAAATAACGCTGAATATTCCTCTTGATAAAACCCACTGAATAATCCTCTTGAAAAATACCACCGAATAATCCTCTTTAAAAATACCACCGAATATTCCTCTTGAAAAATACCACTGAATAATCATCTTGAAAAATACCACTGAATATTCCTCTTGAAAAATACCACTGAATAATCCTCTTTAAAAATAACACCGAATATTCCTCTTGAAAAATACCACTGAATAATCCTCTTGAAAAATAACACTGAATATTCCTCTTGAAAAATACCTTTGAATATTCCTCTTAAAAAATACAACTTAATATTCCTCTTAAAAAATACCATTGAATAATCCTCTTGAAAAATACCACTGAATATTCCTCTTGAAAAATACCACTGAATATTCCTTCTGAAAAATACCACTGAATATTCCACTTGAAAAATACCACTGAATATGCCTCTTGAAAAATACCACTGAATATTCCTCTTGAAAAATACCACTGAATATTGCTTTTAAAAAATATCACTGAATATTCTTCTTGAAAAATACCACTGAATATTCCTCTTGAATTATATCACCCAATATTTCTCTTGAAAAATAACGCTGAATATTCCTCTTGAAAAATACCACTGAATATTCCTCTTGAAAAATGCCACTGAATATTCCTTTTGAAAAATACCATTAAATATTCCTCTTGAAAAATACCACTTAATATTCCTCTTGAAAAATACCACTGAATATTCCTCTTGAAAAATACCACTGAATAATCCTCTTGAAAAATACCACTGAAGAATCCTCTTTAAAAATGCCACCAAATATTCCTCTTGAAAAATACCTCTGAATATTCATCTTAAAAAATACCACTCAATATTTCTCTTGCAAAATAACGCTGAATATTCCTCTTGAGAAATACCACTGAATATTCCTCTTGAAAAATACCACTGAATATTCCTCTTGAAAAATAATATTGAATATTCCTCTTGAAAAATACCACTTAATATTCCTCTTGAAAAATACCACTGAATGTTGCTCTTGAAAAATTCCACTGAATATTGGTCTTGAAAAATACCACCGAATATTCCTCTTGAAAAATAACACTGAATATTCTTCTTGAAAAATACCTCTGAATATTCATCTTAAAAAATACCACTCAATATTTCTCTTGCAAAATAACGCTGAATATTCCTCTTGAGAAATACCACTGAATATTCTTCTTGAAAAATAATATTGAATATTCCTCTTGAAAAATACCACTTAATATTCCTCTTGAAAAATACCACTGAATAATCCTCTTTAAAAATTCCACTGAATATTGGTCTTTAAAAATACCACCGAATATTCATCTTGAAAAATAACACTGAATATTCTTCTTGAAAAATACCACCGAATATTCCTCTTGAAAAATACCATTGAATATTCCTCTTGAAAAATACCACTGAATATTCCTCTTGAAAAATACCACTGAATATTTCTCTTGAAAAATACCACTGATTATTCCTCTTGAAAAATACCACTGAATATTCATCTTGAAAAATACCACTGAATAATCCTCTTAAAAAATACCACTGAAGAATCCTCTTTAAAAATGCCACCAAATATTCCTCTTGAAAAATACCTCTGAATATTCATCTTGAAAAATACCACTGAATATTCCTTTTGAAAAATACCATTAAATATTCCTCTTGAAAAATACCACTTAATATTCCTCTTGAAAAATACCACTGAATATTCCTCTTGAAAAATACCACTGAATAATCCTCTTGAAAAATACCAATGAAGAATCCTCTTTAAAATTGCCACCAAATATTCCTCTTGAAAAATATCTCTGAATATTCATCTTAAAAAATACCACTCAATATTTCTCTTGCAAAATAACGCTGAATATTCCTCTTGAGAAATACCACTGAATATTCCTCTTGAAAAATACCACTGAATATTCCTCTTGAAAAATAATATTGAATATTCCTCTTGAAAAATACCACTTAATATTCCTCTTGAAAAATACCACTGAATGTTGCTCTTGAAAAATACCACTGAATAATCCTCTTGAAAAATACCACTGAATAATCCTCTTTAAAAATTCCACTGAATATTGGTCTTGAAAAATACCACCGAATATTCCTCTTGAAAAATAACACTGAATATTCTTCTTGAAAAATACCACTGAATATTCCCCTTGAAAAATACCATTGAATATTCCTCTTGAAAAATACCACTGAATATTCCTCTTGAAAAATACCACTGAATATTTCTCTTGAAAAATACCACTGAATATTCCTCTTGAAAAATACCACTGAATATTCATCTTGAAAAATACCACTGAATATTCATCTTGAAATATATCACCCAATATTTCTCTTGCAAAATAACGCTGAATATTCCTCTTGATAAAACCCACTGAATAATCCTCTTGAAAAATACCACCGAATAATCCTCTTTAAAAATACCACCGAATATTCCTCTTAAAAAATACCACTGAATAATCATCTTGAAAAATACCACTGAATATTCCTCTTGAAAAATACCACTGAATAATCCTCTTTAAAAATAACACCGAATATTCCTCTTGAAAAATACCACTGAATAATCCTCTTGAAAAATAACACTGAATATTCCTCTTGAAAAATACCTTTGAATATTCCTCTTAAAAAATACAACTAAATATTCCTCTTAAAAAATACCATTGAATAATCCTCTTGAAAAATACCACTGAATATTCCTCTTGAAAAATACCACTGAATATTCCTTCTGAAAAATACCACTGATAATTCCACTTGAAAAATACCACTGAATATGCCTCTTGAAAAATACCACTGAATATTCCTCTTGAAAAATACCACTGAATATTGCTTTTAAAAAATATCACTGAATATTCTTCTTGAAAAATACCACTGAATATTCCTCTTGAATTATATCACCCAATATTTCTCTTGAAAAATAACGCTGAATATTCCTCTTGGAAAATACCACTGAATATTCCTCTTGAAAAATGCCACTGAATATTCCTTTTGAAAAATACCATTAAATATTCCTCTTGAAAAATACCACTTAATATTCCTCTTGAAAAATACCACTGAATATTCCTCTTGAAAAATACCACTGAATAATCCTCTTGAAAAATACCACTGAAGAATCCTCTTTAAAAATGCCACCAAATATTCCTCTTGAAAAATACCTCTGAATATTCATCTTAAAAAATACCACTCAATATTTCTCTTGCAAAATAACGCTGAATATTCCTCTTGAGAAATACCACTGAATATTCCTCTTGAAAAATACCACTGAATATTCCTCTTGAAAAATAATATTGAATATTCCTCTTGAAAAATACCACTTAATATTCCTCTTGAAAAATACCACTGAATGTTGCTCTTGAAAAATTCCACTGAATATTGGTCTTGAAAAATACCACCGAATATTCCTCTTGAAAAATAACACTGAATATTCTTCTTGAAAAATACCTCTGAATATTCATCTTAAAAAATACCACTCAATATTTCTCTTGCAAAATAACGCTGAATATTCCTCTTGAGAAATACCACTGAATATTCTTCTTGAAAAATAATATTGAATATTCCTCTTGAAAAATACCACTTAATATTCCTCTTGAAAAATACCACTTAATAATCCTCTTTAAAAATTCCACTGAATATTGGTCTTTAAAAATACCACCGAATATTCATCTTGAAAAATAACACTGAATATTCTTCTTGAAAAATACCACCGAATATTCCTCTTGAAAAATACCATTGAATATTCCTCTTGAAAAATACCACTGAATATTCCTCTTGAAAAATACCACTGAATATTTCTCTTGAAAAATACCACTG
Source organism: Atherix ibis (assembly GCA_958298945.1). NCBI lineage: Eukaryota > Metazoa > Arthropoda > Insecta > Diptera > Athericidae > Atherix > Atherix ibis. The sequence goes on along the minus strand of OY282609.1, from coordinate 43,517,225 downwards.
AATATTCCTCTTGAAAAATACCACTGAATATTCATCTTGAAAAATACCACTGAATAATCCTCTTAAAAAATACCACTGAAGAATCCTCTTTAAAAATGCCACCAAATATTCCTCTTGAAAAATACCTCTGAATATTCATCTTAAAAAATACCACTCGATATTTCTCTTGCAAAATAACGCTGAATATTCCTCTTGAGAAATGCCACTGAATATTCCTCTTGAAAAATACCACTGAATATTCCTCTTGAAAAATAATATTGAATATTCCTCTTGAAAAATACCACTTAATAATCCTCTTGAAAAATACCACTGAATTTTGCTCTTGAAAAATACCACTGAATAATCCTCTTGAAAAATACCACTGAATAATCCTCTTTAAAAATTCCACTGAATATTGGGCTTGAAAAATACCACTGAATATTCATGTTGAAAAATACCACTGAATATTCATCTTGAAATATATCACCCAATATTTCTCTTGCAAAATAACGCTGAATATTCCTCTTGAAAAATACCACTGAATATTCCTCTTGAAAAATACCACTGAATATTCCTTTTGAAAAATATCATTAAATATTCCTTTTGAAAAATACCACTTAATATTCCTCTTGAAAAATACCACTGAATATTCCTCTTGAAAAATACCACTGAATATTCCTCTTGGAAAATACCACTGAATATTCCTCTTGAAAAATGCCACTGAATATTCCTTTTGAAAAATACCATTAAATATTCCTCTTGAAAAATACCACTGAATATTCCTCTTGAAAAATAATATTGAATATTCCTCTTGAAAAATACCACTTAATATTCCTCTTAAAAAATACCACTGAATGTTGCTCTTGAAAAATTCCACTGAATATTGGTCTTGAAAAATACCACCGAATATTCCTCTTGAAAAATAACACTGAATATTCTTCTTGAAAAATACCTCTGAATATTCATCTTAAAAAATACCACTCAATATTTCTCTTGCAAAATAACGCTGAATATTCCTCTTGAGAAATACCACTGAATATTCCTCTTGAAAAATAATATTGAATATTCCTCTTGAAAAATACCACTTAATATTCCTCTTGAAAAATACCACTGAATAATCCTCTTTAAAAATTCCACTGAATATTGGTCTTGAAAAATACCACCGAATATTCATCTTGAAAAATAACACTGAATATTCTTCTTGAAAAATACCACTGAATATTCCTCTTGAAAAATACCATTGAATATTCCTCTTGAAAAATACCACTGAATATTCCTCTTGAAAAATACCACTGAATATTTCTCTTGAAAAATACCACTGAATATTCCTCTTGAAAAATACTACTGAATATTCATCTTGAAAAATACCACTGAATAATCCTCTTGAAAAATACCACTGAAGAATCCTCTTTAAAAATGCCACCAAATATTCCTCTTGAAAAATACCTCTGAATATTCATCTTAAAAATACCACTCAATATTTCTCTTGCAAAATAACGCTGAATATTCCTCTTGAGAAATACCACTGAATATTCCTCTTGAAAAATACCACTGAATATTCCTCTTGAAAAATAATATTGAATATTCCTCTTGAAAAATACCACTTAATAATCCTCTTGAAAAATACCACTGAATTTTGCTCTTGAAAAATACCACTGAATAATCCTCTTGAAAAATACCACTGAATAATCCTCTTTAAAAATTCCACTGAATATTGGGCTTGAAAAATACCACTGAATATTCATGTTGAAAAATACCACTGAATATTCATCTTGAAATATATCACCCAATATTTCTCTTGCAAAATAACGCTGAATATTCCTCTTGAAAAATACCACTGAATATTCCTCTTGAAAAATACCACTGAATATTCCTATTGAAAAATACCATTAAATATTCCTTTTGAAAAATACCACTTAATATTCCTCTTGAAAAATACCACTGAATATTCCTCTTGAAAAATACCACTGAATATTCCTCTTGAAAAATACCACTGAATATTCCTTCTGAAAAATACCACTGAATATTCCACTTGAAAAATACCACTGAATATGCCTCTTGAAAAATACCACTGAATATTCCTCTTGAAAAATACCACTGAATATTGCTTTTAAAAAATATCACTGAATATTCTTCTTGAAAAATACCACTGAATATTCCTCTTGAATTATATCACCCAATATTTCTCTTGAAAAATAACGCTGAATATTCCTCTTGGAAAATACCACTGAATATTCCTCTTGAAAAATGCCACCGAATATTCCTTTTGAAAAATACCATTAAATATTCCTCTTGAAAAATACCACTGAATATTCCTCTTGAAAAATAATATTGAATATTCCTCTTGAAAAATACCACTTAATATTCCTCTTAAAAAATACCACTGAATGTTGCTCTTGAAAAATTCCACTGAATATTGGTCTTGAAAAATACCACCGAATATTCCTCTTGAAAAATAACACTGAATATTCTTCTTGAAAAATACCTCTGAATATTCATCTTAAAAAATACCACTCAATATTTCTCTTGCAAAATAACGCTGAATATTCCTCTTGAGAAATACCACTGAATATTCCTCTTGAAAAATAATATTGAATATTCCTCTTGAAAAATACCACTTAATATTCCTCTTGAAAAATACCACTGAATAATCCTCTTTAAAAATTCCACTGAATATTGGTCTTGAAAAATACCACCGAATATTCATCTTGAAAAATAACACTGAATATTCTTCTTGAAAAATACCACTGAATATTCCTCTTGAAAAATACCATTGAATATTCCTCTTGAAAAATACCACTGAATATTCCTCTTGAAAAATACCACTGAATATTTCTCTTGAAAAATACCACTGAATATTCCTCTTGAAAAATACTACTGAATATTCATCTTGAAAAATACCACTGAATAATCCTCTTGAAAAATACCACTGAAGAATCCTCTTTAAAAATGCCACCAAATATTCCTCTTGAAAAATACCTCTGAATATTCATCTTAAAAATACCACTCAATATTTCTCTTGCAAAATAACGCTGAATATTCCTCTTGAGAAATACCACTGAATATTCCTCTTGAAAAATACCACTGAATATTCCTCTTGAAAAATAATATTGAATATTCCTCTTGAAAAATACCACTTAATAATCCTCTTGAAAAATACCACTGAATTTTGCTCTTGAAAAATACCACTGAATAATCCTCTTGAAAAATACCACTGAATAATCCTCTTTAAAAATTCCACTGAATATTGGGCTTGAAAAATACCACTGAATATTCATGTTGAAAAATACCACTGAATATTCATCTTGAAATATATCACCCAATATTTCTCTTGCAAAATAACGCTGAATATTCCTCTTGAAAAATACCACTGAATATTCCTCTTGAAAAATACCACTGAATATTCCTATTGAAAAATACCATTAAATATTCCTTTTGAAAAATACCACTTAATATTCCTCTTGAAAAATACCACTGAATATTCCTCTTGAAAAATACCACTGAATATTCCTCTTGAAAAATACCACTGAATATTCCTTCTGAAAAATACCACTGAATATTCCACTTGAAAAATACCACTGAATATGCCTCTTGAAAAATACCACTGAATATTCCTCTTGAAAAATACCACTGAATATTGCTTTTAAAAAATATCACTGAATATTCTTCTTGAAAAATACCACTGAATATTCCTCTTGAATTATATCACCCAATATTTCTCTTGAAAAATAACGCTGAATATTCCTCTTGGAAAATACCACTGAATATTCCTCTTGAAAAATGCCACTGAATATTCCTTTTGAAAAATACCATTAAATATTCCTCTTGAAAAATACCACTTAATATTCCTCTTGAAAAATACCACTGAATATTCCTCTTGAAAATTACCACTGAATAATCCTCTTGAAAAATACCACTGAAGAATCCTCTTTAAAAATGCCACCAAATATTCCTCTTGAAAAATACCTCTGAATATTCATCTTAAAAAATACCACTCAATATTTCTCTTGCAAAATAACGCTGAATATTCCTCTTGAAAAATACCACTGAATATTCCTCTTGAAAAATACCACTGAATATTTCTCTTGAAAAATACCACTGAATATTCCTCTTGAAAAATACCACTGAATATTCATCTTGAAAAATACCACTGAATAATCCTCTTAAAAAATACCACTGAAGAATCCTCTTTAAAAATGCCACCAAATATTCCTCTTGAAAAATACCTCTGAATATTCATCTTAAAAAATACCACTCGATATTTCTCTTGCAAAATAACGCTGAATATTCCTCTTGAGAAATACCACTGAATATTCCTCTTGAAAAATACCACTGAATATTCCTCTTGAAAAATAATATTGAATATTCCTCTTGAAAAATACCACTTAATAATCCTCTTGAAAAATACCACTGAATTTTGCTCTTGAAAAATACCACTGAATAATCCTCTTGAAAAATACCACTGAATAATCCTCTTTAAAAATTCCACTGAATATTGGGCTTGAAAAATACCACTGAATATTCATGTTGAAAAATACCACTGAATATTCATCTTGAAATATATCACCCAATATTTCTCTTGCAAAATAACGCTGAATATTCCTCTTGAAAAATACCACTGAATATTCCTCTTGAAAAATACCACTGAATATTCCTTTTGAAAAATATCATTAAATATTGCTTTTGAAAAATACCACTTAATATTCCTCTTGAAAAATACCACTGAATATTCCTCTTGAAAAATACCACTGAATATTCCTCTTGGAAAATACCACTGAATATTCCTCTTGAAAAATGCCACTGAATATTCCTTTTGAAAAATACCATTAAATATTCCTCTTGAAAAATACCACTGAATATTCCTCTTGAAAAATAATATTGAATATTCCTCTTGAAAAATACCACTTAATATTCCTCTTAAAAAATACCACTGAATGTTGCTCTTGAAAAATTCCACTGAATATTGGTCTTGAAAAATACCACCGAATATTCCTCTTGAAAAATAACACTGAATATTCTTCTTGAAAAATACCTCTGAATATTCATCTTAAAAAATACCACTCAATATTTCTCTTGCAAAATAACGCTGAATATTCCTCTTGAGAAATACCACTGAATATTCCTCTTGAAAAATAATATTGAATATTCCTCCTGAAAAATACCACTTAATATTCCTCTTGAAAAATACCACTGAATAATCCTCTTTAAAAATTCCACTGAATATTGGTCTTGAAAAATACCACCGAATATTCATCTTGAAAAATAACACTGAATATTCTTCTTGAAAAATACCACTGAATATTCCTCTTGAAAAATATAATTGAATATTCCTCTTGAAAAATACCACTGAATATTCCTCTTGAAAAATACCACTGAATATTTCTCTTGAAAAATACCACTGAATATTCCTCTTGAAAAATACTACTGAATATTCATCTTGAAAAATACCACTGAATAATCCTCTTGAAAAATACCACTGAAGAATCCTCTTTAAAAATGCCACCAAATATTCCTCTTGAAAAATACCTCTGAATATTCATCTTAAAAATACCACTCAATATTTCTCTTGCAAAATAACGCTGAATATTCCTCTTGAGAAATACCACTGAATATTCCTCTTGAAAAATACCACTGAATATTCCTCTTGAAAAATAATATTGAATATTCCTCTTGAAAAATACCACTTAATAATCCTCTTGAAAAATACCACTGAATTTTGCTCTTGAAAAATACCACTGAATAATCCTCTTGAAAAATACCACTGAATAATCCTCTTTAAAAATTCCACTGAATATTGGGCTTGAAAAATACCACTGAATATTCATGTTGAAAAATACCACTGAATATTCATCTTGAAATATATCACCCAATATTTCTCTTGCAAAATAACGCTGAATATTCCTCTTGAAAAATACCACTGAATATTCCTCTTGAAAAATACCACTGAATATTCCTTTTGAAAAATACCATTAAATATTCCTTTTGAAAAATACCACTTAATATTCCTCTTGAAAAATACCACTGAATATTCCTCTTGAAAAATACCACTGAATATTCCTCTTGAAAAATACCACTGAATATTCCTTCTGAAAAATACCACTGAATATTCCACTTGAAAAATACCACTGAATATGCCTCTTGAAAAATACCACTGAATATTCCTCTTGAAAAATACCACTGAATATTGCTTTTAAAAAATATCACTGAATATTCTTCTTGAAAAATACCACTGAATATTCCTCTTGAATTATATCACCCAATATTTCTCTTGAAAAATAACGCTGAATATTCCTCTTGGAAAATACCACTGAATATTCCTCTTGAAAAATGCCACTGAATATTCCTTTTGAAAAATACCATTAAATATTCCTCTTGAAAAATACCACTGAATATTTCTCTTGAAAAATACCACTGAATATTCCTCTTGAAAAATACTACTGAATATTCATCTTGAAAAATACCACTGAATAATCCTCTTGAAAAATACCACTGAAGAATCCTCTTTAAAAATGCCACCAAATATTCCTCTTGAAAAATACCTCTGAATATTCATCTTAAAAAATACCACTCAATATTTCTCTTGCAAAATAACGCTGAATATTCCTCTTGAGAAATACCACTGAATATTCCTCTTGAAAAATACCACTGAATATTCCTCTTGAAAAATAATATTGAATATTCCTCTTGAAAAATACCACTTAATATTCCTCTTGAAAAATACCACTGAATGTTGCTCTTGAAAAATTCCACTGAATATTGGTCTTGAAAAATACCACCGAATATTCCTCTTGAAAAATAAAACTGAATATTCTTCTTGAAAAATACCTCTGAATATTCATCTTAAAAAATACCACTCAATATTTCTCTTGCAAAATAACGCTGAATATTCCTCTTGAGAAATACCACTGAATATTCCTCTTGAAAAATAATATTGAATATTGCTCTTGAAAAATACCACTTAATATTCCTCTTAAAAAATACCACTGAATAATCCTCTTTAAAAATTCCACTGAATATTGGTCTTGAAAAATACCACCGAATATTCATCTTGAAAAATAACACTGAATATAATTCTTGAAAAATACCACTGAATATTCCTCTTGAAAAATACCATTGAATATTCCTCTTGAAAAATACCACTGAATATTCCTCTTGAAATATACCACTGAATATTTCTCTTGAAAAATACCACTGAATATTCCTCTTGAAAAATACCACTGAATATTCATCTTGAAAAATACCACTGAATAATCCTCTTGAAAAATACCACTGAAGAATCCTCTTTAAAAATGCCACCAAATATTCCTCTTGAAAAATACCTCTGAATATTCATCTTAAAAAATACCACTCAATATTTCTCTTGCAAAATAACGCTGAATATTCCTCTTGAGAAATACCACTGAATATTCCTCTTGAAAAATACCACTGAATATTCCTCTTGAAAAATAATATTGAATATTCCTCTTGAAAAATAAAACTTAATAATGCTCTTGAAAAATACCACTGAATTTTGCTCTTGAAAAATACCACTGAATAATCCTCTTGAAAAATACCACTGAATAATCCTCTTTAAAAATTCCACTGAATATTGGGCTTGAAAAATACCACTGAATATTCATGTTGAAAAATTCCACTGAATATTCATCTTGAAATATATCACCCAATATTTCTCTTGCAAAATAACGCTGAATATTCCTCTTGAAAAATACCACTGAATATTCCTCTTGAAAAATACCACTGAATATTCCTTTTGAAAAATACCATTAAATATTCCTTTTGAAAAATACCACTTAATATTCCTCTTGAAAAATACCACTGAATATTCCTCTTGAAAAATACCACTGAATATTCCTCTTGGAAAATACCACTGAATATTCCTCTTGAAAAATGCCACTGAATATTCCTTTTGAAAAATACCATTAAATATTCCTCTTGAAAAATACCACTTAATATTCCTCTTGAAAAATACCACTGAATATTCCTCTTGAAAAATACCACTGAATAATCCTCTTGAAAAATACCACTAAAGAATCCTCTTTAAAAATGCCACCAAATATTCCTCTTGAAAAATACCTCTGAATATTCATCTTAAAAAATACCACTCAATATTTCTCTTGCAAAATAACGCTGAATATTCCTCTTGGAAAATACCACTGAATATTCCTCTTGAAAAATACCACTGAATATTCCTCTTGAAAAATAATATTGAATATTCCTCTTGAAAAATACCACTTAATATTCCTCTTGAAAAATACCACTGAATGTTGCTCTTGAAAAATTCCACTGAATATTGGTCTTGAAAAATACCACCGAATATTCCTCTTGAAAAATAACACTGAATATTCTTCTTGAAAAATACCTCTGAATATTCATCTTAAAAAATACCACTCAATATTTCTCTTGCAAAATAACGCTGAATATTCCTCTTGAGAAATACCACTGAATATTCCTCTTGAAAAATAATATTGAATATTCCTCTTGAAAAATACCACTTAATATTCCTCTTAAAAAATACCACTGAATAATCCTCTTTAAAAATTCCACTGAATATTGGTCTTGAAAAATACCACCGAATATTCATCTTGAAAAATAACACTGAATATTCTTCTTGAAAAATACCACTGAATATTCCTCTTGAAAAATACCATTGAATATTCCTCTTGAAAAATACCACTGAATATTCCTCTTGAAAAATACCACTGAATATTTCTCTTGAAAATACCACTGAATATTCCTCTTGAAAAATACCACTGAATATTCATCTTGAAAAATACCACTGAATAATCCTCTTGAAAAATACCACTGAAGAATCCTCTTTAAAAATGCCACCAAATATTCCTCTTGAAAAATACCTCTGAATATTCATCTTAAAAAATACCACTCAATATTTCTCTTGCAAAATAACGCTGAATATTCCTCTTGAGAAATACCACTGAATATTCCTCTTGAAAAATACCACTGAATATTCCTCTTGAAAAATAATATTGAATATTCCTCTTGAAAAATACCACTTAATAATCCTCTTGAAAAATACCACTGAATTTTGCTCTTGAAAAATACCACTGAATAATCCTCTTGAAAAATACCACTGAATAATCCTCTTTAAAAATTCCACTGAATATTGGGCTTGAAAAATACCACTGAATATTCATGTTGAAAAATACCACTGAATATTCATCTTGAAATATATAACCCAATATTTCTCTTGCAAAATAACGCTGAATATTCCTCTTGAAAAATACCACTGAATATTCCTCTTGAAAAATACCACTGAATATTCCTTTTGAAAAATACCATTAAATATTCCTTTTGAAAAATACCACTTAATATTCCTCTTGAAAAATACCACTGAATATTCCTCTTGAAAAATACCACTGAATAATCCTCTTGAAAAATACCACTGAATATTCCTCTTTAAAAATACCACTGAATATTGCTCTTGATAAATATCACTTAAAAATTCTGTTGAAAAATACCGCTGAATAATCCCCTTGAAGAATACCACTTAATATTCCTCTTGAAAAATACCGCTGAATATTCCTCTTGATAAATACCGCTGAATATTCCCCTTGAAAAATACCACTGCATATTCCTCTTGAAAAATACCACTGAATATTCATCTTAAAAAATACCACTCAATATTTCTCTTGCAAAATAACGCTGAATATTCCTCTTGAGAAATACCACTGAATATTCCTCTTGAAAAATACCACTGAATATTCCTCTTGAAAAATACTATTGAATATTCCTCTTGAAAAATACCACTAAATATTCCTCTTGAAAAATACCACTGAATGTTGCTCTTGAAAAATACCACTGAATAATCCTCTTGAAAAATACCACTGAATAATCCTCTTTAAAAATTCCACTGAATATTCGTCTTGAAATATACCACCGAATATTCCTCTTAAAAAATAACACTGATTATTCTTCTTGAAAAATACCACTGAATATTCCTCTTGAAAAATACCACTGAATATTCCTCTTGAAAAATACCACTGAAAATTCCTCTTGAAAAATACCACTGAATATTTCTCTTGAAAAATACCACTGAATATTCCTCTTGAAAAATACCACTGAATATTCATCTTGAAAAATACCACTGAATATTCATCTTGAAATATATCACCCAATACTTCTCTTGCAAAATAACGCTGAATATTCCTCTTGGAAAATACCACTGAATATTCCTCTTGAAAAATACCACTGAATATTCCTTTTCAAAAATACCATTAAATATTCCTCTTGAAAAATACCACTTAATATTCCTCTTGAAAAATACCACTGAATATTCCTCTTGAAAAATACCACTGAATAATCCTCTTGAAAAATACCACTGAAGAATCCTCTTTAAAAATGCCACCAAATATTCCTCTTGAAAAATACCTCTGAATATTCATCTTAAAAAATACCACTCAATATTTCTCTTGCAAAATAACGCTGAATATTCCTCTTGAGAAATACCACTGAATATTCCTCTTGAAAAATACCACTGAATATTCCTCTTGAAAAATAATATTGAATATTCCTCTTGAAAAATACCACTTAATATTCCTCTTGAAAAATACCACTAAATGTTGCTCTTGAAAAATACCACTGAATAATCCTCTTGAAAAATACCACTGAATAATCCTCTTTAAAAATTCCACTGAATATTGGTCTTGAAAAATACCACTAAATATTCCTCTGGAATTATATCACCCAATATTTCTCTTGAAAAATAACGCTGAATATTCCTCTTGGAAAATACCACTGAATATTCCTCTTGAAAAATACCACTGAATATTCCTTTTGAAAAATACCATTAAATATTTCTCTTGAAAAATACCACTTAATATTCCTCTTGAAAAATACCACTGAATATTCCTCTTGAAAAATACCACTGAATAATCCTCTTGAAAAATACCACTGAAGAATCCTCTTTAAAATTGCCACCAAATATTCCTCTTGAAAAATACCTCTGAATATTCATCTTAAAAAATACCACTCAATATTTCTCTTGCAAAATAACGCTGAATATTCCTCTTGAGAAACACCACTGAATATTCCTCTTGAAAAATACCACTGAATATTCCTCTTGAAAAATAATATTGAATATTCCTCTTGAAAAATTCCACTTAATATTCCTCTTGAAAAATACCACTGAATGTTGCTCTTGAAAAATACCACTGAATAATCCTCTTGAAAAATACCACTGAATAATCCTCTTTAAAAATTCCACTGAATATTGGTCTTGAAAAACACCACCGAATATTCCTCTTGAAAAATAACACTGAATATACTTCTTGAAAAATACCACTGAATATTTCTCTTGAAAAATACCATTGAATATTCCTCTTGAAAAATACCACTGAATATTCCTCTTGAAAAATACCACTGAATATTTCTCTTGAAAAATACCACTGAATATTCCTATTGAAAAATACCACTGAATATTCATCTTGAAAAATACCACTGAATATTCATCTTGAAATATATCACCCAATATTTCTCTTGCAAAATAACGCTGAATATTCCTCTTGAAAAATACCACTGAATATTCCTCTTGAAAAATACCACTGAATATTCCTTTTGAAAAATACCATTAAATATTCCTTTTGAAAAATACCACTTAATAATCCTCTTGAAAAATACCACTGAATATTCCTCTTGAAAAATACCACTGAATAATCCTCTTGAAAAATACCACTGAATATTCCTCTTTAAAAATACCACTGAATATTCCTCTTGAAAAATACCACTTAAAAATTCTGTTGAAAAATACCGCTGAATATTCCCCTTGAAGAATACCACTGAATATTCCTCTTGAAAAATACCGCTGAATATTCCTCTTGATAAATACCGCTGAATATTCCCCTTGAAAAATACCACTGCATATTCCTCTTGAAAAATACCACTGAATATTCATCTTAAAAAATACCACTCAATATTTCTCCTGCAAAATAACGCTGAATATTCCTCTTGAGAAATACCACTGAATATTCCTCTTGAAAAATACCACTGAATATTCCTCTTGAAAAATACCACTGAATAATCCTCTTTAAAAATTCCACTGCATATTCATCTTGAAATATACCACTTAATATTCCTCTTGAAAAATACCACTGAATGTTGCTCTTGAAAAATACCACTGAATAATCCTCTTGAAAAATACCACTGAATAATCCTCTTTAAAAATTCCACTGCATATTCATCTTGAAATATACCACCGAATATTCCTCTTGAAAAATAACACTCATTATTCTTCTTGAAAAATACCACTGAATATTCATCTTGAAAAATACCACTGAATATTCATCTTGAAATATATCACCCAATATTTCTCTTGCAAAATAACGCTGAATATTCCTCTTGAAAAATACCACTGAATATTTCTCTTGAAAAATACCACTGAATATTGCTTTTGAAAAATACCATTAAATATTCCTTTTGAAAAATACCACTTAATATTCCTCTTGAAAAATACCACTGAATATTCCTCTTGAAAAATACCACTGAATAATCCTCTTGAAAAATACCACTGAATAATCCTCTTTAAAAATACCACCGAATATTCCTCTTGAAAAATACCACTGAATATTCCTCTTGAAAAATACAACTAAATATTCCTCTTAAAAAATACCATTGAATAATCCTCTTAAAAAATACCACTGAATATTCCTCTTGAAAAATACCACTGAATATTCCTTCTGAAAAATACCTTTGAATATTCCTCTTAAAAAATACAACTAAATATTCCTCTAAAAAAATACCATTGAATAATCCTCTTAAAAAATACCACTGAATATTCCTCTTGAAAAATACCACTGAATATTCCTTCTGAAAAATACCACTGAATATTCCTTCTGAAAAATACCACTGAATATTCCACTTGAAAAATACCACTGAATATTCCTCTTGAAAAATACCACTGAATATTCCCCTTGAAAAATACCACTGAATATTGATTTTAAAAAATATCACTGAATATTCTTCTTAAAAAATACCACTGAATATTCCTCTTGAAAAATAACATTCAATATTAATCTTGAAAAATACCACTGAATATTCCTCTTGAAAAATACCACTGAATATTCCTCTTGAAAAATACCAGTGAATATTCCTCTTGAAAAATACCACTGAATATCCTTCTTGAAAAATACCACCGAATATACATCTTGAATTATATCACCCTATATTTCTCTTGAAAAATAACGCTGAATATTCCTCTTGAAAAATACCACTGAATATTCCTCTTGAAAAATACCACTGAATATTCCTTTTGAAAAATACCATTAAATATTCCTCTTGAAAAATACCACTTAATATTCCTCTTGAAAAATACCACTGAATATTCCTTTTGAAAAAAACCACTGAATAATCCTCTTGAAAAATACCACTGAATAATCCTCTTTAAAAATGCCACCAAATATTCCTCTTGAAAAATACCACTGCATATTCCTCTTGAAAAATACCACTGAATATTCCTCTTGAAAAATACTACTGAATATTCCTCTAGAAAAATACCACTGAATATTCCTCTTGAAAAATAACACTGCATATTCCTCTTGAAAAATACCACCGAATATTGCTTTTAAAAAATACCACTGATTATTCCTCTTGAAAAATACCACTGAATATTCCTCTTGAAAAATACAACTGAATAATCTTCTTGAGAAATACCACTGAATATTCTTCTTGAAAAATAGCACTGAATATTCCTCTTGAAAAATACCACTGAATATTCCTCTTGAAAAATACAATTGAATATTCCTCTCGAAAAATACCACTGAATATACGTCTTGAAAAATAACACTGAATATTCCTCTTTAAAAATACCCCTGAATATTCCTCTTGAAAAATACCATTGAATATTCCTCTTGAAATATACCACTGAATATTCCTCTAGAAAAATACCACTGAATATTTCTCTTGAAAAATACCACTGATTATTCCTGTTGAAAAATACCACTGAATATTCCTTTTGAAAAATACCACTGAATATTCCTCATGAAAAATACCACTGAATATTCATCTTGAAAAATACCACTGAATATTCATCTTGAAAAATACCACTCAATATTTCTCTTGAAAAATAACGCTGAATATTCCTCTTGAAAAATACCACTGAATATTCGTCTTGAAAAATACCACTTAATATTCCTCTTGAAAAATACCACTGAATGTTCCTCTTAAAAAATATCACTGAATAATCCACTTAAAAAATACTACTAAATAATCCTCTTTACAAATACCACCGAATATTCCTGTTGAAAAATACCACTGAATATTGGTTTTAAAAAATACCATTGATTATTCCTCTTGAAAAATGCCACTGAATATTTCTCTTCCAAAATACAACTGAATAATCTTCTTCAAAAATACCACTGAATATTCTTCTTGAAAAATACCACTGAATATTCCTCTTAAGAAATACTACTGAATATTCTACTTCAAAAATACTATTGAATATACCTCTTGAAAAATACCACTGAAAATTCCACTTGAAAAATACCACTGAATATTCCCCATGAAAGCTACCACTGAATATTCTTCTTGAAAAATACTACTGCATATTCCTCCTTAAAAATACCACTGAATATTCCTCTTGAAAAATACCACTGAATAATCCTCTTTAAAAATTCCACTGCATATTCATCTTGAAATATACCACTTAATATTCCTCTTGAAAAATACCACTGAATGTTGCTCTTGAAAAATACCACTGAATAATCCTCTTGAAAAATACCACTGAATAATCCTCTTTAAAAATTCCACTGCATATTCATCTTGAAATATACCACCGAATATTCCTCTTGAAAAATAACACTCATTATTCTTCTTGAAAAATACCACTGAATATTCATCTTGAAAAATACCACTGAATATTCATCTTGAAATATATCACCCAATATTTCTCTTGCAAAATAACGCTGAATATTCCTCTTGAAAAATACCACTGAATATTTCTCTTGAAAAATACCACTGAATATTGCTTTTGAAAAATACCATTAAATATTCCTTTTGAAAAATACCACTTAATATTCCTCTTGAAAAATACCACTGAATATTCCTCTTGAAAAATACCACTGAATAATCCTCTTGAAAAATACCACTGAATAATCCTCTTTAAAAATACCACCGAATATTCCTCTTGAAAAATACCACTGAATATTCCTCTTGAAAAATACAACTAAATATTCCTCTTAAAAAATACCATTGAATAATCCTCTTAAAAAATACCACTGAATATTCCTCTTGAAAAATACCACTGAATATTCCTTCTGAAAAATACCTTTGAATATTCCTCTTAAAAAATACAACTAAATATTCCTCTAAAAAAATACCATTGAATAATCCTCTTAAAAAATACCACTGAATATTCCTCTTGAAAAATACCACTGAATATTCCTTCTGAAAAATACCACTGAATATTCCTTCTGAAAAATACCACTGAATATTCCACTTGAAAAATACCACTGAATATTCCTCTTGAAAAATACCACTGAATATTCCCCTTGAAAAATACCACTGAATATTGATTTAAAAAATATCACTGAATATTCTTCTTAAAAAATACCACTGAATATTCCTCTTGAAAAATAACATTCAATATTAATCTTGAAAAATACCACTGAATATTCCTCTTGAAAAATACCACTGAATATTCCTCTTGAAAAATACCAGTGAATATTCCTCTTGAAAAATACCACTGAATATCCTTCTTGAAAAATACCACCGAATATACATCTTGAATTATATCACCCTATATTTCTCTTGAAAAATAACGCTGAATATTCCTCTTGAAAAATACCACTGAATATTCCTCTTGAAAAATACCACTGAATATTCCTTTTGAAAAATACCATTAAATATTCCTCTTGAAAAATACCACTTAATATTCCTCTTGAAAAATACCACTGAATATTCCTTTTGAAAAAAACCACTGAATAATCCTCTTGAAAAATACCACTGAATAATCCTCTTTAAAAATGCCACCAAATATTCCTCTTGAAAAATACCACTGCATATTCCTCTTGAAAAATACCACTGAATATTCCTCTTGAAAAATACTACTGAATATTCCTCTAGAAAAATACCACTGAATATTCCTCTTGAAAAATAACACTGCATATTCCTCTTGAAAAATACCACCGAATATTGCTTTTAAAAAATACCACTGATTATTCCTCTTGAAAAATACCACTGAATATTCCTCTTGAAAAATACAACTGAATAATCTTCTTGAGAAATACCACTGAATATTCTTCTTGAAAAATAGCACTGAATATTCCTCTTGAAAAATACCACTGAATATTCCTCTTGAAAAATACAATTGAATATTCCTCTCGAAAAATACCACTGAATATACGTCTTGAAAAATAACACTGAATATTCCTCTTTAAAAATACCCCTGAATATTCCTCTTGAAAAATACCATTGAATATTCCTCTTGAAATATACCACTGAATATTCCTCTAGAAAAATACCACTGAATATTTCTCTTGAAAAATACCACTGATTATTCCTGTTGAAAAATACCACTGAATATTCCTTTTGAAAAATACCACTGAATATTCCTCATGAAAAATACCACTGAATATTCATCTTGAAAAATACCACTGAATATTCATCTTGAAAAATACCACTCAATATTTCTCTTGAAAAATAACGCTGAATATTCCTCTTGAAAAATACCACTGAATATTCGTCTTGAAAAATACCACTTAATATTCCTCTTGAAAAATACCACTGAATGTTCCTCTTAAAAAATATCACTGAATAATCCACTTAAAAAATACTACTAAATAATCCTCTTTACAAATACCACCGAATATTCCTGTTGAAAAATACCACTGAATATTGGTTTTAAAAAATACCATTGATTATTCCTCTTGAAAAATGCCACTGAATATTTCTCTTCCAAAATACAACTGAATAATCTTCTTCAAAAATACCACTGAATATTCTTCTTGAAAAATACCACTGAATATTCCTCTTAAGAAATACTACTGAATATTCTACTTCAAAAATACTATTGAATATACCTCTTGAAAAATACCACTGAAAATTCCACTTGAAAAATACCACTGAATATTCCCCATGAAAGCTACCACTGAATATTCTTCTTGAAAAATACTACTGCATATTCCTCCTTAAAAATACCACTGAATATTCGTCTTGAAAAATACCACTGAATAATCCTCTTTAAAAATGCCTCCAAATATTATTCTCGAAAAATACCATTGCATATTCCTCTTGAAAAATACCACTGAATATTCCTCTTGAAAAATACTACTGAATATTCCTCTAGAAAAATACCACTGAATATTCCTCTTGAAAAATAACACTGCATATTCCTCTTGAAAAATACCTTTGAATATTCCTCTTAAAAAAGACAACTAAATATTCCCCTTAAAAAATACCATTGAATAATCCACTTGAAAAATACCACTGAATATTCCTTCTGAAAAATACCACTGAAAATTCCACTTGAAAAATACTACTGAATATTCCTCTTGAAAAATACCATTGAATATTGCTTTTAAAAAATACCACTGATTATTCCTCTTGAAAAATACCACTGAATATTCCTCTTGAAAAATACCACTGAATATTCGTCTAGAAAAATACCACTGAATATTCCTCTTGAAAAATACCACTGAATATTTCTCTTGAAAAATACCACTGAATATTCCTCTTGAAAAATACAATTGAATATTCCTCTCGAAAAATACCACTGAATATACGTCTTGAAAAATAACACTGAATATTCCTCTTTAAAAATACCCCTGAATATTCCTCTTGAAAAATACCATTGAATATTCCTCTTGAAATATACCACTGAATATTCCTCTTGAAAAATACCACTGAATATTTCTCTTGAAAAATACCACTGATTATTCCTGTTGAAAAATACCACTGAATATTCCTTTTGAAAAATACCACTAAATATTCTTCTTGAAAAATACCAAGGAATATTAATCTTGTAAAACACCACTGAATATTCGTCTTGAAAAATACCACTGAATATTCCACTTGAAAAATACCACTGAATATTCCTCATGAAAACAACCACTGAAATTCTTCTTGAAAAATACCACTGCATATTCCTCTTTAAAAATACTTCTGAATATTCGTCTTGAAAAATACCACTGAATATTCCTCTTGGAAAATACCACTGAATATTCTTCTTGAAAAATACCACTTAATATTCCTCTTGAAAAATACCATTGAATATTCCTCTTGAAAAATACCACTGAATATTCTTCTTGAAAAATACCACTGAATATTCCTCTTGAAAAATACCACTGAATATTCCTCTTGAAAAATACCACTGAATATTCATCTTGAAAAATACCACTGAATATTCATCTTGAAAAATACCACTCAATATTTCTCTTGAAAAATAACGCTGAATATTCCTCTTGAAAAATACCACTAAATATTCTTCTTGAAAAATACCAAGGAATATTAATCTTGTAAAACACCACTGAATATTCGTCTTGAAAAATACCACTGAATATTCCACTTGAAAAATACCACTGAATATTCCTCTTTAAAAATACCCCTGAATATTCCTCTTGAAAAATACCATTGAATATTCCTCTTGAAATATACCACTGAATATTCCTCTTGAAAAATACCACTGAATATTTCTCTTGAAAAATACCACTGATTATTCCTGTTGAAAACTACCACTGAATATTCCTTTTGAAAAATACCACTAAATATTCTTCTTGAAAAATACCAAGGAATATTAATCTTGTAAAACACCACTGAATATTCGTCTTGAAAAATACCACTGAATATTCCACTTGAAAAATACCACTGAATATTCCTCATGAAAACTACCACTGAAATTCTTCTTGAAAAATACCACTGCATATTCCTCTTTAAAAATACCTCTGAATATTCGTCTTGAAAAATACCACTGAATATTCCTCTTGAAAAATACCACTGAATATTCTTCTTGAAAAATACCACTTAATATTCCTCTTGAAAAATACCATTGAATATTCCTCTTGAAAAATACCACTGAATATTCCTCTGAGAAAAATACCACTGAATATTCCTCTTGAAAAATACCACTGAATATTCCTCTTGAAAAATACCACTGAATATTCATCTTGAAAAATACCACTGAATATTCATCTTAAAAAATACCACTCAATATTTCTCTTGAAAAATAACGCTGAATATTACTCTTGAAAAATACCACTGAATATTCCTCTTGAAAAATACCACTTTATATTCCTCTTGAAAAATACCACTGAATGTTCCTCTTAAAAAATATCACTGAATAATCCACTTAAAAAATACTACTAAATAATCCTCTTTACAAATACCACCGAATATTCCTGTTGAAAAATACCACTGAATATTGGTTTTAAAAAATACCATTGATTATTCCTCTTGAAAAATGCCACTGAATATTCTTCTTCCAAAATACAACTGAATAATCTTCTTGAAAAATACCACTGAATATTCTTCTTGAAAAATACCACTGAATATTCCTCTTAAGAAATACTACTGAATATTCCACTTCAAAAATACTATTGAATATACCTCTTGAAAAATACCACTGAATATTCCACTTGAAAACTACTACTGCATATTCCTCCTTAAAAATACCACTGAATATTCGGCTTGAAAAATACCACTGAATAATCCTCTTGAAAAATACCACTGAATAATCCTCTTTAAAAATGCCTCCAAATATTCCTCTTGAAAAATACCACTGCATATTCCTCTTGAAAAATACCACTGAATATTCCTCTTGAAAAATACTACTGAATATTCCTCTAGAAAAATACCACTGAATATTCCTCTTGAAAAATAACACTGCATATTCCTCTTGAAAAATACCTTTGAATATTCCTCTTAAAAACTACAACTAAATATTCCCCTTAAAAAATACCATTGAATAATGCTCTTGAAAAATACCACTGAATATTCCTCTTGAAAAATACCACTGAATATTCCTTCTGAAAAAAAAACCACTGAATATTCCACTTGAAAAATACCACTGAATATTCCTTCTGAAAAATACCACTGAATATTGCTTTTAAAAAATACCACTGATTATTCCTCTTGAAAAATACCACTGAATATTCCTCTTGAAAAATACAACTGAATAATCTTCTTGAGAAATACCACTCATTATTCTTCTTGAAAAATACCACTGAATATTCCTCTTAAGAAATAACACTGAATATACCTCGTTAAAAATATCACTGAATATTTATCTTGAAAAATACCACTGAATATTCCTCTTGAAAAATACCACTGAATATTTCTCTTGAAAAATACCACTGAATATTCCTCTTGAAAAATACAATTGAATATTCCTCTCGAAAAATACCACTGAATATACGTCTTGAAAAATAACACTGAATATTCCTCTTTAAAAATACCCCTGAATATTCCTCTTGAAAAATACCATTGAATATTCCTCTTGAAATATACCACTGAATATTCCTCTTGAAAAATACCTCTGAATATTTCTCTTGAAAAATACCACTGATTATTCCTGTTGAAAAATACCACTGAATATTCCTTTTGAAAAATACCACTAAATATTCTTCTTGAAAAATACCAAGGAATATTAATCTTGTAAACCACCACTGAATATTCGTCTTGAAAAATACCACTGAACATTCCACTTGAAAAATACCACTGAATATTCCTCATGAAAACAACCACTGAAATTCTTCTTGAAAAATACCACTGCATATTCCTCTTTAAAAATGCTTCTGAATATTCGTCTTGAAAAATACCACTGAATATTCCTCTTGAAAAATACCACTGAATATTCTTCTTGAAAAATACCACTTAATATTATTCTTGAAAAATACCATTGAATATTCCTCTTGAAAAATACCACTGAATATTCCTCTTGAAAAATACCACTAAATATTCCTCTTGAAAAATACCACTGAATATTCCTCTTGAAAAATACCACTGAATATTCATCTTGAAAAATACCACTGAATATTCATCTTGAAAAATACCACTCAATATTTCTCTTGAAAAATAACGCTGTATATTCCTCTTGAAAAATACCACTGAATATTCCTCTTGAAAAATACCATTTAATATTCCTCTTGAAAAATACCACTGAATGTTCCTCTTAAAAAATACTACTGAATAATCCACTTAAAAAATACTACTAAATAATCCTCTTTACAAATACCACCGAATATTCCTGTTGAAAAATACCACTGAATATTGGTTTTAAAAAATACCATTGATTACACTTCTTGAAAAATGCCACTGAATATTCCTCTTCCAAAATACAACTGAATAATCTTCTTGAAAAATACCACTGAATATTCTTCTTGAAAAATACCACTGGATATTCCTCTTAAGAAATACTACTGAATATTCCACTTCAAAAATACTATTGAATATACCTCTTGAAAAATACCACTGAATATTGCACTTGAAAAATACCACTGAATATTCCCCATGAAAACTACCACTGAATATTCTTCTTGAAAAATACTACTGTATATTCCTCCTTAAAAATACCACTGAATATTCGTCTTGAAAAATACCACTGAATATTCCTCTTGAAAAATACCACTGAATATTCTTCTTGAAAAATACCATTTCATTTTCCTCTTGAAAAATAACATTGAATATTCCTCTTGAAAAATACCACTGAACATTCCTCTTGAAAAATACCACTGAATATTCCTCTTGAAAAATACCACAGAATATTCTTCTTGAAAAATACCACTGAATATTCATCTTGAAAAATACCACTGAATATTCATCTTGAAAAATACCACTCAATATTTCTCTTGAAAAATAACGCTGAATATTCCTTTTAAAAAATATTACTGAATAATCCTCTTGAAAAATACTTTTTAATTATCCCCTTTAAAAATACCACCGAATACTCCTGTTGAAAAATACCACTGAATATTGGTTTTAAAAAATACCATTGATTATTCCTCTTGAAAAATGCCACTGAATATTCCTCTTGCAAAATACAACTGAATAATCTTCTTGAGAAATACCACTGAATATTCTTCTTGAAAAATACCACTGGATATTCCTCTTAAAAAATACCACTGAATATTCCTCTTGAAAAATACTACTGCATATTCCTCCTTAAAAATACCACTGAATATTCGTCTTGAAAAATACCACTGAATAATCCTCTTGAAAAATACCACTGAATAATCCTCTTTAAAAATGCCTCCAAATATTCCTCTTGAAAAATACCACTGCATATTCCTCTTGAAAAATACCACTGAATATTCCTCTTGAAAAATACTACTGAATATTCCTCTAGAAAAATACCACTGAATATTCCTCTTGAAAAATAACACTGCATATTCCTCTTGAAAAATACCTTTGAATATTCCTCTTAAAAACTACAACTAAATATTCCCCTTAAAAAATACCATTGAATAATCCTCTTGAAAAATACCACTGAATATTCCTCTTGAAAAATACGACTGAATATTCCTTCTGAAAAAAACCACTGAATATTCCACTTGAAAAATACCACTGAATATTCCTTCTGAAAAATACCACTGAATATTGCTTTTAAAAAATACCACTGATTATTCCTCTTGAAAAATACCACTGAATATTCCTCTTGAAAAATACAACTGAATAATCTTCTTGAGAAATACCACTCATTATTCTTCTTGAAAAATACCACTGAATATTCCTCTTAAGAAATAACACTGAATATACCTCTTTAAAAATATCACTGAATATTTATCTTGAAAAATACCACTGAATATTCCTCTTGAAAAATACCACTGAATATTTCTCTTGAAAAATACCACTGAATATTCCTCTTGAAAAATACAATTGAATATTCCTCTCGAAAAATACCACTGAATATACGTCTTGAAAAATAACACTGAATATTCCTCTTTAAAAATACCCCTGAATATTCCTCTTGAAAAATACCATTGAATATTCCTCTTGAAATATACCACTGATTATTCCTCTTGAAAAATACCCCTGAATATTTCTCTTGAAAAATACCACTGATTATTCCTGTTGAAAAATACCACTGAATATTCCTTTTGAAAAATACCACTAAATATTCTTCTTGAAAAATACCAAGGAATATTAATCTTGTAAACCACCACTGAATATTCGTCTTGAAAAATACCACTGAACATTCCACTTGAAAAATACCACTGAATATTCCTCATGAAAACAACCACTGAAATTCTTCTTGAAAAATACCACTGCATATTCCTCTTTAAAAATGCTTCTGAATATTCGTCTTGTAAAATACCACTGAATATTCCTCTTGAAAAATACCACTGAATATTCTTCTTGAAAAATACCACTTAATATTATTCTTGAAAAATACCATTGAATATTCCTCTTGAAAAATACCACTGAATATTCCTCTTGAAAAATACCACTAAATATTCCTCTTGAAAAATACCACTGAATATTCCTCTTGAAAAATACCACTGAATATTCATCTTGAAAAATACCACTGAATATTCATCTTGAAAAATACCACTCAATATTTCTCTTGAAAAATAACGCTGTATATTCCTCTTGAAAAATACCACTGAATATTCCTCTTGAAAAATACCATTTAATATTCCTCTTGAAAAATACCACTGAATGTTCCTCTTAAAAAATACTACTGAATAATCCACTTAAAAAATACTACTAAATAATCCTCTTTACAAATACCACCGAATATTCCTGTTGAAAAATACCACTGAATATTGGTTTTAAAAAATACCATTGATTACTCCTCTTGAAAAATGCCACTGAATATTCCTCTTCCAAAATACAACTGAATAATCTTCTTGAAAAATACCACTGAATATTCTTCTTGAAAAATACCACTGGATATTCCTCTTAAGAAATACTACTGAATATTCCACTTCAAAAATACTATTGAATATACCTCTTGAAAAATACCACTGAATATTGCACTTGAAAAATACCACTGAATATTCCCCATGAAAACTACCACTGAATATTCTTCTTGAAAAATACTACTGTATATTCCTCCTTAAAAATACCACTGAATATTCGTCTTGAAAAATACCACTGAATATTCCTCTTGAAAAATACCACTGAATA
Organism: Atherix ibis; assembly: GCA_958298945.1. Taxonomy (NCBI): domain Eukaryota; kingdom Metazoa; phylum Arthropoda; class Insecta; order Diptera; family Athericidae; genus Atherix; species Atherix ibis. Next base: position 43,493,177 of record OY282609.1, on the reverse strand, counting down.
TTCTTCTTGAAAAATACCATTTCATTTTCCTCTTGAAAAATAACATTGAATATTCCTCTTGAAAAATACCACTGAACATTCCTCTTGAAAAATACCACTGAATATTCCTCTTGAAAAATACCACAGATTATTCTTCTTGAAAAATACCACTGAATATTCATCTTGAAAAATACCACTGAATATTCATCTTGAAAAATACCACTCAATATTTCTCTTGAAAAATAACGCTGAATATTCCTCTTAAAAAATATTACTGAATAATCCTCTTGAAAAATACTTTTTAATTATCCCCTTTAAAAATACCACCGAATACTCCTGTTGAAAAATACCACTGAATATTGGTTTTAAAAAATACCATTGATTATTCCTCTTGAAAAATGCCACTGAATATTCCTCTTGCAAAATACAACTGAATAATCTTCTTGAGAAATACCACTGAATATTCTTCTTGAAAAATACCACTGGATATTCCTCTTAAAAAATACCACTGAATATTCCTCTTGAAAAATACCACAGAATATTCCTCCTTAATAATACCACTGAATATTCGTCTTGAAAAATACCACTGAATATTCCTCTTGAAAAATACTACTGAATATTCTTTTTGAAAAATACCACTTCATTTTCCTCTTGAAAAATACCATTGAATATTCCTCTTGAAAAATACCACTGAATATTCCTCTTGAAAAATACCACTAAATATTGGTTTTAAAAAATACCATTGATTATTCCTCTTGAAAAATGCCACTGAATATTCCTCTTGCAAAATACAACTGAATAATCTTCTTGAGAAATACCACTGAATATTCTTCTTGAAAAATACCACTGGATATTCCTCTTAAAAAATACCACTGAATATTCCACTTGAAAAATACTATTGAATATACCTCTTGAAAAATACCACTGAATATTCCTCTTGCAAAATACCACTGAATATTCCACTTGAAAAATACTACTGAATATTCCTTTTGAAAAATACTACTGAATATTCGTCTTGAAAGATACCACTGAATATTACTCTTGAAAAATACCACTGAACATTCCCCTTCAAAAATACCACTGAATATTCCTCTTGAAAAATACCACTGAATATTCCACTTGAAAGATACCACTGATTATTAGTCTTGAAAAATACCACTGAATATTACTCTTGAAAAATAACACTGAATATTCCTCTTCAAAAATATCACCCAATATTTCTCATGAAAAATAACATTGAATATTCATCTTGAAAAATACCTTTGCATATTCCTCTTAAAAAATACCACTGAATATTCCTTTTGAAAAATACCATTAAATATTCCTCTTAAAAAATACCACTTAATATTCCTCTTGAAAAATACCACTGAATATTCATCTTGAAAAATACCACTGAATTATACTCTTAAAAATTACTACTGAATAATCCTCTTTAAAAATACCACCGAATATTCATCTTGAAAAATACCACTGAATATTCCTCTTGAAAAATACCACTGAATATTCCTCTTGAAAAATACTACTGAATATTCCTCTAGAAAAATACCACTGAATATTCCTCTTGAAAAATAACACTGAATATTCCTCTTGAAAAATGCCACTGAATATTCCTCTTGAAAAATAGCACAGAATATTCATCTTGAAAAATACCACTGAATATTCATCTTGGAATATATCACCCAATATTTCTCTTGAAAAATAACGCTGAATATTCCTCTTGAAAAATACCACTGAATATTCCTTTTGAAAAATACAATTAAATATTCCTCTGGAAAAATACCACTAAATATTCCTCTTGAAAAATACCACTGAATATTCCTCTTGAAAAATACCACTGAATAATCCTCTTGAAAAATACCACTGAATAATCCTCTTTAAAAATGCTTTTGAATATTTGTCTTGAAAAATACCACTGAATATTCCTCTTGAAAAATACCACTGAATATTCTTCTTGAAAAATACCACTTAATATTCCTCTTGAAAAATACCATTGAATATTCCTCTTGAAAAATACCACTGAATATTCCTCTTGAAAAATACCACTGAATATTTCTCTTGAAAAATACCACTGATTATTCCTGTTGAAAAATACCACTGAATATTCCTTTTGAAAAATACCACTAAATATTCTTCTTGAAAAATACCAAGGAATATTAATCTTGTAAAACACCACTGAATATTCATCTTGAAAAATACCACTGAATATTCCACTTGAAAAATACCACTGAATATTCCTCATGAAAACAACCACTGAAATTCTTCTTGAAAAATACCACTGCATATTCCTCTTTAAAAATACTTCTGAATATTCGTCTTGAAAAATACCACTGAATATTCCTCTTGAAAAATACCACTGAATATTCTTCTTGAAAAATACCACTTAATATTCCTCTTGAAAAATACCATTGAATATTCCTCTTGAAAAATACCACTGAATATTCCTCTTGAAAAATACCACTGAATATTCCTCTTGAAAAATACCACTGAATATTCCTCTTGCAAAATACCACTGAATATTCATCTTGAAAAATACCATTGAATATTCCTCTTGAAATATACCACTGAATATTCCTCTTGAAAAATACCACTGAATATTTCTCTTGAAAAATACCACTGAATATTCCACTTGAAAAATACCACTGAATATTCCTCATGAAAACTACCACTGAAATTCTTCTTGAAAAATACCACTGCATATTCCTCTTGAAAAATAACACTGAATATTCCTCTTCAAAAATATCACCCAATATTTCTCATGAAAAATAACATTGAATATTCATCTTGAAAAATACCTTTGCATATTCCTCTTAAAAAATACCACTGAATATTCCTTTTGAAAAATACCATTAAATATTCCTCTTAAAAAATACCACTTAATATTCCTCTTGAAAAATACCACTGAATATTCATCTTGAAAAATACCACTGAATAATACTCTTAAAAATTACTACTGAATAATCCTCTTTAAAAATACCACCGAATATTTATCTTGAAAAATACCACTGAATATTCCTCTTGAAAAATACCACTGAATATTCCTCTTGAAAAATACTACTGAATATTCCTCTAGAAAAATACCACTGAATATTCCTCTTGAAAAATAACACTGAATATTCCTCTTGAAAAATACCACTGAATATTCCTCTTGAAAAATAGCACTGAATATTCATCTTGAAAAATACCACTGAATATTCATCTTGGAATATATCACCCAATATTTGTCTTGAAAAATAACGCTGAATATTCCTCTTGAAAAATACCACTGAATATTCCTTTTGAAAAATACAATTAAATATTCCTCTGGAAAAATACCACTTAATATTCCTCTTGAAAAATACCACTGAATATTCCTCTTGAAAAATACCACTGAATAATCCTCTTGAAAAATACCACTGAATAATCCTTTTTAAAAATGCTTCTGAATATTCGTCTTGAAAAATACCACTGAATATTCCTCTTGAAAAATACCACTGAATATTCTTCTTGAAAAATACCACTTAATATTCCTCTTGAAAAATACCATTGAATATTCCTCTTGAAAAATACCACTGAATATTCCTCTTGAAAAATACCACTGAATATTTCTCTTGAAAAATACCACTGAATATTCCTCATGAAAACAACCACTGAAATTCTTCTTGAAAAATACCACTGCATATTCCTCTTTAAAAATACTTCTGAATATTCGTCTTGAAAAATACCACTGAATATTCCTCTTGAAAAATACCACTGAATATTCTTCTTGAAAAATATCACTTAATATTCCTCTTGAAAAATACCATTGAATATTCCTCTTGAAAAATACCACTGAATATTCCTCTTGAAAAATACCACTGAATATTCCTCTTGAAAAATACCACTGAATATTCCTCTTGAAAAATACCACTGAATATTCATCTTGAAAAATACCACTGAATATTCATCTTGAAAAATACCACTCAATATTTCTCTTGAAAAATAACGCTGAATATTCCTCTTCAAAAATACCACTAAATATTCTTCTTGAAAAATACCAAGGAATATTAATCTTGTAAAACACCACTGAATATTCGTCTTGAAAAATACCACTGAATATTCCACTTGAAAAATACCACTGAATTATCCTCTTTAAAAATACCCCTGAATATTCCTCTTGAAAAATACCATTGAATATTCCTCTTGAAATATACCACTGAATATTCCTCTTGAAAAATACCACTGAATATTTCTCTTGAAAAATACCACTGATTATTCCTGTTGAAAAATACCACTGAATATTCCTTTTGAAAAATACCACTAAATATTCTTCTTGAAAAATACCAAGGAATATTAATCTTGTAAAACACCACTGAATATTCGTCTTGAAAAATACCACTGAATATTCCACTTGAAAAATACCACTGAATATTCCTCATGAAAACTACCACTGAAATTCTTCTTGAAAAATACCACTGCATATTCCTCTTGAAAAATAACAATGAATATTCCTCTTCAAAAATATCACCCAATATTTCTCATGAAAAATAACATTGAATATTCATCTTGAAAAATACCTTTGCATATTCCTCTTAAAAAATACCACTGAATATTCCTTTTGAAAAATACCATTAAATATTCTTCTTAAAAAATACCACTTAATATTCCTCTTGAAAAATACCACTGAATATTCATCTTGAAAAATACCACTGAATAATACTCTTAAAAATTACTACTGAATAATCCTCTTTAAAAATACCACCGAATATTCATCTTGAAAAATACCACTGAATATTCCTCTTGAAAAATACCACTGAATATTCCTCTTGAAAAATACTACTGAATATTCCTCTAGAAAAATACCACTGAATATTCCTCTTGAAAAATAACACTGAATATTCCTCTTGAAAAATACCACTGAATATTCCTCTTGAAAAATAGCACTGAATATTCATCTTGAAAAATACCACTGAATATTCATCTTGGAATATATCACCCAATATTTCTCTTGAAAAATAACGCTGAATATTCCTCTTGAAAAATACCACTGAATATTCCTTTTGAAAAATACAATTAAATATTCCTCTGGAAAAATACCACTTAATATTCCTCTTGAAAAATACCACTGAATATTCCTCTTGAAAAATACCACTGAATAATCCTCTTGAAAAATACCACTGAATAATCCTCTTTAAAAATGCTTCTGAATATTCGTCTTGAAAAATACCACTGAATATTCCTCTTGAAAAATACTACTGAATATTCTTCTTGAAAAATACCACTTAATATTCCTCTTGAAAAATACCATTGAATATTCCTCTTGAAAAATACCACTGAATATTCCTCTTGAAAAATACCACTGAATATTTCTCTTGAAAAATACCACTGATTATTCCTGTTGAAAAATACCACTGAATATTCCTTTTCAAAAAAAACCACTAAATATTCTTCTTGAAAAATACCAAGGAATATTAATCTTGTAAAACACCACTGAATATTCGTCTTGAAAAATACCACTGAATATTCCACTTGAAAAATACCACTGAATATTCCTCATGAAAACAACCACTGAAATTCTTCTTGAAAAATACCACTGCATATTCCTCTTTAAAAATACTTCTGAATATTCGTCTTGAAAAATACCACTGAATATTCCTCTTGAAAAATACCACTGAATATTCTTCTTGAAAAATACCACTTAATATTCCTCTTGAAAAATACCATTGAATATTCCTCTTGAAAAATACCACTGAATATTCCTCTTGAAAAATACCACTGAATATTCCTCTTGAAAAATACCACTGAATATTCCTCTTGAAAAATACCACTGAATATTCATCTTGAAAAATACCACTGAATATTCATCTTGAAAAATACCACTCAATATTTCTCTTGAAAAATAACGCTGAATATTCCTCTTGAAAAATACCACTAAATATTCTTCTTGAAAAATACCAAGGAATATTAATCTTGTAAAACACCACTGAATATTTGTCTTGAAAAATACCACTGAATATTCCACTTGCAAAATACCACTGAATATTCCTCTTTAAAAATACCCCTGAATATTCCTCTTGAAAAATACCATTGAATATTCCTCTTGAAATATACCACTGAATATTCCTCTTGAAAAATACCACTGAATATTTCTCTTAAAAAATACCACTGATTATTCCTGTTGAAAAATACCACTGAATATTCCTTTTGAAAAATACCACTAAATATTCTTCTTGAAAAATACCAAGGAATATTAATCTTGTAAAACACCACTGAATATTCGTCTTGAAAAATACCACTGAATATTCCATTTGAAAAATACCACTGAATATTCCTCATGAAAACTACCACTGAAATTCTTCTTGAAAAATACCACTGCATATTCCTCTTGAAAAAAAATAACACTGAATATTCCTCTTCAAAAATATCACCCAATATTTCTCATGAAAAATAACATTGAATATTCATCTTGAAAAATACCTTTGCATATTCCTCTTAAAAAATACCACTGAATATTCCTTTTGAAAAATACCACTGAATATTCATCTTGAAAAATACCACTGAATAATACTCTTAAAAATTACTACTGAATAATCCTCTTTAAAAATACCACCGAATATTCATCTAGAAAAATACCACTGAATATTCCTCTTGAAAAATACCACTGAATATTCCTCTTGAAAAATACTACTCAATATTCCTCTAGAAAAATACCACTGAATATTCCTCTTGAAAAATAACACTGAATATTCCTCTTGAAAAATACCACTGAATATTCCTCTTGAAAAATAGCACTGAATATTCATCTTGAAAAATACCACTGAATATTCATCTTGGAATATATCACCCAATATTTCTCTTGAAAAATAACGCTGAATATTCCTCTTGAAAAATACCACTGAATATTCCTTTTGAAAAATACAATTAAATATTCCTCTGGAAAAATACCACTTAATATTACTCTTGAAAAATACCACTGAATATTCCTCTTGAAAAATACCACTGAATATTCCTCTTGAAAAATACCACTGAATAATCCTCTTTAAAAATGCTTCTGAATATTCGTCTTGAAAAATACCACTGAATATTCCTCTTGAAAAATACCACTGAATATTCTTCTTGAAAAATACCACTTAATATTCCTCTTGAAAAATACCATTGAATATTCCTCTTGAAAAATACCACTGAATATTCCTCTTGAAAAATACCACTGAATATTTCTCTTGAAAAATACCACTGATTATTCCTGTTGAAAAATACCACTGAATATTCCTTTTGAAAAATACCACTAAATATTCTTCTTGAAAAATACCAAGGAATATTAATCTTGTAAAACACCACTGAATATTCGTCTTGAAAAATACCACTGAATATTCCACTTGAAAAATACCACTGAATATTCCTCATGAAAACAACCACTGAAATTCTTCTTGAAAAATACCACTGCATATTCCTCTTTAAAAATACTTCTGAATATTCGTCTTGAAAAATACCACTGAATATTCCTCTTGAAAAATACCACTGAATATTCTTCTTGAAAAATATCACTTAATATTCCTCTTGAAAAATACCATTGAATATTCCTCTTGAAAAATACCACTGAATATTCCTCTTGAAAAATACCACTGAATATTCCTCTTGAAAAATACCACTGAATATTCCTCTTGAAAAATACCACTGAATATTCATCTTGAAAAATACCACTGAATATTCATCTTGAAAAATACCACTCAATATTTCTCTTGAAAAATAACGCTGAATATTCCTCTTCAAAAATACCACTAAATATTCTTCTTGAAAAATACCAAGGAATATTAATCTTGTAAAACACCACTGAATATTCGTCTTGAAAAATACCACTGAATATTCCACTTGAAAAATACCACTGAATTATCCTCTTTAAAAATACCCCTGAATATTCCTCTTGAAAAATACCATTGAATATTCCTCTTGAAATATACCACTGAATATTCCTCTTGAAAAATACCACTGAATATTTCTCTTGAAAAATACCACTGATTATTCCTGTTGAAAAATACCACTGAATATTCCTTTTGAAAAATACCACTAAATATTCTTCTTGAAAAATACCAAGGAATATTAATCTTGTAAAACACCACTGAATATTCGTCTTGAAAAATACCACTGAATATTCCACTTGAAAAATACCACTGAATATTCCTCATGAAAACTACCACTGAAATTCTTCTTGAAAAATACCACTGCATATTCCTCTTGAAAAATAACAATGAATATTCCTCTTCAAAAATATCACCCAATATTTCTCATGAAAAATAACATTGAATATTCATCTTGAAAAATACCTTTGCATATTCCTCTTAAAAAATACCACTGAATATTCCTTTTGAAAAATACCATTAAATATTCTTCTTAAAAAATACCACTTAATATTCCTCTTGAAAAATACCACTGAATATTCATCTTGAAAAATACCACTGAATAATACTCTTAAAAATTACTACTGAATAATCCTCTTTAAAAATACCACCGAATATTCATCTTGAAAAATACCACTGAATATTCCTCTTGAAAAATACCACTGAATATTCCTCTTGAAAAATACTACTGAATATTCCTCTAGAAAAATACCACTGAATATTCCTCTTGAAAAATAACACTGAATATTCCTCTTGAAAAATACCACTGAATATTCCTCTTGAAAAATAGCACTGAATATTCATCTTGAAAAATACCACTGAATATTCATCTTGGAATATATCACCCAATATTTCTCTTGAAAAATAACGCTGAATATTCCTCTTGAAAAATACCACTGAATATTCCTTTTGAAAAATACAATTAAATATTCCTCTGGAAAAATACCACTTAATATTCCTCTTGAAAAATACCACTGAATATTCCTCTTGAAAAATACCACTGAATAATCCTCTTGAAAAATACCACTGAATAATCCTCTTTAAAAATGCTTCTGAATATTCGTCTTGAAAAATACCACTGAATATTCCTCTTGAAAAATACTACTGAATATTCTTCTTGAAAAATACCACTTAATATTCCTCTTGAAAAATACCATTGAATATTCCTCTTGAAAAATACCACTGAATATTCCTCTTGAAAAATACCACTGAATATTTCTCTTGAAAAATACCACTGATTATTCCTGTTGAAAAATACCACTGAATATTCCTTTTGAAAAAAACCACTAAATATTCTTCTTGAAAAATACCAAGGAATATTAATCTTGTAAAACACCACTGAATATTCGTCTTGAAAAATACCACTGAATATTCCACTTGAAAAATACCACTGAATATTCCTCATGAAAACAACCACTGAAATTCTTCTTGAAAAATACCACTGCATATTCCTCTTTAAAAATACTTCTGAATATTCGTCTTGAAAAATACCACTGAATATTCCTCTTGAAAAATACCACTGAATATTCTTCTTGAAAAATACCACTTAATATTCCTCTTGAAAAATACCATTGAATATTCCTCTTGAAAAATACCACTGAATATTCCTCTTGAAAAATACCACTGAATATTCCTCTTGAAAAATACCACTGAATATTCCTCTTGAAAAATACCACTGAATATTCATCTTGAAAAATACCACTGAATATTCATCTTGAAAAATACCACTCAATATTTCTCTTGAAAAATAACGCTGAATATTCCTCTTGAAAAATACCACTAAATATTCTTCTTGAAAAATACCAAGGAATATTAATCTTGTAAAACACCACTGAATATTTGTCTTGAAAAATACCACTGAATATTCCACTTGCAAAATACCACTGAATATTCCTCTTTAAAAATACCCCTGAATATTCCTCTTGAAAAATACCATTGAATATTCCTCTTGAAATATACCACTGAATATTCCTCTTGAAAAATACCACTGAATATTTCTCTTAAAAAATACCACTGATTATTCCTGTTGAAAAATACCACTGAATATTCCTTTTGAAAAATACCACTAAATATTCTTCTTGAAAAATACCAAGGAATATTAATCTTGTAAAACACCACTGAATATTCGTCTTGAAAAATACCACTGAATATTCCATTTGAAAAATACCACTGAATATTCCTCATGAAAACTACCACTGAAATTCTTCTTGAAAAATACCACTGCATATTCCTCTTGAAAAAAAATAACACTGAATATTCCTCTTCAAAAATATCACCCAATATTTCTCATGAAAAATAACATTGAATATTCATCTTGAAAAATACCTTTGCATATTCCTCTTAAAAAATACCACTGAATATTCCTTTTGAAAAATACCACTGAATATTCATCTTGAAAAATACCACTGAATAATACTCTTAAAAATTACTACTGAATAATCCTCTTTAAAAATACCACCGAATATTCATCTAGAAAAATACCACTGAATATTCCTCTTGAAAAATACCACTGAATATTCCTCTTGAAAAATACTACTCAATATTCCTCTAGAAAAATACCACTGAATATTCCTCTTGAAAAATAACACTGAATATTCCTCTTGAAAAATACCACTGAATATTCCTCTTGAAAAATAGCACTGAATATTCATCTTGAAAAATACCACTGAATATTCATCTTGGAATATATCACCCAATATTTCTCTTGAAAAATAACGCTGAATATTCCTCTTGAAAAATACCACTGAATATTCCTTTTGAAAAATACAATTAAATATTCCTCTGGAAAAATACCACTTAATATTACTCTTGAAAAATACCACTGAATATTCCTCTTGAAAAATACCACTGAATATTCCTCTTGAAAAATACCACTGAATAATCCTCTTTAAAAATGCTTCTGAATATTCGTCTTGAAAAATACCACTGAATATTCCTCTTGAAAAATACCACTGAATATTCTTCTTGAAAAATACCACTTAATATTCCTCTTGAAAAATACCATTGAATATTCCTCTTGAAAAATACCACTGAATATTCCTCTTGAAAAATACCACTGAATATTTCTCTTGAAAAATACCACTGATTATTCCTGTTGAAAAATACCACTGAATATTCCTTTTGAAAAATACCACTAAATATTCTTCTTGAAAAATACCAAGGAATATTAATCTTGTAAAACACCACTGAATATTCGTCTTGAAAAATACCACTGAATATTCCACTTGAAAAATACCACTGAATATTCCTCATGAAAACAACCACTGAAATTCTTCTTGAAAAATACCACTGCATATTCCTCTTTAAAAATACTTCTGAATATTCGTCTTGAAAAATACCACTGAATATTCCTCTTGAAAAATACCACTGAATATTCTTCTTGAAAAATACCACTTAATATTCCTCTTGAAAAATACCATTGAATATTCCTCTTGAAAAATACCACTGAATATTCCTCTTGAAAAATACCACTGAATATTCCTCTTGAAAAATACCACTGAATATTCCTCTTGAAAAATACCACTGAATATTCAACTTGAAAAATACCACTGAATATTCATCTTGAAAAATACCACTCAATATTTCTCTTGAAAAATAACGCTGAATATTCCTCTTGAAAAATACCACTAAATATTCTTCTTGAAAAATACCAAGGAATATTAATCTTGTAAAACACCACTGAATATTCGTCTTGAAAAATACCACTGAATATTCCACTTGAAAAATACCACTGAATATTCCTCTTTAAAAATACCCCTGAATATTCCTCTTGAAAAATACCATTGAATATTCCTCTTGAAATATACCACTGAACATCCCTCTTGAAAAATACCACTGAATATTTCTCTTGAAAAATACCACTGATTATTCCTGTTGAAAAATACCACTGAATATTCCTTTTGAAAAATACCACTAAATATTCTTCTTGAAAAATACCAAGGAATATTAATCTTGTAAAACACCACTGAATATTCTTCTTGAAAAATACCACTGAATATTCCACTTGAAAAATACCACTGAATATTCCTCATAAAAACTACCACTGAAATTCTTCTTGAAAAATACCACTGCATATTCCTCTTGAAAAATAACACTGAATATTCCTTTTCAAAAATATCACCCAATATTTCTCATGAAAAATAACATTGAATATTCATCTTGAAAAATACCTTTGCATATTCCTCTTAAAAAATACCACTGAATATTCCTTTTGAAAAATACCATTATATATTCCTCTTAAAAAATACCACTTAATATTCCTCTTGAAAAATACCACTGAATATTCATCTTGAAAAATACCACTGAATAATACTCTTAAAAATTACTACTGAATAATCCTCTTTAAAAATACCACCGAATATTCATCTTGAAAAATACCACTGAATATTCCTCTTGAAAAATACCACTGAATATTCCTCTTGAAAAATACTACTGAATATTCCTCTAGAAAAATACCACTGAATATTCCTCTTGAAAAATAACACTGAATATTCCTCTTGAAAAATACCACTGAATATTCCTCTTGAAAAATAGCACTGAATATTCATCTTGAAAAATACCACTGAATATTCATCTTGGAATATATCAGCCAATATTTCTCTTTAAAAATAACTCTGAATATTCCTCTTGAAAAATACCACTGAATATTCCTTTTGAAAAATACAATAAAATATTCCTCTGGAAAAATACCACTTAATATTCCTCTTGAAAAATACCACTGAATATTCCTCTTGAAAAATACCACTGAATAATCCTCTTGAAAAATACCACTGAATAATTCTCTTTAAAAATGCTTCTGAATATTCGTCTTGAAAAATACCACTGAATATTCCTCTTGAAAAATACCACTGAATAATACTCTTAAAAATTACTACTGAATAATCCTCTTTAAAAATACCACCGAATATTCATCTAGAAAAATACCACTGAATATTCCTCTTGAAAAATACCACTGAATATTCCTCTTGAAAAATACTACTGAATATTCCTCTAGAAAAATACCACTGAATATTCCTCTTGAAAAATAACACTGAATATTCCTCTTGAAAAATACCACTGAATATTCCTCTTGAAAAATAGCACTGAATATTCATCTTGAAAAATACCACTGAATATTCATCTTGGAATATATCACCCAATATTTCTCTTGAAAAATAACGCTGAATATTCCTCTTGAAGAATACCACTGAATATTCCTTTTGAAAAATACAATTAAATATTCCTCTGGAAAAATACCACTTAATATTACTCTTGAAAAATACCACTGAATATTCCTCTTGAAAAATACCACTGAATATTCCTCTTGAAAAATACCACTGAATAATCCTTTTTAAAAATGCTTCTGAATATTCGTCTTGAAAAATACCACTGAATATTCCTCTTGAAAAATACCACTGAATATTCTTCTTGAAAAATACCACTTAATATTCCTCTTGAAAAATACCATTGAATATTCCTCTTGAAAAATACCACTGAATATTCCTCTTGAAAAATACCACTGAATATTTCTCTTGAAAAATAACACTGATTATTCCTGTTGAAAAATACCACTGAATATTCCTTTTGAAAAATACCACTAAATATTCTTCTTGAAAAATACCAAGGAATATTAATCTTGTAAAACACCACTGAATATTCGTCTTGAAAAATACCACTGAATATTCCACTTGAAAAATACCACTGAATATTCCTCATGAAAACAACCACTGAAATTCTTCTTGAAAAATACCACTGCATATTCCTCTTTAAAAATACTTCTGAATATTCGTCTTGAAAAATACCACTGAATATTCCTCTTGAAAAATACCACTGAATATTCTTCTTGAAAAATACCACTTAATATTCCTCTTGAAAAATACCATTGAATATTCCTCTTGAAAAATACCACTGAATATTCCTCTTGAAAAATACCACTGAATATTCCTCTTGAAAAATACCACTGAATATTCCTCTTGAAAAATACCACTGAATATTCAACTTGAAAAATACCACTGAATATTCATCTTGAAAAATACCACTCAATATTTCTCTTGAAAAATAACGCTGAATATTCCTCTTGAAAAATACCACTAAATATTCTTCTTGAAAAATACCAAGGAATATTAATCTTGTAAAACACCACTGAATATTCGTCTTGAAAAATACCACTGAATATTCCACTTGAAAAATACCACTGAATATTCCTCTTTAAAAATACCCCTGAATATTCCTCTTGAAAAATACCATTGAATATTCCTCTTGAAATATACCACTGAACATCCCTCTTGAAAAATACCACTGAATATTTCTCTTGAAAAATACCACTGATTATTCCTGTTGAAAAATACCACAGAATATTCCTTTTGAAAAATACCACTAAATATTCTTCTTGAAAAATACCAAGGAATATTAATCTTGTAAAACACCACTGAATATTCTTCTTGAAAAATACCACTGAATATTCCACTTGAAAAATACCACTGAATATTCCTCATAAAAACTACCACTGAAATTCTTCTTGAAAAATACCACTGCATATTCCTCTTGAAAAATAACACTGAATATTCCTTTTCAAAAATATCACCCAATATTTCTCATGAAAAATAACATTGAATATTCATCTTGAAAAATACCTTTGCATATTCCTCTTAAAAAATACCACTGAATATTCCTTTTGAAAAATACCATTATATATTCCTCTTAAAAAATACCACTTAATATTCCTCTTGAAAAATACCACTGAATATTCATCTTGAAAAATACCACTGAATAATACTCTTAAAAATTACTACTGAATAATCCTCTTTAAAAATACCACCGAATATTCATCTTGAAAAATACCACTGAATATTCCTCTTGAAAAATACCACTGAATATTCCTCTTGAAAAATACTACTGAATATTCCTCTAGAAAAATACCACTGAATATTTCTCTTGAAAAATAACACTGAATATTCCTCTTGAAAAATACCACTGAATATTCCTCTTGAAAAATAGCACTGAATATTCATCTTGAAAAATACCACTGAATATTCATCTTGGAATATATCAGCCAATATTTCTCTTTAAAAATAACTCTGAATATTCCTCTTGAAAAATACCACTTAATATTCCTCTTGAAAAACACTATTGAATATTCCTCTTGAAAAATACCACTGAATATTCCTCTTGAAAAATACCACTGAATATTTCTCTTGAAAAATACCACTGATTATTCCTGTTGAAAAATACCACTGAATATTCCTTTTGAAAAATACCACTAAATATTCTTCTTGAAAAATACCAAGGAATATTAATCTTGTAAAACACCACTGAATATTCGTCTTGAAAAATACCACTGAATATTCCACTTTAAAAATACCACTGAATATTCCTCATGAAAACAACCACTGAAATTCTTCTTGAAAAATACCACTGCATATTTCTCTTTAAAAATACTTCTGAATATTCGTCTTGAAAAATACCACTGAATATTCCTCTTGAAAAATACCACTGAATATTCTTCTTGAAAAATACCACTTAATATTCCTCTTGAAAAATACCATTGAATATTCCTCTTGAAAAATACCACTGAATATTCCTCTTGAAAAATACCACTGAATATTCCTCTTGAAAAATAGAACTGAATATTCCTCTTGAAAAATACCACTGAATATTCATCTTGAAAAATACCACTGAATATTCATCTTGAAAAATACCACTCAATATTTCTCTTGAAAAATAACGCTGAATATTCCTCTTGAAAAATACAACTAAATATTCTTCTTGAAAAATACCAAGGAATATTAATCTTGTAAAAGACCACTGAATATTCGTCTTGAAAAATACCACTGAATATTCCACTTGAAAAATACCACTGAATATTCCTCTTTAAAAATACCCCTGAATATTCCTCTTGAAAAATACCATTGAATATTCCTCTTGAAATATACCACTGAATATTCCTCTTGAAAAATACCACTGAAAATTTCTCTTGAAAAATACCACTGATTATTCCTGTTGAAAAATACCACTGAATATTCCTTTTGAAAAATACCACTAAACATTCTTCTTGAAAAATACCAAGGAATATTAATCTTGTAAAACACCACTGAATATTCGTCTTGAAAAATACCACTGAATATTCCACTTGAAAAATACCACTGAATATTCCTCATGAAAACTAACACTGAAATTCTTCTTGAAAAATACCACTGCATATTCCTCTTGAAAAATAACACTGAATATTCCTCTTCAAAAATATCACCCAATATTTCTCATGAAAAATAACATTGAATATTCATCTTGAAAAATACCTTTGCATATTCCTCTTAAAAAATACCACTGAATATTCCTTTTGAAAAATACCATTAAATATTAATCTTAAAAAATACCACTTAATATTCCTCTTGAAAAATACCACTGAATATTCATCTTGAAAAATACCACTGAATAATACTCTTAAAAATTACTACTGAATAATCCTCTTTAAAAATACCACCGAATATTCATCTTGAAAAATACCACTGAATATTCCTCTTGAAAAATACCACTGAATATTCCTCTTGAAAAATACTACTGAATATTCCTCTAGAAAAATACCACTGAATATTCCTCTTGAAAAATAACACTGAAAATTCCTCTTGAAAAATACCACTGAATATTCCTCTTGAAAAATACCACTGAATATTCATCTTGAAAAATACCACTGAATATTCATCTTGGAATATATCACCCAATATTTCTCTTGAAAAATAACGCTGAATATTCCTCTTGAAAAATACCACTGAATATTCCTTTTGAAAAATACAATTAAATATTCCTCTGGAAAAATACCACTTAATATTCCTCTTGAAAAATACCACTGAATATTCCTCTTGAAAAATATCACTGAATAATCCTCTTGAAAAATACCACTGAATAATCCTCTTTAAAAATGCTTCTGAATATTCGTCTTGAAAAATACCACTGAATATTCCTCTTGAAAAATACCACTGAATATTCTTCTTGAAAAATACCACTTAATATTCCTCTTGAAAAATACCATTGAAACTTCCTCTTGAAAAATACCACTGAATATTCCTCTTGAAAAATACCACTGAATATTTCTCTTGAAAAATACCACTGATTATTCCTGTTGAAAAATACCACTGAATATTCCTTTTGAAAAATACCACTAAATATTCTTCTTGAAAAATACCAAGGAATATTAAACTTGTAAAACACCACTGAATATTCGTCTTGAAAAATACCACTGAATATTCCACTTGAAAAATACCACTGAATATTCCTCATGAAAACAACCACTGAAATTCTTCTTGAAAAATACCACTGCATATTCCTCTTTAAAAATACTTCTGAATATTCGTCTTAAAAAATACCACTGAATATTCCTCTTGAAAAATACCACTGAATATTCTTCTTGAAAAATACCACTTAATATTCCTCTTGAAAAATACCATTGAATATTCCTCTTGAAAAATACCACTGAATATTCCTCTTGAAAAATACCACTGAATATTCCTCTTGAAAAATACCACTGAATATTCCTCTTGAAAAATACCACTGAATATTCATCTTGAAAAATACCACTCAATATTTCTCTTGAAAAATAACGCTGAATATTCCTCTTGAAAAATACCACTAAATATTCTTCTTGAAAAATACCAAGGAATATTAATCTTGTAAAACACCACTGAATATTCGTCTTGAAAAATACCACTGAATATTCCACTTGAAAAATACCACTGAATATTCCTCTTTAAAAATACCCCTGAATATTCCTCTTGAAAAATACCATTGAATATTCCTCTTGAAATATACCACTGAATATTCCTCTTGAAAAATACCACTGAATATTTCTCTTGAAAAATACCACTGATTATTCCTGTTGAAAAATACCACTGAATATTCCTTTTGAAAAAAAACCACTAAATATTCTTCTTGAAAAATACCAAGGAATATTAATCTTGTAAGACACCACTGAATATTCGTCTTGAAAAATACCACTGAATATTCCACTTGAAAAATACCACTGAATATTCCTCATGAAAACTACCACTGAAATTCTTCTTGAAAAATACCACTGCATATTCCTCTTGAAAAATAACACTGAATATTCCTCTTCAAAAATATCACCCAATATTTCTCATGAAAAATAACATTGAATATTCATCTTGAAAAATACCTTTACATATTCCTCTTAAAAAATACCACTGAATATTCCTTTTGAAAAATACCATTAAATATTCCTCTTAAAAAATACCACTTAATATTCCTCTTGAACAATACCACTGAATATTCATCTTGAAAAATACCACTGAATAATACTCTTAAAAATTACTACTGAATAATCCTCTTTAAAAATACCACCGAATATTCATCTTGAAAAATACCACTGAATATTCCTCTTGAAAAATACCACTGAATATTCCTCTTGAAAAATACTACTGAATATTCCTCTAGAAAAATACCACTGAATATTCCTCTTGAAAAATAACACTGAATATTCCTCTTGAAAAATACCACTGAATATTCCTCTTGAAAAATAGCACTGAATATTCATCTTGAAAAATACCACTGAATATTCATCTTGGAATATATCACCCAATATTTCTCTTGAAAAATAACGCTGAATATCCCTCTTGAAAAATACCACTGAATATTCCTTTTGAAAAATACAATTAAATATTCCTCTGGAAAAATACCACTTAATATTCCTCTTGAAAAATACCACTGAATATTCCTCTTGAAAAATACCACTGAATAATCCTCTTGAAAAATACCACTGAATATTCCTTTTGAAAAATGCTTCTGAATATTCGTCTTGAAAAATACCACTGAATATTCCTCTTGAAAAATACCGCTGAATATTCTTCTTGAAAAATACCACTTAATATTCCTCTTGAAAAATACCATTGAATATTCCTTTTGAAAAATACCACTGAATATTCCTCTTGAAAAATACCACTGAATATTTCTCTTGAAAAATACCACTGATTATTCCTGTTGAAAAATACCACTGAATATTCCTTTTGAAAAATACCACTAAATATTCTTCTTGAAAAATACCAAGGAATATTAATCTTGTAAAACACCACTGAATATTCGTCTTGAAAAATACCACTGAATATTCCACTTGAAAAATACCACTGAATATTTCTCATGAAAATAACCACTGAAATTCTTCTTGAAAAATACCACTGCATATTCCTCTTTAAAAATACTTCTGAATATTCGTCTTGAAAAATACCACTGAATATTCCTCTTGAAAAATACCACTGAATATTCTTCTTGAAAAATACCACTTAATATTCCTCTTGAAAAATACCATTGAATATTCCTCTTGAAAAATACCACTGAATATTCCTCTTGAAAAATACCACTGAATATTCCTCTTGAAAAATACCACTGAATATTCCTCTTGAAAAATACCACTGAATATTCATCTTGAAAAATACCACTGAATATTCATCTTGAAAAATACCACTCAATATTTCTCTTGAAAAATAACGCTGAATATTCCTCTTGAAAAATACCACTAAATATTCTTCTTGAAAAATACCAAGGAATATTAATCTTGTAAAACACCACTGAATATTCGTCTTGAAAAATACCACTGAATATTCCACTTGAAAAATACCACTGAATATTCCTCTTTAAAAATACCCCTGAATATTCCTTTTGAAAAATACCATTGAATATTCCTCTTGAAATATACCACTGAATATTCCTCTTGAAAAATACCACTGAATATTTCTCTTGAAAAATACCACTGATTATTCCTGTTGAAAAATACCACTGAATATTCCTTTTGAAAAATACCACTAAATATTCTTCTTGAAAAATACCAAGGAATATTGATCTTGTAAAACACCACTGAATATTCGTCTTGAAAAATACCACTGAATATTCCACTTGAAAAATACCACTGAATATTCCTCTTGAAAATTACCACTGAAATTCTTCTTGAAAAATACCACTGCATATTCCTCTTTAAAAATACCTCTGAATATTCGTCTTGAAAAATACCACTGAATATTCCTCTTGAAAAATACCACTGAATATTCTTCTTGAAAAATACCACTTAATATTCCTCTTGAAAAATACCATTGAATATTCCTCTTGAAAAATACCACTGAATATTCCTCTTGAAAAATACCACTGAATATTCCTCTTGAAAAAAACCACTGAATATTCCTCTTGAAAAATACCACTGAATATCCATCTTGAAAAATACCACTGAATATTCATCTTGAAAAATACCACTCAATATTTCTCTTGAAAAATAACGCTGCATATTACTCTTGAAAAATACCACTGAATATTCCTCTTGAAAAATACCACTTAATATTCCTCTTGAAAAATACCACTGAATGTTCCTCTTAAAAAATATCACTGAATAATCCACTTAAAAAATACTACTAAATAATCCTCTTTACAAATACCACCGAATATTCCTGTTGAAAAATACCACTGAATATTGGTTTTAAAAAATACCATTGATTATTCCTCTTGAAAAATGCCACTGAATATTCCTCTTCCAAAATACAACTGAATAATCTTCTTGAAAAATACCACTGAATATTCTTCTTGAAAAATACCACTGAATATTCCTCTTAAGAAATACTACTGAATATTCCACTTCAAAAATACTATTGAATATACCTCTTGAAAAATACCACTGAATATTCCACTTGAAAAATACTACTGCATATTCCTCCTTAAAAATACCACTGAATATTCGTCTTGAAAAATACCACTGAATAATCCTCTTGAAAAATACCACTGAATAATCCTCTTTAAAAATGCCTCCAAATATTCCTCTTGAAAAATACCACTGCATATTCCTCTTGAAAAATACCACTGAATATTCCTCTTGAAAAATACCACTGAATATTCTTCTTGAAAAATACCACTTAATATTCCTCTTGAAAAATACCATTGAATATTCCTCTTGAAAAATACCACTGAATATTCCTCTTGAAAAATACCACTGAATATTCCTCTTGAAAAATACCACTGAATATTCCTCTTGAAAAATACCACTGAATATTCCTCTTGAAAAATACCACTGAAAATTCCTCTTGAAAAATACCACTGAATATTCCTCTTGAAAAATACCACTGAGTATTCATCTTGAAAAATACCACTCAATATTTCTCTTGAAAAATAACGCTGAATATTCCTCTTGAAAAATACCACTAAATATTCTTCTTGAAAAATACCAAGGAATATTAATCTTGTAAAACACCACTGAATATTCGTCTTGAAAAATACCACTGAATATTCCACTTGAAAAATACCACTGAATATTCCTCTTTAAAAATACCCCTGAATATTCCTCTTGAAAAATACCATTGAATATTCCTCTTGAAATATACCACTGAATATTCCTCTTGAAAAATACCACTGAATATTTCTCTTGAAAAATACCACTGATTATTCCTGTTGAAAAATACCACTGAATATTCCTTTTGAAAAAAAACCACTAAATATTCTTCTTGAAAAATACCAAGGAATATTAATCTTGTAAGACACCACTGAATATTCGTCTTGAAAAATACCACTGAATATTCCACTTGAAAAATACCACTGAATATTCCTCATGAAAACTACCACTGAAATTCTTCTTGAAAAATACCACTGCATATTCCTCTTGAAAAATAACACTGAATATTCCTCTTCAAAAATATCACCCAATATTTCTCATGAAAAATAACATTGAATATTCATCTTGAAAAATACCTTTACATATTCCTCTTAAAAAATACCACTGAATATTCCTTTTGAAAAATACCATTAAATATTCCTCTTAAAAAATACCACTTAATATTCCTCTTGAACAATACCACTGAATATTCATCTTGAAAAATACCACTGAATAATACTCTTAAAAATTACTACTGAATAATCCTCTTTAAAAATACCACCGAATATTCATCTTGAAAAATACCACTGAATATTCCTCTTGAAAAATACCACTGAATATTCCTCTTGAAAAATACTACTGAATATTCCTCTAGAAAAATACCACTGAATATTCCTCTTGAAAAATAACACTGAATATTCCTCTTGAAAAATACCACTGAATATTCCTCTTGAAAAATAGCACTGAATATTCATCTTGAAAAATACCACTGAATATTCATCTTGGAATATATCACCCAATATTTCTCTTGAAAAATAACGCTGAATATCCCTCTTGAAAAATACCACTGAATATTCCTTTTGAAAAATACAATTAAATATTCCTCTGGAAAAATACCACTTAATATTCCTCTTGAAAAATACCACTGAATATTCCTCTTGAAAAATACCACTGAATAATCCTCTTGAAAAATACCACTGAATATTCCTTTTGAAAAATGCTTCTGAATATTCGTCTTGAAAAATACCACTGAATATTCCTCTTGAAAAATACCACTGAATATTCTTCTTGAAAAATACCACTTAATATTCCTCTTGAAAAATACCATTGAATATTCCTTTTGAAAAATACCACTGAATATTCCTCTTGAAAAATACCACTGAATATTTCTCTTGAAAAATACCACTGATTATTCCTGTTGAAAAATACCACTGAATATTCCTTTTGAAAAATACCACTAAATATTCTTCTTGAAAAATACCAAGGAATATTAATCTTGTAAAACACCACTGAATATTCGTCTTGAAAAATACCACTGAATATTCCACTTGAAAAATACCACTGAATATTTCTCATGAAAATAACCACTGAAATTCTTCTTGAAAAATACCACTGCATATTCCTCTTTAAAAATACTTCTGAATATTCGTCTTGAAAAATACCACTGAATATTCCTCTTGAAAAATACCACTGAATATTCTTCTTGAAAAATACCACTTAATATTCCTCTTGAAAAATACCATTGAATATTCCTCTTGAAAAATACCACTGAATATTCCTCTTGAAAAATACCACTGAATATTCCTCTTGAAAAATACCACTGAATATTCCTCTTGAAAAATACCACTGAATATTCATCTTGAAAAATACCACTGAATATTCATCTTGAAAAATACCACTCAATATTTCTCTTGAAAAATAACGCTGAATATTCCTCTTGAAAAATACCACTAAATATTCTTCTTGAAAAATACCAAGGAATATTAATCTTGTAAAACACCACTGAATATTCGTCTTGAAAAATACCACTGAATATTCCACTTGAAAAATACCACTGAATATTCCTCTTTAAAAATACCCCTGAATATTCCTTTTGAAAAATACCATTGAATATTCCTCTTGAAATATACCACTGAATATTCCTCTTGAAAAATACCACTGAATATTTCTCTTGAAAAATACCACTGATTATTCCTGTTGAAAAATACCACTGAATATTCCTTTTGAAAAATACCACTAAATATTCTTCTTGAAAAATACCAAGGAATATTGATCTTGTAAAACACCACTGAATATTCGTCTTGAAAAATACCACTGAATATTCCACTTGAAAAATACCACTGAATATTCCTCTTGAAAATTACCACTGAAATTCTTCTTGAAAAATACCACTGCATATTCCTCTTTAAAAATACCTCTGAATATTCGTCTTGAAAAATACCACTGAATATTCCTCTTGAAAAATACCACTGAATATTCTTCTTGAAAAATACCACTTAATATTCCTCTTGAAAAATACCATTGAATATTCCTCTTGAAAAATACCACTGAATATTCCTCTTGAAAAATACCACTGAATATTCCTCTTGAAAAAAACCACTGAATATTCCTCTTGAAAAATACCACTGAATATCCATCTTGAAAAATACCACTGAATATTCATCTTGAAAAATACCACTCAATATTTCTCTTGAAAAATAACGCTGCATATTACTCTTGAAAAATACCACTGAATATTCCTCTTGAAAAATACCACTTAATATTCCTCTTGAAAAATACCACTGAATGTTCCTCTTAAAAAATATCACTGAATAATCCACTTAAAAAATACTACTAAATAATCCTCTTTACAAATACCACCGAATATTCCTGTTGAAAAATACCACTGAATATTGGTTTTAAAAAATACCATTGATTATTCCTCTTGAAAAATGCCACTGAATATTCCTCTTCCAAAATACAACTGAATAATCTTCTTGAAAAATACCACTGAATATTCTTCTTGAAAAATACCACTGAATATTCCTCTTAAGAAATACTACTGAATATTCCACTTCAAAAATACTATTGAATATACCTCTTGAAAAATACCACTGAATATTCCACTTGAAAAATACTACTGCATATTCCTCCTTAAAAATACCACTGAATATTCGTCTTGAAAAATACCACTGAATAATCCTCTTGAAAAATACCACTGAATAATCCTCTTTAAAAATGCCTCCAAATATTCCTCTTGAAAAATACCACTGCATATTCCTCTTGAAAAATACCACTGAATATTCCTCTTGAAAAATACCACTGAATATTCTTCTTGAAAAATACCACTTAATATTCCTCTTGAAAAATACCATTGAATATTCCTCTTGAAAAATACCACTGAATATTCCTCTTGAAAAATACCACTGAATATTCCTCTTGAAAAATACCACTGAATATTCCTCTTGAAAAATACCACTGAATATTCATCTTGAAAAATACCACTCAATATTTCTCTTGAAAAATAACGCTGAATATTCCTCTTGAAAAATACCACTAAATATTCTTCTTGAAAAATACCAAGGAATATTAATCTTGTAAAACACCACTGAATATTCGTCTTGAAAAATACCACTGAATATTCCACTTGAAAAATACCACTGAATATTCCTCTTTAAAAATACCCCTGAATATTCCTCTTGAAAAATACCATTGAATATTCCTCTTGAAATATACCACTGAATATTCCTCTTGAAAAATACCACTGAATATTTCTCTTGAAAAATACCACTGATTATTCCTGTTGAAAAATACCACTGAATATTCCTTTTGAAAAAAACCACTTAATATTCTCCTTGAAAAATACCAAGGAATATAAATCTTGTAAGACACCACTGAATATTCGTCTTGAAAAATACCACTGAATATTCCACTTGAAAAATACCACTGAATATTCCTCATGAAAACTACCACTGAAATTCTTCTTGAAAAATACCACTGCATATTCCTCTTGAAAAATAACACTGAATATTCCTCTTCAAAAATATCACCCAATATTTCTCATGAAAAATAACATTGAATATTCATCTTGAAAAATACCTTTACATATTCCTCTTAAAAAATACCACTGAATATTCCTTTTGAAAAATACCATTAAATATTCCTCTTAAAAAATACCACTTAATATTCCTCTTGAAAAATACCACTGAATATTCATCTTGAAAAATACCACTGAATAATACTCTTAAAAATTACTACTGAATAATCCTCTTTAAAAATACTACCGAATATTCATCTTGAAAAATACCACTGAATATTCCTCTTGAAAAATACCACTGAATATTCCTCTTGAAAAATACTACTGAATATTCCTCTAGAAAAATACCACTGAATATTCCTCTTGAAAAATAACACTGAATATTCCTCTTGAAAAATACCACTGAATATTCCTCTTGAAAAATAGCACTGAATATTCATCTTGAAAAATACCACTGAATATTCATCTTGGAATATATCACCCAATATTTCTCTTGAAAAATAACGCTGAATATTCCTCTTGAAAAATACCACTGAATATTCCTTTTGAAAAATACAATTAAATATTCCTCTGGAAAAATACCACTTAATATTCCTCTTGAAAAATACCACTGAATATTCCTCTTGAAAAATACCACTGAATAATCCTCTTGAAAAATACCACTGAATATTCCTTTTGAAAAATGCTTCTGAATATTCGTCTTGAAAAATACCACTGAATATTCCTCTTGAAAAATACCACTGAATATTCTTCTTGAAAAATACCACTTAATATTCCTCTTGAAAAATACCATTGAATATTCCTCTTGAAAAATACCACTGAATATTCCTCTTGAAAAATACCACTGAATATTTCTCTTGAAAAATACCACTGATTATTCCTGTTGAAAAATACCACTGAATATTCCTTTTGAAAAATACCACTAAATATTCTTCTTGAAAAATACCAAGGAATATTAATCTTGTAAAACACCACTGAATATTCGTCTTGAAAAATACCACTGAATATTCCACTTGAAAAATACCACTGAATATTCCTCATGAAAATAACCACTGAAATTCTTCTTGAAAAATACCACTGCATATTCCTCTTTAAAAATACTTCTGAATATTCGTCTTGAAAAATACCACTGAATATTCCGCTTGAAAAATACCACTGAATATTCTTCTTGAAAAATACCACTTAATATTCCTCTTGAAAAATACCATTGAATATTCCTCTTGAAAAATACCACTGAATATTCCTCTTGAAAAATACCACTGAATATTCCTCTTGAAAAATACCACTGAATATTCCTCTTGAAAAATACCACTGAATATTCATCTTGAAAAATACCACTGAATATTCATCTTGAAAAATACCACTCAATATTTCTCTTGAAAAATAACGCTGAATATTCCTCTTGAAAAATACCACTAAATATTCTTCTTGAAAAATACCAAGGAATATTAATCTTGTAAAACACCACTGAATATTCGTCTTGAAAAATACCACTGAATATTCCACTTGAAAAATACCACTGAATATTCCTCTTTAAAAATACCCCTGAATATTCCTCTTGAAAAATACCATTGAATATTCCTCTTGAAATATACCACTGAATATTCCTCTTGAAAAATACCACTGAATATTTCTCTTGAAAAATACCACTGATTATTCCTGTTGAAAAATACCACTGAATATTCCTTTTGAAAAATACCACTAAATATTCTTCTTGAAAAATACCAAGGAATATTGATCTTGTAAAACACCACTGAATATTCGTCTTGAAAAATACCACTGCATATTCCGCTTTAAAAATACCTCTGAATATTCGTCTTGAAAAATACCACTGAATATTCCTCTTGAAAAATGCCACTGAATATTCTTCTTGAAAAATACCACTTAATATTCCTCTTGAAAAATACCATTGAATATTCCTCTTGAAAAATACCACTGAATATTCCTCTTGAAAAATACCACTGAATATTCCTCTTGAAAAAAACCACTGAATATTCCTCTTGAAAAATACCACTGAATATCCATCTTGAAAAATACCACTGAATATTCATCTTGAAAAATACCACTCAATATTTCTCTTGAAAAATAACGCTGCATATTACTCTTGAAAAATACCACTGAATATTCCTCTTGAAAAATACCACTTAATATTCCTCTTGAAAAATACCACTGAATGTTCCTCTTAAAAAATATCACTGAATAATCCACTTAAAAAATACTACTAAATAATCCTCTTTACAAATACCACCGAATATTCCTGTTGAAAAATACCACTGAATATTGGTTTTAAAAAATACCATTGATTATTCCTCTTGAAAAATGCCACTGAATATTCCTCTTCCAAAATACAACTGAATAATCTTCTTGAAAAATACCACTGAATATTCTTCTTGAAAAATACCACTGAATATTCCTCTTAAGAAATACTACTGAATATTCCACTTCAAAAATACTATTGAATATACCTCTTGAAAAATACCACTGAATATTCCACTTGAAAAATACTACTGCATATTCCTCCTTAAAAATACCACTGAATATTCGTCTTGAAAAATACCACTGAATAATCCTCTTGAAAAATACCACTGAATAATCCTCTTTAAAAATGCCTCCAAATATTCCTCTTGAAAAATACCACTGCATATTCCTCTTGAAAAATACCACTGAATATTCTTCTTGAAAAATACTACTGAATATTCCTCTAGAAAAATACCACTGAATATTCCTCTTGAAAAATAACACTGCATATTCCTCTTGAAAAATACCTTTGAATATTCCTCTTAAAAACTACAACTAAATATTCCCCTTAAAAAATACCATTGAATAATCCTCTTGAAAAATACCACTGAATATTCCTCTTGAAAAATACCACTGAATATTCCTTCTGAAAAAAAACCACTGAATATTCCACTTGAAAAATACCACTGAATATTCCTTCTGAAAAATATCACTGAAAATTCCACTTGAAAAATACCACTGAATATTCCTCTTGAAAAATACCACTGAATATTGCTTTTAAAAAATACCACTGATTATTTCTCTTGAAAAATACCACTGAATATTCCTCTTGAAAAATACAACTGAATAATCTTCTTGAGAAATACCACTGAATATTCTTCTTGAAAAATACCACTGAATATTCCTCTTCAGAAATAACACTGAATATACATCTTTAAAAATACCACTGAATATTCCTCTTGAAAAATACCACTGAATATTTCTCTTGAAAAATACCACTGAATATTCCTCTTGAAAAATACAATTGAATATTTCTCTCGAAAAATACCACTGAATATACGTCTTGAAAAATAACACTGAATATTCCTCTTTAAAAATACCCCTGAATATTCCTCTTGAAAAATACCATTGAATAATTCTCTTGAAATATACCACTGAATATTCCTCTTGAAAAATACCTCTGAATATTTCTCTTGAAAAATACCACTGATTATTTCTGTTGAAAAATACCACTGAATATTCCTTTTGAAAAATACCACTAAATATTCTTCTTGAAAAATACCAAGGAATATTAATCTTGTAAAACACCACTGAATATTCGTCTTGAAAAATACCACTGAACATTCCACTTGAAAAATACCACTGAATATTCCTCATGAAAACAACCACTGAAATTCTTCTTGAAAAATACCACTGCATATTCCTCTTTAAAAATGCTTCTGAATATTCGTATTGAAAAATACCACTGAATATTCCTCTTGAAAAATACCACTGAATATTCTTCTTGAAAAATACCACTTAATATTCCTCTTGAAAAATACCATTGAATATTCCTCTTGAAAAATACCACTGAATATTCCTCTTGAAAAATACCACTAAATATTCCTCTTGAAAAATACCACTGAATATTCCTCTTGAAAAATACCACTGAATATTCATCTTGAAAAATACCACTGAATATTCATCTTGAAAAATACCACTCAATATTTCTCTTGAAAAATAACGCTGAATATTCCTCTTGAAAAATACCACTGAATATTCCTCTTGAAAAATACCATTTAATATTCCTCTTGAAAAATACCACTGAATGTTCCTCTTAAAAAATACTACTGAATAATCCACTTAAAAAATACTACTAAATAATCCTCTTTACAAATACCACTGAATATTCCTGTTGAAAAATACCACTGAATATTGGTTTTAAAAAATACCATTGATTATTCCTCTTGAAAAATGCCACTGAATATTCCTCTTCCAAAATACAACTGAATAATCTTCTTGAAAAATACCACTGAATATTCTTCTTGAAAAATACCACTGGATATTCCTCTTAAGAAATACTACTGAATATTCCACTTCAAAAATACTATTGAATATACCTCTTGAAAAATACCACTGAATATTGCACTTGAAAAATACCACTGAATATTCCCCATGAAAACTACCACTGAATTTTCTTCTTGAAAAATACTACTGTATATTCCTCCTTTAAAATACCACTGAATATTCGTCTTGAAAAATACCACTGAATATTCCTCTTGAAAAATACCACTGAATATTCTTCTTGAAAAATACCACTTCATTTTCCTCTTGAAAAATAACATTGAATATTCCTCTTGAAAAATACCACTGCACATTCCTCTTGAAAAAT
This sequence comes from Atherix ibis, assembly GCA_958298945.1. Lineage (NCBI taxonomy): Eukaryota > Metazoa > Arthropoda > Insecta > Diptera > Athericidae > Atherix > Atherix ibis. The sequence continues at coordinate 43,463,616 of OY282609.1, read as the reverse complement.
ACCACTGAATATTCCTCTTGAAAAATACCACAGAATATTCATCTTGAAAAATACCACTGAATATTCATCTTGAAAAATACCACACAATATTTCTCTTGAAAAATAACGCTGAATATTCCTCTTAAAAAATATTACTGAATAATCCTCTTGAAAAATACTTTTTAATAATCCCCTTTAAAAATACCACCGAATACTCCTGTTGAAAAATACCACTGAATATTGGTTTTAAAAAATACCATTGATTATTCCTCTTGAAAAATGCCACTGAATATTCCTATTGCAAAATACAACTGAATAATCTTCTTGAGAAATACCACTGAATATTCTTCTTGAAAAATACCACTGGATATTCCTCTTAAAAAATACCACTGAATATTCCTCTTGAAAAATACCACAGAATATTCCTCCTTAATAATACCACTGAATATTCGTCTTGAAAAATACCACTGAATATTCCTCTTGAAAAATACCACTGAATATTCTTTTTGAAAAATACCACTTCATTTTCCTCTTGAAAAATACCATTGAATATTCCTCTTGAAAAATACCACTGAATATTCCACTTGAAAAATACTACTGCATATTCCTCCTTAAAACTACCACTGAAATTCTTCTTGAAAAATACCACTGCATATTCCTTTTTAAAAATACCTCTGAATATTCGTCTTGAAAAATACCACTGAATATTCCTCTTGAAAAATACCACTGAATATTCTTCTTGAAAAATACCACTTAATATTCCTCTTGAAAAATACCATTGAATATTTCTCTTGAAAAATACCACTGAATATTCCTCTTAAAAAATACCACTGAATATTCCTCTTGAAAAATACCACTGAATATTCCTCTTGAAAAATACCACTGAATATTTTATCTTGAAAAATACCACTGAATATTCATCTTGAAAAATACTACTCAATATTTCTCTTGAAAAATAACGCTGAATATTACTCTTGAAAAATACCACTGAATATTCCTCTTGAAAAATACCACTTAATATTCCTCTTGAAAAATACCACTAAATAATCCTCTTGAAAAATACTACTGCATATTCCTCCTTAAAAATACCACTGAATATTCGTCTTGAAAAATACCACTGAATAATCCTCTTGAAAAATACCACTGAATAATCCTCTTTAAAAATGCCTCCAAATATTCCTCTTGAAAAATACCACTGCATATTCCTCTTGAAAAATACCACTGAATATTCCTCTTGAAAAATACTACTGAATATTCCTCTAGAAAAATACCACTGAATATTCCTATTGAAAAATAACACTGCATATTCCTCTTGAAAAATACCTTTGAATATTCCTCTTAAAAACTACAACTAAATATTCCCCTTAAAAACTACCATTGAATAATCCTCTTGAAAAATACCACTGAATATTCCTCTTGAAAAATATCACTGAATATTCCTTCTGAAAAAAAACCACTGAATATTCCACTTGAAAAATACCACTGAATATTCCTTCTGAAAAATACCACTGAAAATTCCACTTGAAAAATACCACTAAATATTCCTCTTGAAAAATACCACTGAATATTGCTTTTAAAAAATACCACTGATTATTCCTCTTGAAAAATACCACTGAATATTCCTCTTGAAAAATACAACTGAATAATCTTCTTGAGAAATACCACTGAATATTCTTCTTGAAAAATACCACTGAATATTCCTCTTAAGAAATAACACTGAATATACCTCTTTAAAAATATCACTGAATATTTCTCTTGAAAAATACCACTGAATATTCCTCTTGAAAAATACCACTGAATATTTCTCTTGAAAAATACCACTGAATATTCCTCTTGAAAAATACAATTGAATATTCCTCTCGAAAAATACCACTGAATATACGTCTTGAAAAATAACACTGAATATTCCTCTTTAAAAATACCCCTGAATATTCCTCTTGAAAAATACCATTGAATATTCCTCTTGAAATATACCACTGAATATTCCTCTTGAAAAATACCTCTGAATATTTCTCTTGAAAAATACCACTGATTATTCCTGTTGAAAAATACCACTGAATATTCCTTTTGAAAAATACCACTAAATATTCTTCTTGAAAAATACCAAGGAATATTAATCTTGTAAAACACCACTGAATATTCGTCTTGAAAAATACCACTGAACATTCCACTTGAAAAATACCACTGAATATTCCTCATGAAAAATACCACTGAATATTCTTCTTGAAAAATACCACTTAATATTCCTCTTGGAAAATACCATTGAATATTCCTCTTGAAAAATACCACTGAATATTCCTCTTGAAAAATACCACTAAATATTCCTCTTGAAAAATACCACTGAATATTCCTCTTGAAAAATACCACTGAATATTCATCTTGAAAAATACCACTGAATATTCATCTTGAAAAATACCGCTCAATATTTCTCTTGAAAAATAACGCTGAATATTCCTCTTGAAAAATACCACTGAATATTCTTCTTGAAAAATACCACTGAATATTCTTCTTGAAAAATACCACTGGATATTCCTCTTAAGAAATACTACTGAATATTCCATTTCAAAAATACTATTGAATATACCTCTTGAAAAATAACATTGGATATTCCTCTTGAAAAATACCACTGAACATTCCTCTTGAAAAATACCACTGCATATTCCTCTTGAAAAATACCTTTGAATATTCCTCTTAAAAACTACAACTAAATATTCCCCTTAAAAAATACCATTGAATAATCCTCTTGAAAAATACCACTGAATATTCCTCTTGAAAAATACCACTGAATATTCCTTCTTAAAAAAACCACTGAATATTCCACTTGAAAAATACCACTGAATATTCCTTCTGAAAAATACCACTGAAAATTCCACTTGAAAAATACCACTAAATATTCCTCTTGAAAAATACCACTGAATATTGCTTTTAAAAAATACCACTGATTATTCCTCTTGAAAAATACCACTGAATATTCCTCTTGAAAAATACAACTGAATAATCTTCTTGAGAAATACCACTGAATATTCTTCTTGAAAAATACCACTGAATATTCCTCTTAAGAAATAACACTGAATATACCTCTTTAAAAATATCACTGAATATTTCTCTTGAAAAATACCACTGAATATTCCTCTTGAAAAATACCACTGAATATTTCTCTTGAAAAATACCACTGAATATTCCTCTTGAAAAATACAATTGAATATTCCTCTCGAAAAATACCACTGAATATACGTCTTGAAAAATAACACTGAATATGCCTCTTTAAAAATACCCCTGAATATTCCTCTTGAAAAATACCATTGAATATTCCTCTTGAAATATACCACTGAATATTCCTCTTGAAAAATACCTCTGAATATTTCTCTTGAAAAATACCACTGATTATTCCTGTTGAAAAATACCACTGAATATTCCTTTTGAAAAATACCACTAAATATTCTTCTTGAAAAATACCAAGGAATATTAATCTTGTAAAATACCACTGAATATTCGTCTTGAAAAATACCACTGAACATTCCACTTGAAAAATACCACTGAATATTCCTCATGAAAACAACCACTGAAATTCTTCTTGAAAAATACCACTGCATATTCCTCTTTAAAAATGCTTCTGAATATTCGTCTTGAAAAATACCACTGAATATTCCTCTTGAAAAATACCACTGAATATTCTTCTTGAAAAATACCACTTAATATTCCTCTTGAAAAATACCATTGAATATTCCTCTTGAAAAATACCACTGAATATTCCTCTTGAAAAATACCACTAAATATTCCTCTTGAAAAATACCACTGAATATTCCTCTTGAAAAATACCACTGAATATTCATCTTGAAAAATACCACTGAATATTCATCTTGAAAAATACCACTCAATATTTCTCTTGAAAAATAACGCTGAATATTCCTCTTGAAAAATACCACTGAATATTCTTCTTGAAAAATACCACTGAATATTCTTCTTGAAAAATACCACTGGATATTCCTCTTAAGAAATACTACTGAATATTCCACTTCAAAAATACTATTGAATATACCTCTTGATAAATACCACTGAATATTGCACTTGAAAAATACCACTGAATATTCCCCATGAAAACTACCACTGAATATTCTTCTTGAAAAATACTACTGTATATTCCTCCTTAAAAATACCACTGAATATTCGTCTTGAAAAATACCACTGAATATTCCTCTTGAAAAATACCACTGAATATTCTTCTTGAAAAATACCACTTTATTTTCCTCTTGAAAAATAACATTGAATATTCCTCTTGAATAATACCACTGAACATTCCTCTTGAAAAATACCACTGAATATTCCTCTTGAAAAATACCACAGAATATTCTTCTTGAAAAATACCACTGAATATTCATTTTGAAAAATACCACTGAATATTCATCTTGAAAAATACCACTCAATATTTCTCTTGAAAAATAACGCTGAATATTCCTCTTAAAAAATATTACTGAATAATCCTCTTGAAAAATACTTTTTAATAATCCCCTTTAAAAATACCACCGAATACTCCTGTTGAAAAATACCACTGAATATGGGTTTTAAAAAATACCATTGATTATTCCTCTTGAAAAATGCCACTGAATATTCCTCTTGCAAAATACAACTGAATAATCTTCTTGAGAAATACCACTGAATATTCATCTTGAAAAATACCACTGGATATTCCTCTTCAAAAATACCACTGAATATTCCTCTTGAAAAATACCACAGAATATTCCTCCTTAATAATACCACTGAATATTCGTCTTGAAAAATACCACTGAATATTCCTCTTGAAAAATACCACTGAATATTCTTTTTGAAAAATACCACTTCATTTTCCTCTTGAAAAATACCATTGAATATTCCTCTTGAAAAATACCACTGAATATTCCTCTTGAAAAATACCACTGAATATTGGTTTTAAAAAATACCATTGATTATTCCTCTTGAAAAATGCCACTGAATATTCCTCTTGCAAAATACAACTGAATAATCTTCTTGAGAAATACCACTGAATATTCTTCTTGAAAAATACCACTGGATATTCCTCTTAAAAAATACCACTGAATATTCCACTTGAAAAATACTATTGAATATACCACTTGAAAAATACTACTGAATATTCCTTTTGAAAAATACTACTGAATATTCGTCTTGAAAGATACCACTGAATATTACTCTTGAAAAATACCACTGAACATTCCCCTTCAACAATACCACTGAATATTCCTCTTGAAAAATACCACTGAATATTCCACTTGAAAGATACCACTGATTATTCCTCTTGAAAAATACCACTGAATATTACTCTTGAAAAATAACACTGAATATTCCTCTTCAAAAATATCACCCAATATTTCTCATGAAAAATAACATTGAATATTCATCTTGAAAAATACCTTTGCATATTCCTCTTAAAAAATACCACTAAATATTCCTTTTGAAAAATACCATTAAATATTCCTCTTAAAAAATACCACTTAATATTCCTCTTGAAAAATACCACTGAATATTCATCTTGAAAAATACCACTGAATAATACTCTTAAAAATTACTACTGAATAATCCTCTTTAAAAATACCACCGAATATTCATCTTGAAAAATACCACTGAATATTCCTCTTGAAAAATACCACTGAATATTCCTCTTGAAAAATACTACTGAATATTCCTCTAGAAAAATACCACTGAATATTCCTCTTGAAAAATAACACTGAATATTCCTCTTGAAAAATACCACTAAATATTCCTCTTGAAAAATACCACTTAATATTCCTCTTGAAAAATACCACTGAATATTCCTCTTGAAAAATACCACTGAATAATCCTCTTGAAAAATACCACTGAATAATCCTCTTTAAAAATGCCACCGAATATTCCTCTTGAAAAATACGACTGAATATTCCTATTGAAAAAAACCACTGAATATTCCTCTTGAAAAATACTACTGAATATTCCTTTATAAAAATACCACTGAATATTCCTCTTGAAAAATAACACTGAATATTCGTCTTGAAAAATACCTTCGAATATTTCTGTTAAAAAATACAACGAAATATTCCTCTTAAAAAATACCATTGAAAAATCCTCTTGAAAAATACCACTGAATATTCCTCTTGAAAAATACCACTGAATATTCCTTCTGAAAAATACCCCTGAATATTCCACTTGAAAAATACCACTGAATATTCCTCTTGAAAAATACCACTGAATAATCCTCTTGAAAAATACTACTGAATGTTGCTTTTAAAAAATACCACTGATTATTCCTCTTGAAAAATACCACTGAATATACCTCTTTAAAAATATCACTGAATATTCATCTTGAAAAATACCACTGAATATTCCTCTTGAAAAATACCACTGAATATTCGTCTTGAAAAATACCACTGAATATTACTCTGGAAAAATACCACTGAATATTCCCTTTAAAAATACCCCTGAATATTCCTCTTGAAAAATACCATTGAATATTCCTCTTGAAATATACCACTGAATATTCCTCTTGAAAAATACCACTGAATATTCCTCTTGAAAAATACCGCTGATTACTCCTGTTGAAAAATACCACTGAATATTTCTCTTGAAAAATACCACTGAATATTACTCTTGAAAAATACCACTGAACATTCCCCTTCAAAAATACCACTGAATATTCCTCTTGAAAAATACCACTGAATATTCCACTTGAAAGATACCACTGATTATTCCTCTTGAAAAATACCACTGAATATTACTCTTGAAAAATACCACTGAATATTCCTCTTCAAAAATATCACCCAATATTTCTCATGAAAAATAACATTGAATATTCATCTTGAAAAATACCTTTGCATATTCCTCTTAAAAAATACCACTGAATATTCCTTTTGAAAAATACCATTAAATATTCCTCTTGAAAAATACCACTGAATATTCCTCTTGAAAAATACTACTGAATATTCCTCTAGAAAAATACCACTGAATATTCCTCTTGAAAAATAACGCTGAATATTCCTCTTGAAAAATACCACTGAATATTCCTCTTGAAAAATAGCACTGAATATTCATCTTGAAAAATACCACTGAATATTCATCTTGGAATATATCACCCAATATTTCTCTTGAAAAATAACGCTGAATATTCCTCTTGAAAAATACCACTGCATATTCCTTTTGAAAAATACCAATAAATATTCGTCTTGAAAAATACCACTTAATATTCCTCTTGAAAAATACCACTGAATATTCCTCTTGAAAAATACCACTGAATAATCCTCTTGAAAAATACCACTGAATAATCCTCTTTAAAAATGCCACCGAATATTCCTCTTGAAAAATACCACTGAATATTCCTACTGAAAAAACTACTGAATATTCCTCTTGAAAAATACTACTGAATATTCCTCTAGAAAAATACCACTGAATAATCGTCTTGAAAAATAACACTGAATATTCCTCTTGAAAAATACCTTTGAATATTTCTGTTAAAAAATACAACGAAATATTCCTCTTAAAAAATACCATTGAATAATCCTCTTGAAAAATACCACTGAGTATTCCTCTTGAAAAATACCACTGAATATTACTCTGGAAAAATACCACTGAATATTCCCTTTAAAAATACCCCTGAATATTCCTCTTGAAAAATACCATTGAATATTCCTCTTGAAATATACCACTGAATATTCCTCTTGAAAAATACCACTGAATATTCCTCTTGAAAAATACCGCTGATTACTCCTGTTGAAAAATACCACTGAATATTCCTCTTGAAAAATACCACTGAATATTACTCTTGAAAAATACCACTGAACATTCCCCTTCAAAAATACCACTGAATATTCCTCTTGAAAAATACCACTGAATATTCCACTTGAAAGATACCACTGATTATTCCTCTTGAAAAATACCACTGAATATTACTCTTGAAAAATACCACTGAATATTCCTCTTCAAAAATATCACCCAATATTTCTCATGAAAAATAACATTGAATATTCATCTTGAAAAATACCTTTGCATATTCCTCTTAAAAAATACCACTGAATATTCCTTTTGAAAAATACCATTAAATATTCCTCTTAAAAAATACCACTTAATATTCCTCATGAAAAATACCACTGAATATTCATCTTGAAAAATACCACTGAATAATACTCTTAAAAAATACTACTGAATAATCCTCTTTAAAAATACCACCGAATATTCATCTTGAAAAATACCACTGAATATTCCTCTTGAAAAATACCACTGAATATTCCTCTTGAAAAATACTACTGAATATTCCTCTAGAAAAATACCACTGAATATTCCTCTTGAAAAATAACGCTGAATATTCCTCTTGAAAAATACCACTGAATATTCCTCTTAAAAAATAGCACTGAATATTCATCTTGAAAAATACCACTGAATATTCATCTTGGAATATATCACCCAATATTTCTCTTGAAAAATAACGCTGAATACTCCTCTTGAAAAATACCACTGAATATTCCTTTTGAAAAATACCATTAAATATTCCTCTTGAAAAATACCACTGAATATTCCACTTGAAAGATACCACTGATTATTCCTCTTGAAAAATACCACTGAATATTACTCTTGAAAAATAACACTGAATATTCCTCTTCAAAAATATCACCCAATATTTCTCATGAAAAATAACATTGAATATTCATCTTGAAAAATACCTTTGCATATTCCTCTTAAAAAATACCACTGAATATTCCTTTTGAAAAATACCATTAAATATTCCTCTTAAAAAATACCACTTAATATTCCTCTTGAAAAATACCACTGAATATTCATCTTGAAAAATACCACTGAATATTCCTTTTTAAAAAATACTACTGAATATTCCTCTTGAAAAATACCACTGAATATTACTCTTGAAAAATACCACTGAACATTCCCCTTCAAAAATACCACTGAATATTCCTCTTGAAAAATACCACTGAATATTCCACTTGAAAAATACCACTGAATATTCCTCTTGAAAAATACCACTGAATATTACTCTTGAAAAATACCACTGAATATTCCTCTTTAAAAATATCACCCAATTTTTCTCTTGAAAAATAACGCTGAATATTCCTCTTGAAAAATACTACTGAATATTCCTCTTGAAAAATACCACTGAATATTACTTTTGAAAAATACCACTAAATATTCCTCTTAAAAAATACCATTTAATATTCCTCTTGAAAAATACCACCGAATATTCCTCTTGAAAAATACTACTGAATATTACTCTTGAAAAATACCACTGAATAATCCTCTTTAAAAATACGACCGAATATTTCTCTTGAAAAATACCACTGAATATTCCTCTTGAAAAATACCACTGAATATTCCTCTTGAAAAATACTACTGAATATTCCTCTAGAAAAATACCACTGAATATTCCTCTTGAAAAATAACACTGAATATTCCTCTTGAAAAATACCTTTGCATATTCCTCTTAAAAAATACAACTAAATATTCCGCTTAAAAAATACCATTGAATAATCCACTTGAAAAATACCACTGAATATTCCTCTTGAAAAATACCACTGAATATTCCTTATGAAAAATACCACTGAATATTCCACTTGAAAAATACCACTGAATATTCCTCTTGAAAAATACCACTGAATATTCCTCTTTAAAAATACCACTGAAAATTGCTTTTAAAAAATATCACTGAATATTCTTCTTGAAAAAAACCACTGAATATTCCTCTGGAAAAATACCATTGAATATTCCTCTTAAAAAATACCACTGAATATTCCTCTTGAAAAATACCACTGAATATTCCTTTTGAAAAATACCACTGAATATTCCTCTTGAAAAATACCACTGAATATTCATCTTGAAAAATACCACTGAATATTCATCTTGAAATATATCACCCAATATTTCTCTTGAAAAATAACGCTGAATACTCCTCTAGAAAAATACCACTGAATATTCGACTTGAAAAATACCACTGAATATTCCTTTTGAAAAATACCATTAAATATTCCTCTTGGAAAAAACCACTGAATATTCCTCTTGGAAAATACTACTGAATATTCCTCTTGAAAAATACCACTGAATATTCCTCTTGAAAAATAGCACTGAATATTCATCTTAAAAAATACCACTGAATATTCATCTTGGAATATATCACCCAATATTTCTCTTGAAAAATAACGCTGAATATTCCTCTTGAAAAATACCACTGAATATTCCTTTTGAAAAATACCTTTAAATATTCCTCTTGAAAAATAACACTTAATATTCCTCTTGAAAAATACCACTGAATATTCCTCTTGAAAAATACCACTGAATAATCCTCTTGAAAAATACCACTGAATAATCCTCTTTAAAAATGCCACCGAATATTCCTCTTGAAAAATACCACTGAATATTCCTATTGAAAAATACTACTGAATATTCCTCTAGAAAAATACCACTGAATATTCCTCCTGAAAAATAACACTGAATATTCCTCTTGAAAAATACCTTTGAATATTTCTGTTAAAAAATACAACGAAATATTCCTCTTAAAAAATACCATTGAATAATCCTCTTGAAAAATACCACTGAATATTCCTCTTGAAAAATACCACTGAATATTCCTTCTGAAAAATACCCCTGAATATTTCACTTGAAAAATACCACTGAATATTCCTCTTGAAAAATACCACTAAATAATCCTCTTGAAAAATACTACTGAATATTGCTTTTAAAAAATACCACTGATTATTCCTCTTGAAAAATACCACTGAATATTCCTCTTGAAAAATACAACTGAATAATCTTCTTGAGAAATACCACTGATTATTCTTCGTGAAAAATACCACTGAATATTCCTCTTAAGAAATAACACTGAATATACCTCTTTAAAAATATCACTGAATATTCCTCTTGAAAAATACCACTGAATATTCCTCTTAAAAAATACCACTGAATATTCGTCTTGAAAAATACCACTGAATATTACTCTGGAAAAATACCACTGAATATTCCCCTTTAAAAATATCCCTGAATATTCCTCTTGAAAAATACCATTGAATATTCCTCTTGAAATATACCACTGAATATTCCTCTTGAAAAATACCACTGATTATTCCTCTTGAAAAATACCGCTGATTATTCCTGTTGAAAAATACCACTGAATATTCCTCTTGAAAAATACCACTAAATATTCTTCTTGAAAAATACCAAGGAATATTAATCTTGTAAAACACCACTGAATATTCGTCTTGAAAAATACCACTGAATATTCCACTTGAAAAATACCACTGAATATTCCTCATGAAACCTACCGCTGAATATTCTTCTTGAAAAATAACACTGCATATTCCTCCTTAAAAACACCACTGAATATTCGTCTTGAAAAATACCACTGAATATTCCTCTTGAAAAATACCACTGAATATTCTTCTTGAAAAATACCACTTCATTTTCCTCTTGAAAAATACCATTGAATATTCCTCTTGAAAAATACCACTGAATATTCCTTTTGAAAAATACCACTGAATATTCATCTTGAAAAATGCCACTGAATATTCATCTTGAAAAATACCACTCAATATTTCTCTTGAAAAATAACGCTTAATATTCCTCTTAAAAAATACCATTGATTATTCCTCTTGAAAAATGCCACTGAATATTCCTCTTGCAAAATACAACTGAATAATCTTCTTGAGAAATACCACTGAATATTCTTCTTGAAAAATACTACTGGATATTCCTCTTTAAAAATACCACTGAATATTGCACTTGAAAAATACAATTGAATATACCTCTTGACAAATACCACTGAATATTCCTCTTGAAAAATACCACTGAATATTCATCTTGAAAAATACCACTGAATATTCCTTTTTAAAAAATACTACTGAATATTCCTCTTGAAAAATACCACTGAATATTACTCTTGAAAAATACCACTGAACATTCCCCTTCAAAAATACCACTGAATATTCCTCTTGAAAAATACCACTGAATATTCTACTTGAAAAATACCACTGAATATTCCTCTTGAAAAATACCATTGAATATTACTCTTGAAATATACCACTGAATATTCCTCTTTAAAAATATCACCCAATTTTTCTCTTGAAAAATAACGCTGAATATTCCTCTTGAAAAATACTACTGAATATTCCTCTTGAAAAATACCACTAAATATTCCTTTTGAAAAATATCATTAAATATTCCTCTTAAAAAATACCATTTAATATTCCTCTTGAAAAATACCACTGAATATTCCTCTTGAAAAATACCACTGAATATTACTCTTGAAAAATACCACTGAATAATCCTCTTTAAAAATACCACCGAATATTTCTCTTGAAAAATACCACTGAATATTCCTCTTGAAAAATACCACTGAATATTCCTCTTTAAAAATACTACTGAATATTCCTCTAGAAAAATACCACTGAATATTCCTCTTAAAAAATAACACTGAATATTCCTCTTGAAAAATACCTTTGCATATTCCTCTTAAAAAATACAACTAAATATTCCTCTTAAAAAATACCATTGAATAATCCTCTTGAAAAATACCACTGAATATTCCTCTTGAAAAATACCACTGAATATTCCTTATGAAATATACCACTGAATATTCCACTTGAAAAATACCACTGAGTATTCCTCTTGAAAAATACCACTGAATATTCCTCTTTAAAAATACCACTGAAAATTGCTTTTAAAAAATATCACTGAATATTCTTCTTGAAAAAAACCACTGAATATTCCTCTGGAAAAATACCATTGAATATTCCTCTTAAAAAATACCACTGAATATTCCTCTTGAAAAATACCACTGAATATTCCTTTTAAAAAATACCACTGAATATTCCTCTTGAAAAATACCACTGAATATTCATCTTGAAAAATACCACTGAATATTCATCTTGAAATATATCACCCAATATTTCTCTTGAAAAATAACGCTGAATATTCCTCTTGAAAAATACCACTGAATATTCGACTTGAAAAATACCACTGAATATTCCTTTTGAAAAATACCATTAAATATTCCTCTTGGAAAATACCACTGAATATTCCTCTTGAAAAATACTACTGAATATTCCTCTTGACAAATACCACTGAATAATCCTCTTGAAAAATACCACTGAATAATCCTCTTTGAAAATACCACCGAATATTCCTCTTGAAAAACACCACTAAATATTCCGCTTGAAAAATACCACTGAATATTTCTCTTGAAAATTACTACTGAATATTCCTCTAGAAAAATACCACTGAATAATCCTCTCGAAAAATACTACTGAATATTCCTCTAGAAAAATACCACTGAATATTCCTCTTGAAAAATAACACTGAATATTCCTCTTGAAAAATACATTTGCATATTCCTCTTAAAAAATACAACTAAATGTTCCTCTTAAAAAATACCATTGAATAATCCTCTTGAAAAATACCACTGAATATTCCTCTTGAAAAATACCACTGAATATTCCTCTTGAAAAATACAACTGAATAATCTTCTTGAGAAATACTACTGAATATTCTTCTTGAAAAAAAACACTAAATATTCCTCTGGAAAAATACCATTGAATATTCCTCTTAAAAAATACCACTGAATATTCCTCTTGAAAAATACTACTGAATATTCCTTTTGAAAAATACCACTGAATATTCCACTTGAAAAATACCACTGAATATTCCTCTTGAAAAATACCACTGAATATTCCTCTTGAAAAATACCACTGAATATTACTCTTGAAAAATACCACTGAATAATCCTCTTTAAAAATACCACCGAATATTTCTCTTGAAAAATACCACTGAATATTCCTCTTGAAAAATACCACTGAATATTCCTCTTGAAAAATACTACTGAATATTCCTCTAGAAAAATACCACTGAATATTCCTCTTGAAAAATAACACTGAATATTCCTCTTGAAAAATACATTTGCATATTCCTCTTAAAAAATACAACTAAATATTCCTCTTAAAAAATACCATTGAATAATCCTCTTGAAAAATACCACTGAATATTCCTCTTGAAAAATACCACTGAATATTCCTTATGAAAAATACCACTGAATATTCCACTTGAAAAATACCACTGAATATTCCTCTTGAAAAATACCACTGAATATTCCTCTTTAAAAATACCACTGAAAATTGCTTTTAAAAAATATCACTGAATATTCTTCTTGAAAAAAACCACTGAATATTCCTCTGGAAAAATACCATTGAATATTCCTCTTAAAAAATACCACTGGATATTCCTCTTGAAAAATACCACTGAATATTCCTTTTGAAAAATACCACTGAATATTCCTCTTGAAAAATACCACTGAATATTCATCTTGAAAAATACCACTGAATATTCATCTTGAAATATATCACCCAATATTTCTCTTGAGAAATAACGCTGAATATTCCTCTTGAAAAATTCCACTGAATATTCGACTTGAAAAATACCACTGAATATTCCTTTTGAAAAATACCATTAAATATTCCTCTTGGAAAATACCACTGAATATTCCTCTTGAAAAATACTACTGAATATTCCTCTTGACAAATACCACTGTATAATCCTCTTGAAAAATACCACTGAATAATCGTCTTTGAAAATACCACCGAATATTCCTCTTGAAAAACACCACTGAATATTCCGCTTGAAAAATACCACTGAATATTTCTCTTGAAAATTACTACTGAATATTCCTCTAGAAAAATACCACTGAATATTCCTCTCGAAAAATACCACTGAATATTCCTCTTGAAAAATACCACCGAATATTCCTCTTGAAAAATACCACTGAATATTGCTTTTAAAAAATACCACTGATTATTCCTCTTGATAAATACCGCTGAATATTCCTCTTGAAAAATACAACTGAATAATCTTCTTGAGAAATACTACTGAATATTCTTCTTGAAAAAAACCACTAAATATCCCTCTGGAAAAATACCATTGAATATTCCTCTTAAAAAATACCACTGAATATTCCTCTTGAAAAATACCACTGAATATTCCTTTTGAAAAATACCACTGAATATTCCACTTGAAAAATACCACTGAATATTCCTCTTGAAAAATACCACTGAATATTCCTCTTTAAAAATACCACTGAAAATTGCTTTTAAAAAATATCACTGAATATTCTTCTTGAAAAAAACCACTGAATATTCCTCTGGAAAAATACCACTGAATATTCCTCTTGAAAAATACCACTCAATATTCCTTTTGAAAAATACCACTGAATATTCCTCTTGAAAAATACCACTGAATATTCATCTTGAAAAATACCACTGAATATTCATCTTGAAATATATCACCCAATATTTCTCTTGAAAAATAACGCTGAATATTCCTCTTGAAAAATACCACTGAATATTTGACTTGAAAAATACTACTGAATTTTCCTTTTGAAAAATACCATTAAATATTCCACTTAAAAAATACCACTGAATATTCCTCTTGAAAAATACTACTGAATATTCCTCTTGATAAATACCACTGAATAATCCTCTTGAAAAATACCACTGAAAAATTCTCTTTGAAAATACCACCGAATATTCCTCTTGAAAAACACCACTGAATATTCCGCTTGAAAAATACCACTGAATATTTCTCTTGAAAATTAACTCTGAATATTCCTCTAGAAAAATACCACTGAATATTCCTCTCGAAAAATACCACTGAATATTAATCTTGAAAAATACCACCGAATATTCCTCTTGACAAATACCACTGAATAAGGCTTTTAAAAAATACCACTGATTATTCCTCTTGAAAAATACCGCTGAATATTCCTCTTGAAAAATACAACTGAATAATTTTCTTGAGAAATACTACTGAATATTCTTCTTGAAAAATACCACTGAATATTCCTCTTAAAAAATAACACTGAATATACCACTTTAAAAATATCACTGAATGTTCCTCTTGAAAAATACCACTAAATATTCCTCTTGAAAAATACAATTGTATATTGCTTTTGACAAATACCTCTGATTATTCCTCTTGAAAAATACCACCGAATATTCCTCTTGAAAAATACCACTGAATATTCCTCTTGAAAAATACCACTGAATATTCCCCTTGAAAAATACCACTGAATATTCCTCTTGAAAAATACAACTGAATATTTCTCTTGAAAAATACAATTGAATATTGCTTTTAAAAAATACCTCTGATTATTCCTCTTGATCAAATACCACCGAATATTCCTCTTGCAAAATACCACTGAATATTCCTCTTGAAAAATACCACTGAATATTCCTCTTGAAAAATACCACTGAATATTCCTCTTGAAAAATACAGCTGAATATTCCTCTTGAAAAATACGACTGAAAATTCCTCTTGAAAAATACCACTGAATACTCCTCTTGAAAAATACCACTGAATATTCCACTTGAAAAATACCACTGAATATTCCTCTTGAAAAATACCACTAAATATTCCTCTTGAAAAATACAATTGTATATTACTTTTGAAAAATACCTCTGGTTATTCCTCTTGAAAAATACCACCGAATATTCCTCTTGAAAAATACCACTGAATGTTCCCCTTGAAAAATACCACTGAATATTCCCCTTGAAAAATACCACTGAATATTCCTCTTGAAAAATACCACTGAATATTCCTCTTGAAAAATACCACTGAATATTCCACTTGAAAAATACCACTGAATATTCCTCTTGAAAAATACAATTGTATATTGCTCTTGTAAAATACCTCTGATTTTTCCTCTTGAAAAATACCACTGAATATTCCTCTTGAAAAATACCACTGAATATTCCTCTGGAAAAATACCACTGAATATTCCACTTGAAAAATACAATCGAATATTCCTCTTGCAAAATATCACTGAATATTCCTCTTGAAAAATACCACTGAATACTCCACTTGAAAAATACCACTGAATATTCCTCTTGAAAAATACCACTGAATATTTCTCTTGAAAAATACCACTTAATATTCCTCTTGAAAAATACCACTGATTATTCCTCTTGAAAAATACCACTAAATATTCCTCTTGAAAAATACCACATAATATTTCTCTTGAAAAATACCACTGAATATTCCACTTGAAAAATACCACTGAATATTCCACTTGAAAAATACCACTGAATATTCCTCTTGAAAAATACAACTGAATATTTCTCTTCAAAAATGCAATTGAATATTGCTTTTAAACAATACCTCTTATTATTCCTCTTGATCAAATACCACCGAATATTCCTCTTGCAAAATACCACTGAATATTCCTCTTGAAAAATACCACTGAGTAATCCTCTTGAAAGATACCACTGAATATTCCACTTAAAAAATACCACTGAATATTCCTCTTGAAAAATACCACTGAATATTCCTTTTGAAAAATACAATTGTATATTGCTTTTGAAAAATACCTCCGATTATTCCTCTTGAAAAATACCACCGAATATTCCTCTTCAAAAATACCACCGAATATTCTTCTTGGAAAATACCACTGAATATTCCTCTTGAAAAATACCACTGAATATTCATCTTAAAAAATACCACTGAATATTCCTCTTGAAAAATACCACTGAATATTCCTTTTGAAAAATACCACTGAATATTCCTCTTGAAAAATACCACTGAATATTCATCTTGAAAAATACCACTGAATATTCATCTTGAAATATATCACCCAATATTTCTCTTGAAAAATAACGCTGAATATTCCTCTTGAAAAATACCACTGAATATTCGACTTGAAAAATACCACTGAATATTCCTTTTGAAAAATACCATTAAATATTCCTCTTGGAAAATACCACTGAATATTCCTCTTGAAAAATACTACTGAATATTCCTCTTGACAAATACCACTGAATAATCCTCTTGAAAAATACCACTGAATAATCGTCTTTGAAAATACCACCGAATATTCCTCTTGAAAAACACCACTGAATATTCCGCTTGAAAAATACCACTGAATATTTCTCTTGAAAATTACTACTGAATATTCCTCTAGAAAAATACCACTGAATATTCCTCTCGAAAAATACCACTGAATATTCCTCTTGAAAAATACCACCGAATATTCCTCTTGAAAATACCACTGAATATTGCTTTTAAAAAATACCACTGATTATTCCTCTTGAAAAATACCGCTGAATATTCCTCTTGAAAAATACAACTGAATATTCCACTTGAAAAATACCACTGAATATTCCTCTTGAAAAATACCACTGAATATTCCGCTTGAAAAATACAACTGAAAATTGCTTTTAAAAAATATCACTGAATATTCTTCTTGAAAAAAACCACTGAATAATTCTCTGGAAAAATACCACTGAATATTCCTCTTGAAATATACCACTGAATATTCCTTTTGAAAAATACCACTGAATATTCCTCTTGAAAAATACCACTGAATATTCATCTTGAAAAATACCACTGAATATTCATCTTGAAATATATCACCCAATATTTCTCTTGAAAAATAACGCTGAATATTCCTCTTGAGAAATACCACTGAATATTCGACTTGAAAAATACTACTGAATATTCCTTTTGAAAAATACAATTAAATATTCCACTTGGAAAATACCACTGAATATTCCTCTTGAAAAATACTACTGAATATTCCTCTTGACAAATACCACTGAATATTCATCTTGAAAAATACCACTGAATATTTCTCTTGAAAATTAACACTGAATATTCCTCTAGAAAAATACCACTAAATATTCCTCTCGAAAAATACCACTGAATATTACTCTTGAAAAATACCACCGAATATTCCTCTTGACAAATACCACTGAATAAGGCTTTTAAAAAATACCACTGATTATTCCTCTTGAAAAATACCGCTGAATATTCCTCTTGAAAAATACAACTGAATAATTTTCTTGAGAAATACTACTGAATATTCTTCTTGAAAAATACCACTGAATATTCCTCTTAAAAAATAACACTGAATATACCACTTTAAAAATATCACTGAATGTTCCTCTTGAAAAATACCACTAAATATTCCTCTTGAAAAATACAATTGTATATTGCTTTTGAAAAATACCTCTGATTATTCCTCTTGAAAAATACCACCGAATATTCCTCTTGAAAAATACCACTGAATATTCCTCTTGAAAAATACCACTGAATATTCCCCTTGAAAAATACCACTGAATATTCCTCTTGAAAAATACAACTGAATATTTCTCTTGAAAAATACAATTGAATATTGCTTTTAAAAATACCTCTGATTATTCCTCTTGATCAAATACCACCGAATATTCCTCTTGCAAAATACCACTGTATATTCCTCTTGAAAAATACCACTGAATATTCCTCTTGAAAAATACCACTGAATATTCCTCTTGAAAAATACAGCTGAATATTCCTCTTGAAAAATACGACTGAAAATTCCTCTTGAAAAATACCACTGAATACTCCTCTTGAAAAATATCACTGAATATTCCACTTGAAAAATACCACTGAATATTCCTCTTGAAAAATACCACTAAATATTCCTCTTGAAAAATACAATTGTATATTACTTTTGAAAAATACCTCTTCTTATTCCTCTTGAAAAATACCACCGAATATTCCTCTTGAAAAATACCACTGAATATTCCCCTTGAAAAATACCACTGAATATTCTCCTTGAAAAATACCACTGAATATTCCTCTTGAAAAATACCAGTGAATATTCCTCTTGAAAAATACCACTGAATATTCCTCTTGAAAAATACAATTGTATATTGCTCTTGTAAAATACCTCTGATTATTCCTCTTGAAAAATACCACTGAATATTCCTCTTGAAAAATACCACTGAATATTCCTCTGGAAAAATACCACTGAATATTCCACTTGAAAAATACAATCGAATATTCCTCTTGCAAAATACCACTGAATATTCCTCTTGAAAAATACCACTGAATACTCCACTTGAAAAATACCACTGAATATTCCTCTTGAAAAATACCACTGAATATTTCTCTTGAAAAATACCACTTAATATTCCTCTTGAAAAATACCACTGATTATTCCTCTTGAAAAATACCACTAAATATTCCTCTTGAAAAATACCACATAATATTTCTCTTGAAAAATACCACTGAATATTCCACTTGAAAAATACCACTGAATATTCCACTTGAAAAATACCACTGAATTTTCCTCTTGAAAAATACAACTGAATATTTCTCTTCAAAAATGCAATTGAAAATTGCTTTTAAACAATACCTCTTATTATTCCTCTTGATCAAATACCACCGAATATTCCTCTTGCAAAATACCACTGAATATTCCTCTTGAAAAATACCACTGAGTAATCCTCTTGAAAGATACCACTGAATATTCCACTTAAAAAATACCACTGAATATTCCTCTTGAAAAATACCACTGAATATTCCTTTTGAAAAATACAATTGTATATTGCTTTTGAAAAATACCTCCGATTATTCCTCTTGAAAAATACCAACGAATATTCCTCTTCAAAAATACCACTCAATATTCTTCTTGGAAAATACCACTGAATATTCCTCTTGAAAAATACCACTGAATATTCATCTTAAAAAATACCACTCTATATTTATCTTGAAAAGTAACGCTGAATACTACTCTTGAAAAATATCACTGAATATTCCTCTTAAAAAATACAACTGAATATTCCTCTTGAAAAATACTACTGAATATTCCTCTTGAAAAATAACACTGAATATTGCTCTTAAAAAATACCACTGATTATTCCTCTTGAAAAATACCTCTGAATATTCCTCTTGAAAAATACTACTGAATATACCTCTTTAAAAATATCACTGAATATTCCTCTTGAAAAATACAACTAAAAATTCCTCTTGAAAAATAATACTGAATATTCCTCTTGAAAATACCACTGAATATTACTCTTGAAAAATACTACTTAATATTCCTCTTGAAAAATACTACTGACTATTCCTCTTGAAAAATACTACTGAATATTCCTCTTGAAAAATACCACTGAATATTCCTCTTGAAAAATACCACTGAATATTCCTCTTGAAAAATACCACTGAATATTCCTCTTGCAAAATACCACTGAAAATTCCTAAAGAAAAATACCACTAAATTTTCCTCTTGAAAAATGCATTTGAATATTCCTCTTGAAAAATACCACTGAATATTCCACTTGAAAAATACCACTGAATATTCCTCTTGAAAAATACCACTGAATATTCCACTTGAAAAATACCACAGAATATTCCACTTGAAAAATACAACTGAATATTTCTCTTGAAAAATACAATTGAATATTGCTTTTAAAAAATAACTCTTATTATTCCTCTTGATCAAATACCACCGAATATTCTTCTTGCAAAATACCACTGAATATTCCTCTTTAAAAATACCACTGAATATTCCTCTTAAAAAATACCACTGAATATTCCTCTTGAAAAATACAACTGAATATTCCTCTTGAAAAATACCACTGAAAATTCCTCTTGAAAAATACCACTGAATATTCCACTTGAAAAATACAACTGAATATTCCTCTTGAAAAATACCACTAAATATTCCTCTTGAAAAATACAATTGTATATTCCTCTTGAAAAATACCACTGAATATTCCTCTTGAAAAATACCACTGAATATTCCACTTGAAAAACACCACTGAATATTCCTCTTGAAAAATACAACTGAATATTTCTCTTGAAAAATACAATTGAATATTGCTTTTAAAAAATACCTCTGATTATTCCTCTTGATCAAATACCACCGAATATTTGATCAGCAAAATACCACTGAATATTCCTCTTGAAAAATACCACTGAATATTCCTCTTGAAAAATACCACTGAATATTCCTCTTGAAAAATACAGCTGAATATTCCTCTTGAAAAATACCACTGAAAATTCCTCTTGAAAAATACCACTGAATATTCCACTTAAAAAACACCACTGAATATTCCTCTTGAAAAATACCACTAAATATTCCTCTTGAAAAATACAATTGTATATTGCTTTTGAAAAATACCTCTGGTTATTCCTCTTGAAAAATACCACCGAATATTCCTCTTGAAAAATACCACTGAATATTCCGCTTGAAAAATACCACTGAATATTCTCCTTGAAAAATACCACTGAATATTCCTCTTGAAAACTACAACTGAATATTCCTCTTGAAAAATACCACTGAATATTCCTCTTGAAAAATACCACTGAATATTCCTCTTGAAAAATACCACTGACTATTCCACTTGAAAAATACCACTGAATATTCCTCTTGAAAAATACAATTGTATATTGCTCTTGTAAAATACCTCTGATTATTCCTCTTGAAAAATACCACTGAATATTCCTCTTGAAAAATACCACTGAATATTCCTCTAGAAAAATACCACTGAATATTCCTCTTGAAAAATACCACTGATTATTTCTCTTGAAAAATACCACTAAATATTCCTCTTGAAAAATACCACATAATATTTCTCTTGAAAAATACCACTGAATACTCCACTTGAAAAATACCACTGAATATTTCTCTTGAAAAATATCCCTGAATATTTATCTCGAAAAATACCACTGAATATTCCTCTTGAAAAACACCACTGATTATTCCTCTTGAAAAAACACCACTAAATATTCCTCTTGAAAAATACCACATAATATTTCTCTTGAAAAATACCACTGTATATTCCACTTGAAAAATACCACTGAATATTCCTCTTGAAAAATACAATTGTATATTGCTCTTGTAAAATACCTCTGATTATTCCTCTTGAAAAATACCACTGAATATTCCTCTTGAAAAATACCACTGAATATTCCTCTAGAAAAATACCACTGAATATTCCTCTAGAAAAATACCACTGAATATTCCACTTGAAAAATACCACTGAATATTCCTCTTGAAAAATACCACTAAATATTCCTCTTGAAAAATACAATTGTATATTGCTTTTGAAAAATACCTCTGGTTATTCCTCTTGAAAAATACCACCGAATATTCCTCTTGAAAAATACAACTGAATATTCCCCTTAAAAAATACCACTGAATATTCCCCTTGAAAAATACCACTGAATATTCCTCTTGAAAAATACCAGTGAATATTCCTCTTGAAAAATACCACTGAATATTCCACTTGAAAAATACCACTGAATATTCCTCTTGAAAAATACAATTGTATATTGCTCTTGTAAAATACCTCTGATTATTCCTCTTGAAAAATACCACTGAATATTCCTCTTGAAAAATACCACTGAATATTCCTCTGGAAAAATACCACTGAATATTCCACTTGAAAAATACAATCGAATATTCCTCTTGCAAAATACCACTGAATATTCCTCTTGAAAAATACCACTGAATACTCCACTTGAAAAATACCACTGAATATTCCTCTTGAAAAATACCACTGAATATTTCTCTTGAAAAATACCACTGAATATTCCTCTTGAAAAATACCACTGATTATTCCTCTTGAAAAATACCACTAAATATTCCTCTTGAAAAATACCACATAATATTTCTCTTGAAAAATACCACTGAATATTCCACTTGAAAAATACCACTGAATATTCCACTTGAAAAATACCACTGAATATTCCTCTTGAAAAATACAACTGAATATTTCTCATCAAAAATGCAATTGAATATTGCTTTTAAACAATACCTCTTATTATTCCTCTTGATCAAATACCACCGAATATTCCTCTTGCAAAATACCACTGAATATTCTTCTTGAAAAATACCACTGAGTAATCCTCTTGAAAGATACCATTGAATATTCCACTTAAAAAATACCACTGAATATTCCTCTTGAAAAATACCACTGAATATTCCTTTTCAAAAATACAATTGTATATTGCTTTTGAAAAATACCTCCGATTATTCCTCTTGAAAAATACCACCGAATATTCCTCTTCAAAAATACCACTGAATATTCTTCTTGAAAAATACCACTGAATATTCCTCTTGAAAAATACCACTGAATATTCATCTTAAAAAATACCACTCTATATTTATCTTGAAAAGTAACGCTGAATACTACTCTTGAAAAATATCACTGAATATTCCTCTTAAAAAATACAACTGAATATTCCTCTTGAAAAATACTACTGAATATTCCTCTTGAAAAATAACACTGAATATTGCTCTTAAAAAATACCACTGATTATTCCTCTTGAAAAATACCTCTGAATATTCCTCTTGAAAAATAATACTGAATATTCATCTTGAAAATACCACTGAATATTACTCTTGAAAAATACTACTTAATATTCCTCTTGAAAAGTACTACTGACTATTCCTCTTGAAAAATACCACTGAATATTCCTCTTGAAAAATACCACTGAATATTCCTCTTGAAAAATACCACTGAATATTCCTCTTGAAAAATACCACTGAATATTCCTCTTGCAAAATACCACTGAATATTCCTAAAGAAAAATACCACTAAATTTTCCTCTTGAAAAATGCCTTTGAATATTCCTCTTGAAAAATACCACTGAATATTCCACTTGAAAAATACCACTGAATATTCCTCTTGAAAAATACCACTGAATATTCCACTTGAAAAATACCACAGAATATTCCTCTTGAAAAATACAACTGAATATTTCTCTTGAAAAATACAATTGAATATTGCTTTTAAAAAATACCTCTTATTATTCCTCTTGATCAAATACCACCGAATATTCCTCTTGCAAAATACCACTGAATATTCCTCTTTAAAAATACCACTGAATATTCCTCTTGAAAAATACCACTGAATATTCCTCTTGAAAAATACAACTGAATATTCCTCTTGAAAAATACCACTGAAAATTCCTCTTGAAAAATACCACTGAATATTCCACTTGAAAAATACCACTGAATATTCCTCTTGAAAAATACCACTAAATATTCCTCTTGAAAAATACAATTGTATATTCCTCTTGAAAAATACCACTGAATATTCCTCTTGAAAAATACCACTGAATGTTCCACTTGAAAAACACCACTGAATATTCCTCTTGAAAAATACAACTGAATATTTCTCTTGAAAAATACAATTGAATATTGCTTTTAAAAAATACCTCTGATTATTCCTCTTGATCAAATACCACCGAATATTTGATCAGCAAAATACCACTGAATATTCCTCTTGAAAAATACCACTGAATATTCCTCTTGAAAAATACCACTGAATATTCCTCTTGAAAAATACAGCTGAATATTCATCTTGAAAAATACCACTGAAAATTCCTCTTGAAAAATACCACTGAATATTCCTCTTGAAAAATACCACTGAATATTTCACTTGAAAAACACCACTGAATATTCCTCTTGAAAAATACCACTAAATATTCCTCTTGAAAAATACAATTGTATATTGCTTTTGAAAAATACCTCTGGTTATTCCTCTTGAAAAATACCACCGAATATTCCTCTTGAAAAATACCACTGAATATTCCCCTTGAAAAATACCACTGAATATTCTCCTTGAAAAATACCACTGAATATTCCTCTTAAAAACTACAACTGAATATTCCTCTTGAAAAATACCACTGAATATTCCTCTTGAAAAATACCACTGAATATTCCACTTGAAAAATACCACTGACTATTCCACTTGAAAAATACCACTGAATATTCCTCTTGAAAAATACAATTGTATATTGCTCTTGTAAAATACCTCTGATTATTCCTCTTGAAAAATACCACTGAATATTCCTCTTGAAAAATACCACTGAATATTCCTCTAGAAAAATACCACTGAATATTCCTCTTGAAAAATACCACTGTTTATTCCTCTTGAAAAATACCACTAAATATTCCTCTTGAAAAATACCACATAATATTTCTCTTGAAAAATACCACTGAATACTCCACTTGAAAAATACCACTGAATATTTCTCTTGAAAAATACCACTGAATATTTATCTCGAAAAATACCACTGAATATTCCTCTTGAAAAACACCACTGATTATTCCTCTTGAAAAATACCACTAAGATATTCCTCTTGAAAAATACCACATAATATTTCTCTTGAAAAATACCACTGAATATTCCACTTGAAAAATACCACTAAATATTCCACTTGAAAAATACCACTGAATATTCCTCTTGAAAAATACAACTGAATATTTCTCTTGAAAAATACAATTGAATATTGCTCTTAAAAAATACCTCTGATTATTCCTCTTGATCAAATACCACCGAATATTTGATCAGCAAAATACCACTGAATATTCCTCTTGAAAAATACCACTGAATATTCCTCTTGAAAAATACCACTGATTATTCCTCTTGAAAAATACCACTAAATATTCCTCTTGAAAAATACCACATAATATTTCTCTTGAAAAATACCACTGAATATTCCACTTGAAAAATACCACTGAATATTCCACTTGAAAAATACCACTGAATATTCCTCTTGAAAAATACAACTGAATATTTCTCTTGAAAAATACAATTGAATATTGCTTTTAAAAAATACCTCTGATTATTCCTCTTGATCAAATACCACCGAATATTCCTCTTGCAAAATACCACTGAATATTCCTCTTGAAAAATACCACTGAATATTCCTCTTGAAAAACACCACTGATTATTCCTCTTGAAAAATACCACTGAATATTCCTCTTGCAAAATACCACTGAATATTCCTAAAGAAAAATACCACTAAATTTTCCTCTTGAAAAATGCCTTTGAATATTCCTCTTGAAAAATACCACTGAATATTCCACTTGAAAAATACCACTGAATATTCCTCTTGAAAAATACCACTGAATATTCCACTTGAAAAATACCACAGAATATTCCTCTTGAAAAATACAACTGAATATTTCTCTTGAAAAATACAATTG
The DNA here is from genome assembly GCA_958298945.1 of Atherix ibis. NCBI lineage: Eukaryota > Metazoa > Arthropoda > Insecta > Diptera > Athericidae > Atherix > Atherix ibis. The sequence goes on along the minus strand of OY282609.1, from coordinate 43,436,873 downwards.
AATATTGCTTTTAAAAAATACCTCTTATTATTCCTCTTGATCAAATACCACCGAATATTCCTCTTGCAAAATACCACTGAATATTCCTCTTTAAAAATACCACTGAATATTCCTCTTGAAAAATACCACTGAATATTCCTCTTGAAAAATACAACTGAATATTCGTCTTGAAAAATACCACTGAAAATTCCTCTTGAAAAATACCACTGAATATTCCACTTGAAAAATACCACTGAATATTCCTCTTGAAAAATACCACTGAATATTCCTCTTGAAAAATACCACTGAATATTCCACTTGAAAAACACCACTGAATATTCCTCTTGAAAAATACAACTGAATATTTCTCTTGAAAAATACAATTGAATATTGCTTTTAAAAAATACCTCTGATTATTCCTCTTGATCAAATACCACCGAATATTTGATCAGCAAAATACCACTGAATATTCCTCTTGAAAAATACCACTGAATATTCCTCTTGAAAAATACCACTGAATATTCCTCTTGAAAAATACAGCTGAATATTCATCTTGAAAAATACCACTGAAAATTCCTCTTGAAAAATACCACTGAATATTCCTCTTGAAAAATACCACTGAATATTCCACTTGAAAAACACCACTGAATATTCCTCTTGAAAAATACCACTAAATATTCCTCTTGAAAAATACAATTGTATATTGCTTTTGAAAAATACCTCTGGTTATTCCTCTTGAAAAATACCACCGAATATTCCTCTTGAAAAATACCACTGAATATTCCCCTTGAAAAATACCACTGAATATTCTCCTTGAAAAATACCACTGAATATTCCTCTTGAAAACTACAACTGAATATTCCTCTTGAAAAATACCACTGAATATTCCTCTTGAAAAATACCACTGAATATTCCACTTGAAAAATACCACTGACTATTCCACTTGAAAAATACCACTGAATATTCCTCTTGAAAAATACAATTGTATATTGCTCTTGTAAAATACCTCTGATTATTCCTCTTGAAAAATACCACTGAATATTCCTCTTGAAAAATACCACTGAATATTCCTCTAGAAAAATACCACTGAATATTCCTCTTGAAAAATACCACTGTTTATTCCTCTTGAAAAATACCACTGAATATTCCACTTGAAAAATACCACTGACTATTCCACTTGAAAAATACCACTGAATATTCCTCTTGAAAAATACAATTGTATATTGCTCTTGTAAAATACCTCTGATTATTCCTCTTGAAAAATACCACTGAATACTCCACTTGAAAAATACCACTGAATATTTCTCTTGAAAAATACCACTGAATATTTATCTCGAAAAATACCACTGAATATTCCTCTTGAAAAACACCACTGATTATTCCTCTTGAAAAATACCACTAAGATATTCCTCTTGAAAAATACCACATAATATTTCTCTTGAAAAATACCACTGAATATTCCACTTGAAAAATACCACTGAATATTCCACTTGAAAAATACCACTGAATATTCCTCTTGAAAAATACAACTGAATATTTCTCTTGAAAAATACAATTGAATATTGCTTTTAAAAAATACCTCTGATTATTCCTCTTGATCAAATACCACCGAATATTCCTCTTGCAAAATACCACTGAATATTCCTCTTGAAAAATACCACTGAATATTTCTCTTGAAAAATACCACTGAATAATCCACTTGAAAAATACCACTGAATATTTCTCTTGAAAAATACCACTGAATATTTATCTCGAAAAATACCACTGAATATTCCTCTTGAAAAACACCACTAATTATTCCTCTTGAAAAATACCACTAAATATTCCTCTTGAAAAATACCACATAATATTTCTCTTGAAAAATACCACTGAATATTCCACTTGAAAAATACCACTGAATATTCCTCTTGAAAAATACCACTGAATATTCCTCTTGAAAAATACCACTGAATATTCCTCTAGAAAAATACCACTGAATATTCCTCTTGAAAAATACCACTGATTATTCCTCTTGAAAAATACTATTGAATATTCCTCTTTCAAAATACCACTGAATATTCCTCTTGAAAAATACCACTGAATACTCCACTTGAAAAATACCACTGAATATTCCTCTTGAAAAATACCACTGAATATTTATCTCGAAAAATACCACTGAATATTCCTCTTGAAAAATACCACTGATTATTCCTCTTGAAAAATACCACTAAATATTCCTCTTGAAAAATACCACATAATATTTCTCTTGAAAAATACCACTGAATATTCCACTTGAAAAATACCACTGAATATTCCACTTGAAAAATACCACTGAATATTCCTCTTGAAAAATACAACTGAATATTTCTCTTGAAAAATACAATTGAATATTGCTTTTAAAAAATACCTCTGATTATTCCTCTTGATCAAATACCACCGAATATTCCTCTTGCAAAATATCACTGAATATTCCTCTTGAAAAATACCACTGAATATTCCTCTTGAAAAATACCACTGAATATTCCTCTTGAAAAATACAGCTGAATATTCATCTTGAAAAATACCACTGAAAATTCCTCTTGAAAAATACCACTGAATATTCCTCTTGAAAAATACCACTGAATATTCCACTTGAAAAACACCACTGAATATTCCTCTTGAAAAATACCACTAAATATTCCTCTTGAAAAATACAATTGTATATTGCTTTTGAAAAATACCTCTGGTTATTCCTCTTGAAAAATACCACCGAATATTCCTCTTGAAAAATACCACTGAATATTCCCCTTGAAAAATACCACTGAATATTCTCCTTGAAAAATACCACTGAATATTCCTCTTGAAAACTACAACTGAATATTCCTCTTGAAAAATACCACTGAATATTCCTCTTGAAAAATACCACTGAATATTCCACTTGAAAAATACCACTGACTATTCCACTTGAAAAATACCACTGAATATTCCTCTTGAAAAATACAATTGTATATTGCTCTTGTAAAATACCTCTGATTATTCCTCTTGAAAAATACCACTGAATATTCCTCTTGAAAAATACCACTGAATATTCCTCTAGAAAAATACCACTGAATATTCCTCTTGAAAAATACCACTGTTTATTCCTCTTGAAAAATACCACTGAATATTCCACTTGAAAAATACCACTGACTATTCCACTTGAAAAATACCACTGAATATTCCTCTTGAAAAATACAATTGTATATTGCTCTTGTAAAATACCTCTGATTATTCCTCTTGAAAAATACCACTGAATACTCCACTTGAAAAATACCACTGAATATTTCTCTTGAAAAATACCACTGAATATTTATCTCGAAAAATACCACTGAATATTCCTCTTGAAAAACACCACTGATTATTCCTCTTGAAAAATACCACTAAGATATTCCTCTTGAAAAATACCACATAATATTTCTCTTGAAAAATACCACTGAATATTCCACTTGAAAAATACCACTGAATATTCCACTTGAAAAATACCACTGAATATTCCTCTTGAAAAATACAACTGAATATTTCTCTTGAAAAATACAATTGAATATTGCTTTTAAAAAATACCTCTGATTATTCCTCTTGATCAAATACCACCGAATATTCCTCTTGCAAAATACCACTGAATATTCCTCTTGAAAAATACCACTGAATATTTCTCTTGAAAAATACCACTGAATAATCCACTTGAAAAATACCACTGAATATTTCTCTTGAAAAATACCACTGAATATTTATCTCGAAAAATACCACTGAATATTCCTCTTGAAAAACACCACTAATTATTCCTCTTGAAAAATACCACTAAATATTCCTCTTGAAAAATACCACATAATATTTCTCTTGAAAAATACCACTGAATATTCCACTTGAAAAATACCACTGAATATTCCTCTTGAAAAATACCACTGAATATTCCTCTTGAAAAATACCACTGAATATTCCTCTAGAAAAATACCACTGAATATTCCTCTTGAAAAATACCACTGATTATTCCTCTTGAAAAATACTATTGAATATTCCTCTTTCAAAATACCACTGAATATTCCTCTTGAAAAATACCACTGAATACTCCACTTGAAAAATACCACTGAATATTCCTCTTGAAAAATACCACTGAATATTTATCTCGAAAAATACCACTGAATATTCCTCTTGAAAAATACCACTGATTATTCCTCTTGAAAAATACCACTAAATATTCCTCTTGAAAAATACCACATAATATTTCTCTTGAAAAATACCACTGAATATTCCACTTGAAAAATACCACTGAATATTCCACTTGAAAAATACCACTGAATATTCCTCTTGAAAAATACAACTGAATATTTCTCTTGAAAAATACAATTGAATATTGCTTTTAAAAAATACCTCTGATTATTCCTCTTGATCAAATACCACCGAATATTCCTCTTGCAAAATATCACTGAATATTCCTCTTGAAAAATACCACTGAATATTTCTCTTGAAAAATACCACTGAATACTCCACTTGAAAAATACCACTGAATATTTCTCTTGAAAAATACCACTGAATATTTATCTCGAAAAATACCACTGAATATTCCTCTTGAAAAACACCACTGATTATTCCTCTTGAAAAATACCACTAAATATTCCTCTTGAAAAATACCACATAATATTTCTCTTGAAAAATACCACTGAATATTCCACTTGAAAAATACCACTGAATATTCCTCTTGAAAAATACCACTGAATATTCCTCTTGAAAAATACCACTGAATATTCCTCTAGAAAAATACCACTGAATATTCCTCTTGAAAAATACCACTGATTATTCCTCTTGAAAAATACTATTGAATATTCCTCTTTCAAAATACCACTGAATATTCCTCTTGAAAAATACCACTGAATACTCCACTTGAAAAATACCACTGAATATTCCTCTTGAAAAATACCACTGAATATTTATCTCGAAAAATACCACTGAATATTCCTCTTGAAAAATACCACTGATTATTCCTCTTGAAAAATACCACTAAATATTCCTCTTGAAAAATACAGCTGAATATTCTTCTTGAAAAATACCACTGAAAATTCCTCTTGAAAAATACCACTGAATATTCCTCTTGAAAAATACCACTGAATATTCCACTTGAAAAATACCACTGAATATTCCTCTTGAAAAATACCACTAAATATTCCTCTTGAAAAATACAATTGTATATTGCTTTTAAAAAATACCTCTGGTTATTCCTCTTGAAAAATACCACCGAATATTCCTCTTGAAAAATACCACTGAATATTCCCCTTGAAAAATACCACTGAATATTCCCCTTGAAAAATACCACTGAATATTGCTCTTGAAAAATACTACTGAATATTCCTCTTGACAAATACCACTGAATATTCCTCTTAAAAAATACCACTGAATATTCCTCTTGAAAAATACCACTGAATACTCCACTTGAAAAATACCACTGAATATTCCTCTTGAAAAATACCACTGAATATTCCTCTTGAAAAATACAATTGTATATTGCTCTTATAAAATACCTCTGATTATTCCTCTTGAAAAATACTACTGAATATTCCTCTTGAAAAATACCACTGAATATTTCTCTTGAAAAATACCACTGAATATTCCACTTGAAAAATACTATTGAATATTCCTCTTGCAAAATACCACTGAATATTCCTCTTGAAAAATACCACTGAATACTCCACTTGAAAAATACCACTGAATATTCCTCTTGAAAAATACCACTGAATATTTCTCTTGAAAAATACCACTGATTATTCCTCTTGAAAAATACTATTGAATATTCCTCTTTCAAAATACCACTGAATATTCCTCTTGAAAAATACCACTGAATACTCCACTTGAAAAATACCACTGAATATTCCTCTTGAAAAATACCACTGAATATTTATCTCAAAAAATACCACTGAATATTCCTCTTGAAAAATACCACTGATTATTCCTCTTGAAAAATACCACTAAATATTCCTCTTGAAAAATACCACATAATATTTCTCTTGAAAAATACCACTGAATATTCCACTTGAAAAATACCACTGAATATTCCACTTGAAAAATACCACTGAATATTCCTCTTGAAAAATACAACTGAATATTTCTCTTGAAAAATACAATTGAATATTGCTTTTAAAAAATACCTCTGATTATTCCTCTTGATCAAATACCACCGAATATTCCTCTTGCAAAATACCACTGAATATTCCTCTTGAAAAATACCACTGAATATTCCTCTTGAAAAATACCACTGAATATTCCTCTTGAAAAATACAGCTGAATATTCTTCTTGAAAAATACCACTGAAAATTCCTCTTGAAAAATACCACTGAATATTCTTCTTGAAAAATACCACTGAATATTCCACTTGAAAAATACCACTGAATATTCCTCTTGAAAAATACCACTAAATATTCCTCTTGAAAAATACAATTGTATATTGCTTTTAAAAAATACCTCTGGTTATTCCTCTTGAAAAATACCACCGAATATTCCTCTTGAAAAATACCACTGAATATTCCCCTTGAAAAATACCACTGAATATTCCCCTTGAAAAATACCACTGAATATTGCTCTTGAAAAATACTACTGAATATTCCTCTTGACAAATACCACTGAATATTCCTCTTAAAAAATACCACTGAATATTCCTCTTGAAAAATACCACTGAATACTCCACTTGAAAAATACCACTGAATATTCCTCTTGAAAAATACCACTGAATATTCCTCTTGAAAAATACAATTGTATATTGCTCTTATAAAATACCTCTGATTATTCCTCTTGAAAAATACTACTGAATATTCCTCTTGAAAAATACCACTGAATATTTATCTCGAAAAATACCACTGAATATTCCTCTTGAAAAACACCACTGATTATTCTTCTTGAAAAATACCACTAAGATATTCCTCTTGAAAAATACCACATAATATTTCTCTTGAAAAATACCACTGAATATTCCACTTGAAAAATACCACTGAATATTCCACTTGAAAAATACCACTGAATATTCCTCTTGAAAAATACAACTGAATATTTCTCTTGAAAAATACAATTGAATATTGCTTTTAAAAAATACCTCTGATTATTCCTCTTGATCAAATACCACCGAATATTCCTCTTGCAAAATACCACTGAATATTCCTCTTGAAAAATACCACTGAATATTTCTCTTGAAAAATACCACTGAATACTCCACTTGAAAAATACCACTGAATATTTCTCTTGAAAAATACCACTGAATATTTATCTCGAAAAATACCACTGAATATTCCTCTTGAAAAACACCACTAATTATTCCTCTTGAAAAATACCACTAAATATTCCTCTTGAAAAATACCACATAATATTTCTCTTGAAAAATACCACTGAATATTCCACTTGAAAAATACCACTGAATATTCCTCTTGAAAAATACCACTGAATATTCCTCTTGAAAAATACCACTGAATATTCCTCTAGAAAAATACCACTGAATATTCCTCTTGAAAAATACCACTGATTATTCCTCTTGAAAAATACTATTGAATATTCCTCTTTCAAAATACCACTGAATATTCCTCTTGAAAAATACCACTGAATACTCCACTTGAAAAATACCACTGAATATTCCTCTTGAAAAATACCACTGAATATTTATCTCGAAAAATACCACTGAATATTCCTCTTGAAAAATACCACTGATTATTCCTCTTGAAAAATACCACTAAATATTCCTCTTGAAAAATACCACATAATATTTCTCTTGAAAAATACCACTGAATATTCCACTTGAAAAATACCACTGAATATTCCACTTGAAAAATACCACTGAATATTCCTCTTGAAAAATACAACTGAATATTTCTCTTGAAAAATACAATTGAATATTGCTTTTAAAAAATACCTCTGATTATTCCTCTTGATCAAATACCACCGAATATTCCTCTTGCAAAATACCACTGAATATTCCTCTTGAAAAATACCACTGAATATTTCTCTTGAAAAATACCACTGAATACTCCACTTGAAAAATACCACTGAATATTTCTCTTGAAAAATACCACTGAATATTTATCTCGAAAAATACCACTGAATATTCCTCTTGAAAAACACCACTGATTATTCCTCTTGAAAAATACCACTAAATAATCCTCTTGAAAAATACCACATAACATTTCTCTTGAAAAATACCACTGAATATTCCACTTGAAAAATACCACTGAATATTCCTCTTGAAAAATACCACTGAATATTCCTCTTGAAAAATACCACTGAATATTCCTCTAGAAAAATACCACTGAATATTCCTCTTGAAAATTACCACTGATTATTCCTCTTGAAAAATACTATTGAATATTCCTCTTTCAAAATACCACTGAATATTCCTCTTGAAAAATACCACTGAATACTCCACTTGAAAAATACCACTGAATATTCCTCTTGAAAAATACCACTGAATATTTATCTCGAAAAATACCACTGAATATTCCTCTTGAAAAATACCACTGATTATTCCTCTTGAAAAATACCACTAAATATTCCTCTTGAAAAATACCACATAATATTTCTCTTGAAAAATACCACTGAATATTCCTCTTGAAAAATACCACTGAATATTCCTCTTGAAAAATACCACTAAATATTCCTCTTGAAAAATACAGCTGAATATTCTTCTTGAAAAATACCACTGAAAATTCCTCTTGAAAAATACCACTGAATATTCCTCTTGAAAAATACCACTGAATATTCCACTTGAAAAATACCACTGAATATTCCTCTTGAAAAATACCACTAAATATTCCTCTTGAAAAATACAATTGTATATTGCTTTTAAAAAATACCTCTGGTTATTCCTCTTGAAAAATACCACCGAATATTCCTCTTGAAAAATACCACTGAATATTCCCCTTGAAAAATACCACTGAATATTCCGCTTGAAAAATACCACTGAATATTGCTCTTGAAAAATACTACTGAATATTCCTCTTGACAAATACCACTGAATATTCCTGTTAAAAAATACCACTGAATATTCCTCTTGAAAAATACCACTGAATACTCCACTTGAAAAATACCACTGAATATTCCTCTTGAAAAATACCACTGAATATTCCTCTTGAAAAATACAATTGTATATTGCTCTTATAAAATACCTCTGATTATTCCTCTTGAAAAATACTACTGAATATTCCTCTTGAAAAATACCACTGAATATTTCTCTTGAAAAATACCACTGAATATTCCACTTGAAAAATACTATTGAATATTCCTCTTGCAAAATACCACTGAATATTCCTCTTGAAAAATACCACTGAATACTCCACTTGAAAAATACCACTGAATATTCCTCTTGAAAAATACCACTGAATATTTCTCTTGAAAAATACCACTGATTATTCCTCTTGAAAAATACTATTGAATATTCCTCTTTCAAAATACCACTGAATATTCCTCTTAAAAAATACCACTGAATACTCCACTTGAAAAATACCACTGAATATTCCTCTTGAAAAATACCACTGAATATTTATCTCAAAAAATACCACTGAATATTCCTCTTGAAAAATACCACTGATTATTCCTCTTGAAAAATACCACTAAATATTCCTCTTGAAAAATACCACATAATATTTCTCTTGAAAAATACCACTGAATATTCCACTTGAAAAATACCACTGAATATTCCACTTGAAAAATACCACTGAATATTCCTCTTCAAAAATACAACTGAATATTTCTCTTGAAAAATACAATTGAATATTGCTTTTAAAAAATACCTCTGATTATTCCTCTTGATCAAATACCACCGAATATTCCTCTTGCAAAATACCACTGAATATTCCTCTTGAAAAATACCACTGAATATTCCTCTTGAAAAATACCACTGAATATTCCTCTTGAAAAATACAGCTGAATATTCTTCTTGAAAAATACCACTGAAAATTCCTCTTGAAAAATACCACTGAATATTCTTCTTGAAAAATACCACTGAATATTCCACTGAATATTCCTCTTGAAAAATACCACTAAATATTCCTCTTGAAAAATACAATTGTATATTGCTTTTAAAAAATACCTCTGGTTATTCCTCTTGAAAAATACCACCGAATATTCCTCTTGAAAAATACCACTGAATATTCCCCTTGAAAAATACCACTGAATATTCCCCTTGAAAAATACCACTGAATATTGCTCTTGAAAAATACTACTGAATATTCCTCTTGACAAATACCACTGAATATTCCTCTTAAAAAATACCACTGAATATTCCTCTTGAAAAATACCACTGAATACTCCACTTGAAAAATACCACTGAATATTCCTCTTGAAAAATACCACTGAATATTCCTCTTGAAAAATACAATTGTATATTGCTCTTATAAAATACCTCTGATTATTCCTCTTGAAAAATACTACTGAATATTCCTCTTGAAAAATACCACTGAATATTCCTCTGGAAAAATACCACTGAATATTCCACTTGAAAAATACTATTGAATATTCCTCTTGCAAAATACCACTGAATATTCCTCTTGAAAAATACCACTGAATACTCCACTTGAAAAATACCACTGAATATTCCTCTTGAAAAATACCACTGAATATTTCTCTTGAAAAATACCACTGAATATTCCTCTTGAAAAATACCACTGATTATTCCTCTTGAAAAATACCACTAAATATTCCTCTTGAAAAATACCACATAATATTTCTCTTGAAAAATACCACTGCATGCTCCACTTGACAAATACCACTAAATATTCCTCTTGAAAAATACTACTGAATACTGCTCTTGAAAAATACCACTGAATATTCCTCTTGAAAAATACCACCAAATATTCCCCTTGACAAATACCACTGAATATTCCAATTGAAAAGTATCACTGAATATTCCTCTTGAAAAATACAACTGAATATTCCTCTTAAAAAATACAATTGAATATTGCTCTTGAAAAATACCGCCGATTATTCCTCTTGAAAAATACCACTAAATATTCTTCTTAAAAAATACCACTGAATATTCCTCTTGAAAAATACCACTAAATATTACACTTAAAAAATACTGTTGAATATTCCGCATGAAAAATACCACGGAATATTCCTCTTGAAAAATACCACAGAATATTACTCTTGAAAAATACCACTGAATATTCCTCTTGGAAAGTACCACTACATATTCCTCATGAAAGATACCACTGAATATTCCACTTGAAAAATACCACTGAATATTTCTCTTGAAAAATACCACTGAATATTCCTCTTGAAAAATACAACTGAATATTGCTCTTGAAAAATACCTCTGATTATTTCCTTTAAAAAATACCACTGAATATTCCTCTTGAAAAATACCACTGAATATTCCTCTTGAAAGATACCACTGAATATTCCTCTTGAAAAATACCACTGAATATTCATCTTAAAAAATACCACTCCATATTTCTCTTGAAAAATAAAGCTGAATACTCCTCTTAAAAAATATCACTGGATATTCCTCCTGAAAAATACCACTGAATATTACTCTTAAAAAATACGACTGATTATTCCTTTTGAAAAATACCACTGAATATTCCCCTTGAAAAATTCTACCGAATATACCTCTTTAAAAATATCACTGAATATTCCTCTTGAAAAATACAACTAAAAATTCTTCTTGAAAAATAATACTGAATATTCCTCTTGAAAATACCACTGAATATTACCCTTGAAAAATACCACTAAATATTCCTCTTGAAAAATACTACTGAATATTGCTCTTGAAAAATACCACTGAATATTCCTCTTGAAAAATACCGCTGAATATTCCTCTTGAAAAATACCACCGAATATTCCCCTTGACAAATACCACTGAATATTCCACTTGAAAAGTATCACTGAATATTCCTCTTGAAAAATACAACTGAATATTCCTCTTGAAAAATACAATTGAATATTGCTCTTGAAAAATACCGCCGATTATTCCTCTTGAAAAATACCCCTAAATATTCTTCTTGAAAAATACCACTGAATATTCCTCTTGAAAAATACCACTGAATATTCCACTTGAAAAATACTATTGAATATTCCGCATGAAAAACACCACTGAATATTCCTCTTGAAAAATACCACTGAATATTCCTCTTGAAAAATACCACTGAATATTCCTTTTGGAAAGTACCACTGAATATTCCTCATGAAAGATACCACTGAATATTCCACTTGAAAAATACCACTGAATATTTCTCTTGGAAAATACCACTGAATATTCCTCTTGAAAAATACAACTGAATATTGCTCTTGAAAAATACCTCTGATTATTTCCCTTGAAAAATACCACTGAAAATTCCTCTTGAAAAATACCACTGAATATTCCTCTTGAAAAATACCACTGAATATTCCTCTTGAAAAATACCACTGAATATTCATCTTAAAAAATACCACTCCATATTTCTCTTGAAAAATAACGCTGAATACTCCTCTTGAAAATATCACTGAATATTCCTCTTGAAAAATACCACTGAATATTCCTCTTGAAAAATACCACTGAATATTCCTCTTGAAAAATACCACTGAATATTGCTCTTAAAAAATACGACTGATTATTCCTTTTGAAAAATACCACTGAATATTCCTCTTGAAAAATTCTACTGAATATACCTCCTTAAAAATATCACTGAATATTCCTCTTGAAAAATACAACTAAAAATTCCTCTTGAAAAATAATACTGAATATTCCTCTTGAAAATACCACTGAATATTACTCTTAAAAAATACTACTTAATATTCCTCTTGAAAAATACTACTGAATATTCCTCTTGAAAAATACCATTGAATATTACTATTGAAAAATACCACTGAATATTCATCTTGAAAAATACCACTGAATATTCCTCTTGAAAAATGCAACTGAATATTCCTCTTGAAAAATACCACTGAATATTCCTAAAGAAAAATACCACTGAATTTTCCTCTTGAAAAATACCTCTGAATATTCCTCTTGAAAAATACCACTGAATATTCTACTTGAAAAATACCACTGAATATTCCTCTTGAAAAATACCACTGAATATTACTCTTGAAAAATACCACTGAATATTCCTCTTGGAAAGTACCACTGAATATTCCTCATGAAAGATACCACTGAATATTCCACTTGAAAAATACCACTGAATATTTCTCTTGGAAAATACCACTGAATATTCCTCTTGAAAAATACAACTGAATATTGCTCTTGAAAAATACCTCTGATTATTTCCCTTGAAAAATACCACTGAAAATTCCTCTTGAAAAATACCACTGAATATTACTCTTGAAAAATACTACTTAATATTCCTCTTGAAAAATACTACTGAATATTCCTCTTGAAAAATACCATTGAATATTACTATTGAAAAATACCACTGAATATTCCTCTTGAAAAATACCACTGAATATTCCTCTTGAAAAATACAACTGAATATTCCTTTTGAAAAATACCACTGAATATTCCTAAAGAAAAATACCACTGAATTTTCCTCTTGAAAAATACCTCTGAATATTCGTCTTGAAAAATACCACTGAATATTCCACTTGAAAAATACCACTGAATATTCCTCTTAAAAAATACCACTGAATATTCCACTTGAAAAATACCACTGAATATTCCTCTTGAAAAATACCACTGCATATTTATCTTGAAAAATACCACTGAATATTCCTCTTGAAAAATACCACTGATTATTCCTCTTGAAAAATACCACATAATATTTCTCTTGAAAAATACCACTGCATGCTCCACTTGACAAATACCACTAAAGATTCCTCTTGAAAAATACTACTGAATATTGCTCTTGAAAAATACCACTGAATATTCCTCTTGAAAAATACCACTGAATATTCCTCTTGAAAAATACCACCAAATATTCCCCTTGACAAATACCACTGAATATTCCAATTGAAAAGTATCACTGAATATTCCTCTTGAAAAATACAACTGAATATTCCTCTTAAAAAATACAATTGAATATTGCTCTTGAAAAATACCGCCGATTATTCCTCTTGAAAAATACCACTAAATATTCTTCTTAAAAAATAACACTGAATATTGCTCTTGAAAAATACCACTGAATATTCCACTTAAAAAATACTGTTGAATATTCCGCATGAAAAATACCACTGAATATTCCTCTTGAAAAATACCACAGAATATTACTCTTGAAAAATACCACTGAATATTCCTCTTGGAAAGTACCACTACATATTCCTCATGAAAGATCCCACTGAATATTCCACTTGAAAAATACCACTGAATATTTCTCTTGAAAAATACCACTGAATATTCCTCTTGAAAAATACAACTGAATATTGCTCTTGAAAAATACCTCTGATTATTTCCCTTCCAAAATACCACTAAATATTCCTCTTGAAAAATACCACTGAATACCTCTTGAAAGATACCACTGAATATTCCTCTTGAAAAATACCACTGAATATTCATCTTAAAAAATACCACTCCATATTTCTCTTGAAAAATAACGCTGAATACTCCTCTTGAAAAATATCACTGAATATTCCTCTTGAAAAATACCACTGGATATTGCTCTTAAAAAATACGACTGATTATTCCTTTTGAAAAATACCACTGAATATTCCCCTTGAAAAATTCTACCGAATATACCTCTTTAAAAATATCACTGAATATTCCTCTTGAAAAATACAACTAAAAATTCTTCTTGAAAAATAATACTGAATATTCCCCTTGAAAATACCACTGAATATTACCCTTGAAAAATACCACTAAATATTCCTCTTGAAAAATACTACTGAATATTGCTCTTGAAAAATACCACTGAATATTCCTCTTGAAAAATACCGCTGAATATTCCTCTTGAAAAATACCACCGAATATTCCCCTTGACAAATACCACTGAATATTCCACTTGAAAAGTATCACTGAATATTCCTCTTGAAAAATACAACTGAATATTCCTCTTGAAAAATACAATTGTATATTGCTCTTGAAAAATGCCGCCGATTATTCCTCTTGAAAAATACCACTAAATATTCTTCTTGAAAAATACCACTGAATATTCCTCTTGAAAAATACCACTGAATATTCCACTTGAAAAATACTATTGAATATTCCGCATGAAAAACACCACTGAATATTCCTCTTGAAAAATACCACTGAATATTCCTCTTGAAAAATACCACTGAATATTGCTCTTGGAAAGTACCACTGAATATTCCTCATGAAAGATACCACTGAATATTCCACTTGAAAAATACCACTGAATATTTCTCTTGGAAAATACCACTGAATATTCCTCTTGAAAAATACAACTGAATATTGCTCTTGAAAAATACCTCTGATTATTTCCCTTGAAAAATACCACTAAAAATTCCTCTTGAAAAATACCACTGAATATTCCTCTTGAAAAATACCACTGAATATTCCTCTTGAAAAATACCACTGAATATTCATCTTAAAAAATACCACTCCATATTTCTCTTGAAAAATAACGCTGAATACTCCTCTTGAAAATATCACTGAATATTCCTCTTGAAAAATACCACTGAATATTCCTCTTGAAAAATACCACTGAATATTCCTCTTGAAAAATACCACTGAATATTGCTCTTAAAAAATACGACTGATTATTCCTTTTGAAAAATACCACTGAATATTCCTCTTGAAAAATTCTACTGAATATACCTCCTTAAAAATATCACTGAATATTCCTCTTGAAAAATACAACTAAAAATTCCTCTTGAAAAATTATACTGAATATTCCTATTGAAAATACCACTGAATATTACTCTTAAAAAATACTACTTAATATTCCTCTTGAAAAATAATACTGAATATTCCTCTTGAAAAATACCATTGAATATTACTATTGAAAAATACCACTGAATATTCATCTTGAAAAATACCACTGAATATTCCTCTTGAAAAATACAACTGAATATTCCTCTTGAAAAATACCACTGAATATTCCTAAAGAAAAATACCACTGAATTTTCCTCTTGAAAAATACCTTTGAATAATCCTCTTGAAAAATACCACTGAATATTCTACTTGAAAAATACCACTGAATATTCCTCTTGAAAAATACCACTGAATATTACTCTTGCAAAATATCACTGAATATTGCTCTTGGAAAGTACCACTGAATATTCCTCATGAAAGATACCACTGAAAATTCCTCTTGAAAAATACCACTGAATATTACTCTTGAAAAATACTACTTAATATTCCTCTTGAAAAATACTACTGAATATTCCTCTTGAAAAATACCATTGAATATTACTATTGAAAAATACCACTGAATATTCCTCTTGAAAAATACCACTGAATATTCCTCTTGAAAAATACAACTGAATATTCCTCTTGAAAAATACCACTGAATATTCCTAAAGAAAAATACCACTGAATTTTCCTCTTGAAAAATACCTCTGAATATTCCCCTTGAAAAATACCACTGAATATTCCACTTGAAAAATACCACTGAATATTCCTCTTGAAAAATACCACTGAATATTATTCTTGAAAAATACCACTGAATATGCCTCTTGAAAAATACCACTGAATATTCCTCCTGAAATATACCACTGAATATTCCTCTTGAAAAATAAAACTGAATATTCCTTTTGAAAAATACCACTGAATATTCCTCTTGAAAAATACCACTGAATATTCCTCTTGAAAAATACAACTGAATATTCCTCTTGAAAAATACTACTTAATATTCCTCTTGAAAAATAATACTGAATATTGCTCTTGAAAAATACCATTGAATATTACTATTGAAAAATACCACTGAATATTCATCTTGAAAAATACCACTGAATATTCCTCTTGAAAAATACAACTGAATATTCCTCTTGAAAAATACCACTGAATATCCCTAAAGAAAAATACCACTGAATTTTCCTCTTGAAAAATACCTTTGAATATTCCTCTTGAAAAATACCACTGAATATTCTACTTGAAAAATACCACTGAATATTCCTCTTGAAAAATACCACTGAATATTACTCTTGCAAAATATCACTGAATATTCCTCTTGGAAAGTACCACTGAATATTCATCATGAAAGATACCACTGAATATTCCACTTGAAAAATACCACTGAATATTTCTCTTGGAAAATACCACTGAATATTCCTCTTGAAAAATACAACTGAATATTGCTCTTGAAAAATAGCTCTGATTATTTCCCTTGAAAAATACCACTGAAAATTCCTCTTGAAAAATACCACTGAATATTACTCTTGAAAAATACTACTTAATATTCCTCTTGAAAAATACTACTGAATATTTCTCTTGGAAAATACCACTGAATATTCCTCTTGAAAAATACAACTGAATATTGCTCTTGAAAAATAGCTCTGATTATTTCCCTTGAAAAATACCACTGAAAATTCCTCTTGAAAAATACCACTGAATATTACTCTTGAAAAATACTACTTAATATTCCTCTTGAAAAATACTACTGAATATTCCTCTTGAAAAATACCATTGAATATTACTATTGAAAAATACCACTGAATATTCCTCTTGAAAAATACCACTGAATATTCCTCTTGAAAAATACCACTGAATATTCATCTTAAAAAATACCACTCCATATTTCTCTTGAAAAATAACGCTGAATACTCCTCTTGAAAATATCACTGAATATTCCTCTTGAAAAATACCACTGAATATTCCTCTTGAAAAATACCACTGAATATTCCTCTTGAAAAATACCACTGAATATTGCTCTTAAAAAATACGACTGATTATTCCTTTTGAAAAATACCACTGAATATTCCTCTTGAAAAATTCTACTGAATATACCTCCTTAAAAATATCACTGAATATTCCTCTCGAAAAATACAACTAAAAATTCCTCTTGAAAAATAATACTGAATATTCCTATTGAAAATACCACTGAATATTACTCTTAAAAAATACTACTTAATATTCCTCTTGAAAAATAATACTGAATATTCCTCTTGAAAAATACAATTGAATATTACTATTGAAAAATACCACTGAATATTCATCTTGAAAAATACCACTGAATATTCCTCTTGAAAAATACAACTGAATATTCCTCTTGAAAAGTACCACTGAATATTCCTAAAGAAAAATACCACTGAATTTTCCTCTTGAAAAATACCTTTGAATATTCCTCTTGAAAAATACCACTGAATATTCTACTTGAAAAATACCACTGAATATTCCTCTTGAAAAATACCACTGAATATTACTCTTGCAAAATATCACTAAATATTGCTCTTGGAAAGTACCACTGAATATTCCTCATGAAAGATACCACTGAAAATTCCTCTTGAAAAATACCACTGAATATTACTCTTGAAAAATACTACTTAATATTCCTCTTGAAAAATACTACTGAATATTCCTCTTGAAAAATACCATTGAATATTACTATTGAAAAATACCACTGAATATTCCTCTTGAAAAATACCACTGAATATTCCTCTTGAAAAATACAACTGAATATTCCTCTTGAAAAATACCACTGAATATTCCTAAAGAAAAATACCACTGAATTTTCCTCTTGAAAAATACCTCTGAATATTCCCCTTGAAAAATACCACTGAATATTCCACTTGAAAAATACCACTGAATATTCCTCTTGAAAAATACCACTGAATATTATTCTTGAAAAATACCACTGAATATGCCTCTTGAAAAATACCACTGAATATTCCTCCTGAAATATACCACTGAATATTCCTCTTGAAAAATAAAACTGAATATTCCTTTTGAAAAATACCACTGAATATTCCTCTTGAAAAATACCACTGAATATTCCTCTTGAAAAATACAACTGAATATTCCTCTTGAAAAATACTACTTAATATTCCTCTTGAAAAATAATACTGAATATTCCTCTTGAAAAATACCATTGAATATTACTATTGAAAAATACCACTGAATATTCATCTTGAAAAATACCACTGAATATTCCTCTTGAAAAATACAACTGAATATTCCTCTTGAAAAATACCACTGAATATTCCCAAAGAAAAATACCACTGAATTTTCCTCTTGAAAAATACCTTTGAATATTCCTCTTGAAAAATACCACTGAATATTCTACTTGAAAAATACCACTGAATATTCCTCTTGAAAAATACCACTGAATATTACTCTTGCAAAATATCACTGAATATTCCTCTTGGAAAGTACCACTGAATATTCATCATGAAAGATACCACTGAATATTCCACTTGAAAAATACCACTGAATATTTCTCTTGGAAAATACCACTGAATATTCCTCTTGAAAAATACAACTGAATATTGCTCTTGAAAAATAGCTCTGATTATTTCCCTTGAAAAATACCACTGAAAATTCCTCTTGAAAAATACCACTGAATATTACTCTTGAAAAATACTACTTAATATTCCTCTTGAAAAATACTACTGAATATTCCTCTTGAAAAATACAATTGAATATTACTATTGAAAAATACCACTGAATATTCCTCTTGAAAAATACCACTGAATATTCCTCTTGAAAAATACAACTGAATATTCCTCTTGAAAAATACCACTGAATAAACCTAAAGAAAAATACCACTGAATTTTCCTCTTGAAAAATACCTCTGAATATTCCACTTGAAAAATACCACTGAATATTCCACTTGAAAAATACCACTGAATATTCCTCTTGAAAAATACCACTGAATATTACTCTTGAAAAATACCACTGAATATGCCTCTTGAAAAATACCACTGAATATTCCTCTTGAAATATACCACTGAATATTCCTCTTGAAAAATAAAACTGAATATTCCTTTTGAAAAATACCACTGAATATTCCTCTTGAAAAATACCACTGAATATTCCTCTTGAAAAATACAACTGAATATTCCTCTTGAAAAATACTACTGAAAACTCCTCTTGAAAAATACCACTGAATATTCCTCTTGAAAAATACCACTGAATATTCCTCTTGAAATATACCACTGAATATTCCTCTTGAAAAATAAAACTGAATATTCCTTTTGAAAAATACCACTGAATATTCCTCTTGAAAAATACCACTGAATATTCCTCTTGAAAAATACCACTGAATATTCCACTTGAAAAATACCACTGAATATTCCTCTTGAAAAATACCACTGAATATTCCTCTTCAAAAATACCACTGAATATTCCACTTGAAAAATACAACTGAATATTCCTCTTGAAAAATACAACTGAATATTCCTAAAGAAACATACCACTGAATTTTCCTCTTGAAAAATACCTCTGAATATTCCCCTTGAAAAATACCACTGAATATTCCACTTGAAAAATACCACTGAATATTCCTCTTGAAAAATACCACTGAATATTACTCTTGAAAAATACCACTGAATATGCCTCTTGAAAAATACCACTGAATATTCCACTTGAAAAATACCACTGAATATTCCTCTTGAAAAATACCACTGAATATTCCTCTTGAAAAATACAACTGAATATTCCTCTTGAAAAATACCACTGAAAATTCCTCTTGAAAAATACCACTGAATATTCCTCTTGAAAAATACCACTGAATATTCCTCTTGAAATATACCACTGAATATTCCTCTTGAAAAATAAAACTGAATATTCCTTTTGAAAAATACCACTGAATATTCCTCTTAAAAAATACCACTGAATATTCCTCTTGAAAAATACCACTGAATATTCCACTTGAAAAATACCACTGAATATTCCTCTTGAAAAATACTACTGAATATTCCTCTTGAAAAATACCACTGAATATTCCACTTGAAAAATACTATTGAATATTCCTTTGCGAAATACCACTGAATATTCCTCTTGAAAAATACCACTGAATATTCCTCTTGAAATATACCACTGAATATTCCTCTTGAAAAATACCACTGAATATTCCACTTGAAAAATACCACCGAATATTCCTCTTGAAAAATACCACTGAATATTACTCTTGAAAAATACCACTGAATATGCCTCTTGAAAAATACCACTGAATATTCCACTTGAAAAATACGACTGAATATTCCTCTTGAAAAATACCACTGAATATTCCTCTTGAAAAATACAACTGAATATTCCTCTTGAAAAATACCACTGAAAATTCCTCTTGAAAAATACCACTGAATATTCCTCTTGAAAAATACCACTGAATATTCCTCTTGAAATATACCACTGAATATTCCTCTTGAAAAATAAAACTGAATATTCCTTTTGAAAAATACCACTGAATATTCCTCTTGAAAAATACCACTGAATTTTCCTCTTGAAAAATACCACTGAGAATATTCCTCTTGAAAAATACCACTGAATATTGCTCTTAAAAAATACGACTGATTATTCCTTTTGAAAAATACCACTGAATATTCCTCTTGAAAAATTCTACTGAATATACCTCCTTAAAAATATCACTAAATATTCCTCTTGAAAAATACAACTAAAAATTCCTCTTGAAAAATAATACTGAATATTCCTCTTGAAAATACCACTGAATATTACTCTTGAAAAATACTACTTAATATTCCTCTTGAAAAATACTACTGAATATTCCTCTTGAAAAATACCATTGAATATTACTATTGAAAAATACCACTGAATATTCCTCTTGCAAAAAAAACAACTGAATATTCCTCTTGAAAAATACAACTGAATATTCCTCTTGAAAAATACCACTGAATATTCCTAAAGAAAAATACCACTGAATTTTCCTCTTAAAAAATACCTCTGAATATTCCTCTTGAAAAATACCACTGAATATTCCACTTGAAAAATACCACTGAATATTCCTCTTAAAAAATACAACTGAATATTGCTCTTGAAAAATAGCTCTGATTATTTCCCTTGAAAAATACCACTGAAAATTCCTCTTGAAAAATACCACTGAATATTACTCTTGAAAAATACTACTTAATATTCCTCTTGAAAAATACTACTGAATATTCCTCTTGAAAAATACCATTGAATATTACTATTGAAAAATACCACTGAATATTCCTCTTAAAAAATACCACTGAATATTCCTCTTGAAAAATACAACTTAATATTCCTCTTGAAAAATACCACTGAATATTCCTAAAGAAAAATACCACTAAATTTTCCTCTTGAAAAATACCTCTGAATATTCCCCTTGAAAAATACCACTGAATATTCCACTTGAAAAATACCACTGAATATTCCTCTTGAAAAATACCACTGAATATTACTCTTGAAAAATACCACTGAATATGCCTCTTGAAAAATACCACTGAATATCCCTCTTGAAATATACCACTGAATATTCCTCTTGAAAAATAAAACTGAATATTCCTTTTGAAAAATCCCACTGAATATTCCTCTTGAAAAATACCACTGAATATTCCTCTTGAAAAATACAACTGAATATTCCTCTTGAAAAATACTACTGAAAATTCCTCTTGAAAAATACCACTGAATATTCCTCTTGAAAAATACCACTGAATATTCCTCTTGAAATATACCACTGAATATTCCTCTTGAAAAATAAAACTGAATATTCCTTTTGAAAAATACCACTGAATATTCCTCTTGAAAAATACCACTGAATATTCCTCTTGAAAAATACCACTGAATATTCCACTTGAAAAATACCACTGAATATTCCTCTTGAAAAATACCACTGAATATTCCTCTTGAAAAATACCACTGAATATTCCACTTGAAAAATACAACTGAATATTCCTCTTGAAAAATACCACTGAATATTCCTAAAGAAAAATACCACTGAATTTTCCTCTTGAAAAATACCTCTGAATATTCCCCTTGAAAAATACCACTGAATATTCCACTTGAAAAATACCACTGAATATTCCTCTTGAAAAATACCACTGAATATTACTCTTGAAAAATACCACTGAATATGCCTCTTGAAAAATACCACTGAATATTCTACTTGAAAAATACCACTGAATATTCCTCTTGAAAAATACCACTGAATATTCCTCTTGAAAAATACAACTGAATATTCCTCTTGAAAAATACCACTGAAAATTCCTCTTGAAAAATACCACTGAAAATTCCTCTTGAAAAATACCACTGAATATTCCTCTTTAAATATACCACTGAATATTCCTCTTGAAAAATAAAACTGAATATTCCTTTTGAAAAATACCACTGAATATTCCTCTTGAAAAATACCACTGAATATTCCTCTTGAAAAATACCACTGAATATTCCACTTGAAAAATACCACTGAATATTCCTCTTGAAAAATACTACTGAATATTCCTCTTGAAAAATACCACTGAATATTCCACTTGAAAAATACTATTGAATATTCCTCTTGCGAAATACCACTGAATATTCCTCTTGAAAAATACCACTGAATATTCCTCTTGAAATATACCACTGAATATTCCTCTTGAAAAATACCACTGAATATTCCACTTGAAAAATACCACCGAATATTCCTCTTGAAAAATACCACTGAATATTACTCTTGAAAAATACCACTGAATATGCCTCTTGAAAAATACCACTGAATATTCCACTTGAAAAATACCACTGAATATTCCTCTTGAAAAATACCACTGAATATTCCTCTTGAAAAATACAACTGAATATTCCTCTTGAAAAATACCACTGAAAATTCCTCTTGAAAAATACCACTGAATATTCCTCTTGAAAAATACCACTGAATATTCCTCTTGAAATATACCACTGAATATTCCTCTTGAAAAATAAAACTGAATATTCCTTTTGAAAAATACCACTGAATATTCCTCTTGAAAAATACCACTGAATTTTCCTCTTGAAAAATACCACTGAATATTCCTCTTGAAAAATACCACTGAATATTGCTCTTAAAAAATACAACTGATTATTCCTTTTGAAAAATACCACTGAATATTCCTCTTGAAAAATTCTACTGAATATACCTCCTTAAAAATATCACTAAATATTCCTCTTGAAAAATACAACTAAAAATTCCTCTTGAAAAATAATACTGAATATTCCTCTTGAAAATACCACTGAATATTACTCTTGAAAAATACTACTTAATATTCCTCTTGAAAAATACTACTGAATATTCCTCTTGAAAAATACCATTGAATATTACTATTGAAAAATACCACTGAATATTCCTCTTGAAAAATACCACTGAATATTCCTCTTGAAAAATACAACTGAATATTCCTCTTGAAAAATACCACTGAATATTCCTAAAGAAAAATACCACTGAATTTTCCTCTTAAAAAATACCTCTGAATATTCCTCTTGAAAAATACCACTGAATATTCACTTGAAAAATACCACTGAATATTCCTCTTAAAAAATACAACTGAATATTGCTCTTGAAAAATAGCTCTGATTATTTCCCTTGAAAAATACCACTGAAAATTCCTCTTGAAAAATACCACTGAATATTACTCTTGAAAAATACTACTTAATATACCTCTTGAAAAATACTACTGAATATTCCTCTTGAAAAATACCATTGAATATTACTATTGAAAAATACCACTGAATATTCCTCTTAAAAAATACCACTGAATATTCCTCTTGAAAAATACAACTTAATATTCCTCTTGAAAAATACCACTGAATATTCCTAAAGAAAAATACCACTGAATTTTCCTCTTGAAAAATACCTCTGAATATTCCCCTTGAAAAATACCACTGAATATTCCACTTGAAAAATACCACTGAATATTCCTCTTGAAAAATACCACTGAATATTACTCTTGAAAAATACCACTAAATATGCCTCTTGAAAAATACCACTGAATATTCCTCTTGAAATATACCACTGAATATTCCTCTTGAAAAATAAAACTGATTATAACTTTTGAAAAATCCCACTGAATATTCCTCTTGAAAAATACCACTGAATATTCCTCTTGAAAAATACAACTGAATATTCCTCTTGAAAAATACTACTGAAAATTGCTCTTGAAAAATACCACTGAATATTCCTCTTGAAAAATACCACTGAATATTCCTCTTGAAATATACCACTGAATATTCCTCTTGAAAAATAAAACTGAATATTCCTTTTGAAAAATACCACTGAATATTCCTCTTGAAAAATACCACTGAATATTCCTCTTGAAAAATACCACTGAATATTCCACTTGAAAAATACCACTGAATATTCCTCTTGAAAAATACCACTGAATATTCCTCTTGAAAAATACCACTGAATATTCCACTTGAAAAATACAACTGAATATTCCTCTTGAAAAATACCACTGAATATTCCTAAAGAAAAATACCACTGAATTTTCCTCTTGAAAAATACCTCTGAATATTCCCCTTGAAAAATACCACTGAATATTCCACTTGAAAAATACCACTGAATATTCCTCTTGAAAAATACCACTGAATATTACTCTTGAAAAATACCACTGAATATGCCTCTTGAAAAATACCACTGAATATTCCACTTGAAAAATACCACTGAATATTCCTCTTGAAAAATACCACTGAATATTCCTCTTGAAAAATACAACTGAATATTCCTCTTGAAAAATACCACTGAAAATTCCTCTTGAAAAATACCACTGAATATTCCTCTTGAAAAATACCACTGAATATTCCTCTTGAAATATACCACTGAATATTCCTCTTGAAAAATAAAACTGAATATTCCTTTTGAAAAATACCACTGAATATTCCTCTTGAAAAATACCACTGAATATTCCTCTTGAAAAATACCACTGAATATTCCACTTGAAAAATACCACTGAATATTCCTCTTGAAAAATACTACTGAATATTCCTCTTGAAAAATACCACTGAATAATCCACTTGAAAAATACTATTGAATATTCCTCTTGCGAAATACCACTGAATATTCCTCTTGAAAAATACCACTGAATATTCCTCTTGAAATATACCACTGAATATTCCTCTTGAAAAATACCACTGAATATTCCACTTGAAAAATACCACCGAATATTCCTCTTGAAAAATACCACTGAATATTACTCTTGAAAAATACCACTGAATATGCCTCTTGAAAAATACCACTGAATATTCCACTTGAAAAATACCACTGAATATTCCTCTTGAAAAATACCACTGAATATTCCTCTTGAAAAATACAACTGAATATTCCTCTTGAAAAATACCACTGAAAATTCCTCTTGAAAAATACCACTGAATATTCCTCTTGAAAAATACCACTGAATATTCCTCTTGAAATATACCACTCAATATTCCTCTTGAAAAATAAAACTGAATATTCCTTTTGAAAAATACCACTGAATATTCCTCTTGAAAAATACCACTGAATATTCCTCTTGAAAAATACCACTGAATATTCCACTTGAAAAATACCACTGAATATTCCTCTTGAAAAATACTACTGAATATTCCTCTTGAAAAATACCACTGAATATTCCACTTGAAAAATACTATTGAATATTCCTCTTGCGAAATACCACTGAATATTCCTCTTGAAAAATACCACTGAATATTCCTCTTGAAATATACCACTGAATATTCCTCTTGAAAAATACCACTGAATATTCCACTTGAAAAATACCACCGAATATTCCTCTTGAAAAATACCATTGAATATTACTCTTGAAAAATGCCACTGAATATTCCTCTTGAAAAATACCACTGAATATTCCTCTTGAAAAATACTACTGAATATTCCTCTTGAAAAATATCACTGAATATTCCTATTGAAAAACACCACTGAATATTCCTCTTGAAAAATACCACTGAATATTCCTCTTGAAAAATACCACTGAACATTCCACTTGAAAAATTCCACTGAATATTCCTTTGAAAAATAACACTGAATATTACTCTTGAAAAATACCACTGAATATTCCTCTTGAAAAATACCACAGAATATTCCACTTGAAAAATTCCACTGAATATTCCTCTTGAAAAATACCACTGAATATTACTCTTGAAAAATACCACTGAATATTCCTCTTGAAAATACCACTGAATATTACTCTTGACAAATACTACTTAATATTCCTCTTGAAAAATACTACTGAATATTCCTCTTGAAAAATACCATTGAATATTACTATTGAAAAATACCACTGAATATTCCTCTTGAAAAATGCCACTGAATATTCCGCTTGAAAAATACTACTGAATATTCCTCTTGAAAAATACCACTGAATATTCCTAAAGAAAAGTACCACTGAAATTTCCTCTTGAAAAATACCTCTGAATATTCTTCTTGAAAAATACCACTGAATATTCCACTTGAAAAATACCACTGAATATTCCTCTTGGAAAGTACCACTGAATATTCCTCATGAAAGATACCACTGAATATTCCACTTGAAAAACACCACTGAATATTTCTCTTGGAAAATACCACTAAATATTCCTCTTGAAAAATACAACTGAATATTGCTCTTGAAAAATACCTCTGATTATTTCCCTTGAAAAATACCAATGAATATTCCTCTTGAAAAATACCAATGAATATTCCTCTTGAAAAATACCAATGAATATTCCTCTTGAAAAATACCACTGAATATTCATCTTAAAAAATACCACTCCATATTTCTCTTGAAAAATAACATTGAATACTCCTCTTGAAAATATCACTGAATATTTCTCTTGAAAAATACCACTGAATTTTCCTCTTGAAAAATACCACTGAATATTCCTCTTGAAAAATACCACTGAATATTGCTCTTAAAAAATACGACTGATTATTCCTTTTGAAAAATACCACTGAATATTCCTCTTGAAAAATTCTACTGAATATACCTCCTTAAAAATATCACTAAATATTCCTCTTGAAAAATACAACTAAAAATTCCTCTTGAAAAATAATACTGAATATTCCTCTTGAAAATACCACTGAATATTACTCTTGAAAAATACTACTTAATATTCCTCTTGAAAAATACTACTGAATATTCATCTTGAAAAATACCATTGAATATTACTATTGAAAAATACCACTGAATATTCCTCTTGAAAAATACCACTGAATATTCCTCTTGAAAAATACAACTGAATATTCCTCTTGAAAAATACCACTGAATATTCCTAAAGAAAAATACCACTGAATTTTCCCTTTTAAAAAATACCTCTGAATATTCCTCTTGAAAAATACCACTGAATATTCCACTTGAAAAATACTACTGAATATTCCTCTTGAAAGATACCACTGAATATTACTCTTGAAAAATACCACTGAATATGCCTCTTGAAAAATACCACTGAATATTCCACTTGAAAAATACCACTGAATATTCCTCTTGAAAAATACCACTGAATATTCCTCTTGAAAAATACAACTGAATATTCCTCTTGAAAAATACCACTGAATATTCCTCTTGAAAAATACTATTGAATATTCCTCTTGCAAAATACCACTGAATATTCCTCTTGAAAAATACCACTGAATATTCCTCTTAAAATATACCACTGAATATTCCTCTTGAAAAATACCACTGAATATTCCACTTGAAAAATACCACCGAACATTCCTCTTGAAAAATACCATTGAATATTATACTTGAAAAATACCACTGAATATTCCTCTTGAAAAATACCACTGAATATACCTCTTGAAAAATACTACTGAATATTCCTCATGAAAAATATCACTGAATATTCCTATTGAAAAACACCACTGATTATTCCTCTTGAAAAATACCACTGAATATTCCTCTTGAAAAATACCACTGAATATTCCACTTGAAAAGTATCACTGAATATTCCTCTTGAAAAATACAACTGAATATTCCTCTTGAAAAATACAATTGAATATTGCTCTTGAAAAATACCGCCGATTATTCCTCTTGAAAAATACCACTAAATATTCTTCTTGAAAAATACCACTGAATATTCCTCTTCAAAAATACCACTGAATATTCCACTTGAAAAATACTATTGAATATTCCGCATGAAAAATACCACTGAATATTCCTCTTGAAAAATACCACTGAATATTCCTCTTGAAAAATACCACTGAATATTCCTCTTGGAAAGTACCACTGAATATTCCTCATGAAAGATACCACTGAATATTCCACTTGAAAAATACCACTGAATATTTCTCTTGGAAAATACCACTGAATATTCCTCTTGAAAAATACAACTGAATATTGCTCTTGAAAAATACCTCTGATTATTTCCCTTGAAAAATACCACTGAAAATTCCTCTTGAAAAATACCACAGAATATTCCTCTTGAAAAATACCACTGAATATTCCTCTTGAAAAATACCACTGAATATTCATCTTAAAAAATACCACTCCATATTTCTCTTGAAAAATAACGCTGAATACTCCTCTTGAAAATATCACTGAATATTCCTCTTGAAAAATACCACTGAATATTCCTCTTGAAAAGTACCACTGAATATTCCTCTTGAAAAATACCACTGAACATTGCTCTTAAAAAATACGACTGATTATTCCATTTGAAAAATACCACTGAATATTCCTCTTGAAAAATTCTACTGAATATACCTCCTTAAAAATATCACTGAATATTCCTCTTGACAAATACCACTGAATATTCCACTTGAAAAGTATCACTGAATATTCCTTTTGAAAAATACAACTGAATATTCCTCTTGAAAAATACAATTGAATATTGCTCTTGAAAAATACCGCCGATTATTCCTCTTGAAAAATACCACTAAATATTCTTCTTGAAAAATACCACTGAATATTCCTCTTCAAAAATACCACTGAATATTCCACTTGAAAAATACTATTGAATATTCCGCATGAAAAATACCACTGAATATTCCTCTTGAAAAGTACCACTGAATATTCCTCTTGAAAAATACCACTGAACATTGCTCTTAAAAAATACGACTGATTATTCCATTTGAAAAATACTACTGAATATTCCTCTTGAAAAATTCTACTGAATATACCTCCTTAAAAATACCACTGAATATTCCTCTTGAAAAATACTACTGAATATTCCTCATGAAAAATATCACTGAATATTCCTATTGAAAACCACCACTGATTATTCCTCTTGAAAAATACCACTGAATATTCCTCTTGAAAAATACCACTGAATATTCCACTTGAAAAATTCCACTGAATATTCCTCTTGACAAATACCACTGAATATTCCACTTGAAAAGTATCACTGAATATTCCTTTTGAAAAATACAACTGAATATTCCTCTTAAAAAATACAATTGAATATTGCTCTTGAAAAATACCGCCGATTATTCCTCTTGAAAAATACCACTAAATATTCTTCTTGAAAAATACCACTGAATATTCCTCTTCAAAAATACCACTGAATATTCCACTTGAAAAATACTATTGAATATTCCGCATGAAAAATACCACTGAATATTCCTCTTGAAAAATACCACTGAATATTCCTCTTGAAAAATACCACTGAATATTCCTCTTGGAAAGTACCACTGAATATTCCTCATGAAAGATACCACTGAATATTCCACTTGAAAAATACCACTGAATATTTCTCTTGGAAAATATCACTGAATATTCCTCTTGAAAAATACAACTGAATATTGCTCTTGAAAAATACCTCTGATTATTTCCCTTGAAAAATACCACTGAAAATTCCTCTTGAAAAATACCACAGAATATTCCTCTTGAAAAATACCACTGAATATTCCTCTTGAAAAATACCACTGAATATTCATCTTAAAAAATACCACTCCATATTTCTCTTGAAAAATAACGCTGAATACTCCTCTTGAAAATATCACTGAATATTCCTCTTGAAAAATACCACTGAATATTCCTCTTGAAAAGTACCACTGAATATTCCTCTTGAAAAATACCACTGAACATTGCTCTTAAAAAATACGACTGATTATTCCATTTGAAAAATACCACTGAATATTCCTCTTGAAAAATTCTACTGAATATACCTCCTTAAAAATATCACTGAATATTCCTCTTGAAAAATACAACTAAAAATTCCTCTTGAAAAATAATACTGAATATTCCTCTTGAAAATACCACTGAATATTACTCTTGAAAAATACTACTTAATATTCCTCTTGAAAAATACTACTGAATATTCCTCTTGAAAAATACCATTGAATATTACTATTAAAAAATACCACTGAATATTCCTCTTGAAAAATACCACTGAATATTCCTCTTGAAAAATACAACTGAATATTCCTCTTGAAAAATATCACTGAATATTCCTAAAGAAAAATACCACTTAATTCTCCTCTTGAAAAATACCGCTGAATATTCCTCCTGAAAAATACCACTGAATATTCCGCTAAAAAAATACCACTGAATATTCCTCTTGAAAAATACCACTGAATATTACTCTTGAAAAATACCACTGAATATGCCTCTTGAAAAATACCACTGAATATTCCACTTGAAAAATACCACTGAATATTCCTCTTGAAAAATACCACTGAATATTCCTCTTGAAAAATACAACTGAATATTCCTCTTGAAAAATACCACTGAAAATTCCTCTTGAAAAATACCACTGAATATTCCTCTTGAAAAATACCACTGAATATTCCTCTTGAAAAATACCACTGAATATTCCTCTTGAAAAATAAAACTGAGTATTCCTTCTGAAAAATACCACTGAATATTCCTCTTGAAAAATACCACTGAATATTCCTCTTGAAAAATACCACTGAATATTCCACTTGAAAAATAACACTGAATATTCATCTTGAAAAATACTACTGAATATTCCTCTTGAAAAATACCACTGAATATTCCACTTGAAAAATACTATTGAATATTCCTCTTGCAAAATACCACTGAATATTCCTCTTGAAAAATACCACTGAAGATTCCTCTTGAAATATACCACTGAATATTCCTCTTGAAAAATACCACTGAATATTTACTTGAAAAATACCACCGAATATTCCTTTTGAAAAATACCATTGAATATTACTCTTGAAAAATACCACTGAATATTCCTCTTGAAAAATACCACTGAATATTCCTCTTGAAAAATACTACTGAATATTCCTTTTGAAAAATATCACTGAATATTCCTATTGAAAAACACCACTGCATATTCCTCTTGAAAAATACCACTGAATATTCCTCTTGAAAAATACCACTGAATATTCCACTTGAAAAATTCCACTGAATATTCCTCTTGAAAAATACCACTGAATATTACTCTTGAAAAATACCACTGAATATTCCTCTTGAAAAATACCACTGAATATTCCACTTGAAAAATACCACTGAATATTCCTCTTGAAAAATACAACTGAATATTTATCTTGAAAAATACAATTGAATATTGCTTTTGAAAAATACCACTGAATATTCCACTTGAAAAATTCCACTGAATATTCCTCTTGAAAAATACCACTGAATATTACTCTTGAAAAATACCACTGAATATTCCTCCTGAAAAATACCACTGAATATTCCACTTGAAAAATACCACTGAATATTCCTCTTGAAAAATACCACTGAATACTGCTCTTGAAAAATACTACTGAATATACCTCTTTAAAAATATCACTGAATATTCCTCTTGACAAATACAACTAAAAATTCCCTTTGAAAAATAATACTGAATATTCCTCTTGAAAATACCACTGAATATTACTCTTGACAAATACTACTTAATATTCCTCTTGAAAAATACTACTGAATATTCCTCTTGAAAAATACCATTGAATATTACTATTGAAAAATACCACTGAATATTCCTCTTGAAAAATACCACTGAATATTCCTCTTGAAAAATACTACTGAATATTCCTCTTGAAAAATACCACTGAATATTCCTAAAGAAAAATACCACTGAAATTTCCTCTTGAAAAATACCTCTGAATATTCCTCTTGAAAAATACCACTGAATATTCCACTTGAAAAATACCACTGAATATTCCTCTTGGAAAGTACCACTGAATATTCCTCATGAAAGATACCACTAAATATTCCACTTGAAAAATACCACTGAATATTTCTCTTGGAAAATACCACTGAATATTCCTCTTGAAAAATACAACTGAATATTGCTCTAGAAAAATACCTCTGATTATTTCCCTTGAAAAATACCACTGAATATTCCTCTTGAAAAATACCACTGAAAATTCCTCTTGAAAAATACCAATGAATATTCCTCTTGAAAAATACCACTGAATATTCATCTTAAAAAATACCACTGAATATTGCTCCTAAAAAATACGACTGATTATTCCTTTTGAAAAATACCACTGAATATTCCTCTTGAAAAATTCTATTGAATATACCTCCTTAAAAATATCACTAAATATTCCTCTTGAAAAATACAACTAAAAATTCCTCTTGAAAAATAATACTGAATATTCCTCTTGAAAATACCACTAAATATTACTCTTGAAAAATACTACTTAATATTCCTCTTGAAAAATACTACTGAATATTTCTCTTGAAAAATACCATTAAATATTACTATTGAAAAATACCACTGAATATTCCTCTTGAAAAATACCACTGAATATTCCTCTTGAAAAATACAATTGAATATTCCTCTTGAAAAATACCACTGAATATTCCTCTTGAAAAATACCACTGAATATTCCTCTTGAAAAATACCACTGAATATTGCTCCTAAAAAATACGACTGATTATTCCTTTTGAAAAATACCACTGAATATTCCTCTTGAAAAATTCTACTGAATATACCTCCTTAAAAATATCACTAAATATTCCTCTTGAAAAATACAACTAAAAATTCCTCTTGAAAAATAATACTGAATATTCCTCTTGAAAATACCACTGAATATTACTCTTGAAAAATACTACTTAATATTCCTCTTGAAAAATATTACTGAATATTCCTTTTGAAAAATACCATTGAATATTACTATTGAAAAATACCACTGAATATTCCTCTTGAAAAATACCACTGAATATTCCTCTTGAAAGATATCACTGAATATTCCTATTGAAAAACACCACTAAATATTACTCTTGAAAAATACCACTGAATATTACTCTTGAAAAATACCACTGAATATTCCTCTTAAAAATACCACTGAATATTCCACTTGAAAAATACCACTGAATATTCCTCTTGAAAAATACAACTGAATATTTATCTTGAAAAATACTATTGAATATTGCTTTTGAAAAATACCACTGAATATTCCTCTTGAAAAATACCACTGAATATTCATCTTAAAAAATACCACTCCATATTTCTCTTGAAAAATAATTCTGAATACTCCTCTTGAAAATATATCTGAATATTCCTCTTGAAAAATACCACTGAATATTCCTCTTGAAAAGTACCACTGAATATTCCTTTTGAAAAATACCACTGAATATTCCTCTTCAAAAATACCACTGAATATTCCACTTGAAAAATACTATTGAATATTCCGCATGAAAAATACCACTGAATATTCCTCTTGAAAAATACCACTGAACATTCCTCTTGAAAAATACCACTGAATATTCCTCTTGGAAAGTACCACTGAATATTCCTCATGAAAGATAGCACTAAATATTCCACTTGAAAAATACCACTGAATATTTCTCTTGGAAAATACCACTGAATATTCCTCTTGAAAAATACAACTGAATATTGCTCTTGAAAAATACCTCTGATTATTTCCCTTGAAAAATACCACTGAAAATTCCTCTTGAAAAATACCACTGAATATTCCTCTTGAAAAATACCACTGAATATTCCTCTTGCAAAATACCACTGAATATTCATCTTAAAAAATACCACTCCATATTTCTCTTGAAAAATAACGCTGAATACTCCTCTTGAAAATATCACTGAATATTCCTCTTGAAAAATACCACTGAATATTCCTCTTGAAAAGTACCACTGAATATTCCTCTTGAAAAATACCACTGAACATTGCCCTTAAAAAATACGACTGATTATTCCATTTGAAAAATACTACTGAATATTCCTCTTGAAAAATTCTACTGAATATACCTCCTTAAAAATACCACTGAATATTCCTCTTGAAAAATACTACTGAATATTCCTCATGAAAAATATCACTGAATATTCCTATTGAAAAACACCACTGATTATTCCTCTTGAAAAATACCACTGAATATTCCTCTTGAAAAATACCACTGAATATTCCACTTGAAAAATTCCACTGAATATTCCTCTTGACAAATACCACTGAATATTCCACTTGAAAAGTATCACTGAATATTCCTTTTGAAAAATACAACTGAATATTCCTCTTAAAAAATACAATTGAATATTGCTCTTGAAAAATACCGCCGATTATTCTTTTTGAAAAATACCACTAAATATTCTTCTTGAAAAATACCACTGAATATTCCTCTTCAAAAATACCACTGAATATTCCACTTGAAAAATACTATTGAATATTCCGCATGAAAAATACCACTGAATATTCCTCTTGAAAAATACCACTGAATATTCCTCTTGAAAAATACCACTGAATATTCCTCTTGGAAAGTACCACTGAATATTCCTCATGAAAGATACCACTGAATATTCCACTTGAAAAATACCACTGAATATTTCTCTTGGAAAATATCACTGAATATTCCTCTTGAAAAATACAACTGAATATTGCTCTTAAAAAATACCTCTGATTATTTCCCTTGAAAAATACCACTGAAAATTCCTCTTGAAAAATACCACTGAATATTCCTCTTGAAAAATACCACTGAATATTCCTCTTGAAAAATACCACTGAATATTCATCTTAAAAAATACCACTCCATATTTCTCTTGAAAAATAACGCTGAATACTCCTCTTGAAAATATCACTGAATATTCCTCTTGAAAAATACCACTGAATATTCCTCTTGAAAAGAACCACTGAATATTCCTCTTGAAAAATACCACTGAACATTGCTCTTAAAAAATACGACTGATTATTCCATTTGAAAAATACCACTGAATTCCATTTAAAATTCTACTGAATATACCTCCTTAAAAATATCACTGAATATTCCTCTTGAAAAATACAACTAAAAATTCCTCTTGAAAAATAATACTGAATATTCCTCTTGAAAATACCACTGAATATTACTCTTGAAAAATACTACTTAATATTCCTCTTGAAAAATACTACTGAATATTCCTCTTGAAAAATACCATTGAATATTGCTATTGAAAAATACCACTGAATATTCCTCTTGAAAAATACCACTGAATATTCCTCTTGAAAAATACAACTGAATATTCCTCTTGAAAAATACCACTGAATATTCCACTTGAAAAATACCACTGAATATTCCTCTTGAAAAATACCACTGAATATTCCTCTTGAAAAATACAACTGAATATTCCTCTTGAAAAATACCACTGAAAATTCCTCTTGAAAAATACCACTGAATATTCCTCTTGAAAAATACCACTGAATATTCCTCTTGAAAAATACCACTGAATATTCCTCTTGAAAAATAAAACTGAATATTCCTTCTGAAAAATACCACTGAATATTCCTCTTGAAAAATACCACTGAATATTCCTCTTGAAAAATACCACTGAATATTCCACTTGAAAAATAACACTGAATATTCCTCTTGAAAAATACTACTGAATATTCCTCTTGAAAAATACCACTGAATATTCCACTTGAAAAATACTATTGAATATTCCTCTTGCAAAATACCACTGAATATTCCTCTTGAAAAATACCACTGAAGATTCCTCTTGAAATATACCACTGAATATTCCTCTTGAAAAATGCCACTGAATATTTACTTGAAAAATACCACCGAATATTCCTTTTGAAAAATACCATTGAATATTACTCTTGAAAAATACCACTGAATATTCCTCTTGAAAAATACCACTGAATATTCCTCTTGAAAAATACTACTGAATATTCCTTTTGAAAAATATCACTGAATATTCCTATTGAAAAACACCACTGCATATTCCTCTTGAAAAATACCACTGAATATTCCTCTTGAAAAATACCACTGAATATTCCACTTGAAAAATTCCACTGAATATTCCTCTTGAAAAATACCACTGAATATTACTCTTGAAAAATACCACTGAATATTCCTCTTAAAAAATACCACTGAATATTCCACTTGAAAAATACCACTGAATATTCCTCTTGAAAAATACAACTGAATATTTATCTTGAAAAATACAATTGAATATTGCTTTTGAAAAATACCACTGAATATTCCACTTGAAAAATTCCACTGAATATTCCTCTTGAAAAATACCACTGAATATTACTCTTGAAAAATACCACTGAATATTCCTCTTGAAAAATACCACTGAATATTCCACTTGAAAAATACCACTGAATATTCCTCTTGAAAAATACCACTGAATACTGCTCTTGAAAAATACTACTGAATATACCTCTTTAAAAATATCACTGAATATTCCTCTTGAAAAATACAACTAAAAATTCCCTTTGAAAAATAATACTGAATATTCCTCTTGAAAATACTACTGAATATTACTCTTGACAAATACTACTTAATATTCCTCTTGAAAAATACTACTGAATATTCCTCTTGAAAAATACCATTGAATATTACTATTGAAAAATACCACTGAATATTCCTCTTGAAAAATACCACTGAATATTCCTCTTGAAAAATACTACTGAATATTCCTCTTGAAAAATACCACTGAATATTCCTAAAGAAAAATACCACTGAAATTTCCTCTTGAAAAATACCTCTGAATATTCCTCTTGAAAAATACCACTGAATATTCCACTTGAAAAATACCACTGAATATTCCTCTTGGAAAGTACCACTGAATATTCCTCATGAAAGATACCACTAAATGTTCCACTTGAAAAATACCACTAAATATTTCTCTTGGAAAATACCACTGAATATTCCTCTTGAAAAATACAACTGAATATTGCTCTTGAAAAATACCTCTGATTATTTCCCTTGAAAAATACCACTGAATATTCCTCTTGAAAAATACCACTGAATATTCCTCTTGAAAAATACCAATGAATATTCCTCTTGAAAAATACCACTGAATATTCATCTTAAAAAATACCACTGAATATTGCTCTTAAAAAATACGACTGATTATTCCTTTTGAAAAATACCACTGAATATTCCTCTTGAAAAATTCTACTGAATATACCTCCTTAAAAATATCACTAAATATTCCTCTTGAAAAATACAACTAAAAATTCCTCTTGAAAAATAATACTGAATATTCCTCTTGAAAATACCACTAAATATTACTCTTGAAAAATACTACTTAATATTCCTCTTGAAAAATACTACTGAATATTCCTCTTGAAAAATACCATTAAATATTACTATTGAAAAATACCACTGAATATTCCTCTTGAAAAGTACCACTGAATATTCCTCTTGAAAAATACAATTGAATATTCCTCTTGAAAAATACCACTGAATATTCCTCTTGAAAAATACCACTGAATATTCCTCTTGAAAAATACCACTGAATATTGCTCCTAAAAAATACGACTGATTATTCCTTTTGAAAAATACCACTGAATATTCCTCTTGAAAAATTCTACTGAATATACCTCCTTAAAAATATCACTAAATATTCCTCTTGAAAAATACAACTAAAAATTCCTCTTGAAAAATAATACTGAATATTCCTCTTGAAAATACCACTGAATATTACTCTTGAAAAATACTACTAAATATTCCTCTTGAAAAATATTACTGAATATTCCTCTTGAAAAATACCATTGAATATTACTATTGAAAAATACCACTGAATATTCCTCTTGAAAAATACCACTGAATATTCCTCTTGAAAAATACAATTGAATATTCCTCTTGAAAAATACCACTGAATATTCCTAAAGAAAAATACCACTGAATTTTCCTCTTGAAAAATACCTCTGAATATTCCTCTTGAAAAATACCACTGAATATTCCACTTGAAAAATACCACTGAATATTCCTCTTGAAAAATACCACTGAATATTACTCTTGAAAAATACTACTTAATATTCCTCTTGAAAAATACTACTGAATATTCCTCTTGAAAAATACCATTGAATATTACTATTGAAAAATACCACTGAATATTCCTCTTGAAAAATACCACTGAATATTCCTCTTGAAAAATACAACTGAATATTCCTCTTGAAAAATACCACTGAATTTTCCTCTTGAAAAATACCTCTGAATATTCCTCTTGAAAAATACCACTGAATATTCCACTTGAAAAATACCACTGAATATTCCTCTTGAAAAATACCACTGAATATTACTCTTGAAAAATACCACTGAATATGCCTCTTGAGAAATACCACTGAATATTCCACTTGAAAAATACCACTGAATATTCCTTTTGAAAAATACCACTGAATATTCCTCTTGAAAAATACAACTGAATATTCCTCTTGAAAAATACCACTGAAAATTCCTCTTGAAAAATACCACTGAATATTCCTCTTGAAAAATACCACTGAATATTCCTCTTGAAAAATACCACTGAATATTCCTCTTGAAAAATAAAACTGAATATTCCTTTTGAAAAATACCACTGAATATTCCTCTTGAAAAATACCACTGAATATTCCTCTTGAAAAATACCACTGAATATTCCACTTGAAAAATACCACTGAATATTCCTCTTGAAAAATACTACTGAATATTCCTCTTGAAAAATACCACTGAATATTCCACTTGAAAAATACTATTGAATATTCCTCTTGCAAAATACCACTGAATATTCCTCTTGAAAAATACCACTGAAGATTCCTCTTGAAATATACCACTGAATATTCCTCTTGAAAAATACCACTGAATATTCCACTTGAAAAATACCACCGAATATTCCTCTTGAAAAATACCATTGAATATTACTCTTGAAAAATACCACTGAATATTCCTCTTGAAAAATACCACTGAATATTCCTCTTGAAAAATACTACTGAATATTCCTCTTGAAAAATATCACTGAATATTCCTATTGAAAAACACCACTGAATATTACTCTTGAAAAATACCACTGAATATTACTCTTGAAAAATACCACTGAATATTCCTCTTGAAAAATACCACTGAATATTCCACTTGAAAAATACCACTGAATATTCCTCTTGAAAAATACAACTGAATATTTATCTTGAAAAATACAATTGAATATTGCTTTTGAAAAATACCACTGAATATTCCACTTGAAAAATTCCACTGAATATTCCTCTTGAAAAATAAAACTGAATATTACTCTTGAAAAATACCACTGAATATTCCTCTTAAAAAATACCACTGAATATTCCACTTGAAAAATACCACTGAATATTCCTCTTGAAAAATACCACTGAATACTGCTCTTGAAAAATACTACTGAATATACCTCTTTAAAAATATCACTGAATATTCCTCTTCAAAAATACAACTAAAAATTCCCTTTGAAAAATAATACTGAATATTCCTCTTGAAAATACCACTGAATATTACTCTTGACAAATACTACTTAATATTCCTCTTGAAAAATACTACTGAATATTCCTCTTGAAAAATACCATTGAATATTACTATTGAAAAATACCACTGAATATTCCTCTTGAAAAATACCACTGAATATTCCTCTTGAAAAATACTACTGAATATCCCTCTTGAAAAATACCACTGAATATTCCACTTGAAAAATACCAATGAATATTCCTCTTGGAAAGTACCACTGAATATTCCTCATGAAAGATACCACTGAATATTCCACTTGAAAAATACCACTGAATATTTCTCTTGGAAAATACCACTGAATATTCCTCTTGAAAAATACAACTGAATATTGCTCTTGAAAAATACCTCTGATTATTTCCCTTGAAAAATACCACTGAATATTCCTCTTGAAAAATACCACTGAATATTCCTCTTGAAAAATACCAATGAATATTCCTCTTGAAAAATACCACTGAATATTCATCTTAAAAAATACCACTGAATATTGCTCCTAAAAAATATCACTAAATATTCCTCTTGAAAAATACAACTAAAATTTCCTCTTGAAAAATAATACTGAATATTCCTCTTGAAAATACCACTGAATATTACTCTTGAAAAATACTACTTAATATTCCTCTTGAAAAATACTACTGCATATTCCTCTTGAAAAATACCATTGAATATTACTATTGAAAAATACCACTGAATATTCCTCTTGAAAAATACCACTGAATATTCCTCTTGAAAAATACAATTGAATATTCCTCTTGAAAAATACCACTGAATATTCCTCTTGAAAAATACCACTGAATATTCCTCTTGAAAAATACCACTGAATATTGCTCCTAAAAAATACGACTGATTATTCCTTTTGAAAAATATCACTGAATATTCCTCTTGAAAAATTCTACTGAATATACCTCCTCAAAAATATCACTAAATATTCCTCTTGAAAAATACAACTAAA
Source organism: Atherix ibis (assembly GCA_958298945.1). Classification (NCBI taxonomy): domain Eukaryota; kingdom Metazoa; phylum Arthropoda; class Insecta; order Diptera; family Athericidae; genus Atherix; species Atherix ibis. Next base: position 43,395,697 of record OY282609.1, on the reverse strand, counting down.
AATTCCTCTTGAAAAATAATACTGAATATTCCTCTTGAAAGTACCACTGAATATTACTCTTGAAAAATACTACTTAATATTCCTCTTGAAAAATACTACTGAATATTCCTCTTGAAAAATACCATTGAATATTACTATTGAAAAATACCACTGAATATTCCTCTTGAAAAATACCACTGAATATTCCTCTTGAAAAATACAATTGAATATTCCTCTTGAAAAATACCACTGAATATTCCTAAAGAAAAATACCACTGAATTTTCCTCTTGAAAAATACCTCTGAATATTCCTCTTGAAAAATACCACTGAATATTCCACTTGAAAAATACCACTGAATATTCCTCTTGAAAAATACCAGTGAATATTACTCTTGAAAAATACCACTGAATATGCCTCTTGAAAAATACCACTGAATATTCCTCTTGAAAAATACAACTGAATATTCCTCTTGAAAAATACCACTGAAAATTCCTCTTGCAAAATACCACTGAATATTCCTCTTGAAAAATACTACTGAATATTCCTCTTGAAAAATACCACTGAATATTCCTCTTGAAAAATAAAACTGAATATTCCTTTTGAAAAATACCACTGAATATTCCTCTTGAAAAATACCACTGAATATTCCTCTTGAAAAATACCACTGAATATTCCTCTTGAAAAATACCACTGAATATTCCACTTGAAAAATACCACCGAATATTCCTCTTGAAAAATACCATTGAATATTACACTTGAAAAATACCACTGAACATTCCTCTTGAAAAATACCACTGAATATTCCTCTTGAAAAATACTACTGAACATTCCTCTTGAAAAATATCACTGAATATTCCTATTGAAAAACACCACTGATTATTCCTCTTGAAAAATACCACTGAATATTCCTCTTGAAAAATACCACTGAATATTCCACTTGAAAAATTCCACTGAATATTCCTCTTGAAAAATACCACTGAATTATTACTCTTGAAAAATACCACTGAATATTCCTCTTGAAAAATACCACTGAATATTCCACTTGAAAAATACCACTGAATATTCCTCTTGAAAAATAAAACTGAATATATATCTTGAAAAATACAATTGAATATTGCTTTTGAAAAATACCACTGAATATTGCACTTGAAAATTTCCACTGAATATTCCTCTTGAAAAATACCACTGAATATTACTCTTGATAAATACCACTGAATATTCCTCTTGAAAAATACCACTGAATATTTCACTTGAAAAATACCACTGAATATTCCTCTTGAAAAATACCAATGAATGTTGCTCTTGAAAAATACTACTGAATATACCTCTTTAAAAATATCACTGAATATTCCTCTTGAAAAATACAACTAAAAATTCCTCTTGAAAAATAATACTGAATAGTCCTCTTTAAAATACCACTGAATATTACTCTTGACAAATACTACTTAATATTCCTCTCGAAAAATACTACTGAATATTCCTCTTGAAAAATACCATTGAATATTACTATTGAAAAATACCACTGAATATTCCTCTTGAAAAATACCACTGAATATTCCTCTTGAAAAATACAATTGAATATTCCTCTTGAAAAATACCACTAAATATTCCTCTTGAAAAATACCACTGAATATTCCTCTTGAAAAATACCACTGAATATTGCTCCTAAAAAATACGACTGATTATTCCTTTTGAAAAATATCACTGAATATTCCTCTTGAAAAATTCTACTGAATATACCTCCTCAAAAATATCACTAAATATTCCTCTTGAAAAATACAACTAAAAATTCCTCTTGAAAAATAATACTGAATATTCCTCTTGAAAATACCACTGAATATTACTCTTGAAAAATACTACTTAATATTCCTCTTGAAAAATACTACTGAATATTCCTCTTGAAAAATACCATTGAATATTACTATTGAAAAATACCACTGAATATTCCTCTTGAAAAATACCACTGAATATTCCTCTTGAAAAATACAATTGAATATTCCTCTTGAAAAATACCACTGAATATTCCTAAAGAAAAATACCACTGAATTTTCCTCTTGAAAAATACCTCTGAATATTCCTCTTGAAAAATACCACTGAATATTCCACTTGAAAAATACCACTGAATATTCCTCTTGAAAAATACCAGTGAATATTACTCTTGAAAAATACCACTGAATATGCCTCTTGAAAAATACCACTGAATATTCCTCTTGAAAAATACAACTGAATATTCCTCTTGAAAAATACCACTGAAAATTCCTCTTGCAAAATACCACTGAATATTCCTCTTGAAAAATACTACTGAATATTCCTCTTGAGAAATACCACTGAATATTCCTCTTGAAAAATAAAACTGAATATTCCTTTTGAAAAATACCACTGAATATTCCTCTTGAAAAATACCACTGAATATTCCTCTTGAAAAATACCACTGAATATTCCACTTGAAAAATACCACCGAATATTCCTCTTGAAAAATACCATTGAATATTACACTTGAAAAATACCACTGAACATTCCTCTTGAAAAATACCACTGAATATTCCTCTTGAAAAATACTACTGAACATTCCTCTTGAAAAATATCACTGAATATTCCTATTGAAAAACACCACTGATTATTCCTCTTGAAAAATACCACTGAATATTCCTCTTGAAAAATACCACTGAATATTCCACTTGAAAAATTCCACTGAATATTCCTCTTGAAAAATACCACTGAATTATTACTCTTGAAAAATACCACTGAATATTCCTCTTGAAAAATACCACTGAATATTCCACTTGAAAAATACCACTGAATATTCCTCTTGAAAAATAAAACTGAATATATATCTTGAAAAATACAATTGAATATTGCTTTTGAAAAATACCACTGAATATTGCACTTGAAAATTTCCACTGAATATTCCTCTTGAAAAATACCACTGAATATTACTCTTGATAAATACCACTGAATATTCCTCTTGAAAAATACCACTGAATATTTCACATGAAAAATACCACTGAATATTCCTCTTGAAAAATACCACTGAATGTTGCTCTTGAAAAATACTACTGAATATACCTCTTTAAAAATATCACTGAATATTCCTCTTGAAAAATACCACTGAATATTCCACTTGAAAAATACTATTGAATATTCCTCTTGCAAAATACCACTGAATATTCCCCTTGAAAAATACCACTGAATATTCCTCTTGAAATATACCACTGAATATTCCTCTTGAAAAATACCACTGAATATTCCACTTGAAAAATACCACCGAATATTCCGCTTGAAAAATACCATTGAATATTACTCTTGACAAATACTACTTAATATTCCTCTTGAAAAATACTACTGAATATTCCTCTTGAAAAATACCATTGAATATTACTATTGAAAAATACCACAGAATATTCCTCTTGAAAAATACCACTGAATATTCCTCTTGAAAAATACTACTGAATATTCCTCTTGAAAAATGCTACTGAATATTCCTAAAGAAAAATACCACTCAAAATTACTCTTGAAAAATACCACTGAATATGCCTCTTGAAAAATACCACTTAAAATTCCTCTAGAAAAATACCACTGAATATTCCTCTCGAAAAATTCCACTGAATATTCCTCTTGAAAAATACCACTGAATATTCCTCTTGAAAAACAAAACTGAATATTCCTTTTGAAAAATACCACTGAATATTCCTCTTGAAAAATAAAACTGAATATCCCTTTTGAAAAATACCACCGAATATTCCTCTTGAAAAATACCACTGAATATTCCTCTTGAAAAATACCACTGAATATTCCTCTTGAAAAATACCACTGAATATTCCTCTTGAAATATACCACTGAATATTCCTCCTGAAAAATACCACTGAATATTCCTATTCCTATTGAAAAATAAAACTGAATATTCCTTTTGAAAAATACCACTGAATATTCCTCTTGAAAAATACCACTGAATATTCCTCTTGAAAAATACCACTGAATATTCCACTTGAAAAATACCACTGAATATTCCTCTTGAAAAATACTACTGAATATTCCTCTTAAAAAATACCACTGAATATTCCACTTGAAAAATACTATTGAATATTCCTCTTGCAAAATACCACTGAATATTCCCCTTGAAAAATACCACTGAATATTCCTCTTGAAATATACCACTGAATATTCCTCTTGAAAAATACCACTGAATATTCCACTTGAAAAATACCACCGAATATTCCTCTTGAAAAATACCATTGAATATTACTCTTGAAAAATACCACTGAATATTCCTCTTGAAAAATACCACTGAATATTCCTCTTGAAAAATACAACTGAATATTCCACTTGAAAAATATCACTGAATATTCCTATTGAAAAACACCACTGTATATTCCTCTTGAAAAATACCACTGAATATTCCTCTTGAAAAATACCACTGAATATTACACTTGAAAAATTCCACTGAATATTCCTCTTGAAAAATACCACTGAATATTACTCTTGAAAAATACCACTGAATATTCCTCTTGAAAAATACCACTGAATATTCCACTTGAAAAATACCACTGAATATTCCTCTTGAAAAATACAACTGAATATTTATCTTGAAAAATACAATTGAATATTGCTTTTGAAAAATTCCACTGAATATTCCACTTGAAAAATTCCACTGAATATTCCTCTTGAAAAATACCACTGAATATTACTCTTGAAAAATACCACTGAATATTCCTCTTGAAAAATACCACTGAATATTCCACTTGAAAAATACCACTGAATATTCCTCTTGAAAAATACCACTGAATATTGCTCTTGAAAAATACTACTGAATATACCTCTTTAAAAATATCACTGAATATTCCTCTTGAAAAATACAACTAAAAATTCCCTTTGAAAAATAATACTGAATATTCCTCTTGAAAATACCACTGAATATTACTCTAGACAAATACTACTTAATATTCCTCTTGAAAAATACTACTGAATATTCCTCTTGAAAAATACCATTGAATATTACTATTGAAAAATACCACTGAATATTCCTCTTGAAAAATACCACTGAATATTCCTCTTGAAAAATACTATTGAATATTCCTCTTGAAAAATACCACTGAATATTCCTAAAGAAAAATACCACTGAAATTTCCTCTTGAAAAATACCTCTGATTATTCCTCTTGAAAAATACCACTGAATATTCCACTTGAAAAATACCACTGAATATTCCTCTTGGAAAGTACCACTGAATATTCCTCATGAAAGATACCACTGAATATTCCACTTGAAAAATACCACTGAATATTTCTCTTGGAAAATACCACTGAATATTCCTCTTGAAAAATACAACTCAATATTGCTCTTGAAAAATACCTCTGATTATTTCCCTGGAAAAATACCACTGAATATTCCCCTTGAAAAATACCACTGAATATTTCTCTTGAAATATACCACTGAATATTCCTCTTAAAAAATACCACTGAATATTCCACTTGAAAAATACCACCGAATATTCCTCTTGAAAAATACCATTGAATATTACTCTTGAAAAATACCACTGAATATTCCTCTTGAAAAATACCACTGAATATTCCTCTTGAAAAATACAACTGAATATTCCACTTGAAAAATATCACTGAATATTCCTATTGAAAAACACCACTGTATATTCCTCTTGAAAAATACCACTGAATATTCCTCTTGAAAAATACCACTTAATATTCCACTTGAAAAATTCCACTGAATATTCCTCTTGATAAATACCACTGAATATTACTCTTGAAAAATACCACTGAATATTCCTCTTGAAAAATACCACTGAATATTCCACTTGAAAAATACCACTGAATATTCCTCTTGAAAAATACAACTGAATATTTATCTTGAAAAATACAATTGAATATTGCTTTTGAAAAATTCCACTGAATATTCCACTTGAAAAATTCCACTGAATATTCCTCTTGAAAAATACCACTGAATATTACTCTTGAAAAATACCACTGAATATTCCTCTTGAAAAATACCACTGAATATTCCACTTGAAAAATACCACTGAATATTCCTCTTGAAAAATACCACTGAATATTGCTCTTGAAAAATACTACTGAATATACCTCTTTAAAAATATCACTGAATATTCCTCTTGAAAAATACAACTAAAAATTCCCTTTGAAAAATAATACTGAATATTCCTCTTGAAAATACCACTGAATATTACTCTTGACAAATACTACTTAATATTCCTCTTGAAAAATACTACTGAATATTCCTCTTGAAAAATACCATTGAATATTACTATTAAAAAATACTACTGAATATTCCTCTTGAAAAATACCACTGAATATTCCTCTTGAAAAATACTACTGAATATTCCTCTTGAAAAATACCACTGAATATTCCTAAAGAAAAATACCACTGAAATTTCCTCTTGAAAAATACCTCTGATTATTCCTCTTGAAAAATACCACTGAATATTCCACTTGAAAAATACCACTGAATATTCCTCTTGGAAAGTACCACTGAATATTCCTCATGAAAGATACCACTGAATATTCCACTTGAAAAATACCACTGAATATTTATCTTGGAAAATACCACTGAATATTCCTCTTGAAAAATACAACTCAATATTGCTCTTGAAAAATACCTCTGATTATTTCCCTTGAAAAATACCACTGAATATTCCTCTTGAAAAATACCACTGAATATTCCTCTTGAAAATACCAATGAATATTCCTCTTGAAAAATACCATTGAATATTACTATTGAAAAATGCCACTGAATATTCCTCTTGAAAAATACCACTGAATATTCCTCTTGAAAAATACAACTGAATATTCCTCTTAAAAAATACTACTTAATATTCCTCTTGAAAAATACTACTGAATATTCCTCTTGAAAAATACCATTGAATATTACTATTGAAAAATACCACTGAATATTCCTCTTAAAAATACCACTGAATATTCCTCTTGAAAAATACAACTGAATATTCCTCTTGAAAAATACCACTGAATATTCCTAAAGAAAAATACCACTGAATTTTCCTCTTGAAAAATACCACTGAATATTCCTCTTGAAAAATACCACTGAATATTCCACATGAAAAATACCACTGAATATTCCTCTTGAAAAATACTACTGAATATTACTCTTGAAAAATACCACTGAATATGCCTCTTGAAAAATACCACTGAATATTCCACTTGAAAAATACCACTGAATATTCCTCTTGAAAAATACCACTGAATATTCCTCTTAAAAAATACAACTGAATATTCCTCTTGAAAAATACCACTGAAAATTCCTCTTGAAAAATACCACTGAATATTCCTCTTGAAAAATACTACTGAATATTCCTCTTGAAAAATACCACTGAATATTCCTCTTGAAAAATAAAACTGAATATTCCTTTTGAAAATTACCACTGAATATTTCTCTTGAAAAATACCACTGAATATTCCTCTGGAAAAATACCATTGAATATGCCACTTGAAAAATGCCACTGAATATTCCTCTTGAAAAATACTACTGAATATTCCTCTTGAAAAATACCACTGAATATTCCTCTTGAAACATACCACTGAATATTCCTCTTGAAATATACCGCTGAATATTCCTCTTGAAAAATACCACTGAATATTCCTCTTGAAAAATACTACTGAATATTCCTCTTGAAAAATATCACTGAATATTCCTATTGAAAAACACCACTGAATATTGCTCTTGAAAAATACCACTGAATATTCCTCTTGAAAAATACCACTGAATATTCCACTTGAAAAATTCCACTGAATATTCTTCTTGAAAAATACCATTGGATATTACACTTGAAAAATACCACTGAATATTCCTCTTGAAAAATACCACTGAATATTCCTCTTGAAAAATACTACTGAATATTCCTCTTGAAAAATATCACTTAATATTCCTATTGAAAAACACCACTGAATATTGCTCTTGAAAAATACCTCTGATTATTTCCCTTGAAAAATACCACTGAATATTCCTCTTGAAAAATACCACTGAATATTCCTCTTGAAAAATACCAATGAATATTCCTCTTGAAAAATACCATTGAATATTACTATTGAAAAATACCACTGAATATTCCTCTTGAAAAATACCACTGAATATTCCTCTTGAAAAATACAACTGAATATTCCTCTTGAAAAATACTACTTAATATTCCTCTTGAAAAATACTACTGAATATTCCTCTTGAAAAATACCACTGAATATTACTCTTGAAAAATACCACTGAATATGCCTCTTGAAAAATACCACTGAATATTCCACTTGAAAAATACCACTGAATATTCCTCTTGAAAAATACCACTGAATATTCCTCTTAAAAAATAAAACTGAATATTCCTCTTGAAAAATACCACTGAAAATTCCTCTTGAAAAATACCACTGAATATTCCTCTTGAAAAATACTACTGAATATTCCTCTTGAAAAATACCACTGAATATTCCTCTTGAAAAATAAAACTGAATATTCCTTTTGAAAAATACCACTGAATATTTCTCTTGAAAAATACCACTGCATATTCCTCTGGAAAAATACCATTGAATATGCCACTTGAAAAATGCCACTGAATATTCCTCTTGAAAAATACTACTGAATTTTCCTCTTGAAAAATACCACTGAATATTCCACTTGAAAAATACTATTGAATATTCCTCTTGCAAAATACCACTGAATATTCCTCTTGAAAAATACCACTGAATATTCCTCTTGAAATATACCACTGAATATTCCTCTTGAAAAATACCACTGAATATTCCACTTGAAAAATACCACCGAAGATTCCTCTTGAAAAATACCATTGAATATTACACTTAAAAAATACCACTGAATATTCCTCTTGAAAAATACCACTGAATATTCCTCTTGAAAAATACTACTGAATATTCCTCTTGAAAAATATCACTGAATATTCCTCTTGAAAAACACCACTGAATATTGCTCTTGAAAAATACCTCTGATTATTTCCCTTGAAAAATACCACTGAATATTCCTCTTGAAAAATACCACTGAATATTCCTCTTGAAAAATACCAATGAATATTCCTCTTGAAAAATACCATTGAATATTACTATTGAAAAATACCACTGAATATTCCTCTTGAAAAATACCACTGAATATTCCTCTTGAAAAATACAACTGAATATTCCTCTTGAAAAATACTACTTAATATTCCTCTTGAAAAATACTACTGAATATTCCTCTTGAAAAATACCATTGAATATTACTATTGAAAAATACCACTGAATATTCCTCTTGAAAAATACCACTGAATATTCCTCTTGAAAAATACAACTGAATATTCCTCTTGAAAAATACCACTGAATATTCCTAAAGAAAAATACCACTGAATTTTCCTCTTGAAAAATACCTCTGAATATTCCTCTTGAAAAATACCACTGAATATTCCACATGAAAAATACCACTGAATATTCCTCTTGAAAAATACCACTGAATATTACTCTTGAAAAATACCACTGAATATTCCTCTTGAAAAATACCACTAAATATTCCACTTGAAAAATACCACTGAATACTGCTCTTGAAAAATACTACTGAATATACCTCTTTAAAAATATCACTGAATATTCCTCTTCAAAATTACAACTAAAAATTCCCTTTGAAAAATAATACTGAATATTCCTCTTGAAAATACCACTAAATATTACTCTTGACAAATACAACTTAATATTCCTCTTGAAAAATACTACTGAATATTCCTCTTGAAAAATACCATTGAATATTACTATTGAAAAATACCACTGAATATTCCTCTTGAAAAATACCACTGAATATTCCTCTTGAAAAATACTACTGAATATCCCTCTTGAAAAATACCACTGAATATTCCTAAAGAAAAATACCACTGAAATTTCCTCTTGAAAAATACCTCTGAATATTCCTCTTGAAAAATACCACTGAATATTCCACTTGAAAAATACCACTGAATATTCCTCTTGGAAAGTACCACTGAATATTCCTCATGAAAGATACCACTGAATATTCCACTTGAAAAATACCACTGAATATTTCTCTTGGAAAATACCACTGAATATTCCTCTTGAAAAATACAACTGAATATTGCTCTTGAAAAATACCTCTGATTATTTCCCTTGAAAAATACCACTGAATATTCCTCTTGAAAAATACCACTGAATATTCCTCTTGAAAAATACCAATGAATATTCCTCTTGAAAAATACCACTGAATATTCATCTTAAAAAATACCACTGAATATTGCTCCTAAAAAATACGACTGATTATTCCTTTTGAAAAATACCACTGAATATTCCTCTTGAAAAATTCTACTGAATATACCTCCTTAAAAATATCACTAAATATTCCTCTTGAAAAATACAACTAAAAATTCCTCTTGAAAAATAATACTGAATATTCCTCTTGAAAATACCACTGAATATTACTCTTGAAAAATACTACTTAATATTCCTCTTGAAAAATACTACTGAATATTCCTCTTGAAAAATACCATTGAATATTACTATTGAAAAATACCACTGAATATTCCTCTTGAAAAATACCACTGAATATTCCTCTTGAAAAATACAATTGAATATTCCTCTTGAAAAATACCACTGAATATTCCTCTTGAAAAATACCACTGAATATTCCTCTTGAAAAATACCACTGAATATTGCTCCTAAAAAATACGACTGATTATTCCTTTTGAAAAATACCACTGAATATTCATCTTGAAAAATTCTACTGAATATACCTCCTTAAAAATATCACTAAATATTCCTCTTGAAAAATACAGCTAAAACTTCCTCTTGAAAAATAATACTGAATATTCCTCTTGAAAATACCACTGAATATTACTCTTGAAAAATACTACTTAATATTCCTCTTGAAAAATACTACTGAATATTCCTCTTCAAAAATACCATTGAATATTACTATTGAAAAATACCACTGAATATTCCTTTTGAAAAATACCACTGAATATTCCTCTTGAAAAATACAACTGAATATTCCTCTTGAAAAATACCACTGAATATTCCTAAAGAAAAATACCACTGAATTTTCCTCTTGAAAAATACCTCTGAATATTCCTCTTGAAAAATACCACTGAATATTCCACATGAAAAATACCACTGAATATTCCTCTTGAAAAATACCACTGAATATTACTCTTGAAAAATACCACTTTATATTCCTCTTGAAAAATACCACTAAATATTCCACTTGAAAAATACCACTGAATACTGCTCTTGAAAAATACTACTGAATATACCTCTTTAAAAATATCACTGAATATTCCTCTTCAAAAATACAACTAAAAATTCCCTTTGAAAAATAATACTGAATATTCCTCTTGAAAATACCACTGAATATTACTCTTGACAAATACAACTTAATATTCCTCTTGAAAAATACTTCTGAATATTCCTCTTGAAAAATACCATTGAATATTACTATTGAAAAATACCACTGAATATTCCTCTTGAAAAATACCACTGAATATTCCTCTTGAAAAATACTACTGAATATCCCTCTTGAAAAATACCACTGAATATTCCTAAAGAAAAATACCACTGAAATTTCCTCTTGAAAAATACCTCTGAATATTCCTCTTGAAAAATACCACTGAATATTCCACTTGAAAAATACCACTGAATATTCCTCTTGGAAAGTACCACTGAATATTCCTCATGAAAGATACCACTGAATATTCCTCTTGAAAAATACCACTGAATATTCCTCTTGAAAAATACCAATGAATATTCGTCTTGAAAAATACCACTGAATATTCATCTTAAAAAATACCACTGAATATTGCTCCTAAAAAATACGACTGATTATTCCTTTTGAAAAATACCACTGAATATTCCTCTTGAAAAATTCTACTGAATATACCTCCTTAAAAATATCACTAAATATTCCTCTTGAAAAATACAACTAAAAATTCCTCTTGAAAAATAATACTGAATATTCCTCTTGAAAATACCACTGAATATTACTCTTGAAAAATACTACTTAATATTCCTCTTGAAAAATACTACTGAATATTCTTCTTGAAAAATACCATTGAATATTACTATTGAAAAATACCACTGAATATTCCTCTTGAAAAATACCACTGAATATTCCTCTTGAAAAATACAATTGAATATTCCTCTTGAAAAATACCACTGAATATTCCTCTTGAAAAATACCACTGAATATTCCTCTTGAAAAATACCACTGAATATTGCTCCTAAAAAATACGACTGATTATTCCTTTTGAAAAATACCACTGAATATTCATCTTGAAAAATTCTACTGAATATACCTCCTTAAAAATATCACTAAATATTCCTCTTGAAAAATACAACTAAAACTTCCTCTTGAAAAATAATACTGAATATTCCTCTTGAAAATACCACTGAATATTACTCTTGAAAAATACTACTTAATATTCCTCTTGAAAAATACTACTGAATATTCCTCTTCAAAAATACCATTGAATATTACTATTGAAAAATACAACTGAATATTCCTCTTGAAAAATACCACTGAATATTCCTCTTGAAAAATACAATTGAATATTCCTCTTGAAAAATACCACTGAATATTCCTAAAGAAAAATACCACTGAATTTTCCTCTTGAAAAATACCTCTGAATATTCCTCTTGAAAAATACCACTGAATATTCCACTTGAAAAATACCACTGAATATTCCTCTTGAAAAATACCACTGAATATTACTCTTGAAAAATACCACTGAATATGCCTCTTGAAAAATACCACTGAATATTCCGCTTGAAAAATACCACTGAATATTCCTCTTGAAAAATACCACTGAATATTCCTCTTGAAAAATACAACTGAATATTCCTCTTGAAAAATACCACTGAAAATTCCTCTTGCAAAATACCACTGAATATTCCTCTTGAAAAATACTACTGAATATTCCTCTTGAAAAATACCACTGAATATTCATCTTGAAAAATAAAACTGAATATTCCTTTTGAAAAATACCACTGAATATTCTTCTTGAAAAATACCACTGAATATTCCTCTTGAAAAATACCATTGAATATTCCACTTGAAAAATACTACTGAATATTCCTCTTGAAAAATACTACTGAATATTCCTCTTGAAAAATACCACTGAATATTCCACTTGAAAAATACTATTGAATATTCCTCTTGCAAAATACTACTGAATATTCCTCTTGAAAAATACCACTGAATATTCCTCTTGAAATATACCACTGAATATTCCTCTTGAAAAATACCACTGAATATTCCACTTGAAAAATACCACCGAATATTCCTCTTGAAAAATACCATTGAATATTACACTTGAAAAATACCACTGAACATTCTTCTTGAAAAATACCACTGAATATTCCTCTTGAAAAATACAATTGAATATTCCTCTTGAAAAATACCACTGAATATTCCTAAAGAAAAATACCACTGAATTTTCCTCTTGAAAAATACCTCTGAATATTCCTCTTGAAAAATACCACTGAATATTCCACTTGAAAAATACCACTGAATATTCCTCTTGAAAAATACCACTGAATATTTCTCTTGAAAAATACCACTGAATATGCCTCTTAAAAAATACCACTGAATATTCCACTTGAAAAATACCACTGAATATTCTTCTTGAAAAATACCACTGAATATTCCTCTTGAAAAATACCACTGAATATTCCTCTTGAAAAATACCACTGAATATTCCTCTTGGAAAGTACCACTGAATATTCCTCATGAAAGATACCACTGAATATTCCTCTTGAAAAATACCACTGAATATTCCTCTTGAAAAATACCAATGAATATTCGTCTTGAAAAATACCACTGAATATTCATCTTAAAAAATACCACTGAATATTGCTCCTAAAAAATACGACTGATTATTCCTTTTGAAAAATACCACTGAATATTCCTCTTGAAAAATTCTACTGAATATACCTCCTTAAAAATATCACTAAATATTCCTCTTGAAAAATACAACTAAAAATTCCTCTTGAAAAATAATACTGAATATTCCTCTTGAAAATACCACTGAATATTACTCTTGAAAAATACTACTTAATATTCCTCTTGAAAAATACTACTGAATATTCTTCTTGAAAAATACCATTGAATATTACTATTGAAAAATACCACTGAATATTCCTCTTGAAAAATACCACTGAATATTCCTCTTGAAAAATACAATTGAATATTCCTCTTGAAAAATACCACTGAATATTCCTCTTGAAAAATACCACTGAATATTCCTCTTGAAAAATACCACTGAATATTGCTCCTAAAAAATACGACTGATTATTCCTTTTGAAAAATACCACTGAATATTCATCTTGAAAAATTCTACTGAATATACCTCCTTAAAAATATCACTAAATATTCCTCTTGAAAAATACAACTAAAACTTCCTCTTGAAAAATAATACTGAATATTCCTCTTGAAAATACCACTGAATATTACTCTTGAAAAATACTACTTAATATTCCTCTTGAAAAATACTACTGAATATTCCTCTTCAAAAATACCATTGAATATTACTATTGAAAAATACAACTGAATATTCCTCTTGAAAAATACCACTGAATATTCCTCTTGAAAAATACAATTGAATATTCCTCTTGAAAAATACCACTGAATATTCCTAAAGAAAAATACCACTGAATTTTCCTCTTGAAAAATACCTCTGAATATTCCTCTTGAAAAATACCACTGAATATTCCACTTGAAAAATACCACTGAATATTCCTCTTGAAAAATACCACTGAATATTACTCTTGAAAAATACCACTGAATATGCCTCTTGAAAAATACCACTGAATATTCCGCTTGAAAAATACCACTGAATATTCCTCTTGAAAAATACCACTGAATATTCCTCTTGAAAAATACAACTGAATATTCCTCTTGAAAAATACCACTGAAAATTCCTCTTGCAAAATACCACTGAATATTCCTCTTGAAAAATACTACTGAATATTCCTCTTGAAAAATACCACTGAATATTCATCTTGAAAAATAAAACTGAATATTCCTTTTGAAAAATACCACTGAATATTCTTCTTGAAAAATACCACTGAATATTCCTCTTGAAAAATACCATTGAATATTCCACTTGAAAAATACTACTGAATATTCCTCTTGAAAAATACTACTGAATATTCCTCTTGAAAAATACCACTGAATATTCCACTTGAAAAATACTATTGAATATTCCTCTTGCAAAATACTACTGAATATTCCTCTTGAAAAATACCACTGAATATTCCTCTTGAAATATACCACTGAATATTCCTCTTGAAAAATACCACTGAATATTCCACTTGAAAAATACCACCGAATATTCCTCTTGAAAAATACCATTGAATATTACACTTGAAAAATACCACTGAACATTCTTCTTGAAAAATACCACTGAATATTCCTCTTGAAAAATACAATTGAATATTCCTCTTGAAAAATACCACTGAATATTCCTAAAGAAAAATACCACTGAATTTTCCTCTTGAAAAATACCTCTGAATATTCCTCTTGAAAAATACCACTGAATATTCCACTTGAAAAATACCACTGAATATTCCTCTTGAAAAATACCACTGAATATTTCTCTTGAAAAATACCACTGAATATGCCTCTTAAAAAATACCACTGAATATTCCACTTGAAAAATACCACTGAATATTCTTCTTGAAAAATACCACTGAATATTCCTCTTGAAAAATACAACTGAATATTCCTCTTGAAAAATACCACTGAAAATTCCTCTTGCAAAATACCACTGAATATTCCTCTTGAAAAATACTACTGAATATTCCTCTTGAAAAATACCACTGAATATTCCTCTTGAAAAATAAAACTGAATATTCCTTTTGAAAAATACCACTGAATATTCCTCTTGAAAAATACCACTGAATATTCCTCTTGAAAAATACCATTGAATATTCCACTTGAAAAATACCACTGAATATTCCTCTTGAAAAATACTACTGAATATTCCTCTTGAAAAATACCACTGAATATTCCACTTGAAAAATACTATTGAATATTCCTCTTGCAAAATACTACTGAATATTCCTCTTGAAAAATACCACTGAATATCCCTCTTGAAATATACCACTGAATATTCCTCTTGAAAAATACCACTGAATATTCCACTTGAAAAATACCACCGAATATTCCTCTTGAAAAATACCATTGAATATTACACTTGAAAAATACCACTGAACATTCTTCTTGAAAAATACCACTGAATATTCCTCTTGAAAAATACTACTGAATATTCCTCTTGAAAAATATCACTGAATATTCCTATTGAAAAATACCACTGATTATTCCTCTTGAAAAATACCACTGAATATTCCTCTTGAAAAATACCACTGAATATTCCACTTGAAAAATTCCACTGAATATTCCTCTTGAAAAATACCACTGAATATTACTCTTGAAAAATACCACTGAATATTCCTCTTGAAAAATACCACTGAATATTCCACTTGAAAAATACCACTGAATATTCCTCTTGAAAAATAAAACTGACTATATATCTTGAAAAATACAATTGAATATTGCTTTTGAAAAATACCACTGAATATTGCACTTGAAAAATTCCACTGAATAATCCTCTTGAAAAATACCACTGAATATTACTCTTGAAAAATACCACTGAATATTCCTCTTGAAAAATACCACTGAATATTTCACTTGAAAAATACCACTGAATATTCCTCTTGAAAAATACCACTGAATGTTGCTCTTGAAAAATACTACTGAATATACCTCTTTAAAAATATCACTGAATATTCCTCTTGAAAAATACAACTAAAAATTCCTCTTGAAAAATAATACTGAATAGTCCTCTTTAAAATACCACTGAATATTACTCTTGACAAATACTACTTAATATTCCTCTTGAAAAATACTACTGAATATTCCTCTTGAAAAATACCATTGAATATTACTATTGAAAAATACAACTGAATATTCCTCTTGAAAAATACCACTGAATATTCCTCTTGAAAAATACTACTGAATATTCCTCTTGAAAAATACTACTGAATATTCCTAAAGAAAAATACCACTGAATTTTCTTCTTGAAAAATACCTCTGAATATTCCTCTTGAAAAATACCACTGAATATTCCACTTGAAAAATACCACTGAATATTCCTCTTGAAAAATACCACTGAATATTCCTCTTGAAAAATACCACTGAATATTCGTCTTGAAAAATACCACTGAATATTACTCTTGAAAAATACCACTGAATATGCCTCTTGAAAAATACCACTTAAAATTCCTCTAGAAAAATACCACTTAATATTCCTCTTGAAAAATTCCACTGAATATTCCTCTTGAAAAATACCACTGAATATTCCTCTTGAAAAACAAAACTGAATATTCCTTTTGAAAAATACCACTGAATATTCCTCTTGAAAAATAAAACTGAATATCCCTTTTGAAAAATACCACTGAATATTCCTCTTGAAAAATACCACTGAATATTCCTCTTGAAAAATACCACTGAATATTCCACTTAAAAAATACCACTGAATATTCCTCTTGAAAAATACTACTGAATATTCCTCTTGAAAAATACCACTGAATATTCCAGTTGAAAAATACTATTGAATATTCCTCTTGCTAAATACCACTGAATATTTCTCTTGAAAAATACCACGGAATATTCCTCTTGAAATATACCACTGAATATTCCTCTTGAAAAATACCACTGAATATTCCTCTTGAAAAATAAAACTGAATATTCCTTTTGAAAAATACCACTGAATATTCCTTTTGAAAAAAACCACTGAATATTCCTCTTGAAAAATACCACTGAATATTCCACTTGAAAAATACCACTGAATATTCCTCTTGAAAAATACTACTGAACATTC
Organism: Atherix ibis; assembly: GCA_958298945.1. Taxonomy (NCBI): domain Eukaryota; kingdom Metazoa; phylum Arthropoda; class Insecta; order Diptera; family Athericidae; genus Atherix; species Atherix ibis. Next base: position 43,377,838 of record OY282609.1, on the reverse strand, counting down.
CTCTTGAAAAATACCACTGAATATTCCACTTGAAAAATACTTTTGAATATTCCTCTTGCAAAATACCACTGAATATTCCTCTTGAAAAATACCACTGAATATTCCTCTTGAAATATACCACTGAATATTCCTCTTGAAAAATACCACTGAATATTCCACTTGAAAAATACCACCGAATATTCCTCTTGAAAAATACCATTGAATATTACTCTTGAAAAATACAACTGAATATTCCTCTTGAAAAATACCACTGAATATTCCTCTTAAAAAATACAACTGAATATTCCTCTTGAAAAATATCACTGAATATTCCTATTGAAAAACACCACTGAATATTCCTCTTGAAAAATACCACTGAATATTCGTCTTGAAAAATACCACTGAATATTCCACTTGAAAAATTCCACTGAATATTCCTCTTGAAAAATACCACTGAATATTACTCTTGAAAAATACCACTGAATATTCCTCTTGAAAAATACCACTGAATATTCCACTTGAAAAATACCACTGAATATTCCTCTTGAAAAATACAACTGAATATTTATCTTGAAAAATACAATTGAATATTGCTTTTGAAAAATACCACTGAATATTCCACTTGAAAAATTCCACTGAATATTCCTCTTGAAAAATACCACTGAATATTACTCTTGAAAAATACCACTGAATATTCCTCTTGAAAAATACCACTGAATATTCCACTTGAAAAATACCACTGAATATTCCTCTTGAAAAATACCACTGAATATTGCTCTTGAAAAATACTACTGAATATACCTCTTTAAAAATATCACTGAATATTCCTCTTGAAAAATACAACTAAAAATTCCCTTTGAAAAATAATACTGAATATTCCTCTTGAAAATACCACTGAATATTACTCTTGACAAATACTACTTAATATTCCTCTTGAAAAATACTACTGAATATTCCTCTTGAAAAATACCATTGAATATTACTATTGAAAAATACCACTGAATATTCCTCTTGAAGAATACCACTGAATATTCCTCTTGAAAAATACTACTGAATATTCCTCTTGAAAAATACCACTGAATATTCCTAAAGAAAAATACCACTGAATATTCCTCTTGAAAAATACCTCTGAATATCCCTTTTGAAAAATACCACTGAATATTCCACTTGAAAAATACCACTGAATATTCCTCTTGGAAAGTACCACTGAATATTCCTCATGAAAGATACCACTGAATATTCCACTTGAAAAATACCACTGAATATTTCTCTTGGAAAATACCACTGAATATTCCTCTTGAAAAATACAACTGAATATTGCTCTTGAAAAATACCTCTGATTATTTCCCTTGAAAAATACCACTGAATATTCCTCTTGAAAAATACCACTGAATATTCCTCTTGAAAAATACCAATGAATATTCCTCTTGAAAAATACCATTGAATATTACTATTGAAAAATACCACTGAATATTCCTCTTGAAAAATACCACTGAATATTCCTCTTGAAAAATACAACTGAATATTCCTCTTGAAAAATACTACTTAATTTTCCTCTTGAAAAATACTACTGAATATTCCTCTTGAAAAATACCATTGAATATTCCTCTTGAAAAATACCACTGAAAATTCCTCTTGAAAAATACCACTGAATATTCCTCTTGAAAAATACTACTGAATATTCCTCTTGAAAAATAATACTGAATATTCCTCTTGAAAAATAAAACTGAATATTCCTTTTGAAAAATACCACTGAATATTTCTCTTGAAAAATACCACTGAATATTCTTCTGGAAAAATACCATTGAATATGCCACTTGAAAAATGCCACTGAATATTCCTCTTGAAAAATACTACTGAATATTCCTCTTGAAAAATACCACTGAATATTCCACTTGAAAAATACTATTGAATATTCCTCTTGCAAAATACCACTGAATATTCCTCTTGAAAAATACCACTGAATATTCCTCTTGAAATATACTACTGAATATTCCTCTTGAAAAATACCACTGAATATTCCACTTGAAAAATACCACCGAAGATTCCTCTTGAAAAATACCATTGAATATTACACTTGAAAAATACCACTGAATATTTCTCTTGAAAAATATCACTGAATATTCCTATTGAAAAACACCACTGATTATTCCTCTTGAAAAATACCACTGAATATTCCTCTGAAAAATACCACTGAATATTCCACTTGAAAAATTCCACTGAATATTCCTCTTGAAAAATACCACTGAATATTACTCTTGAAAAATACCACTGAATATTCCTCTTGAAAAATACCACTGAATATTCCACTTGAAAAATACCACTGAATATTCCTCTTGAAAAATAAAACTGAATATTTATCTTGAAAAATACAATTGAATATTGCTTTTGAAAAATACCACTGAATATTCCACTTGAAAAATTCCACTGAATATTCCTCTTGAAAAATACCACTGAATATTACTCTTGAAAAATACCACTGAATATTCCTCTTGAAAAATACCACTAAATATTCCACTTGAAAAATACCACTGAATATTCCTCTTGAAAAATACCACTGAATATTGCTCTTGAAAAATACTACTGAATATACCTCTTTAAAAATATCACTGAATATTCCTCTTGAAAAATACAACTAAAAATTCCTCTTGAAAAATAATACTGAATATTCCTCTTGAAAAATACCATTGAATATTACTATTGAAAAATACCACTGAATATTCCTCTTGAAAAATACCACTGAATATTCCTCTTGAAAAATACTACTGAATATTCCTCTTGAAAAATACCACTGAATATTCCTAAAGAAAAATACCACTGAATTTTCCTCTTGAAATATACCTCTGAATATTCCTCTTGAAAAATACCACTGAATATTCCACTTGAAAAATACCACTGAATATTCCTCTTGAAAAATACCACTGAATATTACTCTTGAAAAATACCACTGAATATGCCTCTTGAAAAATACCACTTAAAATTCCTCTAGAAAAATACCACTGAATATTCCTCTTGAAAAATTCCACTGAATATTACTCTTGAAAAATACCACTGAATATTCCTCTTGAAAAACAAAACTGAATATTCCTTTTTAAAAATACCACTGACTATTCCTCTTGAAAATTACCACTGAATATTCCTCTTGAAAAATACCACTGAATATTCCTCTTGAAAAATACAACTGAATATTCCTCTTGAAAAATACCACTTAAAATTCCTCTAGAAAAATACCACTGAATATTCCTCTTGAAAAATTCCATTGAATATTCCTCTTGAAAAATACCACTGAATATTCCTCTTGAAAAACAAAACTGAATATTCCTTTTGAAAAATACCACTGAATATTCCTCTTGAAAAATACCACTGAAAATTCCTCTTGAAAAATACCACTGAATATTCCACTTGAAAAATACCACTGAATATTCCTCTTGAAAAATACTACTGAATATTCCTCTTGAAAAATACCACTGAATATTCCACTTGAAAAATACTGTTGAATATTCCTCTTGAAAAATACCACTGAATGTTCCTCTTGAAAAATACCACTGAATATTCCTCTTGAAAAATACCACTGAATATTCCACTTGAAAAATACCACTGAATATTCCTCTTGAAAAATACCATTGAATATTACTCTTGAAAAATACCACTGAATATTCCTCTTGAAAAATACCACTGAATATTCCTCTTGAAAAATACTACTGAATATTCCTCTTGAAAAATACCATTGAATATTCCTATTGAAAAACACCACTGAATATTCCTCTTGAAAAATACCGCTGAATATTCCTCTTGAAAAATACCACTGAATATTCCACTTGAAAAATTCCACTGAATATTTCTCTTGAAAAGTACCACAGAATGTTACTATTGAAAAATACCACTGAATATTCCTCTTGAAAAATACCACTGAATATTCCACTTGAAAAAAAAACTGAATATTTCTCTTGAAAAATACAACTGAATATTTCTCTTGAGAAATACAATTGAATATTGCTTTTGAAAAATACCTCTGATAATTCCTCTTGAAAAATACCACCGAATATTCCTCTTGAAAAATACCACTGAATATTCCTCTTGAAAAATACCACTGAATATTCCTCTTGAAAAATACCACTAAATATTCCTCTTGAAAATTACAACTGAATATTCCTCTTGAAAAATACCAGTGAATATTCCTCTTGAAAAATACCACTGAATAATCCTCTAGAAAAATACCACTGAATATTCCACTTGAAAAATACCACTGAATATTCCTCTTGAAAAATACCACTGAATATTCCTCTTAAAAAATTCAATTGTATATTGCTTTTGAAAAATACCTCTGATTATTCCTCTTGAAAAATACCACCGAATATTCCTCTTGAAAAATACCACTGAATATTCCTCTTGAAAAATACCACTGAATATTCCTCTTGAAAAATACGACTGCATATTCCTCTTAAAAAATACAACTGAATATTCATCTTGAAAAATACCACTGAATATTCCTCTTGAAAAATACCACTGAATATTCCTCTTAAAAAATACAACTGAATAATCATCTTGAAAAATACCACTGAATATTCCTCTTGAAAAATACCACTGAATATTCCTCTTGAAAAATACCACTGAATATTCCTCTTAGAAAATACAACTGAATATTCATCTTGAAAAATACCACAGAATATTCCTCTTGAAAAATGCAACTGAATATTTCTCTTGAAAAATACAATTGAATATTGCTTTTGAAAAATACCTCTGATTATTCCTCTTAATAAAATACCACCGAATATTCCTTTTGCAAAATACCACTGAATATTCCTCTTGAAAAATACCACTGAATATTCCTCTTGAAAAATACCACTGAATATGCCTATTGAAAAATACAACTGAATATTCCTCTTGAAAAATACCACTAAATATTCCTCTTGAAAAATACAATTTTATATTGCTTTTAAAAAATACCTCTGATTTTTTTTTCTTGAAAAATACCACCGAATATTCATCTTGACAAACACCACTGAATATTCCTCTTGAAAAATACCACTGAATATTCCTCTTGAAAAATACCACTGAATATTCCTCTTTAAAAATACAACTGAATATTCCTCTTGAAAAATACCACTGAATATTCCTCTTGAAAAATACCACTGAATATTCCTCTTGAAAAATACCACTGAATATTCCACTTGAAAAATACCACTGAATATTTCTCTTAAAAAATATAACTGAATATTCCTCTTGAAAAATACCACTGAATATTCCACATGAAAAATACTATTGAATATTCGTCTTGCAAAATATCAATGAATATTCTTCTTGAAAAATACCACTGAATATTCCTCTTGAAATATTCTACGGAATATTCCTCTTGAAAAATACCACTAAATATTCTACATGAAAAATACCACTGAATAGCCCTCTTGAAAAATACCATTGAATATTACTCTTGAAAAATACCACTGAATATTTCTCTTGAAAAATACTACTTAATATTTCTCTTGAAAAATACCACTGAATATTCCTATTGAAAAATACCACTGAATATTCCTCTTGAAAAATACCACTGAATATTCCTCTTGAAAAATACCACTAAATATTCCACTTGAAAAATTCCACTGAATATTCCTCTTGAAAAATACTACTGAATATTTCTCTTGAAAAATACAATTGAATATTGCTTTTGAAAAATACCTCTGATCATTCATCTTGAAAAATACCACCGAATATTCCTCTTGAAAAATACCACTGATAACTCCTCATGAAAAATACCACTGAATATTCCTCTTGAAAAATACCACTGAATATTTCTCTTGAAAATTACAACTGAATATTCCTCTTGAAAAATACCACTGAATATTCCTCTTGAAAAATACCACTGAATAATCCTCTTGAAAAATACCACTGAATATTCCACTTGAAAAATACCACTGAATATTCCTCTAGAAAAATACCACTGAATATTCCTCTTGAAAAATACCACTGAATATTCCTTTTGAAAAATACCTCTGATTATTCCTCTTGAAAAATACCACCGAATATTCCTCTTGAAAAATACCATTGTATATTCCTCTTGAAAAATACCACTGAATATTCCTCTTGAAAAATACCACTGAATATTCCTCTTAAAAAATACAACTGAATATTCCACTTGAAAAATACCACTGAATATTCCTCTTGAAAAATACCACTGAATATTCCTCTTGAAAAATACCACTAAACATTCCACTTGAAAAATACCACTGAATATTCTTCTTGAAAAATAAAACTGAATATTCCTCTTGAAAAATACAACTGAATATTCCGCTTGAAAAATACAATTGAATATTGCTCTTGCAAAATACCACTGAATATTCTTCTTGAAAAATACCACTGAATATTCCTCATGGAAAATACCACTGAATATTCCTCTTGAAAAATACCACTGAATATTCCACTTGAAAAATACCACTGAATATTCCTCTTAAAAAATACAACTGAATATTCCTCTTGAAAAATACCACTGAATATTCCTCTTGAAAAATACCACTGAATATTCCTCTTGAAAAATACCACTGAATATTCCTATTGAAAAATACCACTGAATATTCCTCTTGAAAAATACCACTGAATATTCCTCTTGAAAAATACCACTAAATATTCCACTTGAAAAATTCCACTGAATATTCCTCTTGAAAAATACTACTGAATATTTCTCTTGAAAAATACAATTGAATATTGCTTTTGAAAAATACCTCTGATCATTCATCTTGAAAAATACCACCGAATATTCCTCTTGAAAAATACCACTGATAATTCCTCTTGAAAAATTCCACTGAATATTCCTCTTGAAAAATACCACTGAATATTTCTCTTGAAAATTACAACTGCATATTCCTCTTGAAAAATACGACTGAATATTCCTCTTGAAAAATACCACTGAATAATCCTCTTGAAAAATACCACTGAATATTCCACTTGAAAAATACCACTGAATATTCCTCTTGAAAAATACCACTGAATATTCCTCTTGAAAAATACCACTGAATATTCCTTTTGAAAAATACCTCTGATTATTCCTCTTGAAAAATACCACCGAATATTCCTCTTGAAAAATACCATTGTATATTCCTCTTGAAAAATACCACTGAATATTCCTCTTGAAAAATACCACTGAATATTCCTCTTAAAAAATACAACTGAATATTCCACTTGAAAAATACCACTGAATATTCCTCTTGAAAAATACCACTGAATATTCCTCTTGAAAAATACCACTAAACATTCCACTTGAAAAATACCACTGAATATTCTTCTTGAAAAATAAAACTGAATATTCCTCTTGAAAAATACAACTGAATATTCCGCTTGAAAAATACAATTGAATATTGCTCTTGCAAAATACCACTGAATATTCTTCTTGAAAATAACCACTGAATATTCCTCATGGAAAATACCACTGAATATTCCTCTTGAAAAATACCACTGAATATTCCACTTGAAAAATACCACTGAATATTCCTCTTGAAAAATACCACTGAATATTCCACTTGAAAAATACCACTGATTATTCCTCTTAAAAAATATAACTGAATATTCCTCTTGAAAAATACCACTGAATATTCCACTTGAAAAATACTATTGAATATTCGTCTTGCAAAATACCACTGAATATTCCACTTGAAAAATACCACTGAACATTCCTCTTGCAAAATACAACTGAATATTCCTCTTGAAAAATACCACTGAATATTCCTCTTGAAAAATACTATTGAATATTCCTCTTGCAAAATACCACTGAATATTCTTCTTGAAAAATACCACTGAATATTCCTCATGAAAAATACCACTGAATATTCCTCTTGAAAAATACCACTGAATATTCCACTTGAAAAATACCACTGAATATTCCTCTTGAAAAATACAACTGAATATACCTCTTGAAAAATAAAACTGAATATTCCTTTTGAAAAATACCACTGAATATTCCTCTTGAAAAATACCACTGAATATTCCTCTTGAAAAATACCATTGAATATTCCACTTGAAAAATACCACTGAATATTCCTCTTGAAAAATACTACTGAATATTCCTCTTGAAAAATACCACTGAATATTCCACTTGAAAAATACTATTGAATATTCCTCTTGCAAAATACTACTGAATATTCCTCTTGAAAAATACCACTGAATATTCCTCTTGAAATATACCACTGAATATTCCTCTTGAAAAATACCACTGAATATTCCACTTGAAAAATACCACCGAATATTCCTCTTGAAAAATACCATTGAATATTACACTTGAAAAATACCACTGAACATTCTTCTTGAAAAATACCACTGAATATTCCTCTTGAAAAATACTACTGAATATTCCTCTTGAAAAATATCACTGAATATTCCTATTGAAAAATACCACTGATTATTCCTCTTGAAAAATACCACTGAATATTCCTCTTGAAAAATACCACTGAATATTCCACTTGAAAAATTCCACTGAATATTCCTCTTGAAAAATACCACTGAATATTACTCTTGAAAAATACCACTGAATATTCCTCTTGAAAAATACCACTGAATATTCCACTTGAAAAATACCACTGAATATTCCTCTTGAAAAATAAAACTGACTATATATCTTGAAAAATACAATTGAATATTGCTTTTGAAAAATACCACTGAATATTGCACTTGAAAAATTCCACTGAATATTCCTCTTGAAAAATACCACTGAATATTACTCTTGAAAAATACCACTGAATATTCCTCTTGAAAAATACCACTGAATATTTCACTTGAAAAATACCACTGAATATTCCTCTTGAAAAATACCACTGAATGTTGCTCTTGAAAAATACTACTGAATATACCTCTTTAAAAATATCACTGAATATTCTTCTTGAAAAATACAACTAAAAATTCCTCTTGAAAAATAATACTGAATAGTCCTCTTTAAAATACCACTGAATATTACTCTTGACAAATACTACTTAATATTCCTCTTGAAAAATACTACTGAATATTCCTCTTGAAAAATACCATTGAATATTACTATTGAAAAATACAACTGAATATTCCTCTTGAAAAATACCACTGAATATTCCTCTTGAAAAATACTACTGAATATTCCTCTTGAAAAATACTACTGAATATTCCTAAAGAAAAATACCACTGAATTTTCTTCTTGAAAAATACCTCTGAATATTCCTCTTGAAAAATACCACTGAATATTCCACTTGAAAAATACCACTGAATATTCCTCTTGAAAAATACCACTGAATATTCCACTTGAAAAATACCACTGAATATTCCTCTTGAAAAATACCACTGAATATTACTCTTGAAAAATACCACTGAATATGCCTCTTGAAAAATACCACTTAAAATTCCTCTAGAAAAATACCACTTAATATTCCTCTTGAAAAATTCCACTGAATATTCCTCTTGAAAAATACCACTGAATATTCCTCTTGAAAAACAAAACTGAATATTCCTTTTGAAAAATACCACTGAATATTCCTTTTGAAAAATAAAACTGAATATCCCTTTTGAAAAATACCACTGAATATTCCTCTTGAAAAATACCACTGATTATTCCTCTTGAAAAATACCACTGAATATTCCACTTGAAAAATACCACTGAATATTCCTCTTGAAAAATACTACTGAATGTTCCTCTTGAAAAATACCACTGAATATTCCAGTTGAAAAATACTATTGAATATTCCTCTTGCAAAATACCACTGAATATTTCTCTTGAAAAAGACCACGGAATATTCCTCTTGAAATATACCACTGAATATTCCTCTTGAAAAATACCACTGAATATTCCTCTTGAAAAATAAAACTGAATATTCCTTTTGAAAAATACCACTGAATATTCCTCTTGAAAAATACCACTGAATATTCCTCTTGAAAAATACCACTGAATATTCCACTTGAAAAATACCACTGAATATTCCTCTTGAAAAATACTACTGAATATTCCTCTTGAAAAATACCACTGAATATTCCACTTGAAAAATACTATTGAATATTCCTCTTGCAAAAGACCACTGAATATTCCTCTTGAAAAATACCACTGAATATTCCTCTTGAAATATACCACTGAATATTCCTCTTGAAAAATACCACTGAATATTCCACTTGAAAAATACCACTGAATATTCCTCTTGAAAAATACAACTGAATATTCCTCTTGAAAAATATCACTGAATATTCCTATTGAAGAACACCACTGAATATTCCTCTTAAAAAATACCACTGAATATTCCTCTTGAAAAATACCACTGAATATTCCACTTGAAAAATTCCACTGAATATTCCTCTTGAAAAATACCACTGAATATTACTCTTGAAAAATACCACTGAATATTCCTCTTGAAAAATACCACTGAATATTCCACTTGAAAAAAACCACTGAATATTCCTCTTGAAAAATACAACTGAATATTTATCTTGAAAAATACCACTGAATATTCCTCTTGAAAAATACCACTGAATATTCCACTTGAAAAATACCACTGAATATTCCTCTTGAAAAATACTACTGAATATTCCTCTTGAAAAATACCACTGAATATTACTCTTGAAAAATACCACTGAATATTCCTCTTGAAAAATACCACTGAATATTCCACTTGAAAAATACCACTGAATATTCCTCTTGAAAAATACCACTGAATATTGCTCTTGAAAAATACTACTGAATATACCTCTTTAAAAATATCACTGAATATTCCTCTTGAAAAATACAACTAAAAATTCCCTTTAAAAAATAATACTGAATATTCCTCTTGAAAATACCACTGAATATTACTCTTGACAAATACTACTTAATATTCCTCTTGAAAAATACTACTGAATATTCCTCTTGAAAAATACCATTGAATATTACTATTGAAAAATACCACTGAATATTCCTCTTGAAAAATACCACTGAATATTCCTCTTGAAAAATACTACTGAATATTCCTCTTGAAAAATACCACTGAATATTCCTAAAGAAAAATACCACTGAATATTCCTCTTGAAAAATACCTCTGAATGTCCCTTTTGAAAAATACCACTGAATATTCCACTTGAAAAATACCACTGAATATTCCTCTTGGAAAGTACCACTGAATATTCCTCATGAAAGATACCACTGAATATTCCACTTGAAAAATACCACTGAATATTTCTCTTGGAAAATACCACTGAATATTCCTCTTGAAAAATACAACTGAATATTGCTCTTGAAAAATACCTCTGATTATTTCCCTTGAAAAATACCACTGAATATTCCTCTTGAAAAATACCACTGAATATTCCTCTTGAAAAATACCAATGAATATTCCTCTTGAAAAATACCATTGAATATTACTATTGAAAAATACCACTGAATATTCCTCTTGAAAAATACCACTGAATATTCCTCTTGAAAAATACAACTGAATATTCCTCTTGAAAAATACTACTTAATTTTCCTCTTGAAAAATACTACTGAATATTCCTCTTGAAAAATACCATTGAATATTACTATTGAAAAATACCACTGAATATTCCTCTTGAAAAATACCACTGAATATTCCTCTTGAAAAATACAACTGAATATTCCTCTTGAAAAATACCACTGAATATTCCTAAAGAAAAATACCACTGAATATTACTATTGAAAAATACCACTGAATATTCCTCTTGAAAAATACCACTGAATATTCCTCTTGAAAAATACAACTGAATATTCCTCTTGAAAAATACTACTTAATTTTCCTCTTGAAAAATACTACTGAATATTCCTCTTGAAAAATACCATTGAATATTACTATTGAAAAATACCACTGAATATTCCTCTTGAAAAATACCACTGAATATTCCTCTTGAAAAATACAACTGAATATTCCTCTTGAAAAATACCACTGAATATTCCTAAAGAAAAATACCACTGAATTTTCCTCTTGAAAAATACCTCTGAATATTCCTCTTGAAAAATACCACTGAATATTCCACATGAAAAATACCACTGAATATTCCTCTTGAAAAATACCACTGAATATTACTCTTGAAAAATACCACTGAATATGCCTCTTGAAAAATTCCACTGAATATTCCACTTGAAAAATACCACTGAATATTCCTCTTGAAAAATACCACTGAATATTCTTCTTAAAAAATACAACTGAATATTCCTCTTGAAAAATACCACTGAAAATTCCTCTTGAAAAATACCACTGAATATTCCTCTTGAAAAATACTACTGAATATTCCTCTTGAAAAATACCACTGAATATTCCTCTTGAAAAATAAAACTGAATATTCCTTTTGAAAAATACCACTGAATATTTCTCTTGAAAAATACCACTGAATATTCCTCTGGAAAAATACCATTGAATATGCCACTTGAAAAATGCCACTGAATATTCCTCTTGAAAAATACTACTGAATATTCCTCTTGAAAAATACCACTGAGATTCCACTTGAAAAATACTATTGAATATTCCTCTTGCAAAATACCACTGAATATTCCTCTTGAAAAATACCACTGAATATTCCTCTTGAAATATACCACTGAATATTCCTCTTGAAAAATACCACTGAATATTCCACTTGAAAAATACCACCGAAGATTCCTCTTGAAAAATACCATTGAATATTACACTTGAAAAATACCACTGAATATTCCTCTTGAAAAATACCACTGAATATTCCTCTTGAAAAATACTACTGAATATTCCTCTTGAAAAATATCACTGAATATTCCTATTGAAAAACACCACTGATTATTCCTCTTAAAAAATACCACTGAATATTCCTCTTAAAAATACCACTGAATATTCCACTTGAAAAATTCCACTGAATATTCCTCTTGAAAAATACCAGTGAATATTACTCTTGAAAAATACCACTGAATATTCCTCTTGAAAAATACTACTGAATATTCCACTTGAAAAATACCACTGAATATTCCTCTTGAAAAATAAAACTGAATATTTATCTTGAAAAATACAATTGAATATTGCTTTTGAAAAATACCACTTAATATTCCACTTGAAAAATTCCACTGAATATTCCTCTTGAAAAATACCACTGAATATTACTCTTGAAAAATATCACTGAATATTCCTCTTGAAAAATACCACTAAATATTCCACTTGAAAAATACCACTGAATATTCCTCTTGAAAAATACCACTGAATATTGCTCTTGAAAAATACTACTGAATATACCTCTTTAAAAATATCACTGAATATTCCTCTTGAAAAATACAACTAAAAATTCCTCTTGAAAAATAATACTGAATATTCCTCTTGAAAATACCACTGAATATTACTCTTGACACATACTACTTAATATTCCTCTTGAAAAATACTACTGAATATTCCTCTTGAAAAATACCATTGAATATTACTATTAAAAAATACCACTGAATATTCCTCTTGAAAAATACCACTGAATATTCCTCTTGAAAAATACTACTGAATATGCCTCTTGAAAAATACCACTGAATATTCCTAAAGAAAAATACCACTGAATTTTCCTCTTGAAAAATACCTCTGAATATTCCTCTTGAAAAATACCACTGAATATTCCACTTGAAAAATACCACTGAATATTCCTCTTGAAAAATACCACTGAATATTACTCTTGAAAAATACCACTGAATATGCCTCTTGAAAAATACCACTTAAAATTCCTCTAGAAAAATACCACTGAATATTCCACTTGAAAAATTCCACTGAATATTACTCTTGAAAAATACCACTGAATATTCCTCTTGAAAAACAAAACTGAATATTCCTTTTGAAAAATACCACTGACTATTCCTCTTGAAAATTACCACTGAATATTCCTCTTGAAAAATACCACTGAATATTCCTCTTGAAAAATACAACTGAATATTCCTCTTGAAAAATACCACTTAAAATTCCTCTAGAAAAATACCACTGAATATTCCTCTTGAAAAATTCCACTGAATATTCCTCTTGAAAAATACCACTGAATATTCCTCTTGAAAAACAAAACTGAATATTCATTTTGAAAAATACCACTGAATATTCCTCTTGAAAAATACCACTGAAAATTCCTCTTGAAAAATACCACTGAATATTCCACTTGAAAAATACCACTGAATATTCCTCTTGAAAAATACTACTGAATATTCCTCTTGAAAAATACCACTGAATATTCCACTTGAAAAATACTGTTGAATATTCCTCTTGAAAAATACTACTGAATGTTCCTCTTGAAAAATACCACTGAATATTTCTCTTGTAATATACCACTGAATATTCCTCTTGAAAAATACCACTGAATATTCCACTTGAAAAATACCACTGAATATTCCTCTTGAAAAATACCATTGAATATTACTCTTGAAAAATACCACTGAATATTCCTCTTGAAAAATACCACTGAATATTCCTCTTGAAAAATACTACTGAATATTCCTCTTGAAAAATACCATTGAATATTCCTATTGAAAAACACCACTGAATATTCCTCTTGAAAAATACCGCTGAATATTCCTCTTGAAAAATACCACTGAATATTCCACTTGAAAAATTCCACTGAATATTTCTCTTGAAAAGTACCACTGAATGTTACTATTGAAAAATACCACTGAATATTCCTCTTGAAAAATACCACTGAATATTCCACTTGAAAAATACCACTGAATATTTCTCTTGAAAAATACAACTGAATATTTCTCTTGAGAAATACAATTGAATATTGCTTTTGAAAAATACCTCTGATAATTCCTCTTGAAAAATACCACCGAATATTCCTCTTGAAAAATACCACTGAATATTCCTCTTGAAAAATACCACTGAATATTCCTCTTGAAAAATACCACTAAATATTCCTCTTGAAAATTACAACTGAATATTCCTCTTGAAAAATACCAGTGAATATTCCTCTTGAAAAATACCACTGAATAATCCTCTAGAAAAATACCACTCAATATTCCACTTGAAAAATACCACTGAATATTCCTCTTGAAAAATACCACTGAATATTCCTCTTAAAAAATTCAATTGTATATTGCTTTTGAAAAATACCTCTGATTATTCCTCTTGAAAAATACCACCGAATATTCCTCTTGAAAAATACCACTGAATATTCCTCTTGAAAAATACCACTGAATATTCCTCTTGAAAAATACGACTGCATATTCCTCTTAAAAAATACAACTGAATATTCATCTTGAAAAATACCACTGAATATTCCTCTTGAAAAATACCACTGAATATTCCTCTTAAAAAAATACAACTGAATAATCATCTTGAAAAATACCACTGAATATTCCTCTTGAAAAATACCACTGAATATTCCTCTTGAAAAATACCACTAAATATTCCTCTTAGAAAATACAACTGAATATTCATCTTGAAAAATACCACTGAATATTCCTCTTGAAAAATGCAACTGAATATTTCTCTTGAAAAATACAGTTGAATATTGCTTTTGAAAAATACCTCTGATTATTCCTCTTAATAAAATACCACCGAATATTCCTTTTGCAAAATACCACTGAATATTCCTCTTGAAAAATACCACTGAATATTCCTCTTGAAAAATACCACTAAATATGCCTATTGAAAAATACAACTGAATATTCCTCTTGAAAAATACCACTAAATATTCCTCTTGAAAAATACAATTTTATATTGCTTTTAAAAAATACCTCTGATTTTTTTTTCTTAAAAAATACCACCGAATATTCATCTTGACAAACACCACTGAATATTCCTCTTGAAAAATACCACTGAATATTCCTCTTGAAAAATACCACTGAATATTCCTCTTTAAAAATACAACTGAATATTCCTCTTGAAAAATACCACTGAATATTCCTCTTGAAAAATACCACTGAATATTCCTCTTGAAAAATACCACTGAATATTCCACTTGAAAAATACCACTGAATATTTCTCTTAAAAAATATAACTGAATATTCCTCTTGAAAAATACCACTGAATATTCCACCTGAAAAATACTATTGAATATTCGTCTTGCAAAATATCAATGAATATTCTTCTTGAAAAATACCACTGAATATTCCTCTTGAAATATTCTACGGAATATTCCTCTTGAAAAATACCACTAAATATTCTACATGAAAAATACCACTGAATAGCCCTCTTGAAAAATACCATTGAATATTACTCTTGAAAAATACCACTGAATATTTCTCTTAAAAAATACCACTGAATATTTCTCTTGAAAAATACTACTTAATATTTCTCTTGAAAAATACCACTGAATATTCCTATTGAAAAATACCACTGAATATTCCTCTTGAAAAATACCACTGAATATTCCTCTTGAAAAATACCACTAAATATTCCACTTGAAAAATTCCACTGAATATTCCTCTTGAAAAATACTACTGAATATTTCTCTTGAAAAATACAATTGAATATTGCTTTTGAAAAATACCTCTGATCATTCATCTTGAAAAATACCACCGAATATTCCTCTTGAAAAATACCACTGATAATTCCTCTTGAAAAATACCACTGAATATTCCTCTTGAAAAATACCACTGAATATTTCTCTTGAAAATTACAACTGAATATTCCTCTTGAAAAATACCACTGAATATTCCTCTTGAAAAATACCACTGAATAATCCTCTTGAAAAATACCACTGAATATTCCACTTGAAAAATACCACTGAATATTCCTCTTGAAAAATACCACTGAATATTCCTCTTGAAAAATACCACTGAATATTCCTTTTGAAAAATACCTCTGTTTATTCCTCTTGAAAAATACCACCGAATATTCCTCTTGAAAAATACCATTGTATATTCCTCTTGAAAAATACCACTGAATATTCATCTTGAAAAATACCACTGAATATTCCTCTTAAAAAATACAACTGAATATTCCACTTGAAAAATACCACTGAATATTCCTCTTGAAAAATACCACTGAATATTCCTCTTGAAAAATACCACTAAACATTCCACTTGAAAAATACCACTGAATATTCTTCTTGAAAAATACCACTGAATATTCCTCATGGAAAATACCACTGAATATTCCTCTTGAAAAATACCACTGAATATTCCACTTGAAAAATACCACTGAATATTCCTCTTAAAAAATACAACTGAATATTCCTCTTGAAAAATACCACTGAATATTCCTCTTGAAAAATACCACTGAATATTCCTCTTGAAAAATACCACTGAATATTCCTATTGAAAAATACCACTGAATATTCCTCTTGAAAAATACCACTGAATATTCCTCTTGAAAAATACCACTAAATATTCCACTTGAAAAATTCCACTGAATATTCCTCTTGAAAAATACTACTGAATATTTCTCTTGAAAAATACAATTGAATATTGCTTTTGAAAAATACCTCTGATCATTCATCTTGAAAAATACCACCGAATATTCCTCTTGAAAAATACCACTGATAATTCCTCTTGAAAAATTCCACTGAATATTCCTCTTGAAAAATACCACTGAATATTTCTCTTGAAAATTACAACTGAATATTCCTCTTGAAAAATACCACTGAATATTCCTCTTGAAAAATACCACTGAATAATCCTCTTGAAAAATACCACTGAATATTCCACTTGAAAAATACCACTGAATATTCCTCTTGAAAAATACCACTGAATATTCCTCTTGAAAAATACCACTGAATATTCCTTTTGAAAAATACCTCTGATTATTCCTCTTGAAAAATACCACTGAATATTCCACTTGAAAAATACTATTGAATATTCGTCTTGCAAAATACCACTGAATATTCCACTTGAAAAATACCACTGAACATTCCTCTTGCAAAATACAACTGAATATTCCTCTTGAAAAATACCACTGAATATTCCTCTTGAAAAATACTATTGAATATTCCTCTTGCAAAATACCACTGAATATTCTTCTTGAAAAATACCACTGAATATTCCTCATGAAAAATACCACTGAATATTCCTCTTGAAAAATACCACTGAATATTCCACTTGAAAAATACCACTGAATATTCCTCTTGAAAAATACAACTGAATATACCTCTTGAAAAATACCACTGAATATTCCTCTTGAAAAATACCACTGAATATTCCTCTTGAAAAATACCACTGAATATTCCTCTTAGAAAATACAACTGAATATTCCTCTTGAAAAATACCATTGAATATTCCTATTGAAAAACACCACTGAATATTCCTCTTGAAAAATACCGCTGAATATTCCTCTTGAAAAATACCACTGAATATTCCACTTGAAAAATTCCACTGAATATTTCTCTTGAAATGTACCACTGAATGTTACTATTGAAAAATACCACTGAATATTCCTCTTGAAAAATACCACTGAATATTCCACTTGAAAAATACCACTGAATATTTCTCTTGAAAAATACAACTGAATATTTCTCTTAAGAAATACAATTGAATATTGCTTTTGAAAAATACCTCTGATAATTCCTCTTGAAAAATACCACCGAATATTCCTCTTGAAAAATACCACTGAATATTCCTCTTGAAAAATACCACTGAATATTCCTCTTGAAAAATACCACTAAATATTCCTCTTGAAAATTACAACTGAATATTCCTCTTGAAAAATACCAGTGAATATTCCTCTTGAAAAATACCACTGAATAATCCTCTAGAAAAATACCACTTAATATTCCACTTGAAAAATACCACTGAATATTCCTCTTGAAAAATACTACTGAATATTCCTCTTAAAAAATTCAATTGTATATTGCTTTTGAAAAATACCTCTGATTATTCCTCTTGAAAAATACCACCGAATATTCCTCTTGAAAAATACCACTGAATATTCCTCTTGAAAAATACCACTGAATATTCCTCTTGAAAAATACGACTGCATATTCCTCTTAAAAAATACAACTGAATATTCATCTTGAAAAATACCACTGAATATTCCTCTTGAAAAATACCACTGAATATTCCTCTTAAAAAATACAACTGAATAATCATCTTGAAAAATACCACTGAATATTCCTCTTGAAAAATACCACTGAATATTCCTCTTGAAAAATACCACTAAATATTTCTCTTAGAAAATACAACTGAATATTCATCTTGAAAAATACCACTGAATATTCCTCTTGAAAAATACCACTGAATATTCCTCTTGAAAAATACTACTGAATATTCCTCTTAAAAAATTCAATTGTATATTGCTTTTGAAAAATACCTCTGATTATTCCTCTTGAAAAATACCACCGAATATTCCTCTTGAAAAATACCACTGAATATTCCTCTTGAAAAATACCACTGAATATTCCTCTTGAAAAATACGACTGCATATTCCTCTTAAAAAATACAACTGAATATTCATCTTGAAAAATACCACTGAATATTCCTCTTGAAAAATACCACTGAATATTCCTCTTAAAAAATACAACTGAATAATCATCTTGAAAAATACCACTGAATATTCCTCTTGAAAAATACCACTGAATATTCCTCTTGAAAAATACCACTAAATATTTCTCTTAGAAAATACAACTGAATATTCATCTTGAAAAATACCACTGAATATTCCTCTTGAAAAATGCAACTGAATATTTCTCTTGAAAAATACAATTGAATATTGCTTTTGAAAAATACCTCTGATTATTCCTCTTAATAAAATACCACCGAATATTCCTTTTGCAAAATACCACTGAATATTCCTCTTAAAAAATACCACTGAATATTCCTCTTGAAAAATACCACTGAATATGCCTATTGAAAAATACAACTGAATATTCCTCTTGAAAAATACCACTAAATATTCCTCTTGAAAAATACAATTTTATATTGCTTTTAAAAAATACCTCTGATTTTTTTTTCTTGAAAAATACCACCGAATATTCATCTTGACAAACACCACTGAATATTCCTCTTGAAAAATACCACTGAATATTCCTCTTGAAAAATACCACTGAATATTCCTCTTTAAAAATACAACTGAATATTCCTCTTGAAAAATACCACTGAATATTCCTCTTGAAAAATACCACTGAATATTTCTCTTAAAAAATATAACTGAATATTCCTCTTGAAAAATACCACTGAATATTCCACCTGAAAAATACTATTGAATATTCGTCTTGCAAAATATCAATGAATATTCTTCTTGAAAAATACCACTGAATATTCCTCTTGAAATATTCTACGGAATATTCCTCTTGAAAAATACCACTAAATATTCTACATGAAAAATACCACTGAATAGCCCTCTTGAAAAATACCATTGAATATTACTCTTGAAAAATACCACTGAATATTTCTCTTAAAAAATACCACTGAATATTTCTCTTGAAAAATACTACTTAATATTTCTCTTGAAAAATACCACTGAATATTCCTATTGAAAAATACCACTGAATATTCCTCTTGAAAAATACCACTGAATATTCCTCTTGAAAAATACCACTAAATATTCCACTTGAAAAATTCCACTGAATATTCCTCTTGAAAAATACTACTGAATATTTCTCTTGAAAAATACAATTGAATATTGCTTTTGAAAAATACCTCTGATCATTCATCTTGAAAAATACCACCGAATATTCCTCTTGAAAAATACCACTGATAATTCCTCTTGAAAAATACCACTGAATATTCCTCTTGAAAAATACTACTGAATATTTCTCTTGAAAATTACAACTGAATATTCCTCTTGAAAAATACCACTGAATATTCCTCTTGAAAAATACCACTGAATAATCCTCTTGAAAAATACCACTGAATATTCCACTTGAAAAATACCACTGAATATTCCTCTTGAAAAATACCACTGAATATTCCTCTTGAAAAATACCACTGAATATTCCTTTTGAAAAATACCTCTGATTATTCCTCTTGAAAAATACCACCGAATATTCCTCTTGAAAAATACCATTGTATATTCCTCTTGAAAAATACCACTGAATATTCCTCTTGAAAAATACCACTGAATATTCCTCTTAAAAAATACAACTGAATATTCCACTTGAAAAATACCACTGAATATTCCTCTTGAAAAATACCACTGAATATTCCTCTTGAAAAATACCACTAAACATTCCACTTGAAAAATACCACTGAATATTCTTCTTGAAAAATAAAACTGAATATTCCTCTTGAAAAATACAACTGAATATTCCGCTTGAAAAATACAATTGAATATTGCTCTTGCAAAATACCACTGAATATTCTTCTTGAAAAATACCACTGAATATTCCTCATGGAAAATACCACTGAATATTCCTCTTGAAAAATACCACTGAATATTCCACTTGAAAAATACCACTGAATATTCCTCTTAAAAAATACAACTGAATATTCCTCTTGAAAAATACCACTGAATATTCCTCTTGAAAAATACCACTGAATATTCCTCTTGAAAAATACCACTGAATATTCCTATTGAAAAATACCACTGAATATTCCTCTTGAAAAATACCACTGAATATTCCTCTTGAAAAATACCACTAAATATTCTACTTGAAAAATTCCACTGAATATTCCTCTTGAAAAATACTACTGAATATTTCTCTTGAAAAATACAATTGAATATTGCTTTTGAAAAATACCTCTGATCATTCATCTTGAAAAATACCACCGAATATTCCTCTTGAAAAATACCACTGATAATTCCTCTTGAAAAATTCCACTGAATATTCCTCTTGAAAAATACCACTGAATATTTCTCTTGAAAATTACAACTGAATATTCCTCTTGAAAAATACCACTGAATATTCCTCTTGAAAAATACCACTGAATAATCCTCTTGAAAAATACCACTGAATATTCCACTTGAAAAATACCACTGAATATTCCTCTTAAAAAATACCACTGAATATTCCTCTTGAAAAATACCACTGAATACTCCTTTTGAAAAATACCTCTGATTATTCCTCTTGAAAAATACCACCGAATATTCCTCTTGAAAAATACCATTGTATATTCCTCTTGAAAAATACCACTGAATATTCCTCTTGAAAAATACCACTGAATATTCCTCTTAAAAAATACAACTGAATATTCCACTTGAAAAATACCACTGAATATTCCTCTTGAAAAATACCACTGAATATTCCTCTTGAAAAATACCACTAAACATTCCACTTGAAAAATACCACTGAATATTCTTCTTGAAAAATAAAACTGAATATTCCTCTTGAAAATAACAACTGAATATTCCGCTTGAAAAATACAATTGAATATTGCTCTTGCAAAATACCACTGAATATTCTTCTTGAAAAATACCACTGAATATTCCTCATGGAAAATACCACTGAATATTCCTCTTGAAAAATACCACTGAATATTCCACTTGAAAAATACCACTGAATATTCCTCTTAAAAAATACAACTGAATATTCCTCTTGAAAAATACCACTGAATATTCCTTTTGAAAAATACCACTGAATATTCCTCTTGAAAAATACCACTGAATATTCCACTTGAAAAATACCACTGATTATTCCTCTTAAAAAATATAACTGAATATTCCTCTTGAAAAATACCACTGAATATTCCACTTGAAAAATACTATTGAATATTCGTCTTGCAAAATACCACTGAATATTCCACTTGAAAAATACCACTGAACATTTCTCTTGCAAAATACAACTGAATATTCCTCTTGAAAAATACCACTGAATATTCCTCTTGAAAAATACTATTGAATATTCCTCTTGCAAAATACCACTGAATATTCTTCTTGAAAAATACCACTGAATATTCCTCATGAAAAATACCACTGAATATTCCTCTTGAAAAATACCACTGAATATTCCACTTGAAAAATACCACTGAATATTCCTCTTGAAAAATACCACTGAATATTCCTCTTTAAAAATATAACTGAATATTCCTCTTGAAAAATACCACTGAATATTCCTCTTGAAAAATACCACTGAATATTCCTCTTGAAAAATACCACTGAATATTCCACTTGAAAAATACCACTGAATATTTCTCTTAAAAAATATTACTGAATATTCCTTTTGAAAAATACCACTGAATATTCCACCTGAAAAATACTATTGAATATCCGTCTTGCAAAATACCAATAAATATTCTTCTTGAAAAATACCACTGAATATTCCTCTTGAAATATTCCACTGAATATTCCTCTTGAAAAATACCACTAAATATTCTACATGAAAAATACCACTGAATAGCCCTCTTGAAAAATACCATTGAATATTACTCTTGAAAAATACCACTGAATATTTCTCTTGAAAAATACCACTAAATATTCCACTTGAAAAATTCAACTGAATATTCCTCTTAAAAAATACAACTGAATAATCATCTTGAAAAATACCACTGAATATTCCTATTGAAAAATACCACTGAATATTCCTCTTGAAAAATACCACTAAATATTCCTCTTAGAAAATACAACTGAATATTCATCTTGAAAAATACCACTGAATATTCCTCTTGAAAAATGCAACTGAATATTTCTCTTGAAAAATACAATTGAATATTGCTTTTGAAAAATACCTCTGATTATTCCTCTTAATAAAATACCACCGAATATTCCTTTTGCAAAATACCACTGAATATTCCTCTTGAAAAATACCACTGAATATTCCTCTTGAAAAATACCACTGAATATGCCTATTGAAAAATACAACTGAATATTCCTCTTGAAAAATACCACTAAATATTCCTCTTGAAAAATACAATTTTATATTGCTTTTAAAAAATACCTCTGATTTTTTTTTCTTGAAAAATACCACCGAATATTCATCTTGACAAACACCACTGAATATTCCTCTTGAAAAATACCACTGAATATTCCTCTTTAAAAATACAACTGAATATTCCTCTTGAAAAATACCACTGAATATTCCTCTTGAAAAATACCACTGAATATTCCTCTTGAAAAATACCACTGAATATTCCACTTGAAAAATACCACTGAATATTTCTCTTAAAAAATATAACTGAATATTCCTCTTGAAAAATACCACTGAATATTCCACCTGAAAAATACTATTGAATATTCGTCTTGCAAAATATCAATGAATATTCTTCTTGAAAAATACCACTGAATATTCCTCTTGAAATATTCTACGGAATATTCCTCTTGAAAAATACCACTAAATATTCTACATGAAAAATACCACTGAATAGCCCTCTTGAAAAATACCATTGAATATTACTCTTGAAAAATACCACTGAATATTTCTCTTAAAAAATACCACTGAATATTTCTCTTGAAAAATACTACTTAATATTTCTCTTGAAAAATACCACTGAATATTCCTATTGAAAAATACCACTGAATAATCCTCTTGAAAAATACCACTGAATATTCCTCTTGAAAAATACCACTAAATATTCCACTTGAAAAATTCCACTGAATATTCCTCTTGAAAAATACTACTGAATATTTCTCTTGAAAAATACAATTGAATATTGCTTTTGAAAAATACCTCTGATCATTCATCTTGAAAAATACCACCGAATATTCCTCTTGAAAAATACCACTGATAATTCCTCTTGAAAAATACCACTGAATATTCCTCTTGAAAAATACCACTGAATATTTCTCTTGAAAATTACAACTGAATATTCCTCTTGAAAAATACCACTGAATATTCCTCTTGAAAAATACCACTGAATAATCCTCTTGAAAAATACCACTGAATATTCCACTTGAAAAATACCACTGAATATTCCTCTTTAAAAATACTACTGAATATTCCTCTTGAAAAATACCACTGAATATTCCTTTTGAAAAATACCTCTGATTATTCCTCTTGAAAAATACCACCGAATATTCCTCTTGAAAAATACCATTGTATATTCCTCTTGAAAAATACCACTGAATATTCCTCTTGAAAAATACCACTGAATATTCCTCTTAAAAAATACAACTGAATATTCCACTTGAAAAATACCACTGAATATTCCTCTTGAAAAATACCACTGAATATTCCTCTTGAAAAATACCACTAAACATTCCACTTGAAAAATACCACTGAATATTCTTCTTGAAAAATAAAACTGAATATTCCTCTTGAAAAATACAACTGAATATTCCGCTTGAAAAATACAATTGAATATTGCTCTTGCAAAATACCACTGAATATTCTTCTTGAAAAATACCACTGAATATTCCTCATGGAAAATACCACTGAATATTCCTCTTGAAAAATACCACTGAATATTCCACTTGAAAAATACCACTGAATATTCCTCTTAAAAAATACAACTGAATATTCCTCTTGAAAAATACCACTGAATATTCCTCTTGAAAAATACCACTGAATATTCCTCTTGAAAAATACCACTGAATATTCCTATTGAAAAATACCACTGAATATTCCTCTTGAAAAATACCACTGAATATTCCTCTTGAAAAATACCACTAAATATTCCACTTGAAAAATTCCACTGAATATTCCTCTTGAAAAATACTACTGAATATTTCTCTTGAAAAATACAATTGAATATTGCTTTTGAAAAATACCTCTGATCATTCATCTTGAAAAATACCACCGAATATTCCTCTTGAAAAATACCACTGATAATTCCTCTTGAAAAATTCCACTGAATATTCCTCTTGAAAAATACCACTGAATATTTCTCTTGAAAATTACAACTGAATATTCCTCTTGAAAAATACCACTAAATATTCCTCTTGAAAAATACCACTGAATAATCCTCTTGAAAAATACCACTGAATATTCCACTTGAAAAATACCACTGAATATTCCTCTTGAAAAATACCACTGAATATTCCTCTTGAAAAATACCACTGAATATTACTTTTGAAAAATACCTCTGATTATTCCTCTTGAAAAATACCACCGAATATTCTTCTTGAAAAATACCATTGTATATTCCTCTTGAAAAATACCACTGAATATTCCTCTTGAAAAATACCACTGAATATTCCACTTGAAAAATACCACTGAATATTCCTCTTGAAAAATACCACTGAATATTCCTCTTGAAAAATACCACTAAACATTCCACTTGAAAAATACCACTGAATATTCTTCTTGAAAAATAAAACTGAATATTCCTCTTGAAAAATGCAACTGAATATTCCGCTTGAAAAATACAATTGAATATTGCTCTTGCAAAATACCACTGAATATTCTTCTTGAAAAATACCACTGAATATTCCTCATGGAAAATACCACTGAATATTCCTCTTGAAAAATACCACTGAATATTCCACTTGAAAAATACCACTGAATATTCTTCTTAAAAAATACAACTGAATATTCCTCTTGAAAAATACCACTGAATATTCCTCTTGAAAAATACCACTGAATATTCCTCTTGAAAAATACCACTGAATATTCCACTTGAAAAATACCACTGATTATTCCTCTTAAAAAATATAACTGAATATTCCTCTTGAAAAATACCACTGAATATTCCACTTGAAAAATACTATTGAATATTCGTCTTGCAAAATACCACTGAATATTCCACTTGAAAAATGCCACTGAACATTCCTCTTGCAAAATACAACTGAATATTCCTCTTGAAAAATACCACTGAATATTCCTCTTGAAAAATACTATTGAATATTCCTCTTGCAAAATACCACTGAATATTCTTCTTGAAAAATACCACTGAATATTCCTCATGAAAAATACCACTGAATATTCCTCTTGAAAAATACCACTGAATATTCCACTTGAAAAATACCACTGAATATTCCTCTTGAAAAATACAACTGAATATACCTCTTGAAAAATACCACTAAATATTCCTCTTGAAAAATACCACTGAATATTCCTCTTGAAAAATACCACTGAATATTCCTCTTAGAAAATACAACTGAATATTCATCTTGAAAAATACCACTGAATATTCCTCTTGAAAAATACAACTGAATATTTCTCTTGAAAAATACAATTGAATATTGCTTTTGAAAAATACCTCTGATTATTCCTCTTAATAAAATACCACCGAATATTCCTCTTGCAAAATACCACTGAATATTCCTCTTAAAAAATACCACTGAATATTCCTCTTGAAAAATACCACTGAATATTCCTATTGAAAAATACAATTGAATATTCCTCTTGAAAAATTCCACTAAATATTCCTCTTGAAAAATACAATTTTATATTGCTTTTGAAAAATACCTCTGATTTTTTTTCTTGAAAAATACCACCGAATATTCATCTTGACAAACACCACTGAATATTCCTCTTGAAAAATACCACTGAATATTCCTCTTGAAAAATACCACTGAATATTCCTCTTTAAAAATACAACTGAATATTCCTCTTGAAAAATACCACTGAATATTCCTCTTGAAAAATACCACTGAATATTCCTCTTGAAAAATACCACTGAATATTCCACTTGAAAAATACCACTGAATATTTCTCTTAAAAAATATTACTGAATATTTCTTTTGAAAAATACCACTGAATATTCCACCTGAAAAATACTATTGAATATTCGTCTTGCAAAATACCAATGAATATTCTTCTTGAAAAATACCACTGAATATTCCTCTTGAAATATTCCACTGAATATTCCTCTTGAAAAATACCACTAAATATTCTACATGAAAAATACCACTGAATAGCCCTCTTGAAAAATACCATTGAATATTACTCTTGAAAAATACCACTGAATATTTCTCTTGAAAAATACCACTAAATATTCCACTTGAAAAATTCCACTGAATATTCCTCTTGAAAAATACTACTGAATATTTCTCTTGAAAAATACAATTGAATATTGCTTTTGAAAAATACCTCTGATCATTCCTCTTGAAAAATACCACCGAATATTCCTCTTGAAAAATACCACTGATAATTCCTCTTGAAAAATACCACTGAATATTCCTCTTGAAAAATACCACTGAATATTTCTCTTGAAAATTACAACTGAATATTCCTCTTGAAAAATATCACTGAATATTCCTCTTGAAAAATACCACTGAATAATCCTCTTGAAAAATACCACTGAATATTCCACTTGAAAAATACCACTGAATATTCCTCTTGAAAAATACCACTGAATATTCCTCTTGAAAAATACAATTGTATATTTCTTCTGAAAAATACCTCTGATTATTCCTTTTGAAAAATACCACCGAATATTCCTCTTGAAAAATACCATTGTATATTCCTCTTGAAAAATACCACCAAATATTCCTCTTGAAAAATACCACTGAATATTCCTCTTAAAAAATACAACTGAATATTCCACTTGAAAAATACCACTAAATATTCCTCTTGAAAAATACCACTGAATATTCCTCTTGAAAAATACCACTAAACATTCCACTTGAAAAATACCACTGAATATTCTTCTTGAAAAATAAAACTAAATATTCCTCTTGAAAAATACCACTGAATATTCTGCTTGAAAAATACAATTGTATATTGCTCTTGCAAAATACCACTGAATATTCTTCTTGAAAAATACCACTGAATATTCCTCATGGAAAATACCACTGAATATTCCTCTTGAAAAATACCACTGAATATTCCACTTGAAAAATACCACTGAATATTCCTCTTAAAAAATACAACTGAATATTCCTCTTGAAAAATACCACTGAATATTCCTCTTGAAAAATACCACTGAATATTCCTCTTGAAAAATACCACTGAATATTCCACTTGAAAAATACCACTGATTATTCCTCTTAAAAAATATAACTGAATATTCCTCTTGAAAAATACCACTGAATATTCCACTTGAAAAATACTATTGAATATTCGTCTTGCAAAATACCACTGAATATTCCACTTGAAAAATACCACTGAACATTCCTCTTGCAAAATACAACTGAATATTCCTCTTGAAAAATACCACTGAATATTCCTCTTGAAAAATACTATTGAATATTCCTCTTGAAAAATACAACTGAATATTCCTCTTGAAAAATACCACTGAATATTCCTCATGAAACATACCACTGAATATTCCTCTTGAAAAATACCACTGAATATTCCACTTGAAAAATACCACTGAATATTCCTCTTGAAAAATACAACTGAATATTCCTCTTGAAAAATACCACTGAATATTTCTCTTGAAAAATACCACTGAATATTCCTCATGAAAAATACCACTGAATATTCCTCTTGAAAAATACCACTGAATATTCCACTTGAAAAATACCACTGAATATTCCTCTTGAAAAATACAACTGAATATTCCTCTTGAAAAATACCACTGAATATTCCTCCTGAAAAAAACCACTAAATATTCCTCTTGAAAAATACCACTGGATATTCCACTTGAAAAATACCACTGATTATTCCTCTTAAAAAATATAACTGAATATTCCTCTTGAAAAATACCACTGAATATTCCACTTGAAAAATACTATTGAATATTCGTTTTGCAAAATACCGCTGAATATTCCACTTGAAAAATACCACTGAACATTCCTCTTGCAAAATACAACTGAATATTCCTCTTGAAAAATACCACTGAATATTCCACTTGAAAAATACCACTGAATATTCCTCTTGAAAAATACAACTGAATATTCCTCTTGAAAAATACCACTGAATATTCCTCTTGAAAAATACCACTGAATATTCCTCTTGAAAAATACAACTGAATATTCCTCTTGAAAAATACCACTAAATATTCCTCTTAAAAAATATTACTGAATATTCCTCTTGAAAAATACCACTGAATATTCCTATTGAAAAATACAACTGAATATTCCTCTTGAAAAATACCACTAAATATTCCTCTTGAAAAATACCACTGAATATTCTACATGCAAAATACTATTGAATATTCATCTTGCCAAATACCACTGAATATTCTTCTTGAAAAATACCACTGAATATTCCTCTTGAAATATTCCACTGAATATTCCTCTGAACAATACCACTGAATATTCCACATGAAAAATACCACTGAATAGCCCTCTTGAAAAATACCATTGAATATTACTCTTGAAAAATACAACTGAATATTTCTCTTGAAAAATACCACTGAATATTCCTCTTGAAAAATACCACTGAATATTCTACTTGCAAACTACTATTGAATATTCGTCTTGCAAAATACCACTGAATATTCTTCTTGAAAAATACCACTGAATATTCCTCTTGAAATATTCCACTGAATATTCCTCTGAACAATACCACTGAATATTCCACATGAAAAATACAACTGAATAGCCCTCTTGAAAAATACCATTGAATATTACTCTTGAAAAATACCACTGAATATTTCTCTTGAAAAATACCACTGAATATTCCTCTTGAAAAATACTACTGAATATTCCTCTGGAAAAATACCACTGAATATTCCTATTGAAAAATACCACTGAATATTCCTCTTGAAAAATACCACTGAATATTCCTCTTGAAAAATACCACTAAATATTCCACTTGAAAAATGCCACTGAATATTCCTCTTGAAAAATACTACTGAATATTTCTCTTGAAAAATACAATTGAATATTGCTTTTGAAAAATACCTCTGATCATTCCTCTTGAAAAATACCACCGAATATTCCTCTTGAAAAATACCACTGAATATTCCACTTGAAAAATACCACTGAATATTCCTCTTAAAAAATACAACTGAATATTCCTCTTGAAAAATACCACTGAATATTCCTCTTGAAAAATACCACTGAATATTCCTCTTGAAAAATACCACTAAATATTCCTCTTGAAAAATACCACTGAATATTCTACATGCAAAATACTATTGAATATTCATCTTGCCAAATACCACTGAATATTCTTCTTGAAAAATACCACTGAATATTCCTCTTGAAATATTCCACTGAATATTCCTCTGAACAATACCACTGAATATTCCACATGAAAAATACCACTGAATAGCCCTCTTGAAAAATACCATTGAATATTACTCTTGAAAAATACCACTGAATATTTCTCTTGAAAAATACCACTGAATATTCCTCTTGAAAAATACCACTGAATATTCTACTTGCAAACTACTATTGAATATTCGTCTTGCAAAATACCACTGAATATTCTTCTTGAAAAATACCACTGAATATTCCTCTTGAAATATTCCACTGAATATTCCTCTGAACAATACCACTGAATATTCCACATGAAAAATACAACTGAATAGCCCTCTTGAAAAATACCATTGAATATTACTCTTGAAAAATACCACTGAATATTTCTCTTGAAAAATACCACTGAATATTCCTCTTGAAAAATACTACTGAATATTCCTCTTGAAAAATACCACTGAATATTCCTATTGAAAAATACCACTGAATATTCCTCTTGAAAAATACCACTGAATATTCCTCTTGAAAAATACCACTAAATATTCCACTTGAAAAATGCCACTGAATATTCCTCTTGAAAAATACTACTGAATATTTCTCTTGAAAAATACAATTGAATATTGCTTTTGAAAAATACCTCTGATCATTCCTCTTGAAAAATACCACCGAATATTCCTCTTGAAAAATACCACTGAATATTCCACTTGAAAAATACCACTGAATATTCCTCTTAAAAAATACAACTGAATATTCCTCTTGAAAAATACCACTGAATATTCCTCTTGAAAAATACCACTGAATATTCCTCTTGAAAAATACCACTGAATATTCCACTTGAAAAATACCACTGATTATTCTTCTTAAAAAATATAACTGAATATTCCTCTTGAAAAATACCACTGAATATTCCACTTGAAAAATACTATTGAATATTCGTCTTGCAAAATACCACTGAATATTCCACTTGAAAAATACCACTGAACATTCCTCTTGCAAAATACAACTGAATATTCCTCTTGAAAAATACCACTGAATATTCCTCTTGAAAAATACTATTGAATATTCCTCTTGCAAAATACCACTGAATATTGTTCTTGAAATATTCCACTGAATATTCCTCTGAACAATACCACTGAATATTCCACATGAAAAATACCACTGAATAGCCCTCTTGAAAAATACCATTGAATATTACTCTTGAGAAATACCACTGAATATTTCTCTTGAAAAATACCACTGAATATTCCTCTTGAAAAATACTACTGAATATTCCTCTTGAAAAATACCACTGAATATGCCTATTGAAAAATACCACTGAATATTCCTCTTCAAAAATACCACTGAATATTCCTCTTGAAAAATACCACTAAATATTCCACTTGAAAAATGCCACTGAATATTCCTCTTGAAAAATACTACTGAATATTTCCCTTGAAAAATACAATTGAATATTGCTTTTGAAAAATACCTGTGATCATTCCTCTTGAAAAATACCACCGAATATTCCTCTTGAAAAATACCACTGAATATTCCTCTTGAAAAATACCACCGAATATTTCTCTTGAAAAATACCACTGAATATTCCTCTTGAAAATTACAACTGAAGATTCTTCTTGAAAAATACCACTGAATATTCCTCTTGAAAAATACCACTGAATATTCCACTTGAAAAATACCACAGAATATTCCTCTTGAAAAATACAACTGAATATTCCTCTTGAAAAATACCACTGAATATTCCTCTTGAAAAATACCACTGAATATTCCTCTTGAAAAATACCACTGAATATTCTACTTGCAAACTACTATTGAATATTCGTCTTGCAAAATACCACTGAATATTCTTCTTGAAAAATACCACTGAATATTCCTCTTGAAATATTCCACTGAATATTCCTCTGAACAATACCACTGAATATTCCACATGAAAAATACCACTGAATAGCCCTCTTGAAAAATACCATTGAATATTACTCTTGAGAAATACCACTGAATATTTCTCTTGAAAAATACCACTGAATATTCCTCTTGAAAAATACTACTGAATATTCCTCTTGAAAAATACCACTGAATATGCCTATTGAAAAATACCACTGAATATTCCTCTTCAAAAATACCACTGAATATTCCTCTTGAAAAATACCACTAAATATTCCACTTGAAAAATGCCACTGAATATTCCTCTTGAAAAATACTACTGAATATTTCCCTTGAAAAATACAATTGAATATTGCTTTTGAAAAATACCTGTGATCATTCCTCTTGAAAAATACCACCGAATATTCCTCTTGAAAAATACCACTGAATATTCCTCTTGAAAAATACCACCGAATATTTCTCTTGAAAAATACCACTGAATATTCCTCTTGAAAATTACAACTGAATATTCTTCTTGAAAAATACCACTGAATATTCCTCTTGAAAAATACCACTGAATATTCCACTTGAAAAATACCACAGAATTTTCCTCTTGAAAAATACAACTGAATATTCCTCTTGAAAAATACCACTGAATATTCCTCTTGAAAAATACCACTGAATATTCCTCTTGAAAAATACAACTGAATATTCCTCTTGAAAAATACCACTAAATATTCCTCTTAAAAAATATTACTGAATATTCCTCTTGAAAAATACCACTGAATATTCCTATTGAAAAATACAACTGAATATTCCTCTTGAAAAATACCACTAAATATTCCTCTTGAAAAATACCACTGAATATTCTACATGCAAAATACTATTGAATATTCATCTTGCCAAATACCACTGAATATTCTTCTTGAAAAATACCACTGAATATTCCTCTTGAAATATTCCACTGAATATTCCTCTGAACAATACCACTGAATATTCCACATGAAAAATACCACTGAATAGCCCTCTTGAAAAATACCATTGAATATTACTCTTGAAAAATACCACTGAATATTTCTCTTGAAAAATACCACTGAATATTCCTCTTGAAAAATACCACTGAATATTCTACTTGCAAACTACTATTGAATATTCGTCTTGCAAAATACCACTGAATATTCTTCTTGAAAAATACCACTGAATATTCCTCTTGAAATATTCCACTGAATATTCCTCTGAACAATACCACTGAATATTCCACATGAAAAATACAACTGAATAGCCCTCTTGAAAAATACCATTGAATATTACTCTTGAAAAATACCACTGAATATTTCTCTTGAAAAATACCACTGAATATTCCTCTTGAAAAATACTACTGAATATTCCTCTTGAAAAATACCACTGAATATTCCTATTGAAAAATACCACTGAATATTCCTCTTGAAAAATACCACTGAATATTCCTCTTGAAAAATACCACTAAATATTCCACTTGAAAAATGCCACTGAATATTCCTCTTGAAAAATACTACTGAATATTTCTCTTGAAAAATACAATTGAATATTGCTTTTGAAAAATACCTCTGATCATTCCTCTTGAAAAATACCACCGAATATTCCTCTTGAAAAATACCACTGAATATTCCTCTTGAAAAATACCACCGAATATTCCTCATGGAAAATACCACTGAATATTCCTCTTGAAAAATACCACTGAATATTCCACTTGAAAAATACCACTGAATATTCCTCTTAAAAAATACAACTGAATATTCCTCTTGAAAAATACCACTGAATATTCCTCTTGAAAAATACCACTGAATATTCCTCTTGAAAAATACCACTGAATATTCCACTTGAAAAATACCACTGATTATTCCTCTTAAAAAATATAACTGAATATTCCTCTTGAAAAATACCACTGAATATTCCACTTGAAAAATACTATTGAATATTCGTCTTGCAAAATACCACTGAATATTCCACTTGAAAAATACCACTGAACATTCCTCTTGCAAAATACAACTGAATATTCCTCTTGAAAAATACCACTGAATATTCCTCTTGAAAAATACTATTGAATATTCCTCTTGCAAAATACCACTGAATATTGTTCTTGAAATATTCCACTGAATATTCCTCTGAACAATACCACTGAATATTCCACATGAAAAATACTACTGAATAGCCCTCTTGAAAAATACCATTGAATATTACTCTTGAGAAATACCACTGAATATTTCTCTTGAAAAATACCACTGAATATTCCTCTTGAAAAATACTACTGAATATTCCTCTTGAAAAATACCACTGAATATGCCTATTGAAAAATACCACTGAATATTCCTCTTCAAAAATACCACTGAATATTCCTCTTGAAAAATACCACTAAATATTCCACTTGAAAAATGCCACTGAATATTCCTCTTGAAAAATACTACTGAATATTTCCCTTGAAAAATACAATTGAATATTGCTTTTGAAAAATACCTGTGATCATTCCTCTTGAAAAATACCACCGAATATTCCTCTTGAAAAATACCACTGAATATTCCTCTTGAAAAATACCACCGAATATTTCTCTTGAAAAATACCACTGAATATTCCTCTTGAAAATTACAACTGAATATTCTTCTTGAAAAATACCACTGAATATTCCTCTTGAAAAATACCACTGAATATTCCACTTGAAAAATACCACAGAATATTCCTCTTGAAAAATACAACTGAATATTCCTCTTGAAAAATACCACTGAATATTCCTCTTGAAAAATACCACTGAATATTCCTCTTGAAAAATACAACTGAATATTCCTCTTGAAAAATACCACTAAATATTCCTCTTGAAAAATACCACTGAATATTCCTCTTGAAAAATACCACTGAATATTCCACTTGAAAAATACCACTGAATATTCCTTTTAAAAAATATTACTGAATATTCCTCTTGAAAAATACCACTGAATATTCCTATTGAAAAATACAACTGAATATTCCTCTTGAGAATACCACTAAATATTCCTCTTGAAAAAAACAATTTTATATTGCTTTTGAAAAATACCTCTGATTTTTTTCTTGAAAAATACCACCGAATATTCCTCTTGACAAATACCACTGAATATTCCTCTTGAAAAATACAACTGAATATTCCTCTTGAAAAATACCACTGAATATTCCTCTTGAAAAATACCATTGAATATTCTACTTGCAAAATACTATTGAATATTCGTCTTGCAAAATACCACTGAATATTCTTCTTAAAAAATACCACTGAATATTCCTCTTGAAATATTCCACTGAATATTCCTCTGAACAATACCACTGAATATTCTACATGAAAAATACCACTGAATAGCCCTCTTGAAAAATACCATTGAATATTACTCTTGAAAAATACCACTGAATATTTCTCTTGAAAAATACCACTCAATATTCCTCTTGAAAAAAACTACTGAATATTCCTCTTGAAAAATACCACTGAATATTCCTATTGAAAAATACCACTGAATATTCCTCTTGAAAAATACCACTGAATATTCCTCTTGAAAAATACCACTAAATATTCCACTTGAAAAATGCCACTGAATATTCCTCTTGAAAAATACTACTGAATATTTCTCTTGAAAAATACAATTGAATATTGCTTTTGAAAAATACCTCTGATCATTCCTCTTGAAAAATACCACCGAATATTCCTCTTGAAAAATACCACTAAATATTCCTCTTGAAAAATACCACCGAATATTTCTCTTGAAAAATACCACTGAATATTCCTCTTGAAAATTACAACTGAATATTCCTCTTGAAAAATACCACTGAATGTTGCTCTCGAAAAATACCACTGAATAATCCTTTTCAAAAATACCACTAAATATTCCGCTTGAAAAATACCACTGAATATTACTCTTGAAAAATACCACTGAATATTCCTCTTGAAAAATACAATTGTATATTGCTTTTGAAAAATACCTCTGACTATTTCTCTTGAAAAATACCACCGAATATTCCTCTTGAAAAATACCATTGAATATTCCTCTTAAAAAATACAACTGAATTTTCCACTTGAAAAATACCACTGAATATTCCTCTTGACAAATACCACTGAATATTCCACTTGAAAAATACCACTAAACATTTCACTTGAAAAATACCACTGAATATTCTTCTTGAAAAATACCACCGAATATTCCTCTTGAAAAATACCACTGAATAATCCGCTTGAAAAATACTATTGAATATTCCTCTTGCAAAATACCACTGAATATTCCTCTTGAAAAATACCACTGAATATTCCACTTGAAAAATACCACTGAATATTCCTCTTGAAAAAAAAAACTGAATATTCCTCCTGAAAAATACCACTGAATATTCCTCTTGAAAAATACCACTGAATATTCCTCTTAAAAATATTACTGAATATTCCTCTTGAAAAATATCACTGAATATTCGTCTTGCAAAATACCACTGAATATTCTTCTTGAAAAATACCACTTAATAATCCTCTTGAAATATTCCACTGAATATTAATCTTGAAAAATACCACTGAATATTCCACATGAAAAATAACACTGAATAGTCCTCTTGAAAAATACCATTGAATATTACTCTTGAAAAATACCATTAAATATTTCTCTTGAAAAATACCACTGAATATTCCTCTTGAAAAATACTAATGAATATTCCTCTTGAAAAATACCACTGAATATTCCTATATAAAAATACCACTGAATATTCCTCTTGAAAAATACCACTGAATATTCCTCTTAAAAAATACCACTGAATATTCCACTTGAAAAATTCCACTGAATATTCGTCTTGAAAAATACTACTGAATATTACTCTTGAAAAATAGCACTGAATATTTCTCTTGAAAAATACCACTGAATATTTCACTTGAAATATACCACTGAATTTTCCTCTTCAAAAATACAGCTGAATATTTCGCTTGAAAAATACAATTGAATATTGCTTTTGAAAAATACCTCTGATCATTCGTCTTGAAAAATACCACCAAACATTCCTCTTGAAAAATACCACTGAATATTCCTCTTGAAAAATACCACTGAATATTCCTCTTGAAAAATACCACCGAATATTCCTCTTGAAAAGTACAACTGAATATTCGTCTTGAAAAATACCACTGAATGTTCCTCTTGAAAAATACCACTGAGTAATCCTCTTGAAAAATACCACTGGATATTCCGCTTGAAAAATACCACTGAATATTCCTCTTGAAAAATACCACTGAATATTCCTCTTGAAAAATACATTTGTATATTACTTTTGAAAAATACCTCTGATTATTCCTCTTGAAAAATACCACCGAATATTCCTCTTGAAAAATACC
The DNA here is from genome assembly GCA_958298945.1 of Atherix ibis. Lineage (NCBI taxonomy): Eukaryota > Metazoa > Arthropoda > Insecta > Diptera > Athericidae > Atherix > Atherix ibis. The sequence continues at coordinate 43,339,978 of OY282609.1, read as the reverse complement.
ACTCAATATTCCTCTTGAAAAATACCACTGAATATTGCTCTTGAAAAATACCACTGAATATTCCCCTTAAAAAATACAACTGAATATTCCTCTTGAAAAATACCACTTAATATTTCTCTTGAAAAATACCACTGAATATTCCTCTTGACAAATACCACTAAATATTCCACTTGAAAAATACCACTGAATATTCTTCTTGAAAAATACCACTGAATATTCCTCTTGAAAAATACCACTGAATATTCCGCTAGAAAAATACTATTGAATATTCCTCTGGCAAAATACCACTGCATATTCTTCTTGAAAAATACCACAGAATATTCCTCATGAAAAATACCACTGAATATTCCTCTTGAAAAATACCACTGAATATTCCACTTGAAAAATACCGCTGAATATTTCTCTTGAAAAATACCACTGAATATTACTCTTGAAAAATACCACTAAATATTCCGGTTGAAAAATACCACTGAATATTTCACTTGAAAAATACCACCGAATATTCCTCTTGAAAAATACAATTGAATATTGCTTTTGAAATTACCTCTGATTATCCCTCTTGAAAAATACCACCGAATATTCCACCTTAAAAATACCACTGAATATTCCTCTTGAAAAATACTACTGAATATTCCTCTTGAAAAATACCACTGAATATTCCTCTTGAAAAATATAACTGAATATTCCTCTTGAAAAATACAATTGTATATTGCTCTTGAAAAATACCTCTGATTATTCCTCTTGAAAAATACCGCTGAATATTCCTCTTGAAAAATACCAATAAATATTCTTCTTGAAAAATACCACTGAATATTCCTCTTGAAAAATACCACGGAATAATCGTCTTGAAAAATACCACTGAATATTCCTGTTGAAAAATACCACTGAATATTCCTCTTGAAAAATACCACTGAATATTCCTCTTGAAAAAGACCATAAATATTCTTCTTGAAAAATACCACTGAATATTCTTCTCGAAAGATACCACTGAATATTCCTCTTGAAAAATACCACAGAATATTTCTCTTAAAAAATACCACTGAATACTCCACTTGAAAAATACCACTGAATATTCCTCTTGAAAAATACCACTGAATATTCCTCTTGAAAAATACCACTAAATATTTAACTTGAAAAATACCACTGAATATTCCTCTTGAAAAATACCACTAAATATTCCACTTGAAAAATACCACTGAATATTCTTCTTGAAAAATAAAACTGAATATTCCTCTTGAAAAATACCACTGAATATTCCGCTTGAAAAATACAATTGAATATTCCTCTTGCAAAATACCACTGAATATTCTTCTTGAAAAATAACACTGAATATTCCTCATGAAAAATACCACTGAATATTCCTCTTGAAAAATACCACTGAATATTCCACTTGAAAAATACCACTGAATATTCCTCTTGAAAAATACCACTGAATATTCCACTTGAAAAATACAACTGATTATTCCTCTTAAAAAATATAACTGAATATTCCTCTTGAAAAATACCACTGAATATTCCACTTGAAAAATACTATTGAATATTCGTCTTGCAAAATACCACTAAATATTCCACTTGAAAAATACCACTGAATATTCCTCTTGCAAAATACAACTGAATATTCCTCTTGAAAAATACCACTGAATATTCCTCTTGAAAAATACTATTGAATATTCCTCTTGCAAAATACCACTGAATATTCTTCTTGAAAAATACCACTGAATATTCCTCATGAAAAATACCACTGAATATACCTCTTGAAAAATACCACTGAATATTCCACTTGAAAAATACCACTGAATATTCCTCTTGAAAAATACAACTGAATATTCCTCTTGAAAAATACCACTGAATATTCCTCTTGAAAAATACCACTGAATATTCCTCTTGAAAAATACAACTGAATATTCCTCTTGAAAAATACCACTAAATATTCCTCTTGAAAAATACCACTGAATATTCCTCTTGAAAAATACCACTGAATATTCCACTTGAAAAATACCACTGAATATTCCTCTTAAAAAATATTACTGAATATTCCTCTTGAAAAATACCACTGAATATTCCTATTGAAAAATACTACTGAATATTCCTCTTGAAAAATACCACTAAATATTCCTCTTGAAAAATACAATTTTATATTGCTTTTGAAAAATACCTCTGATTTTTTTTCTTGAAAAATACCACCGAATATTCCTCTTGACAAATACCCCTGAATATTCCTCTTGAAAAATACAACTGAATATTCCTCTTGAAAAATACCACTGAATATTCCTCTTGGAAAATAACACTGAATATTCTACTTGAAAAATACTATTGAATATTCGTCTTGCAAAATACCACTGAATATTCTTCTTGAAAAATACCACTGAATATTCCTCTCGAAATATTCCACTAAATATTCCTCTTGAAAAATACCACTGAATATTCCACATGAAAAGTACCACTGAATAGCCCTCTTGAAAAATACCATTGAATATTACTCTTGAAAAATACCACTGAATATTTCTCTTGAAAAATACCACTGAATATTCCTCTTGAAAAATACTACTGAATATTCCTCTTGAAAAATACCACTGAATATTCCTATTGAAAAATACCACTGAATATTCCTCTTGAAAAATACCACTGAATATTCCTCTTGAAAAATACCACTAAATATTCCACTTGAAAAATGCCACTGAATATTCCTCTTGAAAAATACTACTGAATATTTCTCTTGAAAAATACAATTGAATATTGCTTTCGAAAAATACCTCTGATCATTCCTCTTGAAAAATACCACTGAATATTCCACATTAAAAATACCACTGAATAGCCCTCTTGAAAAATACCATTGAATATTACTCTTGAAAAATACCACTGAATATTTCTCTTGAAAAATACCACTGAATATTCTACTTGAAAAATACCACTGATTATTCCTCTTAAAAAATATAACTGAATATTCCTCTTGAAAAATACCACTGAATATTCCACTTGAAAAATACTATTGAATATTCGTCTTGCAAAATACCACTGAATATTCTTCTTGAAAAATACCACTGAATAATCCTCACGAAAAATACCACTGAATATTCCTCTTGAAAAATACCACTGAATATTCCACTTGAAAAATACCACTGAATATTCCTCTTGAAAAATACAACTGAATATTCCTCTTGACAAATACCACTAAATATTCCTCTTGAAAAACACCACTGAATATTCCTCTTGAAAAATACCACTGAATATTCCACTTCAAAAATACCACTGAATATTCCTCTTAAAAAATATTACTGAATATTCCTCTTGAAAAATACCACTGAATATTCCTATTGAAAAATACAACTGAATATTCCTCTTGAAAAATACCACTAAATATTCCTCTTGAAAAATACAATTTTATATTGCTTTTAAAAATACCTCTGATTTTTTTTCTTGAAAAATGCCACCGAATATTCATCTTGACAAATACCACTGAATATTCCTCTTGAAAAATACAACTGAATATTCCTCTTGAAAAATACCACTGAATATTCCTCTTGAAAAATACAACTGAATATTCTACTTGAAAAATACTATTGAATATTCGTCTTGCAAAATACCACTGAATATTCTTCTTGAAAAATACCACTGAATATTCCTCTTGAAATATTCCACTGAATATTATTCTTGAAAAATACCACTGAATATTCCACATGAAAAATACCACTGAATAGCCCTCTTGAAAAATACCATTGAATATTACTCTTGAAAAATACCACTGAATATTTCTCTTGAAAAATACCACTGAATATTCCTCTTGAAAAATACTACTGAATATTCCTCTTGAAAAATACCACTGAATATTCCTATTGAAAAATACCAGTGAATATTCCTCTTGAAAAATACCACTGAATATTCCTCTTGAAAAATACCACTAAATATTCCACTTGAAAAATGCCACTGAACATTCCTCTTGAAAAATACTACTGAATATTTCTCTTGAAAAATACAATTGAATATTGGTTTTGAAAAATACCTCTGATCATTCCTCTTGAAAAATTCCACCGAATTTTCCTCTTGAAAAATACCACTGAATATTCCTCTTGAAAAATACTACTGAATATTCCTCTTGAAAAATACCACTGATAATTCCTCTTGAAAATTACAACTGAATATTCCTCTTGAAAAATACCACTAAATATTCCTCTTGAAAAATACCACTGAATAATCCTCTAGAAAAATACCGCTGAATATTCCACTTGAAAAATACCACTGAATATTCCTCTTGAAAAATACCACTGAATATTCCTCTTGAAAAATACAATTGTATATTGCTTTTGAAAAATACCTCTGATTATTCCTCTTGAAAAATACCACCGAATATTCCTCTTGAAAAATACCATTGAATATTCCTCTTGAAAAATACCACTGAATATTCCTCTTGAAAAATACCACTGAATATTCCTCTTAAAAAATACAACTGAATATTCCACTTGAAAAATACCACTGAATATTCCTCTTGAAAAATACCACTGAATATTCCTCTTGAAAAATGCCACTAAATATTTCACTTGAAAAATACCACTGAATATTCTTCTTGAAAAATACCACAGAATATTCCTCTTGAAAAATACCACTGAATATTCCGCTTGAAAAATACTATTGAATATTCCTCTTGCAAAATACCACTGAATATTCCTCTTGAAAAATACCACTGAATATTCCTCATGAAAAATACCACTGAATATTCCTCTTGCACAATACCACTGAATATTCTTCTTGAAAAATACCACTGAATATTCCTCATGAAAAATACCACTGAATATTCCTCTTGAAAAATACCACTGAATATTCCACTTGAAAAATACCACTGAATATTCCTCTCGAAAAATACAACTGAATATTCCTCTTGAAAAATACCACCGAATATTCCTCTTGAAAAATACCACTGAATATTCCTCTTGAAAAATACCACTGAATATTCCTCTTGAAAAATACCACTGATAATTCCTCTTGAAAATTACACCTGAATATTCCTCTTGAAAAATACCACTAAATATTCCTCTTGAAAAATACCACTGAATCTTCCTCTAGAAAAATACCGCTGAATATTCCACTTGAAAAATACCACTGAATATTCCTCTTGAAAAATACCACTGAATATTCCTCTTGAAAAATACAATTGTATATTGCTTTTGAAAAATACCTCTGATTATTCCTCTTGAAAAATACCACCGAATATTCCTCTTGAAAAATACCATTGAATATTCCTCTTGAAAAATACAACTGAATATTCCTCTTGAAAAATACCACTGAATATTCCTCTTGAAAAATATTACTGAATATTCCTCTTGAAAAATATCACTGAATATTCGTCCTGCAAAATACCACTGAATATTCTTCTTGAAAAATACCACTTAATATTCCCCTTGAAATATTCCACTGAATATTCCTCTTGAAAAATACCACTGAATATTCCACATGAAAAAAAACCACTGAATAGTCCTCTTGAAAAATACCACTGAATATTCCTATTGAAAAATACCACTGAATATTCCTCTTGAAAAATACCACTGAATATTCCTCTTGAAAAATACCACTGAATATTCCACTTGAAAAATTCCACTGAATATTCCTCTTGAAAAATACTACTGAATATTACTCTTGCAAAATAGCACTGAATATTTCTCTTGAAAAATACCACTGAATATTCCACTTGAAAAATACCACTGAATATTCCTCTTGAAAAATACCACTGAATAATCCTCTTGAAAAATACCACTGGATATTCCACTTGAAAAATACCACTGAATATTCCTCTTGAAAAATACCACTGAATATTCCACTTGAAAAATTCCACTGAATATTCCTCTTGAAAAATACTACTGAATATTACTCTTGAAAAATAGCACTGAATATTGCTCTTGAAAAATACCACTGAATATTCCACTTGAAATATACCACTGAATTTTCCTCTTGAAAAATACCACTGAATAATCCTCTTGAAAAATACCACTGGATATTCCACTTGAAAAATACCACTGAATATTCCTCTTCAAAAATACAGCTGAATATTTCTCTTGAAAAATACCACTGAATATTCCTCTTGAAAAATACCACTGAATATTCCTCTTGAAAAATACCACTGATAATTCCTCTTGAAAATTACACCTGAATATTCCTCTTGAAAAATACCACTAAATATTCCTCTTGAAAAATACCACTGAATCTTCCTCTAGAAAAATACCGCTGAATATTCCACTTGAAAAATACCACTGAATATTCCTCTTGAAAAATACCACTGAATATTCCTCTTGAAAAATACAATTGTATATTGCTTTTGAAAAATACCTCTGATTATTCCTCTTGAAAAATACCACCGAATATTCCTCTTGAAAAATACCATTGAATATTCCTCTTGAAAAATACAACTGAATATTCCTCTTGAAAAATACCACTGAATATTCCTCTTGAAAAATATTACTGAATATTCCTCTTGAAAAATATCACTGAATATTCGTCCTGCAAAATACCACTGAATATTCTTCTTGAAAAATACCACTTAATATTCCCCTTGAAATATTCCACTGAATATTCCTCTTGAAAAATACCACTGAATATTCCACATGAAAAAAAACCACTGAATAGTCCTCTTGAAAAATACCACTGAATATTCCTATTGAAAAATACCACTGAATATTCCTCTTGAAAAATACCACTGAATATTCCTCTTGAAAAATACCACTGAATATTCCACTTGAAAAATTCCACTGAATATTCCTCTTGCAAAATACTACTGAATATTACTCTTGTTAAATAGCACTGAATATTTCTCTTGAAAAATACCACTGAATATTCCACTTGAAAAATACCACTGAATATTCCTCTTGAAAAATACCACTGAATAATCCTCTTGAAAAATACCACTGGATATTCCACTTGAAAAATACCACTGAATATTCCTCTTGAAAAATACCACTGAATATTCCACTTGAAAAATTCCACTGAATATTCCTCTTGAAAAATACTACTGAATATTACTCTTGAAAAATAGCACTGAATATTGCTCTTGAAAAATACCACTGAATATTCCACTTGAAATATACCACTGAATTTTCCTCTTGAAAAATACCACTGAATAATCCTCTTGAAAAATACCACTGGATATTCCACTTGAAAAATACCACTGAATATTCCTCTTCAAAAATACAGCTGAATATTTCTCTTGAAAAATACAATTGAATATTGCTTTTGAAAAATACCTCTGATCATTCCTCTTGAAAAATACCACCAAACATTCCTCTTGAAAAATACCACTAAATATTCCTCTTGAAAAATACCACTGAATATTCCTCTTGAAAAATACCACTGAATATTCCTCTTGAAAATTACAACTGAATATTCCTCTTGAAAAATACCACTGAATATTCCTCTTGAAAAATACCACTGAATAATCCTCTTGAAAAATACCACTGGATATTCCACTTGAAAAATACCACTGAATATTCCTCTTGAAAAATACCACTGAATATTCCTCTTGAAAAATATATTTGTATATTGCTTTTGAAAAATACCTCTGATTATTCCTCTTGAAAAATACCACCGAATATTCCTCTTGAAAAATACCACTCAATATTCCTCTTGAAAAATACCACTGAATATTCCTCTTGAAAAATACCACTGAATATTCCTCTTGCAAAATACAACTGAATATTCCTCTTGAAAAATACCACTGAATATTCCTCTTGAAAAATACTATTGAATATTCCTCTTGCAAAATACCACTGAATATTCTTCTTGAAAAATACCACTGAATATTCCTCATGAAAAATACCACTGAATATTCCTCTTGAAAAATACCACTGAATATTCCACTTGAAAAATACCACTGAATATTCCTCTTGAAAAATACAACTGAATATTCCTCTTGAAAAATACCACTGAATATTCCTCTTGAAAAATACCACTGAATATTCCTCTTGAAAAATACAACTGAATATTCCTCTTGAAATATACCACTAAATATTCCTCTTGAAAAATACCACTGAATATTCCTCTTGAAAAATACCACTGAATATTCCACTTGAAAAATACCACTGAATATTCCTCTTAAAAAATATTACTGAATATTCCTCTTGAAAAATACCTCTGATTTTTTTTCTTGAAAAATACCACCGAATATTCCTCTTGACAAATACCACTGAATATTCCTCTTGAAAAATACAACTGAATATTCCTCTTGAAAAATACCACTGAATATCTCTCTTGAAAAATACCACTGAATATTCTACTTGAAAAATACTATTGAATATTCGTCTTGCAAAATACCACTGAAAATTCTTCTTGAAAAATACCACTGAATATTCCTCTTGAAATATTCCACTGAATATTCCTCTTGAAAAATACCACTGAATATTCCACATGAAAAATACCACTGAATAGCCCTCTTGAAAAATACCATTGAATATTACTCTTGAAAAATACCACTGAATATTTCTCTTGAAAAATACCACTGAATATTCCTCTTGAAAAATGCCACTGAATATTCCTCTTGAAAAATACTACTGAATATTTCTCTTGAAAAATACAATTGAATATTGCTTTTGAAAAATACCTCTGATCATTCCTCTTGAAAAATACCACCGAATATTCATCTTAAAAAATACCACTGAATATTCCTCTTGAAAAATACCACTGAATATTCCTCTTGAAAAATACCACTGAATATTCCTCTTGAAAATTACAATTGTATATTGCTTTTGAAAAATACCTCTGATTATTCCTCTTGAAAAATACCACCGAATATTCCTCTTGAAAAATACCATTGAATATTCCTCTTGAAAAATACCACTGAATATTCCTCTTGAAAAATACCACTGAATATTCCTCTTAAAAAATACAACTGAATATTCCACTTGAAAAATACCACTAAATATTCCTCTTGAAAAATACCACTGAATATTCCTCTCGAAAAATACCACTAAATATTTCACTTGAAAAATACCACTGAATATTCTTCTTGAAAAATACCACTGAATATTCCTCTTGAAAAATACCACTGAATATTCCGCTTGAAAAATACTATTGAATATTCCTCTTGCAAAATACCACTGAATATTCTTCTTGAAAAATACCACTGAATATTCCTCATGAAAAATACCACTGAATATTCCTCTTGAAAAATACCACTGAATATTCCACTTGAAAAATACCACTGAATATTCCTCTTGAAAAATACAACTGAATATTCCTCTTGAAAAATACCAGTGAATATTCCTCTTGAAAAATACCACTGAATATTCCTCTTGAAAAATACCACTGAATATTCCACTTGAAAAATACCACTGAATATTCCTCTTAAAAAATATTACTGAATATTCCTCTTAAAAAATATCACTGAATATTCGTCTTGCAAAACACCACTGAATATTCTTCTTGAAAAATACCACTTAATATTCCTCTTGAAATATACCACTGAATATTCCTCTTGAAAAATACCACTGAATATTTCACATGAAAAATACCACTGAATAGTCCTCTTGAAAAATACCATTGAATATTACTCTTGAAAAATACCATTGAATATTTCTCTTGAAAAATACCACTGAATATTCCTCTTGAAAAATACTACTGAATATTCCTCTTGAAAAATACCACTGAATATTCCTATTGAAAAATACCACTGAATATTCCTCTTGAAAAATACCACTGAATATTCCTCTTGAAATATTCCACTGAATATTCCTCTTGAAAAATACCACTGAATATTCCACATGAAAAATACCACTGAATAGCCCTCTTGAAAAATACCATTGAATATTACTCTTGAAAAATACCACTGAATATTTCTCTTGAAAAATACCACTGAATATTCCTCTTGAAAAATGCCACTGAATATTCCTCTTGAAAAATACTACTGAATATTTCTCTTGAAAAATACAATTGAATATTGCTTTTGAAAAATACCTCTGATCATTCCTCTTGAAAAATACCACCGAATATTCATCTTAAAAAATACCACTGAATATTCCTCTTGAAAAATACCACTGAATATTCCTCTTGAAAAATACCACTGAATATTCCTCTTGAAAATTACAATTGTATATTGCTTTTGAAAAATACCTCTGATTATTCCTCTTGAAAAATACCACCGAATATTCCTCTTGAAAAATACCATTGAATATTCCTCTTGAAAAATACCACTGAATATTCCTCTTGAAAAATACCACTGAATATTCCTCTTAAAAAATACAACTGAATATTCCACTTGAAAAATACCACTAAATATTCCTCTTGAAAAATACCACTGAATATTCCTCTCGAAAAATACCACTAAATATTTCACTTGAAAAATACCACTGAATATTCTTCTTGAAAAATACCACTGAATATTCCTCTTGAAAAATACCACTGAATATTCCGCTTGAAAAATACTATTGAATATTCCTCTTGCAAAATACCACTGAATATTCTTCTTGAAAAATACCACTGAATATTCCTCATGAAAAATACCACTGAATATTCCTCTTGAAAAATACCACTGAATATTCCACTTGAAAAATACCACTGAATATTCCTCTTGAAAAATACAACTGAATATTCCTCTTGAAAAATACCAGTGAATATTCCTCTTGAAAAATACCACTGAATATTCCTCTTGAAAAATACCACTGAATATTCCACTTGAAAAATACCACTGAATATTCCTCTTAAAAAATATTACTGAATATTCCTCTTAAAAAATATCACTGAATATTCGTCTTGCAAAACACCACTGAATATTCTTCTTGAAAAATACCACTTAATATTCCTCTTGAAATATACCACTGAATATTCCTCTTGAAAAATACCACTGAATATTTCACATGAAAAATACCACTGAATAGTCCTCTTGAAAAATACCATTGAATATTACTCTTGAAAAATACCATTGAATATTTCTCTTGAAAAATACCACTGAATATTCCTCTTGAAAAATACTACTGAATATTCCTCTTGAAAAATACCACTGAATATTCCTATTGAAAAATACCACTGAATATTCCTCTTGAAAAATACCACTGAATATTCCTCTTGAAATATTCCACTGAATATTCCTCTTGAAAAATACCACTGAATATTCCACATGAAAAATACCACTGAATAGCCCTCTTGAAAAATACCATTGAATATTACTCTTGAAAAATACCACTGAATATTTCTCTTGAAAAATACCACTGAATATTCCTCTTGAAAAATGCCACTGAATATTCCTCTTGAAAAATACTACTGAATATTCCTCTTGAAAAATACCACTGAATATTCCTATTGAAAAATACCACTGAATATTCCTCTTGAAAAATACCACTGAATATTCCTCTTGAAATATTCCACTGAATATTCCTCTTGAAAAATACCACTGAATATTCCACATGAAAAATACCACTGAATAGCCCTCTTGAAAAATACCATTGAATATTACTCTTGAAAAATACCACTGAATATTTCTCTTGAAAAATACCACTGAATATTCCTCTTGAAAAATGCCACTGAATATTCCTCTTGAAAAATACTACTGAATATTCCTCTTAAAAAATATCACTGAATATTCGTCTTGCAAAACACCACTGAATATTCTTCTTGAAAAATACCACTTAATATTCCTCTTGAAATATACCACTGAATATTCCTCTTGAAAAATACCACTGAATATTCCTCTTGAAAAATACCACTAAATATTCCACTTGAAAAATGCTACTGAATATTCCTCTTCAAAAATACAGCTGAATATTTCTCTTGAAAAATACAATTGAATATTGCTTTTGAAAAATACCTCTGATCATTCCTCTTGAAAAATACCACCAAACATTCCTCTTGAAAAATACCACTAAATATTCCTCTTGAAAAATACCACTGAATATTCCTCTTGAAAAATACCACTGAATATTCCTCTTGAAAATTACAACTGAATATTCCTCTTGAAAAATACCACTGAATATTCCTCTTGAAAAATACCACTGAATAATCCTCTTGAAAAATACCACTGGATATTCCACTTGAAAAATACCACTGAATATTCCTCTTGAAAAATACCACTGAATATTCCTCTTGAAAAATACCACTGAATAATCCTCTTGAAAAATACCACTGGATATTCCACTTGAAAAATACCACTCAATATTCCTCTTGAAAAATACCACTGAATATTCCTCTTGAAAAATACCACTGAATATTCCTCTTGTAAAATACAACTGAATATTCCTCTTGAAAAATACAATTGAATATTCCTCTTGCAAAATACCACTGAATATTCTTCTTGAAAAATACCACTGAATATTCCTCATGAAAAATACCACTGAATATTCTTCTTGAAAAATACCACTGAATATTCCACTTGAAAAATACCACTGAATATTCCTCTTGAAAAATACAACTGAATATTCCTCTTGAAAAATACCACTGAATATTCCTCTTGAAAAATACCACTGAATATTCCTCTTGAAAAATACAACTGAATATTCCTCTTGAAAAATACCACTAAATATTCCTCTTGAAAAATACCACTGAATATTCCTCTTGAAAAATACCACTGAATATTCCACTTGAAAAATACCACTGAATATTCCTCTTAAAAAATATTACTGAATATTCCTCTTGAAAAATACCACTGAATATTCCTATTGAAGAATACAACTGAATATTCCTCTTGAAAAATACCACTAAATATTCTTCTTGAAAAATACAATTTTATATTGCTTTTGAAAAATACCTCTGATTTTTTTTCTTGAAAAATACCACCGAATATTCCTCTTGACAAATACCACTGAATATTCCTCTTGAAAAATACAACTGAATATTCCTCTTGAAAAATACCACTGAATATCCCTCTTGAAAAATACCACTGAATATTCTACTTGAAAAATACTATTGAATATTCGTCTTGCAAAATACCACTGAATATTCTTCTTGAAAAATACCACTGAATATTCCTCTTGAAATATTCCACTGAATATTCCTCTTGAAAAATACTATTGAATATTCCTCTTGCAAAATACCACTGAATATCCTTCTTGAAAAATACCACTGAATATTCCTCATGAAAAATACGACTGAATATTCCTCTTGAAAAATACCACTGAACATTCCACTTGAAAAATACCACTGAATATTCCTCTTGAAAAATACAACTGAATATTCCTCTTGAAAAATACCAGTGAATACTCCTCTTGAAAAATACCACTGAATATTCCTCTTGAAAAATACCACTGAATATTCCACTTGAAAAATACCACTGAATATTCCTCTTAAAAAATATTACTGATAATTCCTCTTAAAAAATATCACTGAATATTCGTCTTGCAAAACACCACTGAATATTCTTCTTTAAAAATACCACTTAATATTCCTCTTGAAATATTCCACTGAATATTCCTCTTGAAAAATACCACTGAATATTCCACATGAAAAATACCACTGAATAGTCCTCTTGAAAAATACCATTGAATATTACTCTTGAAAAATACCATTGAATATTTCTCTTGAAAAATACCACTGAATATTCCTCTTGAAAAATACTACTGAATATTCCTCTTGAAAAATACCACTGAATATTCCTATTGAAAAATACCACTGAATATTCCTCTTGAAAAATACCACTGAATATTCCTCTTGAAAAAGACCACTAAATATTCCACTTGAAAAATGCCACTGAATATTCCTCTTCAAAAATACAGCTGAATATTTCTCTTGAAAAATACAATTGAATATTGCTTTTGAAAAATACCTCTGATCATTCCTCTTGAAAATAACAACTGAATATTCCTCTTGAAAAATACCACTGAATATTCCTCTTGAAAAATACTACTGAATAATCCTCTTGAAAAATACCACTGGATATTCCACTTGAAAAATACCACTGAATAATCGTCTTGAAAAATACCACTGAATATTCCTCTTGAAAAATACATTTGTATATTGCTTTTGAAAAATACCTCTGATTATTCCTCTTGAAAAATACCACCGAATATTCCTCTTGAAAAATACCACTCAATATTCCTCTTGAAAAATACCACTGAATATTCCTCTTGAAAAATACCACTGAATATTCCTCTTGCAAATTACAACTGAATATTCTTCTTGAAAAATACCACTGAATATTCCTCTTGAAAAATACTATTGAATATTCCTCTTGCAAAATACCACTGAATATTCTTCTTGAAAAATACCACTGAATATTCCTCATGAAAAATACCACTGAATATTCCACTTGAAAAATACCACTGAATATTCCACTTGAAAAATACCACTGAATATTCCTCTTGAAAAATACAACTGAATATTCCTCTTGAAAAATACCACTGAATATTCCTCTTGAAAAATACCACTGAATATTCCTCTTGAAAAATACAACTGAATATTCCTCTTGAAAAATACCACTAAATATTGCTCTTGAAAAATACCACTGAATATTCCTCTTGAAAAATACCACTGAATATTCCACTTGAAAAATACCACTGAATATTCCTCTTAAAAATTATTACTGAATATTCCTCTTGAAAAATACCACTGAATATTTCTATTGAAGAATACAACTGAATATTCCTCTTGAAAAATACCACTAAATATTCCTCTTGAAAAATACAATTTTATATTGCTTTTGAAAAATACCTCTGATTTTTTTTCTTGAAAAATACCACCGAATATTCCTCTTGACAAATACCACTGAATATTCCTCTTGAAAAATACAACTGAATATTCCTCTTGAAAAATACCACTGAATATCCCTCTTGAAAAATACCACTGAATATTCTACTTGAAAAATACTATTGAATATTCGTCTTGCAAAATACCACTGAATATTCTTCTTGAAAAATACCACTGAATATTCCTCTTGAAATATTCCACTGAATATTCCTCTTGAAAAATACCACTGAATATTCCACAAGAAAAATACCACTGAATAGCACTCTTGAAAAATACCATTGAATATTACTCTTGAAAAATACCACTGAATATTTCTCTTGAAAAATACCACTGAATATTCCTCTTGAAAAATGCCACTGAATATTCCTCTTGAAAAATACTACTGAATATTTCTCTTGAAAAATACAATTGAATATTGCTTTTGAAAAATACCTCTGATCATTCCTCTTGAAAAATACCACCCAATATTCCTCTTGAAAAATACCACTGAATATTCCTCTTGAAAAATACCACTGAATATTCCTCTTGAAAAATACCACTGAAAATTCCTCTTGAAAATTACAATTGTATATTGCTTTTGAAAAATACCTCTGATTATTCCTCTTGAAAAATACCACCGAATTTTCCTCTTGAAAAATACCATTGAATATTCCTCTTGAAAAATACCACTGAATATTCCTCTTGAAAAATACCACTGAATATTCCTCTTAAAAAATACAACTGAATATTCCACTTGAAAAATACCACTGAATATTCCTCTTGAAAAATACCACTGAATATTCCTCTTGAAAAATACCACTAAATATTTCACTTGAAAAATACCACTGAATATTCTTCTTGAAAAATACCACTGAATATTCCTCATGAAAAATACCACTGAATATTCCTCTTGAAAAATACCACTGAATATTCCTCTTGAAATATTCCACTGAATATTCCTCTTGAAAAATACCACTGAATATTCCACATGAAAAATACCACTGAATAGCACTCTTGAAAAATACCATTGAATATTACTCTTGAAAAATACCACTGAATATTTCTCTTGAAAAATACCACTGAATATTCCTCTTGAAAAATGCCACTGAATATTCCTCTTGAAAAATACCACTAAATATTTCACTTGAAAAATACCACTGAATATTCTTCTTGAAAAATACCACTGAATATTCCTCATGAAAAATACCACTGAATATTCCTCTTGAAAAATACCACTGAATATTCCTCTTGAAATATTCCACTGAATATTCCTCTTGAAAAATACCACTGAATATTCCACATGAAAAATACCACTGAATAGCACTCTTGAAAAATACCATTGAATATTACTCTTGAAAAATACCACTGAATATTTCTCTTGAAAAATACCACTGAATATTCCTCTTGAAAAATGCCACTGAATATTCCTCTTGAAAAATACTACTGAATATTTCTCTTGAAAAATACAATTGAATATTGCTTTTGAAAAATACCTCTGATCATTCCTCTTGAAAAATACCACCCAATATTCCTCTTGAGAAATACCACTGAATATTCCTCTTGAAAAATACCACTGAATATTCCTCTTGAAAAATACCACTGAATATTCCTCTTGAAAATTACAATTGTATATTGCTTTTGAAAAATACCTCTGATTATTCCTCTTGAAAAATACCACCGAATATTCCTCTTGAAAAATACCATTGAATATTCCTCTTGAAAAATACCACTGAATATTCCTCTTGAAAAATACCACTGAATATTCCTCTTAAAAAATACAACTGAATATTCCACTTGAAAAATACCACTGAATATTCCTCTTGAAAAATACCACTGAATATTCCTCTTGAAAAATACCACTAAATATTTCACTTGAAAAATACCACTGAATATTCTTCTTGAAAAATACCACTGAATATTCCTCATGAAAAATACCACTGAATATTCCTCTTGAAAAATACTACTGAATATTTCTCTTGAAAAATACAATTGAATATTGCTTTTGAAAAATACCTCTGATCATTCCTCTTGAAAAATACCACCCAATATTCCTCTTGAAAAATACCACTGAATATTCCTCTTGAAAAATACCACTGAATATTCCTCTTGAAAAATACCACTGAATATTCCTCTTGAAATATTCCACTGAATATTCCTCTTGAAAAATACCACTGAATATTCCACATGAAAAATACCACTGAATAGCACTCTTGAAAAATACCATTGAATATTACTCTTGAAAAATACCACTGAATATTTCTCTTGAAAAATACCACTGAATATTCCTCTTGAAAAATGCCACTGAATATTCCTCTTGAAAAATACTACTGAATATTTCTCTTGAAAAATACAATTGAATATTGCTTTTGAAAAATACCTCTGATCATTCCTCTTGAAAAATACCACCCAATATTCCTCTTGAAAAATACCACTGAATATTCCTCTTGAAAAATACCACTGAATATTCCTCTTGAAAAATACCACTGAATATTCCTCTTGAAAATTACAATTGTATATTGCTTTTGAAAAATACCTCTGATTATTCCTCTTGAAAAATACCACCGAATATTCCTCTTGAAAAATACCATTGAATATTCCTCTTGAAAAATACCACTGAATATTCCTCTTGAAAAATACCACTGAATATTCCTCTTAAAAAATACAACTGAATATTCCACTTGAAAAATACCACTGAATATTCCTCTTGAAAAATACCACTGAATATTCCTCTTGAAAAATACCACTAAATATTTCACTTGAAAAATACCACTGAATATTCTTCTTGAAAAATACCACTGAATATTCCTCATGAAAAATACCACTGAATATTCCTCTTGAAAAATACCACCGAATATTCCACTTGAAAAATACCACTGAATATTCCTCTTGAAAAATACAACTGAATATTCCTCTTGAAAAATACCAGTGAATATCCCTCTTGAAAAATACCACTAAATATTTCACTTGAAAAATACCACTGAATATTCTTCTTGAAAAATACCACTGAATATTCCTCATGAAAAATACCACTGAATATTCCTCTTGAAAAATACCACTGAATATTCCTCTTGAAATATTCCACTGAATATTCCTCTTGAAAAATACCACTGAATATTCCACATGAAAAATACCACTGAATAGCACTCTTGAAAAATACCATTGAATATTACTCTTGAAAAATACCACTGAATATTTCTCTTGAAAAATACCACTGAATATTCCTCTTGAAAAATGCCACTGAATATTCCTCTTGAAAAATACTACTGAATATTTCTCTTGAAAAATACAATTGAATATTGCTTTTGAAAAATACCTCTGATCATTCCTCTTGAAAAATACCACTCAATATTCCTCTTGAAAAATACCACTGAATATTCCTCTTGAAAAATACCACTGAATATTCCTCTTGAAAAATACCACTGAATATTCCTCTTGAAAATTACAATTGTATATTGCTTTTGAAAAATACCTCTGATTATTCCTCTTGAAAAATACCACCGAATATTCCTCTTGAAAAATACCATTGAATATTCCTCTTGAAAAATACCACTGAATATTCCTCTTGAAAAATACCACTGAATATTCCTCTTAAAAAATACAACTGAATATTCCACTTGAAAAATACCACTGAATATTCCTCTTGAAAAATACCACTGAATATTCCTCTTGAAAAATACCACTAAATATTTCACTTGAAAAATACCACTGAATATTCTTCTTGAAAAATACCACTGAATATTCCTCATGAAAAATACCACTGAATATTCCTCTTGAAAAATACCACTGAATATTCTTCTTGAAAAATACCACTGAATATTCCTCATGAAAAATACCACTGAATATTCCTCTTGAAAAATACCACTGAATATTCCTCTTGAAATATTCCACTGAATATTCCTCTTGAAAAATACCACTGAATATTCCACATGAAAAATACCACTGAATAGCACTCTTGAAAAATACCATTGAATATTACTCTTGAAAAATACCACTGAATATTTCTCTTGAAAAATACCACTGAATATTCCTCTTGAAAAATGCCACTGAATATTCCTCTTGAAAAATACTACTGAATATTTCTCTTGAAAAATACAATTGAATATTGCTTTTGAAAAATACCTCTGATCATTCCTCTTGAAAAATACCACCCAATATTCCTCTTGAAAAATACCACTGAATATTCCTCTTGAAAAATACCACTGAATATTCCTCTTGAAAAATACCACTGAATATTCCTCTTGAAAATTACAATTGTATATTGCTTTTGAAAAATACCTCTGATTATTCCTCTTGAAAAATACCACCGAATATTCCTCTTGAAAAATACCATTGAATATTCCTCTTGAAAAATACCACTGAATATTCCTCTTGAAAAATACCACTGAATATTCCTCTTAAAAAATACAACTGAATATTCCACTTGAAAAATACCACTGAATATTCCTCTTGAAAAATACCACTGAATATTTCTCTTGAAAAATACCACTAAATATTTCACTTGAAAAATACCACTGAATATTCTTCTTGAAAAATACCACTGAATATTCCTCATGAAAAATACCACTGAATATTCCTCTTGAAAAATACCACTGAATATTCCTCTTGAAATATTCCACTGAATATTCCTCTTGAAAAATACCACTGAATATTCCACATGAAAAATACCACTGAATAGCACTCTTGAAAAATACCATTGAATATTACTCTTGAAAAATACCACTGAATATTTCTCTTGAAAAATACCACTGAATATTCCTCTTGAAAAATGCCACTGAATATTCCTCTTGAAAAATACTACTGAATATTTCTCTTGAAAAATACAATTGAATATTGCTTTTGAAAAATACCTCTGATCATTCCTCTTGAAAAATACCACCCAATATTCCTCTTGAAAAATACCACTGAATATTCCTCTTGAAAAATACCACTGAATATTCCTCTTGAAAAATACCACTGAATATTCCTCTTGAAAATTACAATTGTATATTGCTTTTGAAAAATACCTCTGATTATTCCTCTTGAAAAATACCATCGAATATTCCTCTTGAAAAATACCATTGAATATTCCTCTTGAAAAATACCACTGAATATTCCTCTTGAAAAATACCACTGAATATTCCTCTTAAAAAATACAACTGAATATTCCACTTGAAAAATACCACTGAATATTCCTCTTGAAAAATACCACTGAATATTCCTCTTGAAAAATACCACTAAATATTTCACTTGAAAAATACCACTGAATATTCTTCTTGAAAAATACCACTGAATATTCCTCATGAAAAATACCACTGAATATTCCTCTTGAAAAATACCACCGAATATTCCACTTGAAAAATACCACTGAATATTCCTCTTGAAAAATACAACTGAATATTCCTCTTGAAAAATACCAGTGAATATCCATCTTGAAAAATACCACTAAATATTTCACTTGAAAAATACCACTGAATATTCTTCTTGAAAAATACCACTGAATATTCCTCATGAAAAATACCACTGAATATTCCTCTTGAAAAATACCACTGAATATTCCTCTTGAAATATTCCACTGAATATTCCTCTTGAAAAATACCACTGAATATTCCACATGAAAAATACCACTGAATAGCACTCTTGAAAAATACCATTGAATATTACTCTTGTAAAATACCACTGAATATTTCTCTTGAAAAATACCACTGAATATTCCTCTTGAAAAATGCCACTGAATATTCCTCTTGAAAAATACTACTGAATATTTCTCTTGAAAAATACAATTGAATATTGCTTTTGAAAAATACCTCTGATCATTCCTCTTGAAAAATACCACTCAATATTCCTCTTGAAAAATACCACTGAATATTCCTCTTGAAAAATACCACTGAATATTCCTCTTGAAAAATACCACTGAATATTCCTCTTGAAAATTACAATTGTATACTGCTTTTGAAAAATACCTCTGATTATTCCTCTTGAAAAATACCACCGAATATTCCTCTTGAAAAATACCATTGAATATTCCTCTTGAAAAATACCACTGAATATTCCTCTTGAAAAATACCACTGAATATTCCTCTTAAAAAATACAACTGAATATTCCACTTGAAAAATACCACTGAATATTCCTCTTGAAAAATACCACTGAATATTCCTCTTGAAAAATACCACTAAATATTTCACTTGAAAAATACCACTGAATATTCTTCTTGAAAAATACCACTGAATATTCCTCATGAAAAATACCACTGAATATTCCTCTTGAAAAATACCACCGAATATTCCACTTGAAAAATACCACTGAATATTGCTCTTGAAAAATACAACTGAATATTCCTCTTGAAAAATACCAGTGAATATCCCTCTTGAAAAATACCACTGAATATTCCTCTTGAAAAATACCACTAAATATTTCACTTGAAAAATACCACTGAATATTCTTCTTGAAAAATACCACTGAATATTCCTCATGAAAAATACCACTGAATATTCCTCTTGAAAAATACCACTGAATATTCCTCTTGAAATATTCCACTGAATATTCCTCTTGAAAAATACCACTGAATATTCCTCTTGAAAATTACAATTGTATATTGCTTTTGAAAAATACATCTGATTATTCCTCTTGAAAAATACCACCGAATATTCCTCTTGAAAAATACCATTGAATATTCCTCTTGAAAAATACCACTGAATATTCCTCTTGAAAAATACCACTGAATATTCCTCTTAAAAAATACAACTGAATATTCCACTTGAAAAATACCACTGAATATTCCTCTTGAAAAATACTATTGAATATTCCTCTTGCAAAATACCACTGAATATTCTTCTTGAAAAATACCACTGAATATTCCTCATGAAAAATACCACTGAATATTCCACTTGAAAAATACCACTGAATATTCCACTTGAAAAATACCACTGAATATTCCTCTTGAAAAATACAACTGAATATTCCTCTTGAAAAATATTACTGAATATTCCTCTTGAAAAATACCACTGAATATTCCTCTTGAAAAATACAACTGAATATTCCTCTTCAAAAATACCACTAAATATTGCTCTTGAAAAATACCACTGAATATTCCTCTTGAAAAATACCACTGAATATTCCACTTGAAAAATACCACTGAATATTCCTCTTAAAAAATATTACTGAATATTCCTCTTGAAAAATACCACTGAATATTCCTATTGAAGAATACAACTGAATATTCGTCTTGAAAAATACCACTAAATATTCCTCTTGAAAAATACAATTTTATATTGCTTTTGAAAAATACCTCTGATTTTTTTTCTTGAAAAATACCACCGAATATTCCTCTTGACAAATACCACTGAATATTCCTCTTGAAAAATACAACTGAATATTCCTCTTGAAAAATACCACTGAATATCCCTCTTGAAAAATACCACTGAATATTCTACTTGAAAAATACTATTGAATATTCGTCTTGCAAAATACCACTGAATATTCTTCTTGAAAAATACCACTGAATATTCCTCTTGAAATATTCCACTGAATATTCCTCTTGAAAAATACCACTGAATATTCCACATGAAAAATACCACTGAATAGCACTCTTGAAAAATACCATTGAATATTACTCTTGAAAAATACCACTGAATATTTCTCTTGAAAAATACCACTGAATATTCCTCTTGAAAAATGCCACTGAATATTCCTCTTGAAAAATACTACTGAATATTTCTCTTGAAAAATACAATTGAATATTGCTTTTGAAAAATACCTCTGATCATTCCTCTTGAAAAATACCACCCAATATTCCTCTTGAAAAATACCACTGAATAATCCTCTTGAAAAATACCACTGAATATTCCTCTTGAAAAATACCACTGAATATTCCTCTTGAAAATTACAATTGTATATTGCTTTTGAAAAATACCTCTGATTATTCCTCTTGAAAAATACCACCGAATATTCCTCTTGAAAAATACCATTGAATATTCCTCTTGAAAAATACCACTGAATATTCCTCTTGAAAAATACCACTGAATATTCCTCTTAAAAAATACAACTGAATATTCCACTTGAAAAATACCACTGAATATTCCTCTTGAAAAATACCACTGAATATTCCTCTTGAAAAATACCACTGAATATTCCTCTTGAAATATTCCACTGAATATTCCTCTTGAAAAATACCACTGAATATTCCACATGAAAAATACCACTGAATAGCACTCTTGAAAAATACCATTGAATATTACTCTTGAAAAATACCACTGAATATTTCTCTTGAAAAATACCACTGAATATTCCTCTTGAAAAATGCCACTGAATATTCCTCTTGAAAAATACTACTGAATATTTCTCTTGAAAAATACAATTGAATATTGCTTTTGAAAAATACCTCTGATCATTCCTCTTGAAAAATACCACCCAATATTCCTCTTGAAAAATACCACTGAATATTCCTCTTGAAAAATACCACTGAATATTCCTCTTGAAAAATACCACTGAATATTCCTCTTGAAAATTACAATTGTATATTGCTTTTGAAAAATACCTCTGATTATTCCTCTTGAAAAATACCACCGAATATTCCTCTTGAAAAATACCATTGAATATTCCTCTTGAAAAATACCACTGAATATTCTTCTTGAAAAATACCACTGATTATTCCTCATGAAAAATACCACTGAATATTCCTCTTGAAAAATACCACTGAATATTCCTCTTGAAATATTCCACTGAATATTCCTCTTGAAAAATACCACTGAATATTCCACATGAAAAATACCACTGAATAGCACTCTTGAAAAATACCATTGAATATTACTCTTGAAAAATACCACTGAATATTTCTCTTGAAAAATACCACTGAATATTCCTCTTGAAAAATGCCACTGTATATTCCTCTTGAAAAATACTACTGAATATTTCTCTTGAAAAATACAATTGAATATTGCTTTTGAAAAATACCTCTGATCATTCCTCTTGAAAAATACCACCCAATATTCCTCTTGAAAAATACCACTGAATATTCCTCTTGAAAAATACCACTGAATATTCCTCTTGAAAAATACCACTGAATATTCCTCTTGAAAATTACAATTGTATATTGCTTTTGAAAAATACCTCTGATTATTCCTCTTGAAAAATACCACCGAATATTCCTCTTGAAAAATACCATTGAATATTCCTCTTGAAAAATACCACTGAATATTCCTCTTGAAAAATACCACTGAATATTCCTCTTAAAAAATACAACTGAATATTCCACTTGAAAAATACCACTGAATATTCCTCTTGAAAAATACCACTGAATATTCCTCTTGAAAAATACCACTAAATATTTCACTTGAAAAATACAACTGAATATTCTTCTTGAAAAATACCACTGAATATTCCCCATGAAAAATACCACTGAATATTCCTCTTGAAAAATACCACTGAATATTCCTCTTGAAATATTCCACTGAATATTCCTCTTGAAAAATACCACTGAATATTCCACATGAAAAATACCACTGAATAGCACTCTTGAAAAATACCATTGAATATTACTCTTGAAAAATACCACTGAATATTTCTCTTGAAAAATACCACTGAATATTCCTCTTGAAAAATGCCACTGAATATTCCTCTTGAAAAATACTACTGAATATTTCTCTTGAAAAATACAATTGAATATTGCTTTTGAAAAATACCTCTGATCATTCCTCTTGAAAAATGCCACCCAATATTCCTCTTGAAAAATACCACTGCATATTCCTCTTGAAAAATACCACTGAATATTCCTCTTTAAAAATACCACTGAATATTCCTCTTGAAAATTACAATTGTATATTGCTTTTGAAAAATACCTCTGATTATTCCTCTTGAAAAATACCACTGAATATTCCTCTTGAAAAATACCACTAAATATTTCACTTGAAAAATACCACTGAATATTCTTCTTGAAAAATACCACTGAATATTCCTCATGAAAAATACCACTGAATATTCCTCTTGAAAAATACCACCGAATATTCCACTTGAAAAATACCACTGAATATTCCTCTTGAAAATTACCACTGAATATTCCTCTTGAAAAATACCACTGAATATTCCTCTTGCAAATTACAACTGAATATTCTTCTTGAAAAATGCCACTGAATATTCCTCATGAAAAATACCACTGAATATTCCACTTGAAAAATACCACTGAATATTCCACTTGAAAAATACCACTGAATATTCCTCTTGAAAAATACAACTGAACATTCCTCTTGAAAAATACCACTGAATATTCCTCTTGAAAAATACCACTGAATATTCTTCTTGAAAAATACAACTGAATATTCCTCTTGAAAAATACCACTAAATATTGCTCTTGAAAAATACCACTGAATATTCCTCTTGAAAAATACCACTGAATATTCCACTTGAAAAATACCACTGAATATTCCTCTTAAAAAATATTACTGAATATTCCTCTTGAAAAATACCACTAAATATTCCTATTGAAGAATACAACTGAATATTCCTCTTGAAAAATACCACTAAATATTCCTCTTGAAAAATACAATTTTATATTGCTTTTGAAAAATACCTCTGATTTTTTTTCTTGAAAAATACCACCGAATATTCCTCTTGACAAATACCACTGAATATTCCTCTTGAAAAATACAACTGAATATTCCTCTTGAAAAATACCACTGAATATCCCTCTTGAAAAATACCACTGAATATTCTACTTGAAAAATAATATTGAATATTCGTCTTGCAAAATACCACTGAATATTCTTCTTGAAAAATACCACTGAATATTCCTCTTGAAATATTCCACTGAATATTCCTCTTGAAAAATACCACTGAATATTCCACATGAAAAATACCACTGAATAGCACTCTTGAAAAATACCATTGAATATTACTCTTGAAAAATAACACTGAATATTTCTCTTGAAAAATACCACTGAATATTCCTCTTGAAAAATGCCACTGAATATTCCTCTTGAAAAATACTACTGAATATTTCTCTTGAAAAATACAATTGAATATTGCTTTTGAAAAATACCTCTGATCATTCCTCTTGAAAAATACCACCCAATATTCCTCTTGAAAAATACCACTGAATATTCCTCTTGAAAAATACCACTGAATATTCCTCTTGAAAAATACCACTGAATATTCCTCTTGAAAATTACAATTGTATATTGCTTTTGAAAAATACCTCTGATTATTCCTCTTGAAAAATACCACCGAATATTCCTCTTGAAAAATACCATTGAATATTCCTCTTGAAAAATACCACTGAATATTCCTCTTGAAAAATACCACTGAATATTCCTCTTAAAAAATACAACTGAATATTCCACTTGAAAAATACCACTGAATATTCCTCTTGAAAAATACCACTGAATATTCCTCTTGAAAAATACCACTAAATATTTCATTTGAAAAATACCACTGAATATTCTTCTTGAAAAATACCACTGAATATTCCTCATGAAAAATACCACTGAATATTCCTCTTGAAAAATACCACTGAATATTCCTCTTGAAATATTCCGCTGAATATTCCTCTTGAAAAATACCACTGAATATTCCACATGAAAAATACCACTGAATAGCACTCTTGAAAAATACCATTGAATATTACTCTTGAAAAATACCACTGAATATTTCTCTTGAAAAATACCACTGAATATTCCTCTTGAAAAATGCCACTGAATATTCCTCTTGAAAAATACTACTGAATATTTCTCTTGAAAAATACAATTGAATATTGCTTTTGAAAAATACCTCTGATCATTCCTCTTGAAAAATACCACCCAATATTCCTCTTGAAAAATACCACTGAATATTCCTCTTGAAAAATACCACTGAATATTCCTCTTGAAAAATACCACTGAATATTCCTCTTGAAAATTACAATTGTATATTGCTTTTGAAAAATACCTCTGATTATTCCTCTTGAAAAATACCACCGAATATTCCTCTTGAAAAATACCATTGAATATTCCTCTTGAAAAATACCACTGAATATTCCTCTTGAAAAATACCACTGAATATTCCTCTTAAAAAATACAACTGAATATTCCACTTGAAAAATACCACTGAATATTCCTCTTGAAAAATACCACTGAATATTCCTCTTGAAAAATACCACTAAATATTTCACTTGAAAAATACCACTGAATATTCTTCTTGAAAAATACCACTGAATATTCCTCATGAAAAATTCCACTGAATATTCCTCTTGAAAAATACCACCGAATATTCCACTTGAAAAATACCACTGAATATTCCTCTTGAAAAATACAACTGAATATTCCTCTTGAAAAATACCAGTGAATATCCCTCTTGAAAAATACCACTGAATATTCCTCTTGAAAAATACCACTGAATATTCCACTTGAAAAATACCACTGAATATTCCTCTTAAAAAATATTACTGAATATTTTTCTTGAAAAATATCACTGAATATTCGTCTTGCAAAACACCACTGAATATTCTTCTTGAAAAATACCACTTAATATTCCTCTTGAAATATTCCACTGAATATTCCTCTTGAAAAATACCACTGAATATTCCTCATGAAAAATACCACTGAATAGTCCTCTTGAAAAATACCATTGAATATTACTCTTGAAAAATACCATTGAATATTTCTCTTGAAAAATACCACTGAATATTCCTCTTGAAAAATACGACTGAATATTCCTCTTGAAAAATACCACTGAATATTCCTATTGAAAAATACCACTGAATATTCCTCTTGAAAAATACCACTGAATATTCCTCTTGAAAAATACCACTAAATATTCCACTTGAAAAATGCCACTGAATATTCCTCTTGAAAAGTACTACTGAATATTTCTCTTGAAAAATACAATTGAATATTGCTTTTGAAAAATACCTCTGATCATTTCTCTTGAAAAATACCACCGAATATTCCTCTTGAAAAATACCACTGAATATTCCTCTTGAAAAATACCACTGAATATTCCTCTTGAAAATTACAATTGTATATTGCTTTTGAAAAATACCTCTGATTATTCCTCTTGAAAAATACCACCGAATATTCCTCTTGAAAAATACCATTGAATATTCCTCTTGAAAAATACCACTGAATATTCCTCTTGATAAATACCACTGAATATTCCTCTTAAAAAATACAACTGAATATTCCACTTGAAAAATACCACTGAATATTCCTCTTGAAAAATACCACTGAATATTCCTCTTGAAAAATACCACTAAATATTTCACTTGAAAAATACCACTGAATATTCTTCTTGAAAAATACCACTGAATATTCCTCTTGAAAAATACCACTGAATATTCCGCTTGAAAAATACTATTGAATATTCCTCTTGCAAAATACCACTGAATATTCTTCTTGAAAAATACCACTGAATATTCCTCATGAAAAATACCACTGAATATTCCTCTTGAAAAATACCACCGAATATTCCACTTGAAAAATACCACTGAATATTCCTCTTGAAAAATACAACTGAATATTCCTCTTGAAAAATACCAGTGAATATTCCTCTTGAAAAATACCACTGAATATTCCTCTTGAAAAATACCACTGAATATTCCACTTGAAAAATACCACTGAATATTCCTCTTAAAAAATATTACTGAATATTCCTCTTGAAAAATATCACTGAATATTCGTCTTGCAAAACACCACTGAATATTCTTCTTGAAAAATACCACTTAATATTCCTCTTGAAATATTCCACTGAATATTCCTCTTGAAAAATACCACTGAATATTCCAAATGAAAAATACCACTGAATAGTCCTCTTGAAAAATACCATTGAATATTACTCTTGAAAAATACCATTGAATATTTCTCTTGAAAAATACCACTGAATATTCCTCTTGAAAAATACTACTGAATATTCCTCTTGAAAAATACCACTGAATATTCCTATTGAAAAATACCACTGAATATTCCTCTTGAAAAATACCACTGAATATTCCTCTTGAAAAATACCACTAAATATTCCACTTGAAAAATGCCACTGAATATTCCTCTTGAAAAATACTACTGAATATTTCTCTTGAAAAATACAATTGAATATTGCTTTTGAAAAATACCTCTGATCATTCCTCTTGAAAAATACCACCGAATATTCCTCTTGAAAAATACCACTGAATATTCCTCTTGAAAAATACCCCTGAATATTCCTCTTGAAAAATACCACTGAATATTCCTCTTGAAAATTATAACTAAATATTCCTCTTGAAAAATACCACTAAATATTCCTCTTGAAAAATGCCACTGAATAATCCTCTTGAAAAATACCGCTGAATATTCCACTTGAAAAATACCACTGAATATTCCTCTTGAAAAATACCACTGAATATTCCTCTTGAAAAATACAATTGTATATTGCTTTTGAAAAATACCTCTGATTATTCCTCTTGAAAAATACCACCGAATATTCCTCTTGAAAAATACCATTGAATATTCCTCTTGAAAAATACCATTGAATATTCCTCTTGAAAAATACCACTAAATATTTCACTTGAAAAATAGCACTGAATATTCTTCTTGAAAAATACCACAGAATATTCCTCTTGAAAAATACCACTGAATATTCCGCTTGAAAAATACTATTGAATATTCCTCTTGCAAAATACCACTGAATATTCTTCTTGAAAAATACCACTGAATATTCCTCATGAAAAATACCACTAAATATTCCTCTTGAAAAATACCACTGAATATTCCTCTTGAAAAATACCACTGAATATTCCTCTTGAAAAATACAACTGAATATTCCTCTTGAAAAATACCACTGAATATTCCTCTTGAAAAATACCACTGAATATTCCTCTTGAAAAATACCACTAAATATTTCACTTGAAAAATACCACTGAATATTCTTCTTGAAAAATACCACTGAATATTCCTCATGAAAAATTCCACTGAATATTCCTCTTGAAAAATACCACCGAATATTCCACTTGAAAAATACCACTGAATATTCCTCTTGAAAAATACAACTGAATATTCCTCTTGAAAAATACCAGTGAATATCCCTCTTGAAAAATACCACTGAATATTCCTCTTGAAAAATACCACTGAATATTCCACTTGAAAAATACCACTGAATATTCCTCTTAAAAAATATTACTGATTATTTTTCTTGAAAAATATCACTGAATATTCGTCTTGCAAAACACCACTGAATATTCTTCTTGAAAAATACCACTTAATATTCCTCTTGAAATATTCCACTGAATATTCCTCTTGAAAAATACCACTGAATATTCCTCATGAAAAATACCACTGAATAGTCCTCTTGAAAAATACCATTGAATATTACTCTTGAAAAATACCATTGAATATTTCTCTTGAAAAATACCACTGAATATTCCTCTTGAAAAATACGACTGAATATTCCTCTTGAAAAATACCACTGAATATTCCTATTGAAAAATACCACTGAATATTCCTCTTGAAAAATACCACTGAATATTCCTCTTGAAAAATACCACTAAATATTCCACTTGAAAAATGCCACTGAATATTCCTCTTGAAAAGTACTACTGAATATTTCTCTTGAAAAATACAATTGAATATTGCTTTTGAAAAATACCTCTGATCATTTCTCTTGAAAAATACCACCGAATATTCCTCTTGAAAAATACCACTGAATATTCCTCTTGAAAAATACCACTGAATATTCCTCTTGAAAATTACAATTGTATATTGCTTTTGAAAAATACCTCTGATTATTCCTCTTGAAAAATACCACCGAATATTCCTCTTGAAAAATACCATTGAATATTCCTCTTGAAAAATACCACTGAATATTCCTCTTGAAAAATACCACTGAATATTCCTCTTAAAAAATACAACTGAATATTCCACTTGAAAAATACCACTGAATATTCCTCTTGAAAAATACCACTGAATATTCCTCTTGAAAAATACCACTAAATATTTCACTTGAAAAATACCACTGAATATTCTTCTTGAAAAATACCACTGAATATTCCTCTTGAAAAATACCACTGAATATTCCGCTTGAAAAATACTATTGAATATTCCTCTTGCAAAATACCACTGAATATTCTTCTTGAAAAATACCACTGAATATTCCTCATGAAAAATACCACTGAATATTCCTCTTGAAAAATACCACCGAATATTCCACTTGAAAAATACCACTGAATATTCCTCTTGAAAAATACAACTGAATATTCCTCTTGAAAAATACCAGTGAATATTCCTCTTGAAAAATACCACTGAATATTCCTCTTGAAAAATACCACTGAATATTCCACTTGAAAAATACCACTGAATATTCCTCTTAAAAAATATTACTGAATATTCCTCTTGAAAAATATCACTGAATATTCGTCTTGCAAAACACCACTGAATATTCTTCTTGAAAAATACCACTTAATATTCCTCTTGAAATATTCCACTGAATATTCCTCTTGAAAAATACCACTGAATATTCCAAATGAAAAATACCACTGAATAGTCCTCTTGAAAAATACCATTGAATATTACTCTTGAAAAATACCATTGAATATTTCTCTTGAAAAATACCACTGAATATTCCTCTTGAAAAATACTACTGAATATTCCTCTTGAAAAATACCACTGAATATTCCTATTGAAAAATACCACTGAATATTCCTCTTGAAAAATACCACTGAATATTCCTCTTGAAAAATACCACTAAATATTCCACTTGAAAAATGCCACTGAATATTCCTCTTGAAAAATACTACTGAATATTTCTCTTGAAAAATACAATTGAATATTGCTTTTGAAAAATACCTCTGATCATTCCTCTTGAAAAATACCACCGAATATTCCTCTTGAAAAATACCACTGAATATTCCTCTTGAAAAATACCCCTGAATATTCCTCTTGAAAAATACCACTGAATATTCCTCTTGAAAATTATAACTAAATATTCCTCTTGAAAAATACCACTAAATATTCCTCTTGAAAAATGCCACTGAATAATCCTCTTGAAAAATACCGCTGAATATTCCACTTGAAAAATACCACTGAATATTCCTCTTGAAAAATACCACTGAATATTCCTCTTGAAAAATACAATTGTATATTGCTTTTGAAAAATACCTCTGATTATTCCTCTTGAAAAATACCACCGAATATTCCTCTTGAAAAATACCATTGAATATTCCTCTTGAAAAATACCATTGAATATTCCTCTTGAAAAATACCACTAAATATTTCACTTGAAAAATAGCACTGAATATTCTTCTTGAAAAATACCACAGAATATTCCTCTTGAAAAATACCACTGAATATTCCGCTTGAAAAATACTATTGAATATTCCTCTTGCAAAATACCACTGAATATTCTTCTTGAAAAATACCACTGAATATTCCTCATGAAAAATACCACTAAATATTCCTCTTAAAAAATACCACTGAATATTCCACTCGAAAAATACCACTGAATATTCCTCTTGAAAAATACAACTGAATATTCCTCTTGAAAAATACCACTGAATATTCCTCTTGAAAAATACCACTGAATATTCCTCTTGAAAAATACCACTGAATATTCCACTTGAAAAATACCACTGAATATTCCTCTTAAAAAATATTACTGAATATTCCTCTTGAAAAATATCACTGAATATTCGTCCTGCAAAATACCACTGAATATTCTTCTTGAAAAATACCACTAAATATTCCTCTTGAAATATTCCACTGAATATTCCTCTTGAAAAATACCACTGAATATTCCACATGAAAAATACCACTTAATAGTCCTCTTGAAAAATACCACTGAATATTCCTATTGAAAAATACCACTGAATATTCCTCTTGAAAAATACCACTGAATATTCCTCTTGAAAAATACCACTGAATATTCCACTTGAAAAATTCCACTGAATATTCCTCTTGAAAAATACTACTGAATATTACTCTTGAAAAATAGCACTGAATATTTCTCTTGAAAAATACCACTGAATATTCCACTTGAAAAATACCACTGAATATTCCTCTTGAAAAATACCACTGAATAATCCTCTTGAAAAATACCACTGGATATTCCACTTGAAAAATACCACTGAATATTCCTCTTGAAAAATACCACTGAATATTCCACTTGAAAAATTCCACTGAATATTCCTCTTGAAAAATACTACTGAATATTACTCTTGAAAAATAGCACTGAATATTTCTCTTGAAAAATACCACTGAATATTCCACTTGAAAAATACCACTGAATATTCCTCTTGAAAAATACCACTGAATAATCCTCTTGAAAAATACCACTGGATATTCCACTTGAAAAATACCACTGAATATTCCTCTTCAAAAATACAGCTGAATATTTCTCTTGAAAAATACAATTGAATATTGCTTTTGAAAAATACCTCTGATCATTCCTCTTGAAAAATACCACCAAACATTCCTCTTGAAAAATACCACTGAATATTCCTCTTGAAAAATACCACTGAATATTCCTCTTGAAAAATACAACTGAATATTCCTCTTGAAAATTACAACTGAATATTTCTCTTGAAAAATCCCACTGAATATTCCTCTTGAAAAATACCACTGAATAATCCTCTTGAAAAATACCACTGGATATTCCACTTGAAAAATACCACTGAATATTCCTCTTGAAAAATACCACTGAATATTCCTCTTGAAAAATACATTTGTATATTGCTTTTGAAAAATACCTCTGATTATTCCTCTTGAAAAATACCACCGAATATTCCTCTTGAAAAATACCACTCAATATTCCTCTTGAAAAATACCACTGAATATTCCTCTTGAAAAATACCACTGAATATTCCTCTTGCAAAATACAACTGAATATTCCTCTTGAAAAATACCACTGAATATTCCTCTTGAAAAATACTATTGAATATTCCTCTTGCAAAATACCACTGAATATTCTTCTTGAAAAATACCACTGAATATTCCTCATGAAAAATACCACTGAATATTCCTGTTGAAAAATACCACTGAATATTCCACTTGAAAAATACCACTGAATATTCCTCTTGAAAAATACAACTGAATATTCCTCTTGAAAAATACCACTGAATATTCCTCTTGAAAAATACCACTGAATATTCCTCTTGAAAAATACAACTGAATATTCCTCTTGAAAAATACCACTAAATATTCCTCTTGAAAAATACCACTGAATATTCCTCTTGAAAAATACCACTGAATATTCCACTTGAAAAATACCACTGAATATTCCTCTTAAAAATTATTACTGAATATTCCTCTTGAAAAATACCACTGAATATTCCTATTGAAGAATACAACTGAATATTCCTCTTGAAAAATACCACTAAATATTCCTCTTGAAAAATACAATTTAATATTGCTGTTGAAAAATACCTCTGATTTTTTTTTTGAAAAATACCACCGAATATTCCTCTTGACAAATACCACTGAATATTCCTCTTGAAAAATACAACTGAATATTCCTCTTGAAAAATACCACTGAATATCCCTCTTGAAAAATACCACTGAATATTCTACTTGAAAAATACTATTGAATATTTGTCTTGCAAAATACAACTGAATATTCTTCTTGAAAAATACCACTGAATATTCCTCATGAAATATTCCACTGAATATTCCTCTTGAAAAATACCACTGAATATTCCACATGAAAAATACCACTGAATAGCCCTCTTGAAAAATACCATTGAATATTACTCTTGAAAAATACCTCTGATCATTCCTCTTGAAAAATACCACCGAATATTCCTCTTGAAAAATACCACTGAATATTCCTCTTGAAAAATACCACTGAATATTCCTCTTGAAAAATACCACTGAATATTGCTCTTGAAAATTACAATTATATATTGCTTTTGAAAAATACCTCTGATTATTCCTCTTGAAAAATACCACCGAATATTCCTCTTTAAAAATACCATTGAATATTCCTCTTGAAGAATACCACTGAATATTCCTTTTGAAAAATACCACTGAATATTCCTCTTAAAAAATACAACTGAATATTCCACTTGAAAAATACCACTGAATATTCCTCTTGAAAAATACCACTGAATATTCCTCTTGAAAAATACCACTAAATATTCCTCTTGAAAAATACCACTGAATATTCCGCTTGAAAAATACCAGTGAATATTCCTCTTGAAAAATACCACTGAATATTCATCTTGAAAAATACCACTGAATATTCCACTTGAAAAATACCACTGAATATTCCTCTTGAAAAATACCAGTGAATATTCCTCTTGAAAAATACCACTGAATATTCATCTTGAAAAATACCACTGAATATTCATCTTGAATTATATCACCCAATATTTCTCTTGAAAAACAACGCTGAATATTCCTCTTGAAAAATACCACTGAATATTACTCTTGAAAAATACTACTGAATATTCCTCTTGAAAAATACCACTGAATATTCCTATTGAAAAATACCACTGAATATTCCTCTTGAAAAATACCACTGAATATACCTCTTGAAAAATACCACTGAATATTCCACTTGAAAAATTCCACTGAATATTCCTCTTGAAAAATACTACTGAATATTACTCTTGAAAAATAGCACTGAATATTTCTCTTAAAAAATACCACTGAATATTCCACTTGAAAAATACCACTGAATTTTCCTCTTCAAAAATACAGCTGAATATTTCTCTTGAAAAATACAATTGAATATTGCTTTTGAAAAATACCTCTGATCATTCCTCTTGAAAAATACCACCAAACATTCCTCTTGAAAAATACCACTGAATATTCCTCTTGAAAAATACCACTGAATATTCCTCTTTAAAAATACTACTGAATATTCCTCTTGAAAATTACAACTGAATATTCCTCTTGAAAAATACCAACGAATATTTCTTTTGAAAAATACCACTGAATAATCCTCTTGAAAAATACCACTGGATAGTCCACTTGAAAAATACCACTGAATATTCCTCTTGAAAAATACCACTGAATATTCCTCTTGAAAAATATATTTGTATATTGCTTTTGAAAAATACCTCTGATTATCCCTCTTGAAAAATACCACCGAATATTCCTCTTGAAAAATACCACTCAATATTCCTCTTGAAAAATACCACTGAATATTCCTCTTGAAAAATACCACTGAATATTCCTCTTAAAAAATACAACTGAATATTCCTCTTGAAAAATACCACTGAATATTCCTCTTGAAAAATACCACTGAATATTCCTCTTGAAAAATACCACTAAATATTCCACTTGAAAAATACCACTGAATATTCTTCTTGAAAAATACCACTGAATATTCCTCTTGGAAAATACCACTGAATATTCCGCTTGAAAAATACTATTGAATATTCCTCTTGCAAAATACCACTGAATATTCTTTTTGAAAAATACCACAGAATATTCCTCATGAAAAATACCACTGAATATTCCTCTTGCAGAATACCACTGAATATTCCACTTGAAAAATACCACTGAATATTTCTCTTGAAAAATACCACTGAATATTACTCTTGAAAAATACCACTGAATATTCCTCTTGAAAAATACCACTGAATATTCCACTTGAAAAATACCACCGAATATTCCTCTTGAAAAATACAATTGAATATTGCTTTTAAAAAATACCTCTGATTATCCCACTTAAAAAATACCACCGAATATTCCACTTTAAAAATACCACTGAATATTCCTCTTGAAAAATACTACCGAATATTCCTCTTGAAAAATACCACTGAATATTCCTCTTGAAAAATATAACTGAATATTCCTATTGAAAAATACCACTGAATATTCCTCTTGAAAAATACCACTGAATATTCCACTTGAAAAATTCCACTGAATATTCCTCTTGAAAAATACTACTGAATATTACTCTTGAAAAAAAGCACTGAATATTTCTCTTGAAAAATACCACTGAATATTCCACTTGAAAAATACCACTGAATTTTCCTCTTCAAAAATACAGCTGAATATTTCTCTTGAAAAATACAATTGAATATTGCTTTTGAAAAATACCTCTGATCATTCCTCTTGAAAAATACCACCAAACATTCCTCTTGAAAAATACCACTGAATATTCCTCTTGAAAAATACCACTGAATATTCCTCTTGAAAAATACTACTGAATATTCCTCTTGAAAATTACAACTGAATAATCCTCTTGAAAAATACCACAGAATATACCTTTTGAAAAATACCACTGAATAATCCTCTTGAAAAATACCACTGGATAGTCCACTTGAAAAATACCACTGAATATTCCTCTTGAAAAATACCACTGAATATTCCTCTTGAAAAATATATTTGTATATTGCTTTTGAAAAATACCTCTGATTATTCCTCTTGAAAAATACCACCGAATATTCCTCTTGAAAAATACCACTCAATATTCCTCTTGAAAAATACCACTGAATATTCCTCTTGAAAAATACCACTGAATATTCCTCTTAAAAAATACAACTGAATATTCCTCTTGAAAAATACCACTGAATATTCCTCTTGAAAAATACCACTGAATATTCCTCTTGAAAAATACCACTAAATATTCCACTTGAAAAATACCACTGAATATTCTTCTTGAAAAATACCACTGAATATTCCTCTTGGAAAATACCACTGAATATTCTTCTTGAAAAATACCACAGAATATTCCTCATAAAAAATACCACTGAATATTCCTCTTGCAAAATACCACTGAATATTCCACTTGAAAAATACCACTGAATATTTCTCTTGAAAAATACCACTGAATATTACTCTTGAAAAATACCACCGAATATTCCTCTTGAAAAATACAATTGAATATTGCTTTTGAAAAATACCTCTGATTATCCCTCTTAAAAAATACCACCGAATATTCCACTTTAAAAATACCACTGAATATTCCTCTTGAAAAATACTACCGAATATTCCTCTTGAAAAATACCACTGAATATTCCTCTTGAAAAATATAACTGAATATTTCTATTGAAAAATACAATTGTATATTGCTCTTGAAAAATACCTCTGATTATTCCTCTTGAAAAATACCACTGAATATTCCTCTTGAAAAATACCAATGAATATTCCTCTTGAAAAATACCACTGAATATTCCTCTTGAAAAATACCACTGAATAATCGTCTTGAAAAATACCACTAAATATTCCTGTTGAAAAATACCACTGAATATTCCTCTTGAAAAATACCACTGAATATTCCTCTTGAAAAATACCATAAATATTCTTCTTGAAAAATACCACTGAATATTCCTCTTGAAATATACCACTGAATATTCCTCTTGAAAAATACCACAGAATATTTCTCTTGAAAAATACCACTGAATACTCCACTTGAAAAATACCACTGAATATTCCTCTTGAAAAATACCACTGAACATTCCTCTTGAAAAATACCACTAAATATTCCTCTTGAAAAATACTATTGAATATTCCTCTTGCAAAATACTACTGAATATTCCTCTTGAAAACTACAACTAAATATTCCTCTTGAAAAATACCTCTGAATATTCCTCTTGAAAAATACCACTGAATATTCCACTAGAAAAATACCACTGAATATTCTACTTGAAAAATACCACTGAATATTCCTTTTGAAAAATACAACTGAATATTTCTCTTGAAAAATACAATTGAATATTGCTTTTGAAAAATACCTCTGAATATTCCTCTTGAAAAGTACCACCGAATATTCCACTTTAAAAATACCACTTAATATTCCTCTTGAAAAATACCACTGAATATTCCTCTTGAAAAATACCACTGAATATTCCTCTTAAAAATTATAACTGAATATTCCTCTTGAAAAATACCACTGAATATTCCTCTTGAAAAATACCACTGAATATTCCTCTTGAAAAATACCACTGAATATTCCACTTGAAAAATACCACTGATTATTCCCTTTGAAAAATACCACTGAATATTCCTCTTGAAAAATACAATTGTATATTGCTCTTGAAAAATACCTCTGATTGTTCCTCTTGAAAAATACCAATGAATATTCCTCTTGAAAAATACCACTGAATATTCCTCTTGAAAAATACCACTGAATATTCCTCTTGAAAAATACCACTGAATATTCCTCTTGAAAAATACCACTGAATATGCCTCTTGAAAAATACCACAGAATATTTCTCTTGAAAAATACCACTGAATGTTCCACTTGAAAAATACCACTAAATATTTCTCTTGAAAAATACCATTGAATATTCCTCTTGAAAAATACCACTGAATATTGCTCTTAAAAATTATAACTGAATATTCCTCTTGAAAAATACCACTGAATATTCCTCTTGAAAAATACCACAGAATATTTCTCTTGAAAAATACCACTGAATATTCCTCTTAAAAAATACCACAAAATATTCCTCTTGAAAAATACAATTTTATATTGCTTTTGAAAAATACCTCTGATTTTTTGTCTTGAAAAATACCACCGAATATTCCTCTTGACAAATACCACTGAATATTCCTCTTGAAAAATACAACTGAATATTCCTCTTGAAAAATACCACTGAATATTCCTCTTGAAAAATACCACTGAATATTCTACTTGAAAAATACTATTGAATTTTCGTCTTGCAAACTACCACTGAATATTCTTCTTGAAAAATACCACTGAATATTCCTCTTGAAATATTCCACTGAATATTCCTCATGAAAATTACCACTGAATATTCCACATGAAAAATACCACTGAATAGCCCTCTTGAAAAATACCATTGAATATTCCACTTGAAAAATACCACTGAATATTCCTCTTGAAAAATACCACTGAATATTCCTCTTGAAAAATACAATTGTATATTGCTTTTGAAAAATACCTCTGATTATTCCTCTTGAAAAATACCACCGAATATTCCTCTTGAAAAATACCATTGAATATTCCTCTTGAAAAATACCACTGAATATTCCTCTTGAAAAATACCACTGAATATTCCTCTTAAAAAATACAACTGAATATTCCACTTGAAAAATACCACTGAATATTCCTCTTGAAAAATACCACTGAATATTCCTCTTGAAAAATACCACTGAATATTCCTCTTGAAAATTACAACTGAATATTCCTCTTGAAAAATACCACTGAATATTCCTCTTAAAAAATACCACTGAATAATCCTCTTGAAAAATACCACTGAATATTCCACTTGAAAAATACCACTGAATATTCCTCTTGAAAAATACCACTGAATATTCCTCTTGAAAAATACAATTGTATATTGCTTCTGAAAAATACCACTGATTATTCCTCTTGAAAAATACCACCGAATATTCCTCTTGAAAAATACCATTGAATATTCCTCTTGAAAAATACCACTGAATATTTCTCTTGAAAAATACCACTGAATATTCCTCTTAAAAAATACAACTGAATATTCCACTTGAAAAATACCACTGAATATTCCTCTTGAAAAATACCATAGAATATTCCTCT
The DNA here is from genome assembly GCA_958298945.1 of Atherix ibis. Lineage (NCBI taxonomy): Eukaryota > Metazoa > Arthropoda > Insecta > Diptera > Athericidae > Atherix > Atherix ibis. The sequence continues at coordinate 43,299,978 of OY282609.1, read as the reverse complement.
TGAAAAATACCACTAAATATTTCACTTGAAAAATACCACTGAATATTCTGCTTGAAAAATACCACTGAATATTCCTCTTGAAAAATACCACTGAATATTCCGCTTGAAAAATACTATTGAATATTCCTCTTGCAAAATACCACTGAATATTCTTCTTGAAAAATACCACTGAATATTCCTCTTGAAAAATACCACTGAATATTCCACTTGAAAAATACCACTGATTATTCCCTTTGAAAAATACCACTGAATATTCCTCTTGAAAAATACAATTGTATATTGCTCTTGAAAAATACCTCTGATTGTTCCTCTTGAAAAATACCACTGAATATTCCTCTTGAAAAATACCACTGAATATTCCTCTTGAAAAATACCACTGAATATTCCTCTTGAAAAATACCACTGAATATACCTCTTGAAATATACCACTGAAAATGCATCTTGAAAAATACCACAGAATATTTCTCTTGAAAAATACCACTGAATGTTCCACTTGAAAAATACCACTAAATATTCCTCTTGAAAAATACCATTGAATATTCCTCTTGAAAAATACCACTGAATATTCCTCTTAAAAATTATAACTGAATATTCCTCTTGAAAAATACCACTGAATATTCCTCTTGAAAAATACCACAGAATATTTCTCTTGAAAAATACCACTGAATATTCCTCTTGAAAAATACCACTAAATATTCCCCTTGAAAAATACAATTTTATATTGCTTTTGAAAAATACCTCTGATTTTTTTCTTGAAAAATACCACCGAATATTCCTCTTGACAAATACCACTGAATATTCCTCTTGAAAAATACAACTGAATATTCCTCTTGAAAAATACCACTGAATATTCCTCTTGAAAAATACCACTGAATATTCTACTTGAAAAATACTATTGAATATTCGTCTTGCAAAATACCACTGAATATTCTTCTTGAAATATACCACTGAATATGCCTCTTGAAAAATACCACAGAATATTTCTTTTGAAAAATACCACTGAATGTTCCACTTGAAAAATACCACTAAATATTCTACTTGAAAAATACTATTGAATATTCGTCTTGAAACATACCACTGAATATTCCTCTTGAAATATACCACTGAATATGCCTCTTGAAAAATACCACAGAATATTTCTCTTGAAAAATACCACTGAATGTTCCACTTGAAAAATACCACTAAATATTCCTCTTGAAAAATACCATTGAATATTCCTCTTGAAAAATACCACTGGATATTCCTCTTAAAAATTATAACTGAATATTCCTCTTGAAAAATACCACTGAATATTCCTCTTGAAAAATACCACAGAATATTTCTCTTGAAAAATACCACTGAATATTCCTCTTGAAAAATACCACTAAATATTCCCCTTGAAAAATACAATTTTATATTGCTTTTGAAAAATACCTCTGATTTTTTTTCTTGAAAGATACCACCGAATATTCCTCTTGACAAATACCACTGAATATTCCTCTTGAAAAATACAACTGAATATTCCTCTTGAAAAATACCACTGAATATTCCTCTTGAAAAATACCACTGAATATTCTACTTGAAAAATACTATTGAATATTCGTCTTGCAAAATACCACTGAATATTCTTCTTGAAAAATACCACTGAATATTCCTCTTGAAATATTCCACTGAATATTCCTCTTGAAAAATACCACTGCATATTCCACATGAAAAATACCACTGAATAGCCCTTTTGAAAAATACCATTGAATATTACTCTTGAAAAATACCACTGAATATTTCTCTTGAAAAATACCACTGAATATTCCTCTTGAAAAATGCCACTGAATATTCCTCTTGAAAAATACTACTGAATATTTCTCTTGAAATATACAATTGAATATTGCTTTTGAAAAATACCTTTGATCATTCCTCTTGAAAAATACCACCGAATATTCCTCTTGAAAAATATCACTGAATATTCCTCTTGAAAAATACCACTGAATATTCCTCTTGAAAAATACCACTGAATATTCCTCTTGAAAATTACAACTGAATATTCCTCTTGAAAAATACCACTGAATATTCCTCTTGAAAAATACCACTGAATAATCCTCTTGAAAAATACCACTGAATATTCCACTTGAAAAATACCACTGAATATTCCTCTTGAAAAATACCACTGAATATTCCTCTTGAAAAATACAATTGTATATTGCTTTTGAAAAATACCTCTGATTATTCCTCTTGAAAAATACCACCGAATAATCCTCTTGAAAAATACCATTGAATATTCCTCTTGAAAAATACCACTGAATATTCCTCTTGAACAATACCACTGAATATTCCTCTTAAAAAATACAATTAAATATTTCACTTGAAAAATACCACTGAATATTCCTCTTGAAAAATACCACTGAATATTCCTCTTGAAAAATACCACTAAATATTTCACTTGAAAAATATCACTGAATATTCTGCTTGAAAAATACCACTGAATATTCCTCTTGAAAAATACCACTGAATATTCCGCTTGAAAAATACTATTGATAATTCCTCTTGCAAAATACCACTGAATATTCTTCTTGAAAAATACCACTGAATATTCCTCATGAAAAATACCACTGAATATTCCTCTTGAAAAATACCACTGAATATTCCACTTGAAAAATACCACTGAATATTCCTCTTGAAAAATACAAGTGAATATTCCTCTTGAAAAATACCAGTGAATATTCCTCTTGAAAAATACCACTGAATATTCCTCTTGAAAAATACCACTGAATATTCCACTTGAAAAATACCACTGAATATTCCTCTTAAAAAATATTACTGAATATTCCTCTTGAAAAATATCACTGAATATTCGTCTTGCAAAACACCACTGAATATTCTTCTTGAAAAATACCACTTAATATTCCTCTTGAAATATTCCACTGAATATTCCTCTTGAAAAATACCACTGAATATTCCACATGAAAAATACCACTGAATAGTCCTCTTGAAAAATACCATTGAATATTACTCTTGAAAAATACCATTGAATATTTCTCTTGAAAAATACCACTGAATATTCCTCTTGAAAAATACTACTGAATATTCCTCTTGAAAAATACTACTGAATATTCCTATTGAAAAATACCACTGAATATTCCTCTTGAAAAATACCACTGAATATTCCTCTTGAAAAATACCACTGAATATTCCACTTAAAAAATTCCACTGAATATTCCTCTTGAAAAATACTACTGAATATTACTCTTGAAAAATAGCACTGAATATTTCTCTTGAAAAATACCACTGAATATTCCACTTGAAAAATACCACTGAATTTTCCTCTTCAAAATCACAGCTGAATATTTCTCTTGAAAAATACAATTGAATATTGCTTTTGAAAAATACCTCTGATCATTCCTCTTGAAAAATACCACAAAACATTCCTCTTGAAAAATACCACTGAATATTCCTCTTGAAAAATACCGCTGAATATTCCTCTTGAAAAATACCACTGAATATTCCTCTTGAAAATTACAACTGATTATTCCTCTTGAAAAATACCACCGAATATTCCTTTTGAAAAATACCACTGAATAATCCTCTTGAAAAATACCACTGGATATTCCAGTTGAAAAATACCACTGAATATTCCTCTTCAAAAAAAAACTGAATATTCTTCTTGAAATATACATTTGTATATTGCTTTTGAAAAATACCTCTGATTATTCCTCTTGAAAAATACCACCGAATATTCCTCTTGAAAAATACCACTCAATATTCCTCTTGAAAAATACCACTGAATATTCCTCTTGAAAAATACCACTGAATATTCCTCTTAAAAAATACAACTGAATATTCCTCTTGAAAAATACCACTGAATATTCCTCTTGAAAAATACCACTGAATATTCCTCTTGAAAAATACCACTAAATATTCCACTTGAAAAATACCACTGAATATTCTTTTTGAAAACTACCACTGAATATTCCTCTTGAAAAATACCACTGAATATTCCGCTGGAAAAATACTATTGAATATTCCTCTTGCAAAATACCACTGAATATACTTCTTGCAAAATACCACTGAATATTCCACTTGAAAAATACCACTGAATATTTCTCTTGAAAAATACCACTAAATATTACTCTTGAAAAATACCACTGAATATTCCTCTTGAAAAATACCACTGAATATTTCACTTGAAAAATACCACCGAATATTCCTCTTGAAAAATACAATTGAATATTGCTTTTGAAAAATACCTCTGATTATCCCTCTTGAAAAATACCACCGAATATTCCACTTTAAAAATACCACTGAATATTCCTCTTGAAAAATACTACTGAATATTCCTCTTGAAAAATACCACTGAATATTACTCTTGAAAAATATAACTGAATATTCCTATTGAAAAATACAATTGTATATTGCTCTTGAAAAATACCTCTGATTATTCCTCTTGAAAAATACCACTGAATATTCCTCTTGCAAAATACCAATTAATATTCTTCTTGAAAAATACCACTGAATATTCCTCTTGAAAAATACCACTGAATAATCGTCTTGAAAAATACCACTGAATATTCCTCTTGAAAAATACCACTGAATATTCCTCTTAAAAAATACAACTGAATATTCCTCTTGAAAAATACCACTGAATATTCCTCTTGAAAAATACCACTGAATATTCCTCTTGAAAAATACCACTAAATATTCCACTTGAAAAATACCACTGAATATTCTTCTTGAAAAATACCACTGAATATTCCTCTTGAAAAATACCACTGAATATTCCGCTGGAAAAATACTATTGAATATTCCTCTTGCAAAACACCACTGAATATTCTTCTTGAAAAATACCACTGAATATTCCTCTTGAAATATTCCACTGAATATTCCTCTTGAAAAATACCACTGAATATTCCTCTTGAAAAATGCCACTGAATATTCCTCTTGAAAAATACTACTGAATATTCCTCTTGAAAAATACTACTGAATATTCCTATTGAAAAATACCACTGAATATTCCTCTTGAAAAATACCACTGAATATTCCTCTTGAAAAATACCACTGAATATTCCACTTAAAAAATTCCACTGAATATTCCTCTTGAAAAATACTACTGAATATTACTCTTGAAAAATAGCACTGAATATTTCTCTTGAAAAATACCACTGAATATTCCACTTGAAAAATACCACTGAATTTTCCTCTTCAAAATCACAGCTGAATATTTCTCTTGAAAAATACAATTGAATATTGCTTTTGAAAAATACCTCTGATCATTCCTCTTGAAAAATACCACCAAACATTCCTCTTGAAAAATACCACTGAATATTCCTCTTGAAAAATACCACTGAATATTCCTCTTGAAAAATACCACTGAATATTCCTCTTGAAAATTACAACTGATTATTCCTCTTGAAAAATACCACCGAATATTCCTTTTGAAAAATACCACTGAATAATCCTCTTGAAAAATACCACTGGATATTCCAGTTGAAAAATACCACTGAATATTCCTCTTCAAAAAAAAAACTGAATATTCTTCTTGAAATATACATTTGTATATTGCTTTTGAAAAATACCTCTGATTATTCCTCTTGAAAAATACCACCGAATATTCCTCTTGAAAAATACCACTCAATATTCCTCTTGAAAAATACCACTGAATATTCCTCTTGAAAAATACCACTGAATATTCCTCTTAAAAAATACAACTGAATATTCCTCTTGAAAAATACCACTGAATATTCCTCTTGAAAAATACCACTGAATATTCCTCTTGAAAAATACCACTAAATATTCCACTTGAAAAATACCACTGAATATTCTTCTTGAAAACTACCACTGAATATTCCTCTTGAAAAATACCACTGAATATTCCGCTGGAAAAATACTATTGAATATTCCTCTTGCAAAATACCACTGAATATACTTCTTGCAAAATACCACTGAATATTCCACTTGAAAAATACCACTGAATATTTCTCTTGAAAAATACCACTAAATATTACTCTTGAAAAATACCACTGAATATTCCTCTTGAAAAATACCACTGAATATTTCACTTGAAAAATACCACCGAATATTCCTCTTGAAAAATACAATTGAATATTGCTTTTGAAAAATACCTCTGATTATCCCTCTTGAAAAATACCACCGAATATTCCACTTTAAAAATACCACTGAATATTCCTCTTGAAAAATACTACTGAATATTCCTCTTGAAAAATACCACTGAATATTACTCTTGAAAAATATAACTGAATATTCCTATTGAAAAATACAATTGTATATTGCTCTTGAAAAATACCTCTGATTATTCCTCTTGAAAAATACCACTGAATATTCCTCTTGCAAAATACCAATGAATATTCTTCTTGAAAAATACCACTGAATATTCCTCTTGAAAAATACCACTGAATAATCGTCTTGAAAAATACCACTGAATATTCCTCTTGAAAAATACCACTGAATATTCCTCTTAAAAAATACAACTGAATATTCCTCTTGAAAAATACCACTGAATATTCCTCTTGAAAAATACCACTGAATATTCCTCTTGAAAAATACCACTAAATATTCCACTTGAAAAATACCACTGAATATTCTTCTTGAAAAATACCACTGAATATTCCTCTTGAAAAATACCACTGAATATTCCGCTGGAAAAATACTATTGAATATTCCTCTTGCAAAACACCACTGAATATTCTTCTTGAAAAATACCACTGAATATTCCTCTTGAAATATTCCACTGAATATTCCTCTTGAAAAATACCACTGAATATTCCTCTTGAAAAATGCCACTGAATATTCCTCTTGAAAAATACTACTGAATATTTCTCTTGAAAAATACAATTGAATATTGCTTTTGAAAAATACTTCTGATCATTCCTCTTGAAAAATACCACCGAATATTCCTCTTGAAAAATACCACTGAATATTCCTCTTGAAAAATACCACTGAATATTCCTCTTGAAAAATACCACTGAATATTCCTCTTGAAAATTACAACTGAATATTCCTCTTGAAAAATACCACTGAATATTCCTCTTGAAAAATACCACTGAATAATCCTCTTGAAAAATACTACTGAATATTCCACTTGAAAAATACCACTGAATATTCCTCTTGAAAAATACCACTGAATATTCCTCTTGAAAAATACAATTGTATATTGCTTTTGAAAAATACCTCTGCTTATTCCTCTTGAAAAATACCACCGAATATTCCTCTTGAAAAATACCATTGAATATTCCTCTTGAAAAATACCACTGAATATTCCTCTTGAAAAATACCACTGAATATTCCTCTTAAAAAATACAACTGAATATTCCTCTTGAAAAATACCACTGAATATTCCTCTTGAAAAATACCACTGAATATTCCTCTTGAAAAATACCACTAAATATTCCACTTGAAAAATACCACTGAATATTCTTCTTGAAAACTACCACTGAATATTCCTCTTGAAAAATACCACTGAATATTCCGCTGGAAAAATACTATTGAATATTCCTCTTGCAAAATACCACTGAATATACTTCTTGAAAAATACCACAGAATATTCCTCATGAAAAATACCACTGAATATTCCTCTTGCAAAATACCACTGAATATTCCACTTGAAAAATACCACTGAATATTTCTCTTGAAAAATACCACTAAATATTACTCTTGAAAAATACCACTGAATATTCCTCTTGAAAAATACCACTGAATATTCCACTTGAAAAATACCACCGAATATTCCTCTTGAAAAGTACAATTGAATATTGCTTTTGAAAAATACCTCTGATTATCCCTCTTGAAAAATACCACCGAATATTCCACTTTAAAAATACCACTGAATATTCCTCTTGAAAAATACTACTGAATATTCCTCTTGAAAAATACCACTGAATATTACTCTTGAAAAATATAACTGAATATTCCTATTGAAAAATACAATTGTATATTGCTCTTGAAAAATACCTCTGATTATTCCTCTTGAAAAATACCACTGAATATTCCTCTTGCAAAATACCAATGAATATTCTTCTTGAAAAATACCACTGAATATTCCTCTTGAAAAATACCACTGAATAATCGTCTTGAAAAATACCACTGAATATTCCTCTTGAAAAATACCACTGAATATTCCTCTTAAAAAATACAACTGAATATTCCTCTTGAAAAATACCACTGAATATTCCTCTTGAAAAATACCACTGAATATTCCTCTTGAAAAATACCACTAAATATTCCACTTGAAAAATACCACTGAATATTCTTCTTGAAAAATACCACTGAATATTCCTCTTGAAAAATACCACTGAATATTCCGCTGGAAAAATACTATTGAATATTCCTCTTGCAAAACACCACTGAATATTCTTCTTGAAAAATACCACTGAATATTCCTCTTGAAATATTCCACTGAATATTCCTCTTGAAAAATACCACTGAATATTCCTCTTGAAAAATGCCACTGAATATTCCTCTTGAAAAATACTACTGAATATTTCTCTTGAAAAATACAATTGAATATTGCTTTTGAAAAATACCTCTGATCATTCCTCTTGAAAAATACCACCGAATATTCCTCTTGAAAAATACCACTGAATATTCCTCTTGAAAAATACCACTGAATATTCCTCTTGAAAAATACAATTGAATATTGCTTTTGAAAAATACCTCTGATTATCCCTCTTGAAAAATACCACCGAATATTCCACTTTAAAAATACCACTGAATATTCCTCTTGAAAAATACTACTGAATATTCCTCTTGAAAAATACCACTGAATATTACTCTTGAAAAATATAACTGAATATTCCTATTGAAAAATAAAATTGTATATTGCTCTTGAAAAATACCTCTGATTATTCCTCTTGAAAAATACCACTGAATATTCCTCTTGCAAAATACCAATGAATATTCTTCTTGAAAAATACCACTGAATATTCCTCTTGAAAAATACCACTGAATAATCGTCTTGAAAAATACCACTGAATATTCCTCTTGAAAAATACCACTGAATATTCCTCTTAAAAAATACAACTGAATATTCCTCTTGAAAAATACCACTGAATATTCCTCTTGAAAAATACCACTGAATATTCCTCTTGAAAAATACCACTAAATATTCCACTTGAAAAATACCACTGAATATTCTTCTTGAAAAATACCACTGAATATTCCTCTTGAAAAATACCACTGAATATTCCGCTGGAAAAATACTATTGAATATTCCTCTTGCAAAACACCACTGAATATTCTTCTTGAAAAATACCACTGAATATTCCTCTTGAAATATTCCACTGAATATTCCTCTTGAAAAATACCACTGAATATTCCTCTTGAAAAATGCCACTGAATATTCCTCTTGAAAAATACTACTGAATATTTCTCTTGAAAAATACAATTGAATATTGCTTTTGAAAAATACCTCTGATCATTCCTCTTGAAAAATACCACCGAATATTCCTCTTGAAAAATACCACTGAATATTCCTCTTGAAAAATACCACTGAATATTCCTCTTGAAAAATACCACTGAATATTCCTCTTGAAAATTACAACTGAATATTCCTCTTGAAAAATACCACTGAATATTCCTCTTGAAAAATACCACTGAATAATCCTCTTGAAAAATACTACTGAATATTCCACTTGAAAAATACCACTGAATATTCCTCTTGAAAAATACCACTGAATATTCCTCTTGAAAAATACAATTGTATATTGCTTTTGAAAAATACCTCTGCTTATTCCTCTTGAAAAATACCACCGAATATTCCTCTTGAAAAATACCATTGAATATTCCTCTTGAAAAATACCACTGAATATTCCTCTTGAAAAATACCACTGAATATTCCTCTTAAAAAATACAACTGAATATTCCACTTGAAAAATACCACTGAATATTCCTCTTGAAAAATACCACTGAATATTCCTCTTGAAAAATACCACTGAATATTCCTCTTGAAAATTACAACTGAATATTCCTCTTGAAAAATACCACTGAATATTCCTCTTGAAAAATACCACTGAATAATCCGCTTGAAAAATACCACTGAATATTCCACTTGAAAAATACCACTGAATATTCCTCTTGAAAAATACCACTGAATATTCCTCTTGAAAAATACAATTGTATATTGCTTTTGAAAAATACCTCTGATTATTCCTCTTGAAAAATACCACCGAATATTCCTCTTGAAAAATACCATTGAATATTCCTCTTGAAAAATACCACTGAATATTCCTCTTGAAAAATACCACTGAATATTCCTTTTAAAAAATACAACTGAATATTCCACTTGAAAAATACCACTGAATATTCCTCTTGAAAAATACCACTGAATATTCCTCTTGAAAAATACCACTAAATATTTCACTTGAAAAATACCACTGAATATTCTGCTTGAAAAATACCACTGAATATTCCTCTTGAAAAATACCACTGAATATTCCGCTTGAAAAATACTATTGAATATTCCTCTTGCAAAATACCACTGAATATTCTTCTTGAAAAATACCACTGAATATTCCTCTTGAAAAATACCACTGAATATTTCACTTGAAAAATACCACTAATTATTCCCTTTGAAAAATACCACTGAATATTCCTCTTGAAAAATACAATTGTATATTGCTCTTGAAAAATACCTCTGATTGTTCCTCTTGAAAAATACCACTGAATATTCCTCTTGAAAAATACCACTGAATATTCCTCTTGAAAAATACCACTGAATATTCCTCTTGAAAAATACCACTGAATATTCCTCTTGAAATATACCACTGAATATGCATCTTGAAAAATACCACAGAATATTTCTCTTGAAAAATACCACTGAATGTTCCACTTGAAAAATACCACTAAATATTCCTCTTGAAAAATACCATTTAATATTCCTCTTGAAAAATACCACTGAATATTCCTCTTAAAAATTATAACTGAATATTCCTCTTGAAAAATACCACTGAATATTCCTCTTGAAAAATACCACAGAATATTTCTCTTGAAGAATACCACTGAATATTCCTCTTGAAAAATACCACAAAATATTCCCCTTGAAAAATACAATTTTATATTGCTTTTGAAAAATACCTCTGATTTTTTTTCTTGAAAAATACCACCGAATATTCCTCTTGACAAATACCACTGAATATTCCTCTTGAAAAATACAACTGAATATTCCTCTTGAAAAATACCACTGAATATTCCTCTTGAAAAATACCACTGAATATTCTACTTGAAAAATACTACTGAATATTCGTCTTGCAAAATACCACTGAATATTCTTCTTGAAATATACCACTGAATATGCCTCTTGAAAAATACCACAGAATATTTCTCTTGAAAAATACCACTGAATGTTCCACTTGAAAAATACCACTAAATATTCTACTTGAAAAATACTATTGAATATTCGTCTTGAAAAATACCACTGAATATTCCTCTTGAAATATACCACTGAATATGCCTCTTGAAAAATACCACAGAATATTTTTCTTGAAAAATACCACTGAATGTTCCACTTGAAAAATACCACTAAATATTCCTCTTGAAAAATACTATTGAATATTCCTCTTGAAAAATACCACTGAATATTCCTCTGAAAAATTATAACTGAATATTCCTCTTGAAAAATACCACTGAATATTCCTCTTGAAAAATACCACAGAATATTTCTCTTGAAAAATACCACTGAATATTCCTCTTGAAAAATACCACTAAATATTCCCCTTGAAAAATACAATTTTATATTGCTTTTGAAAAATACCTCTGATTTTTTTTCTTGAAAGATACCACCGAATATTCCTCTTGACAAATACCACTGAATATTCCTCTTGAAAAATACAACTGAATATTCCTCTTGAAAAATACCACTGAATATTCCTCTTGAAAAATACCACTGAATATTCTACTTGAAAAATACTATTGAATATTCGTCTTGCAAAATACTACTGAATATTCTTCTTGAAAAATACCACTGAATATTCCTCTTGAAATATTCCACTGAATATTCCTCTTGAAAAATACCACTGAATATTCCACATGAAAAATACCACTGAATAGCCCTCTTGAAAAATACCATTGAATATTACTCTTGAAAAATACCACTGAATATTTCTCTTGAAAAATACCACTGAATATTCCTCTTGAAAAATGCCACTGAATATTCCTCTTGAAAAATACTACTGAATATTTCTCTTGAAAAATACAATTGAATATTGCTTTTGAAAAATACCTTTGATCATTCCTCTTGAAAAATACCACCGAATATTCCTCTTGAAAAATACCACTGAATATTCCTCTTGAAAAATACCACTGAATATTCCTCTTGAAAAATACCACTGAATATTCCTCTTGAAAATTACAACTGAATATTCCTCTTGAAAAATACCACTGAATATTCCTCTTGAAAAATACCACTGAATAATCCTCTTGAAAAATACCACTGAATATTCCACTTGAAAAATACCACTGAATATTCCTCTTGAAAAATACCACTGAATATTCCTCTTGAAAAATACAATTGTATATTGCTTTTGAAAAATACCTCTGATTATTCCTCTTGAAAAATACCACCGAATATTCCTCTTGAAAAATACCATTGAATATTCCTCTTGAAAAATACCACTGAATATTCCTCTTGAAAAATACCACTGAATATTCCTCTTAAAAAATACAACTGAATATTCCACTTGAAAAATACCACTGAATATTCCTCTTGAAAAATACCACTGAATATTCCTCTTGAAAAATACCACTAAATATTTCACTTGAAAAATATCACTGAATATTCTGCTTGAAAAATACCACTGAATATTCCTCTTGAAAAATACCACTGAATATTCCGCTTGAAAAATACTTTTGATAATTCCTCTTGCAAAATACCACTGAATATTCTTCTTGAAAAATACCACTGAATATTCCTCATGAAAAATACCACTGAATATTCCTCTTGAAAAATACCACTGAATATTCCACTTGAACAATACCACTGAATATTCCTCTTGAAAAATACAACTGAATATTCCTCTTGAAAAATACCAGTGAATATTCCTCTTGAAAAATACCACTGAATATTCCTCTTGTAAAATACCACTGAATATTCCACTTGAAAAATACCACTGAATATTCCTCTTAAAAAATATTACTGAATATTCCTCTTGAAAAATATCACTGAATATTCGTCTTGCAAAACACCACTGAATATTCTTCTTGAAAAATACCACTTAATATTCCTCTTGAAATATTCCACTGAATATTCCTCTTGAAAAATACCACTGAATATTCCACATGAAAAATACCACTGAATAGTCCTCTTGAAAAATACCATTGAATATTACTCTTGAAAAATACCATTAAATATTTCTCTTGAAAAATACCACTGAATATTCCTCTTGAAAAATACTACTGAATATTCCTCTTGAAAAATACTACTGAATATTCCTATTGCAAAATACCACTGAATATTCCTCTTGAAAAATACCACTGAATATTCCTCTTGAAAAATACCACTGAATATTCCACTTGAAAAATTCCACTGAATATTCCTCTTGAAAAATACTACTGAATATTACTCTTGAAAAATAGCACTGAATATTTCTCTTGAAAAATACCACTGAATATTCCGCTTGAAAAATACCACTGAATATTCCTCTTGAAATATACCACTGAATATGCCTCTTGAAAAATACCACAGAATATTTTTCTTGAAAAATACCACTGAATGTTCCACTTGAAAAATACCACTAAATATTCCTCTTGAAAAATACTATTGAATATTCCTCTTGAAAAATACCACTGAATATTCCTCTGAAAAATTATAACTGAATATTCCTCTTGAAAAATACCACTGAATATTCCTCTTGAAAAATACCACAGAATATTTCTCTTGAAAAATACCACTGAATATTCCTCTTGAAAAATACCACTAAATATTCCCCTTGAAAAATACAATTTTATATTGCTTTTGAAAAATACCTCTGATTTTTTTTCTTGAAAGATACCACCGAATATTCCTCTTGACAAATACCACTGAATATTCCTCTTGAAAAATACAACTGAATATTCCTCTTGAAAAATACCACTGAATATTCCTCTTGAAAAATACCACTGAATATTCTACTTGAAAAATACTATTGAATATTTGTCTTGCAAAATACTACTGAATATTCTTCTTGAAAAATACCACTGAATATTCCTCTTGAAATATTCCACTGAATATTCCTCTTGAAAAATACCACTGAATATTCCACATGAAAAATACCAGTGAATATTCCTCTTGAAAAATACCACTGAATATTCCTCTTGTAAAATACCACTGAATATTCCACTTGAAAAATACCACTGAATATTCCTCTTAAAAAATATTACTGAATATTCCTCTTGAAAAATATCACTGAATATTCGTCTTGCAAAACACCACTGAATATTCTTCTTGAAAAATACCACTTAATATTCCTCTTGAAATATTCCACTGAATATTCCTCTTGAAAAATACCACTGAATATTCCACATGAAAAATACCACTGAATAGTCCTCTTGAAAAATACCATTGAATATTACTCTTGAAAAATACCATTAAATATTTCTCTTGAAAAATACCACTGAATATTCCTCTTGAAAAATACTACTGAATATTCCTCTTGAAAAATACTACTGAATATTCCTATTGCAAAATACCACTGAATATTCCTCTTGAAAAATACCACTGAATATTCCTCTTGAAAAATACCACTGAATATTCCACTTGAAAAATTCCACTGAATATTCCTCTTGAAAAATACTACTGAATATTACTCTTGAAAAATAGCACTGAATATTTCTCTTGAAAAATACCACTGAATATTCCGCTTGAAAAATACCACTGAATATTCCTCTTGAAATATACCACTGAATATGCCTCTTGAAAAATACCACAGAATATTTTTCTTGAAAAATACCACTGAATGTTCCACTTGAAAAATACCACTAAATATTCCTCTTGAAAAATACTATTGAATATTCCTCTTGAAAAATACCACTGAATATTCCTCTGAAAAATTATAACTGAATATTCCTCTTGAAAAATACCACTGAATATTCCTCTTGAAAAATACCACAGAATATTTCTCTTGAAAAATACCACTGAATATTCCTCTTGAAAAATACCACTAAATATTCCCCTTGAAAAATACAATTTTATATTGCTTTTGAAAAATACCTCTGATTTTTTTTCTTGAAAGATACCACCGAATATTCCTCTTGACAAATACCACTGAATATTCCTCTTGAAAAATACAACTGAATATTCCTCTTGAAAAATACCACTGAATATTCCTCTTGAAAAATACCACTGAATATTCTACTTGAAAAATACTATTGAATATTCGTCTTGCAAAATACTACTGAATATTCTTCTTGAAAAATACCACTGAATATTCCTCTTGAAATATTCCACTGAATATTCCTCTTGAAAAATACCACTGAATATTCCACATGAAAAATACCACTGAATAGCCCTCTTGAAAAATACCATTGAATATTACTCTTGAAAAATACCACTGAATATTTCTCTTGAAAAATACCACTGAATATTCCTCTTGAAAAATGCCACTGAATATTCCTCTTGAAAAATACTACTGAATATTTCTCTTGAAAAATACAATTGAATATTGCTTTTGAAAAATACCTTTGATCATTCCTCTTGAAAAATACCACCGAATATTCCTCTTGAAAAATACCACTGAATATTCCTCTTGAAAAATACCACTGAATATTCCTCTTGAAAAATACCACTGAATATTCCTCTTGAAAATTACAACTGAATATTCCTCTTGAAAAATACCACTGAATATTCCTCTTGAAAAATACCACTGAATAATCCTCTTGAAAAATACCACTGAATATTCCACTTGAAAAATACCACTGAATATTCCTCTTGAAAAATACCACTGAATATTCCTCTTGAAAAATACAATTGTATATTGCTTTTGAAAAATACCTCTGATTATTCCTCTTGAAAAATACCACCGAATATTCCTCTTGAAAAATACCATTGAATATTCCTCTTGAAAAATACCACTGAATATTCCTCTTGAAAAATACCACTGAATATTCCTCTTAAAAAATACAACTGAATATTCCACTTGAAAAATACCACTGAATATTCCTCTTGAAAAATACCACTGAATATTCCTCTTGAAAAATACCACTAAATATTTCACTTGAAAAATATCACTGAATATTCTGCTTGAAAAATACCACTGAATATTCCTCTTGAAAAATACCACTGAATATTCCGCTTGAAAAATACTTTTGATAATTCCTCTTGCAAAATACCACTGAATATTCTTCTTGAAAAATACCACTGAATATTCCTCATGAAAAATACCACTGAATATTCCTCTTGAAAAATACCACTGAATATTCCACTTGAACAATACCACTGAATATTCCTCTTGAAAAATACAACTGAATATTCCTCTTGAAAAATACCAGTGAATATTCCTCTTGAAAAATACCACTGAATATTCCTCTTGTAAAATACCACTGAATATTCCACTTGAAAAATACCACTGAATATTCCTCTTAAAAAATATTACTGAATATTCCTCTTGAAAAATATCACTGAA
This sequence comes from Atherix ibis, assembly GCA_958298945.1. Lineage (NCBI taxonomy): Eukaryota > Metazoa > Arthropoda > Insecta > Diptera > Athericidae > Atherix > Atherix ibis. The sequence goes on along the minus strand of OY282609.1, from coordinate 43,283,401 downwards.
TATTCGTCTTGCAAAACACCACTGAATATTCTTCTTGAAAAATACCACTTAATATTCCTCTTGAAATATTCCACTGAATATTCCTCTTGAAAAATACCACTGAATATTCCACATGAAAAATACCACTGAATAGTCCTCTTGAAAAATACCATTGAATATTACTCTTGAAAAATACCATTAAATATTTCTCTTGAAAAATACCACTGAATATTCCTCTTGAAAAATACTACTGAATATTCCTCTTGAAAAATACTACTGAATATTCCTATTGCAAAATACCACTGAATATTCCTCTTGAAAAATACCACTGAATATTCCTCTTGAAAAATACCACTGAATATTCCACTTGAAAAATTCCACTGAATATTCCTCTTGAAAAATACTACTGAATATTACTCTTGAAAAATAGCACTGAATATTTCTCTTGAAAAATACCACTGAATATTCCACTTGAAAAATACCACTGAATTTTCCTCTTCAAAATCACAGCTGAATATTTCTCTTGAAAAATACAATTGAATATTGCTTTTGAAAAATACCTCTGATCATTCCTCTTGAAAAATACCACCAAACATTCCTCTTGAAAAATACCACTGAATATTCCTCTTGAAAAATACCACTGAATATTTCTCTTGAAAAATACCACTGAATATTCCTCTTGAAAATTACAACTGAATATTCCTCTTGAAAAATACCACCGAATATTGCTTTTGAAAAATACCACTGAATAATCCTCTTGAAAAATACCACTGGATATTCCAGTTGAAAAATACCACTGAATATTCCTCTTCAAAAATACCACTGAATATTCTTCTTGAAAAATACATTTGTATATTGCTTTTGAAAAATACTTCTGATTATTCCTCTTGAAAAATACCACCGAATATTCCTCTTGAAAAATACCACTCAATATTCCTCTTGAAAAATACCACTGAATATTCCTCTTGAAATATACCACTGAATATTCCTCTTAAAAAATACAACTGAATATTCCTCTTGAAAAATACCACTGAATATTCCTCTTGAAAAATACCACTGAATATTCCTTTTGAAAAATACCACTAAATATTCCACTTGAAAAATACCACTGAATATTCTTCTTGAAAAATACCACTGAATATTCCTCTTGAAAAATACCACTGAATATTCCGCTGGAAAATTACTATTGAATATTCCTCTTGCAAAATACCACTGAATATACTTCTTGAAAAATACCACAGAATATTCCTCATGAAAAATACCACTGAATATTCCTCTTGCAAAATACCACTGAATATTCCACTTGAAAAATACCACTGAATATTTCTCTTGAAAAATACCACTAAATATTACTCTTGAAAAATACCACTGAATATTCCTCTTGAAAAATACCACTGAATATTCCACTTGAAAAATACCACCGAATATTCCTCTTGAAAAATACAATTGAATATTGCTTTTGAAAAATACCTCTGATTATCCCTCTTGAAAAATACCACCGAATATTCCACTTTAAAAATACCACTGAATATTCCTCTTGAAAAATACTACTGAATATTCCTCGTGAAAAATACCACTGAATATTACTCTTGAAAAATATAACTGAATATTCCTATTGAAAAATACAATTGTATATTGCTCTTGAAAAATAATTCTGATTATTCCTCTTGAAAAATACCACTGAATATTCCTCTTGAAAAATACCAATGAATATTCTTCTTGAAAAATACCACTGAATATTCCTCTTGAAAAATACCACTGAATAATCGTCTTGAAAAATACCACTGAATATTTCTCTTGAAAAATACCACTGAATATTCCTCTTGAAAAATGCCACTGAATATTCCTCTTGAAAAATACTACTGAATATTTCTCTTGAAAAATACAATTGAATATTGCTTTTGAAAAATACCTTTGATCATTCCTCTTGAAAAATACCACCGAATATTCCTCTTGAAAAATACCACTGAATATTCCTCTTGAAAAATACCACTGAATATTCCTCTTGAAAAATACCACTGAATATTCCTCTTGAAAATTACAACTGAATATTCCTCTTGAAAAATACCACTGAATATTCCTCTTGAAAAATACCACTGAATAATCCTCTTGAAAAATACCACTGAATATTCCACTTGAAAAATACCACTGAATATTCCTCTTGAAAAATACCACTGAATATTCCTCTTGAAAAATACAATTGTATATTGCTTTTGAAAAATACCTCTGATTATTCCTCTTGAAAAATACCACCGAATATTCCTCTTGAAAAATACCATTGAATATTCCTCTTGAAAAATACCACTGAATATTCCTCTTGAAAAATACCACTGAATATTCCTCTTAAAAAATACAACTGAATATTCCACTTGAAAAATACCACTGAATATTCCTCTTGAAAAATACCACTGAATATTCCTCTTGAAAAATACCACTAAATATTTCACTTGAAAAATATCACTGAATATTCTGCTTGAAAAATACCACTGAATATTCCTCTTAAAAAATACCACTGAATATTCCGCTTGAAAAATACTATTGATAATTCCTCTTGCAAAATACCACTGAATATTCTTCTTGAAAAATACCACTGAATATTCCTCATGAAAAATACCACTGAATATTCCTCTTGAAAAATACCACTGAATATTCCACTTGAAAAATACCACTGAATATTCCTCTTGAAAAATACCACTGAATATTCCTCTTGAAAAATACCACTGAATATTCCACTTGAAAAATTCCACTGAATATTCCTCTTGAAAAATACTACTGAATATTACTCTTGAAAAATAGCACTGAATATTTCTCTTGAAAAATACCACTGAATATTCCACTTGAAAAATACCACTGAATTTTCCTCTTCAAAATCACAGCTGAATATTTCTCTTGAAAAATACAATTGAATATTGCTTTTGAAAAATACCTCTGATCATTCCTCTTGAAAAATACCACCAAACATTCCTCTTGAAAAATACCACTGAATATTCCTCTTGAAAAATACCACTGAATATTTCTCTTGAAAAATACCACTGAATATTCCTCTTGAAAATTACAACTGAATATTCCTCTTGAAAAATACCACCGAATATTGCTTTTGAAAAATACCACTGAATAATCCTCTTGAAAAATACCACTGGATATTCCAGTTGAAAAATACCACTGAATATTCCTCTTCAAAAATACCACTGAATATTCTTCTTGAAAAATACATTTGTATATTGCTTTTGAAAAATACTTCTGATTATTCCTCTTGAAAAATACCACCGAATATTCCTCTTGAAAAATACCACTCAATATTCCTCTTGAAAAATACCACTGAATATTCCTCTTGAAATATACCACTGAATATTCCTCTTAAAAAATAAAACTGAATATTCCTCTTGAAAAATACCACTGAATATTCCTCTTGAAAAATACCACTGAATATTCCTTTTGAAAAATACCACTAAATATTCCACTTGAAAAATACCACTGAATATTCTTCTTGAAAAATACCACTGAATATTCCTCTTGAAAAATACCACTGAATATTCCGCTGGAAAATTACTATTGAATATTCCTCTTGCAAAATACCACTGAATATACTTCTTGAAAAATACCACAGAATATTCCTCATGAAAAATACCACTGAATATTCCTCTTGCAAAATACCACTGAATATTCCACTTGAAAAATACCACTGAATATTTCTCTTGAAAAATACCACTAAATATTACTCTTGAAAAATACCACTGAATATTCCTCTTGAAAAATACCACTGAATATTCCACTTGAAAAATACCACCGAATATTCCTCTTGAAAAATACAATTGAATATTGCTTTTGAAAAATACCTCTGATTATCCCTCTTGAAAAATACCACCGAATATTCCACTTTAAAAATACCACTGAATATTCCTCTTGAAAAATACTACTGAATATTCCTCGTGAAAAATACCACTGAATATTACTCTTGAAAAATATAACTGAATATTCCTATTGAAAAATACAATTGTATATTGCTCTTGAAAAATACCTCTGATTATTCCTCTTGAAAAATACCACTGAATATTCCTCTTGAAAAATACCAATGAATATTCTTCTTGAAAAATACCACTGAATATTCCTCTTGAAAAATACCACTGAATAATCGTCTTGAAAAATACCACTGAATATTTCTCTTGAAAAATACCACTGAATATTCCTCTTGAAAAATCCCACTGAATATTCCTCTTGAAAAATACTACTGAATATTTCTCTTGAAAAATACAATTGAATATTGCTTTTGAAAAATACCTTTGATCATTCCTCTTGAAAAATACCACCGAATATTCCTCTTGAAAAATACCACTGAATATTCCTCTTGAAAAATACCACTGAATATTCCTCTTGAAAAATACCACTGAATATTCCTCTTGAAAATTACAACTGAATATTCCTCTTGAAAAATACCACTGAATATTCCTCTTGAAAAATACCACTGAATAATCCTCTTGAAAAATACCACTGAATATTCCACTTGAAAAATACCACTGAATATTCCTCTTGAAAAATACCACTGAATATTCCTCTTGAAAAATACAATTGTATATTGCTTTTGAAAAATACCTCTGATTATTCCTCTTGAAAAATACCACCGAATATTCCTCTTGAAAAATACCATTGAATATTCCTCTTGAAAAATACCACTGAATATTCCTCTTGAAAAATACCACTGAATATTCCTCTTAAAAAATACAACTGAATATTCCACTTGAAAAATACCACTGAATATTCCTCTTGAAAAATACCACTGAATATTCCTCTTGAAAAATACCACTAAATATTTCACTTGAAAAATATCACTGAATATTCTGCTTGAAAAATACCACTGAATATTCCTCTTAAAAAATACCACTGAATATTCCGCTTGAAAAATACTATTGATAATTCCTCTTGCAAAATACCACTGAATATTCTTCTTGAAAAATACCACTGAATATTCCTCATGAAAAATACCACTGAATATTCCTCTTGAAAAATACCACTGAATATTCCACTTGAAAAATACCACTGAATATTCCTCTTGAAAAATACAACTGAATATTCCTCTTGAGAAATACCAGTGAATATTCCTCTTGAAAAATACCACTGAATATTCCTCTTGTAAAATACCACTGAATATTCCACTTGAAAAATACCACTGAATATTCCTCTTAAAAAATATTACTGAATATTCCTCTTGAAAAATATCACTGAATATTCCTCTTGCAAAACACCACTGAATATTCTTCTTGAAAAATATCACTTAATATTCCTCTTGAAATATTCCACTGAATATTCCTCTTGAAAAATACCACTGAATATTCCACATGAAAAATACCACTGAATAGTCCTCTTGAAAAATACCATTGAATATTACTCTTGAAAAATACCATTAAATATTTCTCTTGAAAAATACCACTGAATATTCCTCTTGAAAAATACTACTGAATATTCCTCTTGAAAAATACTACTGAATATTCCTATTGCAAAATACCACTGAATATTCCTCTTGAAAAATACCACTGAATATTCCTTTTGAAAAATACCACTGAATATTCCACTTGAAAAATTCCACTGAATATTCCTCTTGAAAAATACTACTGAATATTACTCTTGAAAAATAGCACTGAATATTTCTCTTGAAAAATACCACTGAATATTCCACTTGAAAAATACCACTGAATTTTCCTCTTCAAAATCACAGCTGAATATTTCTCTTGAAAAATACAATTGAATATTGCTTTTGAAAAATACCTCTGATCATTCCTCTTGAAAAATACCACCAAACATTCCTCTTGAAAAATACCACTGAATATTCCTCTTGAAAAATACCACTGAATATTTCTCTTGAAAAATACCACTGAATATTCCTCTTGAAAATTACAACTGAATATTCCTCTTGAAAAATACCACCGAATATTCCTTTTGAAAAATACCACTGAATAATCCTCTTGAAAAATACCACTGGATATTCCAGTTGAAAAATACCACTGAATATTCCTCTTCAAAAATACCACTGAATATTCTTCTTGAAAAATACATTTGTATATTGCTTTTGAAAAATACTTCTGATTATTCCTCTTGAAAAATACCACCAAATATTCCTCTTGAAAAATACCACTCAATATTCCTCTTGAAAAATACCACTGAATATTCCTCTTGAAATATACCACTGAATATTCCTCTTAAAAAATACAACTGAATATTCCTCTTGAAAAATACCACTGAATATTCCTCTTGAAAAATACCACTGAATATTCCTCTTGAAAAATACCACTAAATATTCCACTTGAAAAATACCACTGAATATTCTTCTTGAAAAATACCACTGAATATTCCTCTTGAAAAATACCACTGAATATTCCGCTGGAAAAATACTATTGAATATTCCTCTTGCAAAATACCACTGAATATACTTCTTGAAAAATACCACAGAATATTCCTCATGAAAAATACCACTGAATATTCCTCTTGCAATATACCACTGAATATTCCACTTGAAAAATACCACTGAATATTTCTCTTGAAAAATACCACTAAATATTACTCTTGAAAAATACCACTGAATATTCCTCTTGAAAAATACCACTGAATATTCCACTTGAAAAATACCACCGAATATTCCTCTTGAAAAATACAATTGAATATTGCTTTTGAAAAATACCTCTGATTATCCCTCTTGAAAAATACCACCGAATATTCCACTTTAAAAATACCACTGAATATTCCTCTTGAAAAATACTACTGAATATTCCTCGTGAAAAATACCACTGAATATTACTCTTGAAAAATATAACTGAATATTCCTATTGAAAAATACAATTGTATATTGCTCTTGAAAAATACCTCTGATTATTCCTCTTGAAAAATACCACTGAATATTCCTCTTGAAAAATACCAATGAATATTCTTCTTGAAAAATACCACTGAATATTCCTCTTGAAAAATACCACTGAATAATCGTCTTGAAAAATACCACTGAATATTCCTGTTGAAAAATACCACTGAATATTCCTCTTGAAAAATACCACTGAATATTCCTCTTGAAAAATACCATAAATATTCTTCTTGAAAAATACCACTGAATATTCCTCTTGAAATATACCACTGAATATTCCTCTTGAAAAATACCACAGAATATTTCTCTTGAAAAATACCACTGAATACTCCACTTGAAAAATAGCACTGAATATTCCTCTTGAAAAATACCACTGAATATTCCTCTTGAAAAATACCACTAAATATTCCACTTGAAAAATACCACTGAATATTCCTCTTGAAAAATACCACTAAATATTCCACTTGAAAAATACCACTGCATATTCCACTTGAAAAATACTATTGAATATTCCTCTTGCAAAATACTACTGAATATTCCTATTGAAAACTACCACTGAATATTCCTCTTAAAAAATACCTCTGAATATTCCTCTTGAAAAATACCACTGAATATTCCACTAGAAAAGTACCACTGAATATTTCTCTTGAAAACTACCACTGAATATTACTCTTGAAAAATTCCACTGATTATTCCTCTTGAAAAATACCACTGAATATTCTACTTCAAAAATACCACTGAATATTCCTCTTGAAAAATACAACTGAATATTTCTCTTGAAAAATACAATTGAATATTGCTTTTGAAAAATACCTCTGATTATTCCTCTTGAAAAGCACCACCGAATATTCCACTTTAAAAATACCACTTAATATTCCGCTTGAAAAATACCACTGAATATTCCTCTTGAAAAATACCACTGAATATTCCTCTTAAAAATTATAACTGAATATTCCTCTTGAAAAATACCACTGAATATTCCTCTTGAAAAATACCACTGAATATTCCTCTTGAAAAATACTACTGAATATTCCTCTTGAAAAATACCACTGAATATTCCACTTGAAAAATACTATTGAATATTCCTCTTGACAAATACCACTGAATATTTTTCGTGAAAAATACCACTGAATATCCCTCTTAAAAAGACCACTGAATATTCCTCTTGGAAAGTACCACTGAATATTCCTCTTGAAATATACCACTGAATATTCCACTAGAAAAATACAACTGAATATTCCTCTTGAAAAAAACCACTGAATATTCCTCTTGAAAAATATAACTGTATATTGCTCTTGAAAAATACCTCTGATTATTTTCCTTGAAAAATACCACTGAATATTCCTCTTGAAAAATACCACTGAATATTCCTCTTGAAAATACCACTGAATATTCCTCTTGAAAAATACCACTGAATATTCCTCTTGAAAAATACCACTCCATATTTCTCTTGAAAAATAACGCTGAATATTCCTCTTGAAAAATATCACTGAATATTCCTCTTGAAAAATACCACTGGATATTCCTCTTGAAAATTTACATTGAATATTCCTCTTGAAAAATACCACTGAATATTCCTCTTGAAAAATACCACTGAATATTGCTCTTAAAAAATATCACTGATTATTCCTTTTGAAAAATGCCACTGAATATTCCTCTTGAAAAATACTACTGAATATACCTCTTTAAAAATAATACTGAATATTCCTCTTGAAAATACCACTGAATGTTACTCTTGAAAAATACTTTTTAATATTACTCTTGAAAAATACCACTGAATATTCCTCTTGAAAAATACCACTGAATATTCCTGTTAAAAAATACTAGTGAATATTCCACTTGAAAAATACTACTGAATATTCCACTTGAAAAATACCACTGAATATTCTTCTTGAAAAATACCACTGAATATTCTCCTTGAAAAATACCACTGAATATTACTCTTGAAAAACACTACTGAATAATCCTCTTGAAAAATACCATTGAATATTACTCTTGAAAAATACCACTGAATAATCCTCTTGGAAAATACCACTGAATATCCCTCTTGAAAAATACTAGTGAATATTCCTCTTGAAAAATACCACTGAATATTCCTATTGAAAAATGCCACTGAATATTCCGCTAGAAAAATACCACTGAATATTCCTCTTTAAAAATACCACTGAATATTCCACTTGAAAAATACCACTGAATATTCTTCTTGAAAAATACCACTGAATATTACTCTTGAAAAATACCACTGAATATTCCTCTTGAAAAATACAACTGAATATTACACTTGAAAAATACCACTGAATATTCCTCTTGAAAAATACAACTGAATATTTCTCTTGAGAAATACAATTGAATATTGCTTTTGAAAAATACCTCAGATTATTCCTCTTGAAAAACACCACTGAATATTCCTCTTGAAAAATACCACTGAATATTCCTCCTGAAATATACCACTGAATATGCCTCTTGAAAAATACCACAGAATATTTCTCTTGAAAAATACCACTGAATACTCCACTTGAAAAATACCACTGAATATTCCTCTTGAAAAATACCACTGAATATTTCTCTTGAAAAATAGCACTGAGTACTCCACTTGAAAAATACTACTGAATATTCCTCTTGAAAAATACCACTGAATATTCCTCTTGAAAAATACCACTGAATATTCCTCTTGAAAAATACAATTGTATATTGCTCTTGAAAAATACCTCTGATTATTCCTCTTGAAAAATACCACTGAATATATCTCTTGAAAAATATAACTGAATATTGCTCTTGAAAAATACCTCTGATTATTTTCCTTGAAAAATACCACTGAATATTCCTCTTGAAAAATACCACTGAATATTCCTCTTGAAAATACCACTGAATATTCCTCTTGAAAAATACCACTGAATATTCCTCTTGAAAAATTCAACTGAATATTCCTCTTGAAAAATACCACTGAATATTCCTCTTAAAAAATACCACTGAATATTCCTCTTGAAATATACCACTGAATATTCCTCTTGAAAAATACCACAGAATATTTCTCTTAAAAAATACCACTGAATACTCCACTTGAAAAATACCACTGAATATTCCTCTTGAAAAATACAACTAAATATTCCTCTTGAAAAATACCACTAAATATTCCACTTGAAAACTACCACTGAATATTCCTCTTGAAAAATACCACTGAATATTCCTCTTGAAAAATACCACTGAATATTCCACTTGAAAAATACTATTGAATATTCCTCTTGCAAAATACTACTGAATATTCCTCTTGAAAACTACCACTGAATATTCCTCTTGAAAAATACCACTGAATATTCCTCTTGAAAAATACCACTGAATATTCCACTTGAAAAATACCACTGAATGTTCTACTTGAAAAATACCACTGAATATTCTACTTGAAAAATACCACTGAATATTCCTCTTGAAAAATACCACAGAATATTTCTCTTGAAAAATACCACTGAATATTGCTCTTGAAATATACCACTGAATATTCCTCTTGAAAAATACCACAGAATATTTCTCTTGAAAAATACCACTGAATACTCCACTTGAAAAATACCACTGAATATTCCTCTTGAAAAATACAACTAAATATTCCTCTTGAAAAATACCACTAAATATTCCACTTGAAAAATACCACTGAATATTCCTCTTAAAAAATACCACTGAATATTCCTCTTGAAAAATACCACTGAATATTCCTCTTGAAAAATACCACTGAATATTCCTCTTGAAAAATACTACTGAATATTCCTCTTGAAAACTACTACTGAATATTCCTCTTGAAAAATACCACTGAATATTCCTCTTGAAAAATACCACTGAATATTCCACTTGAAAAATACCACTGAATGTTCTACTTGAAAAATACCACTGAATATTCTACTTGAAAAATACCACTGAATATTCCTCTTGAAAAATACAACTGAATATTTCTCTTGAAAAATACAATTGAATATTGCTTTTGAAAAATACTTCTGATTATTCCTCTTGAAAAGTACCACCGAATATTCCACTTTAAAAATACCACTTAATATTCCTCTTGAAAAATACCACTGAATATTCCTCTTGAAAAATACCACTGAATATTCCTCTTAAAAAAATAAAGCTGAATATTACTCTTGAAAAATACCACTTAATATTACTCTTGAAAAATTCCATTGAATATTCCTCTTGAAAAATACCACTGAATATTCTACTTGAAAAATACCACTGAATATTCCTCTTGAAAAATACAACTGAATATTTCTCTTGAAAATAACACTGAATATTCATCTTGTAAAATACCACTCAATATTTTTCTTTAAAAATAACGCTGAAAATTACTCTTGAAAAATACCACTGAATATTCCTCTTGAAAAATACCACTGACTAATCCACTTGAAAAATACCACTAAATATTCCTCTTGAAAAATACCACTTAATATTCCTCTTGAAAAATACCACTGAATATTCCTCTTAAAAAAATAAAGCTGAATATTACTCTTGAAAAATACCACTTAATATTACTCTTGAAAAATTCCACTGAATATTCCTCTTGAAAAATACCACTGAATATTCTACTTGAAAAATACCACTGAATATTCCTCTTGAAAAACACAACTGAATATTGCTCTTGAAAATAACACTGAATATTCATCTTGAAAAATACCACTCAATATTTTTCTTTAAAAATAACGCTGAAAATTACTCTTGAAAAATACCACTGAATATTCCTCTTGAAAAATACCACTGACTAATCCACTTGAAAAATACCACTAAATATTCCTCTTGAAAAATACCACTTAATATTCCTCTTGAAAAATACCACTGAATATTACTGTTTAAAAATTCAACTGAATATTCCTCTTGAAAAATACCGCTGAATATTACTCTTAAAAAATAGCACTGAATATTCCTCTTTAAAAATATTACTGAATATTCCTCTTGAAAAATACGACTGAATATTCCTCTTGAAAAATACCAATGAATATTCCTCTCGAAAAATACAACTGAATATTCCTCTTGAAAAATACCACTGAATATGCATCTTGAAAAATATCACTGAATATTCCTCTTGAAAAATACCATTGAATATTCCTCTTGAAAAATACCACTGAATATTCCACTTAAAAAATAACACTGAATATTCCTCTTGAAAAATACCACTGAATATTCCACTTGAAAAATACTAATAAATATTCCTCTTTAAAAATACCACTGAATATTCCTCTTGAAAAATACCACTGAATATTGCTCTTAAAAAATACCTCTGATTATTCCTCTTGAAAAATACCATTAAAGATTCTTCTTGAAAAATACCACTGAGTAATGCTCTTGAAAAACACCAGTGAATATTCCTCTTGAAAACTACCACTGAATATTCCTCTTGAAAAATACAACTGAACATTCCTCTTGAAAAATACCATTGAACAATCCTCTTGAAAAATACCACTGAATATTGCTTTTAAAAAATACCAATGATTATTCCTCTTGAAAAATACCACTGAATATTCCTCTTGAAAAATACTACTGAATATTTCTCTTGAAAAATACCATTGAATATTCCTCTTGAAAAATACCACTGAATATTGCTCTTGAAAAATACAACTGAATATTCCCCTTGGAAAATTCCACTAAATATTCCTCCTTAAAATTACCACTCAATATTCGTCTTGAAAAATACCACTGAATATTCCTCTTGAAAAATACCACTATATTTCCTCTTGAAAAATACCACTGAATATTCTTCTTGAAAAATACTACTGAATATACCTCTTGAAATAAACCATTGAATATTCCTCTTGAAAAATAACACTGAATATTCCTCTTGAAGAACACCACTGAATATCCCTCTTGAAATATACCACTGAATATTCCTCTTGAAAAATACCACTGAATATTCCTCTTAAAAAATACCACTGAATATTCCACTTGAAAAATACCACTGAATATTCCTCTTGAAAAATACCACTGAATATTCCTCTTGAAAAATACCACTGAATATTCCACTTGAAAAATATCACTGAATATTCCTCTTGAAAAATACCACTGAATATTACTCTTGAAAAATAATACTGAATATTCCTCTTGAAAATACTACTGAATATTCCTATTGAAAAATACTACTTAATATTCCTCTTGAAAAATACCATTGAATATTACTCTTGAAAAATTCCACTGAATATTTCTCTTGAAAAATACCACTGAATATACGCCTTGAAAAATACTACTGAATTTTCCTCTTGAAAAATACCACTGAATGTTCGTCTTGAAAAATACCACTGAATATTCTTTTTGAAAAATACTACTCTATTTTCCTCTTGAAAAATACCACTGAATATTCTTCTTGAAAAATACCACTGAATATTCCTCTTGAAAAATTCTATTGAATATTCCTCTTGAAAAATACCACTGAATAGTTCTATTGAAAAATACCGCCGAATATTCCTCTTGAAAAATACCACTGAATATTCCTCTTAAAAAATACCACGGAATGTTCCTCTTGAAAAATACTGCTGAATATTCCTCTTGAAAAATACCACTGAATACTCCTCTTGAAAAATAACACTGAATATTCATCTTAAAAAATAGCACTGAATATTCCTCTTTAAAAATATTACTGAATATTCCTCTTGAAAAATACGACTGAATATTCCTCTTGAAAAATACCACTGAATAATCCACTTGAAAAATACCACTAAATATTCCTCTTGAAAAATACCACTGAATATTACCCTTTAAAAATTCCACTGAATATTCCTCTTAAAAAATACCGCTGAATATTGCTTTTAAAAAATAGCACAGAATATTCCTCTTTAAAAATATTACTGAATATTCCTCTTGAAAAATACGACTGAATATTCCTCTTGAAAAATACCACTGAATATTCCTCTCGAAAAATACCACTGAAATTTCCTCTTGAAAAATACCACTGAATATGCATCTTGAAAAATATCACTGAATATTCCTCTTGAAAAATACCACTGAATATTCCTCTTGAAAAATACCACAGAATATTCCACTTAAGAAATAACACTGAATATTCCTCTTGAAAAATACCACTGAATATTCCACTTGAAAAATACTATTAAATATTCCTCTTTAAAAATACCACTGAATATTCCTCTTGAAAACTACCACTGAATATTCCTCTTGAAAAATACCACTGAATATTCCTCTTGAAAAATACTATTGAGTAATCCTCTTGAAAAATATCACTGAATATTCCTCTTGAAAAATACTACTGAATATTCCTCTTGAAAAATACCACTAAATATTCCTCTTGAAGAACACCACTGAATATCCCTCTTGAAATATACCACTGAATATTCCTCTTGAAAAATACCACTGAATATTCCTCTTAAAAAATACCACTGAATATTCCACTTGAAAAATACCACTGAATATTCCTCTTGAAAAATACCACTGAATATTCCTCTTGAAAAATACCACTGAATATTCCACTTGAAAAATATCACTGAATATTCCTCTTGAAAAATACCACTGAATAATCCACTTGAAAAATACCACTAAATATTCCTCTTGAAAAATACCACTGAATATTACCCTTTAAAAATTCCACTGAATATTCCTCTTAAAAAATACCGCTGAATATTGCTTTTAAAAAATAGCACAGAATATTCCTCTTTAAAAATATTACTGAATATTCCTCTTGAAAAATACGACTGAATATTCCTCTTGAAAAATACCACTGAATATTCCTCTCGAAAAATACCACTGAAATTTCCTCTTGAAAAATACCACTGAATATGCATCTTGAAAAATATCACTGAATATTCCTCTTGAAAAATACCACTGAATATTTCTCTTGAAAAATACCACAGAATATTCCACTTAAGAAATAACACTGAATATTCCTCTTGAAAAATACCACTGAATATTCCACTTGAAAAATACTATTAAATATTCCTCTTTAAAAATACCACTGAATATTCCTCTTGAAAACTACCACTGAATATTCCTCTTGAAAAATACCACTGAATATTCCTCTTGAAAAATACTATTGAGTAATCCTCTTGAAAAATATCACTGAATATTCCTCTTGAAAAATACTACTGAATATTCCTCTTGAAAAATACCACTAAATATTCCTCTTGAAGAACACCACTGAATATCCCTCTTGAAATATACCACTGAATATTCCTCTTGAAAAATACCACTGAATATTCCTCTTAAAAAATACCACTGAATATTCCACTTGAAAAATACCACTGAATATTCCTCTTGAAAAATACCACTGAATATTCCTCTTGAAAAATACCACTGAATATTCCACTTGAAAAATATCACTGAATATTCCTCTTGAAAAATACCACTGAATATTACTCTTGAAAAATAATACTGAATATTCCTCTTGAAAATACTACTGAATATTCCTATTGAAAAATACTACTTAATATTCCTCTTGAAAAATACCATTGAATATTACTCTTGAAAAATTCCACTGAATATTTCTCTTGAAAAATACCACTGAATATACGCCTTGAAAAATACTACTGAATTTTCCTCTTGAAAAATACCACTGAATGTTCGTCTTGAAAAATACCACTGAATATTCTTTTTGAAAAATACTACTCTATTTTCCTCTTGAAAAATACCACTGAATATTCTTCTTGAAAAACACCAGTGAATATTCCTCTTGAAAACTACCACTGAATATTCCTCTTGAAAAATACAACTGAACATTCCTCTTGAAAAATACCATTGAACAATCCTCTTGAAAAATACCACTGAATATTGCTTTTAAAAAATACCAATGATTATTCCTCTTGAAAAATACCACTGAATATTCCTCTTGAAAAATACTACTGAATATTTCTCTTGAAAAATACCATTGAATATTCCTCTTGAAAAATACCACTGAATATTGCTCTTGAAAAATACAACTGAATATTCCCCTTGGAAAATTCCACTAAATATTCCTCCTTAAAATTACCACTCAATATTCGTCTTGAAAAATACCACTGAATATTCCTCTTGAAAAATACCACTATATTTCCTCTTGAAAAATACCACTGAATATTCTTCTTGAAAAATACTACTGAATATACCTCTTGAAATAAACCATTGAATATTCCTCTTGAAAAATACCACTGAATATTTCTCTTGAAAAATACTACTGATTATTCCTCTTGAAAAATACTACTGAATATTCCTCTTGAAAAATACCACTAAATATTCCTCTTGAAGAACACCACTGAATATCCCTCTTGAAATATACCACTGAATATTCCTCTTGAAAAATACCACTGAATATTCCTCTTAAAAAATACCACTGAATATTCCACTTGAAAAATACCACTGAATATTCCTCTTGAAAAATACCACTGAATATTCCTCTTGAAAAATACCACTGAATATTCCACTTGAAAAATATCACTGAATATTCCTCTTGAAAAATACCACTGAATATTACTTTTTAAAAATAATACTGAATATTCCTCTTGAAAATACTACTGAATATTCCTATTGGAAAATACTACTTAATATTCCTCTTGAAAAATACCATTGAATATTACTCTTGAAAAATTCCACTGAATATTTCTCTTGAAAAATACCACTGAATATACGCCTTGAAAAATACTACTGAATTTTCCTCTTGAAAAATACCACTGAATGTTCGTCTTGAAAAATACCACTGAATATTCTTTTTGAAAAATACTACTCTATTTTCCTCTTGAAAAATACCACTGAATATTCTTCTTGAAAAATACCACTGAATATTCCTCTTGAAAAATTCTATTGAATATTCCTCTTGAAAAATACCACTGAATAGTTCTATTGAAAAATACCGCCGAATATTCCTCTTGAAAAATACCACTGAATATTCCTCTTAAAAAATACCACGGAATGTTCCTCTTGAAAAATACTGCTGAATATTCCTCTTGAAAAATACCACTGAATACTCCTCTTGAAAAATAACACTGAATATTCATCTTAAAAAATAGCACTGAATATTCCTCTTTAAAAATATTACTGAATATTCCTCTTGAAAAATACCACTGAATATTCCTCTTGAAAAATACCACTGAATAATCCACTTGAAAAATACCACTAAATATTCCTCTTGAAAAATACCACTGAATATTACCCTTTAAAAATTCCACTGAATATTCCTCTTAAAAAATACCGCTGAATATTGCTTTTAAAAAATAGCACAGAATATTCCTCTTTAAAAATATTACTGAATATTCCTCTTGAAAAATACGACTGAATATTCCTCTTGAAAAATACCACTGAATATACGCCTTGAAAAATACTACTGAATTTTCCTCTTGAAAAATACCACTGAATGTTCGTCTTGAAAAATACCACTGAATATTCTTTTTGAAAAATACTACTCTATTTTCCTCTTGAAAAATACCACTGAATATTCTTCTTGAAAAATACCACTGAATATTCCTCTTGAAAAATTCTATTGAATATTCCTCTTGAAAAATACCACTGAATAGTTCTATTGAAAAATACCGCCGAATATTCCTCTTGAAAAATACCACTGAATATTCCTCTTAAAAAATACCACGGAATGTTCCTCTTGAAAAATACTGCTGAATATTCCTCTTGAAAAATACCACTGAATACTCCTCTTGAAAAATAACACTGAATATTCATCTTAAAAAATAGCACTGAATATTCCTCTTTAAAAATACCACTGAATAATCCACTTGAAAAATACCACTAAATATTCCTCTTGAAAAATACCACTAAATATTCCTCTTGAAAAATACCACTGAATATTACCCTTTAAAAATTCCACTGAATATTCCTCTTAAAAAATACCGCTGAATATTGCTTTTAAAAAATAGCACAGAATATTCCTCTTTAAAAATATTACTGAATATTCCTCTTGAAAAATACGACTGAATATTCCTCTTGAAAAATACCACTGAATATTCCTCTCGAAAAATACCACTGAAATTTCCTCTTGAAAAATACCACTGAATATGCATCTTGAAAAATATCACTGAATATTCCTCTTGAAAAATACCACTGAATATTCCTCTTGAAAAATACCACTGAATATTCCACTTAAGAAATAACACTGAATATTCCTCTTGAAAAATACCACTGAATATTCCACTTGAAAAATACTATTAAATATTCCTCTTTAAAAATACCACTGAATATTCCTCTTGAAAAATACAACTGAATATTGCTCTTGAAAAATACCTCTGATTATTCCTCTTGAAAAATACCACTAAAGATTCTTCTTGAAAAATACCACTGAGTAATGCTCTTGAAAAACACCAGTGAATATTCCTCTTGAAAACTACCACTGAATATTCCTCTTGAAAAATACCACTGAATATTCCTCTTGAAAAATACTATTGAGTAATCCTCTTGAAAAATATCACTGAATATTCCTCTTGAAAAATACCACTGAATATTCCTCTTGAAAAATACCACTGAATATTGCTCTTACAAAATACCACTGATTATTCCTCTTGAAAAATACTACAGAATATACCACTTTAAAAATATCACTGAATATTCCTCTTGAAAAATACCACTGAATATTCCTCTTGAAAAATACCACTAAATATTCCTCTTGAAGAACACCACTGAATATTCCTCTTGAAATATACCACTGAATATTCCTCTTGAAAAATACCACTGAATATTCCTCTTAAAAAATACTACTGAATATTCCACTTGAAAAATACCACTGAATATTCCTCTTGAAAAATACCACTGAATATTCCTCTTGAAAATACCACTGAATATTCCTCTTGAAAAATTCTATTGAATATTCCTCTTGAAAAATACCACTGAATAGTTCTATTGAAAAATACCGCCGAATATTCCTCTTGAAAAATACCACTGAATATTCCTCTTGAAAAATACTTCTGAATATTACCCTTTAAAAATTCCACTGAATATTCCTCTTAAAAAATACCGCTGAATATTGCTCTTAAAAAATAGCACAGAATATTCCTCTTTAAAAATATTACTGAATATTCCTCTTGAAAAATACCATTGAACAATCCTCTTGAAAAATACCACTGAATATTGCTTTTAAAAAATACCAATGATTATTCCTCTTGAAAAATACCACTGAATATTCCTCTTGAAAAATACTACTGAATATTTCTCTTGAAAAATACCATTGAATATTCCTCTTGAAAAATACCACTGAATATTGCTCTTGAAAAATACAACTGAATATTCCCCTTGGAAAATTCCACTAAATATTCCTCCTTAAAAATAGCACTCAATATTCGTCTTGAAAAATACCACTGAATATTCCTCTTGAAAAATACCACTATATTTCCTCTTGAAAAATACCACTGAATATTCTTCTTGAAAAATACTACTGAATATACCTCTTGAAATAAACCATTGAATATTCCTCTTGAAAAATACCACTAAATATTCCTCTTGAAGAACACCACTGAATATCCCTCTTGAAATATACCACTGAATATTCCTCTTGAAAAATACCTCTGAATATTCCTCTTAAAAAATACCACTGAATATTCCACTTGAAAAATACCACTGAATATTCCTCTTGAAAAATACCACTGAATATTCCTCTTGAAAAATACCACTGAATATTCCACTTGAAAAATATCACTGAATATTCCTCTTGAAAAATACCACTGAATATTACTCTTGAAAAATAATACTGAATATTCCTCTTGAAAATACTACTGAATATTCCTATTGAAAAATACTACTTAATATTCCTCTTGAAAAATACCATTGAATATTACTCTTGAAAAATTCCACTGAATATTTCTCTTGAAAAATACCACTGAATATACGCCTTGAAAAATACTACTGAATTTTCCTCTTGAAAAATACCACTGAATGTTCGTTTTGAAAAATACCACTGAATATTCTTTTTGAAAAATACTACTCTATTTTCCTCTTGAAAAATACCACTGAATATTCTTCTTGAAAAATACCACTGAATATTCCTCTTGAAAAATTCTATTGAATATTCCTCTTGAAAAATACCACTGAATAGTTCTATTGAAAAATACCGCCGAATATTCCTCTTGAAAAATACCACTGAATATTCCTCTTAAAAAATACCACGGAATGTTCCTCTTGAAAAATACTGCTGAATATTCCTCTTGAAAAATACCACTGAATACTCCTCTTGAAAAATAACACTGAATATTCATCTTAAAAAATAGCACTGAATATTCCTCTTTAAAAATATTACTGAATATTCCTCTTGGAAAATACGACTGAATATTCCTCTTGAAAAATACCACTAAATAATCCACTTGAAAAATACCACTAAATATTCCTCTTGAAAAATACCACTAAATATTCCTCTTGAAAAATACCACTGAATATTACCCTTTAAAAATTCCACTGAATATTCCTCTTAAAAAATACCGCTGAATATTGCTCTTAAAAAATAGCACAGAATATTCCTCTTTAAAAATATTACTGAATATTCCTCTTGAAAAATACGACTGAATATTCCTCTTGAAAAGTACCACTGAATATTCCTCTCGAAAAATACCACTGAATATTCCTCTTGAAAAATACCACTGAATATGCATCTTGAAAAATATCACTGAATATTCCTCTTGAAAAATACCACTGAATATTCCTCTTGAAAAATACCACTGAATATTCCACTTAAGAAATAACACTGAATTTTCCTCTTGAAAAATACCACTGAATATTCCACTTGAAAAATACTATTAAATATTCCTCTTTAAAAATACCACTGAATATTCCTCTTGAAAAATACCACTGAATATTGCTCTTGAAAAATACCTCTGATTATTCCTCTTGAAAAATACCACTAAAGATTCTTCTTGAAAAATACCACTGAGTAATGCTCTTGAAAAACACCAGTGAATATTCCTCTAGAAAACTACCACTGAATATTCCTCTTGAAAAATACCACTGAATATTCCTCTTCAAAAATACTATTGCGTAATCCTCTTGAAAAATATCACTGAATATTCCTCTTGAAAAATACCACTGAATATTCCTCTTGAAAAATACCACTGAATATTCCTCTTGAAAAATACCACTGAATATTGCTCTTACAAAATACCACTGATTATTCCTCTTGAAAAATACTACAGAATATACCACTTTAAAAATATCACTGAATATTCCTCTTGAAAAATACCACTGAATATTCCTCTTGAAAAATACCACTAAATATTCCTCTTGAAGAACACCACTGAATATTCCTCTTGAAATATACCACTGAATATTCCTCTTGAAAAATACCACTGAATATTCCTCTTAAAAAATACCACTGAATATTCCACTTGAAAAATACCACTGAATATTCCTCTTGAAAAATACCACTGAATATTCCTCTTGAAAATACCACTGAATATTCCTCTTGAAAAATTCTATTGAATATTCCTCTTGAAAAATACCACTGAATAGTTCTATTGAAAAATACCGCCGAATATTCCTCTTGAAAAATACCACTGAATATTCCTCTTGAAAAATACTTCTGAATATTACCCTTTAAAAATTCCACTGAATATTCCTCTTAAAAAATACCGCTGAATATTGCTCTTAAAAAATAGCACAGAATATTCCTCTTTAAAAATATTACTGAATATTCCTCTTGAAAAATACCATTGAACAATCCTCTTGAAAAATAATACTGAATATTGCTTTTAAAAAATACCAATGATTATTCCTCTTGAAAAATACCACTGAATATTCCTCTTGAAAAATACTACTGAATATTTCTCTTGAAAAATACCATTGAATATTCCTCTTGAAAAATACCACTGAATATTGCTCTTGAAAAATACAACTGAATATTCCCCTTGGAAAATTCCACTAAATATTCCTCCTTAAAAATAGCACTCAATATTCGTCTTGAAAAATACCACTGAATATTCCTCTTGAAAAATACCACTATATTTCCTCTTGAAAAATACCACTGAATATTCTTCTTGAAAAATACTACTGAATATACCTCTTGAAATAAACCATTGAATATTCCTCTTGAAAAATACCACTGAATATTTCTCTTGAAAAATACCACTGATTATTCCTCTTGAAAAATACCACTGAATATTCCTCTTGAAAAATACCACTAAATATTCCTCTTGAAGAACACCACTGAATATCCCTCTTGAAATATACCACTGAATATTCCTCTTGAAAAATACCACTGAATATTCCTCTTAAAAAATACCACTGAATATTCCACTTGAAAAATACCACTGAATATTCCTCTTGAAAAATACCACTGAATATTCCTCTTGAAAAATACCACTGAATATTCCACTTGAAAAATATCACTGAATATTCCTCTTGAAAAATACCACTGAATATTACTCTTGAAAAATAATACTAAATATTCCTCTTGAAAATACTACTGAATATTCCTATTGAAAAATACTACTTAATATTCCTCTTGAAAAATACCATTGAATATTACTCTTGAAAAATTCCACTGAATATTTCTCTTGAAAAATACCACTGAATATACGCCTTGAAAAATACTACTGAATATTCCACTTAAGAAATAACACTGAATTTTCCTCTTGAAAAATACCACTGAATATTCCTCTTGAAAAATACCACTGAATATTGCACTTGAAAAATACCACTGAATATTCCTCTTGAAATATGCAACTGAATATTCCTCTTGAAAAATACAATTGAATATTGCTCTTGAAAAATACCACAGATTATTCCTCTTGAAAAATACCACTGAATATTCCTCTTGAAAAATACCACTGAATATACCTTTTGAAAAATACCACTGAATATTCCACTTGAAAAATACTATTGAATATTCCCCTTGAAAAATACCACTGAATATTCCTCTTGAAAAATATCACTGAATATTCCTCTTGAAAAATACCACTGAATATTCCTCTTGAAAAATACCACTGAATATTCCTCTTAAAAAAATAAAGCTGAATATTACTCTTGAAAAATACCACTGAATATTACTCTTGAAAAATTCCACTGAATATTCCTCTTGAAACATACCACTGAATATTATGCTTGAAAAATACCACTGAATATTCCTCTTGAAAAATACAACTGAATATTTCTCTTGAAAATAACACTGAATATTCATCTTGAAAAATACCACTCAATATTTTTCTTTAAAAATAACGCTGAAAATTACTCTTGAAAAATACCACTGAATATTCCTCTTGAAAAATACCACTGACTAATCCACTTGAAAAATACCACTAAATATTCCTCTTGAAAAATACCACTTAATATTCCTCTTGAAAAATACCACTGAATATTACTCTTTAAAAATTCCACTGAATATTCCTCTTGAAAAATACCGCTGAATATTACTCTTAAAAAATAGCACTGATTATTCCTCTTTAAAAATATTACTGAATATTCCTCTTGAAAAATACGACTGAATATTCCTCTTGAAAAATACCAATGAATATTCCTCTCGAAAAATACAACTGAATATTCCTCTTGAAAAATACCACTGAATATGCATCTTGAAAAATATCACTGAATATTCCTCTTGAAAAATACCACTGAATATTCCTCTTGAAAAATACCACTGAATATTCCACTTAAAAAATTACACTGAATATTCCTCTTGAAAAATACCACTGAATATTCCACTTGAAAAATACTATTAAATATTCCTCTTTAAAAATACCACTGAATATTCCTCTTGAAAAATACCACTGAATATTGCTCTTAAAAAATAGCTCTGATTATTGCTCTTGAAAAATACCACTAAAGATTCTTCTTGAAAAATACCACTAAGTAATGCTCTTGAAAAACACCAGTGAATATTCCTCTTGAAAACTACCACTGAATTTTCCTCTTGAAAAATACAACTGAACATTCCTCTTGAAAAATACCATTGAACAATCCTCTTGAAAAATACCACTGAATATTGCTTTTAAAAAATACCACTGATTATTCCTCTTGAAAAATACCACCGAATATTCCTCTTGAAAAATACTACTGAATATTTCTCTTGAAAAATACCATTGAATATTCCTCTTGAAAAATACCACTGAATATTGCTCTTGAAAAATACAACTGAATATTCCCCTTGGAAAATTCCACTAAATATTCCTCCTTAAAAATACCACTCAATATTCGTCTTGAAAAATACCACTGAATATTCCTCTTGAAAAATACCACTATATATCCTCTTGAAAAATACCACTGAATATTCTTCTTGAAAAATACTACTGAATATACCTCTTGAAATAAACCATTGAATATTCCTCTTGAAAAATACCACTGAATATTCCTCTTAAAAAATACCACTGAATATTCCACTTGAAAAATACCACTGAATATTCCTCTTGAAAAATACCACTGAATATTCCTCTTGAAAAATACCACTGAATATTCCACTTGAAAAATATCACTGAATATTCCTCTTGAAAAATACCACTGAATATTACTCTTGAAAAATAATACTGAATATTCCTTTTGAAAATACTACTGAATATTCCTATTGAAAAATACTACTTAATATTCCTCTTGAAAAATACCATTGAATATTACTCTTGAAAAATTCCACTGAATATTTCACTTGAAAAATACCACTGAATATACGCCTTGACAAATACTACTGAATTTTCCTCTTGAAAAATACCACTGAATGTTCGTCTTGAAAAATACCACTGAATATTCTTTTTGAAAAATACTACTATATTTTCCTCTTGAAAAATACCACTGAATATTCTTCTTGAAAAATACCACTGAATATTCCTCTTGAAAAATTCTATTGAATATTCCTCTTGAAAAATACCACTGAATAGTTCTATTGAAAAATACCGCCGAATATTCCTCTTGAAAAATACCACTGAATATTCCTCTTAAAAAATACCACGGAATGTTCCTCTTGAAAAATACTGCTGAATATTCCTCTTGAAAAATACCACTGAATACTGCTCTTGAAAAATAACACTGAATATTCATCTTAAAAAATAGCACTGAATATTCCTCTTTAAAAATATAACTGAATATTCCTCTTGAAAAATACGACTGAATATTCCTCTTGAAAAATACCACTGAATAATCCACTTGAAAAATACCACTAAATATTCCTCTTGAAAAATACCACTAAATATTCCTCTTGAAAAATACCACTGAATATTACCCTTTAAAAATTCCACTGAATATTCCTCTTAAAAAATACCGCTGAATATTGCTCTTAAAAAATAGCACAGAATATTCCTCTTTAAAAATATTACTGAATATTCCTCTTGAAAAATACGACTGAATATTCCTCTTGAAAAATACCACTGAATATTCCTCTCGAAAAATACCACTGAATATTCCTCTTGAAAAATACCACTGAATATGCATCTTGAAAAATATGACTGAATATTCCTCTTGAAAAATACCACTGAATATTCCTCTTGAAAAATACCACTGAATATTCCACTTAAGAAATAACACTGAATATTCCTCTTGAAAAATACCACTGAATATTCCACTTGAAAAATACTATTAAATATTCCTCTTTAAAAATACCACTGAATATTCCTCTTGAAAAATACCACTGAATATTGCTCCTGAAAAATACCTCTGATTATTCCTCTTGAAAAATACCACTAAAGATTCTTCTTGAAAAATACCACTGAGTAATGCTCTTGAAAAACACCAGTGAATATTCCTCTTGAAAACTACCACAGAATATTCCTCTTGAAAAATACAACTGAACATTCCTCTTGAAAAATACCATTGAGCAATCCTCTTGAAAAATATCACTGAATATTCCTCTTGAAAAATACCACTGAATATTCCTCTTGAAAAAACAACTGAATATTGCTCTTAAAAAATACCACTGATTATTCCTCTTGAAAAATACCACTGGATATTCCTCTTAAAAAATACTACTGAATATACCTCTTGAAAAATACAACTGAACATTCCTCTTGAAAAATACCATTGAGTAATCCTCTTGAAAAATACCACTGAATATTCCTCTTGAAAAATACCACTGAATATTGCTCTTACAAAATACCACTGATTATTCCTCTTGAAAAATACTACAGAATATACCACTTTAAAAATATCACTGAATATTCCTCTTAAAAAATACCACTGAATATTCCTCTTGAAAAATACCACTAAATATTCCTCTTGAAGAACACCACTGAATATTCCTCTTGAAATATACCACTGAATATTCCTCTTGAAAAATACCACTGAATATTCCTCTTAAAAAAATACCACTGAATATTCCACTTGAAAAATACCACTGAATATTCCTCTTGAAAAATACCACTGACTATTCCTCTTGAAAAATACCACTGAATATTCCACTTGAAAAATATCACTGAATATTCCTCTTGAAAAATACCACTGAATATTACTCTTGAAAAATACCACTGAATATTCTTCTTGAAAAATACCACCGAATATTCCTCTTGAAAAATATCACTGAATATTCCTCCTGAAAAATACCTCTGAATATTCCTCTTGCAAAATACCACTGAATATTGCACTTGAAAAATACCACTGAATATTCCACTTGAAAAATTCAACTGAATATTGCTCTTGAACAATACATCTGAGTATTTCCCTTGAAAAATACCACTAAATATTACTCTTGAAAAATAATACTGAACATTCCTCTTGAAAAATACCACTGAATATTTCTCTTGAAAAAAACCACTGAATATTCATCTTGAAAAATACCACTGAATATTCCTCTTGAAAACTACCACTGAATACTCCTCTTGAAAAATACCACTGCATATCCCTCTTTAAAAATACCACTTAATATTCCTCTTAAAAAATACCACTGAATATTCCTCTTGAAAAATACAACTGAACATTCCTCTTGAAAAATACCATTGAACAATCTCTCTTGAAAAATATCACTGAATATTCCTCTTGAAAAATACCACTGAATATTCCTCTTAAAAAAACAACTGAATATTGCTCTTAAAGAATACCACTGATTATTCCTCTTGAAAAATACCACTGGATATTCCTCTTAAAAAATACGACTGAATATACCTCTTGAAAAATACAACTGAACATTCCTCTTGAAAAATACCATTGAGTAATCCTCTTGAAAAATATCACTGAATATTGCTCTTAAAAAATACCACTGATTATTCCTCTTGAGAAATACCACTGAATTAGCCCCTTGAAAAATACTACTGAATATACCACTTTAAAAATATCACTGACTATTTCTCTTGAAAAATACCACTAAATATTCCTCTTGAAAAATACTACTGAATATTTCTCTTGATAAATACCATTGAATATTCCTCTTGAAAAATACCACTGAATATTGCTCTTAAAAAATACAACTGAATATTCCCCTTGGAAAATTCCACTAAATATTCCTCCTTAAAAATACCACTCAATATTCATCTTGAAAAATACCACTGAATATTCCTCTTGAAAAATACCACTATATTTCCTCTTGAAAAATACCACTGAATATTCTTCTTGAAAAATACTACTGAATATACCTCTTGAAATAAAACATTGAATATTCCTCTTGAAAAATATCACTGAATATTCCTCTTGAAAAATACCTCTGAATATTCCTCTTGAAAAATACCACTGAATATTCCTCTTGAAAAATACACTGAATATTCCTCTTGAAAAATACTACTGAATATTTCTCTTGAAAAATACCATTGAATATTCCCCTTGAAAAATACCACTGAATATTCCTCTTGAAAAATATCACTGAATATTCCTCTTGAAAAATACCTCTGAATATTCCTCTTGAAAAATACCACTGAATATTGCACTTGAAAAATACCACTGAATATTCCACTTGAAAAATTCAACTGAATATTGCTCTTGAAAAATACCTCTGAGTATTTCCCTTGAAAAATACCACTAAATATTCCTCTTGAAAAATACCACTGCACATTCCTCTTGAAAAATACTACTGAATATTTCTCTTGAAAAAAACCACTGAATATTCATCTTGAAAAATACCACTGAATACTCCTCTTAAAAATACCACTGCATATCCCTCTTTAAAAATACCACTTAATATTCCTCTTAAAAAATACCACTGAATATTCCTCTTGAAAAATACAACTGAACATTCCTCTTGAAAAATACCATTGAACAATCCTCTTGAAAAATATCACTGAATATTCCTCTTGAAAAATACCACTGAATATTCCTCTTAAAAAAACAACTGAATATTGCTCTTAAAAAATACCACTGATTATTCCTCTTGAAAAATACCACTGGATATTCCTCTTAAAAAATACTACTGAATATACCTCTTGAAAAATACAACTGAACATTCCTCTTGAAAAATACCATTGAGTAATCCTCTTGAAAAATATCACTGAATATTCCTCTTGAAAAATACCACTGAATATTCCTCTTGAAAAATACCACTGAATATTCCTCTTGAAAAATACCACTGAATATTGCTCTTAAAAAATACCACTGATTATTCCCCTTGAAAAATACCACTGAATATGCCCCTTGAAAAATACTACTGAATATACCACTTTAAAAATATCACTGAATATTCCTCTTGAAAAATACCACTAAATATTCCTCTTGAAAAATACTACTGAATATTTCTCTTGAAAAATACCATTGAATATTCCTCTTGAAAAATACCACTGAATATTGCTCTTGAAAAATACAACTGAATATTCCCCTTGGAAAATTCCACTAAATATTCCTCCTTAAAAATACCACTCAATATTCATCTTGAAAAATACCACTGAATATTCCTCTTGAAAAATACCACTATATTTCCTCTTGAAAAATACCACTGAATATTCTTCTTGAAAAATACTACTGAATATACCTCTTGAAATAAACCATTGAATATTCCTCTTGAAAAATATCACTGAATATTCCTCTTGAAAAATACCTCTGAATATTCCTCCTGAAAAATACCACTGAATATTGCACTTGAAAAATACCACTGAATATTCCATTTGAAAAATTCAACTGAATATTGCTCTTGAAAAATACCTCTGAGTATTTCCCTTGAAAAATACCACTAAATATTCCTCTTGAAAAATACCACTGAACATTCCTCTTGAAAAATACCACTGAATATTTCTCTTGAAAAAAACCACTGAATATTCATCTTGAAAAATACCACTCAATATTTCTCTTAAAAAATAACGCTGAATATTGCTCTTGAAAAATACCACTGAATATTCCTCTTGAAAAATACCTCTGAATATTCCTCTTGAAAACTACCACTGAATACTCCTCTTGAAAAATACCACTGCATATCCCTCTTTAAAAATACCACTTAATATGCCTCTTAAAAAATACCACTGAATATTCCTCTTGAAAAATACAACTGAACATTCCTCTTGAAAAATACCATTGAACAATCCTCTTGCAAAATATCACTGAATTTTCCTCTTGAAAAATACCACTGATTATTCCTCTTGAAAAATACCACTGGATATTCCTCTTAAAAAATACTACTGAATATACCTCTTGAAAAATACAACTGAACATTCCTCTTGAAAAATACCATTGAGTAATCCTCTTGAAAAAGATCACTGAACATTCCTCTTGAAAAATACCACTGAATATTCCTCTTGAAAAATACCACTGAATATTCCTCTTGAAAAATATCACTGAATATTGATCTTAAAAAATACCTCTGAGTATTTCCCTTGAAAAATACCAATGAATATGCCTCTTGAAAAATACCACTGAACATTCCTCTTGAAAAATACCACTGAATATTTCTCTTGAAAAAAACCACTGAATATTCATCTTGAAAAATACCACTGAATATTCCTCTTGAAAACTACCACTGAATACTCCTCTTGAAAAATACCACTGCATATCCCTCTTTAAAAATACCACTTAATATTCCTCTTAAAAAATACCACTGAATATTCCTCTTGAAAAATACAACTGAACATTCCTCTTGAAAAATACCATTGAACAATCTCTCTTGAAAAATATCACTGAATATTCCTCTTGAAAAATACCACTGAATATTCCTCTTAAAAAAACAACTGAATATTGCTCTTAAAGAATACCACTGATTATTCCTCTTGAAAAATACCACTGGATATTCCTCTTAAAAAATACGACTGAATATACCTCTTGAAAAATACAACTGAACATTCCTCTTGAAAAATACCATTGAGTAATCCTCTTGAAAAATATCACTGAATATTGCTCTTAAAAAATACCACTGATTATTCCTCTTGAGAAATACCACTGAATTAGCCCATTGAAAAATACTACTGAATATACCACTTTAAAAATATCACTGACTATTTCTCTTGAAAAATACCACTAAATATTCCTCTTGAAAAATACTACTGAATATTTCTCTTGATAAATACCATTGAATATTCCTCTTGAAAAATACCACTGAATATTGCTCTTAAAAAATACAACTGAATATTCCCCTTGGAAAATTCCACTAAATATTCCTCCTTAAAAATACCACTCAATATTCATCTTGAAAAATACCACTGAATATTCCTCTTGAAAAATACCACTATATTTCCTCTTGAAAAATACCACTGAATATTCTTCTTGAAAAATACTACTGAATATACCTCTTGAAATAAAACATTGAATATTCCTCTTGAAAAATATCACTGAATATTCCTCTTGAAAAATACCTCTGAATATTCCTCTTGAAAAATACCACTGAATATTCCTCTTGAAAAATACACTGAATATTCCTCTTGAAAAATACTACTGAATATTTCTCTTGAAAAATACCATTGAATATTCCCCTTGAAAAATACCACTGAATATTCCTCTTGAAAAATATCACTGAATATTCCTCTTGAAAAATACCTCTGAATATTCCTCTTGAAAAATACCACTGAATATTGCACTTGAAAAATACCACTGAATATTCCACTTGA
This sequence comes from Atherix ibis, assembly GCA_958298945.1. NCBI lineage: Eukaryota > Metazoa > Arthropoda > Insecta > Diptera > Athericidae > Atherix > Atherix ibis. The sequence continues at coordinate 43,252,786 of OY282609.1, read as the reverse complement.
AAAATTCAACTGAATATTGCTCTTGAAAAATACCTCTGAGTATTTCCCTTGAAAAATACCACTAAATATTCCTCTTGAAAAATACCACTGCACATTCCTCTTGAAAAATACTACTGAATATTTCTCTTGAAAAAAACCACTGAATATTCATCTTGAAAAATACCACTGAATACTCCTCTTAAAAATACCACTGCATATCCCTCTTTAAAAATACCACTTAATATTCCTCTTAAAAAATACCACTGAATATTCCTCTTGAAAAATACAACTGAACATTCCTCTTGAAAAATACCATTGAACAATCCTCTTGAAAAATATCACTGAATATTCCTCTTGAAAAATACCACTGAATATTCCTCTTAAAAAAACAACTGAATATTGCTCTTAAAAAATACCACTGATTATTCCTCTTGAAAAATACCACTGGATATTCCTCTTAAAAAATACTACTGAATATACCTCTTGAAAAATACAACTGAACATTCCTCTTGAAAAATACCATTGAGTAATCCTCTTGAAAAATATCACTGAATATTCCTCTTGAAAAATACCACTGAATATTCCTCTTGAAAAATACCACTGAATATTCCTCTTGAAAAATACCACTGAATATTGCTCTTAAAAAATACCACTGATTATTCCCCTTGAAAAATACCACTGAATATGCCCCTTGAAAAATACTACTGAATATACCACTTTAAAAATATCACTGAATATTCCTCTTGAAAAATACCACTAAATATTCCTCTTGAAAAATACTACTGAATATTTCTCTTGAAAAATACCATTGAATATTCCTCTTGAAAAATACCACTGAATATTGCTCTTGAAAAATACAACTGAATATTCCCCTTGGAAAATTCCACTAAATATTCCTCCTTAAAAATACCACTCAATATTCATCTTGAAAAATACCACTGAATATTCCTCTTGAAAAATACCACTATATTTCCTCTTGAAAAATACCACTGAATATTCTTCTTGAAAAATACTACTGAATATACCTCTTGAAATAAACCATTGAATATTCCTCTTGAAAAATATCACTGAATATTCCTCTTGAAAAATACCTCTGAATATTCCTCCTGAAAAATACCACTGAATATTGCACTTGAAAAATACCACTGAATATTCCATTTGAAAAATTCAACTGAATATTGCTCTTGAAAAATACCTCTGAGTATTTCCCTTGAAAAATACCACTAAATATTCCTCTTGAAAAATACCACTGAACATTCCTCTTGAAAAATACCACTGAATATTTCTCTTGAAAAAAACCACTGAATATTCATCTTGAAAAATACCACTCAATATTTCTCTTAAAAAATAACGCTGAATATTGCTCTTGAAAAATACCACTGAATATTCCTCTTGAAAAATACCTCTGAATATTCCTCTTGAAAACTACCACTGAATACTCCTCTTGAAAAATACCACTGCATATCCCTCTTTAAAAATACCACTTAATATGCCTCTTAAAAAATACCACTGAATATTCCTCTTGAAAAATACAACTGAACATTCCTCTTGAAAAATACCATTGAACAATCCTCTTGCAAAATATCACTGAATTTTCCTCTTGAAAAATACCACTGATTATTCCTCTTGAAAAATACCACTGGATATTCCTCTTAAAAAATACTACTGAATATACCTCTTGAAAAATACAACTGAACATTCCTCTTGAAAAATACCATTGAGTAATCCTCTTGAAAAAGATCACTGAACATTCCTCTTGAAAAATACCACTGAATATTCCTCTTGAAAAATACCACTGAATATTCCTCTTGAAAAATATCACTGAATATTGATCTTAAAAAATACCTCTGAGTATTTCCCTTGAAAAATACCAATGAATATGCCTCTTGAAAAATACCACTGAACATTCCTCTTGAAAAATACCACTGAATATTTCTCTTGAAAAAAACCACTGAATATTCATCTTGAAAAATACCACTCAATATTTCTCTTAAAAAATAACGCTGAATATTGCTCTTGAAAAATACCACTGAATATTCCTCTTGAAAAATACTACTGAATATTCCTCTTGAAAACTACCACTGAATACTCCTCTTGAAAAATACCACTGCATATCCCTCTTTAAAAATACCACTTAATATTCCTCTAAAAAAATACCACTGAATATTCCTCTTGAAAAATACAATTGAACATTCCTCTTGAAAAATACCATTGAACAATCGTCTTGAAAAATATCACTGAATTTTCCTCTTGAAAAATACCACTGAATATTCCTCTTGAAAAAACAACTGAATATTGCTCTTAAAAAATACCACTGATTATTCCTCTTGAAAAATACCACTGGATATTCCTCTTAAAAAATACTACTGAATATACCTCTTGCAAAATACAACTGAACATTCCTCTTGAAAAATACCATTGAGTAATCCTCTTGAAAAATATCACTGAATATTCCTCTTGAAAAATACCACTGAATATTCCTCTTGAAAAATACCACTGAATATTTCTCTTGAAAAATACCACTGAATATTGCTCTTAAAAAATACCACTGATTATTCCTCTTGAAAAATACCACTGAATATGCCTCTTGAAAAATACTACTGAATATACCACTTTAAAAATATCACTGAATATTCCTCTTGAAAAATACCACTGAATATTCCTCTTGAAAAATACTACTGAATATTTCTCTTGAAAAATGCAACTGAATATTCCTCTTGAAAGATACAATTGAATATTGCTCTTGAAAAATACCACTGAATATTCCTATTGAAAAATAACACTGAATATTCCTCTTAAAAAATACCACTGAATATTCCACTTGAAAAATACCACTGAATATTCCTCTTGAAAAATACCACTGACTATTCCTCTTGAAAAATACCACTGAATATTCCACTTGAAAAATATCACTGAATATTCCTCTTGAAAAATACCACTGAATATTCCTCTTGAAAAATACCATTGAGTAATCCTCTTGAAAAATATCACTGAATATTCCTCTTGAAAAATACCACTGAATATTCCTCTTGAAAAATACCACTGAATATTTCACTTGAAAATTACCACTGAATATTGCTCTTAAAAAATACCACTGATTATTCCTCTTGAAAAATACCACTGAATATGCCTCTTGAAAAATACTACTGAATATACCACTTTAAAAATATCACTGAATATTCCTCTTGAAAAATACCACTAAATATTCCTCTTGAAAAATACCACTGAATATTCCTTTTGAAAAATAACACTGAATATTCCACTTGAAAAATACTATTGAATATTCCCCTTGAAAAATACCACTGAATATTCCTCTTGAAAAATACCACTGAATATTCCTCTTAAAAAATACCACTGAATATTCCACTTGAAAAATACCACTGAATATTCCTCTTGAAAAATACCACTGAATATTCCTCTTGAAAAATGCCACTGAATATTCCACTTGAAAAATATCACTGAATATTCCTCTTGAAAAATACCACTGAATATTACTCTTGAAAAATACCACTGAATATTCTTCTTAAAAAATACCACTGAATATTCCTCTTGAAAAATACCACTGAATAATCCTCTTAAAAAATACCACTGAATATTGCTCTTTAAAAATACCCCTGAGTATTTCCCTTGAAAAATACCACTGAATATGCCTCTTGAAAAATACCACTGAACATTCCTCTTGAAAAATACCACTGAATATTCCTCTTGAAAACTACCACTGAATACTCCTCTTGAAAAATACCACTGCATATCCCTCTTTAAAAATACCACTTAATATTCCTCTTAAAAAATACCACTGAATATTCCTCTTTGAAAAATACAACTGAACATTCCTCTTGAAAAATACCATTGAACAATCCTCTTGAAAAATATCACTGAATTTTCCTCTTGAAAAATACCACTGAATATTCCTCTTGAAAAAACAACTGAATATTGCTCTTAAAAAATACCACTGATTATTCCTCTTGAAAAATACCACTGGATATTCCTCTTAAAAAATACTACTGAATATACCTCTTGAAAAATACAACTGAACATTCCTCTTGAAAAATACCACTAAACATTCCTCTTGAAAAATACCACTGAATATTCCTCTTGAAAAATACCACTGAATATTCCTCTTGAAAAATACCACTGAATATTTCTCTTGAAAAATACCACTGAATATTGCTCTTAACAAATACCACTGATTATTCCTCTTGAAAAATACCACTGAATATGCCTCTTGAAAAATACTACTGAATATACCACTTTAAAAATATCACTGAATATTCCTCTTGAAAAATACCACTGAATATTCCTCTTGAAAAATACTACTGAATATTTCTCTTGAAAAATGCAACTGAATATTCCTCTTGAAAAATACAATTGAATATTGCTCTTGAAAAATACCACAGATTATTCCTCTTGAAAAATACCACTGAATATTCCTCTTGAAAAAAACCACTGAATATACCTTTTGAAAAATACCACTGAATATTCCACTTGAAAAATACTATTGAATATTCCCCTTGAAAAATACCACTGAATATTTCTCTTGAAAAATAACACTGAATATTGCTCTTAAAAAATACCACTGAATATTCCACTTGAAAAATACCACTGAATATTCCTCTTGAAAAATACCACTGAATATTCCTCTTGAAAAATACCACTGAACATTCCACTTGAAAAATATCACTGAATATTCCTCTGGAAAAATACCCCTGAATATTACTCTTGAAAAATACCACTGAATATTCTTCTTGAAAAATACCACCGAATATTCCTCTTGAAAAATACCACTGAATATTCCTCTTGAAAAATACAATTGAATATTGCTCTTGAAAAATACCACCGATTATTCCTCTTGAAAAATACCACTGAATATTCCTCTTGAGAAATACCACTGAATATACCTTTTGAAAAATACCACTGAATATTCCACTTGAAAAATATCACTGAATATTCCTCTTGAAAAATACCTCTGAGTATTTCCCTTGAAAAATACCACTAAATATTCCTCTTGAAAAATACCACTGAACATTCCTCTTGAAAAATACCACTGAATATTTCTCTTGAAAAATACAATTGAATATTGCTCTTGAAAAATACCACAGATTATTGCTCTTGAAAAATACCACTGAATATTCCTCTTGAAAAATACCACTGAATATACCTTTTAAAAAATACCACTGAATATTCCACTTGAAAAAAAATATTGAATATTCCCCTTGAAAAATACCACTGAATATTCCTCTTGAAAAATAACACTGAATATTCCTCTTAAAAAATACCACTGAATATTCCTCTTGAAAAATACTACTGAATATTCCTCATGAAATATACCACTGAATATTCCTCTTGAAAAATACTACTGAATATTCCTCTTGAAAAATACCACTGAATATTCCTCTTGAAAAATACCATTGAATATTCTTCTTGAAAAATACCACTAAATATTTCCTCTCGAAAAATACAACTGAATATTCCTCTTGAGAAATACCACTGAATATTCCTCTTGAAAAATAACAGTGAATTATCCTCTTGAAAAATATAACTGTATATTCCTCTTGAAAAATAGCAATGAATATTCCTCTTGAAAAATACCACTGAATATTCCTCTTAAAAAATACCACTAAACATTCCTCTTGAAAAATACCACTGAATATTCCACTTGAAAAATACCACTGAATATTCCTCTTGAAAAATACCACTGTATATTCCTCTTGAAAAATAACACTGAATATTCCTCTTAAAAAATACCACTGAATTGTCCTCTTGAAAAATACTACTGAATATTCCTCATGAAATATACCACTGAATATTCCTCTTGAAAAATACTACTGAATATTCCTCTTGAAAAATACCACTGAATATTCCTCTTGAAAAATACCATTGAATATTCCTCTTGAAAAATACCACTAAATATTTCCTCTCGAAAAGTACAACTGAATATTCCTCTTGAGAAATACCACTGAATATTCCTCTTGAAAAATAACAGTGAATATTCCTCTTGAAAAATACCACTGTATATTCCTCTTGAAAAATACCAATGAATATTCCTCTTGAAAAATACCGCTGAATATTCCTCTTAAAAAATACCACTAAACATTCCTCTTGAAAAATACCACTGAATATTCCACTTGAAAAATACCACTGAATATTCCTCTTGAAAAATACCACTGAATATTCCACTCGAAAAATACTATTGAATATTCCTCTTTAAAAATACCATTGAAAATTCCTCTTGAAAAATACCACTGAATATTGCACTTAAAAAATACCTCTGATTATTCCTCTTAAAAAATACCACTAAACATTCCTCTTGAAAAATACCACTGAATATTTCACTTGAAAAATACCACTGAATATTCCACTTGAAAAATTCAACTGAATATTGCTCTTGAAAAATACGTCTGAATTCAACTGAATATTGCTCTTGAAAAATACCTCTGAGTATTTCCCTTGAAAAATACCACTAAATATTCCTCTTGAAAAATACCACTGAACATTCCTCTTGAAAAATACCACTGAATATTTCTCTTGAAAAAAACCACTGAATATTCATCTTGAAAAATACCACTCAATATTTCTCTTAAAAAATAACGCTGAATATTGCTCTTGAAAAATAACACTGAATATTCCTCTTGAAAAATACCACTTAATATTCCTCTTGAAAACTACCACTGAAAACTCCTCTTGAAAAATACCACTGCATATCCCTCTTTAAAAATACCACTTAATATTCCTCTTAAAAAATACCACTGAATATTGCTATTGAAAAATTCATCTAATTATTCATCTTGAAAAATACAACTGAAGATTCCTTTTAAAAAACACCACTGAATAATCCACTTGAAAAATACCACTGAATATTCCTCTTGGAAAATACCACTGAATATTCCTCTTGAAAAATACCACCGAATATTCCTCTTGAAAAATACCACTGAATATTCCGCTTGAAAAATACTACTGAATATTCCTCATGAAATATACCACTGAATATTCCTCTTGAAAAATACTACTGAATATTCCTCTTGAAAAATACCACTGAATATTCCTCTTGAAAAATACCATTGAATATTCCTCTTGAAAAATACCACTAAATATTTCCTCTCGAAAAATACAACTGAATATTCCTCTTGAGAAATACCACTGAATATTCCTCTTGAAAAATAACAATGAATATTCCTCTTGAAAAATACCACTGTATATTCCTCTTCAAAAATACCACTGAATATTCTTCTTGAAAAATACCACTGAATATTCCTCTTAAAAAATACCACTAAATATTCCTCTTGAAAAATACCACTGAATATTCCACTTGAAAAATACAACTGAATATTCCTCTTGAAAAATACCACTGTATATTCCTCTTGAAAAATACCACTGAATATTCCTCTTGAAAAATACCACTGAATATTCCTCTTAAAAAATACCACTAAATATTCCTCTTGAAAAATACCACTGACTATTCCACTTGAAAAATACCACTGAATATTCCTCTTGAAAAATACCACTGAATATTCCACTCGAAAAATACTATTGAATATTCCTCTTTAAAAATACCATTGAAAATTCCTCTTGAAAAATACCTCTAAATATTGCACTTAAAAAATACCTCTGATTATTCCTCTTGAAAAATACCACTAAAGATTCCTATTGAAAAATACCACTGAGTAATGCTCCTGAAAAACACCAGTGAATATTCCTCTTGAAAAATACCACTGAATATTCCACTTGAAAAATACAACTGAAGATACCTCTTGAAAAATACCATTGAATTATCCTCTTGAAAAATATCACTGAATATTCCTCTTGAAAAATACCACTATATATTCCTCTTGAAAAATACCACTGAATATTCCTCTTGAAAAATACCACCGAAAATTCCTCTTGAAAAATACCACTGAATATTCCTCTTTAAAAATACCACTGAATATTCCTCTTGAAAAATACCACTGAATATTCCTCTTGAAAAATACCACTGAATATTCCTCTTGAAAAATACCACTAAATATTTCCTCTTGAAAAATACCACTGAATATTCCTCTTGAAAAATACCACTGAATATTCTTCTTGAAAAATACCACAGAATATTCCTCTTGAAAAATACCACTGAATTTTCCTCTTGAAAAATACCACTGAATATTCCTCTTTAAAAATACCACAGAATATTCCTCTTGAAAAATACCACTGAATATTCCTCTTCAAAAGTTCCACTGAATATTTCACTTGAAATATACCACTGAATATTCCTCTTGAAAAAGACCACTGAATATTCCACTTGAAAAATACCACTGAATATTCCACTTGAAAAATTCAACTGAATATTGCTCTTGAAAAATACCTCTGAATTCAACTGAATATTGCTCTTGAAAAATACCTCTGAGTATTTCCCTTGAAAAATACCACTAAATATTCCTCTTGAAAAATACCACTGAACATTCCTCTTGAAAAATACCACTGAATATTTCTCTTGAAAAAAACCACTGAATATTCATCTTGCAAAATACCACTCAATATTTCTCTTAAAAAATAACGCTGAATATTGCTCTTGAAAAATACCACTGAATATTCCTCTTGAAAAATACCACTTAATATTCCTCTTGAAAACTACCACTGAAAACTCCTCTTGAAAAATAACACTGCATATCCCTCTTTAAAAATACCACTTAATATTCCTCTTAAAAAATACCACTGAATATTGCTATTGAAAAATTCCTCTAATTATTCATCTTGAAAAATACAACTGAAGATTCCATTTAAAAAACACCACTGAATAATCCACTTGAAAAACACCACTGAATATTCCTCTTGGAAAATACCACTGAATATTCCTCTTGAAAAATACCACCGAATATTCCTCTTGAAAAATACCACTGAATATTCCTCTTGAAAAATACTACTGAATATTCCTCATGAAATATACCACTGAATATTCCTCTTGAAAAATACTACTGAATATTCCTCTTGAAAAATACCACTGAATATTCCTCTTGAAAAATACCATTGAATATTCCTCTTGAAAAATACCACTAAATATTTCCTCTCGAAAAATACAACTGAATATTCCTCTTGAGAAATACCACTGAATATTCCTCTTGAAAAATAACAGTGAATATTCCTCTTGAAAAATACCACTGTATATTCCTCTTCAAAAATACCACTGAATATTCTTCTTGAAAAATACCACTGAATATTCCTCTTAAAAAATACCACTAAATATTCCTCTTGAAAAATACCACTGAATATTCCACTTGAAAAATACAACTGAATATTCCTCTTGAAAAATACCACTGTATATTCCTCTTGAAAAATACCACTGAATATTCCTCTTGAAAAATACCACTGAATATTCCTCTTAAAAAATACCACTAAATATTCCTCTTGAAAAATACCACTGACTATTCCACTTGAAAAATACCACTGAATATTCCTCTTGAAAAATACCACTGAATATTCCACTCGAAAAATACTATTGAATATTCCTCTTTAAAAATACCATTTAAAATTCCTCTTGAAAAATACCACTAAATATTGCACTTCAAAAATACCTCTGATTATTCCTCTTGAAAAATACCACTAAAGATTCCTATTGAAAAATACCACTGAGTAATGCTCCTGAAAAACACCAGTGAATATTCCTCTTGAAAAATACCACTGAATATTCCACTTGAAAAATACAACTGAAGATACCTCTTGAAAAATACCATTGAATTATCCTCTTGAAAAATTTCACTGAATATTCCTCTTGAAAAATACCACTATATATTCCTCTTGAAAAATACCACTGAATATTCCTCTTGAAAAATACCACCGAAAATTCCTCTTGAAAAATACCACTGAATATTCCTCTTTAAAAATACCACTGAATATTCCTCTTGAAAAATACCACTGAATATTCCTCTTGAAAAATACCACTGAATATTCCTCTTGAAAAACACCACTAAATATTTCCTCTTGAAAAATACCACTGAATATTCCTCTTGAAAAATACCACTGAATATTCTTCTTGAAAAATACCACAGAATATTCCTCTTGAAAAATACCACTGAATTTTCCTCTTGAAAAATACCACTGAATATTCCTCTTTAAAAATACCACAGAATATTCCTCTTGAAAAATACCACTGAATATTCCTCTTCAAAAGTTCCACTGAATATTTCACTTGAAATATACCACTGAATATTCCTCTTGAAAAAGACCACTGAATAATCCACTTGAAAAATACTATTAAATATTCCTCTTTAAAAATGCCACTGAATATTCCTCTTGAAAAATACCACTGAATATTCCTCTTGAAAAATACCTCTGATTATTCCTCTTGAAAAATACCACTAAAGATTCCTCTTAAAAAATACCACTGAGTAATGCTCTTAAAAAACGCCACTGAATATTCCTCTTGAAAAATACCACTGAATATTCCTCTTGAAAAATACAACTGAACATTCCTCTTGAAAAATACCATTGAGTAATCCTCTTGAAAAATATCACTGAATATTCCTCTTGGAAAATACCACTGAATATTCCTCTTGAAAAATACCACTGAATATTCCTCTTGAAAAATACCACTGAATATTGCTCTTAAAAAATACCACTGATTATTCCTCTTGAAAAATACCACTGAATATGCCTCTTGAAAAATACTACTGAATATACCACTTTAAAAATATCACTGAATATTCCTCTTGAAAAATACCACTGAATATTCCTCTTGAAAAATACTACTGAATATATCTCTTGAAAAATACCATTGATTATTCCTCTTGGAAAATACCACTGAATATTGCTCTTGAAAAATACAACTGAATATTCCCCTTGGAAAATTCCACTAAATATTCCTCCTTAAAAATACCACTGAATATTCCTCTTGAAAAATACCACTATATTTCCTCTTGAAAAATACCACGGAATATTCTTCTTGACAAATACTACTGAATATACCTCTTGAAATATACCATTGAACATTCCTCTTGAAAAATACCACTGCATATTTCTCTTGAAAAATGCCACTGAATATTCCTCTTGAAATATACCACTGAATATTCCTCTTAAAAAATTCCACTAAATATTCCTCTTGAAGAACACCACTGAATATTCCTCTTGAAATATACCACTGAATATTCCTCTTGAAAAATAACACTGAATACTCCTCTTAAAAAATACCACTGAATATTCCACTTGAAAAATACCACTGAATATTCCTCTTGAAATATACTACTGAATATTCCCCTTCAAAAATTCCACTAAATATTCCTCTTGAAGAATACCACTGAATATTCCTCTTGAAATATACCACTGAATATTCCTCTTGAAAAATACCACTGAATATTCCTTTTAAAAAATACTACTGAATATTCCACTTGAAAAATACCACTGAATATTCCTCTTGGAAAATACCACTGAATATTCCTCTTGAAAAATACCACTGAATATTCCACTTGAAAAATATCACTGAATATTTCTCTTGAAAAATACCACTGAATATTACTCTTGAAAAATACCACTGAATATTCCTCTTGAAAAATACCACTGAATATTCCTCTTTAAAAATACCATTGAATAGTCCTCTTGAAAAATACCACTGAATATTGCACTTGAAAAATACCACTGAATATTGCTCTTGAAAAATGCAACTGAATATTCCTCTTGAAAAATACAATTGAATATTGCTCTTGAGAAATACCACAGATTATTCCTCTTGAAAAATACCACTGAATATTCCTCTTGAAAAATACCACTGAAGACACATCTTGAAAAATACCACTGAATATTCCACTTAAAAAATACTATTGAATATTCCCCTTGAAAGATACCACTGAATATTCCTCTTGAAAAATATCACTGAATATTCCTCTTGAAAAATACCACTGAATATTCCTCTTGAAAAATACCACTGAATATTGCACTTGAAAAATACCACTGAACATTCCTCATGAAAAATGCAACTGAATATTCCTCTTGAAAAATACAATTGAATGTTGCTCTTGAAAAATACCACAGATTATTCATCTTGAAAAATACCACTCAATATTCCTCTTGAAAAATACCACGGAATATTCCTCTTAGAAAATACTACTGAATATTCCTCTTGAATAATACCACTGAATACTCCACTTGGAAAATAACACTGAATATTCCTCTTGAAAAATTCTACTGAATATTCCTCTTGAAAAATACTACTGAATATTCCTCTTGAAAAATACCACTCAGTTTTCTTCTTGAAAAATACCAATAAATATTCCTCCTGAAAAATAGCACTGAATATTCTACTTGAAAAATACCACTGAATATTCCTCTTGAAAAATACCACTGAATATTCCTCTTGAAAAATACCACTGAATATTTCTCTTGAAAAATACCACTAAATTGTCCTCTTAAAAAATACCACTGAATATCCCTCTTGAAAAATACCACTGAATATTCCACTGGAAAAATACCACTGAATATTCCTCTTGAAAAATACCACTGGATATTACTCTTGAAAAATACCACGGAATATTCCTCTTTAAAAATACCACTGAATATTCCAATTGAAAAATACCACTGAATATTGCTCTTAAAAAATACAACTGAATATTCCTCTTGAAAAATACAATTGAATATTGCTCTTGCAAAATACCTCCGATTATTCCTCTTGGAAAATACCACTCAATATTTCTCTTAAAATATAACGCTGAATATTGCTCTTGAAAAATACCATTGAATATTCCATTTGAAAAATACTATTGAATATTCCTCTTGAAAAATACCACTGAATATTCCTCTCAAAAAATACCACTGAATATTCCTCTTGAAAAATACCACTGAATATTCAACTTGAAAAATACCACAGAATATTCCTCTTCAAAAATACCACTGAATATTTCTCTTGAAAAATACCACTGAATATTCCTCCTGAAAAATACCACTGAATATTCCTCTTGAAAAATACTACTGAATAATCCTCTTGAAAAATTCCACTGAATATTCCTCTTGAAAAATAACACTGAATATTCTACTTGAAAAATACAACTGAACATTCCTTTTGAAAAAAACCATTGAACAATCCTCTTGAAAAATAACACTGAATATTCCTCTTTAAAAATACTACTGAATATTCGTCTTGAAATATACCACTGAATATTCCTCTTGTAAAATACCACTGAATATTACTCTTAAAAAATACCACTAAATATTCCTCTTGAAAAATACCACTGACTATTCCACTTGAAAAATACCACTGAATATTCCTCTTGAAAAATACCACTGAATATTCCACTCGAAAAATACTATTGAATATTCCTCTTTAAAAATACCATTGAAAATTCCTCTTGAAAAATACCACTAAATATTGCACTTCAAAAATACCTCTGATTATTCCTCTTGAAAAATACCACTAAAGATTCCTATTGAAAAATACCACTGAGTAATGCTCCTGAAAAATACCAGTGAATATTTCTCTTGAAAAATACCACTGAATATTCCACTTGAAAAATACAACTGAAGATACCTCTTGAAAAATACCATTGAATTATCCTCTTGAAAAATATCACTGAATATTCCTCTTGAAAAATACCACTATATATTCCTCTTGAAAAATACCACTGAATATTCCTCTTGAAAAATACCACCGAAAATTCCTCTTGAAAAATACCACTGAATATTCCTCTTTAAAAATACCACTGAATATTCCTCTTGAAAAATACCACTGAATATTCCTCTTGAAAAATACCACTGAATATTCCTCTTGAAAAATACCACTAAATATTTCCTCTTGAAAAATACCACTGAATATTCCTCTTGAAAAATACCACTGAATATTCTTCTTGAAAAATACCACAGAATATTCCTCTTGAAAAATACCACTGAATTTTCCTCTTGAAAAATACCACTGAATATTCCTCTTTAAAAATACCACAGAATATTCCTCTTGAAAAATACCACTGAATATTCCTCTTCAAAAGTTCCACTGAATATTTCACTTGAAATATACCACTGAATATTCCTCTTGAAAAAGACCACTGAATATTCCACTTGAAAAATACTATTAAATATTCCTCTTTAAAAATGCCACTGAATATTCCTCTTGAAAAATACCACTGAATATTCCTCTTGAAAAATACCTCTGATTATTCCTCTTGAAAAATACCACTAAAGATTCCTCTTAAAAAATACCACTGAGTAATGCTCTTAAAAAACGCCACTGAATATTCCTCTTGAAAAATACCACTGAATATTCCTCTTGAAAAATACAACTGAACATTCCTCTTGAAAAATACCATTGAGTAATCCTCTTGAAAAATATCACTGAATATTCCTCTTGGAAAATACCACTGAATATTCCTCTTGAAAAATACCACTGAATATTCCTCTTGAAAAATACCACTGAATATTGCTCTTAAAAAATACCACTGATTATTCCTCTTGAAAAATACCACTGAATATGCCTCTTGAAAAATACTACTGAATATACCACTTTAAAAATATCACTGAATATTCCTCTTGAAAAATACCACTGAATATTCCTCTTGAAAAATACTACTGAATATATCTCTTGAAAAATACCATTGATTATTCCTCTTGGAAAATACCACTGAATATTGCTCTTGAAAAATACAACTGAATATTCCCCTTGGAAAATTCCACTAAATATTCCTCCTTACAAATACCACTGAATATTCCTCTTGAAAAATACCACTATATTTCCTCTTGAAAAATACCACGGAATATTCTTCTTGACAAATACTACTGAATATACCTCTTGAAATATACCATTGAACATTCCTCTTGAAAAATACCACTGAATATTTCTCTTGAAAAATGCCACTGAATATTCCTCTTGAAATATACCACTGAATATTCCTCTTAAAAAATTCCACTAAATATTCCTCTTGAAGAACACCACTGAATATTCCTCTTGAAATATACCACTGAATATTCCTCTTGAAAAATAACACTGAATATTCCTCTTAAAAAATACCACTGAATATTCCACTTGAAAAATACCACTGAATATTCCTCTTGAAATATACTACTGAATATTCCCCTTCAAAAATTCCACTAAATATTCCTCTTGAAGAATACCACTGAATATTCCTCTTGAAATATACCACTGAATATTCCTCTTGAAAAATACCACTGAATATTCCTTTTAAAAAATACCACTGAATATTCCACTTGAAAAATACCACTGAATATTCCTCTTGGAAAATACCACTGAATATTCCTCTTGAAAAATACCACTGAATATTCCACTTGAAAAATATCACTGAATATTCCTCTTGAAAAATACCACTGAATATTACTCTTGAAAAATACCACTGAATATTCCTCTTGAAAAATACCACTGAATATTCCTCTTTAAAAATACCATTGAATAGTCCTCTTGAAAAATACCACTGAATATTGCACTTGAAAAATACCACTGAATATTGCTCTTGAAAAATGCAACTGAATATTCCTCTTGAAAAATACAATTGAATATTGCTCTTGAGAAATACCACAGATTATTCCTCTTGAAAAATACCACTGAATATTCCTCTTGAAGAATACCACTGAAGACACATCTTGAAAAATACCACTGAATATCCCACTTGAAAAATACTATTGAATATTCCCCTTGAAAGATACCACTGAATATTCCTCTTGAAAAATATCACTGAATATTCCTCTTGAAAAATACCACTGAATATTCCTCTTGAAAAATACCACTGAATATTGCACTTGAAAAATACCACTGAATATTCCTAATGAAAAATGCAACTGAATATTCCTCTTGAAAAATACAATTGAATGTTGCTCTTGAAAAATACCACAGATTATTCATCTTGAAAAATACCACTCAATATTCCTCTTGAAAAATACCACGGAATATTCCTCTTAGAAAATACTACTGAATATTCCTCTTGAATAATACCACTGAATATTCCACTTGGAAAATAACACTGAATATTCCTCTTGAAAAATTCCACTGAATATTCCTCTTGAAAAATACTACTGAATATTCCTCTTGAAAAATACCACTCAGTTTTCTTCTTGAAAAATACCAATAAATATTCCTCCTGAAAAATATCACTGAATATTCCACTTGAAAAATACCACTGAATATTCCTCTTGAAAAATACCACTGAATATTCCTCTTGAAAAATACCACTGAATATTTCTCTTGAAAAATACCACTAAATTGTCCTCTTAAAAAATACCACTGAATATACCTCTTGAAAAATACCACTGAATATTCCACTGGAAAAATACCACTGAATATTCCTCTTGAAAAATACCACTGGATATCACTCTTGAAAAATACCACGGAATATTCCTCTTTAAAAATACCACTGAATATTCCAATTGAAAAATACCACTGAATATTGCTCTTAAAAAATACAACTGAATATTCCTCTTGAAAAATACAATTGAATATTGCTCTTGCAAAATACCTCCGATTATTCCTCTTGGAAAATACCACTCAATATTTCTCTTAAAATATAACGCTGAATATTGCTCTTGAAAAATACCATTGAATATTCCATTTGAAAAATACTATTGAATATTCCTCTTGAAAAATACCACTGAATATTCCTCTCAAAAAATACCACTGAATATTCCTCTTGAAAAATACCACTGAATATTCAACTTGAAAAATACCACAGAATATTCCTCTTCAAAAATACCACTGAATATTTCTCTTGAAAAATACCACTGAATATTCCTCCTGAAAAATACCACTGAATATTCCTCTTGAAAAATACTACTGAATAATCCTCTTGAAAAATTCCACTGAATATTCCTTTTGAAAAATAACACTGAATATTCCACTTGAAAAATACAACTGAACATTCCTTTTGAAAAAAACCATTGAACAATCCTCTTGAAAAATAACACTGAATATTCCTCTTTAAAAATACTACTGAATATTCGTCTTGAAATATACCACTGAATATTCCTCTTGTAAAATACCACTGAATATTACTCTTTAAAAATACCACTGAATATTCCTCGTGAAAAATACCATTGAATATTGCTCTTGAAAAATACCTCTGATTATTCCTCTTCAAAAATACCACTAAAGATTCTTCTCGAAAAATACCACTGAGTAATGCTCTTGGAAAACACCATGTGAATATTCCTCTTGAAAAATACCTCTGAATATTCCATTTGAAAATACTACTGAATATTCCTCCTGAAATATACCACTGAATATTCCTCTTGAAAAATATTACTGAATATTCCTCTTGAAAAATACGACTGAATATTCCTCTTGAAAAATACCACTGAATATTCCTCTCGAAAAATACTACTGAATATTCCTCTTGAAAAATACCACTGAATATCCATCTTGAAAAATATCACTGAATATTCCTCTTGAAAAATACCACTGAATATTCCTCTTGAAAAATACCACTGAATATTCCAGTTAAAAAATAACACTGAATATTCCTCTTGAAAAATACCACTGAATATTCCACTTGAAAAATACTATTAAATATTCCTCTTTAAAAATACCACTGAATATTCCTCTTGAAAAATACCACTGAATATTGCTCTTGCAAAATACCTCTGATTATTCCTCTTGAAAAATACCACTAAAGATTCTTCTTGAAAAATACCACTGAGTAATGCTCTTAAAAAACACCAGTGAATATTCCTCTTGAAAACTACCACTGAATATTCCTCTTGAAAAATACAACTGAATATTCCTCTTGAAAAATACCATTGAACAATCCTCTTGAAAAATATCACTGAATATTCCTTTTGAAAAATACCACTGAATATTCCTCTTGAAAAAACAACTGAATATTGCTCTTAAAAAATACCACTGATTATTCCTCTTGCAAAATACCACTGGATATTCCTCTTAAAAAATACTACTGAATATACCTCTTTAAAAATATCACTGAATATTCCTTTTGAAAAATACCACTGAAAATTCCTCTTGAAAAATAATACTGAATATTCCTCTTGAAAATACTACTGAATATTCCTATTGAAAAATACTACTTAATATTTCTCTTGAAAAATACTACTGAATATTTCTCTTGAAAAATATCATTGAATATTCCTCTTAAAAAATACCACTGAATATTCCTCTTGAAAAATACCACTGAATATTCCTCTTGAAAAATACCATTGAATATTACTCTTGAAAAATTCCACTGAATATTCCTCTTGAAAAATACCACTGAATATACGCCTTGAAAAATACTACTGAATTTTCCTCTTGAAAAATACCACTGAATGTTGGTCTTGAAAAAACCACTGAATATTCCTTTTGAAAAATACTACTGTATTTTCCTCTTGAAAAATACCACTGAATATTCTTCTTGAAAAATACCACTGAATATTCCTCTTGAAAAATTCTATTGAATATTCCTGTTGAAAAATACCACTGAATAGTTTTATTGAAAAATACCGCTGAATATTCCTCTTGCAAAATACCACTTAATATTCCTCTTAAAAAATACCACGGAATGTTCCTCTTGAAAAATACTGCTGAATATTCATCTTGAAAAATACCACTGAATACTCCTCTTGAAAAATAACACTGAATATTCATCTTGAAAACTACCACTCAATATTTTTCTTTAAAAATAACGCTGAAAATTACTCTTGAAAAATACCACTGAATATTCCTCTTGAAAAATACCACTGAATAATCGACTTGAAAAATACCACTGAATATTCCTCTTGAAAAATACCACTTAATATTCCTCTTGAAAAATACCACTGAATATTACTCTTTAAAAATTCCACTGAATATTGCTCTTAAAAAATAGCACTGAATATTCCTCTTTAAAAATCTTACTGAATATTCCTCTTGAAAAATACGACTGAATATTCCTCTTGAAAAATACCACTGAATATTCCTCTCGAAAAATACCACTGAATATTCCTCTTGAAAAATACCACTGAATATGCATCTTGAAAAATATCACTGAATATTCCTCTTGAAAAATACCACTGAATATTCCTCTTGAAAAATACCACTGAAAATTCCACTTAAAAAATAACACTGAATATTCCTCTTGAAAAATACCACTGAATATTCCACATGAAAAATACTATTAAATATTCCTCTTTAAAAATACCACTGAATATTGCTCTTGAAAAATACCTCTGATTTTTCCTCTTGAAAAATACCACTAAAGATTCTTCGTGAAAAGTACCACTGAGTAATGTTCTTGAAAAACACCAGTGAATATTCCTCTTGAAAACTACCACTGAATATTCCTATTGAAAAATACAACTGAACATTCCTCTTGAAAAATACCATTGAACAATCCTCTTGAAAAATATCACTGAATATTCCTCTTGAAAAATACCACTGAATATTCCTCTTGAAAAAACAACTGAATATTGCTCTTAAAAAATACCACTGATTATTCCTCTTGAAAAATACCACTGGATATTCCTCTTAAAAAATACTACTGAATATACCTCTTTAAAAATATCACTGAATATTCCTCTTGAAAAATACCACTGAAAATTCCTCTTGAAAAATAATACTGAATATTCCTCTTGAAAATACTACTGAATATTCCTATTGAAAAATACTACTTAATATTCCTCTTGAAAAATACTACTGAATATACCTCTTGAAAAATATCATTGAATATTCCTCTTACAAAATTCCACTGAATATTCCTCTTGAAAAATACCACTGAATATACGCCTTGAAAAATGCTACTGAATTTTCCTCTTGAAAAATACCACTGAATGTTCATCTTGAAAAATACCACTGAATATTCCTTTTGAAAAATACTACTATATTTTCCTCTTGAAAAATACCACTGAATATTCTTCTTGAAAAATACCACTGAATATTCCTCTTGAAAAATTCTATTGAATATTCCTCTTGAAAAATACCACTGAACAGTTCTATTGAAAAATACCGCTAAATATTCCTCTTGAAAAATACCACTGAATATACTCCTTAAAAAATACCACGGAATGTTCCTCTTGAAAAATACTGCTGAATATTCCTCTTGAAAAATACCACTGAATACTCCTCTTGAAAAATAACACTGAATATTCCTCTTGAAAAATACCAGTAAATATTCTCTTGAAAAATACCACTTAATAATCCTCTTGAAAAATACTACTGAATATTCCTCTTGAGAAATACTACTCAATATTCCTCTTGAAAAATACCACTAAATATTCCTCTTGAAAAATACCACTGAATATTCCTCTTGAAAAATACCACTGAATATTGCTCTTGAAAAATACCACTGAGTTTTCTTCTTGAAAAATACTAATAAATATTCCTCCTGAAAAATAGCACTGAATATTCCACTTGAAAAATACCACTGAATATTCCTCTATAAAAATACCACTGAATATTAAATTTGAAAAATAACACTTAATAATCCTCTTGAAAAATACTACTGAATATTCCTCTTGCAAAATACAATTGAATATTCCTCTTTAGAAATACTACTGAATATTCCTCTTGAAAAATACCACTGAATATTCCTCTTGAAAAATACCACTGAATATTGCTCTTAATAAATACCACTGATTATTCCTCTTGAAAAATACCACTGAATATTCCTCTCGAAAAATACCACTAAATTATCCCCTTAAGAAATACTACTGAATATTCCTCTTGAAAAATACCACTAAATATTCTTCTTGAAAAATACCACTGAATATTCCACTTGGAAAATAACACTGAATATTCCTATTGAAAAATACCACTGAATATTCCTCTTGAAAAATACTACTGAATATTCCTTTTGAAAAATACCACTGAGTTTTCTTCTTGAAAAATACTAATAAATATTCCTCCTGAAAAATAGCACTGAATATTCCACTTGAAAAATACCACTGAATATTCCTCTTGAACAATACCACTGAATATTCCTCTTGAAAAATACCACTGAATATTCCTCTTTAAAAATACCACTGAATATTAAATTTGAAAAATAACACTGAATATTGCTCTTAAGAAATACAACTGAATATTCCTCTTGAAAATACTACTGAATATTCCTCCTGAAATATACCACTGAATATTCCTCTTGAAAAATACAACTGAATATTCCTCTTGAAAAATACCACTGAATATTCCTCTTGAAAAATACCACTGAATATTCCTCTTGAAAAATACCACTGAATATTCCTCTTAAAAAATACCACGGAATGTTCCTCTTGAAAAATACTGCTGAATATTCCTCTTGAAAAATACCACTGAATACTCCTCTTGAAAAATAACACTGAATATTCCTCTTGAAAAATACCAGTAAATATTCCTCTTGAAAAATACCACTTAATAATCCTCTTGGAAAATACTACTGAATATTCCTCTTGAGAAATACTACTGAATATTCCTCTTGAAAAATACCACTAAATATTCCTCTTGAAAAATACCACTGAATATTCCTCTTGAAAAATACCACTGAATATTGCTCTTGAAAAATACCACTGAGTTTTCTTCTTGAAAAATACTAATAAAAATTCCTCCTGAAAAATAGCACTGAATATTCCACTTGAAAAATACCACTGAATATTCCTCTTGAAAAATACCACTGAATATTCCTCTTGAAAAATACCACTGAATATTCCTCTTTAAAAATACCACTGAATATTAAATTTGAAAAATAACACTTAATAATCCTCTTGAAAAATACTACTGAATATTCCTCTTGAGAAATACTACTGAACATTCCTCTTGAAAAATACCACTAAATATTCCTCTTGAAAAATACCACTGAATATTCCTCTTGAAAAATACCACTGAATATTGCTCTTGAAAAATACCACTGAGTTTTCTTCTTGAAAAATACTAATAAATATTCCTCCTGAAAAATAGCACTGAATATTCCACTTGAAAAATACCACTGAATATTCCTCTTGAAAAATACCACTGAATATTCCTCTTGAAAAATACCACTGAATATTCCTCTTTAAAAATACCACTGAATATTAAATTTGAAAAATAACACTTAATAATCCTCTTGAAAAATACTACTGAATATTCCTCTTGCAAAATACAATTGAATATTCCTCTTTAGAAATACTACTGAATATTCCTCTTGAAAAATACCATTGAATATTCCTCTTGAAAAATACCACTGAATATTGCTCTTAATAAATACCACTGATTATTCCTCTTGAAAAATACCACTGAATATTCCTCTCGAAAAATACCACTAAATTATCCCCTTAAGAAATACTACTGAATATTCCTCTTGAAAAATACCACTAAATATTCTTCTTGAAAAATACCACTGAATATTCAACTTGGAAAATAACACTGAATATTCCTATTGAAAAATACCACTGAATATTCCTCTTGAAAAATACTACTGAATATTCCTCTTGAAAAATACCACTGAGTTTTCTTCTTGAAAAATACTAATAAATATTCCTCCTGAAAAATAGCACTGAATATTCCACTTGAAAAATACCACTGAATATTCCTCTTGAAAAATACAACTGAATATTCCTCTTGAAAAATACCACTGAATATTCCTCTTAAAAATACCACTGAATATTAAATTTGAAAAATAACACTGAATATTGCTGTTAAGAAATACAACTGAATATTCCTCTTGAAAATACTACTGAATATTCCTCCTGAAATATACCACTGAATATTCCTCTTGAAAAATACAACTGAATATTCCTCTTGAAAAATACCACTGAATATTCCTCTTGAAAAATACCACTGAATATTCCTCTTGAAAAATACCACTGAATATTCCTCTTAAAAAATACCACGGAATGTTCCTCTTGAAAAATACTGCTGAATATTCCTCTTGAAAAATACCACTGAATACTCCTCTTGAAAAATAACACTGAATATTCCTCTTGAAAAATACCAGTAAATATTCCTCTTGAAAAATACCACTTAATAATCCTCTTGAAAAATACTACTGAATATTCCTCTTGAGAAATACTACTGAATATTCCTCTTGAAAAATACCACTAAATATTCCTCTTGAAAAATACCACTGAATATTCCTCTTGAAAAATACCACTGAATATTGCTCTTGAAAAATACCACTGAGTTTTCTTCTTGAAAAATACTAATAAATATTCCTTCTGAAAAATAGCACTGAATATTCCACTTGAAAAATACCACTGAATATTCCTCTTGAAAAATACCACTGAATATTCCTCTTGAAAAATACCACTGAATATTCCTCTTTAAAAATACCACTGAATATTAAATTTGAAAAATAACACTTAATAATCCTCTTGAAAAATACTACTGAATATTCCTCTTGCAAAATACAATTGAATATTCCTCTTTAGAAATACTACTGAATATTCCTCTTGAAAAATACCACTAAATATTCCTCTTGAAAAATACCACTTAATATTCCTCTTGAAAAATACCACTGAATATTGCTCTTGAAAAATACCACTGAGTTTTCTTCTTGAAAAATACTAATAAATATTCCTCCTGAAAAATAGCACTGAATATTCCATTTGAAAAATACCACTGAATATTCCTCTTGAAAAATACCACTGAATATTCCTCTTGAAAAATACCACTTAATAATCCTCTTGAAAAATACTACTGA
This sequence comes from Atherix ibis, assembly GCA_958298945.1. Classification (NCBI taxonomy): domain Eukaryota; kingdom Metazoa; phylum Arthropoda; class Insecta; order Diptera; family Athericidae; genus Atherix; species Atherix ibis. The sequence continues at coordinate 43,229,309 of OY282609.1, read as the reverse complement.
ATATTCCTCTTGAGAAATACTACTGAATATTCCTCTTGAAAAATACCACTAAATATTCCTCTTGAAAAATACCACTGAATATTCCTCTTGAAAAATACCACTGAATATTGCTCTTAAAAAATAGCACTGAATATTCCTCTTTAAAAATCTTACTGAATATTCCTCTTGAAAAATACGACTGAATATTCCTCTTGAAAAATACCACTGAATATTCCTCTCGAAAAATACCACTGAATATTCCTCTTGAAAAATACCACTGAATATGCATCTTGAAAAATATCACTGAATATTCCTCTTGAAAAATACCACTGAATATTCCTCTTGAAAAATACCACTGAAAATTCCACTTAAAAAATAACACTGAATATTCCTCTTGAAAAATACCACTGAATATTCCACATGAAAAATACTATTAAATATTCCTCTTTAAAAATACCACTGAATATTGCTCTTGAAAAATACCTCTGACTTAATAATCCTCTTGAAAAATACTACTGAATATTCCTCTTGAGAAATACTACTCAATATTCCTCTTGAAAAATACCACTAAATATTCCTCTTGAAAAATACCACTGAATATTCCTCTTGAAAAATACCACTGAATATTGCTATTGAAAAATACCACTGAGTTTTCTTCTTGAAAAATACTAATAAATATTCCTCCTGAAAAATAGCACTGAATATTCCACTTGAAAAATACCACTGAATATTCCTCTATAAAAATACCACTGAATATTAAATTTGAAAAATAACACTTAATAATCCTCTTGAAAAATACTACTGAATATTCCTCTTGCAAAATACAATTGAATATTCCTCTTTAGAAATACTACTGAATATTCCTCTTGAAAAATACCACTGAATATTCCTCTTGAAAAATACCACTGAATATTGCTCTTAATAAATACCACTGATTATTCCTCTTGAAAAATACCACTGAATATTCCTCTCGAAAAATACCACTAAATTATCCCCTTAAGAAATACTACTGAATATTCCTCTTGAAAAATACCACTAAATATTCTTCTTGAAAAATACCACTGAATATTCCACTTGGAAAATAACACTGAATATTCCTATTGAAAAATACCACTGAATATTCCTCTTGAAAAATACTACTGAATATTCCTTTTGAAAAATACCACTGAGTTTTCTTCTTGAAAAATACTAATAAATATTCCTCCTGAAAAATAGCACTGAATATTCCACTTGAAAAATACCACTGAATATTCCTCTTGAACAATACCACTGAATATTCCTCTTGAAAAATACCACTGAATATTCCTCTTTAAAAATACCACTGAATATTAAATTTGAAAAATAACACTGAATATTGCTCTTAAGAAATACAACTGAATATTCCTCTTGAAAATACTACTGAATATTCCTCCTGAAATATACCACTGAATATTCCTCTTGAAAAATACAACTGAATATTCCTCTTGAAAAATACCACTGAATATTCCTCTTGAAAAATACCACTGAATATTCCTCTTGAAAAATACCACTGAATATTCCTCTTAAAAAATACCACGGAATGTTCCTCTTGAAAAATACTGCTGAATATTCCTCTTGAAAAATACCACTGAATACTCCTCTTGAAAAATAACACTGAATATTCCTCTTGAAAAATACCAGTAAATATTCCTCTTGAAAAATACCACTTAATAATCCTCTTGGAAAATACTACTGAATATTCCTCTTGAGAAATACTACTGAATATTCCTCTTGAAAAATACCACTAAATATTCCTCTTGAAAAATACCACTGAATATTCCTCTTGAAAAATACCACTGAATATTGCTCTTGAAAAATACCACTGAGTTTTCTTCTTGAAAAATACTAATAAAAATTCCTCCTGAAAAATAGCACTGAATATTCCACTTGAAAAATACCACTGAATATTCCTCCTGAAAAATACCACTGAATATTCCTCTTGAAAAATACCACTGAATATTCCTCTTTAAAAATACCACTGAATATTAAATTTGAAAAATAACACTTAATAATCCTCTTGAAAAATACTACTGAATATTCCTCTTGAGAAATACTACTGAATATTCCTCTTGAAAAATACCACTAAATATTCCTCTTGAAAAATACCACTGAATATTCCTCTTGAAAAATACCACTGAATATTGCTCTTGAAAAATACCACTGAGTTTTCTTCTTGAAAAATACTAATAAATATTCCTCCTGAAAAATAGCACTGAATATTCCACTTGAAAAATACCACTGAATATTCCTCTTGAAAAATACCACTGAATATTCCTCTTGAAAAATACCACTGAATATTCCTCTTTAAAAATACCACTGAATATTAAATTTGAAAAATAACACTTAATAATCCTCTTGAAAAATACTACTGAATATTCCTCTTGCAAAATACAATTGAATATTCCTCTTTAGAAATACTACTGAATATTCCTCTTGAAAAATACCATTGAATATTCCTCTTGAAAAATACCACTGAATATTGCTCTTAATAAATACCACTGATTATTCCTCTTGAAAAATACCACTGAATATTCCTCTCGAAAAATACCACTAAATTATCCCCTTAAGAAATACTACTGAATATTCCTCTTGAAAAATACCACTAAATATTCTTCTTGAAAAATACCACTGAATATTCAACTTGGAAAATAACACTGAATATTCCTATTGAAAAATACCACTGAATATTCCTCTTGAAAAATACTACTGAATATTCCTCTTGAAAAATACCACTGAGTTTTCTTCTTGAAAAATACTAATAAATATTCCTCCTGAAAAATAGCACTGAATATTCCACTTGAAAAATACCACTGAATATTCCTCTTGAAAAATACAACTGAATATTCCTCTTGAAAAATACCACTGAATATTCCTCTTAAAAATACCACTGAATATTAAATTTGAAAAATAACACTGAATATTGCTGTTAAGAAATACAACTGAATATTCCTCTTGAAAATACTACTGAATATTCCTCCTGAAATATACCACTGAATATTCCTCTTGAAAAATACAACTGAATATTCCTCTTGAAAAATACCACTGAATATTCCTCTTGAAAAATACCACTGAATATTCCTCTTGAAAAATACCACTGAATATTCCTCTTAAAAAATACCACGGAATGTTCCTCTTGAAAAATACTGCTGAATATTCCTCTTGAAAAATACCACTGAATACTCCTCTTGAAAAATAACACTGAATATTCCTCTTGAAAAATACCAGTAAATATTCCTCTTGAAAAATACCACTTAATAATCCTCTTGAAAAATACTACTGAATATTCCTCTTGAGAAATACTACTGAATATTCCTCTTGAAAAATACCACTAAATATTCCTCTTGAAAAATACCACTGAATATTCCTCTTGAAAAATACCACTGAATATTGCTCTTGAAAAATACCACTGAGTTTTCTTCTTGAAAAATACTAATAAATATTCCTTCTGAAAAATAGCACTGAATATTCCACTTGAAAAATACCACTGAATATTCCTCTTGAAAAATACCACTGAATATTCCTCTTGAAAAATACCACTGAATATTCCTCTTTAAAAATACCACTGAATATTAAATTTGAAAAATAACACTTAATAATCCTCTTGAAAAATACTACTGAATATTCCTCTTGCAAAATACAATTGAATATTCCTCTTTAGAAATACTACTGAATATTCCTCTTGAAAAATACCACTAAATATTCCTCTTGAAAAATACCACTGAATATTCCTCTTGAAAAATACCACTGAATATTGCTCTTGAAAAATACCACTGAGTTTTCTTCTTGAAAAATACTAATAAATATTCCTCCTGAAAAATAGCACTGAATATTCCATTTGAAAAATACCACTGAATATTCCTCTTGAAAAATACCACTGAATATTCCTCTTGAAAAATACCACTTAATAATCCTCTTGAAAAATACTACTGAATATTCCTCTTGAGAAATACTACTGAATATTCCTCTTGAAAAATACCACTAAATATTCCTCTTGAAAAATACCACTGAATATTCCTCTTGAAAAATACCACTGAATATTGCTCTTGAAAAATACCACTGAGTTTTCTTCTTGAAAAATACTAATAAATATTCCTCCTGAAAAATAGCACTGAATATTCTTCTTGAAAAATACCACTGAATATTCCTCTTGAAAAATACCACTGAATATTCCTCTTGAAAAATACCACTGAATATTCCTCTTTAAAAATACCACTAAATATTAAATTTGAAAAATAACACTTAATAATCCTCTTGAAAAATACTACTGAATATTCCTCTTGCAAAATACAATTGAATATTCCTCTTTAGAAATACTACTGAATATTCCTCTTGAAAAATACCACTGAATATTCCTCTTGAAAAATACCACTGAATATTGCTCTTAATAAATACCACTGATTATTCCTCTTGAAAAATACCACTGAATATTCCTCTCGAAAAATACCACTAAATTATCCCCTTAAGAAATACTACTGAATATTCCTCCTGAAAAATACCACTAAATATTCTTCTTGAAAAATACCACTGAATATTCCACTTGGAAAATAACACTGAATATTCCTATTGAAAAATACCACTGAATATTCCTCTTGAAAAATACTACTGAATATTCCTCTTGAAAAATACCACTGAGTTTTCTTCTTGAAAAATACTAATAAATATTCCTCCTGAAAAATAGCACTGAATATTCCACTTGAAAAATACCACTGAATATTCCTCTGGAAAAATACCACTGAATATTCCTCTTGAAAAATACCACTGAATATTCCTCTTTAAAAATACCACTGAATATTAAATTTGAAAAATAACACTGAATATTGCTTTTAAGAAATACAACTGAATATTCCTCTTGAAAATACTACTGAATATTCCTCCTGAAATATACCACTGAATATTCCTCTTGAAAAATACAACTGAATATTCCTCTTGAAAAATACCACTGAATATTCGTCTTGAAAAATACCACTGAATATTCCTCTTGAAAAAACAACTGAATATTGCTCTTAAAAAATACCACTGATTATTTCTCTTGAAAAATACCACTGAATATTCCTCTTGAAAAATACCACTGAATATTCCTCTTTAAAAATACCACTGAATATTAAATTTGAAAAATAACACTGAATATTGCTCTTAAGAAATACAACTGAATATTCCTCTTGAAAAATACAATTGAATATTGCTCTTGCAAAATACCTCCGATTATTCCTCTTGAAAAATACCACTGAATATTCCTCTTGAAAAATACTACTGAATAATGCTCTTGAAAAATACCACTGAATATTCCATTTGAAAAATACTATTGAATATTCCACTTGAAAAATACCACTGAATATTCCTCTAAAAAAAATACCACTGAATATTCCTCTTGAAAAATACCACTAAATATTCCTCTTCAAAAATACCACTGAATATTTCTCTTGAAAAATACCACTGAATATTCCTCCTGAAAAATACCGCTGAATATTCCTCTTGAAAAATACTACTCAATATTCCTCTTGAAAAATTCCACTGAATATTCCTCTTGAAAAATACCACTGAATATTCCACTTGAAAAATACAACTGAACATTCCTTTTGAAAAATACCATTGAACAATCCTCTTGAAAAATAACACTGAATATTCCTCTTTAAAAATACTATTGAATATTCGTCTTGAAATATACCACTGAATATTCCTCTTGAAAAATACCACTGAATATTACTCTTTAAAAATCCCACTGAATATTCTTCTTGAAAAATACCATTGAATATTGCTCTTGAAAAATACCTCTGACTATTCTTCTTGAAAAATACCACTAAAGATTCTTCTTGAAAAATACCACTGAGTAATGCTCTTGAAAAACACCAGTGAATATTCCTCTTGAAAAATACCTCTGAATATTCCGCTTGAAAAATACAACTGAACATTCCTTTTGAAAAATACCATTGAACAATCCTTTTGAAAAATACCCCTGAATATTCCTCCTTAAAAATACTACTGAATATTCCTCTTGAAATATACCACTGAATATTCCTCTTGAAAAATACAACTGAATATTCCTCTTGAAAAATACCACTGAATATTCCTCTTGAAAAATACCACTGAATATTCCTCTTGAAAAATACCACTGAATATTCCTCTTAAAAAATACCACTGAATATTCCTCTTGAAAAATACCACAGATTATTCCTCTTGAAAAATACCACTGAATATTCCTCTTGAAAAATACCACTAAATATTCCACTTGAAAAATACCACTGAATATTCCTCTTGAAAAATACCACTTAATATTCCTCTTGAAAAATACCACTGAATATTACTCTTTTAAAGTTCCACTGAATATTCCTCTTGAAAAATACCGCTGAATATTGCTTTTGAAAAATACCTCTGATTAGTCCTCTTGAAAAATACCACTAAAGATTCTTCTTGAAAAATACGCCTGAGTAATACTACTGAAAAACACCAGTGAATATTCCTCTTGAAAAATACCACTGAATATTCCTCTTGAAAAATACAACTGAACATTCCTTTTGAAAAATACCATTGAACAATCCTCTTGAAAAATATCACTGAATATTCCTCTTGAAAAATACCACTGAATATTCCTCTTGAAAAATACCACGAATATTCCTCTTTAAAAATACCACTGAATATTCCTGTTGAAAAATACCGCTGAATATTCCTCTTGAAAAATACCACTGAATATTCCTCTTGCAAAATACCACTGACTATTCCTGTTGAAATATACCGCTGAATATTCCTCTTGAAAAATACCACTGAATATTCCTATTGAACAATAACACTGAATATTCATCTTGAAAAATACCACTCAATATTTCTCTTGAAAAATAACGCTGAATATTCCTCTTGAAAAATACCACTGAATATTCCTCTTGAAAAATACCACTGAATATTCCTCTTGAAAAATACCAGTAAATATTACTCTTGAAAAATACCACTTAATATTCCTCTTGAAAAATACAACTGAATGTTCCTCTTGAAAAATACCACTGAATATTCCTCTTAAAAAATAACACTAAATATTCCTCTTGAAAAATACTACTGAATATTCCTCTTGAAAAATTCCACTGAATATTCCTCTTGAAAAATACCACTGAATATTCCACTTGAAAAATACAACTGAACATTCCTTTTGAAAAATACCATTGAACAATCCTCTTGAAAAATAACACTGAATATTCCTCTTTAAAAATACTATTGAATATTCGTCTTGAAATATACCACTGAATATTCCTCTTGAAAAATACCACTGAATATTACTCTTTAAAAATCCCACTGAATATTCTTCTTGAAAAATACCATTGAATATTGCTCTTGAAAAATACCTCTGACTATTCTTCTTGAAAAATACCACTAAAGATTCTTCTTGAAAAATATCACTGAGTAATGCTCTTGAAAAACTCCAGTGAATATTCCTCTTGAAAAATACCTCTGAATATTCCGCTTGAAAAATACAACTGAACATTCCTTTTGAAAAATACCATTGAACAATCCTTTTGAAAAATACCATTGAATATTCCTCCTTAAAAATACTACTGAATATTCCTCTTGAAATATACCACTGAATATTCCTCTTGAAAAATACAACTGAATATTCCTCTTGAAAAATACCACTGAATATTCCTCTTGAAAAATACCACTGAATATTCCTCTTGAAAAATACCACTGAATATTCCTCTTAAAAAATACCACTGAATATTCCTCTTGAAAAATACCACAGATTATTCCTCTTGAAAAATACCACTGAATATTCCTCTTAAAAAATACCACTGAATATTCCACTTGAAAAATACCACTGAATATTCCTCTTGAAAAATACCACTTAATATTCCTCTTGAAAAATACCACTGAATATTACTCTTTTAAAGTTCCACTGAATATTCCTCTTGAAAAATACCGCTGAATATTGCTTTTGAAAAATACCTCTGATTAGTCCTCTTGAAAAATACCACTAAAGATTCTTCTTGAAAAATACGCCTGAGTAATACTCCTGAAAAACACCAGTGAATATTCCTCTTGAAAAATACCACTGAATATTCCTCTTGAAAAATACAACTGAACATTCCTTTTGAAAAATACCATTGAACAATCCTTTTGAAAAATATCACTGAATATTCCTCTTGAAAAATACCACTGAATATTCCTCTTGAAAAATACCACGAATATTCCTCTTTAAAAATACCACTGAATATTCCTGTTGAAAAATACCGCTGAATATTCCTCTTGAAAAATACCACTGAATATTCCTCTTGCAAAATACCACTGACTATTCCTGTTGAAAAATACCGCTGAATATTCCTCTTGAAAAATACCACTGAATATTCCTATTGAACAATAACACTGAATATTCATCTTGAAAAATACCACTCAATATTTCTCTTGAAAAATAACGCTGAATATTCCTCTTGAAAAATACCACTGAATATTCCTCTTGAAAAATACCACTGAATATTCCTCTTGAAAAATACCAGTAAATATTACTCTTGAAAAATACCACTTAATATTCCTCTTGAAATATACAACTGAATGTTCCTCTTGAAAAATACCACTGAATATTCCTCTTGAAAAATACAACTAAATATTCCTCTTGAAAAATACTACTGAATATTCCTCTTGAAAAATTCCACTGAATATTCCTCTTGAAAAATACCACTGAATATTCCACTTGAAAAATACAACTGAACATTCCTTTTGAAAAATACCATTGAACAATCCTCTTGAAAAATAACACTGAATATTCCTCTTTAAAAATACTATTGAATATTCGTCTTGAAATATACCACTGAATATTCCTCTTGAAAAATACCACTGAATATTACTCTTTAAAAATCCCACTGAATATTCTTCTTGAAAAATACCATTGAATATTGCTCTTGAAAAATACCTCTGACTATTCTTCTTGAAAAATACCACTAAAGATTCTTCTTGAAAAATACCACTGAGTAATGCTCTTGAAAAACACCAGTGAATATTCCTCTTAAAAAATACCTCTGAATATTCCGCTTGAAAAATACAACTGAACATTCCTTTTGAAAAATACCATTGAACAATCCTTTTGAAAAATACCCCTGAATATTCCTCCTTAAAAATACTACTGAATATTCCTCTTGAAATATACCACTGAATATTCCTCTTGAAAAATACAACTGAATATTCCTCTTGAAAAATACCACTGAATATTCCTCTTTAAAAATACTACTGAATATTCCTCTTGAAAAATACCACTGAATATTCCTCTTAAAAAATACCACTGAATATTCCTCTTGAAAAATACCACAGAATATTCCTCTTGAAAAATACCACTGAATATTCCTCTTGAAAAATACCACTGAATATTCCACTTGAAAAATACCACTGAATATTCCTCTTGAAAAATACCACTTAATATTCCTCTTGAAAATTACCACTGAATATTACTCTTTTAAAATTCCACTGAATATTCCTCTTGAAAAATTACGCTGAATATTGCTTTTGAAAAATACCTCTGATTAGTCCTCTTGAAAAATACCACTAAAGATTCTTCTTGAAAAATACGCCTGAGTAATACTCCTGAAAAACACCAGTGAATATTCCTCTTGAAAAATACCACTGAATATTCCTCTTGAAAAATACAACTGAACATTCCTTTTGAAAAATACCATTGAACAATCCTCTTGAAAAATATCACTGAATATTCCTCTTGAAAAATACCACTGAATATTCCACTTGGAAAATACCATGAATATTCCTCTTTAAAAATACCACTGAATATTCCTGTTGAAAAATACCGCTGAATATTCCTCTTGAAAAATACCACTGAATATTCCTCTTGCAAAATACCACTGACTATTCCTGTTGAAAAATACCGCTGAATATTCCTCTTGAAAAATACCACTGGATATTCCTATTGAACAATAACACTGAATATTCATCTTGAAAAATACCACTCAATATTTCTCTTGAAAAATAACGCTGAATATTCCTCTTGAAAAATACCACTAAATATTCCTCTTGAAAAATACCACTGAATATTCCTCTTGAAAAATACCAGTAAATATTACTCTTGAAAAATACCACTTAATATTCCTCTTGAAAAATACAACTGAATGTTTCTCTTGAAAAATACCACTGAATATTCCTCTTGAAAAATACCACAAAATATTCCTCTTGAAAAATACTACTGAAAATTCCTCTTGAAAATTACCACTGAATATTCCTCTTGAAAAATACCACCGAATATTGCTCTTAAAAAATACCACTGATTATTCGTCTTGAAAAATACCACTGAATATTCAACTTGAAAAATACCACTGAATTATCCCCTTGAGAAATACTACTGAATATTCCTCTTGAAAAATACCACTGAATAATCCTCTTGAAAAATACCACTGATTATTGAACTTGACAAATACCACTGAATATTCCTATTGAAAAATGCCACTGAATATTCCTCTTGAAAAATACCACAGAATATTCCTCTTGAAAAATACCACTGAATAATCCTCTTGAAAAATACCACTGAATATTCCACTTGAAAAATACCACTGAATATTCCTCTCGAAAAATACCACTTAATATTCCTCTTGAAAAATACCACTGAATATTACTCTTTAAAAATACCACTGAATATTCCTCTTGAAAAATACCGCTGAATATTGCTCTTGAAAAATACCTCTGATTAGTCCTCTTGAAAAATACCACTAAAGATTCTTCTTGAAAAATACCACTGAGTAATGCTCTTGAAAAACACCAGTGAATATTCCTCTTGAAAAATACCACTGAATATTCCTCTTGAAAAATACAACTGAACATTCCTTTTGAAAAATACCATTGAACAATCCTCTTACAAAATACCACTGAATATTCGTTTTGCAAAATACCACGAATATTTCTCTTAAAAATACCACTGAATATTCCTCTTGAAAAATACCACTGAATATTCAAATTGAAAAATACCACTGAATATTCCTCTTGAAAAATACCACATAATATTCCTCTTAAAAAATACCTCTGATTATTCCTCTTGAAAAATACCACTAAAGATTCTTTTTGAAAAATACCACTGAGTAATGCTCTTGAAAAACACCAGTGAATATTCGGCTTAAAAAATACCTCTAAATATTCCTCTTGAAAAATACAACTGAACATTCCCTTTGAAAAATACCATTGAACAATCCTTTTGAAAAATACCCCTGAATATTCATCCTTAAAAATACTACTGAATATTCCTCTTGAAATATACCACTGAATATTCCTCTTGAAAAATACAACTGAATATTCCTCTTGAAAAATACCACTGAATATTCCTCTTGAAAAATACCACTGAATATTCTTCTTGAAAAATACCACTGAATATTCTTCTTAAAAAATACCACCGAATATTCTTCTTGAAAAATACCACAGAATATTCCTCTTGAAAAATACCACTGAATATTCCTCTTGAAAAATACCACTGAATATTCCACTTGAAAAATACCACTGAATATTCCTCTTGAAAAATCCCACTTAATATTCCTCTTGAAAAATACCACTGAATATTACTCTTTAAAAATTCCACTGAATATTCCTCTTGAAAAATACCGCTGAATATTGCTCTTAAAAAATACCTCTGATTATTCATCTTGAAAAATACCACTAAAGATTCTTCTTGAAAAATACCTTTAAGTAATACACTTGAAAAACACCAGTGAATATTCCTCTTGAAAAATACCACTGAATATTCCTCTTGAAAAATACAACTGAACATTCCTTTTGAAAAATACCCTTGAACAATCCTCTTGAAAAATATCACTGAATATTCCTCTTGAAAAATACCACTGAATATTCCTCTTGAAAAATACCACTTAATATACGTCTGGAAAAATACTACTGAATATTCCTCTTAAAAAATACCACTGAATATTCGTCTTGAAAAATACCACGAATATTCCTTTTTAAAAATACCACTGAATATTCCTGTTGAAAAATACCGCTGAATATTCCTCTTGAAAAATACCACTGAATATTCCTCTTGAAAAATACCACTGACTATTCCTGTTGAAAAATACCGCTGAATATTCCTCTTGAAAAATACCACTGAGTATTCCTATTGAACAATAACACTGAATATTCATCTTAAAAAATACCACTCAATATTCCTCCTGAAAAATACTACTGAATATTCCTCTTGAAAAATACCACTGAATATTCCTCTTTAAAAATACTACTGAATATTCCTCTTGAAAATTACCACTGAATATTCCTTTTGAAAAATACCACTGAATATTGCTCTTAAAAAATACCACTGATTATTCGTTTTGAAAAATACCACTGAATATTCAACTTGATAAATACCACTGAATAATCCCCTTGAGAAATACTACTGAATATTCCTCTTGAAAAATACCACTGAATATTCCTCTTGAAAAATACCACTGATTATTGGACTTGAAAAATACCACTGAATATTCCTATTGAAAAATACCACTGAATATTCCTCTTGAAAAATACCACAGAATATTCCTCTTGAAAAATACCACTGAATATTCCTCTTGAAAAATACCACTGAATATTCCACTTGAAAAATACCACTGAATATTCCCCTCGAAAAATACCACTTAATATTCCTCTTGAAAAATACCACTGAATATTACTCTTTAAAAATACCACTGAATATTCCTCTTGAAAAATACCGCTGAATATTGCTCTTGAAAAATACCTCTGATTAGTCCTCTTGAAAAATACCACTAAAGATTCTTCTTGAAAAATACCACTGAATTATCCCTTTGAGAAATACTACTGAATATTCCTCTTGAAAAATACCACTGAATATTCCTCTTGAAAAATACTACTGATTATTGGACTTGAAAAATACCACTGAATATTCCTATTGAAAAATACCACTGAATATTCCTCTTGAAAAATACCACAGAATATTCCTCTTGAAAAATACCACTGAATATTCCTCTTGAAAAATACCACTGAATATTCCACTTGAAAAATACCACTGAATATTCCTCTCGAAAAATACCATTTAATATTCCTCTTGAAAAATACCACTGATTATTATTCTTTAAAAATACCACTGAATATTCCTCTTGAAAAATACCGCTGAATATTGCTCTTGAAAAATACCTCTGATTAGTCCTCTTGAAAAATACCACTAAAGATTCTTCTTGAAAAATACCACTGAGTAATGCTCTTGAAAAACACCAGTGAATATTCCTCTTGAAAAATACCACTGAATATTCCTCTTGAAAAATACCAGTAAATATTACTTTTGAAAAATACCACTTAATATTCCTCTTGAAAAATACAACTGAATGTTCCTCTTGAAAAATACCACTTAATATTCCTCTTGAAAAATACCACTGAATATTACTCTTTAAAAATTCCACTGAATATTCCTCTTGAAAAATACCGCTGAATATTGCTCTTAAAAAATACCTCTGATTATTCCTCTTGAAAAATACCACTAAAGATTCTTCTTGAAAAATACCTTTAAGTAATACACTTGAAAAACACCAGTGAATATTCCTCTTGAAAAATACCACTGAATATTCCTCTTGAAAAATACAACTGAACATTCCTTTTGAAAAATACCCTTGAACAATCCTCTTGAAAAATATCACTGAATATTCCTCTTGAAAAATACCACTGAATATTCCTCTTGAAAAATACCACTTAATATACGTCTGGAAAAATACTACTGAATATTCCTCTTAAAAAATACCACTGAATATTCGTCTTGAAAAATACCACGAATATTCCTTTTTAAAAATACCACTGAATATTCCTGTTAAAAAATACCGCTGAATATTCCTCTTGAAAAATACCACTGAATATTCCTCTTGAAAAATACCACTGACTATTCCTGTTGAAAAATACCGCTGAATATTCCTCTTGAAAAATACCACTGAGTATTCCTATTGAACAATAACACTGAATATTCATCTTGAAAAATACCACTCAATATTCCTCCTGAAAAATACTACTGAATATTCCTCTTGAAAAATACCACTGAATATTCCTCTTTAAAAATACTACTGAATATTCCTCTTGAAAATTACCACTGAATATTCCTTTTGAAAAATACCACTGAATATTGCTCTTAAAAAATACCACTGATTATTCGTTTTGAAAAATACCACTGAATATTCAACTTGATAAATACCACTGAATTATCCCCTTGAGAAATACTACTGAATATTCCTCTTGAAAAATACCACTGAATATTCCTCTTGAAAAATACCACTGATTATTGGACTTGAAAAATACCACTGAATATTCCTATTGAAAAATACCACTGAATATTCCTCTTGAAAAATACCACAGAATATTCCTCTTGAAAAATACCACTGAATATTCCTCTTGAAAAATACCACTGAATATTCCACTTGAAAAATACCACTGAATATTCCCCTCGAAAAATACCACTTAATATTCCTCTTGAAAAATACCACTGAATATTACTCTTTAAAAATACCACTGAATATTCCTCTTGAAAAATACCGCTGAATATTGCTCTTGAAAAATACCTCTGATTAGTCCTCTTGAAAAATACCACTAAAGATTCTTCTTGAAAAATACCACTGAATTATCCCTTTGAGAAATACTACTGAATATTCCTCTTGAAAAATACCACTGAATATTCCTCTTGAAAAATACTACTGATTATTGGACTTGAAAAATACCACTGAATATTCCTATTGAAAAATACCACTGAATATTCCTCTTGAAAAATACCACAGAATATTCCTCTTGAAAAATACCACTGAATATTCCTCTTGAAAAATACCACTGAATATTCCACTTGAAAAATACCACTGAATATTCCTCTCGAAAAATACCATTTAATATTCCTCTTGAAAAATACCACTGATTATTATTCTTTAAAAATACCACTGAATATTCCTCTTGAAAAATACCGCTGAATATTGCTCTTGAAAAATACCTCTGATTAGTCCTCTTGAAAAATACCACTAAAGATTCTTCTTGAAAAATACCACTGAGTAATGCTCTTGAAAAACACCAGTGAATATTCCTCTTGAAAAATACCACTGAATATTCCTATTGAAAAATACCACTGAATATTCCTCTTGAAAAATACCACAGAATATTCCTCTTGAAAAATACCACTGAATATTCCTCTTGAAAAATACCACTGAATATTCCACTTGAAAAATACCACTGAATATTCCTCTCGAAAAATACCATTTAATATTCCTCTTGAAAAATACCACTGATTATTATTCTTTAAAAATACCACTGAATATTCCTCTTGAAAAATACCGCTGAATATTGCTCTTGAAAAATACCTCTGATTAGTCCTCTTGAAAAATACCACTAAAGATTCTTCTTGAAAAATACCACTGAGTAATGCTCTTGAAAAACACCAGTGAATATTCCTCTTGAAAAATACCACTGAATATTCCTCTTGAAAAATACCAGTAAATATTACTTTTGAAAAATACCACTTAATATTCCTCTTGAAAAATACAACTGAATGTTCCTCTTGAAAAATACCACTGAATATTCCTCTTGAAAAATACCACTAAATATTCCTCTTGAAAAATACTACTGAAAATTCCTCTTGAAAATTACCACTGAATATTCCTCTTGAAAAATACCACCCAATATTGCTCTTAAAAAATACCGCTGATTATTCGTCTTGAAAAATACCACTGAATATTCAACTTGAAAAATAGCACTGAATTATCCCCTTGAGAAATACTACTGAATATTCCTCTTGAAAAATACCACTGAATATTCCTCTTGAAAAATACCACTGATTATTGGACTTTACAAATACCACTGAATATTCCCATTGAAAAATACCACTGAATATTCCTCTTGAAAAATACCACAGAATATTCCTCTTGAAAAATACCACTGAATATTCCTCTTGAAAAATTCCACAGAATATTCCACTTGAAAAATACCACTGAATATTCCTCTCGAAACAAACCACTTAATATTCCTCTTGAAAAATACCACTGAATATTACTTTTCAAAAATACCACTGAATATTCCTCTTGAAAAATACCGCTGAATATTGCTCTTGAAAAATACCTCTGATTAGTCCTCTTGAAAAATACCACTAAAGATTCTTCTTGAAAAATACCACTGAGTAATGCTCTTGAAAAATACCACTGAATATTCCTATTGAAAAATACCACTGAATATTCCTCTTGAAAAATACCACTTAATATTCCTCTTGAAAAATACCACTGAATATTACTCTTTAAAAATACCACTGAATATTCCTCTTGAAAAATACCGCTGAATATTGCTCTTGAAAAATACCTCTGATTAGTCCTCTTGAAAAATACCACTTAATATTCCTCTTGAAAAATACCACTGAATATTACTCTTTAAAAATTCCACTGAATATTCCTCTTGAAAAATACCGCTGAATATTTCTCTTAAAAAGTACCTCTGATTATTCCTCTTGAAAAATACCACTAAAGATTCTTCTTGAAAAATACCTTTGAGTAATACTCTTGAAAAACACCAGTGAATATTCCTCTTGAAAAATACCACTGAATATTCCTCTTGAAAAATACAACTGAACATTCCTTTTAAAAAATACCATTGAACAATCCTCCTGAAAAATATTACTGAATATTCCTTTTGAAAAATTCCACTGAATATTCCTCTTGAAAAATACCACTAAATATACGTCTTGAAAAATACTACTGAATATTCCTCTTAAAAAATACCACTGAATATTCGTCTTGAAATATACAACTGAACATTCCTTTTGAAAAATACCATTGAACAATCCTCTTGAAAAATATTACTGAATATTCCTTTTGAAAAATTCCACTGAATATTCCTCTTGAAAAATACCACTGAATATACGTCTTGAAAAATACTACTGAATATTCCTCTTAAAAAACACCACTGAATATTCGTCTTGAAAAATACCACGAATATTCCTTTTTAAAAATACCGCTGAATATTCCTCTTGAAAAATACTACTGAATATTCCTATTGAACAATAACACTGAATATTCATCTTGAAAAATACCACTCAATATTTCTCTTGAAAAATAACGCTGAATTTTCCTCTTGAAAAATACCACTGAATATTCCTCTAGAAAAATACCACTGAATATTCCTTTTAAAAATACCAGTAAATATTCCTCTTGAAAAATACCACTTAATATTCCTCTTGAAAAATACAACTGAATGTTCCTCTTGAAAAATACCACTGAATATTCCTCTTGAAAAATACCACTAAATATTCCTCTTGAAAAATACTACTGAATATTCCTCTTGAAAAATACCACTGAATATTCCTCTTTAAAAATACTACTGAATATTCCTCTTGAAAATTACCACTGAATATTCCTTTTGAAAAATACAACTGAATATTGCTCTTAAAAAATACCACTGATTATTCGTCTTGAAAAATACCACTGAATATTCAACTTGATAAATACCACTGAATTATCCCCTTGAGAAATACTACTGAATATTCCTCTTGAAAAATACCACTGAATATTCCTCTTGAAAAATACCACTGATTATTGGACTTGAAAAATACCACTGAATATTCCTATTGAAAAATACCACTGAATATTCCTCTTGAAAAATACCACAGAATATTCCTCTTGAAAAATACCACTGAATATTCCTCTTGAAAAATACCACTGAATATTCCACTTGAAAAATACCACTGAATATTCCTCTCGAAAAATACAACTTAATATTCCTTTTGAAAAATACCACTGAATAGTCCTCTTGAAAAATACCACTAAAGATTCTTCTTGAAAAATACCACTGAATTATCCCCTTGAGAAATACCACTGAATATTCCTCTTGAAAAATACCGCTGAATATTGCTCTTGAAAAATACCTCTGAATAGTCCTCTTGAAAAATACCACTAAAGATTCTTCTTGAAAAATACCACTGAATTATCCCCTTGAGAAACACTACTGAATATTCCTCTTGAAAAATACCACTGAATATTCCTCTTGAAAAATACTACTGATTATTGGACTTGAAAAATACCACTGAATATTCCTATTGAAAAATACCACTGAATATTCCTCTTGAAAAATACCACAGAATATTCCTCTTGAAAAATACCACTGAATATTCCTCTTGAAAAATACCACTGAATATTCCACTTGAAAAATACCACTGAATATTCCTCTCCAAAAATACCATTTAATATTCCTCTTGAAAAATACTACTGAATATTACTCTTTAAAAATAGCACTGAATATTCCTCTTGAAAAATACCGCTGAATATTGCTCTTGAAAAATACCTCTGATTAGTCCTCTTGAAAAATACCACTAAAGATTTTTCTTGAAAAATACCACTGAGTAATGCTCTTGAAAAACACCAGTGAATATTCCTCTTGAAAAATATCGCTGAATATTCCTCTTGAAAAATACCACTGAATATTCCTCTTGAAAAACACCACTGAATATACGTCTTGAAAAATACTACTGAATATTCCTGTTAAAAAATACCACTGAATATTCGTCTTGCAAAATACCACGAATATTCCTCTTAAAAATACCACTGAATATTCCTTTTGAAAAATACCACTGAATTTTCCTCTTGAAAAATACAATACCACGGAATATTCCTCTTGAAAAATACCACTGAATAGTTCTATTGAAAAATACCGCTGAATATTCGTCTTGAAAAATACTACTGAATATTCCTCTTGAAAAATACCACTGAATATTCCTGTTGAAAAATACCGCTGAATATTCCTCTTGAAAAATACCACTGAATATTCCTCCTGAAAAATACCACTAAATATTCCTCTTAAAAAATACTACTGAATATTCCTCTTGAAAAATACCACTGAATATTCCTCTTGAAAAATACAACTGAATATTCCTCTTGAAAAATACCAGTAAATATCCCTCTTGAAAAATACCACTTAATATTCCTCTTGAAAAATACAACTGAATGTTCCTCTTGAAAAATACCACTGAATATTCTTCTTGAAAAATACCACTAAATATTCCTCTTGAAAAATACTACTGAATATTCCTCTTGAAAAATACCATTGAATATTCCTCTTTAAAAATACTACTGAATATTCCTCTTGAAAATTACCACTGAATATTCCTCTTGAAAAATACCACTGAATATTGCTCTTAAAAAATACCACTAATTATTCGTCTTGAAAAATACCACTGAATATTCCACTTGAAAAATACCACTGAATTATCCCCTTGCGAAATACAACTGAATATTCCTCTTGAAAAATACCACTGAATATTCCTCTTGAAAATAACCATTGATTATTCCACTTGAAAAATACCACTGAATATTCCTATTGAAAAATACCACTGAATATTCCTCTTGAAAAATGCTACTGAATATTCCTCTTGAAAAATACCACTATATATTCCTCTTGAAAAATACTACTGAATATTCCTCTTGAAAAATACTACTGAATATTCCTCTTAAAAAATACCACTGAATATTCCACTTGAAAAATACCACTTAATATTTCTCTTGAAAAATACCACTGAATATTCCTCTTGAAAAATACTACTGAATATTCCTCTTGAAAAATACCACTGAATATTCCTCTTCAAAAATACCACTGAATATTCCTCTTGAAAAATACCACTGAATATTCCTCTTGAAAAATACCACTGAATATACGTCTTGAAAACTACTACTGAATATTCCTCTTAAAAAATACCACTGAATATTCGTCTTGAAAAATACCACAAATATTCCTCTTTAAAAATACCACTGAATATTACTTTTGAAAAATACCACTGAATATTCCTTTTGAAAAATACAATACCACGGATTGTTCCTCTTGAAAAACACCACTGAATAGTTCCATTGAAAAATACCGCTGATATTCCTCTTGAAAAATACCACTGAATATTCCTCTTGAAAAATACCATTGAATATTCCTGTTGAAAAATACCGCTGAATATTTCTCTTGAAAAATACCACTGAATATTCTTATTGAAAAATACCACTGAATATTCCTCTTGAAAAATACTACTGAATATTCCTCTTGAAAAATACCACTGAATATTCCTCCTAAAAAATACCATTGAATATTCTACTTGAAAAATACCACTGAATATTCCTCTTGAAAAATACCACTGAATATACCTCTTGAAAAATACCACTGAATATTCCTCTTGAAAAATACCATTGAATATTCCTGTTGAAAAATACCGCTGAATATTTCTCTTGAAAAATACCACTGAATATTCCTATTGAAAAATACCACTGAATATTCCACTTGAAAAATATCACTGAATATTCCTCTTGAAAAATACCACTGAATATACCTCTTGAAAAATACCACTGAATATTCCTCTTGAAAAATACCACTGAATATCCTTCTTGAAAAATACCACGGAATATTAATCTTGAAAAATACCACTGAATATTCGTTTTGAAAAATACCAGTGAATATTCCTCTTGAAAAATACCACTGAATATTCCTCTTGAAAAATACCACTTAATATTCTTCCTGAAAAATACCACTGAGTAATGCTCTTGAAAAAAAACAGTGAATATTCCTCTTGAAAAATACCACTGAATATTCCTCATGAAAAATACCACTAAATATTCCTCTTGAAAAATACTACTGAATATTCCTCTTGAAAAATACGACTGAATATTCCTCCTTAAAAATACCATTGAATATTCCACTTGAAAAATACCACTGAATATTCCTTTTAAAAAATACCACTGAATATACCTCTTGAAAAATACCACTGAATATTCCTCTTGAAAAGTACCACTGAATATTCCTCTTGAAAAATACCACGGAATATTAATCTTGAAAAATACCACTGAATATTCGTTTTGAAAAATACCAGTGAATATTCCTCTTGAAAAATACCACTGAATATTCTTCTTGAAAAATACCAGTAAATATTCCTCTTGAAAAATACCGACTTAATATTCCTCTTGAAAAATACAACTGAATGTTCCTCTTGAAAAATACCACTGAATATTCCTCTTGAAAAATACCACTTAATATTCTTCTTGAAAAATACCACTGAATATTCCTCTTGAAAAATACCACTGAACATACGTCTTGAAAAATACGACTGAATATTCCTCTTGAAAATACCCCTGAATATTCCTCTTGAAAAATACCACTAAATATTCCTCTTGAAAAATACTACTGAATATTCCTCTTGAAAAATACCACTGAATATTCCTCTTGAAAAATACAACTGAATATTCCTCTTGAAAAATACCAGTAAATATTCCTCTTGAAAAATACCACTTAATATTCCTCTTGAAAAATACAACTGAATGTTCCTCTTGAAAAATACCACTGAATATTCCTCTTGAAAAATACCATTAAATATTCCTCTTGAAAAATACTACTGAATATTCCTCTTGAAAAATACCATTAAATATTCCTCTTTAAAAATACTACTGAATATTCCTCTTGAAAATTACCACTGAATATTCCTCTTGAAAAATACCACTGAATATTGCTCTTAAAAAATACCACTAATTATTCGTCTTGAAAAATACCACTGAATATTCCACTTGAAAAATACCACTGAATTATCCCCTTGCGAAATACAACTGAATATTCCTCTTGAAAAATACCACTGAATATTCCTATTGAAAAATACCACTGAATATTCCTCTTGAAAAATACTACTGAATATTCCTCTTGAAAAATACCACTAAATATTCCTCTTGAAAAATACTACTGAATATTCCTCTTGAAAAATACCACTGAATATTCCTCCTTAAAAAAACCATTGAATATTCCACTTGAAAAATACCACTGAATATTCCTCTTGAAAAATACCACTGAATATTCCTCTTCAAAAATACCACTGAATATTCCTCTTGAAAAATACGACTGAATATTCCTCTTGAAAAATACCACGGAATATTAATCTTGAAAAATACCACTGAATATTCGTGTTCAAAAATACCAGTGAATATTCCTCTTAAAAAATACCACTGAATATTCTTCTTGAAAAATACCAGTAAATATTCCTCTTGAAAAATACCTACTTAATATTCCTCTTGAAAAATACAACTGAATGTTCCTCTTGAAAAATACCACTGAATATTCCTCTTGAAAAATACCACTTAATATTCTTCTTGAAAAATACCACTGAGTAATGCTCTTGAAAAAAACCAGTGAATATTCCTCTTGAAAAATACCACTGAATATTCCTCTTGAAAAATACCACTGAACATACGTCTTGAAAAGTACGACTGAATATTCCTCTTGAAAAATACCACTGAATATTCCTCTTTAAAAATACCACTAAATATTCCTCTTGAAAAATAATACTGAATATTCCTCTTGAAAAAAACCACTGAACATACGTCTTGAAAAATACGACTGAATATTCCTCTTGAAAAAAACCAGTGAATATTCCTCTTGAAAAATACCACTGAATATTCCTCTTGAAAAATACCACTGAATATTGCTCTTAAAAAATACCACTAATTATTCGTCTTGAAAAATACCACTGAATATTCCACTTGAAAAATACCACTGAATTATCCCCTTGCGAAATACAACTGAATATTCCTCTTGAAAAATACCACTGAATATTCCTATTGAAAAATACCACTGAATATTCCTCTTGAAAAATACTACTGAATATTCCTCTTAAAAAATACCACTGACTATTCCACTTGAAAAATACCACTTAATATTCCTCTTGAAAAATACCACTGAATATTCCACTTGAAAAATACCACTGAATTATCCCCTTGCGAAATACAACTGAATATTCCTCTTGAAAAATACCACTGAATATTCCTCTTCAAAAATACCACTGAATATTCCTCTTGAAAAATACCACAAATATTCCTCTTTAAAAATACCACTGAATATTCCTTTTGAAAAATACCACTGAATATTCCTTTTGAAAAATACAATACCACGGATTGTTCCTCTTGAAAAATACCACTGAATAGTTCTATTGAAAAATACCGCTGATATTCCTCTTGAAAAATACCACTGAGTATACCTCTTGAAAAATACCATTGAATATTCCTGTTGAAAAATACCGCTGAATATTTCTCTTGAAAAATACCACTGAATATTCCTATTGAAAAATACCACTGAATATTCCTCTTGAAAAATACTACTGAATATTCCTCTTGAAAAATACCACTAAATATTCCTCTTGAAAAATACTACTGAATATTCCTCTTAAAAAATACCACTGAATATTCCTCCTTAAAAATACCATTGAATATTCCACTTGAAAAATATCACTGAATATTCCTCTTGAAAAATACCACTGAATATACCTCTTGAAAAATACCACTGAATATTCCTCTTGAAAAATACCTTTGAATATTCCTCTTGAAAAATACCACGGAATATTAATCTTGAAAAATACCACTGAATATTCGTTTTGAAAAATACCAGTGAATATTCCTCTTGAAAAATACCACTGAATATTCCTCTTGAAAAATACCACTTAATATTCTTCTTGAAAAATACCACTGAATATTCCTCTTGAAAAATACCACTGAACATACGTCTTGAAAAGTACGACTGAATATTCCTCTTGAAAAATACCACTGAATATTCCTCTTGAAAAATACCACTAAATATTCCTCTTGAAAAATAATACTGAATATTCCTCTTGAAAAATACCACTGAACATACGTCTTGAAAAATACGACTGAATATTCCTCTTGAAAAAAACCAGTGAATATTCCTCTTGAAAAATACTACTGAATATTCCTCTTGAAAAATACCACTGAATATTGCTCTTAAAAAATACCACTAATTATTCGTCTTGAAAAATACCACTGAATATTCCACTTGAAAAATACCACTGAATTATCCCCTTGCGAAATACAACTGAATATTCCTCTTGAAAAATACCACTGAATATTCCTATTGAAAAATACCACTAAATATTCCTCTTGAAAAATACTACTGAATATTCCTCTTAAAAAATACCACTGACTATTCCACTTGAAAAATACCACTTAATATTCCTCTTGAAAAATACCACTGAATATTCCACTTGAAAAATACAACTGAATTATCCCCTTGCGAAATACAACTGAATATTCCTCTTGAAAAATACCACTGAATATTCCTCTTCAAAAATACCACTGAATATTCCTCTTGAAAAATACCACAAATATTCCTCTTTAAAAATACCACTGAATATTCCTTTTGAAAAATACCACTGAATATTCCTTTTGAAAAATACAATACCACGGATTGTTCCTCTTGAAAAATACTACTGAATAGTTCTATTGAAAAATACCGCTGATATTCCTCTTGAAAAATACCACTGAGTATTCCTCTTGAAAAATACCATTGAATATTCCTGTTGAAAAATACCGCTGAATATTTCTCTTGAAAAATACCACTGAATATTCCTATTGAAAAATACCACTGAATATTCCTCTTGAAAAATACTACTGAATATTCCTCTTGAAAAATACCACTAAATATTCCTCTTGAAAAATACTACTGAATATTCCTCTTGAAAAATACCACTGAATATTCCTCCTTAAAAATACCATTGAATATTCCACTTGAAAAATATCACTGAATATTCCTCTTGAAAAATACCACTGAATATACCTCTTGAAAAATACCACTGAATATTCCTCTTGAAAAATACCTTTGAATATTCCTCTTGAAAAATACCACGGAATATTAATCTTGAAAAATACCACTGAATATTCGTTTTAAAAAATACCAGTGAATATTCCTCTTGAAAAATACCACTGAATATTCCTCTTGAAAAATACCACTTAATATTCTTCTTGAAAAATACCACTGAGTAATGCTCTTGAAAAAAAACAGTGAATATTCCTCTTGAAAAATACCACTGAATATTCCTCTTGAAAAATACCACTAAATATTCCTCTTGAAAAATACTACTGAATATTCCTCTTGAAAAATACCACTGAATATTCCTCCTTAAAAATACCATTGAATATTCCACTTGAAAAATACCACTGAATATTCCTCTTGAAAAATACCACTGAATATACCTCTTGAAAAATACCACTGAATATTCCTCTTGAAAAATACCACTGAATATTCCTCTTGAAAAATACCACGGAATATTAATCTTGAAAAATACCACTGAATATTCGTTTTGAAAAATACCAGTGAATATTCCTCTTGAAAATACCACTGAATATTCTTCTTGAAAAATACCAGTAAATATTCCTCTTGAAAAATACCTACTTAATATTCCTCTTGAAAAATATAACTGAATGTTCCTCTTGAAAAATACCACTGAATATTCCTTTTGAAAAATACCACTTAATATTCTTCTTGAAAAATACCACTGAGTAATGCTCTTGAAAAAAAACAGTGAATATTCGTCTTAAAAAATACCACTGAATATTCCTCTTGAAAAATACCACTGAACATACGTCTTGAAAAATACGACTGAATATTCCTCTTGAAAAATACCCCTGAATATTCCTCTTGAAAAATACCACTAAATATTGCACTTGAAAAATACTACTGAATATTCCTCTTGAAAAATACCACTGAATATTCCTCTTGAAAAATACAACTGAATATTCCTCTTGAAAAATACCAGTAAATATTCCTCTTGAAATATACCACTTAATATTCCTCTTGAAAAATACAACTGAATGTTCCTCTTGAAAAGTACTACTGAATATTCCTCTTGAAAAATACCATTTAATATTCCTCTTTAAAAATACTACTGAATATTCCTCTTGAAAATTACCACTGAATATTCCTCTTGAAAAATACAACTGAATATTGCTCTTAAAAAATACCACTAATTATTCGTCTTGAAAAATACCACTGAATATTCCACTTGAAAAATACCACTGAATTATCCCCTTGCGAAATACAACTGAATATTCCTCTTGAAAAATACCACTGAATATTCCTATTGAAAAATACCACTGAATATTCCTCTTGAAAAATACTACTGAATATTCCTCTTGAAAAATACCACTAAATATTCCTCTTGAAAAATACTACTGAATATTCCTCTTGAAAAATACCACTGAATATTCCTCTTGAAAAATACTACTGAATATTCCTCTTGAAAAATACCACGGAATATTAATCTTGAAAAATACCACTGAATATTCGTGTTGAAAAATACCAGTGAATATTCCTCTTGAAAAATACCACTGAATATTCTTCTTGAAAAATACCAGTAAATATTCCTCTTGAAAAATACCTACTTAATATTCCTCTTGAAAAATACAACTGAATGTTCCTCTTGAAAAATACCACTGAATATTCCTCTTGAAAAATACCACTTAATATTCTTCTTGAAAAATACTACTGAGTAATGCTCTTGAAAAAAACCAGTGAATATTCCTCTTGAAAAATACCACTGAATATTCCTCTTGAAAAATACCACTGAATATACGTCTTGAAAAATACGACTGAATATTCCTCTTGAAAAATACCACTGAATATTCCTCTTGAAAAATACCACTAAATATTCCTCTTGAAAAATAATACTGAATATTCCTCTTGAAAAATACCACTGAACATACGTCTTGAAAAATACGACTGAATATTCCTCTTGAAAAAAACCAGTGAATATTCCTCTTGAAAAATACCACTGAATATTCCTGTTGAAAAATACCACTGAACATACGTCTTGAAAAATACGACTGAATATTCCTCTTGAAAAATACCACTGAATATTCCTCTTGAAAAATACCACTAAATATTCCTCTTGAAAAATACTACTGAATATTCCTCTTGAAAAATACCACTAAATATTCCTCTTGAAAAATACTACTGAATATTCCTCTTGAAAAATACCATTGAATATTCCTCTTTAAAAATACTACTGAATATTCCCCTTGAAAATTACCACTGAATATTCCTCTTGAAAAATACCACTGAATATTGCTCTTAAAAAATACTACTAATTATTCGTCTTGAAAAATACCACTGAATATTCCACTTGAAAAATACCACTGAATTATCCCCTTGCGAAATACAACTGAATATTCCTCTTGAAAAATACCACTAAATAGTCCTCTTGAAAATAACCACTGATTATTCCACTTGAAAAATACCACTGAATATTCCTATTGAAAAATACCACTGAATATTCCTCTTGAAAAATACTACTGAATATTCCTCTTGAAAAACACCACTAAATATTCCTCTTGAAAAATACTACTGAATATTCCTCTTGAAAAATACCACTGAATATTCCTCTTAAAAAATACCACTGAATATTCCACTTGAAAAATACCTCTTAATATTCCTCTTGAAAAATACCACTGAATATTCCTCTTGAAAAATACTACTGAATATTCCTCTTGAAAAATACCACTGAATATTCCTCTTCAAAAATACCACTGAATATTCCTCTTGAAAAATACCACTGAATATTCCTCTTGAAAAATACCACTGAATATACGTCTTGAAAAATTCTACTGAATATTCCTCTTAAAAAATACCACTGAATATTCGTCTTGAAAAATACTACTGAATATTACTCTTAAAATATACCACTGAATATTTGTCTTGAAAAATACCACAAATATTCCTCTTTAAAAATACCACTGAATATTCCTTTTGAAAAACACCACTGAATATTCCTTTTGAAAAATACAATACCACGGATTGTTCCTCTTGAAAAATACCACTGAATAGTTCTATTGAAAAATATCGCTGATATTCCTCTTGAAAAATTCCACTGAATATTCCTCTTGAAAAATACCACTGAATATTCCTGTTGAAAAATACCGCTGAATATTTCTCTTGAAAAATACCACTGAATATTTCTTTTGAAAAATAACACTGAATATTCATCTTGAAAAATACCACTGAATATTCCTCTTGAAAAATACCACTGATTATTCCACTTGAAAAATACCACTGAGTATTTCTATTGAAAAATACCACTGAATATTCCTCTTGAAAAATACTACTGAATATTCCTCTTGAAAAATACCACTAAATATTGCTCTTGAAAAATACTACTGAATATTCCTCTTGAAAAATACCACTTAATATACTTCTTGAAAAATACCACTGAGTAATGCTCTTGAAAAAAACCAGTGAATATTCCTCTTGAAAAATACCACTGAATATTCCTCTTGAAAAATACCACTGAATATTCTTCTTGAAAAATACCAGTAAATATTCCTCTTGAAAAATGCCTACTTAATATTCCTCTTGAAAAATACAACTGAATGTTCCTCTTGAAAAATACCACTGAATATTCCTCTTGAAAAATACCACGGAATATTCCTCTTGAAAAATACCACTTAATATACTTCTTGAAAAATACCACTGAGTAATGCTCTTGAAAAAAACCAGTGAATATTCCTCTTGAAAAATACCACTGAATATTCCTCTTGAAAAATACCACTGAATATTCTTCTTGAAAAATACCAGTAAATATTCCTCTTGAAAAATGCCTACTTAATATTCCTCTTGAAAAATACAACTGAATGTTCCTCTTGAAAAATACCACTGAATATTCCTCTTGAAAAATACCACTTAATATACTTCTTGAAAAATACCACTGAGTAACGCTCTTGAAAAATACCACTGAACATACGTCTTGAAAAATACGACTGAATATTCCTCTTGAAAAATACCACTGAACATACGTCTTGAAAAATACGACTGAATATTCCTCTTGAAAAATACCACTGAATATTCCTCTTGAAAAATACCACTAAATATTCCTCTTAAAAAATACTACTGAATATTCCTCTTGAAAAATACCACTGAATATTCCTCTTGAAAAATACAACTGAATATTCCTCTTGAAAAATACCAGTAAATATTCCTTTTGAAAAATACCACTGAACATACGTCTTGAAAAATACGACTGAATATTCCTCTTAAAAAATACCACTGAATATTCCTCTTGAAAAATACCACTAAATATTCCTCTTGAAAAATACTACTGAATATTCCTCTTGAAAAATACCACTGAATATTCCTCTTGAAAAATACAACTGAATATTCCTTTTGAAAAATACCAGTAAATATTCCTCTTGAAAAATACCACTTAATATTCCTCTTGAAAAATACAACTGAATGTTCCTCTTGAAAAATACCACTGAATATTCCTCTTGAAAAATACCACTAAATATTCCTCTTGAAAAATACTACTGAATATTCCTCTTGAAAAATACCATTGAATATTCCTCTTTAAAAATACTACTGAATATTCCTCTTGAAAATTACCACTGAATAATCCTCTTGAAAAATAACACTGAATATTGCTCTTAAAAAATACCACTAATTATTCGTCTTGAAAAATACCACTGAATATTCCACTTGAAAAATACCACTGAATTATCCCCTTGCGAAATACCACTGAATATTCCTATTGAAAAATACCACTGAATATTCCTCTTGAAAAATACTACTGAATATTCCTCTTGAAAAATACCACTGAATATTCCTCTTAAAAAATACCACTGAATATTCCACTTGAAAAATACCACTTAATATTCCTCTTGAAAAATACCACTGAATATTCCTCTTGAAAAATACTACTGAATATTCCTCTTGAAAAATACCACTGAATATTCCTCTTCAAAAATACCACTGAATATTCCTCTTGAAAAATACCACTGAATATTCCTCTTGAAAAATACCGCTGAATATACGTCTTGAAAAATACTACTGAATATTCTTCTTAAAAAATACCACTGAATATTCGTCTTGAAAAATACCACAAATATTCCTCTTTAAAAATACCACTGAATATTCCTTTTGAAAAATACCACTGAATATTCCTTTTGAAAAATACAATACCACAGATTGTTCCTCTTGAAAAATACCACTGAATAGTTCTATTGAAAAATACCGCTGATATTCCTCTTGAAAAATACCACTGAATATTCCTCTTGAAAAATACCACTGAATATTCCTGTTGAAAAATACCGCTGAATATTTCTCTTGAAAAATACCACTGAATATTTCTTTTGAAAAATAACACTGAATATTCATCTTGAAAAATACCACTGAATATTCCTCTTGAAAAATACCACTGATTATACCACTTGAAAAATACCACTGAGTATTCCTATTGAAAAATACCACTGAATATTCTTCTTGAAAAATACTACTGAATATTCCTCTTGAAAAATACCACTAAATATTCCTCTTGAAAAATACTACTGAATATTCCTCTTGAAAAATACCACTGAATATTCCTCCTTAAAAATACCATTGAATATTCTACTTGAAAAATACCACTGAATATTCCTCTTGAAAAATACCACTGAATATTCCTCTTGAAAAATACCACTGAATATTCCTCTTAAAAAATACAACTGAATATTCCTCTTGAAAAATACCACGGAATATTATTTTGAAAAATACCACAGAATATTCGTTTTGAAAAGTACCAGTGAATATTCCACTTGAAAAATACAACTGAATATTCTTCTTGAAAAATACCAGTAAATATTCCTCTTGAAAAATACCTACTTAATATTCCTCTTGAAAAATACAACTGAATGTTCCTCTTGAAAAATACCACTGAATATTCCTCTTGAAAAATACCACTGAATATTCCTCTTGAAAAATACCACTGAATATTCCTCTTAAAAAATACCACTGAATATTCCTCTTGAAAAATACCACTGAACATACGTCTTGAAAAATACGACTGAATATTCCTCTTGAAAAATACCACTGAATATTCCTCTTGAAAAATACCACTAAATATTCCTCTTGAAAAATACTACTGAATATTCCTCTTGAAAAATACCACTAAATATTCCTCTTGAAAAATACCACTTAATATTCCTCTTGAAAAATACAACTGAATGTTCCTCTTGAAAAATACCACTGAATATTCCTCTTGAAAAATACCACTAAATATTCCTCTTGAAAAATACTACTGAATATTCCTCTTGAAAAATACCATTGAATATTCCTCTTGAAAAATACAACTGAATATTCCTCTTGAAAAATACAACTGAATATTCCTCTTGAAAAATACCACTGAACATACGTCTTGAAAAATACGACTGAATATTCCTCTTGAAAAATACCACTGAATGATCCTCTTGAAAAATACCACTAAATATTCCTCTTGAAAAATACTACTGAATATTCCTCTTGAAAAATACCACTGAATAATCCTCTTGAAAAATACAACTGAATATTCCTCTTGAAAAATACCAGTAAATATTCCTCTTGAAAAATACCACTTAATATTCCTCTTGAAAAATACAACTGAATATTCCTCTTGAAAAATACCACTGAATATTCCTCTTGAAAAATACCACTAAATATTCCTCTAGAAAAATACCACTAAATATTCCTCTTGAAAAATACTACTGAATATTCCTCTTGAAAAATACCACTGAATATTCCTCTTGAAAAATACAACTGAATATTCCTCTTGAAAAATACCAGTAAATATTCCTCTTGAAAAATACCACTTAATATTCCTCTTGAAAAATACCACTGAATATTCTTCTTGAAAAATACCAGTAAATATTCCTCTTGACAAATAGCTACTTAATATTCCTCTTGAAAAATACAACTGAATGTTCCTCTTGAAAAATACCACTGAATATTCCGCTTGAAAAATACCACTTAATATTCTTCTTGAAAAATACCACTGAGTAATGCTCTTGAAAAAAACCAGTGAATATTCCTCTTGAAAAATACCACTGAATATTGCTCTTAAAAAATACCACTAATTATTCGTCTTGAAAAATACCACTGAATATTCCACTTGAAAAATACCACTGAATTATCCCCTTGCGAAATACAACTGAATATTCCTCTTGAAAAATACCACTGAATATTCCTCTTGAAAATAACCACTGATTATTCCACTTGAAAAATACCACTGAATATTCCTATTGAAAAATATCACTGAATATTCCTCTTGAAAAATACTACTGAATATTCCTCTTGAAAAATACTACTAAATATTCCTCTTGAAAAATACTACTGAATATTCCTCTTGAAAAATACCACTGAATATTCCTCTTGAAAAATACTACTGAATATTCCTCTTGAAAAATACCACTGAATATTCCTCTTGAAAAATACTACTGAATATTCCTCTTAAAAATACCACTGAATATTCGTCTTGAAAAATACCACTGAATATACGTCTTGAAAAATACTACTGAATATTCCTCTTAAAAAATACCACTGAATATTCGTCTTGAAAAATACCACTGAATATTCCTCTTGAAAAATACCACTAAATATTCCTCTTGAAAAATGCTACTGAATATTCCTCTTGAAAAATACCACTGAATATTCCTCTTGAAAAATACAACTGAATATTCCTCTTGAAAAGTACCAGTAAATATTCCTCTTGAAAAATACCACTGAATATTCCTTTTGAAAAATACCACTGAATATTCCTTTAGAAAAATACCACTGAATATTCGTCTTGAAAAATACTACTGAATATTCCTCTTAAAAAATACCACTGAATATTCGTCTTGAAAAATACCACAAATATTCCTCTTTAAAAATACCACTGAATATTCCTTTTGAAAAATACCACTGAATATTCCTTTTGAAAAATACAATACCACAGATTGTTCCTTTTGAAAAATACCACTGAATAGTTCTTTTGAAAAATACCACTGAAATTTCTCTTGAAAAATACCACTGATTATTCCTCTTGAAAAATACCACTGAATATTCCTGTTGAAAAATACCGCTGAATATTTCTCTTGAAAAATACCACTGAATATTTCTTTTGAAAAATAACACTGAATATTCATCTTGAAAAATACCACTGAATATTCCTCTTGAAAAATACCACTGATTATACCACTTGAAAAATACCACTGAGTATTCCTATTGAAAAATACCACTGAATATTCTTCTTGAAAAATACTACTGGATATTCCTCTTGAAAAATACCACTAAATATTCCTCTTGAAAAATACTACTGAATATTCCTCTTGAAAAATACCACTGAATATTCCTCCTTAAAAATACCATTGAATATTCTACTTGAAAAATACCACTGAATATTCCTCTTGAAAAATACCCTTGAATATTCCTCTTGAAAAATACCACTGAATATTCCTCTTAAAAAATACAACTGAATATTCCTCTTGAAAAATACCACGGAATATTAATCTTGAAAAATACCACTGAATATTCGTTTTGAAAAATACCAGTGAATATTCCACTTGAAAAATACAACTGAATATTCTTCTTGAAAAATACCAGTAAATATTCCTCTTGAAAAATACCTACTTAATATTTCTCTTGAAAAATACAACTGAATGTTCCTCTTGAAAAATACCACTGAATATTCCTCTTGAAAAATACCACTTAATATTCTTCTTGAAAAATACCACTGAGTAATGCTCTTGAAAAAAAACCAGTGAATATTCTTCTTGAAAAATACCACTGAATATTCCTCTTGAAAAATACCACTGAACATACGTCTTGAAAAATACGACTGAATATTCCTCTTGAAAAATACCACTGAATATTCCTCTTGAAAAATACAACTGAATATTCTTCTTGAAAAATACCAGTAAATATTCCTCTTGAAAAATACCTACTTAATATTCCTCTTGAAAAATACAACTGAATGTTCCTCTTGAAAAATACCACTGAATATTCCTCTTGAAAAATACCACTTAATATTCTTCTTGAAAAATACCACTGAGTAATGCTCTTGAAAAAAAACCAGTGAATATTCTTCTTGAAAAATACCACTGAATATTCCTCTTGAAAAATACCACTGAACATACGTCTTGAAAAATACGACTGAATATTCCTCTTGAAAAATACCACTGAATATTCCTCTTGAAAAATACCACTAAATATTCCTCTTGAAAAATACTACTGAATATTCCTCTTGAAAAATACCACTAAATATTCCTCTTGAAAAATACCACTTAATATTCCTCTTGAAAAATACAACTGAATGTTCCTCTTGAAAAATACCACTGAATATTCCTCTTGAAAAATACCACTAAATTTTTTCCTCTTGAAAAATATTACTGAATATTCCTCTTGAAAAATACCATTGAATATTCCTCTTGAAAAATACAACTGAATTTTCCTCTTGAAAAATACAACTGAATATTCCTCTTGAAAAATACCACTGAACATACGTCTTGAAAAATACGACTGAATATTCCTCTTGAAAAATACCACTGAATGATCCTCTTGAAAAATACCACTAAATATTCCTCTTGAAAAATACTACTGAATATTCCTCTTGAAAAATACCACTGAATAATCCTCTTGAAAAATACAACTGAATATTCCTCTTGAAAAATACCAGTACATATTCCTCTTGAAAAATACCACTTAATATTCCTCTTGAAAAATACAACTGAATATTCCTCTTGAAAAATACCACTGAATATTCCTCTTGAAAAATACCACTAAATATTCCTCTTGAAAAATACCACTAAATATTCCTCTTGAAAAATACTACTGAATATTCCTCTTGAAAAATACCACTGAATATTCCTCTTGAAAAATACAACTGAATATTCCTCTTGAAAAATACCAGTAAATATTCCTCTTGAAAAATACCACTTAATTTTCCTCTTGAAAAATACCACTGAATATTCTTCTTGAAAAATACCAGTAAATATTCCTCTTGACAAATAGCTACTTAATATTCCTCTTGAAAAATACCACTGAATATTCCTCTTGAAAAATACCACTGAATATTGCTCTTGAAAAATACCACTGAATATACGTCTTGAAAAATACTACTGAATATTCCTCTTAAAAATACCACTGAATATTCGTCTTGAAAAATACCACTGAATATACGTCTTGAAAAATACTACTGAATATTCCTCTAAAAAAATACCACTGAATATTCCTCTT
Organism: Atherix ibis; assembly: GCA_958298945.1. NCBI lineage: Eukaryota > Metazoa > Arthropoda > Insecta > Diptera > Athericidae > Atherix > Atherix ibis. Next base: position 43,194,566 of record OY282609.1, on the reverse strand, counting down.
GAAAAATACCACTTAATATTCTTCTTGAAAAATACCACTGAGTAATGCTCTTGAAAAAAACCAGTGAATATTCCTCTTGAAAAATACCACTGAATATTCCTCTTGAAAAATACCACTGAACATACGTCTTGAAAAATACCACTGAATATTGCTCTTAAAAAATACCACTAATTATTCGTCTTGAAAAATACCACTGAATATTCCACTTGAAAAATACCACTGAATTATCCCCTTGCGAAATACAACTGAATATTCCTCTTGAAAAATACCACTGAATATTCCTCTTGAAAATAACCACTGATTATTCCACTTGAAAAATACCACTGAATATTCCTATTGAAAAATATCACTGAATATTCCTCTTGAAAAATACTACTGAATATTCCTCTTGAAAAATACCACTAAATATTCCTCTTGAAAAATACTACTGAATATTCCTCTTGAAAAATACCACTGAATATTCCACTTGAAAAATACCACTTAATATTCCTCTTGAAAAATACCACTGAATATTCCTCTTGAAAAATACTACTGAATATTCCTCTTGAAAAATACCACTGAATATTTCTCTTCAAAAATACCACTGAATATTCCTCTTGAAAAATACCACTGAATATTGCTCTTGAAAAATACCACTGAATATACGTCTTGAAAAATACTACTGAATATTCCTCTTAAAAATACCACTGAATATTCGTCTTGAAAAATACCACTGAATATACGTCTTGAAAAATACTACTGAATATTCCTCTTAAAAAATACCACTGAATATTCGTCTTGAAAAATACCACTGAATATTCCTCTTGAAAAATACCACTAAATATTCCTCTTGAAAAATGCTACTGAATATTCCTCTTGAAAAATACCACTGAATATTCCTCTTGAAAAATACAACTGAATATTCCTCTTGAAAAGTACCAGTAAATATTCCTCTTGAAAAATACCACTGAATATTCCTTTTGAAAAATACCACTGAATATTCCTTTTGAAAAATACAATACCACGGAATGTTCCTCTTGAAAAATAACACTGAATAGTTTTATTGAAAAATACCGCTGATATTCCCCTTGAAAAATACCACTGAATATTCCTTTTGAAAAATACCACTGAAAATTCCTGTTGAAAAATACCGCTGAATATTTCTCTTGAAAAATACCACTGAATATTTCTTTTGAAAAATAACACTGAATATTCATCTTGAAAAATACCACTGAATATTCCTCTTGAAAAATACTACTGAATATTCCTCTTGAAAAATACCACTAAATATTCGTCTTGAAAAATACTACTGAATATTCCTCCTTAAAAATACCATTGAATATTCCACTTGAAAAATACCACTGAATATTCCTCTTGAAAAATACCACTGAATATTCCTCTTGAAAAATACCACTGAATATTCCTCTTGAAAAATACCACTGAATATTCCTCTTGAAAAATACCACGGAATATTAATCTTGAAAAATACCACTGAATATTCGTTTTGAAAAATACCAGTGAATATTCCTCTTGAAAAATACCACTGAATATTCTTCTTGAAAAATACCAGTAAATATTCCTCTTGAAAAATACCTACTTAATATTCCTCTTAAAAAATACAACTGAATGTTCCTCTTGAAAAATACCACTGAATATTCCTCTTGAAAAATACCACTTAATATTCTTCTTGAAAAATACCACTGAGTAATGCTCTTGAAAAAAACCAGTGAATATTCCTCTTGAAAAATACCACTGAATATTCCTCCTTAAAAATACCATTGAATATTCCACTTGAAAAATACCACTGAATATTCCTCTTGAAAAATACCACTGAATATTCCTCTTGAAAAATACCACTGAATATTCCTCTTGAAAAAATACCACTGAATATTCCTCTTGAAAAATACCACGGAATATTAATCTTGCAAAATACCACTGAATATTCGTTTTGAAAAATACCAGTGAATATTCCTCTTGAAAAATACCACTGAATATTCTTCTTGAAAAATACCAGTAAATATTCCTCTTGAAAAATACCTACTTAATATTCCTCTTGAAAAATACAACTGAATGTTCCTCTTGAAAAATACCACTGAATATTCCTCTTGAAAAATACCACTTAGTATTCTTCTTGAAAAATACCACTGAGTAATGCTCTTGAAAAAAACCAGTGAATATTCCTCTTGAAAAATACCACTGAATATTCCTCTTGAAAAATACCACTGAACATACGTCTTGAAAAATACGACTCAATGTTCCTCTTGAAAAATACCACTGAATATTCCTCTTGAAAAATACCACTAAATATTCCTCTTAAAAAATACTACTGAATATTCCTCTTGACAAATACCACTGAATATTCCTCTTGAAAAATACAACTGAATATTCCTCTTGAAAAATACCAGTAAATATTCCTCTTGAAAAATAATACTTAATATTCCTCTGTAAAAATACAACTGAATGTTCCTCTTGAAAAATACCACTGAATATTCCTCTTGAAAAATACCACTATATATTCCTCTTGACAAATACTACTGAATATTCCTCTTGAAAAATACCATTGAATATTCCTCTTGAAAAATACAACTGAATATTCCTCTTGAAAAATACCACTGAATATTTCTCTTGAAAAATACCACTGAACATACGTCTTGAAAAATACCACGGAATATTAATCTTGAAAAATACCACTGAATATTCGTTTTGAAAAATACCAGTGAATATTCCTCTTGAAAAATACCACTGAATATTCTTCTTGAAAAATACCAGTAAATATTCCTCTTGAAAAATACCTACTTAATATTCCTCTTAAAAAATACAACTGAATGTTCCTCTTGAAAAATACCACTGAATATTCCTCTTGAAAAATACCACTTAATATTCTTCTTGAAAAATACCACTGAGTAATGCTCTTGAAAAAAACCAGTGAATATTCCTCTTGAAAAATACCACTGAATATTCCTCCTTAAAAATACCATTGAATATTCCACTTGAAAAATACCACTGAATATTCCTCTTGAAAAATACCACTGAATATTCCTCTTGAAAAATACCACTGAATATTCCTCTTGAAAAAATACCACTGAATATTCCTCTTGAAAAATACCACGGAATATTAATCTTGCAAAATACCACTGAATATTCGTTTTGAAAAATACCAGTGAATATTCCTCTTGAAAAATACCACTGAATATTCTTCTTGAAAAATACCAGTAAATATTCCTCTTGAAAAATACCTACTTAATATTCCTCTTGAAAAATACAACTGAATGGTCCTCTTGAAAAATACCACTGAATATTCCTCTTGAAAAATACCACTTAGTATTCTTCTTGAAAAATACCACTGAGTAATGCTCTTGAAAAAAACCAGTGAATATTCCTCTTGAAAAATACCACTGAATATTCCTCTTGAAAAATACCACTGAACATACGTCTTGAAAAATACGACTCAATATTCCTCTTGAAAAATACCACTGAATATTCCTCTTGAAAAATACCACTAAATATTCCTCTTAAAAAATACTACTGAATATTCCTCTTGACAAATACCACTGAATATTCCTCTTGAAAAATACAACTGAATATTCCTCTTGAAAAATACCAGTAAATATTCCTCTTGAAAAATAATACTTAATATTCCTCTGTAAAAATACAACTGAATGTTCCTCTTGAAAAATACCACTGAATATTCCTCTTGAAAAATACCACTATATATTCCTTTTGACAAATACTACTAAATATTCCTCTTGAAAAATACCATTGAATATTCCTCTTGAAAAATACAACTGAATATTCCTCTTGAAAAATACCACTGAATATTTCTCTTGAAAAATACCACTGAACATACGTCTTGAAAAATACGACTGAATATTCCTCTTGAAAAATACCACTGAATATTCCTCTTGAAAAATACCACTAAATATTCCTCTTGAAAAATACTACTGAATATTCCTCTTGAAAAATACCACTGAATATTCCTCTTGAAAATAACAACTGAATATTCCTCTTGAAAAATACCAGTAAATATTCCTCTTGAAAAATACCACTTAATATTCCTCTTGAAAAATACAACTGAATGTTCCTCTTGAAAAATACCACTGAATATTCCTCTTGAAAAATACCACTAAATATTCCTCTTGAAAAATACCACTAAATATTCCTCTTGAAAAATACTACTGAATATTCCTCTTGAAAAATACCACTGAATATTCCTCTTGAAAAATACAACTGAATATTCCTCTTGAAAAATACCAGTAAATAATCCTCTTGAAAAATACCACTTAATATTCCTCTTAAAAAATACCACTGAATATTCTTCTTGAAAAATACCACTGAACATACGTCTTGAAAAATACGACTGAATATTCCTCTTGAAAAATACCACTGAATATTCCTCTTGAAAAATACCACTGAATATTCCTCTTGAAAAATACCACTAAATATTCCTCTTGAAAAATACTACTGAATATTCCTCTTAAAAAATACCACTGAATATTCGTCTTGAAAAATACCACTGAATATTCGTCTTGAAAAATACCACTGAATATTCCTCTTGAAAAATACCACTAAATATTCCTCTTGAAAAATACTACTGAATATTCCTCTTGAAAAATACCACTGAATATTCCTCTTGAAAAATACAACTGAATATTCCTCTTGAAAAATACCAGTAAATATTCCTCTTGAAAAATACCACTGAATATTCCTTTTGAAAAATACCACTGAATATTCCTTTTGAAAAATACAATACCACGGATTGTTCCTCTTGAAAAATACCACTGAATAGTTCTATTGAAAAATACCGCTGATATTCCTCTTGAAAAATACCACTGAATATTCCTCTTGAAAAATACCACTGAATATTCCTGTTGAAAAATACCGCTGAATATTTCTCTTGAAAAATACCACTGAATATTTCTTTTGAAAAATAACACTGAATATTCATCTTGAAAAATACCACTGAATATTCCTCTTGAAAAATACCACTGATTATTCCACTTGAAAAATACCACTGAATATTCCTATTGAAAAATACCACTGAATATTCCTCTTGAAAAATACTACTGAATATTCCTCTTGAAAAATACCACTAAATATTTCTCTTGAAAAATACTACTGAATATTCCTCGTGAAAAATACCACTGAATATTCCTCCTTAAAAATACCATTGAATATTCCACTTGAAAAATACCACTGAATATTCCTATTGAAAAATACTACTGAATATTCCTCTTGAAAAATACTACTAAATATTCCTCTTGAAAAATACAACTGAATGTTCCTCTTGAAAAATACCACTGAATATTCCTCTTGAAAAATACCACTTAATATTCTTCTTGAAAAATACCACTGAGTAATGCTCTTGAAAAAAACCAGTGAATATTCCTCTTGAAAAATACCACTGAATATTCCTCTTGAAAAATACCACTGAACATACGTCTTGAAAAATACCACTGAATATTGCTCTTAAAAAATACCACTAATTATTCGTCTTGAAAAATACCACTGAATATTCCACTTGAAAAATACCACTGAATTATCCCCTTGCGAAATACAACTGAATATTCCTCTTGAAAAATACCACTGAATATTCCTCTTGAAAATAACCACTGATTATTCCACTTGAAAAATACCACTGAATATTCCTATTGAAAAATATCACTGAATATTCCTCTTGAAAAATACTACTGAATATTCCTCTTGAAAAATGCTACTAAATATTCCTCTTGAAAAATACTACTGAATATTCCTCTTGAAAAATACCACTGAATATTCCTCTTGAAAAATACTACTGAATATTCCTCTTGAAAAATACTACTGAATATTCCTCTTGAAAAATACTACTGAATATTCCTCTTAAAAATACCACTGAATATTCGTCTTGAAAAATACCACTGAATATACGTCTTGAAAAATACTACTGAATATTCCTCTTAAAAAATACCACTGAATATTCGTCTTGAAAAATACCACTGAATATTCCTCTTGAAAAATACCACTAAATATTCCTCTTGAAAAATGCTACTGAATATTCCTCTTGAAAAATACCACTGAATATTCCTCTTGAAAAATACAACTGAATATTCCTCTTGAAAAGTACCAGTAAATATTCCTCTTGAAAAATACCACTGAATATTCCTTTTGAAAAATACCACTGAATATTCCTTTAGAAAAATACCACTGAATATTCGTCTTGAAAAATACTACTGAATATTCCTCTTAAAAAATACCACTGAATATTCGTCTTGAAAAATACCACAAATATTCCTCTTTAAAAATACCACTGAATATTCCTTTTGAAAAATACCACTGAATATTCCTTTTGAAAAATACAATACCACAGATTGTTCCTTTTGAAAAATAACACTGAATATTCATCTTGAAAAATACCACTGAATATTCCTCTTGAAAAATACCACTGATTATACCACTTGAAAAATACCACTGAGTATTCCTATTGAAAAATACCACTGAATATTCTTCTTGAAAAATACTACTGGATATTCCTCTTGAAAAATACCACTGAATATTCGTCTTGAAAAATACCACAAATATTCCTCTTTAAAAATACCACTGAATATTCCTTTTGAAAAATACCACTGAATATTCCTCTTGAAAAATACCACTGAATATTCCTCCTTAAAAATACCATTGAATATTCTACTTGAAAAATACCACTGAATATTCCTCTTGAAAAATACCCTTGAATATTCCTCTTGAAAAATACCACTGAATATTCCTCTTAAAAAATACAACTGAATATTCCTCTTGAAAAATACCACGGAATATTAATCTTGAAAAATACCACTGAATATTCGTTTTGAAAAATACCAGTGAATATTCCACTTGAAAAATACAACTGAATATTCTTCTTGAAAAATACCAGTAAATATTCCTCTTGAAAAATATCTACTTAATATTCCTCTTGAAAAATACAACTGAATGTTCCTCTTGAACAATACCACTGAATATTCCTCTTGAAAAATACCACTTAATATTCTTCTTGAAAAATACCACTGAATATTCCTCTTGAAAAATACCACTGAACATACGTCTTGAAAAATACGACTGAATATTCCTCTTGAAAAATACCACTGAATATTCCTCTTGAAAAATACAACTGAATATTTTTCTTGAAAAATACCAGTAAATATTCCTCTTGAAAAATACCTACTTAATATTCCTCTTGAAAAATACAACTGAATGTTCCTCTTGAAAAATACCACTGAATATTCCTCTTGAAAAATACCACTTAATATTCTTCTTGAAAAATACCACTGAGTAATGCTCTTGAAAAAAAACCAGTGAATATTCTTCTTGAAAAATACCACTGAATATTCCTCTTGAAAAATACCACTGAACATACGTCTTGAAAAATACGACTGAATATTCCTCTTGAAAAATACCACTGAATATTCCTCTTGAAAAATACCACTAAATATTCCTCTTGAAAAATACTACTGAATGTTCCTCTTGAAAAATACCACTAAATATTCCTCTTGAAAAATACCACTTAATATTCCTCTTGAAAAATACAACTGAATGTTCCTCTTGAAAAATACCACTGAATATTCCTCTTGAAAAATACCACTAAATATTCCTCTCGAAAAATACTACTGAATATTCCTCTTGAAAAATACCATTGAATATTCCTCTTGAAAAATACAACTGAATTTTCCTCTTGAAAAATACAACTGAATATTCCTCTTGAAAAATACCACTGAACATACGTCTTTAAAAATACGACTGAATATTCCTCTTGAAAAATACCACTGAATGATCCTCTTGAAAAATACCACTAAATATTCCTCTTGAAAAATACTACTGAATATTCCTCTTGAAAAATACCACTGAATAATCCTCTTGAAAAATACAACTGAATATTCCTCTTGAAAAATACCAGTAAATATTCCTCTTGAAAAATACCACTTAATATTCCTCTTGAAAAATACAACTGAATATTCCTCTTGAAAAATACCACTGAATATTCCTCTTGAAAAATACCACTAAATATTCCTCTTGAAAAATACCACTAAATATTCCTCTTGAAAAATACTACTGAATATTCCTCTTGAAAAATACCACTGAATATTCCTCTTGAAAAATACAACTGAATATTCCTCTTGAAAAATACCAGTAAATATTCCTCTTGAAAAATACCACTTAATATTCCTCTTGAAAAATACCACTGAATATTCTTCTTGAAAAATACCAGTAAATATTCCTCTTGAAAAATAGCTACTTAATATTCCTCTTAAAAAATACCACTGAATATTCCTCTTGAAAAATACCACTGAATATTGCTCTTGAAAAATACCACTGAATATACGTCTTGAAAAATACTACTGAATATTCCTCTTAAAAATACCACTGAATATTCGTCTTGAAAAATACCACTGAATATACGTCTTGAAAAATACTACTGAATATTCCTCTTAAAAAATACCACTGATTATTCCTCTTGAAAAATACCACTTAATATTCTTCTTGAAAAATACCACTGAGTAATGCTCGTGAAAAAAACCAGTGAATATTCCTCTTGAAAAATGCCACTGAATATTCCTCTTGAAAAATACCACTGAACATACGTCTTGAAAAATACCACTGAATATTGCTCTTAAAAAATACCACTAATTATTCGTCTTGAAAAATACCACTGAATATTCCACTTGAAAAATACCACTGAATTATCCCCTTGAGAAATACAACTGAATATTCCTCTTGAAAAATACCACTGAATATTCCTCTTGAAAATAACCACTGATTATTCCACTTGAAAAATACCACTGAATATTCCTATTGAAAAATATCACTGAATATTCCTCTTGAAAAATACTACTGAATATTCCTCTTGAAAAATACCACTAAATATTCCTCTTGAAAAATACTACTGAATATTCCTCTTGAAAAATACCACTGAATATTCCACTTGAAAAATACCACTTAATATTCCTCTTGAAAAATACCACTGAATATTCCTCTTGAAAAATACTACTGAATATTCCTCTTGAAAAATACCACTGAATATTCCTCTTCAAAAATACCACTGAATATTCCTCTTGAAAAATACCACTGAATATTGCTCTTGAAAAATACCACTGAATATACGTCTTGAAAAATACTACTGAATATTCCTCTTAAAAATACCACTGAATATTCGTCTTGAAAAATACCACTGAATATACGTCTTGAAAAATACTACTGAATATTCCTCTTAAAAAATACCACTGAATATTCGTCTTGAAAAATACCACTGAATATTCCTCTTGAAAAATACCACTAAATATTCCTCTTGAAAAATGCTACTGAATATTCCTCTTGAAAAATACCACTGAATATTCCTCTTGAAAAATACAACTGAATATTCCTCTTGAAAAGTACCAGTAAATATTCCTCTTGAAAAATACGACTGAATATTCCTTTTGAAAAATACCACTGAATATTCCTTTTGAAAAATACAATACCACGGAATGTTCCTCTTGAAAAATACCACTGAATAGTTTTATTGAAAAATACCGCTGATATTCCTCTTGAAAAATACCACTGAATATTCCTCTTGAAAAATACCACTGAAAATTCCTGTTGAAAAATACCGCTGAATATTTCTCTTGAAAAATACCACTGAATATTTCTTTTGAAAAATAACACTGAATATTCATCTTGAAAAATACCACTGAATATTCCTCTTGAAAAATACTACTGAATATTCCTCTTGAAAAATACCACTAAATATTCGTCTTGAAAAATACTACTGAATATTCCTCTTGAAAAATACCACTGAATATTCCTCCTTAAAAATACCATTGAATATTCCACTTGAAAAATACCACTGAATATTCCTCTTGAAAAATACCACTGAATATTCCTCTTGAAAAATACCACTGAATATTCCTCTTGAAAAATACCACTGAATATTCCTCTTGAAAAATACCACGGAATATTAATCTTGAAAAATACCACTGAATATTCGTTTTGAAAAATACCAGTGAATATTCCTCTTGAAAAATACCACTGAATATTCTTCTTGAAAAATACCAGTAAATATTCCTCTTGAAAAATACCTACTTAATATTCCTCTTAAAAAATACAACTGAATGTTCCTCTTGAAAAATACCACTGAATATTCCTCTTGAAAAATACCACTTAATATTCTTCTTGAAAAATACCACTGAGTAATGCTCTTGAAAAAAACCAGTGAATATTCCTCTTGAAAAATACCACTGAATATTCCTCCTTAAAAATACCATTGAATATTCCACTTGAAAAATACCACTGAATATTCCTCTTGAAAAATACCACTGAATATTCCTCTTGAAAAATACCACTGAATATTCCTCTTGAAAAAATACCACTGAATATTCCTCTTGAAAAATACCACGGAATATTAATCTTGCAAAATACCACTGAATATTCGTTTTGAAAAATACCAGTGAATATTCCTCTTGAAAAATACCACTGAATATTCTTCTTGAAAAATACCAGTAAATATTCCTCTTGAAAAATACCTACTTAATATTCCTCTTGAAAAATACAACTGAATGTTCCTCTTGAAAAATACCACTGAATATTCCTCTTGAAAAATACCACTTAGTATTCTTCTTGAAAAATACCACTGAGTAATGCTCTTGAAAAAAACCAGTGAATATTCCTCTTGAAAAATACCACTGAATATTCCTCTTGAAAAATACCACTGAACATACGTCTTGAAAAATACGACTCAATATTCCTCTTGAGAAATACCACTGAATATTCCTCTTGAAAAATACCACTAAATATTCCTCTTAAAAAATACTACTGAATATTCCTCTTGACAAATACCACTGAATATTCCTCTTGAAAAATACAACTGAATATTCCTCTTGAAAAATACCAGTAAATATTCCTCTTGAAAAATAATACTTAATATTCCTCTGTAAAAATACAACTGAATGTTCCTCTTGAAAAATACCACTGAATATTCCTCTTGAAAAATACCACTATATATTCCTCTTGACAAATACTACTGAATATTCCTCTTGAAAAATACCATTGAATATTCCTCTTGAAAAATACAACTGAATATTCCTCTTGAAAAATACCACTGAATATTTCTCTTGAAAAATACCACTGAACATACGTCTTGAAAAATACGACTGAATATTCCTCTTGAAAAATACCACTGAATATTCCTCTTGAAAAATACCACTAAATATTCCTCTTGAAAAATACTACTGAATATTCCTCTTGAAAAATACCACTGAATATTCCTCTTGAAAAATACAACTGAATATTCCTCTTGAAAAATACCAGTAAATATTCCTCTTGAAAAATACCACTTAATATTCCTCTTGAAAAATACAACTGATTGTTCCTCTTGAAAAATACCACTGAATATTCCTCTTGAAAAATACCACTAAATATTCCTCTTGAAAAATACCACTAAATATTCCTCTTGAAAAATACTACTGAATATTCCTCTTGAAAAATACCACTGAATATTCCTCTTGAAAAATACAACTGAATATTCCTCTTGAAAAATACCAGTAAATAATCCTCTTGAAAAATACCACTTAATATTCCTCTTAAAAAATACCACTGAATATTCTTCTTGAAATATACCAGTAAATATTCCTCTTGAAAAATACCTACTTAATATTCCTCTTGAAAAATACAACTGAATGTTCCTCTTGAAAAATACCACTGAATATTCCTCTTGAAAAATACCACTTAATATTCTTCTTGAAAAATACCACTGAGTAATGCTCTTGAAAGAAACCAGTGAATATTCCTCTTGAAAAATACCACTGAATATTCCTCTTGAAAAATACCACTGAACATACGTCTTGAAAAATACGACTGAATATTCCTCTTGAAAAATACCACTGAATATTCCTCTTGAAAAATACCACTGAATATTCCTCTTGAAAAATACCACTAAATATTCCTCTTGAAAAATACTACTGAATATTCCTCTTAAAAAATACCACTGAATATTCGTCTTGAAAAATACCACTGAATATTCGTCTTGAAAAATACCACTGAATATTCCTCTTGAAAAATACCACTAAATATTCCTCTTGAAAAATACTACTGAATATTCCTCTTGAAAAATACCACTGAATATTCCTCTTGAAAAATACAACTGAATATTCCTCTTGAAAAATACCAGTAAATATTCCTCTTGAAAAATACCACTGAATATTCCTTTTGAAAAATACCACTGAATATTCCTTTTGAAAAATACAATACCACGGATTGTTCCTCTTGAAAAATACCACTGAATAGTTCTATTGAAAAATACCGCTGATATTCCTCTTAAAAAATACCACTGAATATTCCTCTTGAAAAATACCACTGAATATTCCTGTTGAAAAATACCGCTGAATATTTCTCTTGAAAAATACCACTGAATATTTCTTTTGAAAAATAACACTGAATATTCATCTTGAAAAATACCACTGAATATTCCTCTTGAAAAATACCACTGATTATTCCACTTGAAAAATACCACTGAATATTCCTTTTGAAAAATACCACTGAATATTCCTCTTGAAAAATACTACTGAATATTCCTCTTGAAAAATACCACTAAATATTTCTCTTGAAAAATACTACTGAATATTCCTCGTGAAAAATACCACTGAATATTCCTCCTTAAAAATACCATTGAATATTCCACTTGAAAAATACCACTGAATATTCCTCTTGAAAAATACCACTGAATATTCCTCTTGAAAAATACCACTGAATATTCCTCTTGAAAAATACAACTAAATATTCCTCTTGAAAAATACCACGGAATATTAATCTTGAAAAATACCACTGAATATTCGTTTTGAAAAATACCAGTGAATATTCCTCTTGAAAAATACCACTGAATATTTTTCTTGAAAAATACCAGTAAATATTCCTCTTGAAAAATACCTACTTAATATTCCTCTTGAAAAATACAACTGAATGTTCCTCTTGAAAAATACCACTGAATATTCCTCTTGAAAAATACCACTTAATATTCTTCTTGAAAAATACCACTGAGTAATGCTCTTGAAAAAAACCAGTGAATATTCCTCTTGAAAAATACCACTGAATATTCCTCTTGAAAAATACCACTGAACATACGTCTTGAAAAATACGACTGAATATTCCTCTTTAAAAATACCACTGAATATTCCTCTTGAAAAATACCACTAAATATTCCTCTTGAAAAATACCACTAAATATTCCTCTTGAAAAATACTACTGAATATTCCTCTTGACAAATACCACTGAATATTCCTCCTTAAAAATACCATTGAATATTCCACTTGAAAAATACCACTGAATATTCCTCTTGAAAAATACCACTGAATATTCCTCTTGAAAAATACCACTGAATATTCCTCTTAAAAATACCACTGAATATTCCTCTTGAAAAATACCACGGAATATTAATCTTGAAAAATACCACTGAATATTCATTTTGAAAAATACCAGTAAATATTCCTCTTGAAAAATACCACTGAATATTCTTCTTGAAAAATACCAGTAAATATTCCTCTTGAAAAATAACAACTTAATATTCCTCTTGAAAAATACAACTGAATGTTCCTCTTGAAAAATACCACTGAATATTCCTCTTGAAAAATACCACTTAATAATCTTCTTGAAAAATACCACTGAGTAATGCTCTTGAAAAAAACCAGTGAATATTCCTCTTGAAAAATACCACTGAATATTCGTCTTGAAAAATACCACTGAATATACGTCTTGAAAAATACTACTGAATATTCCTCTTAAAAAATACCACTGAATATTCGTCTTGAAAAATACCACTGAATATTCCTCTTGAAAAATACCACTAAATATTCCTCTTGAAAAATACTACTGAATATTCCTCTTGAAAAATACCACTGAATATTCCTCTTGAAAAATACAACTGAATATTCCTCTTGAAAAATACCAGTAAATATTCCTCTTGAAAAATACCACTGAATATTCCTTTTGAAAAATACCACTGAATATTCCTTTTGAAAAATACAATACCACGGATTGTTCCTCTTAAAAAATACCACTGAATAGTTCTATTGAAAAATACCGCTGATATTCCTCTTGAAAAATACCACTGAATATTCCTCTTAAAAAATACCACTGAATATTCCTGTTGAAAAATACCGCTGAATATTTCTCTTGAAAAATACCACTGAATATTTCTTTTGAAAAATAACACTGAATATTCATCTTAAAAAATACCACTGAATATTCCTCTTGAAAAATACCACTGATTATTCCACTTGAAAAATACCACTGAATATTCCTATTGAAAAATACCACTGAATATTCCTCTTGAAAAATACTACTGAATACTCCTCTTGAAAAATACCACTAAATATTCCTCTTGAAAAATACTACTGAATATTCCTCTTGAAAAATACCACTGAATATTCCTCCTTAAAAATACCACTGAATATTCCTCTTGAAAAATACCACTAAATATTCCTCTTGAAAAATACCACTGAATATTCCTCTTGAAAAATACCACTGAATATTCCTCTTGAAAAATACCACTGAATATTCCTCTTGAAAAATACCACGGAATATTAATCTTGAAAAATACCACTGAATATTCGTTTTGAAAAATACCACTTAATATTCCTCTTGAAAAATACCACTGAATATTCTTCTTGAAATATACCAGTAAATATTCCTCTTGAAAAATACCTACTTAATATTCCTCTTGAAAAATACAACTGAATGTTCCTCTTGAAAAATACCACTGAATATTCCTCTTCAAAAATACCACTTAATATTCTTCTTAAAAAATACCACTGAGTAATGCTCTTGAAAAAAACCTGTGAATATTCCTCTTGAAAATTACCACTGAATATTCCTCTTGAAAAATTCCACTGAACATACGTCTTGAAAAATACGACTGAATATTCCTCTTGAAAAATACCACTGAATATTCCTCTTGAAAAATACCCCTGAATATTCCTCTTGAAAAATACCACTAAAAATTCCTCTTGAAAAATACTACTGAATATTCCTCTTAAAAAATACCACTGAATATTCGTCTTGAAAAATACCACTGAATATTCGTCTTGAAAAATACCACTGAATATACGTCTTGAAAAATACTACTGAATATTCCTCTTAAAAAATACCACTGAATATTCGTCTTGAAAAATACCACTGAATATTCCTCTTGAAAAATACCACTAAATATTCCTCTTGAAAAATACTACTGAATATTCCTCTTGAAAAATACCACTGAATAGTCCTCTTGAAAAATACCACTGAATATTCCTTTTGAAAAATACCACTGAATATTCCTTTTGAAAAATACAATACCACGGATTGTTCCTCTTGAAAAATACCACTGAATAGTTCTATTGAAAAATGCCGCTGATATTCCTCTTGAAAAATACCACTGAATATTCCTCTTGAAAAATACCACTGAATATTCCTGTTAAAAAATACCGCTGAATATTTCTCTTGAAAAATACCACTGAATATTTCTTTTGAAAAATAACACTGAATATTCATCTTGAAAAATACCACTGAATATTCCTCTTGAAAAGTACCACTGATTATTCCACTTGAAAAATACCACTGAATATTCCTATTGAAAAATACCACTGAATATTCCTCTTGAAAAATACTACTGAGTATTCCTCTTGAAAAATACCACTAAATATTCCTCTTGAAAAATACTACTGAATATTCCTCGTAAAAAATACCACTGAATATTCCTCCTTAAAAATACCATTGAATATTCCACTTGAAAAATACCACTGAATATTCCTCTTGAAAAATACCACTGAATATTCCTCTTGAAAAATACCACTGAATATTCCTCTTGAAAAATACAACTGAATATTCCTCTTGAAAAATACCACGGAATATTAATCTTGAAAAATACCACTGAATATTCGTTTTGAAAAATACCATTGAATATTCCACTTGAAAAATACCACTGAATATTCCTCTTGAAAAATACCGCTGAATATTCCTCTTGAAAAATACCACTGAATATTCCTCTTGAAAAATACAACTGAATATTCCTCTTGAAAAATACCACGGAATATTAATCTTGAAAAATACCACTGAATATTCGTTTTGAAAAATACCAGTGAATATTCCTCTTGAAAAATACCACTGAATATTCTTCTTGAAAAATACCAGTAAATATTCCTCTTGAAAAATACCTACTTAATATTCCTCTTGAAAAATACAACTGAATGTTCCTCTTAAAAAATACCACTGAATATTCCTCTTGAAAAATACCACTTAATATTCTTCTTGAAAAATACCACTGAGTAATGCTCTTGAAAAAAACCAGTGAATATTCCTCTTGAAAAATACCACTGAATATTCCTCTTGAAAAATACCACTGAATATTCCTCTTGAAAAATACCACTAAATATTCCTCTTGAAAAATACCACTAAATATTCCTCTTGAAAAATACTACTGAATATTCCTCTTGACAAATACCACTGAATATTCCTCCTTAAAAATACCATTGAATATTCCACTTGAAAAATACCACTGAATATTCCTCTTGAAAAATACCACTGAATATTCCTCTTGAAAAATACCACTGAATATTCCTCTTGAAAAATACCACTGAATATTCCTCTTGAAAAATACCACGGAATATTAATCTTGAAAAATACCACTGAATATTCGTTTTGAAAAATACCAGTAAATATTCCTCTTGAAAAATACCACTGAATATTCTTCTTGAAAAATACCAGTAAATATTCCTCTTGAAAAATACCAACTTAATATTCCTCTTGAAAAATACAACTGAATGTTCCTTTTGAAAAATACCACTGAATATTCCTCTTGAAAAATACCACTTAATATTCTTCTTGAAAAATACCACTGAGTAATGCTCTTGAAAAAAACCAGTGAATATTCCTCTTGAAAAATACCACTGAATATTCGTCTTGAAAAATACCACTGAATATACGTCTTGAAAAATACTACTGAATATTCCTCTTAAAAAATACCACTGAATATTCGTCTTGAAAAATACCACTGAATATTCCTCTTGAAAAATACCACTAAATATTCCTCTTGAAAAATACTACTGAATATTCCTCTTGAAAAATACCACTGAATATTCCTCTTGAAAAATACAACTGAATATTCCTCTTGAAAAATACCAGTAAATATTCCTCTTGAAAAATACCACTGAATATTCCTTTTGAAAAATACCACTGAATATTCCTTTTGAAAAATACAATACCACGGATTGTTCCTCTTAAAAAATACCACTGAATAGTTCTATTGAAAAATACCGCTGATATTCCTCTTGAAAAATACCACTGAATATTCCTCTTAAAAAATACAACTGAATATTCCTGTTGAAAAATACCGCTGAATATTTCTCTTGAAAAATACCACTGAATATTTCTTTTGAAAAATAACACTGAATATTCATCTTAAAAAATACCACTGAATATTCCTCTTGAAAAATACCACTGATTATTCCACTTGAAAAATACCACTGAATATTCCTATTGAAAAATACCACTGAATATTCCTCTTGAAAAATACTACTGAATACTCCTCTTGAAAAATACCACTAAATATTCCTCTTGAAAAATACTACTGAATATTCCTCTTGAAAAATACCACTGAATATTCCTCCTTAAAAACACCACTGAATATTCCTCTTGAAAAATACCACTAAATATTCCTCTTGAAAAATACCACTGAATATTCCTCTTGAAAAATACCACTGAATATTCCTCTTGAAAAATACCACTGAATATTCCTCTTGAAAAATACCACGGAATATTAATCTTGAAAAATACCACTGAATATTCGTTTTGAAAAATACCACTTAATATTCCTCTTGAAAAATACCACTGAATATTCTTCTTGAAATATACCAGTAAATATTCCTCTTGAAAAATACCTACTTAATATTCCTCTTGAAAAATACAACTGAATGTTCCTCTTGAAAAATACCACTGAATATTCCTCTTGAAAAATACCACTTAATATTCTTCTTAAAAAATACCACTGAGTAATGCTCTTGAAAAAAACCAGTGAATATTCCTCTTGAAAATTACCACTGAATATTCCTCTTGAAAAATTCCACTGAACATACGTCTTGAAAAATACGACTGAATATTCCTCTTGAAAAATACCACTGAATATTCCTCTTGAAAAATACCACTGAATATTCCTCTTGAAAAATACCACTAAAAATTCCTCTTGAAAAATACTACTGAATATTCCTCTTAAAAAATACCACTGAATATTCGTCTTGAAAAATACCGCTGAATATTCGTCTTGAAAAATACCACTGAATATACGTCTTGAAAAATACTACTGAATATTCCTCTTAAAAAATACCACTGAATATTCGTCTTGAAAAATACCACTGAATATTCCTCTTGAAAAATACCACTAAATATTCCTCTTGAAAAATACAACTGAATATTCCTCTTGAAAAATACCACTGAATAGTCCTCTTGAAAAATACCACTGAATATTCCTTTTGAAAAATACCACTGAATATTCCTTTTGAAAAATACAATACCACGGATTGTTCCTCTTGAAAAATACCACTGAATAGTTCTATTGAAAAATACCGCTGATATTCCTCTTGAAAAATACCACTGAATATTCCTCTTGAAAAATACCACTGAATATTCCTGTTGAAAAATACCGCTGAATATTTCTCTTGAAAAATACCACTGAATATATCTTTTGAAAAATAACACTGAATATTCATCTTGAAAAATACCACTGAATATTCCTCTTGAAAAATACCACTGATTATACCACTTGAAAAATACCACTGAATATTCCTATTGAAAAATACCACTGAATATTCCTCTTGAAAAATACTACTGAGTATTCCTCTTGAAAAATACCACTAAATATTCCTCTTGAAAAATACTACTGAATATTCCTCGTAAAAAATACCACTTAATATTCCTCCTTAAAAATACCATTGAATATTCCACTTGAAAAATACCACTGAATATTCCTCTTGAAAAATACCACTGAATATTCCTCTTGAAAAATACCACTAAAAATTCCTCTTGAAAAATACTACTGAATATTCCTCTTAAAAAATACCACTGAATATTCGTCTTGAAAAATACCACTGAATATTCGTCTTGAAAAATACCACTGAATATACGTCTTGAAAAATACTACTGAATATTCCTCTTAAAAAATACCACTGAATATTCGTCTTGAAAAATACCACTGAATATTCCTCTTGAAAAATACCACTAAATATTCCTCTTGAAAAATACTACTGAATATTCCTCTTGAAAAATACCACTGAATAGTCCTCTTGAAAAATACCACTGAATATTCCTTTTGAAAAAAACCACTGAATATTCCTTTTGAAAAATACAATACCACGGATTGTTCCTCTTGAAAAATACCACTGAATAGTTCTATTGAAAAATGCCGCTGATATTCCTCTTGAAAAATACCACTGAATATTCCTCTTGAAAAATACCACTGAATATTCCTGTTGAAAAATACCGCTGAATATTTCTCTTGAAAAATACCACTGAATATTTCTTTTGAAAAATAACACTGAATATTCATCTTGAAAAATACCACTGAATATTCCTCTTGAAAAATACCACTGATTATTCCACTTGAAAAATACCACTGAATATTCCTATTGAAAAATACCACTGAATATTCCTCTTGAAAAATACTACTGAGTATTCCTCTTGAAAAATACCACTAAATATTCCTCTTGAAAAATACTACTGAATATTCCTCGTAAAAAATACCACTGAATATTCCTCCTTAAAAATACCATTGAATATTCCACTTGAAAAATACCACTGAATATTCCTCTTGAAAAATACCACTGAATAGTTCTATTGAAAAATGCCGCTGATATTCCTCTTGAAAAATACCACTGAATATTCCTCTTGAAAAATACCACTGAATATTCCTGTTGAAAAATACCGCTGAATATTTCTCTTGAAAAATACCACTGAATATTTCTTTTGAAAAATAACACTGAATATTCATCTTGAAAAATACCACTGAATATTCCTCTTGAAAAATACCACTGATTATTCCACTTGAAAAATACCACTGAATATTCCTATTGAAAAATACCACTGAATATTCCTCTTGAAAAATACTACTGAGTATTCCTCTTGAAAAATACCACTAAATATTCCTCTTGAAAAATACTACTGAATATTCCTCGTAAAAAATACCACTGAATATTCCTCCTTAAAAATACCATTGAATATTCCACTTGAAAAATACCACTGAATATTCCTCTTGAAAAATACCACTGAATATTCCTCTTGAAAAATACCACTGAATATTCCTCTTGAAAAATACAACTGAATATTCCTCTTGAAAAATACCACGGAATATTAATCTTGAAAAATACCACTGAATATTCGTTTTGAAAAATACCATTGAATATTCCACTTGAAAAATACCACTGAATATTCCTCTTGAAAAATACCACTGAATATTCCTCTTGAAAAATACCACTGAATATTCCTCTTGAAAAATACAACTGAATATTCCTCTTGAAAAATACCACGGAATATTAATCTTGAAAAAAACCACTGAATATTCGTTTTGAAAAATACCAGTGAATATTCCTCTTGAAAAATACCACTGAATATTCTTCTTGAAAAATACAAGTAAATATTCCTCTTGAAAAATACCTACTTAATATTCCTCTTGAAAAATACAACTGAATGTTCCTCTTGAAAAATACCACTGAATATTCCTCTTGAAAAATACCACTTAATATTCTTCTTGAAAAATACCACTGAGTAATGCTCTTGAAAAAAACCAGTGAATATTCCTCTTGAAAAATACCACTGAATATTCCTCTTGAAAAATACCACTGAACATACGTCTTGAAAAATACGACTGAATATTCCTCTTGAAAAATACCACTGAATATTCCTCTTGAAAAATACCACTAAATATTCCTCTTGAAAAATACCACTAAATATTCCTCTTGAAAAATACTACTGAATATTCCTCTTGACAAATACCACTGAATATTCCTCCTTAAAAATACCATTGAATATTCCACTTGAAAAATACCACTGAATATTCTTCTTGAAAAATACCACTGAATATTCCTCTTGAAAAATACCACTGAATATTCCTCTTGAAAAATACCACTGAATATTCCTCTTGAAAAATACCACGGAATATTAATCTTGAAAAATACCACTGAATATTCGTTTTGAAAAATACCAGTAAATATTCCTCTTAAAAAATACCACTGAAT
Organism: Atherix ibis; assembly: GCA_958298945.1. Classification (NCBI taxonomy): domain Eukaryota; kingdom Metazoa; phylum Arthropoda; class Insecta; order Diptera; family Athericidae; genus Atherix; species Atherix ibis. The sequence continues at coordinate 43,173,357 of OY282609.1, read as the reverse complement.
ATTCTTCTTGAAAAATACCAGTAAATATTCCTCTTGAAAAATACCAACTTAATATTCCTCTTGAAAAATACAACTGAATGTTCCTCTTGAAAAATACCACTGAATATTCCTCTTGAAAAATACCACTTAATATTCTTCTTGAAAAATACCACTGAGTAATGCTCTTGAAAAAAACCAGTGAATATTCCTCTTGAAAAATACCACTGAATATTCGTCTTGAAAAATTCCACTGAACATACGTCTTGAAAAATACGACTGAATATTCCTCTTGAAAAATACCACTGAATATTCCTCTTGAAAAATACCACTGAATATTCCTCTTGAAAAATACCACTAAAAATTCCTCTTGAAAAATACTACTGAATATTCCTCTTAAAAAAAACCACTGAATATTCGTCTTGAAAAATACCACTGAATATTCGTCTTGAAAAATACCACTGAATATACGTCTTGAAAAATACTACTGAATATTCCTCTTAAAAAATACCACTGAATATTCGTCTTGAAAAATACCACTGAATATTCCTCTTGAAAAATACCACTAAATATTCCTCTTGAAAAATACTACTGAATATTCCTCTTGAAAAATACCACTGAATAGTCCTCTTGAAAAATACCACTGAATATTCCTTTTGAAAAATACCACTGAATATTGCTTTTGAAAAATACAATACCACGGATTGTTCCTCTTGAAAAATACCACTGAATAGTTCTATTGAAAAATACCGCTGATATTCCTCTTGAAAAATACCACTGAATATTCCTCTTGAAAAATACCACTGAATATTCCTGTTGAAAAATACCGCTGAATATTTCTCTTGAAAAATACCACTGAATATTTCTTTTGAAAAATAACACTGAATATTCATCTTGAAAAATACCACTGAATATTCCTCTTGAAAAATACCACTGATTATTCCACTTGAAAAATACCACTGAATATTCCTATTGAAAAATACCACTGAATATTCCTCTTGAAAAATACTACTGAGTATTCCTCTTGAAAAATACCACTAAATATTCCTCTTGAAAAATACTACTGAATATTCCTCGTAAAAAATACCACTGAATATTCCTCCTTAAAAATACCATTGAATATTCCACTTGAAAAATACCACTGAATATTCCTCTTGAAAAATACCACTGAATATTCCTCTTGAAAAATACCACTGAATATTCCTCTTGAAAAATACAACTGAATATTCCTCTTGAAAAATACCACGGAATATTAATCTTGAAAAATACCACTGAATATTCGTTTTGAAAAATACCAGTGAATATTCCTCTTGAAAAATACCACTGAATATTCTTCTTGAAAAATACCAGTAAATATTCCTCTTGAAAAATACCTACTTAATATTCCTCTTGAAAAATACAACTGAATGTTCCTCTTGAAAAATACTACTGAATATTCCTCTTGACAAATACCACTGAATATTCCTCCTTAAAAATACCATTGAATATTCCACTTGAAAAATACCACTGAATATTCCTCTTGAAAAATACCACTTAATATTCTTCTTGAAAAATACCACTGAGTAATGCTCTTGAAAAAAACCAGTGAATATTCCTCTTGAAAATTACCACTGAATATTCCTTTTGAAAAATACAATACCACGGATTGTTCCTCTTAAAAAATACCACTGAATAGTTCTATTGAAAAATACCGCTGATATTCCTCTTGAAAAATACCACTGAATATTCCTCTTAAAAAATACCACTGAATATTCCTGTTGAAAAATACCACTGAATATTTCTCTTGAAAAATACCACTGAATATTTCTTTTGAAAAATAACACTGAATATTCATCTTAAAAAATACCACTGAATATTCCTCTTGAAAAATACCACTGATTATTCAAATTGAAAAATACCACTGAATATTCCTATTGAAAAATACCACTGAATATTCCTCTTGAAAAATACTACTGAATACTCCTCTTGAAAAATACCACTAAATATTCCTCTTGAAAAATACAACTGAATATTCCTCTTGAAAAATACCACTGTATATTCCTCCTTAAAAATACCACTGAATATTCCTCTTGAAAAATACCACTAAATATTCCTCTTGAAAAATACCACTGAATATTCCTCTTGAAAAATACCACGGAATATTAATCTTGAAAAATACCACTGAATATTCGTTTTGAAAAATACCACTTAATATTCCTCTTGAAAAATACCACTGAATATTCTTCTTGAAATATACCAGTAAATATTCCTCTTGAAAAATACCTACTTAATATTCCTCTTGAAAAATACAACTGAATGTTCCTCTTGAATTATACCACTGAATATTCCTCTTGAAAAATACCACTTAATATTCTTCTTGAAAAATACCACTGAGTAATGCTCTTGAAAAAAACCAGTGAATATTCCTCTTGAAAATTACCACTGAATATTCCTCTTGAAAAATTCCACTGAACATACGTCTTGAAAAATACGACTGAATATTCCTCTTGAAAAATACCACTGAATATTCCTCTTGAAAAATACCACTGAATATTCCTCTTGAAAAATACCACTAAAAATTCCTCTTGAAAAATACTACTAAATATTCCTCTTAAAAAATACCACTGAATATTCGTCTTGAAAAATACCACTGAATATTCGTCTTGAAAAATACCACTGAATATACGTCTTGAAAAATACTACTGAATATTCCTCTTAAAAAATACCACTGAATATTCGTCTTGAAAAATACCACTGAATATTCCTCTTGAAAAATACCACTAAATATTCCTCTTGAAAAATACTACTGAATATTCCTCTTGAAAAATACCACTGAATAGTCCTCTTGAAAAATACCACTGAATATTCCTTTTGAAAAATACCACTGAATATTCCTTTTGAAAAATACAATACCACGGATTGTTCCACTTGAAAAATACCACTGAATATTCCTATTGAAAAATACCACTGAATATTCCTCTTGAAAAATACTACTGAGTATTCCTCTTGAAAAATACCACTAAATATTCCTCTTGAAAAACACTACTGAATATTCCTCGTAAAAAATACCACTGAATATTCCTCCTTAAAAATACCATTGAATATTCCACTTGAAAAATACCACTGAATATTCCTCTTGAAAAATACCACTGAATATTCCTCTTGAAAAATACCACTAAATATTCCTCTTGAAAAATACAACTGAATATTCCTCTTGAAAAATACCACGGAATATTAATCTTGAAAAATACCACTGAATATTCGTTTTGAAAAATACCAGTGAATATTCCTCTTGAAAAATACCACTGAATATTCTTCTTGAAAAATACCAGTAAATATTCCTCTTGAAAAATACTACTGAATATTCCTCTTGACAAATACCACTGAATATTCCTCCTTAAAAATACCATTGAATATTCCACTTGAAAAATACCACTGAATATTCCTCTTGAAAAATACCACTGAATATTCCTGTTGAAAAATACCGCCGAATATTTCTCTTGAAAAATACCACTGAATATTTCTTTTGAAAAATAACACTGAATATTCATCTTGAAAAATACCACTGAATATTCCTCTTGAAAAATACCACTGATTATTCCACTTGAAAAATACCACTGAATATTCCTGTTGAAAAATACCACTGAATATTCCTCTTGAAAAATACTACTGAATATTCTTCTTGAAAAATACTACTAAATATTCCTCTTGAAAAATACTACTGAAGATTCCTCGTAAAAAATACCACTGAATATTCCTCCTTAAAAATACCATTGAATATTCCACTTGAAAAATACCACTGAATATTCCTCTTGAAAAATACCACTGAAAATTCCTCTTGAAAAATACCACTTAATATTCTTCTTGCAAAATACCACTGAGTAATGCTCTTGAAAAAAACCAGTGAATATTCCTCTTGAAAAATACCACTGAATATTCCTCTTGAAAAATACCACTGAACATACGTCTTGAAAAATACGACTGAATATTCCTCTTGAAAAATACCACTGAATATTCCTCTTGAAAAATACCACTAAATATTCCTCTTGAAAAATACCACCAAATATTCATCTTCAAAAATACTACTGAATATTCCTCTTGACAAATACCACTGAATATTCCTCCTTAAAAATACCATTGAATATTCCACTTGAAAAATACCACTGAATATTCCTCTTGAAAAATACCACTGAATATTCCTCTTGAAAAATACCACTGAATATTCCTCTTGAAAAATACCATTGAATATTCCTCTTGAAAAATACCACGGAATATTAATCTTGAAAAATACCAGTGAATATTCGTTTTGAAAAATACCAGTGAATATTCCTCTTGAAAAATACCACTGAATATTCTTCTTGAAAAATACCAGTAAATATTCCTCTTGAAAAATACCAACTTAATATTCCTCTTGAAAAATACAACTGAATGTTCCTCTTGAAAAATACCACTGAATATTCCTCTTGAAAAATACCACTTAATATTCTTCTTGAAAAATACCACTGAGTAATGCTCTTGAAAAAAACCAGTGAATATTCCTCTTGAAAAATACCACTGAATATTCGTCTTGAAAAATACCACTGAATATACGTCTTGAAAAATACTACTGAATATTCCTCTTAAAAAATACCACTGAATATTCCTCTCGAAAAATACAACTGAATATTCCTATTGAAAAATACCAGTAAATATTCCTCTTGAAAAATACCACTGAATATTCCTTTTGAAAAATACAATACCACGGATTGTTCCTCTTAAAAAATACCACTGAATAGTTCTATTGAAAAATACCGCTGATATTCCTCTTGAAAAATACCACTGAATATTCCTCTTGAAAAATACCACGGAATATTAATCTTGAAAAATACCACTGAATATTCGTTTTGAAAAATACCACTTAATATTCCTCTTGAAAAATACCACTGAATATTCTTCTTGAAATATACCAGTAAATATTCCTCTTGAAAAATACCTACTTAATATTCCTCTTGAAAAATACAACTGAATGTTCCTCTTGAATTATACCACTGAATATTCCTCTTGAAAAATACCACTTAATATTCTTCTTGAAAAATACCACTGAGTAATGCTCTTGAAAAAAACCAGTGAATATTCCTCTTGAAAATTACCACTGAATATTCCTCTTGAAAAATTCCACTGAACATACGTCTTGAAAAATACGACTGAATATTCCTCTTGAAAAATACCACTGAATATTCCTCTTGAAAAATACCACTGAATATTCCTCTTGAAAAATACCACTAAAAATTCCTCTTGAAAAATACTACTAAATATTCCTCTTAAAAAATACCACTGAATATTCGTCTTGAAAAATACCACTGAATATTCGTCTTGAAAAATACCACTGAATATACGTCTTGAAAAATACTACTGAATATTCCTCTTAAAAAATACCACTGAATATTCGTCTTGAAAAATACCACTGAATATTCCTCTTGAAAAATACCACTAAATATTCCTCTTGAAAAATACTACTGAATATTCCTCTTGAAAAATACCACTGAATAGTCCTCTTGAAAAATACCACTGAATATTCCTTTTGAAAAATACCACTGAATATTCCTTTTGAAAAATACAATACCACGGATTGTTCCACTTGAAAAATACCACTGAATATTCCTATTGAAAAATACCACTGAATATTCCTCTTGAAAAATACTACTGAGTATTCCTCTTGAAAAATACCACTAAATATTCCTCTTGAAAAATACTACTGAATATTCCTCGTAAAAAATACCACTGAATATTCCTCCTTAAAAATACCATTGAATATTCCACTTGAAAAATACCACTGAATATTCCTCTTGAAAAATACCACTGAATATTCCTCTTGAAAAATACCACTAAATATTCCTCTTGAAAAATACAACTGAATATTCCTCTTGAAAAATACCACGGAATATTAATCTTGAAAAATACCACTGAATATTCGTTTTGAAAAATACCAGTGAATATTCCTCTTGAAAAATACCACTGAATATTCTTCTTGAAAAATACCAGTAAATATTCCTCTTGAAAAATACTACTGAATATTCCTCTTGACAAATACCACTGAATATTCCTCCTTAAAAATACCATTGAATATTCCACTTGAAAAATACCACTGAATATTCCTCTTGAAAAATACCACTGAATATTCCTGTTGAAAAATACCGCCGAATATTTCTCTTGAAAAATACCACTGAATATTTCTTTTGAAAAATAACACTGAATATTCATCTTGAAAAATACCACTGAATATTCCTCTTGAAAAATACCACTGATTATTCCACTTGAAAAATACCACTGAATATTCCTGTTGAAAAATACCACTGAATATTCCTCTTGAAAAATACTACTGAATATTCTTCTTGAAAAATACTACTAAATATTCCTCTTGAAAAATACTACTGAAGATTCCTCGTAAAAAATACCACTGAATATTCCTCCTTAAAAATACCATTGAATATTCCACTTGAAAAATACCACTGAATATTCCTCTTGAAAAATACCACTGAAAATTCCTCTTGAAAAATACCACTTAATATTCTTCTTGCAAAATACCACTGAGTAATGCTCTTGAAAAAAACCAGTGAATATTCCTCTTGAAAAATACCACTGAATATTCCTCTTGAAAAATACCACTGAACATACGTCTTGAAAAATACGACTGAATATTCCTCTTGAAAAATACCACTGAATATTCCTCTTGAAAAATACCACTAAATATTCCTCTTGAAAAATACCACCAAATATTCCTCTTCAAAAATACTACTGAATATTCCTCTTGACAAATACCACTGAATATTCCTCCTTAAAAATACCATTGAATATTCCACTTGAAAAATACCACTGAATATTCCTCTTGAAAAATACCACTGAATATTCCTCTTGAAAAATACCACTGAATATTCCTCTTGAAAAATACCATTGAATATTCCTCTTGAAAAATACCACGGAATATTAATCTTGAAAAATACCAGTGAATATTCGTTTTGAAAAATACCAGTGAATATTCCTCTTGAAAAATACCACTGAATATTCTTCTTGAAAAATACCAGTAAATATTCCTCTTGAAAAATACCAACTTAATATTCCTCTTGAAAAATACAACTGAATGTTCCTCTTGAAAAATACCACTGAATATTCCTCTTGAAAAATACCACTTAATATTCTTCTTGAAAAATACCACTGAGTAATGCTCTTGAAAAAAACCAGTGAATATTCCTCTTGAAAAATACCACTGAATATTCGTCTTGAAAAATACCACTGAATATACGTCTTGAAAAATACTACTGAATATTCCTCTTAAAAAATACCACTGAATATTCCTCTCGAAAAATACAACTGAATATTCCTATTGAAAAATACCAGTAAATATTCCTCTTGAAAAATACCACTGAATATTCCTTTTGAAAAATACAATACCACGGATTGTTCCTCTTAAAAAATACCACTGAATAGTTCTATTGAAAAATACCGCTGATATTCCTCTTGAAAAATACCACTGAATATTTCTCTTAAAAAATACCACTGAATATTCCTGTTGAAAAATACCGCTGAATATTTCTCTTGAAAAATACCACTGAATATTTCTTTTGAAAAATAACACTGAATATTCATCTTGAAAAATACTACTGAATATTCCTCTTGAAAAATACCACTGATTATTCCACTTGAAAAACACCACTGAATATTCCTATTGAAAAATACCACTGAATATTCTTCTTGAAAAATACTACTGAATACTCCTCTTGAAAAATACCACTAAATATTCCTCTTGAAAAATACTACTGAATATTCCTCTTGAAAAATACCACTGAATATTCCTCCTTAAAAATACCACTAAATATTCCTCTTGAAAAATACCACTAAATATTCCTCTTGAAAAATACCACTGAATATTCCTCTTAAAAAATACCACTGAATATTCCTCTTGAAAAATACCACTGAATATTCCTCTTGAAAAATACCACGGAATATTAATCTTGAAAAATACCACTGAATATTCGTTTTGAAAAATACCACTTAATATTCCTCTTGAAAAATACCACTGAATATTCTACTTGAAATATACCAGTAAATATTCCTCTTGAAAAATACCTACTTAATATTCCTCTTGAAAAATACAACTGAATGTTCCTCTTGAAAAATACCACTGAATATTCCTCTTGAAAAATACCACTTAATATTCTTCTTAAAAAATACCACTGAGTAATGCTCTTGAAAAAAACCAGTGAATATTCCTCTTGAAAATTACCACTGAATATTCCTCTTGAAAAATACCACTGAACATACGTCTTGAAAAATACGACTTAATATTCCTCTTGAAAAATACCACTGAATATTCCTCTTGAAAAATACCACTGAATATTCCTCTTGAAAAATACCACTAAATATTCCTCTTGAAAAATACTACTGAATATTCCTCTTAAAAAATACCACTGAATATTCGTCTTGAAAAATACCACTGAATATTCGTCTTGAAAAATACCACTGAATATACGTCTTGAAAAATACTACTGAATATTCCTCTTAAAAAATACCACTGAATATTCGTCTTGAAAAATACCACTGAATATTCCTCTTGAAAAATACCACTAAATATTCCTCTTGAAAAATACTACTGAATATTCCTCTTGAAAAATACCACTGAATAGTCCTCTTGAAAAATACCACTGAATATTCCTTTTGAAAAATACCACTGAATATTCCTTTTGAAAAATACAATACCACGGATTGTTCCTCTTGAAAAATACCACTGAATAGTTCTATTGAAAAATACCGCTGATATTCCTCTTGAAAAATACCACTGAATATTCCTCTTGAAAAATACCACTGAATATTCCTGTTGAAAAATACCGCTGAATATTTCTCTTAAAAAATACCACTGAATATTTCTTTTGAAAAATAACACTGAATATTCATCTTGAAAAATAAAACTAAATATTCCTCTTGAAAAATACCACTGATTATTCCACTTGAAAAATACCACTGAATATTCCTATTGAAAAATACCACTGAATATTCCTCTTGAAAAATACTACTGAATATTCCTCTTGAAAAATACCACTAAATATTCCTCTTGAAAAATACTACTGAATATTCCTCGTGAAAAATACCACTGAATATTCCTCCTTAAAAATACCATTGAATATTCCACTTGAAAAATACCACTGAATATTCCTCTTGAAAAATACCACTGAATATTCCTCTTGAAAAATACCACTGAATATTCCTCTTGAAAAATACAACTGAATATTCCTCTTGAAAAATACCACGGAATATTAATCTTGAAAAATACCACTGAATATTCGTTTTGAAAAATACCAGTGAATATTCCTCTTGAAAAATACCACTGAATATTCTTCTTGAAAAATACCAGTAAATATTCCTCTTGAAAAATACCTACTTAATATTCCTCTTGAAAAATACAACTGAATGTTCCTCTTGAAAAATACCACTGAATATTCCTCTTGAAAAATACCACTTAATATTCTTCTTGAAAAATACCACTGAGTAATGCTCTTGAAAAAAACCAGTGAATATTCCTCTTGAAAAATACCACTGAATATTCCTCTTGAAAAATACCATTGAACATACGTCTTGAAAAATACGACTGAATATTCCTCTTGAAAAATACCACTGAATATTCCTCTTGAAAAATACCACTAAATATTCCTCTTGAAAAATACCACTAAATATTCCTCTTGAAAAATACTACTGAATATTCCTCTTGGCAAATACCACTGAATATTCCTCCTTAAAAATACCATTGAATATTCCACTTGAAAAATACCACTGAATATTCCTCTTGAAAAATACCACTGAATATTCCTCTTGAAAAATAGCACTAAATATTCCTCTTGAAAAATACCACTGAATAGTCCTCTTGAAAAATACCACGGAATATTAATCTTGAAAAATACCACTGAATATTCCTCTTGAAAAAAACCTACTTAATATTCCTCTTGAAAAATACAACTGAATGTTCCTCTTGAAAAATACCACTGAATATTCCTCTTGAAAAATACCACTTAATATTCTTCTTGAAAAATACCACTGAGTTATGCTCTTGAAAAAAACCAGTGAATATTCCTCTTGAAAAATACCACTGAATATTCGTCTTGAAAAATACCACTGAATATACGTCTTGAAAAATACTACTGAATATTCCTCTTAAAAAATACCACTGAATATTCGTCTTGAAAAATACCACTGAATATTCCTCTTGAAAAATACCACTAAATATTCCTCTTGAAAAATACTACTGAATATTCCTCTTGAAAAATACCACTGAATATTCCTCTTGAAAAATACAACTGAATATTCCTCTTCAAAAATACCAGTAAATATTCCTCTTGAAAAATACCACTGAATATTCCTTTTAAAAAATACCACTGAATATTCCTTTTGAAAAATACAATACCACGGATTGTTCCTCTTAAAAAATACCACTGAATAGTTCTATTGAAAAATACCGCTGATATACCTCTTGAAAAATACCACTGAATATTCCTCTTGAAAAATACCACTGAATATTCCTCTTGAAAAATAGCACTGAATATTCCTCTTGAAAAATACCACTGAATATTCCTCTTGAAAAATACCACGGAATATTAATCTTGAAAAATACCACTGAATATTCCTCTTGAAAAAAACCTACTTAATATTCCTCTTGAAAAATACAACTGAATGTTCCTCTTGAAAAATACCACTGAATATTCCTCTTGAAAAATACCACTTAATATTCTTCTTGAAAAATACCACTGAGTTATGCTCTTGAAAAAAACCAGTGAATATTCCTCTTGAAAAATACCACTGAATATTCGTCTTGAAAAATACCACTGAATATACGTCTTGAAAAATACTACTGAATATTCCTCTTAAAAAATACCACTGAATATTCGTCTTGAAAAATACCACTGAATATTCCTCTTGAAAAATACCACTAAATATTCCTCTTGAAAAATACTACTGAATATTCCTCTTGAAAAATACCACTGAATATTCCTCTTGAAAAATACAACTGAATATTCCTCTTCAAAAATACCAGTAAATATTCCTCTTGAAAAATACCACTGAATATTCCTTTTAAAAAATACCACTGAATATTCCTTTTGAAAAATACAATACCACGGATTGTTCCTCTTAAAAAATACCACTGAATAGTTCTATTGAAAAATACCGCTGATATACCTCTTGAAAAATACCACTGAATATTCCTCTTGAAAAATACCACTGAATATTCCTGTTGAAAAATACCGCTGAATATTTCTCTTGAAAAATACCACTGAATATTTCTTTTGAAAAATAACACTGAATATTCATCTTGAAAAATACCACTGAATATTCCTCTTGAAAAATACCACTGATTATTCCACTTGAAAAATACCACTGAATATTCCTATTGAAAAATACCACTGAATATTCCTCTTGAAAAATACTACTGAATACTCCTCTTGAAAAATACCACTAAATATTCCTCTTGAAAAATACTACTGAATATTCCTCTTGAAAAATACCACTGAATATTCCTCCTTAAAAATACCACTGAATATTCCTCTTGAAAAATACCACTTAATATTCCTCTTGAAAAATACCACTGAATATTCCTCTTGAAAAATACCACTGAATATTCCTCTTGAAAAATACCACTGAATATTCCTCTTGAAAAATACCACGGAATATTAATCTTGAAAAAACCACTGAATATTCGTTTTGAAAAATACCACTAAATATTCCTCTTGAAAAATACCACTGAATATTCTTCTTGAAATATACCAGTAAATATTCCTCTTGAAAAATACCTACTTAATATTCCTCTTGAAAAATACAACTGAATGTTCCTCTTGAAAAATACCACTGAATATTCCTCTTGAAAAATACCACTTAATATTCTTCTTGAAAAATACCACTGAGTAATGCTCTTGAAAAAAACCAGTGAATATTCCTCTTGAAAATTACCACTGAATATTCCTCTTGAAAAATACCACTGAATATACGTCTTGAAAAATACTACTGAATATTCCTCTTAAAAAATACCACTGAATATTCGTCTTGAAAAATACCAATGAATATTCCTCTTGAAAAATACCACTAAATATTCCTCTTGAAAAATACTACTGAATATTCCTCTTGAAAAATACCACTGAATATTCCTCTTGAAAAATACAACTGAATATTCCTCTTCAAAAATACCAGTAAATATTCCTCTTGAAAAATGCCACTGAATATTCCTTTTAAAAAATACCACTGAATATTCCTCTTGAAAAATACCATTGAACATACGTCTTGAAAAATACGACTGAATATTCCTCTTGAAAAATACCACTGAATATTCCTCTTGAAAAATACCACTAAATATTCCTCTTGAAAAATACCACTAAATATTCTTCTTGAAAAATACTACTGAATATTCCTCTTGGCAAATACCACTGAATATTCCTCCTTAAAAATACCATTGAATATTCCACTTGAAAAATACCACTGAATATTACTCTTGAAAAATACCACTGAATATTCCTCTTGAAAAATAGCACTGAATATTCCTCTTGAAAAATACCACTGAATATTCCTCTTGAAAAATACCACGGAATATTAATCTTGAAAAATACCACTGAATATTCCTCTTGAAAAAAACCTACTTAATATTCCTCTTGAAAAATACAACTGAATGTTCCTCTTGAAAAATACCACTGAATATTCCTCTTGAAAAATACCACTTAATATTCTTCTTGAAAAATACCACTGAGTTATGCTCTTGAAAAAAACCAGTGAATATTCCTCTTGAAAAATACCACTGAATATTCGTCTTGAAAAATACCACTGAATATACGTCTTGAAAAATACTACTGAATATTCCTCTTAAAAAATACCACTGAATATTCGTCTTGAAAAATACCACTGAATATTCCTCTTGAAAAATACCACTAAATATTCCTCTTGAAAAATACTACTGAATATTCCTCTTGAAAAATACCACTGAATATTCCTCTTGAAAAATACAACTGAATATTCCTCTTCAAAAATACCAGTAAATATTCCTCTTGAAAAATACCACTGAATATTCCTTTTAAAAAATACCACTGAATATTCCTTTTGAAAAATACAATACCACGGATTGTTCCTCTTAAAAAATACCACTGAATAGTTCTATTGAAAAATACCGCTGATATTCCTCTTGAAAAATACCACTGAATATTCCTCTTGAAAAATACCACTGAATATTCCTGTTGAAAAATACCGCTGAATATTTCTCTTGAAAAATACCACTGAATATTTCTTTTGAAAAATAACACTGAATATTCATCTTGAAAAATACCACTGAATATTCCTCTTGAAAAATACCACTGATTATTCCACTTGAAAAATACCACTGAATATTCCTATTGAAAAATACCACTGAATATTCCTCTTGAAAAATACTACTGAATACTCCTCTTGAAAAATACCACTAAATATTCCTCTTGAAAAATACTACTGAATATTCCTCTTGAAAAATACCACTGAATATTCCTCCTTAAAAATACCACTGAATATTCCTCTTGAAAAATACCACTTAATATTCCTCTTGAAAAATACCACTGAATATTCCTCTTGAAAAATACCACTGAATATTCCTCTTGAAAAATACCACTGAATATTCCTCTTGAAAAATACCACGGAATATTAATCTTGAAAAAAACCACTGAATATTCGTTTTGAAAAATACCACTAAATATTCCTCTTGAAAAATACCACTGAATATTCTTCTTGAAATATACCAGTAAATATTCCTCTTGAAAAATACCTACTTAATATTCCTCTTGAAAAATACAACTGAATGTTCCTCTTGAAAAATACCACTGAATATTCCTCTTGAAAAATACCACTTAATATTCTTCTTGAAAAATACCACTGAGTAATGCTCTTGAAAAAAACCAGTGAATATTCCTCTTGAAAATTACCACTGAATATTCCTCTTGAAAAATACCACTGAACATACGTCTTGAAAATACGACTGAATATTCCTCTTGAAAAATACCACTGAATATTCCTCTTGAAAAATACCACTGAATATTCCTCTTGAAAAATACCACTAAATATTCCTCTTAAAAAATACTACTGAATATTCCTCTTAAAAAATACCACTGAATATTCGTCTTGAAAAATACCACTGAATATTCGTCTTGAAAAATACCACTGAATATACGTCTTGAAAAATACTACTGAATATTCCTCTTAAAAAATACCACCGAATATTCGTCTTGAAAAATACCACTGAATATTCCTCTTGAAAAATACCACTAAATATTCCTCTTGAACAATACTACTGAATATTCCTCTTGAAAAATACCACTGAATAGTCCTCTTGAAAAATACAACTGAATATTCCTCTTGAAAAATACCAGTAAATATTCCTCTTGAAAAATACCACTGAATATTCCTGTTAAAAAATACCGCTGAATAGTTCTCTCGAAAAATAGCACTGAATATTTCTTTTGAAAAACAACACTGAATATTCATCTTGAAAAATACCACTGAATATTCCTCTTGAAAAATACCACTGATTATTCCACTTGAAAAATACCACTGAATATTCCTATTGAAAAATACCACTGAATATTCCTCTTGAAAAATACTAGTGAATATTCCTCTTGAAAAATACCACTTAATATTCCTCTTGAAAAATACTACTGAATATTCCTCGTGAAAAATACCACTGAATATTCCTCCTTAAAAATACCATTGAATATTCCACTTGAAAAATACCACTGAATATTACTCTTGAAAAATACCACTGAATATTCCTCTTGAAAAATACAACTGAATATTCCTCTTGAAAAATACCACTGAATATTTCTCTTGAAAAATACCACGGAATATTAATCTTGAAAAATACCACTGAATATTCGTTTTGAAAAATACCAGTGAATATTCCTCTTGAAAAATAACACTGAATATTCTTCTTGAAAAATACCAGTAAATATTCCTCTTGAAAAATACCTACTTAATATTCCTCTTGAAAAATACAACTGAATGTTCCTCTTGAAAAATACCACTGAATATTCCTCTTGAAAAATACCACTTAATATTAATCTTGAAAAATACCACTGAATATTCCTCTTGAAAAAAAACTACTTAATATTCCTCTTGAAAAATACAACTGAATGTTCCTCTTGAAAAATACCACTGAATATTCCTCTTGAAAAATACCACTTAATATTCTTCTTGAAAAATACCACTAAGTTATGCTCTTGAAAAAAACCAGTGAATATTCCTCTTGAAAAATACCACTGAATATTCGTCTTGAAAAATACCACTGAATATACGTCTTGAAAAATACTACTGAATATTCCTCTTAAAAAATACCACTGAATATTCGTCTTGAAAAATAACACTGAATATTCCTCTTGAAAAATACCACTAAATATTCCTCTTGAAAAATACTACTGAATATTCCTCTTGAAAAATACCACTGAATATTCCTCTTGAAAAATACAACTGAATATTCCTCTTCAAAAATACCAGTAAATATTCCTCTTGAAAAATACCACTGAATATTCCTTTTAAAAAATACCACTGAATATTCCTTTTGAAAAATACAATACCACGGATTGTTCCTCTTAAAAAATACCACTGAATAGTTCTATTGAAAAATACCGCTGATATACCTCTTGAAAAATACCACTGAATATTCCTCTTGAAAAATACCACTGAATATTCCTGTTGAAAAATACCGCTGAATATTTCTCTTGAAAAATACCACTGAATATTTCTTTTGAAAAATAACACTGAATATTCATCTTGAAAAATACCACTGAATATTCCTCTTGAAAAATACCACTGATTATTCCACTTGAAAAATACCACTGAATATTCCTATTGAAAAATACCACTGAATATTCCTCTTGAAAAATACTACTGAATACTCCTCTTGAAAAATACCACTAAATATTCCTCTTGAAAAATACTACTGAATATTCCTCTTGAAAAATACCACTGAATATTCCTCCTTAAAAATACCACTGAATATTCCTCTTGAAAAATACCACTTAATATTCCTCTTGAAAAATACCACTGAATATTCCTCTTGAAAAATACCACTGAATATTCCTCTTGAAAAATACCACTGAATATTCCTCTTGAAAAATACCACGGAATATTAATCTTGAAAAAAACCACTGAATATTCGTTTTGAAAAATACCACTAAATATTCCTCTTGAAAAATACCACTGAATATTCTTCTTGAAATATACCAGTAAATATTCCTCTTGAAAAATACCTACTTAATATTCCTCTTGAAAAATACAACTGAATGTTCCTCTTGAAAAATACCACTGAATATTCCTCTTGAAAAATACCACTTAATATTCTTCTTGAAAAATACCACTGAGTAATGCTCTTGAAAAAAACCAGTGAATATTCCTCTTGAAAATTACCACTGAATATTCCTCTTGAAAAATACCACTGAACATACGTCTTGAAAATACGACTGAATATTCCTCTTGAAAAATACCACTGAATATTCCTCTTGAAAAATACCACTGAATATTCCTCTTGAAAAATACCACTAAATATTCCTCTTAAAAAATACTACTGAATATTCCTCTTAAAAAATACCACTGAATATTCGTCTTGAAAAATACCACTGAATATTCGTCTTGAAAAATACCACTGAATATACGTCTTGAAAAATACTACTGAATATTCCTCTTAAAAAATACCACCGAATATTCGTCTTGAAAAATACCACTGAATATTCCTCTTGAAAAATACCACTAAATATTCCTCTTGAACAATACTACTGAATATTCCTCTTGAAAAATACCACTGAATAGTCCTCTTGAAAAATACAACTGAATATTCCTCTTGAAAAATACCAGTAAATATTCCTCTTGAAAAATACCACTGAATATTCCTGTTAAAAAATACCGCTGAATAGTTCTCTCGAAAAATAGCACTGAATATTTCTTTTGAAAAATAACACTGAATATTCATCTTGAAAAATACCACTGAATATTCCTCTTGAAAAATACCACTGATTATTCCACTTGAAAAATACCACTGAATATTCCTATTGAAAAATACCACTGAATATTCCTCTTGAAAAATACTAGTGAATATTCCTCTTGAAAAATACCACTTAATATTCCTCTTGAAAAATACTACTGAATATTCCTCGTGAAAAATACCACTGAATATTCCTCCTTAAAAATACCATTGAATATTCCACTTGAAAAATACCACTGAATATTACTCTTGAAAAATACCACTGAATATTCCTCTTGAAAAATACCACTGAATATTCCTCTTGAAAAATACCACTGAATATTTCTCTTGAAAAATACCACGGAATATTAATCTTGAAAAATACCACTGAATATTCGTTTTGAAAAATACCAGTGAATATTCCTCTTGAAAAATAACACTGAATATTCTTCTTGAAAAATACCAGTAAATATTCCTCTTGAAAAATACCTACTTAATATTCCTCTTGAAAAATACAACTGAATGTTCCTCTTGAAAAATACCACTGAATATTCCTCTTGAAAAATACCACTTAATATTCTTCTTGAAAAATACCACTGAGTAATGCTCTTGAAAAAAACCAGTGAATATTCCTCTTGAAAAATACCACTGAATATTCCTCTTGAAAAATACCACTGAACATACGTCTTGAAAAATACGACTGAATATTCCTCTTGAAATATACCACTGAATATTCCTCTTGAAAAATACAACTAAATATTCCTCTTGAAAAATACCAGTAAATATTCCTCTTGAAAAATACTACTGAATATTCCTCTTGACAAATACCACTGAATATTCCTCCTTAAAAATACCATTGAATATTCCACTTGAAAAATACCAGTAAATATTCCTCTTGAAAAATACCACTGAATATTCCTTTTGAAAAATACCACTGAATATTCCTTTTGAAAAATACAATACCACGGATTGTTCCTCTTAAAAAATACCACTGAATAGTTCTATTGAAAAATACCGCTGATATTCCTCTTGAAAAATACCACTGAATGTTCCTCTTGAAAAATACCACTGACTATTCCTGTTGAAAAAAAACCGCTGAATGTTTCTCTTGAAAAATACCACTGAATATTTCTTTTGAAAAATAACACTGAATATTCATCTTGAAAAATACCACTGAATATTCCTCTTGAAAAATACCACTGATTATTCCACTTGAAAAATACCACTGAATATTCCTATTGAAAAATACCACTGAATATTCCTCTTGCAAAATACTACTGAATATTCCTCTTGAAAAATACCACTAAATATTCCTCTTGAAAAATACTACTGAATATTCCTCTTGAAAAATACCACTGAATATTCCTCCTTAAAAATACCACTGAATATTCCTCTTGAAAAATACCACTAAATATTCCTCTTGAAAAATACCACTGAATATTCCTCTTGAAAAATACCACTGAATATTCCTCTTGAAAAATACCACTGAATATTTCTCTTGAAAAATACCACGGAATATTAATCTTGAAAAATACCACTGAATATTCGTTTTGAAAAATACCAGTGAATATTCCTCTTGAAAAATAACACTGAATATTCTTCTTGAAAAATACCAGTAAATATTCCTCTTGAAAAATACCTACTTAATATTCCTCTTGAAAAATACAACTGAATGTTCCTCTTGAAAAATACCACTGAATATTCCTCTTGAAAAATACCACTTAATATTCTTCTTGAAAAATACCACTGAGTAATGCTCTTGAAAAAAACCAATGAATATTCCTCTTGAAAAATATCACTGAATATTCCTCTTGAAAAATACCACTGAACATACGTCTTGAAAAATACGACTGAATATTCCTCTTGAAAAATACCACTGAATATTCCTCTTGAAAAATACCACTAAATATTCCTCTTGAAAAATACCACTAAATATTCCTCTTGAAAAATACCACTGAATATTCCTTTTGAAAAATACAATACCACGGATTGTTCCTCTTAAAAAATACCACTGAATAGTTCTATTGAAAAATACCGCTGATATTCCTCTTGAAAAATACCACTGAATATTCCTCTTGAAAAATACCACTGAATATTTCTGTTGAAAAAAAACCGCTGAATGTTTCTCTTGAAAAATACCACTGAATATTCCTCTTGAAAAATACCGCTGATTATTCCACTTGAAAAATACCACTGAATATTCCTATTGAAAAATACCACTGAATATTCCTCTTGCAAAATACTACTGAATATTCCTCTTGAAAAATACCACTAAATATTCCTCTTGAAAAATACTACTGAATATTCCTCTTGAAAAATACCACTGAATATTCCTCCTTAAAAATACCACTGAATATTCCTCTTGAAAAATACCACTAAATATTCCTCTTGAAAAATACCACTGAATATTCCTCTTGAAAAATACCACTGAATATTCCTCTTGAAAAATACCACTGAATATTCCTCTTGAAAAATACCACGGAATATTAATCTTGAAAAATACCACTGAATATTCGTTTTGAAAAATACCAGTGAATATTCCTCTTGAAAAATACCACTGAATATTCTTCTTGAAAAATACCAGTAAATATTCCTCTTGAAAAATACCTACTTAATATTCCTCTTGAAAAATACAACTGAATGTTCCTCTTGAAAATTACCACTGAATATTCCTCTTAAAAAATACCACTTAATATTCTTCTTGAAAAATACCACTGAGTAATGCTCTTGAAAAAAACCAGTGAATATTCCTCTTGAACGTACGTCTTGAAAAAATACGACTGAATATTCCTCTTGAAAAATACCACTGAATATTCCTCTTGAAAAATACCACTTAATATTCCTCTTGAAAAATACAACTGAATGTTCCTCTTGAAAAATACCACTGAATATTCCTCTTGAAAAATACCACTAAATATTCCTCTTGAAAAATACTACTGAATATTCCTCTTGAAAAATACCATTGAATATTCCTCTTAAAAAATACCACTGAACATACGTCTTGAAAAATACGACTGAATATTCCTCTTGAAAAATACCACTGAATATTCCTCTTAAAAAATACTACTGAATATTCCTCTTGAAAAATACCACTGAACATACGTCTTGAAAAATACGACTGAATATTCCTCTTCAAAAATACCACTGAATATTCCTCTTGAAAAATACCACTAAATATTCCTCTTAAAAAATACTACTGAATATTCCTCTTGAAAAATACCACTGAATATTCCTCTTGAAAAATACCACTGAATATTCCTCTTGAAAAATACCAGTAAATATTCCTCTTGAAAAATACCACTTAATATTCCTCTCGAAAAATACAACTAAATGTTCCTCTTGAAAAATACCACTGAATATTCCTCTTGAAAAATACCACTAAATATTCCTCTTGAAAAATACTACTGAATATTCCTCTTGAAAAATACCATTGAATATTCCTCTTTAAAAATACTACTGA
Source organism: Atherix ibis (assembly GCA_958298945.1). Lineage (NCBI taxonomy): Eukaryota > Metazoa > Arthropoda > Insecta > Diptera > Athericidae > Atherix > Atherix ibis. The sequence goes on along the minus strand of OY282609.1, from coordinate 43,152,967 downwards.
ATATTCCTCTTGAAAATAACCACTGATTATTCCACTTGAAAAATACCACTGAATATTCCTATTGAAAAATACCACTGAATATTCCTCTTGAAAAATACCGCTGAATATTTCTCTTGAAAAATACCACTGAATTTTTCTTTTGAAAAAAAACACTGAATATTCATCTTGAAAAATACCACTGAATAGTCCTCTTGAAAAATACCACTGATTATTCCACTTGAAAAATACCACTGAATATTCCTATTGAAAAATACCACTGAATATTCCTCTTGAAAAATACTACTGAATATTCCTCTTGAAAAATACCACTAAATATTCCTCTTGAAAAATACTACTGAATATTCCTCTTGAAAAATACCACTGAATATTCCTTCTTAAAAATACCATTGAATATTCCACTTGAAAAATACCACTGAATATTCCTCTTGAAAAATACCACTGAATATTCCTCTTGAAAAATACCACTGAATATTCCTCTTGAAAAACACCACGGAATATTAATCTTTAAAAATACCACTGAATATTCGTTTTGAAAAATACCAGTGAATATTCCTCTTGAAAAATACCACTGAATATTCTTCTTGAAAAATACCAGTAAATATTCCTCTTGAAAAATACCTACTTAATATTCCTCTTGAAAAATACAACTGAATGTTCCTCTTGAAAAATACCACTGAATATTCCTCTTGAAAAATACCACTTAATATTCTTCTTGAAAAATACCACTGAGTAATGCTCTTGAAAAAAACCAGTGAATATTCCTCTTGAAAAATACCACTAAATATTCCTCTTGAAAAATACCACTGAACATACGTCTTGAAAAATACGACTGAATATTCCTCTTGAAAAATACCACTGAATATTCCTCTTGAAAAATACCACTAAATATTCCTCTTGAAAAATACTACTGAATATTCCTCTTGAAAAATACAACTGAATATTCCTCTTGAAAAATACAACTGAATATTCCTCTTGAAAAATACCAGTAAATATTCCTCTTGAAAAACACCACTTAATATTCCTCTTGAAAAATACAACTGAATGTTCTCTTGAAAAATACCACTGAATATTCCTCTTGAAAAATACCACTAAATATTCCTCTTGAAAAATACTACTGAATATTCCTCTTGAAAAATACCATTGAATATTCCTCTTTAAAAATACTACTGAATATTCCTCTTGAAAATTACCACTGAATATTCCTCTTGAAAAATACCACTGAATATTGCTCTTAAAAAATACCACTAATTATTCGTCTTGAAAAATACCGCTGAATATTCCACTTGAAAAATACCACTGAATTATCCCCTTGCGAAATACAACTGAATATTCCTCTAGAAAAATACCACTGAATATTTCTCTTGAAAAATACCACTGAATATTCCTCTTGAAAAATACTACTGAATATTCCTCTTGAAAAATACGACTAAATATTCCTCTTGAAAAATACTACTGAATATTCCTCTTGAAAAATACCACTGAATATTCCTCCTTAAAAATACCATTGAATATTCCACTTGAAAAATACCACTGAATATTCCTCTTGAAAAATACCACTGAATATTCCTCTTAAAAAATACCACTGAATATTCCTCTTGAAAAATGCCACTGAATATTCCTCTTGAGAAATACCACGGAATTATAATCTTGAAAAATACCACTGAATATTCGTTTTGAAAAATACCAGTGAATAATCCTCTTGAAAAATACCACTGAATATTCTTCTTGAAAAATACCAGTAAATATTCCTCTTGAAAAATACCTACTTAATATTCCTCTTGAAAAATACAACTGAATGTTCCTCTTGAAAAATACCACTGAATATTCCTCTTGAAAAATACCACTTAATATTCTTCTTGAAAAATACCACTGAGTAATGCTCTTGAAAAAAACCAGTGAATATTCCTCTTGAAAAATACCACTGAATATTCCTCTTGAAAAATACCACTGAACATACGTCTTGAAAAATACGACTGAATATTCCTCTTGAAAAATACCACTGAATATTCCTCTTGAAAAATACCACTAAATATTCCTCTTGAAAAATACAACTGAATATTCCTCTTGAAAAATACCACTGAATATTCCTCTTGAAAAATACAACTGAATATTCCTCTTGAAAAATACCAGTAAATATTCCTCTTGAAAAATACCACTTAATATTCCTCTTGAAAAATACAACTGAATAATCCTCTTGAAAAATACCACTGAATATTCCTCTTGAAAAATACCACTAAATATTCCTCTTGAAAAATACTACTGAATATTCCTTTTGAATAATACCATTGAATATCCCTCTTTAAAAATACTACTGAATATTCCTCTTGAAAATTACCACTGAATATTCCTCTTGAAAAATACCACTGAATATTGCTCTTAAAAAATACCACTAATTATTCGTCTTGAAAAATACCACTGAACATTCCACTTGAAAAATACCACTGAATTATCCCCTTCCGAAATACCACTGAATATTCCTTTTGAAAAATACCACTGAATATTCCTCTTGAAAATAACCACTGATTATTCCACTTGGAAAATACCACTGAATATTCCTATTGAAAAATGCCACTGAATATTCCTCTTGACAAATACTACTGAATATTCCTCTTGAAAAATACCACTAAATATTCCTCTTGAAAAATACAACTGAATATTCCTCTTGAAAAATACCACTGAATATTCCTCTTAAAAAATACCACTGAATATTCCACTTGAAAAATACCACTTAATATTCCTCTTGAAAAATACCACTGAATATTCCTCTTGAAAAATACTACTGAATATTCCTCTTGAAAAATACCACTGAATATTCCTCTTCAAAAATACCACTGAATATTACTCTTGAAATATACCACTGAATATTCCTCTTGAAAAATACCACTGAATATACGTCTTGAAAAATACTACTGAAGATTCCTCTTAAAAAATACCACTGAATATTCGTCTTGAAAAATACCACAAATATTCCTCTTTAAAAATACCACTGAATATTCCTTTTGAAAAATACCACTGAATATTCCTTTTGAAAAATACAATACCACGGATTGTTCCTCTTGAAAAATACCACTGAATAGTTCTAGTGAAAAATACTGCTGATATTCCTCTTGAAAAATACCACTGAATATTCCTCTTGAAAAATACCACTGAATATTCCTGTTCAAAAATACCGCTGAATATTTCTCTTGAAAAATACCACTGAATATTTCTTTTGAAAAATAACACTGAAGATTCATCTTGAAAAATACCACTGAATATTCCTCTTGAAAAATACCACTGATTATTCCACTTGAAAAATACCACTGAATATTCCTATTGAAAAATACCACTGAATATTCCTCTTGAAAAATACTACTGAATATTCCTCTTGAAAAATACCACTAAATATTCCTCTTGAAAAATACTACTGAATATTCCTCTTGAAAAATTCCACTGAATATTCCTCCTTAAAAATACCATTGAATATTCCACTTGAAAAATACCACTGAATATTCCTCTTGAAAAATACCACTGAATATTCCTCTTGAAAAATACCACTGAATAATCGTTTTGAAAAATACCAGTGAATATTCCTCTTGAAAAATACCACTGAATATTCTTCTTGAAAAATACCAATAAATATCTCTCTTGAAAAATACTACTGAATATTCCTCTTGAAAAATACCAGTGAATATTCCTCTTGAAAAATACAACTGAATATTCCTCTTGAAAAATACCAGTAAATATTCCTCTTGAAAAATACCACTTAATATTCATCTTGAAAAATACAACTGAATGTTCCTCTTGAAAAATACCACTGAATATTCCTCTTGAAAAATACCACTAAATATTCCTCTTGAAAAATACTACTGAATATTCCTCTTGAAAAATACCATTGAATATTCCTCTTTGAAAATACTACTGAATATTCCTCTTGAAAATTAACACTGAATATTCCTCTTGAAAAATACCACTGAATATTGCTCTTAAAAAATACCACTAATTATTCGTCTTGAAAAATACCACTGAATATTCCACTTGAAAAATACCACTGAATTATCCCCTTGCGAAATACAACTGAATATTCCTCCTGAAAAATACCACTGAATATTTCTCTTGAAAATAACCCCTGATTATTCCACTTGAAAAATACCACTGAATATTCCTATTGAAAAATACCACTAAATATTCCTCTTGAAAAATACTACTGAATATTCCTCTTGAAAAATACCACTAAATATTCCTCTTGAAAAATACTACTGAATATTCCTCTTGAAAAATACCACTGAATTTTCCTCTTAAAAAATACCACTGAATATTCCACTTGAAAAATACCACTTAATATTCCTCTTGAAAAATACCACTGAATATTCCTCTTGAAAAATACTACTGAATATTCCTCTTGAAAAATACCACTGAATATTCCTCTTGAAAAATACAACTGAATATTCCTCTTGAAAAATACCAGTAAATATTCCTCTTGAAAAATACCACTTAATATTCCTCTTGAAAAATACAACTGAATAATCCTCTTGAAAAATACCACTGAATATTCCTCTTGAAAAATACCACTAAATATTCCTCTTGAAAAATACTACTGAATATTCCTCTTGAAAAATACCATTGAATATCCCTCTTTAAAAATACTACTGAATATTCCTCTTGAAAATTACCACTGAATATTCCTCTTGAAAAATACCACTGAATATTGCTCTTAAAAAATACCACTAATTATTCGTCTTGAAAAATACCACTGAATATTCCACTTGAAAAATACCACTGAATTATCCCCTTGCGAAATACCACTGAATATTCCTTTTGAAAAATACCACTGAATATTCCTCTTGAAAATAACCACTGATTATTCCACTTGAAAAATACCACTGAATATTCCTATTGAAAAATACCACTGAATATTCCTCTTGAAAAATACCACTGAATATTCGTTTTGAAAAATACCAGTGAATATTCCTCTTGAAAAATACCACTGAATATTCTTCTTGAAAAATACCAGTAAATATTCCTCTTGAAAAATACTACTGAATATTCCTCTTGAAAAATACCAGTGAATATTCCTCTTGAAAAATACAACTGAATATTCCTCTTGAAAAATACCAGTAAATATTCCTCTTGAAAAATACCACTTAATATTCCTCTTGAAAAATACAACTGAATGTTCCTCTTGAAAAATACCACTGAATATTCCTCTTGAAAAATACCACTAAATATTCCTCTTGAAAAATACTACTGAATATTCCTCTTGAAAAATACCACTGAATATTGCTCTTAAAAAATACCACTAATTATTCGTCTTGAAAAATACCACTGAATATTCCTCTTAAAAAATACCACTGAATATTCCACTTGAAAAATACCACTTAATATTCCTCTTGAAAAATACCACTGAATATTCCTCTTGAAAAATACTACTGAATATTCCTCTTGAAAAATACCACTGAATATTCCTCTTCAAAAATACCACTGAATATTACTCTTGAAATATACCACTGAATATTCCTCTTGAAAAATACCTACTTAATATTCCTCTTGAAAAATACAACTGAACGTTCCTCTTGAAAAATACCACTGAATATTCCTCTTGAAAAATACCACTTAATATTCTTCTTGAAAAATACCACTGAGTAATGCTCTTGAAAAAAACCAGTGAATATTCCTCTTGAAAAATACCACTGAATATTCCTCTTGAAAAATACCACTGAACATACGTCTTGAAAAATACGACTGAATATTCCTCTTGAAAAATACCACTGAATATTCCTCTTGAAAAATACCACTAAATATTTCTCTTGAAAAATACTACTGAATATTCCTCTTGAAAAATACCACTGAATATTCCTCTTGAAAAATACAACTGAATATTCCTCTTGAAAAATACCAGTAAATATTCCTCTTGAAAAATACTACTTAATATTCCTCTTGAAAAATACAACTGAATAATCCTCTTGAAAAATACCACTGAATATTCCTCTTGAAAAATACCACTAAATATTCCTCTTGAAAAATACTACTTCATATTCCTCTTGAAAAATACAACTGAATGTTCCTCTTGAAAAATACCACTGAATATTCCTCTTGAAAAATACCACTTAATATTCTTCTTGAAAAATACCACTGAGTAATGCTCTTGAAAAAAACCAGTGAATATTCCTCTTGAAAAATACCACTGAATATTCCTCTTGAAAAATACCACTGAACATACGTCTTGAAAAATACGACTGAATATTCCTCTTGAAAAATACCACTGAATATTCCTCTTGAAAAATACCACTAAATATTCCTCTTGAAAAATACTACTGAATATTCCTCTTGAAAAATACCACTGAATATTCCTCTTGAAAAATACAACTGAATATTCCTCTTGAAAAATAGCAGTAAATATTCCTCTTGAAAAATACCACTTAATATTCCTCTTGAAAAATACAACTGAATAATCCTATTGAAAAATACCACTGAATATTCCTCTTGAAAAATACCACTAAATATTCCTCTTGAAAAATACTACTGAATATTCCTCTTGAAAAATACCATTGAATATCCCTCTTTAAAAATACTACTGAATATTCCTCTTGAAAATTACCACTGAATATTCCTCTTGAAAAATACCACTGAATATTGCTCTTAAAAAATACCACTAATTATTCGTCTTGAAAAATACCACTGAATATTCCACTTGAAAAATACCACTGAATTATCCCCTTGCGAAATACCACTGAATATTCCTCTTGAAAAATACCACTGAATATTCCTCTTGAAAATAACCACTGATTATTCTACTTGAAAAATACCACTGAATATTCCTATTGAAAAATACCACTGAATATCCCTCTTGACAAATACTACTGAATATTCCTCTTGAAAAATACCACTAAATATTCCTCTTGAAAAATACAACTGAATATTCCTCTTGAAAAATACCACTGAATATTCCTCTTAAAAAATACCACTGAATATTCCACTTGAAAAATACCACTTAATATTCCTCTTGAAAAATACCACTGAATATTCCTCTTGAAAAATACTACTGAATATTCCTCTTGAAAAATACCACTGAATATTCCTCTTCAAAAATACCACTGAATATTACTTTTGAAATATACCACTGAATATTCCTCTTGAAAAATACCACTGAATATACGTCTTGAAAAATACTACTGAATATTCCTCTTAAAAAATACCACTGAATATTCGTTTTGAAAAATACCACAAATATTCCTCTTTACAAATACCACTGAATATTCCTTTTGAAAAATATCACTGAATATTCCTTTTGAAAAATACAATACCACGGATTGTTCCTCTTGAAAAATACCACTGAATATTCGTTTTGAAAAATACCACTGAATATTCCTATTGAAAAATACCACTGAATATTCCTCTTGAAAAATACCACTGAATATTCGTTTTGAAAAATACCAGTGAATATTCCTCTTGAAAAATACCACTGAATATTCTTCTTGAAAAATACCAGTAAATATTCCTCTTGAAAAATACTACTGAATATTCCTCTTGAAAAATACCAGTGAATATTCCTCTTGAAAAATACAACTGAATATTCCTCTTGAAAAATACCAGTAAATATTCCTCTTGAAAAATACCACTTAATATTCCTCTTGAAAAATACAACTGAATGTTCCTCTTGAAAAATACCACTGAATATTCCTCTTGAAAAATACCACTAAATATTCCTCTTGAAAAATACTACTGAATATTCCTCTTGAAAAATACCACTGAATATTGCTCTTAAAAAATACCACTAATTATTCGTCTTGAAAAATACCACTGAATATTCCTCTTAAAAAATACCACTGAATATTCCACTTGAAAAATACCACTTAATATTCCTCTTGAAAAATACCACTGAATATTCCTCTTGAAAAATACTACTGAATATTCCTCTTGAAAAATACCACTGAATATTCCTCTTCAAAAATACCACTGAATATTACTCTTGAAATATACCACTGAATATTCCTCTTGAAAAATACCTACTTAATATTCCTCTTGAAAAATACAACTGAACGTTCCTCTTGAAAAATACCACTGAATATTCCTCTTGAAAAATACCACTTAATATTCTTCTTGAAAAATACCACTGAGTAATGCTCTTGAAAAAAACCAGTGAATATTCCTCTTGAAAAATACCACTGAATATTCCTCTTGAAAAATACCACTGAACATACGTCTTGAAAAATACGACTGAATATTCCTCTTGAAAAATACCACTGAATATTCCTCTTGAAAAATACCACTAAATATTTCTCTTGAAAAATACTACTGAATATTCCTCTTGAAAAATACCACTGAATATTCCTCTTGAAAAATACAACTGAATATTCCTCTTGAAAAATACCAGTAAATATTCCTCTTGAAAAATACTACTTAATATTCCTCTTGAAAAATACAACTGAATAATCCTCTTGAAAAATACCACTGAATATTCCTCTTGAAAAATACCACTAAATATTCCTCTTGAAAAATACTACTTCATATTCCTCTTGAAAAATACAACTGAATGTTCCTCTTGAAAAATACCACTGAATATTCCTCTTGAAAAATACCACTTAATATTCTTCTTGAAAAATACCACTGAGTAATGCTCTTGAAAAAAACCAGTGAATATTCCTCTTGAAAAATACCACTGAATATTCCTCTTGAAAAATACCACTGAACATACGTCTTGAAAAATACGACTGAATATTCCTCTTGAAAAATACCACTGAATATTCCTCTTGAAAAATACCACTAAATATTCCTCTTGAAAAATACTACTGAATATTCCTCTTGAAAAATACCACTGAATATTCCTCTTGAAAAATACAACTGAATATTCCTCTTGAAAAATAGCAGTAAATATTCCTCTTGAAAAATACCACTTAATATTCCTCTTGAAAAATACAACTGAATAATCCTATTGAAAAATACCACTGAATATTCCTCTTGAAAAATACCACTAAATATTCCTCTTGAAAAATACTACTGAATATTCCTCTTGAAAAATACCATTGAATATCCCTCTTTAAAAATACTACTGAATATTCCTCTTGAAAATTACCACTGAATATTCCTCTTGAAAAATACCACTGAATATTGCTCTTAAAAAATACCACTAATTATTCGTCTTGAAAAATACCACTGAATATTCCACTTGAAAAATACCACTGAATTATCCCCTTGCGAAATACCACTGAATATTCCTCTTGAAAAATACCACTGAATATTCCTCTTGAAAATAACCACTGATTATTCTACTTGAAAAATACCACTGAATATTCCTATTGAAAAATACCACTGAATATCCCTCTTGACAAATACTACTGAATATTCCTCTTGAAAAATACCACTAAATATTCCTCTTGAAAAATACAACTGAATATTCCTCTTGAAAAATACCACTGAATATTCCTCTTAAAAAATACCACTGAATATTCCACTTGAAAAATACCACTTAATATTCCTCTTGAAAAATACCACTGAATATTCCTCTTGAAAAATACTACTGAATATTCCTCTTGAAAAATACCACTGAATATTCCTCTTCAAAAATACCACTGAATATTACTTTTGAAATATACCACTGAATATTCCTCTTGAAAAATACCACTGAATATACGTCTTGAAAAATACTACTGAATATTCCTCTTAAAAAATACCACTGAATATTCGTTTTGAAAAATACCACAAATATTCCTCTTTACAAATACCACTGAATATTCCTTTTGAAAAATATCACTGAATATTCCTTTTGAAAAATACAATACCACGGATTGTTCCTCTTGAAAAATACCACTGAATAGTTCTAGTGAAAAATACTGCTGATATTCCTCTTGAAAAATACCACTGAATATTCCTCTTGAAAAATACCACTGAATATTCCTGTTGAAAAATACCGCTGAATATTTCTCTTGAAAAATACCACTGAATATTTCTTTTGAAAAAAAACACTGAAGATTCATCTTAAAAAATACCACTGAATATTCCTCTTGAAAAATACCACTGATTATTCCACTTGAAAAATACCACTGAATATTCCTATTGAAAAATACCACTGAATATTCCTCTTGAAAAATACTACTGAATATTCCTCTTGAAAAATACCACTAAATATTCCTCTTGAAAAATACTACTGAATATTCCTCTTGAAAAATACCACTGAATATTCCTCCTTAAAAATACCATTGAATATTCCACTTGAAAAATACCACTGAATATTCCTCTTGAAAAATACCACTGAATATTCCTCTTGAAAAATACTACTGAATATTCCTCTTGAAAAATACCACTGAATATTCGTTTTGAAAAATACCAGTGAATATTCCTCTTGAAAAATACCACTGAATATTCCTCCTTAAAAATGCCATTGAATATTCCACATGAAAAATACCACTGAATATTCCTCTTGAAAAATACCACTGAATATTCCTCTTGAAAAATACCACTGATTATTCCTCTTGAAAAATACCACTGAATATTCCTCTTGAAATATACCACAGAATATTAATCTTGAAAAATACCACTGAATATTCGTTTTGAAAAATACCAGTGAATATTCCTCTTGAAAAATACCACTGAATATTCTTCTTAAAAAATACCAGTAAATATTCCTCTTGAAAAATACTTACTTAATATTCCTCTTGAAAAATACAACTGAATGTTCCTCTTGAAAAATACCACTGAATATTCCTCTTGAAAAATACCACTTAATATTCTTCTTGAAAAATACCACTGAGTAATGCTCTTGAAAAAAACCAGTGAATATTCCTCTTGAAAAATACCACTGAATATTCCTCTTGAAAAATACCACTGAACATACGTCTTGAAAAATACGACTGAATATTCCTCTTAAAAAATACCACTGAATATTCGTCTTAAAAAATACCACGAATAGTCCTCTTTAAAAATACCACTGAATATTCCTGTTGAAAAATACCGCTGAATATTCCTCTTGAAAAATACCACTGAATATTCCTTTTGAACAATAACACTGAATATTCATCTTAAAAAAATACCACTCAATGCTTCTCTTGAAAAATAACGCTGAATATTCCTCTTGAAAAATACCACTGAATATTCCTCTTGAAATATACCACTGAATATTCCTCTTGAAAAATACCAGTAAATATTCCTCTTGAAAAATACCACTTAATATTCCTCTTGAAAAATACAACTGAATGTTCCTCTTGAAAAATACCACTGAATATTCCTCTTGAAAAATACCACTAAATATTCCTCTTGAAAAATACTACTGAATATTCCTCTTGAAAAATACCACTGAATATTCCTCTTAAAAAATACCACTGAATATTCCACTTGAAAAATACCACTTAATATTCCTCTTGAAAAATACCACTAAATATTCCTCTTGAAAAATACTACTGAATATTCTTCTTGAAAAATAGCACTGAATATACGTCTTGAAAAATACTACTGAATATTCCTCTTAAAAAATACCACTGAATATTCGTCTTGAAAAATACCACAAATATTCCTCTTTAAAAATACCACTGAATATTCCTTTTGAAAAATACCACTGAATATTCCTTTTGAAAAATACAATACCACGGATTGTTCCTCTTGAAAAATACCACTGAATAGTTCTATTGAAAAATACCGCTGATATTCCTCTTGAAAAATACCACTAAATATTCCTCTTGAAAAATACCACTGAATATTCCTGTTGAAAAATACCGCTGAATATTTCTCTTGAAAAATACCACTGAATATTTCTTTTGAAAAATAACACTGAATATTCATCTTAAAAAATACCACTCAAAATTTCTCTTGAAAAATAACGCTGAATATTCCTCTTGAAAAATATAACTGAATATTCCTCTTGAAAAATACCACTGAATATTCCTCTTGAAAAATACCAGTAAATATTCCTCTTGAAAAATATCACTTAATATTCCTCTTGACAAATACAACTGAATGTTCCTCTTGAAAAATACCACTGAATATTCCTCTTGAAAAATACCACTAAATATTCCTCTTGAAAAATACTACCAAATATTCCTCTTGAAAAATACTACTGAATATTCCTCTTTTAAAATACTACTGAATATTCCTCTTCAAAAATACCACTGAATATTCCTCTTCAAAAATACTACTGAATATTGCTCTTAAAATATATCACTGATTATTCCTCTTGAAAAATACCACTGAATATTCCACTTGAAAAATACCACTGAATTATCCCCTTGAGAAATACTACTGAATATTCCTCTTGAAAAATACCACTGAATATTCCTCTTGAAAAATACCACTGAGTATTCCACTTGAAAAATACCACTGAATATTCCTATTGAAAAATACCACTGAATATTCCTCTTGAAAAATACTACTGAATATTCCTCTTGAAAAATACCACTAAATATTCCTCTTGAAAAATACTACTGAATATTCCTCTTGAAAAATACCACTGAATATTCCTCTTAAAAAATACCACTGAATATTCCACTTGAAAAATACCACTTAATATTCCTCTTGAAAAATACCACTGAATGTTCCTCTTGAAAAATACTACTGAATATTCCTCTTGAAAAATACCACTGAATATACGTCTTGAAAAATACTACTGAATATTCCTCTTAAAAAATACCACTAAATATTCGTCTTGAAAAATACCACAAATATTCCTCTTTAAAAATACCACTGAATATTCCTTTTGAAAAATACCACTGAATATTCCTTTTGAAAAATACAATACCACGGATTGTTCCTCTTGAAAAATACCACTGAATAGTTCTATTGAAAAATACCGCTGATATTCCTCTTGAAAAATACCACTAAATATTCCTCTTGAAAAATACCACTGAATATTCCTGTTGAAAAATACCGCTGAATATTTCTCTTGAAAAATACCACTGAATATTTCTTTCGAAAAATAACACTGAATATTCATCTTAAAAAATACCACTCAAAATTTTTCTTGAAAAATAACGCTGAATATTCCTCTTGAAAAATATAACTGAATATTCCTCTTGAAAAATACAACTGAATATTCCTCTTGAAAAATACCAGTAAATATTCCTCTTGAAAAATATCACTTAATATTCCTCTTGACAAATACAACTGAATGTTCCTCTTGAAAAATACCACTGAATATTCCTCTTGAAAAATACCACTAAATATTCCTCTTGAAAAATACTACTAAATATTCCTCTTGAAAAATACTACTGAATATTCCTCTTTTAAAATACTACTGAATATTCCTCTTCAAAAATACCACTGAATATTCCTCTTCAAAAATAACACTGAATATTGTTCTTAAAATATATCACTGATTATTCCTCTTGAAAAATACCACTGAATATTCCACTTGAAAAATACCACTGAATTATCCCCTTGAGAAATACTACTGAATATTCCTCTTGAAAAATACCACTGAATATTCCTCTTGAAAAATACCACTGAGTATTCCACTTGAAAAATACCACTGAATATTCCTATTGAAAAATACCACTGAATATTCCTCTTGAAAAATACTACTGAATATTCCTCTTGAAAAATACCACTAAACATTCCTCTTGAAAAATACTACTGAATATTCCTCTTGAAAAATACCACTGAATATTCCTCTTAAAAAATACCACTGAATATTCCACTTGAAAAATACCACTTAATATTCCTCTTGAAAAATACCACTGAATGTTCCTCTTGAAAAATACTACTGAATATTCCTCTTAAAAAATACCACTGAATATTCGTCTTGAAAAATACCACAAATATTCCTCTTTAAAAATACCACTGAATATTCCTTTTGAAAAATACCACTGAATATTCCTTTTGAAAAATACAATACCACGGATTGTTCCTCTTGAAAAATACCACTAATAGTTCTATTGAAAAATACCACTGAATATTACTTTTGAAAAATACCACTGAATATTCCTGTTGAAAAATACCGCTGAATATTTCTCTTGAAAAATACCACTGAATATTTCTTTTGAAAAATAACACTGAATATTCATCTTGAAAAATACCACTCAAAATTTCTCTTGAAAAATAACGCTGAATATTCCTCTTGAAAAATATAACTGAATATTCCTCTTGAAAAATACCACTGAATATTCCTCTTGAAAAATACCAGTAAATATTCCTCTTGAAAAATACCACTTAATATTCCTCTTTAAAAATACAACTGAATGTTCCTCTTGAAAAATACCACTGAATATTCCTCTTGAAAAATACCACTAAATATTCCTCTTGAAAAATACTACTAAATATTCCTCTTGAAAAATACTACTGAATATTCCTCTTTTAAAATACTACTGAATATTCCTCTTCAAAAATACCACTGAATATTCCTCTTGAAAAATAACACTGAATATTGCTCTTAAAAAATACCACTGATTATTCCTCTTGAAAAATACCACTGAATATTCCACTTGAAAAATACCACTGAATTATCCCCTTGAGAAATACTACTAAATATTCCTCTTGAAAAATACCACTGAATATTCCTCTTGAAAAATACCATTGAATATTGCTCTTGAAAAATACCTCTGATTATTCCTCTTGAAAAATACCATTAAAGATTCTTCTTGAAAAATACCACTGAGTAATGCTCTTGAAAAACACCAGTGAATATTCCTCTTAAAAAATACCACTGAATATTCCTCTTGAAAAATACCACGAAATATTAACCTTGAAAAATACCACTGAATATTCGTTTTGAAAAATACCAGTGAATATTCCTCTTGAAAAATACAACTGAATATTCTTCTTGAAAAATACCAGTAAATATTCCTCTTGAAAAATACCTACTTAATATTCCTCTTGAAAAATACAACTGAATGTTCCTCTTGAAAAAAACCACTGAATATTCCTCTTGAAAAATACCACTTAATATTCTTCTTGAAAAATACCACTGAGTAATGCTCTTGAAAAAAACCAGTGAATATTCGTCTTGAAAAATACCACTGAATATTCCTCTTGAAAAATACCACTGAACATACGTCTTGAAAAATACGACTGAATATTCCTCTTAAAAAATACCACTGAATATACCTCTTGAAAAATACCACAGAATATTCCTCTTAAAAATTACCACTGAATATTGCTCTTAAAAAATATCACTGATTATTCCTCTTGAAAAATACCACTGAATATTCCACTTGAAAAATACCACTGAATTATCCCCTTGAGAAATACTACTGAATGTTCCTCTTGAAAAATAACACTGAATATTCCTCTTGAAAAATACCACTGATTATTCCACTTGAAAAATACCACTGAATATTCCTATTGAAAAATACCACTGAATATTCCTCTTGAAAAATACTACTGAATATTCCTCTTGAAAAATACCACTAAATATTCCTCTTGAAAAATACTACTGAATATTCCTCTTGAAAAATACCACTGAATATTCCTCCTTAAAAATACCATTGAATATTCCACTTGAAAAATACCACTGAATAGTCCACTTGAAAAATACCACTGAATGTTCCTCTTGAAAAATACCACTGAATATTCCTCTTGAAAAATACCACTGAATATTCCTCTTGAAAAATACCACGGAACATTAATCTTGAAAAATACCACTGAATTTTCGTTTTGAAAAATACCAGTGAATATTCCTCTTGAAAAATACCACTGAATATTCTTCTTGAAAAATACCAGTAAATATTCCTCTTGAAAAATACCTACTTAATATTCCTCTCGAAAAATACAACTGAATGTTCCTCTTGAAAAATACCACTGAATATTCCTCTTGAAAAATACCACTTAATATTCTTCTTGAAAAATACCACTGAGTAATGCTCTTGAAAAAAACCAGTGAATATTCCTCTTGAAAAATACCACTGAATATTCCTCTTGAAAAATACCACTGAACATACGTCTTGAAAAATACGACTGAATATTCCTCTTAAAAACTACCACTGCATATTCGTCTTGAAAAATACCACGAATACCACTCTTTAAAAATACCACTGAATATTCCTGTTGAAAAATACCGCTGAATATTCCTCTTGAAAAATACCACTGAATATTCCTTTTGAACAATTACACTGAATATTCATCTTAAAAAATACCACTCAATGTTTCTCTTGAAAAATAACGCTGAATATTCCTCTTGAAAAATACCACTGAATATTCCACTTGAAAAATACCACTGAATATTCCTCTTGAAAAATACCAGTAAATATTCCTCTTGAAAAATACCACTTAATATTCCTCTTGAAAAATACAACTGAATGTTCCTCTTGAAAAATACCACTGAATATTCCTCTTGAAAAATACCACTAAATATTCCTCTTGAAAAATACTACTGAATATTCCTCTTGAAAAATACCACTGAATATTCCACTTGAAAAATACCACTGAATTATCCCCTTGAGAAATACTACTGAATATTCCTCTTGAAAAATACCACTGAATATTGCTCTTGAAAAATACCACTGATTATTCCACTTGAAAAATACCACTGAATATTCCTATTGCAAAATACCACTGAATATTCCTCTTGAAAAATACTACTGAATATTCCTCTTGAAAAATACCACTAAATATTCCTCTTGAAAAATACTACTGAATATTCCTCTCGAAAAATACCACTTAATATTCCTCCTTAAAAATACCATTGAATATTCCACTTGAAAAATACCACTGAATATTCCTCTTGAAAAATACCACTGAATATTCCTCTTGAAAAATACCACTGAATATTCCTCTTGAAAAATACCACTGAATATTCCTCTTGAAAAATACCACGGAATATTAATCTTGAAAAATACCACTAAACATTCGTTTTGAAAAATACCAGTGAATATTCATCTGGAAAAATACCCCTGAATATTCCTCTTGAAAAATACCAGTAAACATTCCTCTTGAAAAATACCACTTAATATTCCTCTTGAAAAATACAACTGAATGTTTCTCTTGAAAAATACCACTGAATATTCCTCTTAAAAAATACCACTTAATATTGTTCTTGAAAAATACCACAGAGTAATGCTCTTGAAAAACACCAGTGAATATTCCTCTTGAAAAATACCACTGAATATTCCTCTTGAAAAATACAACTGAACATTCCTTTTGAAAAATACCATTGAACAATCCTCTTGAAAAATATCACTGAATATTCCTCTTGAAAATACCACTGAATATTCCTCTTGAAAAATACCACTGAATATACGTCTTGAAAAATATGACTGAATATTCCTCTTAAAAAATACCACTGAATATTCATCTTAAAAAATACGACGAATATTCCTCTTTAAAAATACCACTGAATATTCCTCTTGAACAATAACACTGAATATTCATCTTGAAAAATACCACTCAATATTTCTCTAGAAAAATAGCGCTGAATTTTCCTCTTGAAAAATACCACTGAATATTCCTCTTGAAAAATACCACTGAATATTCCTCTTGAACAATTACACTGAATATTCATCTTAAAAAATACCACTCAATGTTTCTCTTGAAAAATAACGCTGAATATTCCTCTTGAAAAATACCACTGAATATTCCACTTGAAAAATACCACTGAATATTCCTCTTGAAAAATACCAGTAAATATTCCTCTTGAAAAATACCACTTAATATTCCTCTTGAAAAATACAACTGAATGTTCCTCTTGAAAAATACCACTGAATATTCCTCTTGAAAAATACCACTAAATATTCCTCTTGAAAAATACTACTGAATATACCTCTTGAAAAATACCACTGAATATTCCACTTGAAAAATACCACTGAATTATCCCCTTGAGAAATACTACTGAATATTCCTCTTGAAAAATACCACTGAATATTGCTCTTGAAAAATACCACTGATTATTCCACTTGAAAAATACCACTGAATATTCCTATTGAAAAATACCACTGAATATTCCTCTTGAAAAATACTACTGAATATTCCTCTTGAAAAATACCACTAAATATTCCTCTTGAAAAATACTACTGAATATTCCTCTTGAAAAATACCACTTAATATTCCTCCTTAAAAATACCATTGAATATTCCACTTGAAAAATACCACTGAATATTCCTCTTGAAAAATACCACTGAATATTCCTCTTGAAAAATACCACTGAATATTCCTCTTGAAAAATACCACTGAATATTCCTCTTGAAAAATACCACGGAATATTAATCTTGAAAAATACCACTAAACATTCGTTTTGAAAAATACCAGTGAATATTCATCTGGAAAAATATCACTGAATATTCCTCTTGAAAAATACCAGTAAACATTCCTCTTGAAAAATACCACTTAATATTCCTCTTGAAAAATACAACTGAATGTTCCTCTTGAAAAATACCACTGAATATTCCTCTTAAAAAATACCACTTAATATTGTTCTTGAAAAATACCACAGAGTAATGCTCTTGAAAAACACCAGTGAATATTCCTCTTGAAAAATACCACTGAATATTCCTCTTGAAAAATACAACTGAACATTCCTTTTGAAAAATACCATTGAACAATCCTCTTGAAAAATATCACTGAATATTCCTCTTAAAAATACCACTGAATATTCCTCTTGAAAAATACCACTGAATATACGTCTTGAAAAATATGACTGAATATTCCTCTTAAAAAATACCACTGAATATTCATCTTAAAAAATACGACGAATATTCCTCTTTAAAAATACCACTGAATATTCCTCTTGAACAATAACACTGAATATTCATCTTGAAAAATACCACTCAATATTTCTCAAGAAAAATAGCGCTGAATTTTCCTCTTAAAAAATACCACTGAATATTCCTCTTGAAAAATACCACTGAATATTTCTCTTGAAAAATACCAGTAAATATTCCTCTTAAAAAATACTACTGAATATTCCTCTTGAAAATTACCACTGACTATTCCTCTTGAAAAATACCACTGAATATTGCTCTTAAAAAATATCACTGATTATTCCTCTTGGAAAATACCACTGAATATTCCACTTGAAAAATACCACTGAATTATCACCTTGAGAAATACTACTGAATATTTCTCTTGAAAAATACCACTGAATATTCCTCTTAAAAAATACCACTGATTATTCCACTTGAAAAATACCACTGAATATTCCTATTGAAAAATACCACTGAATATTCCTCTTGAAAAATACTACTGAATATTCCTCTTGAAAAATACCACTAAATATTCCTCTTGAAAAATACTACTGAATATTCCTCTTGAAAAATACCACTGAATATTCCTCTTACAAAATACCACTGAATATTCCACTTGAAAAATACCACTGAATATTCTTCTTGAAAAAGACCACTGAATATTCCTCTTGAAAAATATTACTGACAATTCCTCTTGAAAATACCACTGAATATTCCTCTTCAAAAATACCACTGAATATTCCCCTTGAAAAATACCACTGAATATTCCTCTTGAAAAATACCGCGGAATATTAATCTTGAAAAATACCACTGAATATTCGTTGTGAAAAATACCAGTGAATATTCCTCTTGAAAAATACCACTGAATATTTCTCTTGAAAAATACCATCGAATATTCCTCTTGAAAAATACCACTGAATATTCCTCTTGAAAAATACTACGGAATATTAATCTTGAAAAATACCACTGAATATTCGTTTTGAAAAATACCAGTGAATATTCTTCTTGAAAAATACAACTGAACATTCCTTTTGAAAAATACCATTGAAAAATCCTCTTGAAAAATATCACTGAATATTCCTCTTGAAAATACCACTGAATATTCCTCTTGAAAAATACCACTGAACATACGTCTTGAAAAATACGACTTAATATTCCTCTTAAAAAATACCACTGAATATTCGTCTTGAAAAATACCACGAATATTCCTCTTGAAAAATACCACTGAATATTCCTCTTGAAAAATACAACTGAACTTTCCTTTTGAAAAATACCATTGAACAATCCTCTTGAAAAATAACACTGAATATTCCTCTTTAAAAATACTGCTGATTATTCGACTTGAAATATACTACTGAATATTCCTCTTGAAAAATACCACTGAATATTACTCTTTAAAAATACCACTGAATATTCCTCTTGAAAAATACCATTGAATATTGCTCTTGAAAAATACCTCTGATTATTCCTCTTGAAAAATACCACTAAAGATTCTTCTTGAAAAATACCACTGAGTAATGCTCTTGAAAAACACCAGTGGGTATTCCTCTTGAAAAATACAACTGAATATTCCTCTTGAAAAATACAACTAAACATTCCTTTTGAAAAATACCATTGAACAATCCTCTGGAAAAATACCACTGAATATTCCTCTTTAACAATACTACTGAATATTCCTCTTAAAATATACCACTGAATATTCCTCTTGAAAAATACAACTGAATATTCTTCTTAAAAAATACCACTGAATATTCCTCTTGAAAAATACCACTGAATATTCCTCTTGAAAAATACCACTGAATATTCCTCTTAGAAAATACCACTGAATATTCCTCTTGAAAAATACCACAGAATATTCCTCTTGAAAAATACCACTGAATATTCCTCTTGAAAAATACCACTGAATATTCCACTTGAAAAATACCACTGAATATTCCTCTTGAAAAATACCACTTAATACTCCTCTTGAAAAATACCACTGAATATTCCTCTTGAAAAATACCACTGAATATTCCTCTTGAAAAATACCACGGAATATTAATCTTGAAAAATACCACTGAATATTCGTTTTGAAAAATACCAGTGAATATTCCTCTTGAAAAATACCACTGAATATTCTTCTTGAAAAATACCAGTAAATATTCCTCTTGAAAAATACCTACTTAATATTCCTCTTGAAAAATACAACTGAATGTTCCTCTTGAAAAATACCACTGAATATTCCTCTTGAAAAATACCACTTAATATTCTTCTTGAAAAATAACACTGAGTAATGCTCTTGAAAAAAACCAGTGAATATTAATCTTGAAAAATACCACTGAATATTCCTCTTGAAAAATTCCACTGAACATACGTCTTGAAAAATACTACTGAATATTCCTCTTAAAAAATACCACTGAATATTCGTCTTGAAAAATACCACGAATACTCCTTTTTAAAAATACCACTGAATATTCCTGTTGAAAAATACCGCTAAATATTCCTCTTGAAAAATACCACTGAATATTCCTCTTGAACAATAACACTGAATATTCATCTTAAAAAATACCACTCAATGTTTCTCTTGAAAAATAACGCTGAATATTCCTCTTGAAAAATACCACTGAATATTCCTCTTGAAAAATACCACTGAATATTCCTCTTGAAAAATACCAGTAAATATTCCTCTTGAAAAATACCACTTAGTATTCCTCTTGACAAATACAACTGAATGTTCCTCTTGAAAAATACCACTGAATATTCCTCTTGAAAAATACCACTAAATATTCCTCTTGAAAAATACTACTGAATATTTCTCTTGAAAAATACCACTGAATATTCCACTTGAAAAATACCACTGAATTATCCCCTTGAAAAATACTACTGAATATTCCTCTTGAAAAATACCACTGAATATTGCTCTTGAAAAATACCACTGATTATTCCACTTGAAAAATACCACTGAATATTCCTATTGAAAAATACCACTGAATATTCCTCTTGAAAAATACTACTGAATATTCCTCTTGAAAAATACTACTAAATATTCCTCTTGAAAAATACTACTGAATATTCCTCTTGAAAAATACCACTAAATATTCCTCCTTAAAAATACCATTGAATATTCCACTTGAAAAATACCACTGAATATTCCTCTTGAAAAATACCACTGAATATTCCTCTTGAAAAATACCACTGAATATTCCTCTTGAAAAATACCACTGAATATTCCTCTTCAAAAATACCACGGAATATTAATCTTGAAAAATACCACTAAATATTCGTTTTGAAAAATACCAGTGAATATTCCTCTGGAAAAATACCACTGAATATTCCTCTTGAAAAATACCAGTAAACATTCCTCTTGAAAAATACCACTTAATATTCCTCTTGAAAAATACAACTGAATGTTCCTCTTGAAAAATACAACTGAATATTCCTCTTAAAAAATACCACTTAATATTGTTCTTGAAAAATACCACAGAGTAATGCTTTTGAAAAACACCAGTGAATATTCCTCTTGAAAAATACAACTGAATATTCCTCTTAAAAAATACCACTTAATATTGTTCTTGAAAAATACCACAGAGTAATGCTTTTGAAAAACACCAGTGAATATTCCTCTTGAAAAATACCACTGAATATTCCTCTTGAAAAATACAACTGAACATTCCTTTTGAAAAATACCATTGAACAATCCTCTTGAAAAATATCACTAAATATTCCTCTTGAAAATACCACTGAATATTCCTCTTGAAAAATACCACTGAATATGCGTCTTGAAAAATACGACTGAATATTCCTCTTAAAAAATACCACTGAATATTCGTCTTAAAAAATACGACGAATATTCCTCTTTAAAAATACCACTGAATATTTCTCTTGAAAAATACCAGTAAAAATTCCTCTTGAAAAATACTACTGAATAATCCTCTTGAAAATTACCACTGAATATTCCTCTTAAAAAATACCACTAAATATTCCTCTTGAAAAATACTACTGAATATTCCTCTTGAAAAATACCACTGAATATTCCTCTTGAAAAATACCACTGAATATTCCTCTTAAAAAATACCACTAAATATTCCACTTGAAAAATACCACTGAATATTCCCCTTGAAAAAGACCACTGAATATTCCTCTTGAAAAATACAACTGACTATTCCTCTTAAAAATACCACTGAATATTCCTCTTGAAAAATACCACTAAATATTCCTCTTGAAAAATACTACTGAATATTCCTCTTGAAAAATACCACTGAATATTCCTCTTATAAAATACCACTGAATATTCCACTTGAAAAATACCACTGAATATTCCCCTTGAAAAAGACCACTGAATATTCCTCTTGAAAAATACTACTGACTATTCCTCTTGAAAAATACAACTGAACTTTCCTTTTGAGAAATACCATTGAACAATCCTCTTGAAAAATAACACTGAATATTCCTCTTTAAAAATACTGCCGATTATTCGCCTTGAAATATACCACTGAACATTCCTCTTGAAAAATACCACTGAATATTACTCTTTAAAAATACCACTGAATATTCCTCTTGAAAAATACCATTGAATATTGCTCTTGAAAAATACCTCTGATTACTCCTATTGAAAAATACCACTAAAGATTCTTCTTGAAAAATACCACTGAGTAGTGCTCTTGAAAAACACCAGTGAGTATTCCTCTTGAAAAATACAACTGAATATTCTTCTTGAAAAATACAACTAAACATTCCTTTTGAAAAATACCATTGAACAATCCTCTGGAAAAATACCACTGAATATTCCTCTTTAACAATACTACTGAATATTCCTCTTAAAATATACCACTGAATATTCCTCTTGAAAAATACAACTGAATATTCCTCTTAAAAAATACCACTGAATATTCCTCTTGAAAAATACCACTGAATATTCCTCTTGAAAAATACCACTGAATATTCCTCTTAGAAAATACCACTGAATATTCCTCTTGAAAAATACTATAGAATATTCCCCTTGAAAAATACCACTGAATATTCCTCTTGAAAAATACCACTGAATATTCCACTTGAAAAATACCACTGAATATTCCTCTTGAAAAATACCACTTAATACTCCTCTTGAAAAATACCACTGAATATTACTCTTTCAAAATACCACTGAATATTCCTCTTGAAAAATACCGCTGCATATTGCTCTTGAAAAATACCTCTGATTATTCCTCTTGAAAAATACCACCAAAGATTCTTCTTGAAATATACCACTGAGTAATGGTCTTGAAAAAAACCAGTGAATATTCCTCTTGAAAAATACCACTGAATATTCCTCTTGAAAAATAAAACTGAACATTCCTTTTGAAAAATACCATTGAACAATCCTCTTGAAAAATATCACTGAATATTCGTCTTTAAAATACCACTGAATATTCCTCTTGAAAAATACCACTGAACATACATCTTGAAAAATACGACTGAATATTCCTCTTAAAAAATACCATTGAATATTCGTCTTGAAAAATACCACGAATATTTCTCTTTAAAAATACCACTGAATATTCCTCTTGAAAAATACAACTGAACTTTCCTTTTGAAAAATACCATTGAACAATCCTCTTGAAAAATAACACTGAATATTCCTCTTTAAAAATACTGCTGAATATTCGTCTTGAAATAGACCACTGAATGTTTCTCTTGAAAAATACCACTGAATATTACTCTTTAAAAATACCACTGAATATTCCTCTTGAAAAATACCATTGAATAATGCTCTTGAAAAATACCTCTGATTATTCCTCTTGAAAAATACCACTAAAGATTCTTCTTGAAAAATACCACTGAGTAATGGTCTTGAAAAACACCAGTGAATATTCCTCTTGAAAAATACCACTGAAAACTCCTCTTGAAAAATACAACTGAACATTCCTCTTAAAATATACCACTGAATATTCCTCTTGAAAAATACAACTGAATATTCCTCTTAAAAAATACCACTGAATATTCCTCTTGAAAAATACCACTGAATATTAATCTTGAAAAATACCACTGAATATTCCTCTTAAAAAATACCACTGAATATTCCTCTTGAAAAATACCACAGAATATTCCTCTTGAAAAATACCAATGAATATTACTCTTGAAAAATACCACTGAATATTCCACTTGAAAAATACCACTGAATATTCCTCTTGAAAAATTCCTCTTAATATTCCTCTTGAAAAATACCACTGAATATTACTCTTTAAAAATACCACTGAATATTCCTCTTGAAAAATACCGCTGAATATTGCTCTTGAAAAATACCTCTGATTATTCCTCTTGAAAAATACCACTAAAGATTCTTCTTGAAAAATACCACTGAGTAATGCTCTTGAAAAACACCAGTGAATATTCCTCTTGAAAAATACAACTGAACATTCCTTTTGAAAAATACCATTGAACAATCCTCTTGAAAAATGTCACTGAATATTCCTCTTGAAAATACCACTGAATATTCCTCTTGAAAAATACCACTGAACATACGTCTTGAAAAATACGACCGAATATTTCTCTTAAAAAATACCACTGAATATTCGTCTTGAAAAATACCACGAATATTCCTCTTTAAAAATACCACTGAATATTCATGTTGAAAAATACCGCTGAATATTCCTCTTGAAAAATACCACTTAATATTCCTCTTTAACAATAACACTGAATATTCATCTTGAAAAATACCAGTAAATATTCCTCTTAAAAAATAACACTTAATATTTCTCTTGAAAAATACAACTGAATGTTCCTCTTGAAAAATACCACTGAATATTCCTCTTGAAAAATACCACTAAATATTTCTCTTGAAAAATACTACTGAATATTCCTCTTGAAAAATACCACTGAATATTCCTCTTTAAAAATACTACTGAATATTCCTCTTGAAAATTACCACTGAATATTCCTCTTAAAAAATACCACTGAATATTCCTCTTGAAAAATACCACTAAATATTTCTCTTGAAAAATACTACTGAATATTTCTCTTAAAAAATACCACTGAATATTCCTCTTTAAAAATACTACTGAATATTCCTCTTGAAAAATACAACTGAATATTCCTCTTAAAAAATACCACTGAATATTCCTCTTGAAAAATACCACTGAATATTCCTCTTGAAAAATACCACCGAATATTCCTCTTAGAAAATACCACTGAATATTCCTCTTGAAAAATACCACAGAATATTCCTCTTGAAAAATACCACTGAATATTTCTCTTGAAAAATACCACTGAATATTCCACTTGAAAAATACCACTGAATATTCCTCTTGAAAAATACCACTTAATACTCCTCTTGAAAAATACCACTGAATATTACTCTTTCAAAATACCACTGAATATTCCTCTTGAAAAATACCGCTGCATATTGCTCTTGAAAAATACCTCTGATTATTCCTCTTGAAAAATACCACCAAAGATTCTTCTTGAAATATACCACTGAGTAATGCTCTTGAAAAACACCAGTGAATATTCCTCTTGAAAAATACCACTGAATATTCCTCTTAAAAAATAAAACTGAACATTCCTTTTGAAAAATACCATTGAACAATCCTCTTGAAAAATATCACTGAATATTCGTCTTTAAAATACCACTGAATATTCCTCTTGAAAAATACCACTGAACATACATCTTGAAAAATACGACTGAATATTCCTCTTAAAAAATACCATTGAATATTCGTCTTGAAAAATACCACGAATATTTCTTTTTAAAAATACTCCTGAATATTCCTCTTGAAAAATACAACTGAACTTTCCTTTTGAAAAATACCATTGAACAATCCTCTTGAAAAATAACACTGAATATTCCTCTTTAAAAATACTGCTGAATATTCGTCTTGAAATAGACCACTGAATGTTTCTCTTGAAAAATACCACTGAATATTACTCTTTAAAAATACCACTGAATATTCCTCTTGAAAAATACCATTGAATATTGCTCTTGAAAAATACCTCTGATTATTCCTCTTGAAAAATACCACTGAGTAATGCTCTTGAAAAACACCAGTGAATATTCCTCTTGAAAAATACCACTGAAAATTCCTCTTGAAAAATACAACTGAACATTCCTCTTAAAATATACCACTGAATATTTCTCTTAAAAAATACAACTGAATATTCCTCTTAAAAAATACCACTGAATATTCCTCTTGAAAAATACCACTGAATATTAATCTTGAAAAATACCACTGAATATTCCTCTTAAAAAATACCACTGAATATTCCTCTTGAAAAATACCACAGAATATTCCTCTTGAAAAATACCAATGAATATTACTCTTGAAAAATACCACTGAATATTCCACTTGAAAAATACCACTGAATATTCCTCTTGAAAAATACCACTTAATATTCCTCTTGAAAAATACCACTGAATATTACTCTTTAAAAATACCACTGAATATTCCTCTTGAAAAATACCGCTGAATATTGCTCTTGAAAAATACCTCTGATTATTCCTCTTGAAAAATACCACTAAAGATTCTTCTTGAAAAATACCACTGAGTAATGCTCTTGAAAAACACCAGTGAATATTCCTCTTGAAAAATACAACTGAACATTCCTTTTGAAAAATAATATTGAACAATCCTCTTAAAAAATGTCACTGAATATTCCTCTTGAAAATACCACTGAATATTCCTCTTGAAAAATACCACTGAACATACGTCTTGAAAAATACGACTGAATATTTCTCTTAAAAAATACCACTTAATATTCGTCTTGAAAAATACCACGAATATTCCTCTTTAAAAATACCACTGAATATTCCTGTTGAAAAATACCGCTGAATATTCCTCTTGAAAAATACCACTTAATATTCCTCTTGAACAATAACACTGAATATACATCTTGAAAAATACCACTCAATATTTCTCTTGAAAATAACGCTGAATATTCCTCTTGAAAAATACCACTGAATATTCCTCTTGAAAAATACCACTGAATATTCCTCTTGAAAAATACCAGTAAATATTCCTCTTAAAAAATAACACTTAATATTCCTCTTGAAAAATACAACTGAATGTTCCTCTTGAAAAATACCACTGAATATTCCTCTTGGAAAATACCACTAAATATTTCTCTTGAAAAATACTACTGAATATTCCTCTTGACAAATACCACTGAATATTCCTCTTTAAAAATACTACTGAATATTCCTCTTGAAAATTACCACTGAATATTCCTCTTGAAAAATACCACTGAATATTCCACTTGAAAAATACCACTGAATATTCCTCTTGAAAAATACCACTTAATATTCCTCTTGAAAAATACCACTGAATATTACACATAAAAAATACCGCTGAATATTCCTCTTGAAAAATACCGCTGAATATTGCTCTTGAAAAATACCACTGAATATTTCTCTTGAACAATAACACTGAATATTCATCTTGAAAAATACCACCCAATATTTCTTTTGAAAAATAACGCTGAATATTCCTCTTGAAAAATACAACTGAATATTCCTATTGAAAAATACCACTGAATATTCTTCTTGAAAAATACCATTGAACATACGTCTTAAAAAATACGACTGAATATTCCTCTTAAAAAATACCACTGAATATTCATCTTGAAAAATACCACGTATATTCCGCTTTAAAGATACCACTAAATATTCCTGTTGAAAAATACCGCTGAATATTCCTCTTGAAAGATACCACTGAATATTCCTATTGAACAATAACACTGAATATTCATCTTGAAAAATACCTCTCAATATTTCTCTTGAAAAATAACGCTGAATATTCCTCTTGAAATATACCACTGAATATTCCTCTTGAAAAACACCACTGAATATTCCTCTTTAAAAATACTACTGAATATTCCTCTTGAAAAATACAACTGAATATTCCTCTTAAAAAATACCACTGAATATTCCTCTTGAAAAATACCACTGAATATTCCTCTTGAAAAATACCACCGAATATTCCTCTTAGAAAATACCACTGAATATTCCTCTTGAAAAATACCACAGAATATTCCTCTTGAAAAATACCACTGAATATTCCTCTTGAAAAATACCACTGAATATTCCACTTGAAAAATACCACTAAATATTCCTCTTGAAAAATACCACTTAATACTCCACTTGAAAAATACCACTGAATATAACTGTTTCAAAATACCACTGAATATTCCTCTTGAAAAATACCGCTGCATATTGCTCTTGAAAAATACCTCTGATTATTCCTCTTGAAAAATACCACCAAAGATTCTTCTTGAAATATACCACTGAGTAATGCTCTTGAAAAACACCAGTGAATATTCCTCTTGAAAAATACCACTGAATATTCCTCTTGAAAAATAAAACTGAACATTCCTTTTGAAAAATACCATTGAACAATCCTCTTGAAAAATATCACTGAATATTCGTCTTTAAAATACCACTGAATATTCCTCTTGAAAAATACCACTGAACATACTTCTTGAAAAATACGACTGAATATTCCTCTTAAAAAATACCATTGAATATTCGTCTTGAAAAATACCACGAATATTTCTCTTTAAAAATACCACTGAATATTCCTCTTGAAAAATACAACTGAACTTTCCTTTTGAAAAATACCATTGAACAATCCTCTTGAAAAATAACACTGAATATTCCTCTTTAAAAATACTACTGAATATTCGTCTTGAAATAGACCACTGAATGTTTCTCTTGAAAAATACCACTGAATATTACTCTTTAAAAATACCACTGAATATTCCTCTTGAAAAATACCATTGAATATTGCTCTTGAAAAATACCTCTGATTATTCCTCTTGAAAAATACCACTAAAGATTCGTCTTGAAAAATACCACTGAGTAATGCTCTTGAAAAACACCAGTGAATATTCCTCTTGAAAAATACCACTGAAAATTCCTCTTGAAAAATACAACTGAACATTCCTCTTAAAATATACCACTGAATATTTCTCTTAAAAAATACAACTGAATATTCCTCTTGAAAAATACCACTGAATATTCCTCTTGAAAAATACCACTGAATATTAATCTTGAAAAATACCACTGAATATTCCTCTTAAAAAATACCACTGAATATTCCTCTTGAAAAATACCACAGAATATTCCTCTTGAAAAATACCAATGAATATTACTCTTGAAAAATACCACTGAATATTCCACTTGAAAAATACCACTGAATATTCCTCTTGAAAAATACCAATTAATATTCCTCTTGAAAAA
Organism: Atherix ibis; assembly: GCA_958298945.1. Classification (NCBI taxonomy): domain Eukaryota; kingdom Metazoa; phylum Arthropoda; class Insecta; order Diptera; family Athericidae; genus Atherix; species Atherix ibis. The sequence goes on along the minus strand of OY282609.1, from coordinate 43,123,204 downwards.
TACCACTGAATATTCCTCTTGAAAAATACAACTGAATGTTCCTCTTGAAAAATACCGCTGAATATTGCTCTTGAAAAATACCTCTGATTATTCCTCTTGAAAAATACCACTTAAGATTCTTCTTGAAAAATACCACAGAGTAATGCTCTTGAAAAACACCAGTGAATATTCCTCTTGAAAAATACAACTGAACATTCCTTTTGAAAACTACCATTGAACAATCCTCTTGAAAAATGTCACTGAATATTCCTCTTGAAAATACCACTGAATATTCCTCTTGAAAAATACCACTGAACATACGTCTTGAAAAATACGACTTAATATTTCTCTTAAAAAATACCACTTAATATTCGTTTTGAAAAATACCACAAATATTCCTCTTTAAAAATACCACTGAATATTCCTGTTGAAAAATACCGCTGAATATTCCTCTTGAAAAATACCACTTAATATTCCTCTTGAACAATAACACTGAATATTCATCTTGAAAAATACCACTCAATATTTCTCTTGAAAAATAACGCTGAATATTCCTCTTGAAAAATACCACTGAATATTCCTCTTGAAAAATACCACTGAATATTCCTCTTGAAAAATACCAGTAAATATTCCTCTTAAAAAATAACACTTAATATTCCTCTTGAAAAATAGAACTGAATGTTCCTCTTGAAAAATACCACTGAATATTCCTCTTGAAAAATACCACTAAAAATTTCTCTTGAAAAATACTACTGAATATTCCTCTTGACAAATACCACTGAATATTCCTCTTTAAAAATACTACTGAATATTCCTCTTGAAAATTACCACTGAATATTCCTCTTGAAAAATACCACTGAATATTCCACTTGAAAAATACCACTGAATATTCCTCTTGAAAAATACCACTTAATATTCCTCTTGAAAAATACCACTGAATATTACACATTAAAAATACCGCTGAATATTCCTCTTTAAAAATACCACTTAATATTCCTCTTGAACAATAACACTGAATATTCATCTTGAAAAATACCACTCAATATTTCTCTTGAAAAATAACGCTGAATATTCCTCTTGAAAAATACCACTGAATATTCCTCTTGAAAAATACTACTGAATATTCCTCTTGAAAAATACCAGTAAATATTCCTCTTAAAAAATAACACTTAATATTCCTCTTGAAAAATACAACTGAATGTTCCTCTTGAAAAATACCACTGAATATTCCTCTTGAAAAATACCACTAAATATTTCTCTTGAAAAATACTACTGAATATTCCTCTTGACAAATACCACTGAATATTCCTCTTTAAAAATACTACTGAATATTCCTCTTGAAAATTACCACTGAATATTCCTCTTGAAAAATACCACTGAATATTCCACTTGAAAAATACCACTGAATATTCCTCTTGAAAAATACCACTTAATATTCCTCTTGAAAAATACCACTGAATATTACACATTAAAAATACCGCTGAATATTCCTCTTGAAAAATACCGCTGAATATTGCTCTTGAAAAATACCACTGAATATTTCTCTTGAACAATAACACTGAATATTCATCTTGAAAAATACCACTCAATATTTCTTTTGAAAAATAACGCTGAATATTCCTCTTGAAAAATGCAACTGAATATTCCTCTTGAAAAATACCACTGAATATTCATCTTGAAAAATACCACGTATATTCCGCTTTAAAAATACCACTGAATATTCCTGTTGAAAAATACCGCTGAATATTCCTCTTGAAAGATATAACTGAATATTCCTATTGAACAATAACACTGAATATTCATCTTGAAAAATACCACTCAATATTTCTCTTGAAAAATAACGCTGAATATTCCTCTTGAAAAATACCACTGAATATTCCTCTTGAAAAACACCACTGAATATTCCTCTTGAAAAATACCAGCAAATATTCCTCTTGAAAAATACCACTGAACATACGTCTTGAAAAATACGACTGAATATTTCTCTTAAAAAATACCACTTAATATTCGTCTTGAAAAATACCACGAATATTCCTCTTGAACAATAACACTGAATATTCATCTTGAAAAATACCACTCAATATTTCTCTTGAAAAATAACGCTGAATATTCCTCTTGAAAAATACCACTGAATATTCCTCTTGAAAAATACCACTGAATATTCCTCTTGAAAAATACCAGTAAATATTCCTCTTAAAAAATAACACTTAATATTCCTCTTGAAAAATACAACTGAATGTTCCTCTTGAAAAATACCACTGAATATTCCTCTTGAAAAATACCACTAAATATTTCTCTTGAAAAATACTACTGAATATTCCTCTTGACAAATACCACTGAATATTCCTCTTTAAAAATACTACTGAATATTCCTCTTGAAAATTACCACTGAATATTCCTCTTGAAAAATACCACTGAATATTCCACTTGAAAAATACCACTGAATATTCCTCTTGAAAAATACCACTTAGTATTCCTCTTGAAAAATACCACTGAATATTACACAATAAAAATACCGCTGAATATTCCTCTTGAAAAATACCGCTGAATATTGCTCTTGAAAAATACCACTGAATATTTCTCTTGAACAATAACACTGAATATTCATCTTGAAAAATACCACTCAATATTTCTTTTGAAAAATAACGCTGAATATTCCTCTTGAAAAATACAACTGAATATTCCTCTTGAAAAATATCACTGAATATTCTTCTTGAAAAATACCACTGAACATACGTCTTAAAAAATACGACTGAATATTCCTCTTAAAAAATACCACTGAATATTCATCTTGAAAAATACCACGTATATTCCTCTTGAAAAATACCACTGAATATTCCTCTTGAAAAACACAACTGAATATTCCTCTTGAAAAATACCAGTAAATATTCCTCTTGAAAAATACCACTTAATATTCCTCTTGAAAAATACAACTGAATATTCCTCTTTAAAAATACCACTGAATATTCCTCTTGAAAAATACAACTAAACTTTCCTTTTGAAAAATACCATTGAACAATTCTCTTGAAAATTAACACTGAATATTCCTTTTTAAAAATACTGCTGAATATTCGTCTTGAAATATACCACTGAATATTTCTCTTGAAAAATACCACTGAATATTACTCTTTAAAAATACCACTGAATATTCCTCTTGAAAAATACCGCTGAATATTGCTCTTGAAAAATACCTCTGATTATTCCTCTTGAAAAATACCACTAAAGATTCTTCTTGAAAAATACCACTGAGCAATGCTCTTGAAAAACACCAGTGAATATTCCTCTTGAAAAATACAACTGAACATTCCTTTTGAAAAATACCATTGCACAATCCTCTTGAAAAATGTCACTGAATATTCCTCTTGAAAATACCACTGAATATTCCTCTTAAAAAATACCACTGAACATACGTATTGAAAAATACAACTGAATATTCCTCTTCAAAAATACCACTGAATATTCGTCTTGAACAATACGACGAATATTCGTCTTGAAAAATACCACTGAATATTCCTCTTGAACAATAACACTGAATATTCATCTTGAAAAATACCACTCAATATTTCTCTAGAAAAATAACGCTGAATATTCCTCTTGAAAAATACCATTGACTATTTCTCTTGAAAAATACCACTGAATATTCCTTTTGAAAAATACCAGTAAATATTCCTCTTGAAAAATACCACTTAATATTCCTCTTGAAAAATACAACTGAATGTTCCTCTTGAAAAATACCACTGAATATTCCTCTTGAAAAATACCACTAAATATTTCTCTTGAAAAATACTACTGAATGTTCCTCTTGAAAAATACCACTGAATATTCGTCTTTAAAAGTACTACTGAATATTCCTCTTGAAAATTACCACTGAATATTCCTCTTGAAAAATACCACTAAATATTGCTCTTAAAAAATACCACTGATTATTCCTCTTGAAAAATACCACTGAATTTTCCACTTGAAAAATACCACTGAATTATTTCCTTGAGAAATACTACTGAATATTCCTCTTGAAAAATACCACTGCATATTCCTCTTAAAAAATACCACTAATTATTCCACTTGAAAAATACCAATGAATATTCCTATTGAAAAATACTACTGAATATTCCTCTTGAAAAATACCACTACATATTCCTCTTGAAAAATACTACTGAATAATCCTCTTGAAAAATACCACTGAATATTCCTCTTAAAAAATACCACTGAATATTTCTCTTGAAAAATACCACTGAATATTCCTCTTGAAAAATACCACTGAATATTCCACTTGAAAAATACCACTGAATATTCCTCCTGAAAAATACCTTTTAATATTCCTCTTGAAAAATACCACTGAATATTTCTCTTGAAAAATACTACTGAATATTCCTCTTGAAAAATACCACTGAATATTCCACTTGAAAAATACCACTGAATATTCCTCTTGAAAAATACCACTGAATATTCCTCTTGAAAAATACTACTGAATATTACTCTTTAAAAATACCACTGAATATTCCTCTTGAAAAATACCGCTGAATAATGCTCTTGAAAAATACCTCTGATTATTCCTCTTGAAAAATACCACTAAAGATTCTTCTTGAAAAATACCACTGAGTAATGCTCTTGAAAAACACCAGTGAATATTCCTCTTGAAAAATACCACTGAATATTCCTGTTGAAAAATACCGCTGAATATTCTCCTTGAAAAATACCACTGAATATTCCTCTTGAACAATAACACTGATATTCATTTTGAAAAATACCACTCAATATTTCTCTTGAAAAATAACGCTGAATATTCCTCTTGAAAAATACCACTGAATATTCCTCTTGAAAAATACTACTGAATATTCCACTTGAAAAATACCAGTAAATATTCCTCTTGAAAAATACCACTTAATATTCCTCTTGAAAAATACCACTCAGTAATGCTCTTGAAAAACACCAGTGAATATTCCTCTTGAAAAATACCACTGAACATTCCTTTTGAAAAATACCGTTGAACAATCCTCTTAAAAAATACCACTGAATATTCCTATTTAAAAATACAACTGAATATTCCTCTTAAAATATACCACTGAATATTCCTCTTGAAAAATACAACTGAATATTCCTCTTAAAAAATACCACTGAATATTCCTCTTGAAAAATACCACTGAATATTCCTCTTGAAAAATACCACTGAAAATTCCTCTTAAAAAATACCACTGAATATTCCTCTTGAAAAATACCACAGAATATTCCTCTTGAAAAATACCACTGAATATTCCTCTTGAAAAATACCACTGAATATTCCACTTGAAAAATACCACTGAATATTCCTCTTGAAAAATACCACTGAATATTTCTCTTGAAAAATACCACTGAATTTTACTCTTTAAAAATACCACTGAATATTCCTCTTGAAAAATATCACTGAATATTCCTCTTAAAAAATACCACTGAATATTCCTCTTGAAAAATACCACAGAATATTCCTCTTGAAAAATACCACTGATTATTCCTCTTGAAAAATACCACTGAATATTCCACTTGAAAAATACCACTGAATATTCCTCTTGAAAAATACCACTGAATATTCCTCTTGAAAAATACCACTGAATTTTATTCTTTAAAAATACCACTGAATATTCCTCTTGAAAAATACCGCTGAATATTGCTCTTGAAAAATACCTCTGATTATTCCTCTTGAAAAATACCACTAAAGATTCTTCTTGAAAAATACCACTGAGTAATGCTCTTGAAAAACACCAGTGAATATTCCTCTTGAAAAATACAACTGGACATTCCTTTTGAAAAATACCATTGCACAATCCTCTTGAAAAATGTCACTGAATATTCCTCTTGAAAATACCACTGAATATTCCTCTTGAAAAATACCACTAAACATACGTCTTGAAAAATACGGCTGAATATTCCTCTTAAAAAATACCACTGAATATTCGTCTTGAAAAATACGACGAATATTCGTCTTGAAAAATACCACTGAATATTCCTCTTGAAAATACCACTGAACATTCCTTTTGAAAAATACCATTGAACAATCCTCTTGAAAAATACCACTGAATATTCCTATTTAAAAATACAACTGAATATTCCTCTTAAAATATACCACTGAATATTCCTCTTTAAAAATACCACTGAATATTCCTCTTGAAAAATACCGCTGAATATTGTGAAAAATACCACTCTTGAAAAATATCTCTGATTATTCCTCTTGAAAAATACCACTAAAGATTCTTCTTGAAAAATACCACTGAGTAATGCTCTTGAAAAACACCAGTGAATATTCCTCTTGAAAAATACAACTGAACATTCCTTTTGAAAAATACCATTGCACAATCCTCTTAAAAAATGTCACTGAATATTCCTCTTGAAAATACCACTGAATATTCCTCTTGAAAAATACCACTGAACATACGTCTTGAAAAATACGACTGAATATTCCTCTTAAAAAATACCACTGAATATTCGTCTTGAAAAATACGACGAATATTCGTCTTGAAAAATACCACTGAATATTCCTCTTGAAAATACCACTGAACATTCCTTTTGAAAAATACCATTGAACAATCCTCTTGAAAAATACCACTGAATATTCCTATTTAAAAATACAACTGAATATTCCTCTTAAAATATACCACTGAATATTCCTCTTGAAAAATACAACTGAATATTCCTCTTAAAAAATACCACTGAATATTCCTCTTGAAAAATACCACTGAATATTCCTCTTGAAAAATACCTCTGAAAATTCCTCTTAAAAAATACCACTGAATATTCCTCTTGAAAAATACCACAGAATATTCCTCTTGAAAAATACCACTGAATATTCCTCTTGAAAAATACCACTGAATATTCCACTTGAAAAATACCACTGAATATTCCTCTTGAAAAATACCACTGAATATTCCTCTTGAAAAATACCACTGAATTTTACTCTTTAAAAATACCACTGAATATTCCTCTTGAAAAATACCACTGAATATTCCTCTTAAAAAATACCACTGAATATTCCTCTTGAAAAATACCACAGAATATTCCTCTTGAAAAATACCACTGATTATTCCTCTTGAAAAATACCACTGAATATTCCACTTGAAAAATACCACTGAATATTCCTCTTGAAAAATACCACTGAATATTCCTCTTGAAAAATACCACTGAATTTTACTCTTTAAAAATACCACTGAATATTCCTCTTGAAAAATACCGCTGAATATTGCTCTTGAAAAATACCTCTGATTATTCCTCTTGAAAAATACCACTAAAGATTCTTCTTGAAAAATACCACTGAGTAATGCTCTTGAAAAACACCAGTGAATATTCCTCTTGAAAAATACAACTGAACATTCCTTTTGAAAAATACCATTGCACAATCCTCTTGAAAAATGTCACTGAATATTCCTCTTGAAAATACCACTGAATATTCCTCTTGAAAAATACCACTGAACATACGTCTTGAAAAATACGACTGAATATTCCTCTTCAAAAATACCACTGAATATTCGTCTTGAAAAATACGACGAATATTCATCTTGAAAAATACCACTGAATATTCCTCTTGAACAATAACACTGAATATTCATCTTGAAAAATACCACTCAATATTTCTCTTGAAAAATACCACTAAATATTTCTCTTGAAAAATACTACTGAATGTTCCTCTTGAAAAATACCACTGAATATTCGTCTTTAAAAATACTACTGAATATTCCTCTTGAAAATTACCACTGAATATTCCTCTTGAAAAATACCACTATATATTGCTCTTAAAAAATACCACTGATTATTCCTCTTGAAAAATACCACTGAATTTTCCACTTGAAAAATACCACTGAATTATTCCCTTGAGAAATACTACTGAATATTCCTCTTGAAAAATACCACTGAATATTCCTCTTAAAAAATACCACTAATTATTCCACTTGAAAAATACTAATGCATATTCCTATTGACAAATACCACTGAATATTCCTCTTGAAAAATACTACTGAATATTCCTCTTGAAAAATACCACTAAATATTCCTCTTGAAAAATACTACTGAATAATCCTCTTGAAAAATACCACTGAATATTCCTATTAAAAAATACCACTGAATATTTCTCTTGAAAAATACCACTGAATATTCCTCTTGAAAAATACCACTGTATATTCCACTTGAAAAATACCACTGAATATTCCTCCTGAAAAATACCTTTTAATATTCCTCTTGAAAAATACCACTGAATATTTCTCTTGAAAAATACTACTGAATATTCCTCTTGAAAAATACCACTGAATATTCCACTTGAAAAATACCACTGAATATTCCTCTTGAAAAATACCACTGAATATTCCTCTTGAAAAATACTACTGAATATTACTCTTTAAAAATACCACTGAATATTCCTCTTGAAAAATACCGCTGAATAATGCTCTTGAAAAATACCTCTGATTATTCCTCTTGAAAAATACCACTAAAGATTCTTCTTGAAAAATACCACTGAGTAATGCTCTTGAAAAACACCAGTGAATATTCCTCTTGAAAAATACCACTGAATATTCCTGTTGAAAAATACCGCTGAATATTCTCCTTGAAAAATACCACTGAATATTCCTCTTGAACAATAACACTGATATTCATTTTGAAAAATACCACTCAATATTTCTCTTGAAAAATAACGCTGAATATTCCTCTTGAAAAATACCACTGAATATTCCTCTTGAAAAATACTACTGAATATTCCACTTGAAAAATATCAGTAAATATTCCTCTTGAAAAATACCACTTAATATTCCTCTTGAAAAATACAACTGAATGTTCCTCTTGAAAAATACCACTGAATATATCTCTTGAAAAATACCGCTAAATATTTCTCTTGAAAAATACTACTGAATATTCCTCTTGAAAAATACCACTGAATATTCCTCTTTCAAAATACAACTGAATAATCCTCTTGAAAATTACCACTGAATATTCCTCTTGAAAAATACCACTAAATATTGCTCTTAAAAAATACCACTGATTATTCCTCTTGAAAAATACCACTGAATATTCCACTTGAAAAATACCACTGAATTATTCCCTTGAGAAAAACTACTGAATATTCCTCTTGAAAAATACCACTGAATATTCCTCTTGAAAAATACCACTGATTATTCCACTTGAAAAATACCACTGAATATTTCTATTGAAAAATACCACTGAATATTCCTCTTGAAAAATACTACTGAATATTCCTCTTGAAAAATACCACTAAATATTCCTCTTGAAAAATAATTCTGAATAATCCTTTTGAAAAATACCACTGAATATTCCTCTTAAAAAATACCACTGAATATTCCTCTTGAAAAATACCACTGAATATTACTCTTGAAAAATACCACTGAATATTCCACTTGAAAAATACCACTGAATATTCCTCTTGAAAAATACCACTTAATATTCCTCTTGAACAATACCACTGAATATTCCACTTGAAAAATACCACTGAATATTCCTCCTGAAAAATACCGCTGAATATTCCTCTTGAAAAATACCACTGAATATTTCTCTTGAAAAATACTACTGAATATTCCTCTTGAAAAATACCACTGAATATTCCACTTGAAAAATACCACTGAATATTCCTCTTGAAAAATACCACTGAATATTCCTCTTGAAAAATACTACTGAATATTACTCTTTAAAAATACCACTGAATATTCCTCTTGAAAAATACCGCTGAATAATGCTCTTGAAAAATACCTCTGATTATTCCTCTTGAAAAATACCACTAAAGATTCTTCTTGAAAAATACCACTGAGTAATGCTCTTGAAAAACACCAGTGAATATTCCTCTTGAAAAATACCACTGAATATTCCTGTTGAAAAATACCGCTGAATATTCTCCTTGAAAAATACCACTGAATATTCCTCTTGAACAATAACACTGATATTCATTTTGAAAAATACCACTCAATATTTCTCTTGAAAAATAACGCTGAATATTCCTCTTGAAAAATACCACTGAATATTCCTCTTGAAAAATACTACTGAATATTCCACTTGAAAAATATCAGTAAATATTCCTCTTGAAAAATACCACTTAATATTCCTCTTGAAAAATACAACTGAATGTTCCTCTTGAAAAATACCACTGAATATATCTCTTGAAAAATACCGCTAAATATTTCTCTTGAAAAATACTACTGAATATTCCTCTTGAAAAATACCACTGAATATTCCTCTTTCAAAATACAACTGAATAATCCTCTTGAAAATTACCACTGAATATTCCTCTTGAAAAATACCACTAAATATTGCTCTTAAAAAATACCACTGATTATTCCTCTTGAAAAATACCACTGAATATTCCACTTGAAAAATACCACTGAATTATTCCCTTGAGAAAAACTACTGAATATTCCTCTTGAAAAATACCACTGAATATTCCTCTTGAAAAATACCACTGATTATTCCACTTGAAAAATACCACTGAATATTTCTATTGAAAAATACCACTGAATATTCCTCTTGAAAAATACTACTGAATATTCCTCTTGAAAAATACCACTAAATATTCCTCTTGAAAAATAATTCTGAATAATCCTTTTGAAAAATACCACTGAATATTCCTCTTAAAAAATACCACTGAATATTCCTCTTGAAAAATACCACTGAATATTACTCTTGACAAATACCACTGAATATTCCACTTGAAAAATACCACTGAATATTCCTCTTGAAAAATACCACTTAATATTCCTCTTGAAAAATACAACTGAATATTACTCTTTAAAAATACCACTGAATATTCCTCTTGAAAAATACCGCTGAATATTTCTCTTGAAAAATACCACTGAATATTCCTCTTGAACAATAACACTGAATATTCATCTTGAAAAATACCACTCAATATTTCTCTTGAAAAAGAACGCTGAATATTCCTCTTGAAAAATACCACTGAATATTCCTCTTGAAAAATACCACTGAATATTCCTCTTGAAAAATACCACTGAACATACGTCTTAAAAAATACGACTGAATATTCCTCTTAAAAAATACCACTGAATATTCTTCTTGAAAAATACCACGTATATTCCGCTTTAAAAATACCACTGAATATTCCTGTTGAAAATTACCGCTGAATATTCCTCTTGAAAAATACCACTGAATATTCCTCTTGAACAATAACACTGAATATTCATCTTGAAAAATACCACTCAATATTTCTCTTGAAAAATAACGCTGAATATTCCTCTTGAAAAATACCACTGAATATTCCTCTTGAAAAATACCACTGAATATTCCTCTTGAAAAATACCAGTTAATATTCCTCTTGAAAAATACCACTTAATATTCCTCTTGAAAAATACAACTGAATGTTCCTCTTGAAAAATACCACGTAATATTCCTCTTGAAAAATACCACTAAATATTCCTCTTGAAAAATACTACTGAATATTCCTCTTGAAAAATACCACTGAATATTCCTCTTTAAAAATACTACTGAATAATCCTCTTGAAAATTACCACTGAATATTCCTCTTGAAAAATACCATTGAATATTGCTCTTAAAAAATACCACTGATTATTCTTCTTTAAAAATACCACTGAATATTCCACTTGAAAAATACCATTGAATTATCCCATTGAGAAATACTACTGAATATTCCTCTGGAAAAATACTACTGATTATTCCTCTTGAAAAATACCACTAAATATTCCTCTTGAAAAATACTACTGAATAATCCTCTTGAAAAATACCACTGAATGTTTCTCTTACAAAATACCACTGAATATTCCACTTGAAAAATACCACTGAATATTCCTCTTGAAAAATACCACTGAATATTCCTCTTGAAAAATACTACTGAATATTCCTCTTGAAAAATACCAGTGAATATTCCTCTGCAAAAATACCACTGAATATTCCCCTTGAAAAATACTACTGAATAATCCTCTTGAAAAATACCACGGAATATTAATCTTGAAAAATACCACTGAATATTCGTTTTGAAAAATACCAGTGAATATTCCTCTTGAAAAATACCACTGAATATTTCTCTTGAAAAGTATCATTGAATATTCCTCTTGAAAAATACCACTGAATATTCCTCTTGAAAAATACCGCTGAATATTCCTCTTGAAAAATACCACTGAATATTCCTCTTGAACAATAACACTGAATATTCATCTTGAAAAATACCACTCAATATTTCTCTTAAAAAATAACGCTGAATATTCCTCTTGAAAAATACCACTGAATATTCCTCTCGAAAAATACCACTGAATATTCCTCTTGAAAAATACCAGTTAATATTCCTCTTGAAAAATACCACTTAATATTCCTCTTGAAAAATACAACTGAATGTTCCTCTTGAAAAATACCACGTAATATTCCTCTTGAAAAATACCACTAAATATTCCTCTTGAAAAATACTACTGAATATTCCTCTTGAAAAATACCACTGAATATTCCTCTTTAAAAATACTACTGAATAATCCTCTTGAAAATTACCACTGAATATTCCTCTTGAAAAATACCATTGAATATTGCTCTTAAAAAATACCACTGATTATTCTTCTTTAAAAATACCACTGAATATTCCACTTGAAAAATACCATTGAATTATCCCATTGAGAAATACTACTGAATATTCCTCTTGAAAAATACTACTGATTATTCCTCTTGAAAAATACCACTAAATATTCCTCTTGAAAAATACTACTGAATAATCCTCTTGAAAAATACCACTGAATATTTCTCTTACAAAATACCACTGAATATTCCACTTGAAAAATACCACTGAATATTCCTCTTGAAAAATACCACTGAATATTCCTCTTGAAAAATACTACTGAATATTCCTCTTGAAAAATACCAGTGAATATTCCTCTTCAAAAATACCACTGAATATTCCCCTTGAAAAATACTACTGAATAATCCTCTTGAAAAATACCACGGAATATTAATCTTGAAAAATACCACTGAATATTCGTTTTGAAAAATACCAGTGAATATTCCTCTTGAAAAATACCACTGAATATTTCTCTTGAAAAGTACCATTGAATATTCCTCTTGAAAAATACCACTGAATATTCCTCTTGAAAAATACCACTGAATATACGTCTTGAAAAATACCACTGTATTTTCCTCTTGAAAAATACAACTGAATATTCTTCTTGAAACATACCACTGAATATTACTCTTGAAAAATACCATTGAATATTCCCCTTGAAAAGTACCACTGAATATACCTCTTGAAAAATACCACTGAATATTCGTCTTGAAAAATACCACAAAATATTCCTCTTCAAAAATACCACTGAATATTCCTCTTGAAAAATACCACTGAATATATCTCTTGAAAAATAATATGGAATATTTCTCTTGAAAATACCACTGAATAGTTCTCTTGAAAAATACCACAAAATATTCCTCTTTAAAAATACCACTGAATTTTCCTCTTGAAGAATACCACCGAATATTCCTCTTGAAAAATACCACTGAATATTCTTCTTGAAAAATACCACCGAATATTCCTCTTGAAAAATTCCACTGAATATTCGTCTTGAAAAATACCACAAAATATTCCTCTTTAAAAATACTATTGAATATTCCTCTTTAAAAATACCGCTGAATATTCCTCCTGAAAAATACCACTGAATATTGCTATTGAAAAATACCTCTGATTATTCCTCTTGAATAATACCTCTCAAGATTCCTCTTGAAAAATACCACTGAATAATGATCTTGAAAAACCCAACTGAATATTCCTCTTGAAAAATACCACTGAATATTCTTCTTGAAAAATACCACGTATATTCCGCTTTAAAAATACCACTGAATATTCCTGTTGAAAATTACCGCTGAATATTCCTCTTGAAAAATACCACTGAATATTCCTCTTGAACAATAACACTGAATATTCATCTTGAAAAATACGACTCAATATTTCTCTTGAAAAATAACGCTGAATATTCCTCTTGAAAAATACCACTGAATATTCCTCTTGAAAAATACCACTGAATATTCCTCTTGAAAAATACCAGTTAATATTCCTCTTGAAAAATACCACTTAATATTCCTCTTGAAAAATATAACTGAATATTCCTCTTGAAAAATACAACTGAATATTTCTCTTGAAAAATACCACTGAAAATTCCTCTTTAGAAATACCACTGAATATTACTCTTAAAAATACCACTGATTATATCTCTTTAGAAATACCACTGAATATTCCTCTTGAAATATATTACTGAATAATCCTCTTGATAAATACCACTGAATATTCCTCTTGAAAAATACAACTGAACATTCCTTTTGAAAAATACCATTGAACAATCCTCTTGAAAAATGTAACTGAATATTCCTCTTGAAAATACCACTGAATATTCCTCTTAAAAAATACAACTGAACATACGTCTTGAAAAATACGACTGAATATTCCTCTTAAAAAATACCACTGAATATTCGTTTTGAAAAATACCACGAATATTCCTCTTTAAAAATACCACTGAATATTCCTGTTGAAAAATACCGCTGAATATTCCTCTTGAAAAATACCACTGAATATTCCTCTTGAACAATAACACTGAATATTTATCTTGAAAAATACCACTCAATATTTCTCTTGAAAAATACCGCTGAATATTCGTCTTGAAATATACCACTGAATATTCCTCTTGAAAAATACCACTGAATATTCCTCTTCAAAAATACCAGTAAATATTCCTCTTGAAAAATACCACTTAATATTCCTCTTGAAAAATACAACTGAATGTTCCTGTTGAAAAATACCCCTGAATATTCCTCTTGAAAAAGACCACTAAATATTTCTCTTGAAAAATACTACTGAATATTCCTCTTGAAAAATACCACTGAATATTCCTCTTTAAAAATACTACTGAATATTCCTCTTGTAAATTACCACTGAATATTCCTCTTGAAAAATACCATTGAATATTGCTCTTAAAAAATACCACTGATTATTCTTCTTTAAAAATACCACTGAATATTCCACTTGAAAAATACCATTGAATTATCCCATTGAGAAATACTACTGAATATTCCTCTTGAAAAATACGACTGAATATTCCTCTTAAAAAATACCACTGAATATTCTTCTTGAAAAATACCACGTATATTCCGCTTTAAAAATACCACTGAATATTCCTGTTGAAAATTACCGCTGAATATTCCTCTTGAAAAATACCACTGAATATTCCTCTTGAACAATAACACTGAATATTCATCTTGAAAAATACCACTCAATATTTCTCTTGAAAAATAACGCTGAATATTCCTCTTGAAAAATACCACTGAATATTCCTCTTGAAAAATACCACTGAATATTCCTCTTGAAAAATACCAGTTAATATTCCTCTTGAAAAATACCACTTAATATTCCTCTTGAAAAATACAACTGAATGTTCCTCTTGAAAAATACCACGTAATATTCCTCTTGAAAAATACCACTAAATATTCCTCTTGAAAAATACTACTGAATATTCCTCTTGAAAAATACCACTGAATATTCCTCTTTAAAAATACTACTGAATAATTTTCTTGAAAATTACCACTGAATATTCCTCTTGAAAAATACCATTGAATATTGCTCTTAAAAAATACCACTGATTATTCTTCTTTAAAAATACCACTGAATATTCCACTTGAAAAATACCATTGAATTATCCCATTGAGAAATACTACTGAATATTCCTCTTGAAAAATACTACTGATTATTCCTCTTGAAAAATACCACTAAATATTCCTCTTGAAAAATACTACTGAATAATCCTCTTGAAAAATACCACTGAATATTTCTCTTACAAAATACCACTGAATATTCCACTTGAAAAATACCACTGAATATTCCTCTTGAAAAATACCACTGAATATTCCTATTGAAAAATACTACTGAATATTCCTCTTGAAAAATACCAGTGAATATTCCTCTTCAAAAATACCACTGCATATTCCCCTTGAAAAATACTACTGAATAATCCTCTTGAAAAATACCACGGAATATTAATCTTGAAAAATACCACTGAATATTCGTTTTGAAAAATACCAGTGAATATTCCTCTTGAAAAATACCACTGAATATTTCTCTTGAAAAGTACCATTGAATATTCCTCTTGAAAAATACCACTGAATATTCCTCTTGAAAAATACCACTGAATATACGTCTTGAAAAATACCACTGTATTTTCCTCTTGAAAAATACAACTGAATATTCTTCTTGAAACATACCACTGAATATTACTCTTGAAAAATACCATTGAATATTCCCCTTGAAAAGTACCACTGAATATACCTCTTGAAAAATACCACTGAATATTCGTCTTGAAAAATACCACAAAATATTCCTCTTCAAAAATACCACTGAATATTCCTCTTGAAAAATACCACTGAATATATCTCTTGAAAAATAATATGGAATATTTCTCTTAAAAATACCACTGAATAGTTCTCTTGAAAAATACCACAAAATATTCCTCTTTAAAAATACCACTGAATTTTCCTCTTGAAGAATACCACCGAATATTCCTCTTGAAAAATACCACTGAATATTCTTCTTGAAAAATACCACCGAATATTCCTCTTGAAAAATTCCACTGAATATTCGTCTTGAAAAATACCACAAAATATTCCTCTTTAAAAATACTATTGAATATTCCTCTTGAAAAATACCGCTGAATATTCCTCCTGAAAAATACCACGGAATATTGCTATTGAAAAATACCTCTGATTATTCTTCTTGAATAATACCTCTCAAGATTCCTCTTGAAAAATACCACTGAATAATGATCTTGAAAAACCCAACTGAATATTCCTCTTGAAAAATACCACTGAATATTGCTCTTGAAAAACACAACTGAACATTCCTCTTGAAAAATACCATTAAATATTCCTCTTGAAAAATATCACTGAATATTCCTCTTGAAAAATACCACTGAATATTCCTCTTGAAAAATACCACTGAATATTCCTCTTTAGAAATACCACTGAATATTACTCTTAAAAATACCACTGATTATATCTCTTTAGAAATACCACTGAATATTCCTCTTGAAATATATTACTGAATAATCCTCTTGATAAATACCACTAAATATTCCTCTTGAAAAATACAACTGAACATTCCTTTTGAAAAATACCATTGAACAATCCTCTTGAAAAATGTAACTGAATATTCCTCTTGAAAATACCACTGAATATTTCTCTTAAAAAATACAACTGAACATACGTCTTGAAAAATACGACTGAATATTCCTCTTAAAAAATACCACTGAATATTCGTTTTGAAAAATACCACGAATATTCCTCTTTAAAAATACCACTGAATATTCCTGTTGAAAAATACCGCTGAATATTCCTCTTGAAAAATACCGCTGAATATTCCTCTTGAACAATAACACTGAATATTTATCTTGAAAAATACCACTCAATATTTCTCTTGAAAAATAACGCTGAATATTCCTCTTGAAATATACCACTGAATATTCCTCTTGAAAAATACCACTGAATATTCCTCTTAAAAATACCAGTAAATATTCCTCTTGAAAAATACCACTTAATATTCCTCTTGAAAAATAGAACTGAATGTTCCTGTTGAAAAATACCCCTGAATATTCCTCTTGAAAAAGACCACTAAATATTTCTCTTGAAAAATACTACTGAATATTCCTCTTGAAAAATACCACTGAATATTCCTCTTTAAAAATACTACTGAATATTCCTCTTGTAAATTACCACTGAATATTCCTCTTGAAAAATACCACTGAATATTGCTCAAAAAAAATACCACTGATTATTCCTCTTGAAAAATACCACTGAATATTCCACTTGAAAAATACCACTGAATTATCCCCTTGAGAAATACTACTGAATAATCCTCTTGAAAAATACCACTGAATATTCCTCTTGAAAAATACCACTGATTATTCCACTTGAAAAATACCACTGAATATTCCTCTTGAAAAATACCACTGATTATTCCACTTGAAAAATACCACTGAATATTCCTCTTGAAAAATACCACTGATTATTCCACTTGAAAAATACAACTGAATATTCCTATTGAAAAATACCTCTGAATATTCCTCTTGAAAAATACTACTGAATATTCCTCTTGAAAAATACCACTAAATATTCCTCTTGAAAAATACCACTGATTATTCATCTTGAAAAATACCACTGAATATTACTCTTTAAAAATACCATTGAGTATTCCCCTTGAAAAATACCGCTGAATATTGCTCTTGAAAAATACCTCTGATTATTCCTCTTGAAAAATACCACTAAAGATTCTTCTTGAAAAATACCACTGAGTAATGCTCTTGAAAAACACCAGTGAATATACTTCTTGAAAAATACCACTGAATATTCCTCTTGAAAAATACAACTGAACATTCCTTTTGAAAAATACCATTGAACAATCCTCTTGAAAAATATCACTGAATATTCCTCTTGAAAATACCACTCAATATTCCTCTTGAAAAATACCACTGAACATACCTCTTAAAAAATACCACGGAATATTCCTCTTAAAAAACACCACTGAATATTCGTCTTGAAAAATACCACGTATATTCCTCTTTAAAAATACCACTGAATATTTCTGTTGAAAAATACCGCTGAATATTCCTCTTGAAAAATACCACTGATTATTCCACTTGAAAAATACCACTGAATATTCCTATTGAAAAATACCTCTGAATATTCCTCTTGAAAAATACTACTGAATATTCCTCTTGAAAAATACCACTAAATATTCCTCTTGAAAAATACCACTGATTATTCATCTTGAAAAATACCACTGAATATTCCACTTGAAAAATACCACTGAATATTCCTCTTAAAAAATACCACTTAATATTCCTCTTGAAAAATACCACTGAATATTACTCTTTAAAAATACCATTGAGTATTCCCCTTGAAAAATACCGCTGAATATTGCTCTTGAAAAATACCTCTGATTATTCCTCTTGAAAAATACCACTAAAGATTCTTCTTGAAAAATACCACTGAGTAATGCTCTTGAAAAACACCAGTGAATATACTTCTTGAAAAATACCACTGAATATTAATCTTGAAAAATACAACTGAACATTCCTTTTGAAAAATACCATTGAACAATCCTCTTGAAAAATATCACTGAATATTCCTCTTGAAAATACCACTCAATATTCCTCTTGAAAAATACCACTGAACATACGTCTTAAAAAATACCACGGAATATTCCTCTTAAAAAATACCACTGAATATTCGTCTTGAAAAATACCACGTATATTCCTCTTTAAAAATACCACTGAATATTTCTGTTGAAAAATACCGCTGAATATTCCTCTTGAAAAATACCACTAAATATTCCTCTTGAACAATAACACTGAATATTCATCTTGAAAAATACCATTCAATATTTCTCTTGAAAAATAACGCTGAATATTCCTCTTGAAAAATACCACTGAATATTCCTCTTGAAAAATACCACTGAATATTCCTCTTGAAAAATACCAGTAAATATTCCTCTTGAAAAATACTACTTAATATTCCTCTTGAAAAATACAACTGAATGTTCCTCTTGAAAAATACCACTGAATATTCCTCTTGAAAAATACCACTAAATATTCCTCTTGAAAAATACTACTGAATATTCCTCTTAAAAAATACCACTGAATATTCCTCTTTAAAAATACTACTGAATATTCCTCTTGAAAAATACTACTGAATATTGCTCTTAAAAAATACCACTGATTATTCTTCTTGAAAAATACCACTGAATATTCCACTTGAAAAATACCACTGAATTATCCCATTGAGAAATACTACTGAATATTCCTCTTGAAAAATACTACTGAATATTCCTCGTGAAAAATACCACTAAATATTCCTCTTGAAAAATACTACTGAATAATCATCTTGAAAAATACTACTGAATATTCCTCTTGAAAAATACAACTGAATATTCCACTTGAAAATTACCACTGAATATTCCTCTTGAAAAATACCACTGAATATTCCTCTTGAAAAATACTACTGAATATTCCTCTTAAAAAATACCACTGAATATTCCTCTTCAAAAATACCACTGAATATTCCCCTTGAAAAATACCACTGAATATTCCTTTTGAAAAATACCGCGGAATATTAATCTTGAAAAATACCACTGAATATCCGTTTTGAAAAATACCAGTGAATATTCCTCTTGAAAAATACCACTGAATATTTCTCTTGAAAAATATCATTGAATATTCCTCTTAAAAAATACCACTGAATATACCTCTTGAAAAATACCACTGAATATTCGTCTTGAAAAATACCACAAAATATACCTCTTTAAAAATACCACTGAATATTCCTCTTGAAAAATACCACTGAATATTCCTCTTGAAGAATAATGTAGAATATTTCTCTTGAAAAATACCACTGAATAGTTCTCTTGAAAAATACCACAAAATATTCCTCTTTAAAAATACCACTGAATATTCCTCTTGAAAAATACCACTGAATAGTTCTTGAAAAATATTGCTGAATATTCCTCTTGAGAAATACCACTGAATATTCGTCTTAAAAATTACCACTGAATATTCATCTTGAAAAATACCACTCAATATTTTTCTTGAAAAATAGCGCTAAATATTCCTTTTGAAAAATACCACTTAATATTCCTCTTGAAAAATACCACTTAATATTCCTCTTGAAAAATACAACTGAATGTTCCTGTTGAAAAATACCCCTGAATATTTCTCTTGAAAAATACCACTAAATATTTCTCTTGAAAAATACTACTGAATATTCCTCTTGAAAAATACCACTGAATATTCCTCTTTAAAAATACTACTGAATATTCCTCTTGAAAATTACCACTGAATATTCCTCTTGAAAAATACCACTAAATATTGCTCTTAAAAAATACCACTGATTATTCCTCTTGAAAAATACCACTGAATATTCCACTTGAAAAATACCACTGAATTACCCCCTTGAGAAATACTACTGAATAATCCTCTTGAAAAATACCACTGAATATTCCTCTTAAAAAATACCACTGATTATTCCTCTTGAAAAATACCACTGAATATTCCACTTGAAAAATACCACTGAATTATCCCCTTGAGAAATACTACTTTATAATCCTCTTGAAAAATACCACTGAATATTCCTCTTGAAAAATACCACTGATTATTCCACTTGAAAAATACCACTGAATATTCCTATTAAAAAATACCTCTGAATATTCCTCTTGAAAAATACTACTGAATATTCCTCTTGAAAAATACCACTAAATATTCCTCTTGAAAAATACCACTGATTATTCATCTTGAAAAATACCACTGAATATTCCACTTGAAAAATACCACTGAATATTCCTCTTAAAAAATACCACTTAATATTCCTCTTGAAAAATACCACTGAATATTACTCTTTAAAAATACCATTGAATATTCCCCTTGAAAAATACCGCTGAATATTGCTCTTGAAAAATACCTCTGATTATTCCTCTTGAAAAATACCACTAAAGATTCTTCTTGAAAAATACCACTGAGTAATGCTCTTGAAAAACACCAGTGAATATACTTCTTGAAAAATACTACTGAATATTCCTCTTGAAAAATACAACTGAACATTCCTTTTGAAAAATACCATTGAACAATCCTCTTGAAAAATATCACTGAATATTCCTCTTGAAAATACCACTCAATATTCCTCTTGAAAAATACCACTGAACATACGTCTTAAAAAATACCACTGAATATTCCTCTTAAAAAATACCACTGAATATTCGTCTTGAAAAATACCACGTATATTCCTCTTTAAAAATACCACTGAATATTCCTGTTGAAAAATACCGCTGAATATTCCTCTTGAAAAATACCACTAAATATTCCTCTTGAACAATAACACTGAATATTCATCTTGAAAAATACCATTCAATATTTCTCTTGAAAAATAACGCTAAATATTCCTCTTGAAAAATACCACTGAATATTCCTCTTGAAAAATACCACTGAATATTCCTCTTGAAAAATACCAGTAAATATTCCTCTTGAAAAATACTACTTAATATTCCTCTTGAAAAATACAACTGAATGTTCCTCTTGAAAAATACCACTGAATATTCCTCTTGAAAAATACCACTAAATATTCCTCTTGAAAAATACTACTGAATATTCCTCTTGAAAAATACCACTGAATATTCCTCTTTAAAAATACTACTGAATATTCCTCTTAAAAATTACCACTGAATATTCCTCTTGAAAAATACTACTGAATATTGCTCTTAAAAAATACCACTGATTATTCTTCTTGAAAAATACCACTGAATATTCCACTTGAAAAATACCACTGAATTATCCCATTGAGAAATACTACTGAATATTCCTCTTAAAAAATACTACTGAATATTCCTCGTGAAAAATACCACTAAATATTCCTCTTGAAAAATACTACTGAATAATCATCTTGAAAAATACTACTGAATATTCCTCTTGAAAAATACAACTGAATATTCCACTTGAAAATTACCACTGAATATTCCTCCTGAAAAATACCACTGAATATTCCTCTTGAAAAATACTACTGAATATTCCTCTTGAAAAATACCACTGAATATTCCTCTTCAAAAATACCACTGAATATTCCCCTTGAAAAATACCACTGAATATTCCTTTTGAAAAATACCACGGAATATTAATCTTGAAAAATACCACTGAATATCCGTTTTGAAAAATACCAGTGAATATTCCTCTTGAAAAATACCACTGAATATTTCTTTTGAAAAATATCATTGAATATTCCTCTTGTACAATACCACTGAATATTCCTCTTGAAAAATACCACTGAATATACGTCTTGAAAAATACCACTGTATTTTCCTCTTGAAAAATACCACTGAATATACTTCTTCAAACATACCACTGAATATTACTCTTGAAAAATACCATTGAATATTCCTCTTGAAAAATACCACTGAATATACCTCTTGAAAAATACCACTGAATATTCGTCTTGAAAAATACCACAAAATATACCTCTTTAAAAATACCACTGAATATTCCTCTTGAAAAATACCACTGAATATTCCTCTTTAAAAATAATATGGAATATTCCTCTTGAAATTTACCACTGAATATTCTTCTTGAAAAATACCACTAAATATTGCTCTTAAAAAATACCACTGATTATTCCTCTTGAAAAATACCACTGAATATTCCTCTTGAAAAATACCACTTAATATTTTTCTTGAAAAATAGCGCTAAATATTCCTTTTGAAAAATACCACTGAATATTCCTCTTGAAAAATACCACTTAATATTCCTCTTGAAAAATACAACTGAATGTTCCTGTTGAAAAATACCCCTGAATATTCCTCTTGAAAAATACCACTAAATATTTCTCTTGAAAAATACTACTGAATATTCCTCTTGAAAAATACCACTGAATATTCCTCTTGAAAAATACCACTAAATATTGCTCTTAAAAAATACCACTGATTATTCCTCTTGAAAAATACCACTGAATATTCCACTTGAAAAATACCACTGAATTACCCCCTTGAGAAATACTACTAAATAATCCTCTTGAAAAATACCACTGAATATTCCTCTTGAAAAATACCACTGATTATTCCACTTGAAAAATACCACTGAATATTCCTATTGAAAAATACCTCTGAATATTCCTCTTGAAAAATACTACTGAATATTCCTCTTGAAAAATACCACTAAATATTCCTCTTGAAAAATACCACTGATTATTCATCTTGAAAAATTCCACTGAATATTCCACTTGAAAAACACCACTGAATATTCCTCTTAAAAAATACCACTTAATATTCCTCTTGAAAAATACCACTGAATATTACTCTTTAAAAATACCATTGAATATTTTTCTTGAAAAATACCGCTGAATAGTGCTCTTAAAAAATACCTCTGATTATTCCTCTTGAAAAATACCACTAAAGATTCTTCTTGAAAAATACCACTGAGTAATGCTCTTGAAAAACACCAGTGAATATACTTCTTGAAAAATACCACTAATTATTCCTCTTGAAAAATACAACTGAACATTCCTTTTGAAAAATACCATTGAACAATCCTCTTGAAAAATATCACTGAATATTCCTCTTGAAAATACCACTGAATATTCCTCTTGAAAAATACCACTGAACATACGTCTTAAAAAATACCACTGAATATTCCTCTTAAAAAATGCCACTAAATATTCGTCTTGAAAAATACCTCGACTATTCCTCTTTAAAAATACCACTGAATATTCCTGTTGAAAAATACCGCTGAATATTCCTCTTGAAAAATACCACTGAATATTTCTCTTGAAAAATACCACTAAATATTCCTCTTGAAAAATACTACTGAATATTCCTTTTGAAAAATACCACTGAATATTCCTCTTTAAAAATACTACTGAATATTCGTCTTGAAAATTACCACTGAATATTCCTCTTGAAAAATACTACTGAATATTGCTCTTAAAAAATACCACCGATTATTCTTCTTGAAAAAAACCACTGAATATTCCACTTGAAAAATACCACTGAATTATCCCATTGAGAAATACTACTGAATATTCCTCTTGAAAAATACTACTGAATATTCCTCGTGAAAAATACCACTAAATATTCCTCTTGAAAAATACTACTTAATATTCCTCTTGAAAAATACAACTGAATGTTCCTCTTGAAAAATACCACTGAATATTCCTCTTGAAAAATACCACTAAATACTCCTCTTGAAAAATACTACTGAATATTCCTTTTGAAAAATACCACTGAATATTCCTCTTTAAAAATACTACTGAATATTCGTCTTGAAAATTACCACTGAATATTCCTCTTGAAAAATACTACTGAATATTGCTTTTAAAAAATACCACCGATTATTCTTCTTGAAAAAAACCACTGAATATTCCTCTTGATAAATACCACTGAATATACGTCTTGAAAAATACCTCTGTATTTTCCTCTTGAAGAATACCACTGAATATTCTTCTTCAAACATACCACTGAATATTACTCTTGAAAAATACCATTGAATATTCCTCTTGAAAAATACCTGTGAATATACCTCTTGAAAAATACCACTGAATATTCGTCTTGAAAAATACCACAAAATATACCTCTTTAAAAATACCACTAAATATTCCTCTTGAAAAATACCACTGAATATTCCTCTTGAAAAATAATATGGAATATTTTTCTTGAAAAATACCACTGAATAGTTCTCTTGAAAAATACCACAAAATATTCCTCTTTAAAAATACCACTGAATATTCCTCTTGAAAAATACCACTGAATAGTTCTTGAAAAATATCGCTGAATATTCCTCTTGAAAAGTACCACTGAATATTCGTCTTGACAAATACCACTGAATATTCATCTTGAAAAATACCACTCAATATTTCTCTTGAAAAATAGCGCTAAATATTCCTTTTGAAAAATACCACTGAATATTCCTCTTGAAAAATACCACTGAATATTCGTCTTGAAAAATACCACAAAATATTCCTCTTTAAAAATACTATTGAATATTCCTCTTTAAAAATACCGCTGAATATTCTTCCTGAAAAATACCACTGAATATTGCTATTGAAAAATACCTCTGATTATTCCTCTTGAATAATACCTCTTAAGATTCCTTTTGAAAAATATAACTGAATAATGCTCTTGAAAAACCCAACTGAATATTCCTCTTGAAAAATACCACTGAATATTGCTCTTGAAAAACACAACTGAACATTCCTCTTGAAAAATACCATTAAATATTCCTTTTCAAAAATATCACTGAATATTCCTCTTGAAAAATACCACTGAATATTCCTCTTGAAAAATACCACTGAATATTCCTCTTTAAAAATATCACTGAATATTGCTCTTAAAAATACCACTGATTTTTTCTCTTCAGAAATACCACTGAATATTCCTCTTGAAATATATCACTGAATAATCATCTTGAAAAATACCACTGAATATTCCTCCTTAAAAATACAACTGAATATTCGTCTTGGAAAATACCACTGAATATTCCTCTTGAAAAATACCACTGAATATTCCTCTTGAGAAATATCACTGAATATTGCTCTTAAAAACTACCACTGATTTTTCCTCTTGAAAAATACAACTGATTATTCCTTTTGAAAAATACCACTGAATATTGCTCTTAAAAAATACTACTGATTATTCTTCTTGAAAAATACCACTGAATATTCCTCTTGAGAAATACCATTGAATATTCCTCTTGAAAAATACCATTGAATATTCCTCTTGAAAAATACCACGGAATATTCCTCTTGAAAAATACTACTAAACACCACTATTTCAAGAGAAATATTGAGTGGTATTTTTCAAGATGAATGAACTGAATATTCATCTTGAAAAATACCACTCAATATTTCTCTTGAAAAATAGCGCTAAATATTCCTTTTGAAAAATACCACTGAATATTCCTCTTGAAAAATACCACTGAATATTCCTCTTGAAAAATACCACGTAATATTCCTCTTTAAAAATACCACTGAATATTCCTCTTGAAAAATACCACTGAAAATTCCTCTTGAAAAATACCACGGAATATTCTTTTTGAAAAATACCACTGAATATTTCTCTTGAAAAATACTACTGAATATACGGCTTGAAAACTACCACTGAATATTCCTCTTGAAAATTACCATTGAATACCCCTCTTGAAACATACCACTGAATATTCCTCTTGAAATATACCATTGAATTTTACACTTGAAAAATACCACTGAATATTCCTCTTGAAAAATACCACTGAATATTTCTCTTGAAATATACTACTGAATATACGGCTTGAAAACTACCACTGAATATTTCTCTTGAAAAATACCATTGAATATTCCTCTTGAACAATACCACTGAATATTCCTCTTAAAAAATACCACTGAATATACGTCTTGAAAAATACCATTGAATATTCCTCTTGAAAAATACCACTGAATATACCTCTTGAAAAATACCACTGAATATTCGTCTTGAAAAATACCACAAAATATTCCTCTTTAAAAATACCACTGAATATTCCTCTTAAACAATACCACTGAATATTCCTCTTGAAAAATAATATGGAATATTTCTCTTGAAAAATACCACTGAATAGTTCTCTTGAAAAATACCACAAAATATTCCTCTTTAAAAATACCACTGCATATTCCTGTTGAAAAATACCACCGAATATTCCTCTTGAAAAATTCCACTGAATATTCGTCTTGAAAACTACCACAAAATATTCCTCTTTAAAAATACTATTGAATATTCCTCTTTAAAATTACCGCTAAATATTCCTCCTGAAAAATACCATTGAATATTGCTATTGAAAAATACCTCTGATTATTCCTCTTGAATAATACTTCTCAAGATTCCTCTTGAAAAATACCACTGAATAATGCTCTTGAAAAACCCGACTGAATATTCCTCTTGAAAAATACCACTGAATATACCTCTTGAAAAATACCACTGAATATTCGTCTTGAAGTATACCACAAAATATTCCTCTTTAAAAATACCACTGTATATTCCTCTTGAAAAATACCACTGAATATTCCTCTTGAAAAATAATATGGAATATTTCTCTTCAAAAATACCACTGAATAGTTCTCTTGGAAAATACCACAAAATATTCCTCTTTAAAAATACCACTGAATATTCCTCTTGAAAAATTCCACTGAATATTCGTCTTGAAAAATACCACAAAATATTCCTCTTTAAAAATACTATTGAATATTCCTCTTTAAAAATACCGCTGAATATTCCTCCTGAAAAATACCATTGAATATTGCTATTGAAAAATACCTCTGATTATTCCTCTTGAATAATACCTCTCAAGATTCCTCTTGAAAAATACCACTGAATAATGCTCTTGAAAAACCCAACTGAATATTCCTCTTGAAAAATACCACTGAATATTGCTCTTGAAAAACACAACTGAACATTCCTCTTGAAAAATACCATTAAATATTCCGTTTCAAAAATATCACTGAATATTCCTCTTGAGAAATACCACTAAATATTCCTCTTTAAAAATACCACTGAATATTGCTCTTAAAAATACCACTGATTATTTCTCTTCAGAAATACCACTGAATATTCCTCTTGAAATATATCACTGAATAATCCTCTTAAAAAATACCACTGAATATTCCTCCTTAAAAATACAACTGAATATTCGTCTTGGAAAACACCACTGAATATTCCTCTTGAAAAATACCACTGAATATTCCTCTTGAGAAATACCACTAAATATTGCTCTTAAAAAATACCACTGATTATTCCTCTTGAAAAATACAACTGATTATTCCTCTTGAAAAATACCACTGAATAATGCTCTTGAAAAACCCGACTGAATATTCCTCTTGAAAAATACCACTGAATATACCTCTTGAAAAATACCACTGAATATTCGTCTTGAAGTATACCACAAAATATATCTCTTTAAAAATACCACTGTATATTCCTCTTGAAAAATACCACTGAATATTCCTCTTGAAAAATAATATGGAATATTTCTCTTCAAAAATACCACTGAATAGTTCTCTTGGAAAATACCACAAAATATTCCTCTTTAAAAATACCACTGAATAATCCTCTTGAAAAATATCACCGAATATTCCTCTTGAAAAATACCACTGAATATTCCTCTTGAGAAATACAATTGAATATTCCTCTTGAAAAATACCATTGAATATTCCTCTTGAAAAATACCACGGAATATTCCTCTTGAAAAATACCACTGTATAGTTCTTGAAAAATATCGCTGAATATTCCTCTTGAAAAATACCACTGAATATTCGTCTTGAAAAATACCACTGAATATTCATCTTGAAAAATTCCACTCAATATTTCTCTTGAAAAATAGCGCTAAATATTCCTTTTGAAAAATACCACTGAATATTCCTCTTGAAAAATACCACCGAATATTCCTCTTGAAAAATACCATTAAATATTCCTCTTGAAAAATACCACGTAATATTCCTCTTTAAAAATACAACTGAATATTCCACTTGAAAAATACCACTGAAAATTCCTCTTGAAAAATACCACGGAATATTCTTTTTGAAAAATACCACTGAATATTTCTCTTGAAAAATACTACTGAATATACGGCTTGAAAACTACCACTGAATATTCCTCTTGAAAATTACCATTGAATACCCCTCTTGAAAAATACCACTGAATATTCCTCTTGAAATATACCATTGAATTTTCCACTTGAAAAATACCACTGAATATTCCTCTTGAAAAATACCACTGAATATTCCACTTGAAAAATACTATTGAATATTCCTCTTTAAAAATACCGCTGAATACCACTGAATATTGCTATTGAAAAATACCTCTGATTATTCCTCTTGAAAAATACCACAAAAGATTCCTCTTGAAAAATACCACAGAATAATGCTCTTGAAAAATACCACTAAATATTGCTCTTGAAAGATACTACTGAATATTGCTCTTAAAAAATACCACTGATAATTCTTCTTGAAAAATACCACTGAATATTCCACTTGAAAAATACCACTGAATTATCCCATTGAGAAATACTACTGAATATTCCTCTTGAAAAATACTACTGAATATTCCTCTTGAAAAATACCACTAAATATTCCTCTTGAAAAATACTACTGAATAATCCTCTTGAAAAATACCACTGAATATTCCTCTTAAAAAATACAACTGAATATTCCACTTGAAAAATACCACTGAATATTCCTCTTGAACAATACCACTGAATATTCCTCTTGAAAAATACCACTGAATATACGTCTTGAAAAATACCACTGAATTTACCTCTTGAAAAATACCACTGAATAGTCGTCTTGAAAAATACCACAAAATTTTCATCTTTAAAAATACCACTGAATATTCCTCTTGAAAAATACCACTGAATATTCCTCTTGAAAAATAATATGGAATATTTCTCTTGAAAAATACCACTGAATAGTTCTCTTGAAAAATACCACAAAATATTCCTCTTTAAAAATACCACTGAATATTCCTCTTGAAAAATACCACCGAATATTCCTCTTGAAAAATACCACTGAATATTCCTGTTGAAAAATACCACCGAATATTCCTCTTGAAAAATTCCACAGAATATTCGTCTTGAAAAACACCACAAAATATTCCTCTTTAAAAATACAATTGAATATTCATCTTTAAAAATACCGCTGAATATTCGTCCTGAAAAATACCACTGAATATTGCTATTAAAAAATACCTCTGATTATTCTTCTTGAATAATACCTCTCAAGATTCCTCTTGAAAAATACCACTGAATAATGCTCTTGAAAAACCCAAGTGAATATTCCTCTTGAAAAATACCACTGAATGTTGCTCTTGAAAAACACAACTGAACATTCCTCTTGAAAAATACCATTAAAAATTCCTTTTGAAAAATATCACTGAATATTCCTCTTGAAAAATACCACTGAATATTCCTCTTGAAAAATACCATTGAATATTCCTCTTGAAAAATACCACGGAATATTCCTCTTGAAAAATACCACTGTATAGTTCTTGAAAAATATCGCTGAATATTCCTCTTGAAAAATACCACTGAATATTCGTCTTGAAAAATACCACTGAATATTCATCTTGAAAAATTCCACTCAATATTTCTCTTGAAAAATAGCGCTAAATATTCCTTTTGAAAAATACCACTGAATATTCCTCTTGAAAAATACCAGTGAATATTCCTCTTGAAAAATACCATTAAATATTCCTCTTGAAAAATACCACGTAATATTCCTCTTTAAAAATACCACTGAATATTCCTCTTGAAAAATACCACTGAAAATTCCTCTTGAAAAATAACACGGAATATTCTTTTTGAAAAATACCACTGAATATTTCTCTTGAAAAATACTACTGAATATACGGCTTGAAAACTACCACTGAATATTCCTCTTGAAAATTACCATTGAATACCCCTCTTGAAAAATACCACTGAATATTCCTCTTGAAATATACCATTGAATTTTCCACTTGAAAAATACCACTGAATATTCCTCTTGAAAAATACCACTGAATATTCCACTTCAAAAATACTATAGAATATTCCTCTTTAAAAATACCGCTGAATACCACTGAATATTGCTATTGAAAAATACCTCTGATTATTCCTCTTGAAAAATACCACAAAAGATTCCTCTTGAAAAATACCACTGAATAATGCTCTTGAAAAATACCACTAAATATTGCTCTTGAAAGATACAACTGAATATTGCTCTTAAAAAATACCACTGATAATTCTTCTTGAAAAATACCACTGAATATTCCACTTGAAAAATACCACTGAATTATCCCATTGAGAAATACTACTGAATATTCCTCTTGAAAAATACTACTGAATATTCCTCTTGAACAATACCACTAAATATTCCTTTTGAAAAATACTACTGAATAATCCTCTTGAAAAATACCACTGAATATTCCTCTTAAAAAATACAACTGAATATTCCTTTTGAAAAATACCACTGAATATTCCTCTTGAAAAATACCACTGAATATTCCTCTTGAAAAATACTACTGAATATTTCTCTTGAAAAATACCACTGAATATTCCTCTTCAAAAATACCACTGAATATTCCCCTTGAAAAATACCACTGAATATTCCTCTTGAAAAATACCACGGAATATTAATCTTGAAAAATACCACTGAATATTCGTTTTGAAAAATACCAGTGAATATTCCTCTTGAAAAATACCACTGAATATTTCTCTTGAAAAATACCATTGAATATTCCTCTTGAACAATACCACTGAATATTTCTCTTGAAAAATACCACTGAATATACGTCTTGAAAAATACCACTGATTTTACCTCTTGAAAAATACCACTGAATATTCGTCTTGAAAAATACCACAAAATATTCCTCTTTAAAAATACCACTGAATATTCCTCTTGAAAAATACCACTGAATATTCCTCTTGAAAAATAATATGGAATATTTCTCTTGAAAAATACCACTGAATAGTTCTCTTGAAAAATACCACAAAATATTCCTCTTTAAAAATACCACTGAATATTCCTCTTGAAAAATACCACCGAATATTCCTCTGGAAAAATACCACTGAATATTCCTGTTGAAAAATACCACCGAATATTCCTCTTGAAAAATTCCACAGAATATTCGTCTTGAAAAATACCACAAAATATTCCTCTTTAAAAATACTATTGAATATTCATCTTTAAAAATACCGCTGAATATTCGTCCTGAAAAATACCAATGAATATTGCTATTGAAAAATACCTCTGATTATTCTTCTTGAATAATACCTCTCAAGATTCCTCTTGAAAAATACCACTGAATAATGCTCTTGAAAAACCCAACTGAATATTCCTCTTGAAAAATACCACTGAATGTTGCTCTTGAAAAACACAACTGAACATTCCTCTTGAAAAATACCATTAAATATTCCTTTTGAAAAATATCACTGAATATTCCTCTTGAAAAATACCACTGAATATTCCTCTTGAGAAATACCATTGAATATTCCTCTTGAAAAATACCATTGAATATTCCTCTTGAAAAATAACACGGAATATTCCTCTTGAAAAATACCACTGAATAGTTCTTGAAAAATATCGCTGAATATTCCTCTTGAAAAATACCACTGAATATTCGTCTTGAAAAATACCACTAAATATTCATCTTGAAAAATACCACTCAATATTTCACTTGAAAAATAGCGCTAAATATTCCTTTTGAAAAATACCACTGAATATTCCTCTTGAAAAATACCACTGAATATTCCTCTTGAAAAATACCATTAAATATTCCTCTTGAAAAATACCACTCAATATTTCACTTGAAAAATAGCGCTAAATATTCCTTTTGAAAAATACCACTGAATATTCCTCTTAAAAAATACCACTGATTATTCTTCTTGAAAAATACAACTGATTATTCCTCTTGAAAAATACCACTGAATATTGCTCTTAAAAATACCACTGAATATTCCTCTTTAAAAATACCACTGAATATTCCTCTTGAAATATACCATTGAATTTTCCACTTGAAAAATACCACTGAATATTCCTCTTGAAAAATACCACTGAATATTCCACTTGAAAAATTCTATTGAATATTCCTCTTTAAAAATACCGCTGAATAACACAAAATATTGCTATTGAAAAATACCTTTGATTATTCCTCTTGAAAAATACCACAAATGATTCCTCTTGAAAAATACCACTGAATAATGCTCTTAAAAAATACCACTAAATATTGCTCTTGAAAGATACTACTGAATATTCCTCTTGAAAAATACAACTATACATTCCTCTTGAAAAATACCATTGAATAAACCTCTTGAAAAATATCACTGAATATTCCTCTTGAAAAATACCACTGAATATTCCTTTTGAAAAATACCAACGAGTATTCCTCTTGAAAAATATTACTGAATATTGCTCTTAAAAAATATCACTGATTATTCCTCTTGAAAAATACCACTGAATATTCCTCTTCAAAAAAATCACTGAATAATCCTCTTGAAAAATACCACTAAATGTTCCTCTTCAAAAATATCACTGAATAATCCTCTTGAAAAATACCTCTGAATATTGCTCTTAAAAAATACCACTGATTATTCCTCTTGAAAAATACCACCGAATATTCCCCTTGAAAAATACTACTGAATATTGCTCTCAAAAAATACCACTGATTATTCCTCTTGAAAAATAAAACTGAACATTCCTCTTGAAAAATACAATTGAATAATTTCCTTGAAAATATCACTGTATATTCGTCTTGAAAAATACCACTGAATATTCCTCTTGAGAAATACCACTGAATATTCCTCTTGAAAAACGACTGAATAGTTCTATTGAAAAATACCGCTGAATAATCCTATTGAAAAATATCAATTTATTAATATTGATATTTTTCAATAGGATTATTCAGCGGTATGAATAATCCTATTGAAAAATATCAATCTTAAAAAATACCACTGAATATTCCTTTTGAGAAATACAACTGAATATTTCTCTTGAGAAATACCACTGAATATTCCTCTTGAAAAATACCACGGAATATTCCTCTTGAAAAATACCACTGAATAGTTCTATTGAAAAATACCGCTGAATATTTCTCTTGAAAAATACGACTGAATATTCCTCTTGAAAAATACTACTGAATATTCCTCTTGAAAAATACCACTGAATAGTCCTCTTTAAAAATACAACTGAATATTCCTCTTGAAAAATACCACTGAATATTCCCCATAAAAAATACCACTGAATATTCCTCTTGAAAAATACCACTGATTATTCCTCTTAAAAAATACCACTGAATATTCCTCTTAAAAAATACCACTGAATATTCCTCTTGAAAAATACCACGGAATATTCCTCTTGAAAAATACCACTGAATAGTTCTTGAAAAATATCGCTGAATATTCCTCTTGAAAAATACCACTGAATATACGTCTTGAAAAATACCACTGAATATTCATCTTGAAAAATACCACTCAATATTTCTCTTGAAAAATAGCGCTAAATATTCCTTTTGAAAAATACCACTGAATATTCCTCTTGAAAAATACCACTGAATATTTCTCTTGACAAATACCATTAAATATTAATCTTGAAAAATACCACATAATATTCCTCTTTAAAAATACCACTGAATATTCCTCTTGAAAAATACCACTGAAAATTCCTCTTGAAAAATAAGACGGATTATTCCTTTTGAAAAATACCACTGAATATTCCTCTCGAAAAATACCACTGATTATTCCTCTTAAAAAATACCACTGAATATTCCTCTTAAAAAATACCACTGAATATTCCTCTTGAAAAATACCACGGAATATTCCTCTTGAAAAATACCACTGAATAGTTCTTGAAAAATATCGCTGAATATTCCTCTTGAAAAATACCACTGAATATACGTCTTGAAAAATACCACTGAATATTCATCTTGAAAAATACCACTCAATATTTCTCTTGAAAAATAGCGCTAAATATTCCTTTTGAAAAATACCACTGAATATTCCTCTTCAAAAATATCACTGAATAATCGTCTTGAAAAATACCACTAAATGTTCATCTTCAAAAATATCACAGAATAATGCTCTTGAAAAATAACTCTGAATATTGCTCTTAAAAAATACCACTGATTATTCCTCTTGAAAAATACCACTAAATATTCCTCTTGAAAAATACCACTGAATATTGCTCTCAAAAAATACCACTGATTATTCCTCTTGAAAAATACAACTGAACATTCCTCTTGAAAAATACCATTGAATAATCCTCTTGAAAAATATCACTGTATATTCATCTTGAAAAATACCACTGAATATTCCTCTTGAGAAATACCAATGAATATTCCACTTGAAAAACGACTGAATGGTTCTATTGAAAAATACCGCTGAATAATCCTATTGAAAAATATCAATTTATATTCGTCTTAAAAAATTTCACTGAATATTCCTTTTGAGAAATACAACTGTATATTTCTCTTGAGAAATACCACTGAATATTCCTCTTGAAAAATACCACGGAATAATCCTCCTGAAAAATACCACTGAATAGTTCTATTGAAAAATACCGCTGAATATTCCTCTTGAAAAATACGACTGAATATTCCTCTTGAAAAATACTACTGAATATTCCTCTTGAAAAATACCACTGAATAGTCCTCTTTAAAAATACAACTGAATATTCCTCTTGAAAAATACCACTGAATATTCCTCTTAAAAAATACCACTGAATATTCCTCTTGAAAAATACCACTAATTAATCCTCTTAAAAAATACCACTGAATATTCCTCTTAAAAAATACCACTGAATATTCCTCTTGAAAAATACCACTGAATTTTTCTCTTGAAAAATACCATTGAATATTCCTCTTGAAAAATACCACTGAATATTCCTCTTGAAAAATACCACTGAATATACGTCTTAAAAAATACCACTGTATTTTCCTCTTGAAAAATACCACTGAATATTCTTTCTGAAAAATACCACTGAATATTCCTCTTAAAAAATACCATTTAATATTCCTCTTGAAAAATACCACTGAATATTCCTCTTGAAAAATACCACTGAATATTCCTCTTGAAAAATACCACTGAATATTCCTTTTGAAAAATAGCACTGAATAGTTCTCTTGAAAAATACAACAAAATATTCCTCTTAAAAAATACCACTCAATATTTCTCTTGAAAAATAACGCTGAATATTCCTATTGAAAAATACCACTGAATTACCCCCTTGAAAAATACTACTGAATATTCCTCTTGAAAAATACCATTGAATATTCCTCTTGAAAAATACCACTGAATATTCCACTTGAAAAATACCACTGAATATTCCTCTTGAAAAATTCCACTGAATATTCCTCTTGAAAAATACCACTGAATATTCCTCTTAAAAAATACCATTGAATATTCCTCCTGGAAAATACCACTGAATATTCCTCTTGAAAAATACCACGGAATATTAATCTTAAAATATACCACTCAATATTCGTCTCGAAAAATAACACTGAATATTCCTCTTGAAAAATACCACTGAATATTCGTCTCGAAAAATACAACTGAATGTTCCTCTTTAAAAATACCACTAAATATTCGTCTTGAAAAATACCACTGAATATTCCTCTTGAAAAATACCAATGTATTTTCCTCTTGAAAAATACCGCTGAATATTATTCTTGAAAAAACTACTGAATATTCCTCTGGAAAAATATCACTGAATATTCCTCTTAAAAAATACCACTGAATATTCCACTTGAAAAATACCACTGATTATCCCTCTTGAAAAATAACACTGCATATGCCTCTTAAAAAATACTACTGAATATTCCTCTTGAAAAATACCACTGAATATTCTTCTTAAAAAATACCATTGAATATTCCTCTTGGAAAATACCACTGAATATTCCTCTAGAAAAATACCACTGAATAATCCTCTTGAAAAATACCACTTAATATACGTTTTGGAAAATACCACTGTATTTTCCTCTTAAAAAATACCACTGAATATTCTTCTTGAAAAATACCACTGAATATTCCTCTTCAAAAATACCATTGAATATTCCTCTTGAAAAATACCACTGAATATTCCTCTTGAAAAATACCACTGAATAATCGTCTTGAAAAATACCACAAAATATTCCTCTTGAGAAATACCACTGAATATTCCTCTGGTAAAATACCACTGAATATTCCTTTTGAAAAATACCACTGAAAAGTTCTCATGAAAAATACCACTGATTATTTTTCTTGAAAAATACCACTGAATATTCCTCTTGAAAAATAACACGGAACATTCCTCATGAAAAATACCACTGAATAGTTCTATTGAAAAATACCGCTGAATATTCGTCTTAAAAAATACCACTGAATATTCCTTTTGAGAAATACAACTGAATATTCCTCTTGAGAAATACCACTGAATATTCCTCTTGAAAAATACCACGGAATATTCCTCTTGGAAAATACCACTGAATAGTTCTATTGAAAAATACCGCTGAGTATTCCTCTTGAAAAATACCACTGAATATTCCTCTTGAAAAATACTACTGAATATTCCTCTTGAAAAATACCATTGAATAGGCCTCTTTAAAAATACAACTGAATATTCCTCTTGAAAAATACCACTGAATATTCCTCTTAAAAAATACCACTGAATATTCCTCTTGAAAAATACCACTGATTATTCATCTTAAAAAATACCACTGAATATTCCTCTTAAAAAATACCACTGAATATTCCTCTTGAAAAATACCACTGAATATTCCTCTTGAAAAATACCACTGAATATGCGTCTTAAAAAATACCACCGTGTTTTCCTCTTGAAAAATACCACTGAATATTCTTCTTGAAAAATACCACTGAATTTTCTTCTTGAAAAATACCACTGAATATTCCTCTTGAAAAATACCATTCAATATTCCTCTTGAAAAATACCACTGAATATTCCTCTTGAAAAATTCCACTGAATATTCCTCTTGAAAAATACCACTGAATAGTTCTCTTGAAAAATACCACAAAATATTCCTCTTAAAAAATACCGCTCAATATTTCTCTTGAAAAATAACACTGAATATTCCTCTTGAAAAATACCACTGATTATTCATCTTGAAAAATACCACTGAATATTCCTATTGAAAAATACCACTGAATTACCCCCTTAAGAAATACTACTGAATATTCATCTTGAAAAATACCACTGAATATTCCTTTTGAAAAATACTACTGATTATTCATCTTGAAAAATACCACTGAATATTCCTATTGAAAAATACCACTGAATTACCCCCTTGAGAAATACTACTAAATATTCCTCTTGAAAACTACCACTGAATATTCCTCTTGAAAAATAGCACGGAATATTAATCTTAAAATATACCACTCAATATTCGTCTCGAAAAATAACACTGAATATTCCTCTTGAAAAATACTACTGAATAATTCTTTTGAAAAATACCATGGAATTATCCTCTTGAAAAATACCACTGAATATTCCTCTTGAAAAATACCACTGAATATACGTCTTGAAAAATACCACTGAATATTCCTCTTTAAAAATAACACTGAATATTCCTCTTGAAAAATACTACTGAATATTCCTCTTGAAAAATACCACTGAATATTACTCTTAAAAAATACCACTGAATATTCTTCTTGGAAAATACTACTGAATATTCGTCTTGAAAAATACCACGGAATATTAATCTTGTCAAATACCACTGAATATTCGTCTTGAAAAATACCACTGAATATTCCTCTTGAAAAATACCACTGAATATTTCTCTTGAAAAATACCATTGAATATTCCTCTTGAAAAATACCACTGAATATTCCTCTTGAAAAATTCCACTTAATATACGTTTTGGAAAATACCACTCTATTTTCCTCTTGAAAAATACCCCTGAATATTCTTCTTGAAAAATACCACTGAATATTCCTCTTGAAAAATACCATTGAATATTCCTTTTGAAAAATTAAACTGAATATTCCTCTTGCAAAATACCACTGAATATTCGTCTTGAAAAATACCACAAAATATTCCTCTTGAGAAATACCACTGAATATTCCTCTGGAAAAATACCACTGAATATTCCTTTTGAAAAATACCACTGAAAAGTTCTCATGAAAAATACCACTGATTATTTTTCTTGAAAAATACCACTGAATATTCCTCTTGAAAAATAACACGGAATATTCCTCATGAAAAATACCACTGAATAGTTCTATTGAAAAATACCGCTGAATATTCCTCTTAAAAAATACCACTGAATATTCCTCTTGAAAAATACCACTGAATATTCCTCTTGAAAAATACCGCTGAATATTCCTCTTGAAAAATGCCACTGAATATTCCTCTTGAAAAATACTACTGAATATTCATCTTGAAAAATACCACTAAATATTTCTCTTGAAAAATGACGCTGAATATTCCTCTTGAAAAATACTACTGATTATTTATCTGGAAAAATACTACTGAATATTCCTATTAAAAATACCACTGAATTATCCCCTTAAGAAATAATACTGAATATTCCTCTTGAAAAATACCACTGAATGTTCCTCTTGAAAAATACTACTGAATATTCCACTTGAAAAATACCACTGAATATTCCCCTTGAAAAATACCACTGAATATTCCTATTGAAAAATACTACTGAATATTCCTCTTGAAAAATACCACTGAATATTCCTCTTGGAAAATACCATTGAATATTCCTCTTGAAAAATACCACTGAATATCTCTCTTGAAAAATACCACTGAATATACGTCTTGAAAAATACCACTAAATATTCCTCTTTAAAAATACCACTGAATATTCGTTTTAAAAAATACCACTGAATATTCCTCTTGAAAAATACCACTGAATATTTCTCTTGAAAATTACTATTGAATATTCCTCTTGAAAAATACCACTGAATATTCCTCTTGAAAAATACCACTGTATTTTCCTCTTGAAAAATACCACTGAATATTCTTCTTGAAAAATACCACTGAATATTGCTCCTGAAAAATACAATTGAATATTCTCCTTGAAAAAAACCACTGAATATTCCTCTTGAAAAATACCACTGAATATTCGTCTTGAAAAATACCACAAAATATTCCTCTTTAAAAATACCACTGAATATTCCTCTTGGAAAATACCACTGAATAGTTCTATTGGAAAATAGCGCTGAGTATTCCTCTTGAAAAATACCACTGAATATTCCTCTTGAAAAATACTACTGAATATTCCTCTTGAAAAATACCATTGAATTGTCCTCTTTAAAAAATACAACTGAATATTCCTCTTGAAAAATACCACTGAATATTCCTCTTAAAAAATACCACTGAATATTCCTCTTGAAAAATACCACTGATTATTCATCTTAAAAAATACCACTGAATATTCCTCTTAGAAAATACCACTGAATATTCCTCTTGAAAAATACCACTGAATATTTCTCTTGAAAAATACCATTAAATATTCCTCTTGAAAAATACCACTGAATGTTCCTTTTGAAAAATACCACTGAATATACGTTTTAAAAAATACCACTGTATTTTCCTCTTGAAAAATACCACTGAATATTCTTCTTGAAAAATACCACTGAATATTCCTCTTGAAAAATACCATTCAATATTCCGCTTGAAAAATACCACTGAATATTCCTCTTGAAAAATACCACTGAATATTCCTCTTGAAAAATACCACTGAATATTCCTCTTGAAAAATACCACTGAATAGTTCACTTGAAAAATACCACAAAATATTCCTCTTAAAAAATACCGCTCAATATTTCTCTTGAAAAATAACGCTGAAAATTCCTCTTGAAAAATACCACTGATTATTCATCTTGAAAAATACCACTGAATATTCCTATTGAAAAATATCACTGAATTACCCCCTTGAGAAATATTTCTCAATATTCCTCTTGAAAAATACCACTGAATATTCCTCTTGAAAAATACCACTGAATATTCCTCTTGAAAAATACCACTGATTATTCATCTTGCAAAATACCACTGAATATTCCTATTGAAAAATACCACTGTATTACCCCCTTGAGAAATACTACTGAATATTCCTCTTGAAAAATACCACTGAATATTCCTCTTGAAAAATACCACTGAATATTCCACTTGAAAAATACCACCGAATATTCCTCTTGAAAAGTACCACTGAGTATTCCTCTTGAAAAATACCACTGAATATTCCTCTTAAAAAATACCACTGAATATTCCTCTTGGAAAATACCACTGAATATTCCTCTTGAAAAATACTACTGAATATTTCTCTTGAAAAATACTATGGAATAATCCTCTTGAAAAATACCACTGAATATTCCTCTTGAAAAATACCACTAAATATACGCCTTGAAAAATACCACTGAATATTCCTCTTTAAAAATACCACTGAATATTCGTCTTGAAAAATACCACTGAATATTCCTCTTGAAAAATACGACTGTGTTTTCCTCTTGAAAAATACCACTGAATATTCTTCTTAAAAAAACCAATGAATATTCCTATTGAAAATACCACTGAATATTCCTCTTAAAAAATACCACTGAGTATTCCACTTGAAAAATACCACTGAATATTCCTCTTGAAAAATAATACTGAATATTCCTCCTGAAAAATACCACTGAATATTCCTCTTGAAAAATGCCACTGAATATTCCTCTTGAAAAATACCACTGAATATTCATCTTGAAAAATACCACTAAATATATCTCTTGAAAAATGACGCTGAATATTCCTCTTGAAAAATACTACTGATTATTTCTCTTGAAAAATACTACTGAATATTCCTATTAAAAATACCACTGAATTATCCTCTTTAGAAATAATACTGAATATTCCTCTTGAAAAATACCACTGAATGTTCCTCTTGAAAAATACTACTGAATATTCCACTTGAAAAATACCACTGAATATTCCCCTTCAAAAATACCACTGAATATTCCTGTTGAAAAATACAACTGAATATTCCTCTTGAAAAATACCACTGAATATTCCTCTTGGAAAATACCATTGAATATTCCTCTTGAAAAATACCACTGAATATCCCTCTTGAAAAATACCACTGAATAAAAGTCTCGAAAAATACCACTAAATATTCCTCTTTAAAAATACCACTGAATATTCGTTTTAAAAAATACCACTGAATATTCCTCTTGAAAAATACCACTGAATATTTCTCTTGAAAATTACTATTGAATATTCCTCTTGAAAAATACCACTGAATATTCCTCTTGAAAAATACCACTGTATTTTCCACTTGAAAAATACCACTGAATATTCTTCTTGAAAAATACCACTGAATATTGCTCC
Organism: Atherix ibis; assembly: GCA_958298945.1. Lineage (NCBI taxonomy): Eukaryota > Metazoa > Arthropoda > Insecta > Diptera > Athericidae > Atherix > Atherix ibis. The sequence continues at coordinate 43,080,922 of OY282609.1, read as the reverse complement.
TGAAAAATACAATTGAATATTCCTCTTGAAAAAAACCACTGAATATTCCTCTTGAAAAATACCACTGAATATTCGTCTTGAAAAATACCACAAAATATTCCTCTTTAAAAATACCACTGAATATTCCTCTTGGAAAATACCACTGAATAGTTCTATTGGAAAATACCGCTGAGTATTCCTCTTGAAAAATACCATTGAATATTCCTCTTGAAAAATACTACTGAAAATTCCTCTTGAAAAATACCATTGAATAGTCCTCTTTAAAAATACAACTGAATATTCCTCTTGAAAAATACCACTGAATATTCCTCTTAAAAAATACCACTGAATATTCCTCTTGAAAAATACCACTGATTATTCATCTTAAAAAATACCACTGAATATTCCTCTTAAAAAATACCACTGAATATTCCTCTTGAAAAATACCACTGAATATTTCTCTTGAAAAATACCATTAAATATTCCTCTTGAAAAATACCACTGAATGTTCCTTTTGAAAAATACCACTGAATATACGTTTTAAAAAATACCACTGGATTTTCCTCTTGAAAAATACCACTGAATATTCTTCTTGAAAAATACCACTGAATATTCCTCTTGAAAAATACCATTCAATATTCCGCTTGAAAAATACCACTGAATATTCCTCTTGAAAAATACCACTGAATATTCCTCTTGAAAAATACCACTGAATATTCCTCTTGAAAAATACCACTGAATAGTTCACTTGAAAAATACCACAAAATATTCCTCTTAAAAAATACCGCTCAATATTTCTCTTGAAAAATAACGCTGAAAATTCCTCTTGAAAAATACCACTGATTATTCATCTTGAAAAATACCACTGAATATTCCTATTGAAAAATACCACTGAATTACCCCCTTGAGAAATATTTCTCAATATTCCTCTTGAAAAATACCACTGAATATTCCTCTTGAAAAATACCACTGATTATTCATCTTGAAAAATACCACTGAATATTCCTATTGAAAAATACCACTGAATTACCCCCTTGAGAAATACTACTGAATATTCCTCTTGAAAAATACCACTGAATATTCCTCTTGAAAAATACCACTGAATATTCCACTTGAAAAATACCACCGAATATTCCTCTTGAAAAGTACCACTGAGTATTCCTCTTGAAAAATACCACTGAATATTCCTCTTAAAAAATACCACTGAATATTCCTCTTGGAAAATACCACTGAATATTCCTCTTGAAAAATACCACGGAATATTAATCTTAAAATATACCACTCAATATTCGTCTCGAAAAATAACACTGAATATTCCTCTTGAAAAATACTACTGAATATTTCTCTTGAAAAATACTATGGAATAATCCTCTTGAAAAATACCACTGAATATTCCTCTTGAAAAATACCACTGAATATACGTCTTGAAAAATACCACTGAATATTCCTCTTTAAAAATACCACTGAATATTCGTCTTGAAAAATACCACTGAATATTCCTCTTGAAAAATACGACTGTGTTTTCCTCTTGAAAAATACCACTGAATATTCTTCTTTAAAAAACCAATGAATATTCCTATTGAAAATACCACTGAATATTCCTCTTAAAAAATACCACTGAGTATTCCACTTGAAAAATACCACTGAATATTCCTCTTGAAAAATAACACTGAATATTCCTCCTGAAAAATACCACTGAATATTCGTCTCGAAAAATACCACTGAATATTCCTCTTTAAAAATACCACAAAATATTCGTCTTGAAAAAAACCACTGAATATTCCTCTTGAACAATACCAATGTATTTTCCTCTTGAAAAATACCACTAAATATTCTTCTTGAAAAAACTACTGAATATTCCTCTTGAAAAATATCACTGAATATTCCTCTTAAAAAATACCACTGAATATTCCTCTTGAAAAATACCACTGAATATCCCTCTTGAAAAATAACACTGAATATTCCTCTTGAAAAATACTACTGAATATTCCTCTTGAAAAATACCACTGAATATTACTCTTAAAAAATACCACTGAATATTCTTCTTGGAAAATACTACTGAATATTCGTCTTGAAAAATACCACGGAATATTAATCTTGTCAAATATCACTGAATATTCGTCTTGAAAAATACCACTGAACATTCCTCTTGAAAAATACCACTGAATATTTCTCTTGAAAAATACCATTGAATGTTCCTCTTAAAAAATACCACTGAATATTCCTCTTGAAAAACTCCACTTAATATACGTTTTGGAAAATACCACTGTATTTTCCTCTTAAAAAATACTACTGATTATTCTTCTTGAAAAATACCACTGAATATTCCTCTTGAAAAATACCATTGAATATTCCTTTTGAAAAATACCACTGAATATTCCTCTTGAAAAATACCACTGAATATTCGTCTTGAAAAATACCACAAAATATTCCTCTTGAGAAATACCACTGAATATTCCTCTGGAAAAATACCACTGAATTGTCCTCTTGAAAAATACTACTGAATATTCCTCTTGAAAAATACCACTGAATATTCCTCTTAAAAAATACCACTGAATATTCCTCTTGGAAAATACCATTGAATATTCCTCTTGAAAAATACCACTGAATATTCCTCTTGAAAAATACCACTGAATATACGTCTTGAAAAATACCACTAAATATTCCTTTTTAAAAATACCACTGAATATTCGTTTTAAAAAATACCACTGAATATTCCTCTTGAAAAATACCACTGAATATTCCTCCTGAAAAATACCACTGATTATTCCACTTGAAAAATATCACTGAATATTCCGCTTAAAAAATACCACTAAATATGTCTCTTCAAAAATACCACTGAATATTCCTTTTGAAAAATACCACTGAATAATCCTCTTGAAAAATGACACCAAATAATCCTATTGAAAAATACAACTAAATATTCTTCTTGAAAAATATAATTGAAAAATCCTATTGAAAAGTACCACTGAATATTCCTCTTGAAAAATACCACTGAATATTACTATTAAAAAATACAATTGATTATTCCTCTTGAAAAATACAACTGAATATTCCTCTTAAAAAATACAACTGACTAATCCTCTTGAAAAATACCGCTGAATATTCCTTTTGAAAAATACTACTGAATATTCCTCTAGAAAAATACCACTGAATATTCCTCTTGAAAAATACCACTGAATATTCCTCTTGAAAAATACCACTGAATATTCCTCTTGAAAAATACAACTAAATATTCCTCTTAAAAAACACCATTGAATAATCCTTTTGAAAAGTACCACTGAATATTCCTTTTGAAAAATACCACTGAATATTCCTCCTGAAAAATACCACTGATTATTCCACTAGAAAAATATCACTGAATATTCCTCTTGAAAAATACCACTGAATATTCCTCTTGAAAAATACAACTGAATATTACTTTAAAAAAAAAATGATTATTCCTCTTGAAAAATACTATTGAATATTCCTCTTGAAAAATACAACTGAATATTCCTCTTGAAAAATACAACTGACTAATCCATTTGCGAAATACCACTGAATATTCTTCTTTAAAAATACCACTGAATATTCCTCTTGAAAAATACCACTGAATATTCCTCTTGAAAAATACCACTTAATATTCCTCTTGAAAAATACCACCGAATATTCCTCTTGAAAAATACAACTGAATATTCCTCTTAAAAAATACAACTGACTAATTCTCTTGAACAATACCGCTGAATATTCCTTTTGAAAAATACTACTGAATATTCCTCTAGAAAAATACCACTGAATATTCCTCTTGAAAAATACCACTGAATATTCCTCTTGAAAAATACCACTGAATATTCCTCTTGAAAAATACAACTAAATATTCCTCTTGAAAAATACCATTGAATAATCCTTTTGAAAAGTACCACTGAATATTCCTCTTGAAAAATACCACTGAATATTCCTCTTGAAAAATACCACTAATTATTCCACTTGAAAAATATCACTGAATATTCCTCTTGAAAAATACCACTGAATATTCCTCTTGAAAAATACCACTGAATATTCCTTTTGAAAAATACCACTGAATATTCCTCTTGAAAAATACCATTAAATATTCCTCTTGAAAAATTCCACTTCATATTCTTCTAGAAAAATACCACTGAATGTTCCTCTTTGAAAATGACACTAAATAATCCTCTTGAAAAGTACAACTAAATATTCTTCTTGAAAAATATAATTGAAAAATCCTTTTGAAAAGTACCACTGAATATTCCTCTTGAAAAATACCACTGAATATTACTATTAAAAAATACCACTGATTATTCCTCTTGAAAAATACAACTGAATATTCCTCTTAAAAAATACAACTGACTAATCCTCTTGAAAAATACCGCTGAATATTCCTTTTGAAAAATACTACTGAATATTCCTCTAGAAAAATACCACTGAATATTCCTCTTGAAAAATACCACTGAATATTACTCTTGAAAAATACCACTGAATATTCCTCTTGAAAAATACAACTAAATATTCCTCTTGAAAAATACCATTGAATAATCCTTTTGAAAAGTACCACTGAATATTCCTCTTGAAAAAAACCACTGAATATTCCTCCTGAAAAATACCACTGATTATTCCACTAGAAAAATATCACTGAATATTCCTCTTGAAAAATACCACTGAATATTCCTCTTGAAAAATACAACTGAATATTACTTTTTAAAAAAAAAATGATTATTCCTCTTGAAAAATACTATTGAATATTCCTCTTGAAAAATACAACTGAATATTCCTCTTGAAAAATACAACTGACTAATCCTCTTGCGAAATACCACTGAATACTCTTCTTTAAAAATACCACTGAATATTCCTCTTGAAAAATACCACTGAATATTCCTCTGGAAAAATACCACTTAATATTCCTCTTGAAAAATACCACCGAATATTCCTCTTGAAAAATACAACTAAATATGCCTCTTGAAAAATACCATTGAATAATCCTTTTAAAAAGTACCACTGAATATTCCTCTTGAAAAATACCACTGAATATTCCTCCTGAAAAATACCACTGATTATTCCACTTGAAAAATGTCACTGAATATTCCTCTTGAAAAATACCACTGAATATTCCTCTTGAAAAATACAACTGAATATTACTTTTAAAAAAAAGAAAGATTATTCCTCTTGAAAAATACTATTGAATATTCCTCTTGAAAAATACAACTGAATATTCCTCTTGAAAAATACCACCGAATATTCCTCTTGAAAAATACAACTAAATATTCCTCTTGAAAAATACCATTGAATAATCCTTTTAAAAAGTACCACTGAATATTCCTCTTGAAAAATACCACTGAATATTCCTCCTGAAAAATACCACTGAATATTCCACTTGAAAAATATCACTGAATATTCCTCTTAAAAAATACCACTAAATATTCATCTTGAAAAATACCACTGAATATTCCTTTTGAAAAATACAACTGAATATTCCTCTTGAAAAATGACACTAAATAATCCTCTTGAAAAATACAACTAAATATTCTTCTTGAAAAATATAATCGAAAAATCCTATTGAAAAGTACCACTGAATATTCCTCTTGAAAAATACCACTGAATATTCCTCCTGAAAAATACCACTTATTATTCCACTTAAAAAATATCACTGAATATTCTTCTTGAAAAATACCACTGAATATTCCTCTTGAAAAATACCACTTAATATTAGTTTTAAAAAATACCAGTGATTATTCCTCTTGAAAAATTCCACTGAATATACCTCTTGAAAAATACAAGTGAATATGCCTCTTAAAAAGTACAACTGAATAATCCTCTTGAGAAATACCACTGAATATTCTTCTGGAAATATACCACTGAATATTCCTCTTAAGAAACACCACTACATATACCTCTTTAAAAATATCACTGAATATTCCTCTTGAAAAATACCACTGAAGATTCCTCTTTAAAAAAACTACTGAATATTCCTCTTGAAAAATACCACTGAATATTCCTCTTCAAAAATACCACTGAATTTTCCTCTTGAAAAATACCATTAAATATTCCTCTTGAAAAATACCACTTCATATTCTTCTTGAAAAATACCACTGAATGTTCCTCTTGAAAAATGCCACTAAATAATCCTCTTGAAAAATACCACTGAATAATCCTCTTTAAAAATACCACTGATTATTCCTCCTGAAAAATACCACTGAATATTCCTCTTGAAAAATACCACTGAATATTCCTCTTGAAAAATACCACTGAATATTCCTCTTGAAAAATACCATTAAATATTCCTCTTAAAAAAGACCACTGAATATTCCTCTTGAAAAATACCATTGAATATTCCTCTTGAAAAATACAACTAAATATTCCTCTTGGAAAATACCATTGAATAATCCTTTTGAAAAGTACCACTGAATATTCCTCTTGAAAAATACCACCGAATATTCCTCTTGAAAAATACAACTAAATATTCCTCTTGAAAAATACCATTCAATAATCCTTTTAAAAAGTACCACTGAATATTCCTCTTGAAAAATACCACTGAATATTCCTCCTGAAAAATACCACTGATTATTCCACTTGAAAAATATCACTGAATATTCCTCTTAAAAAATACCACTAAATATTCCTCTTGAAAAATACCACTGAATATTCCTTTTGAAAAATACCACTGAATATTCCTCTTGAAAAATACCATTAAATATTCCTCTTGAAAAATACCACTTCATATTCTTCTTGAAAAATACCACTGAATGTTCCTCTTGAAAAATGACACTAAATAATCCTCTTGAAAAATACAACTAAATATTCTTCTTGACAAATATAATTGAAAAATCCTATTGAAAAGTACCACTGAATATTCCTCTTGAAAAATACCACTGAATATTACTTTTAAAAAATACCACTGATTATTCCTCTTGAAAAATACTACTGAATATTCCTCTTGAAAAATACAACTGAATATTCCTCTTGAAAAATACAACTGACTAATCCTCTTGAAAAATACCGCTGAATATTCCTTTTGAAAAATACTACTGAATATTCCTGTAGAAAAATACCACTGAATATTCCTCTTGAAAAATACCATTGAATAATCCATTTGAAAAGTACCACTGAATATTCCTCTTGAAAAATACCACTGAATATTCCTCCTGAAAAATACCACTGATTATTCCACTTGAAAAATATCACTGAATATTCCTCTTGAAAAATACCACTGAATATTCCTCTTGAAAAATACAACTGAATATTACTTTTAAAAAAAAAATGATTATTCCTCTTGAAAAATACTATTGAATATTCCTCTTGAAAAATACAACTGAATATTCCTCTTGAAAAATACAACTGACTAATCCTCTTGCGAAATACCACCGAATATTCTTCTTTAAAAATACCACTGAATATTCCTCTTGAAGAAAACCACTGAATATTCCTCTTGAAAAATACCACTTAATATTCCTCTTGAAAAATACCACCGAATATTCCTCTTGAAAAATACAACTTAATATTCCTCTTGAAAAATACCATTGAATAATCCTTTTAAAAAGTACCACTGAATATTCCTCTTGAAAAATATCACTGAATATTCCTCCTGAAAAATACCACTGATTATTCCACTTGAAAAATATCACTGAATATTCCTCTTGAAAAATACCACTGAATATTCCTCTTGAAAAATACAACTGAATATTAATTTTAAAAAAAAAATGATTATTCCTCTTGAAAAATACTATTGAATATTCCTCCTGAAAAATACCACTGATTATTCCACTTGAAAAATATCACTGAATATTCCTCTTAAAAAACACCACTAAATATTCCTCTTGAAAAATACCACTGAATATTCCTTTTGAAAAATACCACTGAATATTCCTCTTGAAAAATACCATTAAATATTCCTCTTGAAAAATACCACTTCATATTCTTCTTGAAAAATACCACTGAATGTTCCTCTTGAAAAATGACACTAAATAATCCTCTTGAAAAATACAACTAAATATTCTTCTTGAAAAATATAATTGAAAAATCCTATTGAAAAGTACCACTGAATATTCCTCTTGAAAAATACCACTGAATATTCCTCCTGAAAAATACCACTTATTATTCCACTTGAAAAATATCACTGAATATTCCTCTTGAAAAATACCACTGAATATTCCTCTTGAAAAATACCACTTAATATTAGTTTTAAAAAATACCACTGATTATTCCTCTTGAAAAATTCCACTGAATATACCTCTTGAAAAATATAACTGAATATTCCTCTTAAAAAGTACAACTGAATAATCCTCTTGAGAAGTACCACTGAATATACTTCTGGAAAAATACCACTGAATATTCCTCTTCAGAAATACCACTACATATACCTCTTTAAAAATATCACTGAATATTCCTCTTGAAAAATACCACTGAAGATTCCTCTTTAAAAAACTACTGAATATTCCTCTTAAAAAATACCAATGAATATTCCTCTTGAAAAATATCACGGAATATTAATCTTGAAAATTACCACTGAATATTCCTATTCAAAAATACCACTGAATTTTCCTCTTGAAAAATATCATTGAATATTGGTCTTGAAAAATACCACTGAATAATCCTCTTGAAAAATACCACTGAATAATCCTCTTGAAAAATACCATTGCATATTCCTCTTGAAAAATACCACTGAATATTCCTCTTGAAAAATATCACGGAATATTAATCTTGAAAATTACCACTGAATATTCCTCTTCAAAAATACCATTGAATATTCCTCTTGAAAAATATCATTGAATATTGGTCTTGAATAATACCACTGAATAATCCTCTTGAAAAATACCACTGAATAATCCTCTTGAAAAATACCATTGCATATTCCTCTTTAAAAATATCACTGAATATTCCTCTTGAAAAATACCACCGAAGATTCCTCTTTAAAAAAACTACTGAATATTCCTCTTGAAAAAAACCACTGAATATTCCTTTTGAAAAATACCACTGAATTTTCCTCTTAAAAAATACCATTAAAAATTCCTCTTGAAAAATACCACTTCATATTCTTCTTGAAAAATACCACTGAATGTTCCTCTTGAAAAATGCCACTAAATAATCCTCTTGAAAAATACCACTGAATAATCCTCTTAAAAAATACTACTGATTATTCCTCCTGAAAAATACCACTGAATAATCCTCTTGAAAAATACCGTTGAATATTTCTCTTGAAAAATACTACTGAATATTCCTCTAGAAAAATACCACTGAATATTCCTCTTGAAAAATACCACTGAATATTCCTCTTGAAAAATACCATTGAATATTCCTCTTGAAAAATACAACTAAATATTCCTCTTGAAAAATACCATTGAATAATCCTTTTGAAAAGTACCACTGAATATTCCTCTTGAAAAATACCACTGAATATTCCTCCTGAAAAATACCACTGATTATTCCACTTGAAAAATATCACTGAATATTCCTCTTAAAAAATACCACTGAATATTCCTCTTGAAAAATACCACTGAATATTACTTTTAAAAAATACCACTGATTATTCCTCTTGAAAAATACCACTGAATATTCCTCTTGAAAAATACCATTGAATATTCCTCTTGAAAAATACCACTGAATATTCCTCTTGAAAAATACCACTGAATATTCCTCTTGAAAAATACTACTGAAAAGTTCTGCTGAAAATACCACTGAATATTCCTCTTGAAAAATACCACTGAATATTCCTCTTGAAAAATACCACTGAATATTCCTCTTGAAAAATACCATTAAATATTCCTCTTAAAAAATACCACTGAATATTCCTCTTGAAAAATACCATTGAATATTCCTCTTGAAAAATACAACTAAATATTCCTCTTGAAAAATACCATTGAATAATCCTTTTGAAAAGTACCACTGAATATTCCTCTTTAAAAATATCACTGAATATTCCTCTTGAAAAATACCACTGAATATTCCTCTTTAAAAAAACTACTGCATATTCCTCTTGGAAAATACCACTTAATATTCCTCTTGAAAAATATTACGGAATGTTAATCTTGAAAAATACCACTTAATATTCCTCTTGAAAAATACCACTGAATATTCCTCTTGAAAAATACCCTTGAATATTCCTCTTGAAAAATACCACTGAATATTCCTCTTGAAAAATACCACTGAATATTCCTCTTGAAAAATACTACTGTAAAGTTCTGCTGAAAATACCGCTGAATATTCCTCTTGAAAAATACCACTGAATATTCCTCTTAAAAAACACCACTGAATATTCTTTTTTAAAAATACCATTAAATATTCCTTTTGAAAAATACCACTTAATATTCCTCTTGAAAAATACCACTGGATGTTCCTCTTGAAATACGCCACTAAATAATCCTCTTGAAAAATACCACTGAATATTCCTCTTGAAAAATAATACTGAATATTCCTCGAGAAAAATACCACTGAATATTCCTCTTGAAAAATACCACTGAATATTCCTCATGAAAAATACAACTAAATATTCCTCTTGAAAAATACCATTGAATAATCCTTTTGAAAAGTACCACTGAATATTCCTCTTGAAAAATTCCACTGAATATTCCTCCTGAAAAATACCACTGATTATTCCATTTGAAAAATATCACTGAATTATCCTCTTGAAAAATACCACTGAATATTCGTCTTGAAAAATACCACTGAATATTACTTTTAAAAAATACTACTGATTATTCCTCTTAAAAAAACCACTGAATATTCCTCTTGAAAAATACAACTAAATATTCCTCTTGAAAAATACAACTAACTAATCCTCTTGAGAAATACCACTAAATATTCTTCTTGAAAAGTACCACTGAATATTCCTCTTAAAAAATACCACTACATATACCTCTTTAAAAATATCACTGAATATTCCTCTTGAAAAATACCACTGAATATTCCTCTTTAAAAAAACTTAAATATCACGGAATGTTAATCTTGAAAAATACCACTTAATATTCCTCTTGAAAAATACCACTGAATATTCCTCTTGAAAAATACCATTGAATTATCCTCTTGAAAAATACCACTGAATATTCCTCTTGAAAAATACCGCTGAATATTTCTCTTGAAAAATACTACTGAATATTCCTCTAGAAAAATACCACTGAATATTCCTCTTGAAAAATACCACTGAATATTCCTCTTGAAAAATACCATTGAATATTCCTCTTGAAAAATACAACTAAATATTCCTCTTGAAAAATACCATTGAATAATCCTTTTGAAAAGTACCACTGAATATTCCTCTTGAAAAATACCTCTAAATATTCCTCTTGAAAAATACCATTGAATATTCCTCTTGAAAAATACCACTGAATATTCCTCTTGAAAAATACCATTAAATATTCCTCTTAAAAAATACCACTGAATATTCCTCTTGAAAAATACCATTGAATAATCCTCTTGAAAAATACAACTAAATATTCCTCTTGAAAAATACCATTGAATAATCCTTTTGAAAAGTACCACTGAATATTCCTCTTTAAAAATACCACTGAATATTCCTCTTTAAAAAAACTACTGCATATTCCTCTTGGAAAATACCACTGAATATTCCTCTTGAAAAATATTACGGAATGTTAATCTTGAAAAATACCACTAAATATTCCTCTTGAAAAATACCACTGAATATTCCTCTTGAAAAATACCCTTGAATATTCCTCTTGAAAAATACCACTGAATATTCCTCTTGAAAAATATCACTGAATATTCCTCTTGAAAAATACTACTGTAAAGTTCTGCTGAAAATACCGCTGAATATTCCTCTTGAAAAATACCACTGAATATTCCTCTTGAAAAATACCACTGAATATTTCTCTTGAAAAATACCATTAAATATTCCTCTTAAAAATCACCACTTAATATTCCTCTTGAAAACTACCACTGAATATTGCTCTTGACAAATACCACTGAATAATCCTCTTGAAAAATACCACTGAAAAAATCCTCTTGAAAAATACCATTGCATATTCCTCTTGAAAAATACAACGGAATATTCCTCTTGAAAAATACCACTGAATATTCCTCTTGAAAAATACCACTGAATATTCTTTTTGAAAAATACCATTAAATATTCCTTTTGAAAAATACCACTTAATATTCCTCTTGAAAAATACCACTGGATGTTCCTCTTGAAATACGCCACTAAATAATCCTCTTGAAAAATACCACTGAATAATCCCCTTAAAAATACCAATTTTTATTCCTCCTGAAAAATACCACTGAATAATCCTCTTGAAAAATACCGCTGAATATTCCTCTTGAAAAATACTACTGAATATTCCTCTAGAAAAATACCACTGAATATTCCTCATGAAAAATACAACTAAATATTCCTCTTGCAAAATACCATTGAATAATCCTTTTGAAAAGTACCACTGAATATTCCTCTTGAAAAATTCCACTGAATAATCCTCCTGAAAAATACCACTGATTATTCCATTTGAAAAATATCACTGGATGTTCCTCTTGAAAAATACCACTGAATATTCGTTTTGAAAAATACCACTGAATATTACTTTTAAAAAATACCACTGATTATTCCTCTTAAAAAAACCACTGAATATTCCTCTTGAAAAATACAACTGAATATTCCTCTTGAAAAATACAACTGACTAATCCTCTTGAGAAATACCACTAAATATTCTTCTTGAAAAATACCACTGAATATTCCTCTTAAAAAATACCACTACATATACCTCTTTAAAAATATTACTGAATATTCCTCTTGAAAAATACCACTAAATATTCCTCCTGAAAAATACCACTGAATATTCCTCTTGAAAAATACAACTAAATATTCCTCTTGAAAAATACCATTAAATAATCCTTTTGAAAAGTACCACTGAATATTCCTCTTGAAAAATACCACTGAATATTCCTCCTGAAAAATACCACTGAATATTCCTCTTGAAAAATACAACTAAATATTCCTCTTGAAAAATACCATTTAATAATCCTTTTGAAAAGTACCACTGAATATTCCTCTTGAAAAATACCACTGAATATTCTTCTTGAAAAATACCACTGAATGTTCCTCTTGAAAAATGCCACTAAATAATCCTCTTGAAAAATACAACTAAATATTCTTCTTGAAAAATATAATTGAATAATCTTATTGAAAAGTACCACTGAATATTCCTCTTGAAAAATACCACTGAATATTCCTCCTGAAAAATACCACTGATTATTCCACTTGAAAAATATCACTGAATATTCCTCTTGAAAATACCACTGAATATTCCTCTTGAAAAATACCACTGAATATTTTTTAAAAAATACCACTGATTAGTCCTCTTGAAAAATACCACTGAATATTCCTCTTGAAAAATACCACTGAATATTCCTCTTGAAAAATATCACTGAATATTCCTCTTGCAAAATACCATTAAATATTCCTCTTAAAAAATACCACTGAATATTCCTCTTGAAAAATACCATTGAATAATCCTTTTGAAAAATACCACTGAATATTCCTATTTAAAAATATCACTAAATACTCCTCTTGAAAAATACCACTGAATATTCCTCTTTAAAAAAACTACTGCATTTTCCTCTTGGAAAATACCACTGAATATTCCTCTTGAAAAATATTACGGAATATTCCTCTTGAAAAATACCCTTGAATATTCCTCTTGAAAAATACCACTGAATATTCCTCTTGAAAAATACCACTGAATATTCCTCTTGAAAAATACTACTGTAAAGTTCTGCTGAAAATACCGCTGAATATTCCTCTTGAAAAATACCACTGAATATTCCTCTTGAAAAATTCCACTGAATATTTCTCTTGAAAAATACCATTAAATATTCCTCTTAAAAAACACCACTTAATATTCCTCTTGAAAACTACCACTGAATATTGCTCTTGAAAAATACCATTGAATAATCCTCTTGAAAAATACCACTGAAAAAATCCTCTTGAAAAATACCATTGCATATTCCTCTTGAAAAATACAACGGAATATTCCTCTTGAAAAATACCACTGAATATTCCTCTTGAAAAATACCACTGAATATTCTTTTTGAAAAATACCATTAAATATTCCTTTTGAAAAATACCACTTAATATTCCTCTTGAAAAATACCACTGGATGTTCCTCTTGAAATACGCCACTAAATAATCCTCTTGAAAAATACCACTGAATAATCCCCTTAAAAATACCACTTTTTATTCCTCCTGAAAAATACCACTGAATAATCCTCTTGAAAAATACCGCTGAATATTCCTCTTGAAAAATACTACTGAATATTCCTCTAGAAAAATACCACTGAATATTCTTCTTGAAAAATACCACTGAATATTCCTCATGAAAAATACAACTAAATATTCCTCTTGCAAAATACCATTGAATAATGCTTTTGAAAAGTACCACTGAATATTCCTCTTGAAAAATTTCACTGAATAATCCTCCTGAAAAATACTACTGATTATTCCATTTGAAAAATATCACTGGATGTTCCTCTTGAAAAATACCACTGAATATTGGTTTTGAAAAATACCACTGAATATTACTTTTAAAAAATACCACTGATTATTCCTCTTAAAAAAACCACTGAATATTCCTCTTGAAAAATACAACTGAATATTCCTCTTGAAAAATACAACTGACTAATCCTCTTGAGAAATACCACTAAATATTCTTCTTGAAAAATACCACTGAATATTCCTCTTAAAAAATACCACTACATATACCTCTTTAAAAATATTACTGAATATTCCTCTTGAAAAATACCACTGAATATTCCTCTTTAAAAAAACTTAAATATCACGGAATGTTAATCTTGAAAAATACCACTTAATATTCCTCTTGAAAAATACCATTAAATAATCCTTTTGAAAAGTACCACTGAATATTCCTCTTGAAAAATACCACTGAATATTCTTCTTGAAAAATACCACTGAATGTTCCTCTTGAAAAATGCCACTAAATAATCCTCTTGAAAAATACAACTAAATATTCTTCTTGAAAAATATAATTGAATAATCCTATTGAAAAGTACCACTGAATATTCCTCTTGAAAAATACCACTGAATATTCCTCCTGAAAAATACCACTGAATATTCCTCTTTAAAAAAACTACTGCATATTCCTCTTGGAAAATACCACTGAATATTCCTCTTGAAAAATATTACGGAATGTTAATCTTAAAAAATACCGCTGAATATTCATCTTGAAAAATATCGCTGAATATTCCTCTTTAAAAATACCACTGAATATTCCTCTTGAAAAATACCATTAAATATTCCTCTTAAAAAACACCACTTAATATTCCTCTTGAAAACTACCACTGAATATTGCTCTTGAAAAATACCACTGAATAATCCTCTTGAAAAATACCACTGAAAAAATCCTCTTGAAAAATACCATTGCATATTCCTCTTTTAAAATACAACGGAATATTCCTCTTGAAAAATACCACTGAATATTCCTCTTGAAAAATACCACTGAATATTCTTTTTGAAAAATACCATTAAATATTCCTTTTGAAAAATACCACTTAATATTCCTCTTGAAAAATACCACTGGATGTTCCTCTTCAAAAACGCCACTAAATAATCCTCTTGAAAAATACCACTGAATAATCCCCTTAAAAAATACCACATTTTATTCCTCCTGAAAAATAACACTAAATAATCCTCTTGAAAAATACCGCTGAATATTCCTCTTGAAAAATACTACTGAATATTCCTCTAGAAAAATACCACTGAATATTCCTCTTAAAAAATACCACTGAATATTCCTCTTGAAAAATACCACTGAATATTCCTCTTGAAAAATACAACTAAATATTCCTCTTGAAAAATACCATTGAATAATCCTTTTGAAAAGTACCACTGAATATTCCTTTTGAAAAATACCACTGAATATTCCTCCTGAAAAATACCAGTGATTATTCCATTTGAAAAATATTACTGAATATTCCTCTTGAAAAATACCGCTGAATATTCGTCTTGAAAAATACCACTGAATATTACTTTTAAAAAATACCACTGATTATTCCTCTTGAAAAATACCACTGAATATTGCTCTTGAAAAATACAACTGAATATTTCTCTTGAAAAATACAACTGATTAATCCTCTTGAGAAATACCACTAAATATTCTTCTTGAAAAATACCACTGAATATTCCTCTTAAAAAATACCACTACATATACCTCTTTAAAAATATCACTATATATTCCTCTTGAAAAATACCACTGAATATTCCTCTTTAAAAAAACTTAAATATCACGGAATGTTAATCTTGAAAAATACAAATTAATATTCCTCTTGAAAAATACCACTGAATATTCCTCTTGAAAAATACTATTGAATATTCCTCTTGAAAAATACCACTGAATATTCATCTTGAAAAATACCACTGAATATTCCTCTTGAAAAATACCACTGAATATTCCTCTTAAAAAATACAACTAAATATTCCTCTTGAAAAATACCATTAAATAATCCTTTTGAAAAGTACTACTGAATATTCCTCTTGAAAAATACCACTGAATATTCTTCTTGAAAAATACCACTGAATGTTCCTCTTGAAAAATGCCACTAAATAATCCTCTTGAAAAATACAACTAAATACTCTTCTTGAAAAATATAATTTAATAATCCTATTGAAAAGTACCACTAAATAATCCTCTTGAGAAATACCACTGAATATTCTTCTGGAAAAATACCACTGAATATTCATCTTAAGAAATACCACTACATATACCTCTTTAAAAAAATCACTGAATATTCCTCTTGAAAAATACCACTGAAGATTCCTCTTTAAAAAAACTACTGAATATTCCTCTTGAAAAATACCAATGAATATTCCTCTTGAAAAATATCACGGAATATTAATCTTGAAAAATACCACTGAATATTTCTCTTCAAAAATACCACTGAATATTCCTCTTGAAAAATTTTATCGAATATTCCTCTTGACAAATACCACTGAATATTCCTCTTGAAAAATAACACTGAATATTCGTCTTGAAAAATACCACTTAATATTCCTCTTGAAAAATACCACTGAATATTCGTCTTAAAAAATCTCACTGAATATTCCTCTTGAAAAATACCACTGAATATTCCTCTTTAAAAAATAAACTGAATATTCCTCTTGAAAAATACCTCTGCATATTCGTCTTGAAAAATACCACTGAATAATCCTCTTGCAAAATACCACTGAATAATCCTCTTTGAAAATACCACTAAATATTCGTCTTGAAAAATACCACCGAATATTCCTCTTGATAAATACCACTGAATATTCTTCTTAAAAAATACCACTGAATATTCCTCTTGAAAAATACAATTGCATATTCCTCTTTAAAAATACCACTGAATATTCCTCTTGAAAAATACCACTAAATATTCGTCTTGAAAAATACCACTGAATATTCATCTTGAAAAATACCACTCAATATTTCTCTTGAAAAATAACGCTGAATATTCCTCTTGAAAAATTCTACTGAATATTCCTCTTGAAAAATACCAATGAATATTCCTCTTGAAAAATACCATTAAATATTCCTCTTGAAAAATACCACTTAATATTCCTCTTGAAAAATACCACTGAATGTTCCTCTTGAAAAATGCCACTGAATAATCCTCTTGAAAAATAACACTAAATAATCCTCTTTAAAAATACCACTGAATGTTCCTCCTGAAAAAAAACACTAAATAATCCACTTGAAAAATACCACTGAATATTCCTCTTGAAAAATACAACTGAATAATCCTCTTGATAAATACCACTGAATATTACTTTTAAAAAATACCACTGATTATTCCTCTTTAAAAATACCACTGAATATTCCTCTTGAAAAATACAACTGAATATTCCTCTTGAAAAATACAACTGAATAATCCTCTTGAGAAATACTACTGAATATTCTTCAATAAAAATACCACTGAATATTCCTCTTGGAAAATACCACTGAATATTCCTCTTGAAAAATACCACGGAATATTAATCTTGAAAAATACCACTGAATATTCGTCTTGAAAAATACCACTGAATATTCCTCTTGAAAAATACCACTGAATATTCCTCTTGAAAAATACCACTGATAATCCCTCTAGAAAAATACCACTGAATATTCCTCTTGAAAAATACAACTGAAAATCCTCT
The DNA here is from genome assembly GCA_958298945.1 of Atherix ibis. NCBI lineage: Eukaryota > Metazoa > Arthropoda > Insecta > Diptera > Athericidae > Atherix > Atherix ibis. The sequence goes on along the minus strand of OY282609.1, from coordinate 43,062,825 downwards.
TGATAAATACCACTGAATATTACTTTTAAAAAATACCACTGATTATTCCTCTTGAAAAATACCACTGAATATTCCTCTTAAAAAATACAACTGAATATTCCTCTTGAAAAATACAACTGAATAATCCTCTTGAGAAATACTACTGAATATTCCACTTGAAAAATACCACTGAATATTCCTCTTGGAAAATACCACTGAATATTCCTCTTGAAAAATACCACGGAATATTAATCTTGAAAAATACCACTGAATATTCGTCTTGAAAAATACCACTGAATATTTCTCTTGAAAAATACCACTGAATATTCCTCTTGGAAAATACCACTGAATATTCCTCTTGAAAAATACCACTGAATATTCCTCTTGAAAAATACAACTAAATATTCCTCTGGAACAACACCATTGACTAATCCTTTTGAAAAGTACCACTGAATATTCCTCTTGAAAAATACCACTGAATATTCCACCTGAAAAATACCAGATTATTCCACTCGAAAAATATTACTGAATATTCCTCTTGAAAAATACCACTGAATATTCCTCTTGAAAAATACCACTAAATATTACTTTTAAAAAATGCCACTGATTATTCCTCTTGAAAAATACCACTGAATATTCCTCTTGAAAAATACAACTGAATATTCCTCTTGAAAAATACAACTGAATAATCCTCTTGAGAAATACCACTGAATATTCTTCTTGTAAAATACCACTGAATATTCCTCTTAAAAAATACCACTACATATACCTCTTTAAAAATTTCACCGAATATTCCTCTTGAAAAATACCACTGAATATTCCTCTTTAAAAAAACTACTGAATATTCCTCTTGGAAAATACCACTGAATATTCCTCTTGAAAAATATCACGGAATGTTAATCTTGAAAAATACCACTTAATATTCCTCTTGAAAAATACCACTGAATAGTCCTCTTGAAAAATACCATTGAATATTCCTCTTGAAAAATACCACTGAATATTGCTCTTCAAAAATACCACTGAATATTCCTCTTGAAAAATACCACTGAATATTCATCTTGAAAAATACCACTGAATATTCCTCTTGAAAAATACCACTGAATAGTGCTCTTCAAAAATACCACTGAATATTCCTCTGAAAAATACCACTGAATATTCATCTTGAAAAATACCACTGAATATTCCTCTTGAAAAATACCACTGAATATTCCTCTTGAAAAATACCACTGAATATTCCTCTTGAAAAATACCATTGAATATTCCTCTTGAAAAATACCACTGAATATTGCTCTTCAAAAATACCACTGAATATTCCTCTGAAAAATACCACTGAATATTCATCTTGAAATATACCACTGAATATTCCTCTTGAAAAATACCACTGAATATTCCTCTTGAAAAATACCACTGAATATTCCTCTTGAAAAATACCATTAAATGTTCCTCTTAAAAAATACCACTTACTATTCCTCTTGAAAACTACCACTGAATATTGCTCTTGAAAAATACCACTGAATAATCCTCTTGAAAAATACCACTGAAAAAATCCTCTTGAAAAATACCATTGCATATTCCTCTTAAAAAATACAACTGAATATTTCTCTTGAAAAATACTACTGAATATTCCTCTTGAAAAATACCACTGAATATTCGTCTTGAAAAATCTCACTGAATATTCCTCTTGAAAAATACCACTGAATATTCCTCTTGAAAAATACCACTGAATATTCCTCTTGAAAAATACCGCTGAATATTCCCCTTGAAAAATACCAATGAATATTCCTCTTGAAAAATACCACTGAATATTCGTCTTGAAAAATACCACTGAATAATCCTCTTGAAAAATACAACTGAATAATCCTTATTAAAAATACCACTAAATATTCGTCTTGAAAAATACCACCGAATATTCCTCTTGAAAAATACCACTGAATATTCTTCTTAAAAAATACCACTAAATATTCCTCTTCAAAAATACCATTGCATATTCCTCTTCAAAAATACCACTGAATATTCCTCTTGAAAAATATCACTAAATATTCCTCTTTAAAAATACCACTGAATATTCCTCCTGAAAAATAGCACTGAATAATCCACTTGAAAAATACCACTGAATATTCCTCTTGAAAAAAACTACTGATAATTCCTCTAGAAAAATACCACTGAATATTCCTCTTGAAAAATACAACTGAATAATCCTCTTGATAAATACCACTGAATATTACTTTTAAAAAATATCACTGATTATTCCTCTTGAAAAATACCACTGAATATTCCTCTTGAAAAATACAACTGAATATTCCTCTTGAAAAATACAACTGAATAATCCTCTTGAGAAATACTACTGAATATTCTTCAAGAAAAATACCACTGAATATTCCTCTTGGAAAATACCACTGAATATTCCTCTTGAAAAATACCCCGGAATATTAATCTTGAAAAATACCACTGAATATTCGTCTTGAAAAATACCACTGAATATTCCTCTTGAAAAATACCTCTGAATATTCCTCTTGAGCAATACTACTGATAATTCTTCTAGAAAAATACCACTGAATATTCCTCTTGAAAAATACAACTGAAAATCCTCTTGATAAATACCACTGAATATTACTTTTAAAAAATACCACTGATTATTCCTCTTGAAAAATACCACTGAATATTCCTCTTGAAAAATACAACTGAATATTCCTCTTGAAAAATATAACTGAATAATCCTCTTGAGAAATACCACTGAATATTCCTCTTGAAAAATACCAATGAATATTCCTCTTGGAAAATACCACTGAATATTCCTCTTGAAAAATACCACGGAATATTAATCTTGAAAAATACCACTGAATATTCGTCTTGAAAAATACCACTGAATATTTCTCTTGAAAAATACCACTGAATATTCCTCTTGGAAAATACCACTGAATATTCATCTTGAAAAATACCACGGAATATTAATCTTGAAAAATACCACTGAATATTCGTCTTGAAAAATACCACTGACTATTCTTCTTGAAAAATACCACTGAATATTCCTCTTGAAAAATACTTCTGATAATTCGTCTAGAAAAATACCACTGAATATTCCTCTTGAAAAATACCACTGAATATTCCTCTTGAAAAATACAACTAAATATTCCTCTGGAACAACACCATTGACTAATCCTTTTGAAAAGTACCACTGAATATACCTCTTTAAAAATTTCACCGAATATTCCTCTTGAAAAATACCACTGAATATTCCTCTTTAAAAAAACTACTGAATATTCCTCTTGGAAAATACCACTGAATATTCCTCTTTAAAAATATCACGGAATGTTAATCTTGAAAAATACCACTTAATATTCCTCTTGAAAAATACCACTGAATAGTCCTCTTGAAAAATAACATTGAATATTCCTCTTGAAAAATACCACTGAATATTGCTCTTCAAAAATACCACTAAATATTCCTCTTGAAAAATACTACTGAAAAGTTCTGCTGAAAATACCGCTGAATATTCCTCTTGAAAAATACCACTGAATATTCCTCTTGAAAAATACCACTGAATATTCCTCTTGAAAAATACCATTAAATGTTCCTCTTAAAAAATACCACTTACTATTCCTCTTGAAAACGACCACTGAATATTGCACTTGAAAAATACCACTGAATAATCCTCTTGAAAAATACCACTGAAAAAATCCTCTTGAAAAATACCATTGCATATTCCTCTTAAAAAATACAACTGAATATTTCTCTTGAAAAATACTACTGAATATTCCTCTTGAAAAATACCACTGAATATTCTTCTTGAAAAATATAACAAAATATTCCTCTTGAAAAATACCATTGAATAATCCTATTAAAAAGTACCACTGAATATTCCTCTTGAAAAATACCACTGAATATTCCTCCTGAAAAATACCACTGATTATTCCACTTGAAAAATATCACTGAATATTCGTCTTGAAAAATACCACTTAATATTCCTCTTGAAAAATACCACTGAATATTCGTCTTGAAAAATCTCACTGAATATTCCTCTTGAAAAATACAACTGAATAATCCTCATTAAAAATACCACTAAATATTCGTCTTGAAAAATACCACCGAATATTCCCCTTGAAAAATACCACTGAATATTCTTCTTAAAAAATACCACTAAATATTCCTCTTCAAAAATACCATTGCATAATCCTCTTCAAAAATACCACTGAATATTCCTCTTGAAAAATATCACTAAATATTCCTCTTGAAAAATACCACTGAATATTCATCATGAAAAATACCACTCAATATTTCTCTTGAAAAATAACACTGAATATTCCTCTTGAAAAATTCCACTGAATATTCCTCTTGAAAAATACCACTGAATATTCCTCTTGAAAAATACCATTAAATATTCCTCTTGAAAAATACCACTGAATATTCCTCTTGAAAAATACCACTGATTATTACTTTTAAAAAATACCACTGATTATTCCTCTTGAAAAATACCACTGAATATTCCTCTTGAAAAATACCACGGAATATTAATCTTGAAAAATACCACTGAATATTCGTCTTGAAAAATACCACTGAATATTTCTCTTGAAAAATACCACTGAATATTCTTCTTGGAAAATACCACTGAATATTCATCTTGAAAAATACCACGGAATATTAATCTTGAAAAATACCACTGAAAATTCCTCTTGAAAAATATAACTTAATATTCCTCTTAAAAAGTACAACTGAATAATCCTCTTGAGAAATACCACTGAATATTCTTCTGGAAAAATACCACTGAATATTCCTCTTAAAAAATACCACTACATAAACCTCTTGAAAAATACCATTGCATATTCCTCTTGAAAAATACCACTGAATATTCCTCTTGAAATTTATCACTAAATATTCCTCTTGAAAAATACCACTGAATATTCATCTTGAAAAATACCACTGAATATTCCTCTTGAAAAATAACACTGAATATTCGTCTTGAAAAATGCCACTTAATATTCCTCTTGAAAAATACCACTGAATATTCGTCTTGAAAAATCTCACTGAATATTCCTCTTGAAAAATACCACTGAATATAACTCTTGAAAAATATCACGGAATATTAATCTTGAAAAATGCTACTGAATATTCCTCTTTAAAAATACCACTGAATATTCCCCTTGAAAAATATCATTGAATATTCCTCTTGAAAAATACCACTGAATATTACTCTTGAAAAATATCACGGAATATTAATCTTGAAAAATGCTACTGAATATTCCTCTTTAATAATACCACTGAATATTCCCCTTGAAAAATATCATTGAATATTCCTCTTGAAAAATACCGCTGAATATTCCTCTTGAAAAATAACACTGAATATTCCTCTCGAAAAATACCACTTAATATTCTTCTTGAAAAATACCACTGAATATTCGTCTTGAAAAATCTCACTGAATATTCCTCTTGAAAAATACCACTGAATATAACTCTTGAAAAATATCACGGAATATTAGTCTTGAAAAATGCTACTGAATATTCCTCTTTAAAAATACCACTGAATATTCCCCTTGAAAAATATCATTGAATATTTCTCTTGAAAAATACCACTGAATATTCCTCTTGAAAAATAACACTGAATATTCGTCTTAAAAAATACCACATTATATTCCTCTTGAAAAATACCACTGAATATTCGTCTTGAAAAATCTCACTGAATATTCCTCTTGAAAAATACTACTGAATATTCCTCTTGAAAAATACCACTGAATATTCCTCTTGAAAAATACCACTGAATAATCCTCATTAAAAATACCACTAAATATTCGTCTTGAAAAATACCACCGAATATTCCTCTTGAAAAATACCACTGAATATTCTTCTTAAAAAATACCACTAAATATTCCTCTTGAAAAATACCATTGCATATTCCTATTGAAAAATACCACTGAATATTCCTCTTGAAAAATATCACTAATATTCCTCTTGAAAAATACCACTGAATTTTCCTGTTGAAAAATACCATTAAATATTCCTCTTGAAAAATACCACTTAATATTCCTCTTGAAAAATACCACTGAATGTTCCTCTTGCAAAATTCCACTGAATAATCCTCCTGAAAAATAACACTAAATAATCCTCTTTAAAAATACAACTGAATATTCCTCCTGAAAAATAGCATTGAATAATCCACTTGAAAAATACCACGGAATATTAATATTGAAAAATACCACTGAATATTCGTCTTGAAAAATACCACTGAATATTCCTCTTGAAAAATATCACGGAATATTAATATTGAAAAATGCTACTGAATATTCCTCTTTAATAATACCACTGAATATTCCCCTTGAAAAATATCATTGAATATTCCTCTTGAAAAATACCACTGAATATTCCTCTTGAAAAATAACACTGAATATTCGTCTTGAAAAATACCACTTAATATTCTTCTTGAAAAATACCACTGACTATTCGTCTTGAAAAATCTCACTGAATATTCCTCTTGAAAAATACCACTGAATATAACTCTTGAAAAATATCACTGAATATTAATCTTGAAAAATGCTACTGAATATTCCTCTTTAAACCTACCACTGAATATTCCCCTTGAAAAATATCATTGAATATTCCTCTTGAAAAATACCACTGAATATTCCTCTTGAAAAATAACACTGAATATTTGTCTTGAAAAATACCACTTTATATTCCTCTTGAAAAATACCACTGAATATTCGTCTTGAAAAATCTCACTGAATATTCCTCTTGAAAAATACTACTGAATATTCCTCTTGAAAAATACCACTGAATATTCCTCTTGAAAAATGCCACTAAATATTCCTCTTCAAAAATACCATTGCATAATCCTCTTCAAAAATACCACTGAATATTCCTCTTGAAAAATATCACTAAATATTCCTCTTGAAAAATACCACTGAATATTCATCATGAAAAATACCACTCAATATTTCTCTTGAAAAATAACACTGAATATTCCTCTTGAAAAATTCCACTGAATATTCCTCTTGAAAAATACCACTGAATATTCCTCTTGAAAAATACCATTAAATATTCCTCTTGAAAAATACCACTGAATATTCCTCTTGAAAAATACCACTGATTATTACTTTTAAAAAATACCACTGATTATTCCTCTTGAAAAATACCACTGAATATTCCTCTTGAAAAATACCACGGAATATTAATCTTGAAAAATACCACTGAATATTCGTCTTGAAAAATACCACTGAATATTTCTCTTGAAAAATACCACTGAATATTCTTCTTGGAAAATACCACTGAATATTCATCTTGAAAAATACCACGGAATATTAATCTTGAAAAATACCACTGAAAATTCCTCTTGAAAAATATAACTTAATATTCCTCTTAAAAAGTACAACTGAATAATCCTCTTGAGAAATACCACTGAATATTCTTCTGGAAAAATACCACTGAATATTCCTCTTAAAAAATACCACTACATAAACCTCTTGAAAAATACCATTGCATATTCCTCTTGAAAAATACCACTGAATATTCCTCTTGAAATTTATCACTAAATATTCCTCTTGAAAAATACCACTGAATATTCATCTTGAAAAATACCACTGAATATTCCTCTTGAAAAATAACACTGAATATTCGTCTTGAAAAATGCCACTTAATATTCCTCTTGAAAAATACCACTGAATATTCGTCTTGAAAAATCTCACTGAATATTCCTCTTGAAAAATACCACTGAATATAACTCTTGAAAAATATCACGGAATATTAATCTTGAAAAATGCTACTGAATATTCCTCTTTAAAAATACCACTGAATATTCCCCTTGAAAAATATCATTGAATATTCCTCTTGAAAAATACCACTGAATATTACTCTTGAAAAATATCACGGAATATTAATCTTGAAAAATGCTACTGAATATTCCTCTTTAATAATACCACTGAATATTCCCCTTGAAAAATATCATTGAATATTCCTCTTGAAAAATACCGCTGAATATTCCTCTTGAAAAATAACACTGAATATTCCTCTCGAAAAATACCACTAAATATTCTTCTTGAAAAATACCACTGAATATTCGTCTTGAAAAATCTCACTGAATATTCCTCTTGAAAAATACCACTGAATATAACTCTTGAAAAATATCACGGAATATTAGTCTTGAAAAATGCTACTGAATATTCCTCTTTAAAAATACCACTGAATATTCCCCTTGAAAAATATCATTGAATATTTCTCTTGAAAAATACCACTGAATATTCCTCTTGAAAAATAACACTGAATATTCGTCTTAAAAAATACCACATTATATTCCTCTTGAAAAATACCACTGAATATTCGTCTTGAAAAATCTCACTGAATATTCCTCTTGAAAAATACTACTGAATATTCCTCTTGAAAAATACCACTGAATATTCCTCTTGAAAAATACCACTGAATAATCCTCATTAAAAATACCACTAAATATTCGTCTTGAAAAATACCACCGAATATTCCTCTTGAAAAATACCACTGAATATTCTTCTTAAAAAATACCACTAAATATTCCTCTTGAAAAATACCATTGCATATTCCTATTGAAAAATACCACTGAATATTCCTCTTGAAAAATATCACTAATATTCCTCTTGAAAAATACCACTGAATTTTCCTGTTGAAAAATACCATTAAATATTCCTCTTGAAAAATACCACTTAATATTCCTCTTGAAAAATACCACTGAATGTTCCTCTTGCAAAATTCCACTGAATAATCCTCCTGAAAAATAACACTAAATAATCCTCTTTAAAAATACAACTGAATATTCCTCCTGAAAAATAGCATTGAATAATCCACTTGAAAAATACCACGGAATATTAATATTGAAAAATACCACTGAATATTCGTCTTGAAAAATACCACTGAATATTCCTCTTGAAAAATATCACGGAATATTAATATTGAAAAATGCTACTGAATATTCCTCTTTAATAATACCACTGAATATTCCCCTTGAAAAATATCATTGAATATTCCTCTTGAAAAATACCACTGAATATTCCTCTTGAAAAATAACACTGAATATTCGTCTTGAAAAATACCACTTAATATTCTTCTTGAAAAATACCACTGACTATTCGTCTTGAAAAATCTCACTGAATATTCCTCTTGAAAAATACCACTGAATATAACTCTTGAAAAATATCACTGAATATTAATCTTGAAAAATGCTACTGAATATTCCTCTTTAAACCTACCACTGAATATTCCCCTTGAAAAATATCATTGAATATTCCTCTTGAAAAATACCACTGAATATTCCTCTTGAAAAATAACACTGAATATTTGTCTTGAAAAATACCACTTTATATTCCTCTTGAAAAATACCACTGAATATTCGTCTTGAAAAATCTCACTGAATATTCCTCTTGAAAAATACTACTGAATATTCCTCTTGAAAAATACCACTGAATATTCCTCTTGAAAAATGCCACTGAATATTCCTCTTGAAAAATACCGCTGAATATTCCTCTTGAAAAATACAACTGAATAATCCTTATTAAAAATACCACTAAATATTCGTCTTGAAAAGTACCACCGAATATTCCTCTTGAAAAATACCACTGAATATTCTTCTTAAAAAATACCACTAAATATTCCTCTTGAAAAATACCATTGCATATTCCTCTTGAAAAATACCACTGAATATTCCTCTTGAAAAATATCACTAAATATTCCTCTTGAAAAATACCACTGAATATTCATCTTGAAAAATACCACTCAATATTTCTCTTGAAAAATAACGCTGAATATTCCTTTTGAAAAATACCACTGAATATTCCTCTTGAAAAATACCACTGAATTTTCCTCTTGAAAAATAACATTAAATATTCCTCTTGAAAAATACCACTTAATATTCCTCTTGAAAAATACCACTGTATGTTCCTCTTGCAAAATTCCACTGAATAATCCTCCTGAAAAATAACACTAAATAATCCTCTTTAAAAATACCACTGAATATTCCACCTGAAAAATAGCATTGAATAATCCACTTGAAAAATACCACGGAATATTAATATTGAAAAATACCACTGAATATTCGTCTTGAAAAATACCACTGAATATTCCTCTTGAAAAATACCACTGAATATTCCTCTTGAAAAATACCACTGATTATTACTTTTAAAAAATACCACTGATTATTCCTCTTGAAAAATACCACTGAATATTCCTCTTGAAAAATACAACTGAATATTCCTCTTGAAAAATATCACTGAATATTCCTCTTGAAAAATACCACTGAAGATTCCTCTTTAAAAAAAACTACTGAATATTCCTCTTGAAAAATACCACTGAATATAACTCTTGAAAAATATCACTGAATATTATTCTTGAAAAATACAACTGAATATTCCTCTTGAAAAATACAACTGAATATTCCTCTTAAAAAATACAACTGAATATTCCTCTTGAAAAATACCACTAAATATTCCTCTTAAAAAATACCACTGAATATACCTCTTTAAAAATATCACTGAATGTTCCTCTTGAAAAATACAACTGAATATTCCTCTTAAAAAATACCATTGAATATTCCTCTTGAAAAATAACATTAAATATTCCTCTTGAAAAATACCACTTAATATTCCTCTTGAAAAATACCACTGTATGTTCCTCTTGCAAAATTCCACTGAATAATCCTCCTGAAAAATAACACTAAATAATCCTCTTTAAAAATACCACTGAATATTCCTCCTGAAAAATAGCATTGAATAATCCACTTGAAAAATACCACGGAATATTAATATTGAAAAATACCACTGAATATTCGTCTTGAAAAATACCACTGAATATTCCTCTTGAAAAATACCACTGAATATTCCTCTTGAAAAATACCACTGATTATTACTTTTAAAAAATACCACTGATTATTCCTCTTGAAAAATACCACTGAATATTCCTCTTGAAAAATACAACTGAATATTCCTCTTGAAAAATATCACTGAATATTCCTCTTGAAAAATACCACTGAAGATTCCTCTTTAAAAAAAACTACTGAATATTCCTCTTGAAAAATACCACTGAATATAACTCTTGAAAAATATCACTGAATATTATTCTTGAAAAATACAACTGAATATTCCTCTTGAAAAATACAACTGAATATTCCTCTTAAAAAATACAACTGAATATTCCTCTTGAAAAATACCACTAAATATTGCTCTTAAAAAATACCACTGAATATACCTCTTTAAAAATATCACTGAATATTCCTCTTGAAAAATACAACTGAATATTCCTCTTAAAAAATACCATTGAATATTCCTCTTGAAAAATACCACTGAGTATACCTCTTAAAAAATATCACTGAATATTCCTCTTGAAAAATACCACTGAATATTCCTCTTGGAAAATACAACTGAATATTCCTTTTGAAAAATACCACTGAAAATTCCTCTTAAAAATAACCACTGAATATACCTCTTTAAAAATATCACTGAATATTCCTCTTGAAAAATACCACTGAATATTCCTCTTGAAAAATACCATTTAATATTCCTCTTGAAAAATACCACTGAATATACCTCTTAAAAAATATCACTGAATATTCCTCTTGAAAAATACCACTGAATATTCCTCTTGGAAAATACCACTGAATATTCCTCTTGAAAAATACCACGGAATATTAATCTTGAAAAATACAACTGGATATTCGTCTTGAAAAATACCACTGAATATTCATCTTGAAAAATACCATTGAATATTCCTCTTGAAAAATACCACTGAATATTCCTCTTGAAAAATACCACTGAATATTCCTCTTAAAAAATACCACTGAATATACCTCTTTAAAAATATCACTGAATATTCCTCTTGAAAAATACTACTGAATATTCTTCTAGAAAAATACCACTGAATATTCCTCTTGAAAAATACCACTGAATATTCCTCTTGGAAAATAACATTGAATGTTCCTCTTGAAGAATACCACGGAATATTAATCTTGAAAAATACCACTAAATATTCGTCTTGAAAAATACCACTGAATATTCCTTTTGAAAAATACCACTGAATATTCCTCTTGGAAAATACCACTGAATATTCCTCTTGAAAAATACCGCTGAATATTCCTCTGGAAAAATACCGCTGAATATTCCTCCTGAAAACTACCACTGAATATTCCACTTGAAAAATACCACTGAATATTCCTCTTGAAAAATATCACTGAATATTCCTCTTGAAAAATACCACTGAATATTCCTCTTGAAAAATACCGTTGAATATTCCTCTTGAAAAATACCACTGAATATACCTCTTAAAAAATATCACTGAATATTCCTCTTGAAAAATACCACTGAATATTCCTCTTGGAAAATGCCAATGAATATTTCTCTTGAAAAATACCACGAAATATTAATCTTGAAAAATATAACTGGATATTCGTCTTGAAAAATACCACTGAATATTCCTCTTGAAAAATACCATTGAACATTCCTCTTGAAAAATACCACTGAAAATTCCTCTTGAAAAATACCACTGAATATTCGTCTTGAAAAATACCACTTAATATGCCTCTTGAGAAATACCACTGAATATTCCTCGTGAAAAATACCACTGAATATTCCTCGTGAAAAATACCACTGAATATTCCTCTTAAAAAATACCACTGAAAAGTTCTGTTGAAAACTACATCTGAATATTCCTCTTGAAAAATACCACTGAATATTCCTCTTGAAAAATACCACTGAATATTCGTCTTGAAAAATACCACTGAATTTTCCTCTTGAAAAATACCATTGAATATTCCTCTTGAAAAATACCACTAAATATTTCTCTTGAAAAATACCACTGAATATTCGTCTTGAAAAATACCACTGAATATACTTCTTAAAAAATACCACTGAATATTCCTCTCAAAAAATACCACTGAATATTCGTCTTGAAAAATACCACTTAATATTCCTCTTGAAAAATACCACTGAATATTCCTCTTGAAGAATACCACTGAATATTCCTCTTGAAAAATAATGCTGAATATTAATCTTGAAAAATACCACTGAATATTCGCCTTGAAAAATACCACTGAATATTCCTCTTGAAAAATACCATTGAATATTCCTCTTGAAAAATACCACTAAATTATTCTCTTGAAAAATACCACTGAATATTCGTCTTGAAAAATACCACTTAATATTCCTCTTGAAAAATACCACTGAATATTCCTCTTGAAGAATACTTTTGAATATTCCTCTTTAAAAATACCACTGAATATTCCTCTTGAAAAATACCACTGAATATTCCTCTTGAAAAATACCACTGAATATTCCTCTTGAAAAATACCACTGAATATTCATCTTGAAAAATACCACTCAATATTTCTCTTGAAAAATAATGCTGAATATTCCTCTTGAAAAATACCACTGAATATTCCTCTTGAAAAATACCAGTGAATTTTTCTCTTGAAAAATACCATTAAATATTCCTTTTGAAAAATACCATTTAACATTCCTCTTGCAAAATACCACTGAATGTTCCTCTCGAAAAATACCACTGAATATTACTCCTGAAAAATAGCACTGAATAATCCTCTTGAAAAATACCACTGAATATTCCTCTTGAAAAATACTTCTGAATATTCGTCTAGAAAATTACCACTGAATATTCCTCCTGAAAAATACCACTGAATATTCCTCTTGAACAATACCACTGAATATTCTTCTTGAAAAATACAACTAAATATTCCTTTTGAAAAATACCATTGAATTATCCTCTTGAAAAATACCACTGAATATTTCTCTTGAAAAATACTATTGAATGTTCCTCTTGAAAAAGACCACTGAATATTCATCTTGAAAAATACCACCGAATATTCCTCTTGAAAAATAACACTGAATATTCTTCTTGAAATATACCACTGAATTTTCCTCTTGAAAAATACCATTGAATATTCCTCTTGAAAAATACCACTGAATATTCCTCTTGAAAAATACCACTGAATATTCCTCTTGAAAAATACCACTGAATATTCCTCTTGAAAAATACCAGTGAATAATCATCTTGAAAAATACCACTGAATATTCATCTTGAAATAAACCGCTGAATAATCCTCTTTAAAAATACCACCGAGTATTCCTCTTAAAAAATACTACTGAATATTCCTTTTGAAAAATACCACTGAATATTCCTCTTGAAAAATACTACTGAATATTCCTCTAGAAAACTACCACTGAATATTCCTCTTGAAAAATACCGCTGAATATTCCTCTTGAAAAATACCACTGAATATTCCTCTTAAAAAATACAACTAAATATTCCTCTTAAAAAATACCATTGATTATTCCTTTTGAAAAATACCACTGAATATTCCTCTTTAAAAATACCACTGAATATTCCTTTTTGGAAAACATCACTGAATATTCCTCTTGCAAAATACTACGGAATATTAATCTTGAAAAATACCACTGAATATTCGTCTTGAAAAATACCACTGAATATTCATCTTGAAAAATATCACTGAATATTCATCTTGAAAAATACCACTTAAAAGTTCTGTTGAAAAATACCGCTGAATATTCCTCTTGAAAAATACCACTGAATATTCCTCTTGAAAAATACCACTAAATATTCCTCTTGAAAAATACCACTGAATATTCATCTTGCAAAATACCACTGAATAGTCCTCTTGAAAAATACCATTGAATATTTCTCTTGAAAAATACCACTGAATATTCGTCTTGAAAAATACCACTGAATATTCCTCTTGAAAAATTCCACTAAATATTCCTCTTGGAAAATACAATTAAATATTCCTCTTGAAAAATACCACTTAATATCCCTCTTGAAAAATAGCACTGAATAATCCTCTTGAAAAGTACCACTGAATAATCCTATTTAAAAATACCACTGAATATTCATCTTGAAAAATACCACCGAATATTCCTCTTGAAAAATAACACTTAATATTCTTCTTGAAAAATACCACTGAATTTTCCTCTTGAAAAATACCATTGAATATTCCTCTTGACAAATACCACTGAATATTCCTCTTGAAAAATACCACTGAATATTCCTCTTGAAAAATACCACTGAATATTCCTCTTGAAAAATACCACTGAATAATCATCTTGAAAAATACCACTGAATATTCCTCTTGAAAAAGACCACTGAATATTCATCTTGAAAAATACCACCCATTACTTCTCTTGCAAAATAATGCTGAATATTCCTCTTGAGAAATATCACTGAATTATTCTTTTGAAAAATACCACTGATAAGTTCTCTTGAAAAATACCGCTAAATATTCCTCTTGAAAAATAACACTGAATATTCCTCTTTAAAAATACCACTGAATATTCCTCTTGAAAAATACCACTGAACATTCCTCTTGAAAAATACCGCTGAATAACCCTCTTGAAAAATTCGACTGAATATTCCTCTTGAAAAATACCACTGAATATTCATCTTGAAAAATACCACCCAATATTTCTCTTGTAAAATGACGCTGAATATTCCACTTAAGAAATACCACTGAATATTCCTCTTGAAAAATACCACTGAATATTCTTCTTGGCAAATACAATTAAATATTCCTCTTGAAAAATACCACTTAATATTCCTCTTGAAAAATACCACTGAATGTTGCTCTTGAAATATACCACTGAATAATCCTCATGAAAAATACCACTGAATAATCCTCTTTAAAAATACCACTGAATATTCATCTTGAAAAATACCACCGAATATTCCTCTTGAAAAATAACACTGAATATTCTTCTTGAAATATACCACTGAATTTTCCTCTTGAAAAATACCATTGAATATTCCTCTTGAAAAATACCACTGAATATTCCTCTTGAAAAATACCACTGAATATTCCTCTTGAAAAATACCACTGAATATTACTCTTGAAAAATACCAGTGAATAATCATCTTGAAAAATACCACTGAATATTCATCTTGAAATAAACCGCTGAATAATCCTCTTTAAAAATACCACCGAGTATTCCTCTTGAAAAATACTACTGAATATTCCTTTTGAAAAATACCACTGAATATTCCTCTTGAAAAATACTACTGAATATTCCTCTAGAAAACTACCACTGAATATTCCTCTTGAAAAATACCGCTGAATATTCCTCTTGAAAAATACCACTGAATATTCCTCTTAAAAAATACAACTAAATATTCCTCTTAAAAAATACCATTGATTATTCCTTTTGAAAAATACCACTGAATATTCCTCTTTAAAAATACCACTGAATATTCCTTTTTGGAAAACATCACTGAATATTCCTCTTGCAAAATACTACGGAATATTAATCTTGAAAAATACCACTGAATATTCGTCTTGAAAAATACCACTGAATATTCATCTTGAAAAATATCACTGAATATTCATCTTGAAAAATACCACTTAAAAGTTCTGTTGAAAAATACCGCTGAATATTCCTCTTGAAAAATACCACTGAATATTCCTCTTGAAAAATACCACTAAATATTCCTCTTGAAAAATACCACTGAATATTCATCTTGCAAAATACCACTGAATAGTCCTCTTGAAAAATACCATTGAATATTTCTCTTGAAAAATACCACTGAATATTCGTCTTGAAAAATACCACTGAATATTCCTCTTGAAAAATTCCACTAAATATTCCTCTTGGAAAATACAATTAAATATTCCTCTTGAAAAATACCACTTAATATTCCTATTCAAAAATACCACTGAATAATCCTCTTGAAAAATAACACTGAATAATCCTATTTAAAAATACCACTGAATATTCATCTTGAAAAATACCACCCAATATTTCTCTTGTAAAATGACGCTGAATATTCCACTTAAGAAATACCACTGAATATTCCTCTTGAAAAATACCACTGAATATTCTTCTTGGCAAATACAATTAAATATTCCTCTTGAAAAATACCACTTAATATTCCTCTTGAAAAATACCACTGAATGTTGCTCTTGAAATATACCACTGAATAATCCTCATGAAAAATACCACTGAATAATCCTCTTTAAAAATACCACTGAATATTCATCTTGAAAAATACCACCGAATATTCCTCTTGAAAAATAACACTGAATATTCTTCTTGAAATATACCACTGAAAAATACCACTGAATATTCATCTTGAAATAAACCGCTGAATAATCCTCTTTAAAAATACCACTCTTGAAAAATACCATTGAATATTCCTCTTGAAAAATACCACTGAATATTCCTCTTGAAAAATACCACTGAATATTCCTCTTGAAAAATACCACTGAATATTACTCTTGAAAAATACCAGTGAATAATCATCTTGAAAAATACCACTGAATATTCCTCTTGAAAAATACCACTGAATATTCCTCTTGAAAAATACCACTGATTATTACTTTTAAAAAATACCACTGATTATTCCTCTTGAAAAATACCACTGAATATTCCTCTTGAAAAATACAACTGAATATTCCTCTTGAAAAATATCACTGAATATTCCTCTTGAAAAATACCACTGAAGATTCCTCTTTAAAAAAAACTACTGAATATTCCTCTTGAAAAATACCACTGAATATAACTCTTGAAAAATATCACTGAATATTATTCTTGAAAAATACAACTGAATATTCCTCTTGAAAAATACAACTGAATATTCCTCTTAAAAAATACAACTGAATATTCCTCTTGAAAAATACCACTAAATATTCCTCTTAAAAAATACCACTGAATATACCTCTTTAAAAATATCACTGAATGTTCCTCTTGAAAAATACAACTGAATATTCCTCTTAAAAAATACCATTGAATATTCCTCTTGAAAAATAACATTAAATATTCCTCTTGAAAAATACCACTTAATATTCCTCTTGAAAAATACCACTGTATGTTCCTCTTGCAAAATTCCACTGAATAATCCTCCTGAAAAATAACACTAAATAATCCTCTTTAAAAATACCACTGAATATTCCTCCTGAAAAATAGCATTGAATAATCCACTTGAAAAATACCACGGAATATTAATATTGAAAAATACCACTGAATATTCGTCTTGAAAAATACCACTGAATATTCCTCTTGAAAAATACCACTGAATATTCCTCTTGAAAAATACCACTGATTATTACTTTTAAAAAATACCACTGATTATTCCTCTTGAAAAATACCACTGAATATTCCTCTTGAAAAATACAACTGAATATTCCTCTTGAAAAATATCACTGAATATTCCTCTTGAAAAATACCACTGAAGATTCCTCTTTAAAAAAAACTACTGAATATTCCTCTTGAAAAATACCACTGAATATAACTCTTGAAAAATATCACTGAATATTATTCTTGAAAAATACAACTGAATATTCCTCTTGAAAAATACAACTGAATATTCCTCTTAAAAAATACAACTGAATATTCCTCTTGAAAAATACCACTAAATATTGCTCTTAAAAAATACCACTGAATATACCTCTTTAAAAATATCACTGAATATTCCTCTTGAAAAATACAACTGAATATTCCTCTTAAAAAATACCATTGAATATTCCTCTTGAAAAATACCACTGAGTATACCTCTTAAAAAATATCACTGAATATTCCTCTTGAAAAATACCACTGAATATTCCTCTTGGAAAATACAACTGAATATTCCTTTTGAAAAATACCACTGAAAATTCCTCTTAAAAATAACCACTGAATATACCTCTTTAAAAATATCACTGAATATTCCTCTTGAAAAATACCACTGAATATTCCTCTTGAAAAATACCATTTAATATTCCTCTTGAAAAATACCACTGAATATACCTCTTAAAAAATATCACTGAATATTCCTCTTGAAAAATACCACTGAATATTCCTCTTGGAAAATACCACTGAATATTCCTCTTGAAAAATACCACGGAATATTAATCTTGAAAAATACAACTGGATATTCGTCTTGAAAAATACCACTGAATATTCATCTTGAAAAATACCATTGAATATTCCTCTTGAAAAATACCACTGAATATTCCTCTTGAAAAATACCACTGAATATTCCTCTTAAAAAATACCACTGAATATACCTCTTTAAAAATATCACTGAATATTCCTCTTGAAAAATACTACTGAATATTCTTCTAGAAAAATACCACTGAATATTCCTCTTGAAAAATACCACTGAATATTCCTCTTGGAAAATAACATTGAATGTTCCTCTTGAAGAATACCACGGAATATTAATCTTGAAAAATACCACTAAATATTCGTCTTGAAAAATACCACTGAATATTCCTTTTGAAAAATACCACTGAATATTCCTCTTGGAAAATACCACTGAATATTCCTCTTGAAAAATACCGCTGAATATTCCTCTGGAAAAATACCGCTGAATATTCCTCCTGAAAACTACCACTGAATATTCCACTTGAAAAATACCACTGAATATTCCTCTTGAAAAATATCACTGAATATTCCTCTTGAAAAATACCACTGAATATTCCTCTTGAAAAATACCGTTGAATATTCCTCTTGAAAAATACCACTGAATATACCTCTTAAAAAATATCACTGAATATTCCTCTTGAAAAATACCACTGAATATTCCTCTTGGAAAATGCCAATGAATATTTCTCTTGAAAAATACCACGAAATATTAATCTTGAAAAATATAACTGGATATTCGTCTTGAAAAATACCACTGAATATTCCTCTTGAAAAATACCATTGAACATTCCTCTTGAAAAATACCACTGAAAATTCCTCTTGAAAAATACCACTGAATATTCGTCTTGAAAAATACCACTTAATATGCCTCTTGAGAAATACCACTGAATATTCCTCGTGAAAAATACCACTGAATATTCCTCGTGAAAAATACCACTGAATATTCCTCTTAAAAAATACCACTGAAAAGTTCTGTTGAAAACTACATCTGAATATTCCTCTTGAAAAATACCACTGAATATTCCTCTTGAAAAATACCACTGAATATTCGTCTTGAAAAATACCACTGAATTTTCCTCTTGAAAAATACCATTGAATATTCCTCTTGAAAAATACCACTAAATATTTCTCTTGAAAAATACCACTGAATATTCGTCTTGAAAAATACCACTGAATATACTTCTTAAAAAATACCACTGAATATTCCTCTCAAAAAATACCACTGAATATTCGTCTTGAAAAATACCACTTAATATTCCTCTTGAAAAATACCACTGAATATTCCTCTTGAAGAATACCACTGAATATTCCTCTTGAAAAATAATGCTGAATATTAATCTTGAAAAATACCACTGAATATTCGCCTTGAAAAATACCACTGAATATTCCTCTTGAAAAATACCATTGAATATTCCTCTTGAAAAATACCACTAAATTATTCTCTTGAAAAATACCACTGAATATTCGTCTTGAAAAATACCACTTAATATTCCTCTTGAAAAATACCACTGAATATTCCTCTTGAAGAATACTTTTGAATATTCCTCTTTAAAAATACCACTGAATATTCCTCTTGAAAAATACCACTGAATATTCCTCTTGAAAAATACCACTGAATATTCCTCTTGAAAAATACCACTGAATATTCATCTTGAAAAATACCACTCAATATTTCTCTTGAAAAATAATGCTGAATATTCCTCTTGAAAAATACCACTGAATATTCCTCTTGAAAAATACCAGTGAATTTTTCTCTTGAAAAATACCATTAAATATTCCTTTTGAAAAATACCATTTAACATTCCTCTTGCAAAATACCACTGAATGTTCCTCTCGAAAAATACCACTGAATATTACTCCTGAAAAATAGCACTGAATAATCCTCTTGAAAAATACCACTGAATATTCCTCTTGAAAAATACTTCTGAATATTCGTCTAGAAAATTACCACTGAATATTCCTCCTGAAAAATACCACTGAATATTCCCCTTGAACAATACCACTGAATATTCTTCTTGAAAAATACAACTAAATATTCCTTTTGAAAAATACCATTGAATTATCCTCTTGAAAAATACCACTGAATATTTCTCTTGAAAAATACTATTGAATGTTCCTCTTGAAAAAGACCACTGAATATTCATCTTGAAAAATACCACCGAATATTCCTCTTGAAAAATAACACTGAATATTCTTCTTGAAATATACCACTGAATTTTCCTCTTGAAAAATACCATTGAATATTCCTCTTGAAAAATACCACTGAATATTCCTCTTGAAAAATACCACTGAATATTCCTCTTGAAAAATACCACTGAATATTCCTCTTGAAAAATACCAGTGAATAATCATCTTGAAAAATACCACTGAATATTCATCTTGAAATAAACCGCTGAATAATCCTCTTTAAAAATACCACCGAGTATTCCTCTTAAAAAATACTACTGAATATTCCTTTTGAAAAATACCACTGAATATTCCTCTTGAAAAATACTACTGAATATTCCTCTAGAAAACTACCACTGAATATTCCTCTTGAAAAATACCGCTGAATATTCCTCTTGAAAAATACCACTGAATATTCCTCTTAAAAAATACAACTAAATATTCCTCTTAAAAAATACCATTGATTATTCCTTTTGAAAAATACCACTGAATATTCCTCTTTAAAAATACCACTGAATATTCCTTTTTGGAAAACATCACTGAATATTCCTCTTGCAAAATACTACGGAATATTAATCTTGAAAAATACCACTGAATATTCGTCTTGAAAAATACCACTGAATATTCATCTTGAAAAATATCACTGAATATTCATCTTGAAAAATACCACTTAAAAGTTCTGTTGAAAAATACCGCTGAATATTCCTCTTGAAAAATACCACTGAATATTCCTCTTGAAAAATACCACTAAATATTCCTCTTGAAAAATACCACTGAATATTCATCTTGCAAAATACCACTGAATAGTCCTCTTGAAAAATACCATTGAATATTTCTCTTGAAAAATACCACTGAATATTCGTCTTGAAAAATACCACTGAATATTCCTCTTGAAAAATTCCACTAAATATTCCTCTTGGAAAATACAATTAAATATTCCTCTTGAAAAATACCACTTAATATCCCTCTTGAAAAATAGCACTGAATAATCCTCTTGAAAAGTACCACTGAATAATCCTATTTAAAAATACCACTGAATATTCATCTTGAAAAATACCACCGAATATTCCTCTTGAAAAATAACACTTAATATTCTTCTTGAAAAATACCACTGAATTTTCCTCTTGAAAAATACCATTGAATATTCCTCTTGACAAATACCACTGAATATTCCTCTTGAAAAATACCACTGAATATTCCTCTTGAAAAATACCACTGAATATTCCTCTTGAAAAATACCACTGAATAATCATCTTGAAAAATACCACTGAATATTCCTCTTGAAAAAGACCACTGAATATTCATCTTGAAAAATACCACCCATTACTTCTCTTGCAAAATAATGCTGAATATTCCTCTTGAGAAATATCACTGAATTATTCTTTTGAAAAATACCACTGATAAGTTCTCTTGAAAAATACCGCTAAATATTCCTCTTGAAAAATAACACTGAATATTCCTCTTTAAAAATACCACTGAATATTCCTCTTGAAAAATACCACTGAACATTCCTCTTGAAAAATACCGCTGAATAACCCTCTTGAAAAATTCGACTGAATATTCCTCTTGAAAAATACCACTGAATATTCATCTTGAAAAATACCACCCAATATTTCTCTTGTAAAATGACGCTGAATATTCCACTTAAGAAATACCACTGAATATTCCTCTTGAAAAATACCACTGAATATTCTTCTTGGCAAATACAATTAAATATTCCTCTTGAAAAATACCACTTAATATTCCTCTTGAAAAATACCACTGAATGTTGCTCTTGAAATATACCACTGAATAATCCTCATGAAAAATACCACTGAATAATCCTCTTTAAAAATACCACTGAATATTCATCTTGAAAAATACCACCGAATATTCCTCTTGAAAAATAACACTGAATATTCTTCTTGAAATATACCACTGAATTTTCCTCTTGAAAAATACCATTGAATATTCCTCTTGAAAAATACCACTGAATATTCCTCTTGAAAAATACCACTGAATATTCCTCTTGAAAAATACCACTGAATATTACTCTTGAAAAATACCAGTGAATAATCATCTTGAAAAATACCACTGAATATTCATCTTGAAATAAACCGCTGAATAATCCTCTTTAAAAATACCACCGAGTATTCCTCTTGAAAAATACTACTGAATATTCCTTTTGAAAAATACCACTGAATATTCCTCTTGAAAAATACTACTGAATATTCCTCTAGAAAACTACCACTGAATATTCCTCTTGAAAAATACCGCTGAATATTCCTCTTGAAAAATACCACTGAATATTCCTCTTAAAAAATACAACTAAATATTCCTCTTAAAAAATACCATTGATTATTCCTTTTGAAAAATACCACTGAATATTCCTCTTTAAAAATACCACTGAATATTCCTTTTTGGAAAACATCACTGAATATTCCTCTTGCAAAATACTACGGAATATTAATCTTGAAAAATACCACTGAATATTCGTCTTGAAAAATACCACTGAATATTCATCTTGAAAAATATCACTGAATATTCATCTTGAAAAATACCACTTAAAAGTTCTGTTGAAAAATACCGCTGAATATTCCTCTTGAAAAATACCACTGAATATTCCTCTTGAAAAATACCACTAAATATTCCTCTTGAAAAATACCACTGAATATTCATCTTGCAAAATACCACTGAATAGTCCTCTTGAAAAATACCATTGAATATTTCTCTTGAAAAATACCACTGAATATTCGTCTTGAAAAATACCACTGAATATTCCTCTTGAAAAATTCCACTAAATATTCCTCTTGGAAAATACAATTAAATATTCCTCTTGAAAAATACCACTTAATATTCCTATTCAAAAATACCACTGAATAATCCTCTTGAAAAATAACACTGAATAATCCTATTTAAAAATACCACTGAATATTCATCTTGAAAAATACCACCGAATATTCCTCTTGAAAAATAACACTTAATATTCTTCTTGAAAAATACCACTGAATTTTCCTCTTGAAAAATACCATTGAATATTCCTCTTGACAAATACCACTGAATATTCCTCTTGAAAAATACCACTGAATATTCCTCTTGAAAAATACCACTGAATATTCCTCTTGAAAAATACCACTGAATAATCATCTTGAAAAATACCACTGAATATTCATCTTGAAAATAATCACCCAATATTTCTCTTGAAAAATAACGCTGATTATTCCTCTTGAAGAATACCACTGAATATTCCTTTTGAAAAATACCATTTAATATTCCTCTTGAAAAATACCACTGAACAAGCCTCTTGAAATAAACCACTGAATAATCCTCTTTAAAAATACCACCGAGTATTCCTCTTGAAAAATACTACTGAATAATCCTTTTGAAAAATACCACTGAATATTCCTCTTGAAAAATACTACTGAATATTCCTCTAGAAAAATACCACTGAATATTCCTCTTGAAAAATACCGCTGAATATTCCTCTTGAAAAATACCACTGAATATTCCTCTTAAAAAATACAACTAAATATTCCTCTTAAAAAATACCATTGATTATTCCTCTTGAAAAATACCACTGAATATTCCTCTTTAAAAATGCCACTGAATATTCCTCTTGGAAAACACCACTGAATATTCCTCTTGCAAAATACTACGGAATATTAATCTTGAAAAATACCACTGAATATTCGTCTTGAAAAATACCACTGAATATTCATCTTGGAAAATACCACTGAATATTCATCTTGAAAAATACCACTTACAAGTTCTGTTAAAAAATACCGCTGAATATTCCTCTTGAAAAATACCACTGAATAGTCCTCTTGAAAAATACCACTAAATATTCCTCTTGAAAAATACAACTGAATATTCATCTTGAAAAATACCACTGAATATTCCTTTTAAAAAATACTACTTAAAAGTTCTGTTGAAAAATACCGCTGAATATTCCTCTTGAAAAATACCACTGAATATTCCTCTTGAAAAATAGCACTGAATATTCCTCTTGAAAAATACCGCTGAATATTCCTCTTGAAAAATACCACTGAATATTCGTCTTGAAAAATACCACTTAATATTCCTCTTGAAAAATACCACTGAATATTCCTCTTGCAAAATACCACTGAATATTCCTCTGGAAAAATATCACTGCATATCCCTCTTGAAAAATACCACTGAAAAGTTCTGTTGAAAATTACCATTGAATATTCCTCTTGAAAAATACCACTGAACATTCCTCTTGAAAAATACCGCTGAATAACCCTCTTGAAAAATACGACTGAATATTCCTCTTGAAAAATACCACTGAATATTCATCTTGAAAAATACCACTCAATATTTCTCTTGCAAAATGACGCTGAATATTCCTCTTGAGAAATACCACTGAATATTCCTCTTCAAAAATTCCACTGAA
This sequence comes from Atherix ibis, assembly GCA_958298945.1. Classification (NCBI taxonomy): domain Eukaryota; kingdom Metazoa; phylum Arthropoda; class Insecta; order Diptera; family Athericidae; genus Atherix; species Atherix ibis. The sequence continues at coordinate 43,037,427 of OY282609.1, read as the reverse complement.
TATTCCTTTTGGAAAATACAGTTAAATATTCCTCTTGAAAAATACCACTTAATATTCCTCTTGAAAAATACCACTGAATGTTGCTCTTGAAAAATACCACTGAATAATCCTCTTGAAAAATACCACTGAATAATCCTCTTTAAAAATACCACTGAATATTCATCTTGACAAATACCACCGAATATTCCTCTTGAAAAATAACACTGAATATTCCTCTTGAAAAATACCACTGAATATTCCTCTTTAAATATACCACTGAATATTCCTCTTGAAAAATACCGCTGAATATTCCTCTCGAAAAATACCACTGCATAATCCTCTTGAAAAATACCACTGAATATTCATCTTGAAAAATACCACCCAGCATTTCTCTTGCAAAATAATGCTGAATATTTCTCTTGAGAAATACCACCGAATATTTCTTTTGAAAAATACCACTGAATGTTGCTCTTGAAAAATACCACTGAATAATCCTCTTGAAAACTACCACTGAATAATCCTTTTTAAAAATACCACTGAATATTCATCTTGAAAAATACCACTGAATATTCATGTTGAAAAATACAACTGAATATTCCTCTTGAAAAATACAACTGAATAATCCTCTTCAGAAATACCACTGAATATTCCTCTTGAAAAATACCACTGAATATTCCTCTTGAAAAATACCATTGAATATTTCTCTTGCAAAATACCACTAAATTTTCCTCTTGAAAAATACCACTGAATATTCATCTTGAAAAATACCACTGAATATTACTTTTATAAAATACCACTGAATGTTGCTCTTGAAAAATACCACTGAATAATCCTCTTGAAAAATACCACTGAATAATCCTATTTAAAAATACCACTGAATATTCATCTTGAAAAATACCACCGAATATTCCTCTTGAAAAATAACACTTAATATTCTTCTTGAAAAATACCACTGAATTTTCCTCTTGAAAAATACAATTGAATATTCCTCTTGACAAATACCACTGAATATTCCTCTTGAAAAATACCACTGAATATTCCTCTTGAAAAATACCACTGAATATTCCTCTTGAAAAATACCACTGAATAATCATCTTGAAAAATACCACTGAATATTCATCTTGAAAATAATCACCCAATATTTCTCTTGAAAAATAACGCTGATTATTCCTCTTGAAGAATACCACTGAATATTCCTTTTGAAAAATACCATTTAATATTCCTCTTGAAAAATACCACTGAACAAGCCTCTTGAAATAAACCACTGAATAATCCTCTTTAAAAATACCACCGAGTATTCCTCTTGAAAAATACTACTGAATAATCCTTTTGAAAAATACCACTGAATATTCCTCTTGAAAAATACTACTGAATATTCCTCTAGAAAAATACCACTGAATATTCCTCTTGAAAAATACCGCTGAATATTCCTCTTGAAAAATACCACTGAATATTCCTCTTAAAAAATACAACTAAATATTCCTCTTAAAAAATACCATTGATTATTCCTCTTGAAAAATACCACTGAATATTCCTCTTTAAAAATGCCACTGAATATTCCTCTTGGAAAACACCACTGAATATTCCTCTTGCAAAATACTACGGAATATTAATCTTGAAAAATACCACTGAATATTCGTCTTGAAAAATACCACTGAATATTCATCTTGGAAAATACCACTGAATATTCATCTTGAAAAATACCACTTACAAGTTCTGTTAAAAAATACCGCTGAATATTCCTCTTGAAAAATACCACTGAATAGTCCTCTTGAAAAATACCACTAAATATTCCTCTTGAAAAATACAACTGAATATTCATCTTGAAAAATACCACTGAATATTCCTTTTGAAAAATACCACTTAAAAGTTCTGTTGAAAAATACCGCTGAATATTCCTCTTGAAAAATACCACTGAATATTCCTCTTGAAAAATAGCACTGAATATTCCTCTTGAAAAATACCGCTGAATATTCCTCTTGAAAAATACCACTGAATATTCGTCTTGAAAAATACCACTTAATATTCCTCTTGAAAAATACCACTGAATATTCCTCTTGCAAAATACCACTGAATATTCCTCTGGAAAAATATCACTGCATATCCCTCTTGAAAAATACCACTGAAAAGTTCTGTTGAAAATTACCACTGAATATTCCTCTTGAAAAATACCACTGAACATTCCTCTTGAAAAATACCGCTGAATAGCCCTCTTGAAAAATACGACTGAATATTCCTCTTGAAAAATACCACTGAATATTCATCTTGAAAAATACCACTCAATATTACTCTTGCAAAATGACGCTGAATATTCCTCTTGAGAAATACCACTGAATATTACTTTTATAAAATACCACTGAATGTTGCTCTTGAAAAATACCACTGAATAATCCTCTTGAAAAATACCACTGAATAATCCTATTTAAAAATACCACTGAATATTCATCTTGAAAAATACCACCGAATATTCCTCTTGAAAAATAACACTTAATATTCTTCTTGAAAAATACCACTGAATTTTCCTCTTGAAAAATACAATTGAATATTCCTCTTGACAAATACCACTGAATATTCCTCTTGAAAAATACCACTGAATATTCCTCTTGAAAAATACCACTGAATATTCCTCTTGAAAAATACCACTGAATAATCATCTTGAAAAATACCACTGAATATTCATCTTGAAAAATACCACTGAATAATCATGTTGAAAAATACAACTGAATATTCCTCTTGAAAAATACAACTGAATAATCCTCTTCAGAAATACCACTGAATATTCCTCTTGAAAAATACCACTGAATATTCCTCTTGAAAAATACCATTGAATATTTCTCTTGCAAAATACCACTAAATTTTCCTCTTGAAAAATACCACTGAATATTCATCTTGAAAAATACCACTGAATATTACTTTTATAAAATACCACTGATTATTCCTCTTGAAAAATACCACTGATTATTCCTCTTGAAAAATACCACTGAATATTCCTCTTGAAAAATACAACTGAATATTCTTCTTGAAAAATACAACTGAATAATCCTCTTGAGAAATACCACTGAAAATTCCTCCTGAAAAATACCACTGAATATTCCTCTTAAAAAATACCACTGAATATACCTCTTTAAAAATATCACTGAATATTCCTCTTGGAAAATAGCACTGAATATTCCTCTTTAAAAATACCACTGAATATTCATCTTGAAAAATAACACCCAGCATTTCTCTTGCAAAATAATGCTGAATATTTCTCTTGAGAAATACCACCGAATATTTCTTTTGAAAAATACCACTGAATGTTGCTCTTGAAAAATACCACTGAATAATCTTCTTGAAAACTACCACTGAATAATCCTTTTTAAAAATACCACTGAATATTCATCTTGAAAAATACCACTGAATATTCATGTTGAAAAATACAACTGAATATTCCTCTTGAAAAATACAACTGAATAATCCTCTTCAGAAATACCACTGAATATTCCTCTTGAAAAATACCACTGAATATTCCTCTTGAAAAATACCATTGAATATTTCTCTTGCAAAATACCACTAAATTTTCCTCTTGAAAAATACCACTGAATATTCATCTTGAAAAATACCACTGAATATTACTTTTATAAAATACCACTGATTATTCCTCTTGAAAAATACCACTGATTATTCCTCTTGAAAAATACCACTGAATATTCCTCTTGAAAAATACAACTGAATATTCTTCTTGAAAAATACAACTGAATAATCCTCTTGAGAAATACCACTGAAAATTCCTCCTGAAAAATACCACTGAATATTCCTCTTAAAAAATACCACTGAATATACCTCTTTAAAAATATCACTGAATATTCCTCTTGGAAAATAGCACTGAATATTCCTCTTTAAAAATACCACTGAATATTCCTCTTGAAAACTACCACTAAATATTTCTCTTGAAAAATACCATTGAATAATCCTCTTGAAAAATACAACTGAATTCTCCTCTTGAAAAATGCTACTGAATATTACTCCTGAAAAATACCACTGAATATTCCCCTTGAAAAATACCACTGAATATTCCTTTTGAAAAATACCACTGAATATTCCTCTTGAAAAATATCACTGAATATTACTTTTAAAAAATACCACTTATTATTCCCCTTAAAAAATAACACTGAATAATCCTCTTGAAAAATACCACTGAATATTCCTTTTGAAAAATACCACTGAATATTCCTCTTGAAAAATATCACTGAATATTACTTTTAAAAAATACCACTTATTATTCCCCTTAAAAAATAACACTGAATAATCCTCTTGAAAAATACCACTGAATATTCCTCTTAAAAAATACCGCTGAATATACCTCTTTAAAAATATCACTGAATATTCCTCTTGAAAAATACAACTGAATATTCTTCTTGAAAAATACAACTGAATAATCCTCTTGAGAAATACCACTGAAAATTCCTCCTGAAAAATACCACTGAATATTCCTCTTAAAAAATACCACTGAATATACCTCTTTAAAAATATCACTGAATATTCCTCTTGGAAAATAGCACTGAATATTCCTCTTTAAAAATACCACTGAATATTCATCTTGCAAAATACCACTGAATAGTCCTCTTGAAAAATACCATTGAATATTTCTCTTGAAAAATACCACTGAATATTCGTCTTGAAAAATACCACTGAATATTCCTCTTGAAAAATTCCACTAAATATTCCTCTTGGAAAATACAATTAAATATTCCTCTTGAAAAATACCACTTAATATTCCTATTCAAAAATACCACTGAATAATCCTCTTGAAAAATAACACTGAATAATCCTATTTAAAAATACCACTGAATATTCATCTTGAAAAATACCACCGAATATTCCTCTTGAAAAATAACACTTAATATTCTTCTTGAAAAATACCACTGAATTTTCCTCTTGAAAAATACCATTGAATATTCCTCTTGACAAATACCACTGAATATTCCTCTTGAAAAATACCACTGAATATTCCTCTTGAAAAATACCACTGAATATTCCTCTTGAAAAATACCACTGAATAATCATCTTGAAAAATACCACTGAATATTCATCTTGAAAATAATCACCCAATATTTCTCTTGAAAAATAACGCTGATTATTCCTCTTGAAGAATACCACTGAATATTCCTTTTGAAAAATACCATTTAATATTCCTCTTGAAAAATACCACTGAACAAGCCTCTTGAAATAAACCACTGAATAATCCTCTTTAAAAATACCACCGAGTATTCCTCTTGAAAAATACTACTGAATAATCCTTTTGAAAAATACCACTGAATATTCCTCTTGAAAAATACTACTGAATATTCCTCTAGAAAAATACCACTGAATATTCCTCTTGAAAAATACCGCTGAATATTCCTCTTGAAAAATACCACTGAATATTCCTCTTAAAAAATACAACTAAATATTCCTCTTAAAAAATACCATTGATTATTCCTCTTGAAAAATACCACTGAATATTCCTCTTTAAAAATGCCACTGAATATTCCTCTTGGAAAACACCACTGAATATTCCTCTTGCAAAATACTACGGAATATTAATCTTGAAAAATACCACTGAATATTCGTCTTGAAAAATACCACTGAATATTCATCTTGGAAAATACCACTGAATATTCATCTTGAAAAATACCACTTACAAGTTCTGTTAAAAAATACCGCTGAATATTCCTCTTGAAAAATACCACTGAATAGTCCTCTTGAAAAATACCACTAAATATTCCTCTTGAAAAATACAACTGAATATTCATCTTGAAAAATACCACTGAATATTCCTTTTAAAAAATACTACTTAAAAGTTCTGTTGAAAAATACCGCTGAATATTCCTCTTGAAAAATACCACTGAATATTCCTCTTGAAAAATAGCACTGAATATTCCTCTTGAAAAATACCGCTGAATATTCCTCTTGAAAAATACCACTGAATATTCGTCTTGAAAAATACCACTTAATATTCCTCTTGAAAAATACCACTGAATATTCCTCTTGCAAAATACCACTGAATATTCCTCTGGAAAAATATCACTGCATATCCCTCTTGAAAAATACCACTGAAAAGTTCTGTTGAAAATTACCACTGAATATTCCTCTTGAAAAATACCACTGAACATTCCTCTTGAAAAATACCGCTGAATAACCCTCTTGAAAAATACGACTGAATATTCCTCTTGAAAAATACCACTGAATATTCATCTTGAAAAATACCACTCAATATTTCTCTTGCAAAATGACGCTGAATATTCCTCTTGAGAAATACCACTGAATATTCCTCTTCAAAAATTCCACTGAATATTCCTTTTGGAAAATACAGTTAAATATTCCTCTTGAAAAATACCACTTAATATTCCTCTTGAAAAATACCACTGAATGTTGCTCTTGAAAAATACCACTGAATAATCCTCTTGAAAAATACCACTGAATAATCCTCTTTAAAAATACCACTGAATATTCATCTTGACAAATACCACCGAATATTCCTCTTGAAAAATAACACTGAATATTCCTCTTGAAAAATACCACTGAATATTCCTCTTTAAATATACCACTGAATATTCCTCCTGAAAAATACCGCTGAATATTCCTCTCGAAAAATACCACTGCATAATCCTCTTGAAAAATACCACTGAATATTCATCTTGAAAAATACCACCCAGCATTTCTCTTGCAAAATAATGCTGAATATTTCTCTTGAGAAATACCACCGAATATTTCTTTTGAAAAATACCACTGAATGTTGCTCTTGAAAAATACCACTGAATAATCCTCTTGAAAACTACCACTGAATAATCCTTTTTAAAAATACCACTGAATATTCATCTTGAAAAATACCACTGAATATTCATGTTGAAAAATACAACTGAATATTCCTCTTGAAAAATACAACTGAATAATCCTCTTCAGAAATACCACTGAATATTCCTCTTGAAAAATACCACTGAATATTCCTCTTGAAAAATACCATTGAATATTTCTCTTGCAAAATACCACTAAATTTTCCTCTTGAAAAATACCACTGAATATTCATCTTGAAAAATACCACTGAATATTACTTTTATAAAATACCACTGAATGTTGCTCTTGAAAAATACCACTGAATAATCCTCTTGAAAAATACCACTGAATAATCCTATTTAAAAATACCACTGAATATTCATCTTGAAAAATACCACCGAATATTCCTCTTGAAAAATAACACTTAATATTCTTCTTGAAAAATACCACTGAATTTTCCTCTTGAAAAATACAATTGAATATTCCTCTTGACAAATACCACTGAATATTCCTCTTGAAAAATACCACTGAATATTCCTCTTGAAAAATACCACTGAATATTCCTCTTGAAAAATACCACTGAATAATCATCTTGAAAAATACCACTGAATATTCATCTTGAAAATAATCACCCAATATTTCTCTTGAAAAATAACGCTGATTATTCCTCTTGAAGAATACCACTGAATATTCCTTTTGAAAAATACCATTTAATATTCCTCTTGAAAAATACCACTGAACAAGCCTCTTGAAATAAACCACTGAATAATCCTCTTTAAAAATACCACCGAGTATTCCTCTTGAAAAATACTACTGAATAATCCTTTTGAAAAATACCACTGAATATTCCTCTTGAAAAATACTACTGAATATTCCTCTAGAAAAATACCACTGAATATTCCTCTTGAAAAATACCGCTGAATATTCCTCTTGAAAAATACCACTGAATATTCCTCTTAAAAAATACAACTAAATATTCCTCTTAAAAAATACCATTGATTATTCCTCTTGAAAAATACCACTGAATATTCCTCTTTAAAAATGCCACTGAATATTCCTCTTGGAAAACACCACTGAATATTCCTCTTGCAAAATACTACGGAATATTAATCTTGAAAAATACCACTGAATATTCGTCTTGAAAAATACCACTGAATATTCATCTTGGAAAATACCACTGAATATTCATCTTGAAAAATACCACTTACAAGTTCTGTTAAAAAATACCGCTGAATATTCCTCTTGAAAAATACCACTGAATAGTCCTCTTGAAAAATACCACTAAATATTCCTCTTGAAAAATACAACTGAATATTCATCTTGAAAAATACCACTGAATATTCCTTTTGAAAAATACCACTTAAAAGTTCTGTTGAAAAATACCGCTGAATATTCCTCTTGAAAAATACCACTGAATATTCCTCTTGAAAAATAGCACTGAATATTCCTCTTGAAAAATACCGCTGAATATTCCTCTTGAAAAATACCACTGAATATTCGTCTTGAAAAATACCACTTAATATTCCTCTTGAAAAATACCACTGAATATTCCTCTTGCAAAATACCACTGAATATTCCTCTGGAAAAATATCACTGCATATCCCTCCTGAAAAATACCACTGAAAAGTTCTGTTGAAAATTACCACTGAATATTCCTCTTGAAAAATACCACTGAACATTCCTCTTGAAAAATACCGCTGAATAGCCCTCTTGAAAAATACGACTGAATATTCCTCTTGAAAAATACCACTGAATATTCATCTTGAAAAATACCACTCAATATTACTCTTGCAAAATGACGCTGAATATTCCTCTTGAGAAATACCACTGAATATTACTTTTATAAAATACCACTGAATGTTGCTCTTGAAAAATACCACTGAATAATCCTCTTGAAAAATACCACTGAATAATCCTATTTAAAAATACCACTGAATATTCATCTTGAAAAATACCACCGAATATTCCTCTTGAAAAATAACACTTAATATTCTTCTTGAAAAATACCACTGAATTTTCCTCTTGAAAAATACAATTGAATATTCCTCTTGACAAATACCACTGAATATTCCTCTTGAAAAATACCACTGAATATTCCTCTTGAAAAATACCACTGAATATTCCTCTTGAAAAATACCACTGAATAATCATCTTGAAAAATACCACTGAATATTCATCTTGAAAAATACCACTGAATAATCATGTTGAAAAATACAACTGAATATTCCTCTTGAAAAATACAACTGAATAATCCTCTTCAGAAATACCACTGAATATTCCTCTTGAAAAATACCACTGAATATTCCTCTTGAAAAATACCATTGAATATTTCTCTTGCAAAATACCACTAAATTTTCCTCTTGAAAAATACCACTGAATATTCATCTTGAAAAATACCACTGAATATTACTTTTATAAAATACCACTGATTATTCCTCTTGAAAAATACCACTGATTATTCCTCTTGAAAAATACCACTGAATATTCCTCTTGAAAAATACAACTGAATATTCTTCTTGAAAAATACAACTGAATAATCCTCTTGAGAAATACCACTGAAAATTCCTCCTGAAAAATACCACTGAATATTCCTCTTAAAAAATACCACTGAATATACCTCTTTAAAAATATCACTGAATATTCCTCTTGGAAAATAGCACTGAATATTCCTCTTTAAAAATACCACTGAATATTCATCTTGAAAAATAACACCCAGCATTTCTCTTGCAAAATAATGCTGAATATTTCTCTTGAGAAATACCACCGAATATTTCTTTTGAAAAATACCACTGAATGTTGCTCTTGAAAAATACCACTGAATAATCTTCTTGAAAACTACCACTGAATAATCCTTTTTAAAAATACCACTGAATATTCATCTTGAAAAATACCACTGAATATTCATGTTGAAAAATACAACTGAATATTCCTCTTGAAAAATACAACTGAATAATCCTCTTCAGAAATACCACTGAATATTCCTCTTGAAAAATACCACTGAATATTCCTCTTGAAAAATACCATTGAATATTTCTCTTGCAAAATACCACTAAATTTTCCTCTTGAAAAATACCACTGAATATTCATCTTGAAAAATACCACTGAATATTACTTTTATAAAATACCACTGATTATTCCTCTTGAAAAATACCACTGATTATTCCTCTTGAAAAATACCACTGAATATTCCTCTTGAAAAATACAACTGAATATTCTTCTTGAAAAATACAACTGAATAATCCTCTTGAGAAATACCACTGAAAATTCCTCCTGAAAAATACCACTGAATATTCCTCTTAAAAAATACCACTGAATATACCTCTTTAAAAATATCACTGAATATTCCTCTTGGAAAATAGCACTGAATATTCCTCTTTAAAAATACCACTGAATATTCCTCTTGAAAACTACCACTAAATATTTCTCTTGAAAAATACCATTGAATAATCCTCTTGAAAAATACAACTGAATTCTCCTCTTGAAAAATGCTACTGAATATTACTCCTGAAAAATACCACTGAATATTCCCCTTGAAAAATACCACTGAATATTCCTTTTGAAAAATACCACTGAATATTCCTCTTGAAAAATATCACTGAATATTACTTTTAAAAAATACCACTTATTATTCCCCTTAAAAAATAACACTGAATAATCCTCTTGAAAAATACCACTGAATATTCCTTTTGAAAAATACCACTGAATATTCCTCTTGAAAAATATCACTGAATATTACTTTTAAAAAATACCACTTATTATTCCCCTTAAAAAATAACACTGAATAATCCTCTTGAAAAATACCACTGAATATTCCTCTTAAAAAATACCGCTGAATATACCTCTTTAAAAATATCACTGAATATTCCTCTTGAAAACTACCATCGATAATTCCTCTTGAAAAATACCACTGAATATTCCTCTTCAGAAATACCACTGAATATTCCTCTTGGAAAACACCACTGAATATTCATCTTGAAAAATACCACTCAATATTTCTCTTGCAATATGACGCTGAATATTCCTCTTGAGAAATGCCACTGAATATTCCTCTTGAAAAATACCACTGAATATTCCTCTTGGAAAATACAATTAAATATTCCTCTTGAAAAATACCAGTAAATATTCCTCTTGAAAATTACCACTGAATGTTGCTCTTGAAAAATACCACTGAATAATCCTCTAAAAAAATACCACTGAATAATCCTCTTTAAAAATACCACTGAATATTCATCTTGAAAAATACCACTGAATATTCCTTTTGAAAAATACCACTGAATAATCATCTTGAAAAATACCACTGAATATTCATCTTGAAAATTATCACCCAATATTTCTCTTGAAAAATAACGCTGAATATTCCTCTTGAAAAATACCACTGAATATTTTTCTTGAAAAATACCACTGAATATTCCTTTTGAAAAATACCATTAAATATTCCTCTTGAAAAATACCACTTAATATTCCTCTTGGAAAATACCACTGGATGTTCCTCTTGAAAAATACCACTTAATAATCCTCTTGAAATATACCACTGAATAATCCTCTTTAAAAATACCACCGAGTATTCCTCTTGAAAAATACTACTGAATATTCCTTTTGAAAAAATATCACTGAATATTCCTCTTGAAAAATACCACTGAATATTAATTTTGAAAAATACCGCTGAATATTCCTCTCGAAAAATACCACTGCATAATCCTCTTGAAAAATACCACTGAATATTCATCTTGAAAAATACCACCCAGCATTTCTCTTGCAAAATAATGCTGAATATTTCTCTTGAGAAATACCACCGAATATTTCTTTTGAAAAATACCACTGAATGTTTCTCTTGAAAAATACCACTGAAAAATCCTCTTGAAAACTACCACTGAATAATCCTTTTTAAAAATACCACTGAATATTCATCTTGAAAAATACCACTGAATATTCATGTTGAAAAATACAACTGAATATTCCTCTTGAAAAATACAACTGAATAATCCTCTTCAGAAATACCACTGAATATTCCTCTTGAAAAATACCACTGAATATTCCTCTTGAAAAATACCATTGAATATTTCTCTTGCAAAATACCACTAAATTTTCGTCTTGAAAAATACCACTGAATATTCATCTTGAAAAATACCACTGAATATTACTTTTATAAAATACCACTGAATGTTGCTCTTGAAAAATACCACTGAATATTCCTCTTGAAAAATACCACTGAATAATCCTATTTAAAAATACCACTGAATATTCATCTTGAAAAATACCACCGAATATTCCTCTTGAAAAATAACACTTAATATTCTTCTTGAAAAATACCACTGAATTTTCCTCTTGAAAAATACCATTGAATATTCCTCTTGACAAATACCACTGAATATTCCTCTTGAAAAATACCACTGAATATTCCTCTTGAAAAATACCACTGAATATTCCTCTTGAAAAATACCACTGAATAATCATCTTGAAAAATACCACTGAATATTCATCTTGAAAATAATCACCCAATATTTCTCTTGAAAAATAACGCTGATTATTCCTCTTGAAGAATACCACTGAATATTCCTTTTGAAAAATACCATTTATTATTCCTCTTGAAAAATACCACTGAACAAGCCTCTTGAAATAAACCACTGAATAATCCTCTTTAAAAATACCACCGAGTATTCCTCTTGAAAAATACTACTGAATAATCCTTTTGAAAAATACCACTGAATATTCCTCTTGAAAAATACTACTGAATATTCCTCTAGAAAAATACCACTGAATATTCCTCTTGAAAAATACCGCTGAATATTCCTCTTGAAAAATACCACTGAATATTCCTCTTAAAAAATACAACTAAATATTCCTCTTAAAAAATACCAATGATTATTCCTCTTGAAAAATACCACTGAATATTCCTCTTTAAAAATGCCACTGAATATTCCTCTTGGAAAACACCACTGAATATTCCTCTTGCAAAATACTACGGAATATTAATCTTGAAAAATACCACTGAACATTCGTCTTGAAAAATTCCACTGAATATTCATCTTGGAAAATACCACTGAATATTCATCTTGAAAAATACCACTTACAAGTTCTGTTAAAAAATACCGCTTAATATTCCTCTTGAAAAATACCACTGAATAGTCCTCTTGAAAAATACCACTAAATATTCCTCTTGAAAAATACAACTGAATATTCATCTTGAAAAATACCACTGAATATTCCTTTTGAAAAATACCACTTAAAAGTTCGGTTGAAAAATACCGCTGAATATTCCTCTTGAAAAATACCACTGAATATTCCTCTTGAAAAATAGCACTGAATATTCCTCTTGAAAAATACCGCTGAATAGTCCTCTTGAAAAATACCACTGAATATTCGTCTTGAAAAATACCACTTAATATTCCTCTTGAAAAATACCACTGAATATTCCTCTTGCAAAATACCACTGAATATTCCTCTGGAAAAATATCACTGCATATCCCTCTTGAAAAATACCACTGAAAAGTTCTGTTGAAAATTACCACTGAATATTCCTCTTGAAAAATACCACTGAATATTCATCTTGAAAAATACCACTCAATATTTCTCCTGCAAAATGACGCTGAATATTCCTCTTGAGAAATACCACTAAATATTCCTCTTCAAAAATTCCACTTAATATTCCTCTTGAAAAATACCACTGAATGTTGCTCTTGAAAAATACCACTGAATAATCCTCTTGAAAAATACCACTGAATAATCCTCTTTAAAAATACTACTGAATATTCATCTTGACAAATACCACCGAATATTCCTCTTGAAAAATAACACTGAATATTCCTCTTGAAAAATACCACTGAATATTCCTCTTTAAATATACCACTGAATATTCCTCTTGAAAAATACCGCTCAATATTCCTCTCGAAAAATACCACTGCATAATCTTCTTGAAAAATACCACTGAATATTCATCTTGAAAAATAACACCCAGCATTTCTCTTGCAAAATAATGCTGAATATTTCTCTTGAGAAATACCACCGAATATTTCTTTTGAAAAATACCACTGAATGTTGCTCTTGAAAAATACCACTGAATAATCCTCTTGAAAACTACCACTGAATAATCTTTTTTAAAAATACCACTGAATATTCATCTTGAAAAATACCACTGAATATTCATGTTGAAAAATACAACTGAATATTCCTCTTGAAAAATACAACTGAATAATCCTCTTCAGAAATACCACTGAAAAATAATAATATTAACTGGTATTTTTCAAGAGGAATATTTAATTAATACAATTAAATATTCCTCTTGAAAAATACCAGTTAATATTCCTCTTGGAAAATACCACTGAATGTTGCTCTTGAAAAATACCACTGAATAATCCTCTTAAAAAATACCACTGAATAATCCTCTTTAAAAATACCACTGAATATTCATCTTGAGAAATACCACCGAATATTCCTCTTGAAAAATAACACTGAATATTCTCCTTGAAAAATACCACTGAATTTTCCTCTTGAAAAATACCATTAAATATTCCTCTTGAAAAATACCACTGAATATTCCTCTTGAAAAATACCACTGAATATTCCTCTTGAAAAATACCACTGAATATTCCTTTCGAAAAATACCACTGAATAATCATCTTAAAAAATACCACTGAATATTCATCTTGAAAAATACCACCGAATATTCCTCTTTAAAAATAACACTGAATATTCCTCTTGAAAAATACCACTGAATATTCCCCTTGAAAATTACCACTAAATTTTCCTCTTGAAAAATACCACTGAATATTCATCTTGAAAAATACCACTGAATATTACTTTTATAAAATACCACTGATTATTCCTCTTGAACAATACCACTGATTATTCCTCTTGACAAATACCACTGAATATTCCTCTTGAAAAATACAACTGAATATTCTTCTTGAAAAATACAACTGAATAATCCTCTTGAGAAATACCACTGAAAATTCCTCTTGAAAAATACCACTGAATATTCCTCTTAAAAAATACCACTGAATATACCTCTTTAAAAATATCACTGAATATTCCTATTGAAAAATACCACTGAATATTCCTCTTTCAAAATACCACTGAATATTCATGTTGAAAAATACAACTGAATATTCCTCTTGAAAAATACAACTGAATAATCCTCTTCAGAAATACCACTGAAAAATAATAATATTAACTGGTATTTTTCAAGAGGAATATTTAATTAATACAATTAAATATTCCTCTTGAAAAATACCAGTTAATATTCCTCTTGGAAAATACCACTGAATGTTGCTCTTGAAAAATACCACTGAATAATCCTCTTAAAAAATACCACTGAATAATCCTCTTTAAAAATACCACTGAATATTCATCTTGAGAAATACCACCGAATATTCCTCTTGAAAAATAACACTGAATATTCTCCTTGAAAAATACCACTGAATTTTCCTCTTGAAAAATACCATTAAATATTCCTCTTGAAAAATACCACTGAATATTCATCTTGAAAAATACCACTGAATATTCCTCTTGAAAAATACCACTGAATATTCCTTTCGAAAAATACCACTGAATAATCATCTTAAAAAATACCACTGAATATTCATCTTGAAAAATACCACCGAATATTCCTCTTTAAAAATAACACTGAATATTCCTCTTGAAAAATACCACTGAATATTCCCCTTGAAAATTACCACTAAATTTTCCTCTTGAAAAATACCACTGAATATTCATCTTGAAAAATACCACTGAATATTACTTTTATAAAATACCACTGATTATTCCTCTTGAACAATACCACTGATTATTCCTCTTGACAAATACCACTGAATATTCCTCTTGAAAAATACAACTGAATATTCTTCTTGAAAAATACAACTGAATAATCCTCTTGAGAAATACCACTGAAAATTCCTCTTGAAAAATACCACTGAATATTCCTCTTAAAAAATACCACTGAATATACCTCTTTAAAAATATCACTGAATATTCCTATTGAAAAATACCACTGAATATTCCTCTTTCAAAATACCACTGAATATTCCTCTTGAAAACTACCACTAAATATTCCTCTTGAAAAATACCATTGAATAATCCTCTTGAATAAAAAACCACTGAATATATCTCTTAAAAAATACCACTGAATATACCTCTTTAAAAATATCACTGAATATTCCTCTTGAAAAATACCACTGAATATTCGTCTTTAAAAATACCATTGAATATTCCTCTTGGAAAATACCACTGAATATTCCTCTTGAAAAATGCCACGGAATATAATCTTGAAAAATACCACTGAATATTCGTCTTGAAAAATACCACTGAATATTCCTCTTGAAAAATACCATTGAATATTCCTCTTGAAAAATACCACTGAATATTCCTCTTGAAAAATACCACTGAATATTCGTGTTGAAAAATACCACTTAATATTCCTCTGGAAAAATACCACTGAATATTCCTCTTGAAAAATACCACTGAATATTCCTCTTGAAAAATACCACTGAATATCCCTCTTGAAAAATACAACAAAATATTCCTCTTAAAAAATACCATCGATAATTCCTCTTGAAAAATACCACTGAATATTCCTCTTCAGAAATACCACTGAATATTCCTCTTGGAAAACACCACTGAATATTCATCTTGAAAAATACCACTCAATATTTCTCTTGCAATATGACGCTGAATATTCCTCTTGAGAAATGCCACTGAATATTTTTCTTGAAAAATACCACTGAATATTCCTTTTGAAAAATACCATTAAATATTCCTCTTGAAAAATACCACTTAATATTCCTCTTGGAAAATACCACTGGATGTTCCTCTTGAAAAATACCACTTAATAATCCTCTTGAAATATACCACTGAATAATCCTCTTGAAAAATGCCACTGAATAATCCTCTTAAAAAATACCACTGAATAATCCTCTTTAAAAATACCACTGAATATTCATCTTGAAAAATACCACTGAATATTCCTTTTGAAAAATACCACTGAATAATCATCTTGAAAAATACCACTGAATATTCCTCTTGAAAAATACAATTAAATATTCCTCTTGAAAAATACCAGTAAATATTCCTCTTGAAAATTACCACTGAATGTTGCTCTTGAAAAATACCACTGAATAATCCTCTTAAAAAATACCACTGAATAATCCTCTTTAAAAATACCACTGAATATTCATCTTGAAAAATACCACTGAATATTCCTTTTGAAAAATACCACTGAATAATCATCTTGAAAAATACCACTGAATATTCATCTTGAAAATTATCACCCAATATTTCTCTTGAAAAATAACGCTGAATATTCCTCTTGAAAAATACCACTGAATATTTTTCTTGAAAAATACCACTGAATATTCCTTTTGAAAAATACCATTAAATATTCCTCTTGAAAAATACCACTTAATATTCCTCTTGGAAAATACCACTGGATGTTCCTCTTGAAAAATACCACTTAATAATCCTCTTGAAATATACCACTGAATAATCCTCTTTAAAAATACCACCGAGTATTCCTCTTGAAAAATACAACTGAATATTCCTTTTGAAAAAATATCACTGAATATTCCTCTTGAAAAATACCACTGAATATTAATTTTGAAAAATACCACTGAATAATCATCTTAAAAAATACCACTGAATATTCATCTTGAAAAATACCACCGAATATTCCTCTTTAAAAATAACACTAAATATTCCTCTTGAAAAATACCACTAAATATTCCCCTTGAAAATTACCACTGAATATTCATCTTGAAAAATACCACTGAATATTCATCTTGAAAAATACAACTGAATATTCCTCTTGAAAAATACAACTGAATAGTCCTCTTGAGAAATACCACTGAATATTCCTCTTAAAAAATACCATTGAATATTCCTCTTGCAAAATACCACTAAATTTTCCTCTTGAAAAATACCACTGAATATTCATCTTGAAAAATACCACTGAATATTACTTTTATAAAATACCACTGATTATTCCTCTTGAACAATACCACTGATTATTCCTCTTGACAAATACCACTGAATATCCCTCTTGAAAAATACAACTGAATATTCTTCTTGAAAAATACAACTGAATAATCCTCTTGAGAAATACCACTGAAAATTCCTCTTGAAAAATACCACTGAATATTCCTCTTAAAAAATACCACTGAATATACCTCTTTAAAAATATCACTGAATATTCCTATTGAAAAATACCACTGAATATTCCTCTTTAAAAATACCACTAAATATTCCTCTTGAAAACTACCACTAAATATTCCTCTTGAAAAATACCATTGAATAATCCTCTTGAAAAATACAACAAAATATTCCTCTTAAAAAATACCATCGATAATTCCTCTTGAAAAATACCACTGAATATTCCTCTTCAAAAATACCACTGAATATTCCTGTTGGAAAACACCACTGAATATTCATCTTGAAAAAACCACTCAATATTTCTCTTGCAATATGACGCTGAATATTCCTCTTGAGAAATACCACTGAATATTCCTCTTGAAAAATACTACTGAATATTCCTCTTGGAAAATACAATTAAATATTCCTCTTGAAAAATACCAGTAAATATTCCTCTTGAAAAATACCACTGAATGTTGCTCTTAAAAAATAAAACTGAATAATCCTCTTAAAAAATACCACTGAATAATCCTCTTTAAAAATACCACTGAATATTCATCTTGAAAAATACCACTGAATATTCCTTTTTAAAAATACCACTGAATAATCATCTTGAAAAATACCACTGAATATTCATCTTAAAAATTATCACCCAATATTTCTCTTGAAAAATAACGCTGAATATTCCTTTCGAAAAATACCACTGAATAATCATCTTAAAAAATACCACTGAATATTCATCTTGAAAAATACCACCGAATATTCCTCTTTAAAAATAACACTGAATATTCCTCTTGAAAAATACCACTGAATATTCCCCTTGAAAATTACCACTAAATTTTCCTCTTGAAAAATACCACTGAATATTCATCTTGAAAAATACCACTGAATATTACTTTTATAAAATACCACTGATTATTCCTCTTGAACAATACCACTGATTATTCCTCTTGACAAATACCACTGAATATTCCTCTTGTAAAAAATACAACTGAATATTCTTCTTGAAAAATACAACTGAATAATCCTCTTGAGAAATACCACTGAAAATTCCTCTTGAAAAATACCACTGAATATTCCTCTTAAAAAATACCACTGAATATACCTCTTTAAAAATATCACTGAATATTCCTATTGAAAAATACCACTGAATATTCCTCTTTCAAAATACCACTGAATATTCCTCTTGAAAACTACCACTAAATATGCCTCTTGAAAAATACCATTGAATAATCCTCTTGAATAAAAAACCACTGAATATATCTCTTAAAAAATACCACTGAATATACCTCTTTAAAAATATCACTGAATATTCCTCTTGAAAAATACCACTGAATATTCGTCTTTAAAAATACCATTGAATATTCCTCTTGGAAAATACCACTGAATATTCCTCTTGAAAAATGCCACGGAATATAATCTTGAAAAATACCACTGAATATTCGTCTTGAAAAATACCACTGAATATTCCTCTTGAAAAATACCATTGAATATTCCTCTTGAAAAATACCACTGAATATTCCTCTTGAAAAATACCACTGAATATTCGTGTTGAAAAATACCACTTAATATTCCTCTGGAAAAATACCACTGAATATTCCTCTTGAAAAATACCACTGAATATTCCTCTTGAAAAATACCACTGAATATCCCTCTTGAAAAATACAACAAAATATTCCTCTTAAAAAATACCATCGATAATTCCTCTTGAAAAATACCACTGAATATTCCTCTTCAGAAATACCACTGAATATTCCTCTTGGAAAACACCACTGAATATTCATCTTGAAAAATACCACTCAATATTTCTCTTGCAATATGACGCTGAATATTCCTCTTGAGAAATGCCACTGAATATTTTTCTTGAAAAATACCACTGAATATTCCTTTTGAAAAATACCATTAAGTATTCCTCTTGAAAAATACCACTTAATATTCCTCTTGGAAAATACCACTGGATGTTCCTCTTGAAAAATACCACTTAATAATCCTCTTGAAATATACCACTGAATAATCCTCTTGAAAAATGCCACTGAATAATCCTCTTAAAAAATACCACTGAATAATCCTCTTTAAAAATACCACTGAATATTCATCTTGAAAAATACCACTGAATATTCCTTTTGAAAAATACCACTGAATAATCATCTTGAAAAATACCACTGAATATTCCTCTTGAAAAATACAATTAAATATTCCTCTTGAAAAATACCAGTAAATATTCCTCTTGAAAATTACCACTGAATGTTGCTCTTGAAAAATACCACTGAATAATCCTCTTAAAAAATACCACTGAATAATCCTCTTTAAAAATACCACTGAATATTCATCTTGAAAAATACCACTGAATATTCCTTTTGAAAAATACCACTGAATAATCATCTTGAAAAATACCACTGAATATTCATCTTGAAAATTATCACCCAATATTTCTCTTGAAAAATAACGCTGAATATTCCTCTTGAAAAATACCACTGAATATTTTTCTTGAAAAATACCACTGAATATTCCTTTTGAAAAATACCATTAAATATTCCTCTTGAAAAATACCACTTAATATTCCTCTTGGAAAATACCACTGGATGTTCCTCTTGAAAAATACCACTTAATAATCCTCTTGAAATATACCACTGAATAATCCTCTTTAAAAATACCACCGAGTATTCCTCTTGAAAAATACAACTGAATATTCCTTTTGAAAAAATATCACTGAATATTCCTCTTGAAAAATACCACTGAATATTAATTTTGAAAAATACCACTGAATAATCATCTTAAAAAATACCACTGAATATTCATCTTGAAAAATACCACCGAATATTCCTCTTTAAAAATAACACTAAATATTCCTCTTGAAAAATACCACTAAATATTCCCCTTGAAAATTACCACTGAATATTCATCTTGAAAAATACCACTGAATATTCATCTTGAAAAATACAACTGAATATTCCTCTTGAAAAATACAACTGAATAGTCCTCTTGAGAAATACCACTGAATATTCCTCTTAAAAAATACCATTGAATATTCCTCTTGCAAAATACCACTAAATTTTCCTCTTGAAAAATACCACTGAATATTCATCTTGAAAAATACCACTGAATATTACTTTTATAAAATACCACTGATTATTCCTCTTGAACAATACCACTGATTGTTCCTCTTGACAAATACCACTGAATATCCCTCTTGAAAAATACAACTGAATATTCTTCTTGAAAAATACAACTGAATAATCCTCTTGAGAAATACCACTGAAAATTCCTCTTGAAAAATACCACTGAATATTCCTCTTAAAAAATACCACTGAATATACCTCTTTAAAAATATCACTGAATATTCCTATTGAAAAATACCACTGAATATTCCTCTTTAAAAATACCACTAAATATTCCTCTTGAAAACTACCACTAAATATTCCTCTTGAAAAATACCATTGAATAATCCTCTTGAAAAATACAACAAAATATTCCTCTTAAAAAATACCATCGATAATTCCTCTTGAAAAATACCACTGAATATTCCTCTTCAAAAATACCACTGAATATTCCTGTTGGAAAACACCACTGAATATTCATCTTGAAAAAACCACTCAATATTTCTCTTGCAATATGACGCTGAATATTCCTCTTGAGAAATACCACTGAATATTCCTCTTGAAAAATACTACTGAATATTCCTCTTGGAAAATACAATTAAATATTCCTCTTGAAAAATACCAGTAAATATTCCTCTTGAAAAATACCACTGAATGTTGCTCTTAAAAAATAAAACTGAATAATCCTCTTAAAAAATACCACTGAATAATCCTCTTTAAAAATACCACTGAATATTCATCTTGAAAAATACCACTGAATATTCCTTTTTAAAAATACCACTGAATAATCATCTTGAAAAATACCACTGAATATTCATCTTAAAAATTATCACCCAATATTTCTCTTGAAAAATAACGCTGAATATTCCTCTTGAAAAATACCACTGAATATTCTTCTTGAAAAATACCACTGAATATTCCTTTTGAAAAATACCATTAAATATTCCTCTTGAAAAATACCACTTAATATTCCTCTTGAAAAATATCACTGGATGTTCCTCTTGAAAAATACCACTTAATAATCCCCTTGAAATATACCACTGAATAATCCTCTTTAAAAATACCACCGAGTATTCCTCTTGAAAAATACTACTGAATATTCCTTTTGAAAAAATATCACTGAATATTCCTCTTGAAAAATACCACTGAATATCCGTCTTGAAAAATACCACCGAATATTCCTCTTTAAAAATAACACTGAATATTCTTCTTGAAAAATACCACTGAATATTACTCTTGAAAAATAACACGGAATATTAATCTTGAAAAATACCACTGAATATTCGTCTTGAAAAATACTACTGAATATTCCTCTTGAAAAATACTATTGAATATTCCTCTTGAAAAATACCACTGAATAATCCTCTTGAAAAATACCACTGAATAATCCTCTTTAAAAATACCACTGAATATTCGTCTTGAAAAATACCACCAAATTTTTCTCTTTAAAAATAACACTGAATATTCTTCTTGAAAAATATCACTGAATATTCCTCTTGAAAAATAACACGAAATATTAATCTTGAAAAATGCCACGGAATATAATCTTGAAAAATACCACTGAATATTCGTCTTGAAAAATACCACTGAATATTCCTCTTGAAAAATACCATTGAATATTCCTCTTGAAAAATACCACTGAATATTCCTCTTGAAAAATACCACTGAATATTCGTGTTGAAAAATACCACTTAATATTCCTCTGGAAAAATACCACTGAATATTCCTCTTGAAAAATACCACTGAATATTCCTCTTGAAAAATACCACTGAATATCCCTCTTGAAAAATACAACAAAATATTCCTCTTAAAAAATACCATCGATAATTCCTCTTGAAAAATACCACTGAATATTCCTCTTCAGAAATACCACTGAATATTCCTCTTGGAAAACACCACTGAATATTCATCTTGAAAAATACCACTCAATATTTCTCTTGGAAAATACAATTAAATATTCCTCTTGAAAAATACCAGTAAATATTCCTCTTGAAAATTACCACTGAATGTTGCTCTTGTAAAATACCACTGAATAATCCTCTTAAAAAATACCACTGAATAATCCTCTTTAAAAATACCACTGAATATTCATCTTGAAAAATACCACTGAATATTCCTTTTGAAAAATACCACTGAATAATCATCTTGAAAAATACCACTGAATATTCATCTTGAAAATTATCACCCAATATTTCTCTTGAAAAATAACGCTGAATATTCCTCTTGAAAAATACCACTGAATATTTTTCTTGAAAAATACCACTGAATATTCCTTTTGAAAAATACCATTAAATATTCCTCTTGAAAAATACCACTTAATTATCCTCTTGGAAAATACCACTGGATGTTCCTCTTGAAAAATACCACTTAATAATCCTCTTGAAATATACCACTGAATAATCCTCTTTAAAAATACCACCGAGTATTCCTCTTGAAAAATACTACTGAATATTCCTTTTGAAAAAATATCACTGAATATTCCTCTTGAAAAATACCACTGAATATTAATTTTGGAAAATACCACTGAATAATCATCTTAAAAAAATACCACTGAATATTCATCTTGAAAAATACCACCGAATATTCCTCTTTAAAAATAACAATGAATATTCCTCTTGAAAAATACCACTAAATATTCCCCTTGAAAATTACCACTGAATATTCATCTTGAAAAATACCACTGAATATTCATCTTGAAAAATACAACTGAATATTCCTCTTGAAAAATACAACTGAATAATCCTCTTGAGAAATACCACTGAATATTCCTCTGAAAAAATACCATTGAATATTCCTCTTGCAAAATACCACTAAATTTTCCTCTTGAAAAATACCACTGAATATTCATCTTGAAAAATACCACTGAATATTACTTTTATAAAATACCACTGATTATTCCTCTTGAACAATACCACTGATTATTCCTCTTGACAAATACTACTGAATATCCCTCTTGAAAAATACAACTGAATATTCTTCTTGAAAAATACAACTGAATAATCCTCTTGAGAAATACCACTGAAAATTCCTCTTGAAAAATACCACTGAATATTCCTCTTAAAAAATACCACTGAATATACCTCTTTAAAAATATCACTGAATATTCCTATTGAAAAATACCACTGAATATTCCTCTTTAAAAATACCACTGAATATTCCTCTTGAAAACTACCACTAAATATTCCTCTTGAAAAATACCATTGAATAATCCTCTTGAAAAATACCACTGAATTCTCCTCTTGAAAAATGCTACTGAATATTACTCCTGAAAAATACCACTGAATATTCCACTTGAAAAATATCACTGAATATTCCTTTTGAAAAATACCACTGAATATTCCTCTTGAATAATATCACTGAATATTACTTTTAAAAAATACCACTTATTATTTCTCTTGAAAAATAACACTGAATTATCCTCTTGAAAAATACAACTGAATATTCCTCTTGAAAAATAAAACTGAATAATCCTCTTTAGAAATACCACTGAATATTCTTCTTGAAAAATACCACTGAATATTCCTCTTAAAAAATACCACTGAATATACCTCTTTAAAAATATCACTGAATATTCCTCTTGAAAAATACCACTGAATATTCCTCTTTAAAAATACCATTGAATATTCCTCTTGGAAAATACCACTGAATATTCCTCTTGAAAAATGCCACGGAATATAATCTTGAAAAATACCACTGAATATTTGTCTTGAAAAATACCACTGAATATTCCTCTTGAAAAATACCACTGAATATTCGTGTTAAAAAATACCACTTAATATTCCTCTGGAAAAATACCACTGAATATTCTTCTTGAAAAATACCACTGAATATTCCTCTTGAAAAATACCACTGAATATCCCTCTTGAAAAATACAACAAAATATTCCTCTTAAAAAATACCATCGATAATTCCTCTTGAAAAATACCACTGAATAATCCTCTTCAAAAATACCACTGAATATTCCTCTTGGAAAACACCACTGAATATTCATCTTGAAAAATACCACTCAATATTTCTCTTGCAATATGACGCTGAATATTCCTCTTGAGAAATACCACTGAATATTCCTCTTGAAAAATACCACTGAATATTCCTCTTGGAAAATACAATTAAATATTCCTCTTGAAAAATACCAGTAAATATTCCTCTTGAAAAATACCACTGAATGTTGCTCTTGAAAAATACCACTGAATAATCCTCTTAAAAAATACCACTGAATAATCCTCTTTAAAAATACCACTGAATATTCATCTTGAAAAATACCACTGAATATTCCTTTTGAAAAATACCACTGAATAATCATCTTGAAAAATACCACTGAATATTCATCTTGAAAATTATCACCCAATATTTCTCTTGAAAAATAACGCTGAATATTCCTCTTGAAAAATACCACTGAATATTCTTCTTAAAAAATACCACTGAATATTCCTTTTGAAAAATACCATTAAATATTCCTCTTGAAAAATACCACTTTATATTCCTCTTGAAAAATATCACTGGATGCTCCTCTTGAAAAATACCACTTAATAATCCTCTTGAAATATACCACTGAATAATCCTCTTTAAAAATACCACCGAGTATTCCTCTTGAAAAATACTACTGAATGTTCCTTTTGAAAAAATATCACTGAATATTCCTCTTGAAAAATACCACTGAATATCCGTCTTGAAAAATACCACCGAATATTCTTCTTGAAAAATACCACTGAATATTACTCTTGAAAAATAACACGGAATATTAATCTTGAAAAATACCACTGAATATTCGTCTTGAAAAATACTACTGAATATTCCTCTTGAAAAATACTATTGAATATTCCTCTTGAAAAATACCACTGAATATTCCTCTTGCAAAATACCTCTGAATGTTGCTCGTGAAAAATACCACTGAATAATCCTCTTGAAAAATACCACTGAATAATCCTCTTTAAGAATACCACTGAATATTCGTCTTGAAAAATACCACCAAATTTTCCTATTTAAAAATAACACTGAATATTCTTCTTGAAAAATACCACTGAATATTCCTCTTGAAAAATAACACGAAATATTAATCTTGAAAAATACCACTGAATATTCGTCTTGAAAAATACCACTGAATATTCCTCTTGAAAAATACCATTGAATATTCCTCTTGAAAAATACCACTGAATATTCCTCTTGCAAAATACCACTGAATATTCATCTTGAAAAATACCACTTAATATTCCTCTTGAGAAATACCACTGAATATTCCTGTTGAAAAATACCACTAAATATTCCTCTTGAAAAATACCATTGAATATTTCTCTTGAAAAATACCACTAAATATTCCTCTTGAAAAATACCACTGAATATTCGTCTTGAAAAATACCACTGAATATTCCTCTTGAAAAATAACATTAAATAATCCTCTTGAAAAATACCACTGAATATTCCTCTTGAAAACTACAACTAAATATTCCTCTTGAAAAATACCATTGAATAATCCTCTTGAAAAATACCACTGAATTTTCCTCTTGAAAAATGCCACTGAATATTACTCCTGAAAAATACCACTGAATATTCCACTTGAAAAATACCACTGAATATTCCTCTTGAAAAATACCACTGAATATTTCTCTTGAAAAATACCACTGAATATCACTTTTAAAAAATACCACTTATTATTCCTCTTGAAAAATAACGCTAAATAATCCTCTTGAAAAATACAACTGAATAATCGTCTTGAGAAATACCACTGAATATTCTTCTTGAAAAATACCACTGAATATTCCTCTTAAAAAATGCCACTGAATATACCTCTTTAAAAATATCACTGAATATTCCTCTTGAAAAATACCACTGAATACTCTTCTTTAAAAATACCACTGAATATTCCTCTTGGAAAATACCACTAAATATTCCTCTTGAAAAATACCACGGAATATTAATCTTGAAAAATACCACTGAATATTCGTCTTGAAAAATACCACTGAATATTCCTCTTGAAAAATACCATTGAATATTCCTCTTTAAAAATACCATTGAATATTCCTCTTGAAAAATACCACTGAATATTCCTCTTGAAAAATACTACTGAATACCCCTCTTGAAAATTACTACTGATAAGTTCTCTTGAAAAATACCGCTAAATATTCCTCTTGAAAAATACCACTGAATATTCCTCTTTAAAAATACCACTGAATATTCCTCTTGAAAAATACCACTGAACATTCCACTTGAAAAATACCGCTGAATAACGCTCTTGAAAAATACGACTGAATATTCCTCTTGAAAAATACCACTGAATATTCATCTTGAAAAATACCACTCAATATTTTTCTTGCAAAATGACGCTGAATATTCCTCTTGAGAAATACCACTGAATATTCCTCTTGAAAAATACCACTGAATATTCCTCTTGGAAAATACAATTAAATATTCCTTTTGAAAAATACCACTTAATATTCCTCTTGAAAAATACCACAGAATGTTGCTCTTGAAAAATACCACTGAATAATCCTCTTGAAAAATACCACTGAATAATCCTCTCTAAAAATACCACTGAATATTCATCTTGAAAATACCACCGAATATTCCTCTTAAAAAATAACACTGAATATTCGTCTTGAAAAATACCACTGAATATTCCTCTTGAAAATTACCACTTAAACGTTCTGTTGAAAAATACCACTGAATATTCCCTTTGAAAAATAACACTAAATATTCCTCTTGAAAAATACCACTGAATATTCATCTTGAAAAATACCACTGAATATTCATCTTGAAAAATACCACTGAATAGTCCTCTTGAAAAATACCACTGAATATTTCTCTTGAAAAATACCACTGAATATTCCTCTTGAAAAATACCACTGAATATTCCTCTTGAAAAATACCACTTAAAAGTTTTGTTGAAAAATACCGCTGAATATTCCTCTTGACAAATACCACTGAATATTCTTCTCGAAAAATACCACTGAATAATCCTCTTTAAAAAATACCACTGAATATTCGTCTTGAAAAATACCACCGAATATTCCTCTTTAAAAATAACACTGAATATTCTTCTTGAAAAATTCCACTGAATATTCCTGTTGAAAAATAACACGGAATATTAATCTTGAAAAATACCACTGAATATTCGTCTTGAAAAATACTACTGAATATTCCTCTTGAAAAAAACTATTGAATATTCCTCTTGAAAAATACCACTGAATATTCCTCTTGCAAAATACCACTGAACGTTGCTCTTGAAAAATACCACTGAATAATCCTCTTGAAAAATACCACTGAATAATCCTCTTTAAAAATACCACTGAATATTCGTTTTGAAAAATACCAGCAACTTTTCTTCTTTAAAAATAACACTGAATATTCTTCTTGAAAAATACTACTGAATATTTCTCTTGAAAAATAACACGGAATATTAATCTTGAAAAATACCACTGAATATTCGTCTTGAAAAATACCACTGAATATTCCTCTTGAAAAATACCATTGGATATTCCTCTTGAAAAATACCACTGAATATTCCTCTTGCAAAATACCACTGAATATTCCTCTTGAAAAATACCACTGAATATTCCTCTTGAAAAATACTACTGAATATTCCTCTAGAAAAATGCCACTGATAAATCCTCTTGAAAAATAACACTGAATATTCCTCTTGAAAAATACCTTTGAATATTCCTCTCAAAAAATACAACTAAATATTCCTCTTAAAAAATACCATTGAATAATCCTCTTGAAAAATAGCACTGAATATTCCTCTTTAAAAATGCCACTGAATATTCCTCTTGAAAAACACCGCTGAATATTCCTCTTGAAAAATACTACGGAAAATTAATGTTGAAAAATACCATTGAATATTCCTCTTGAAAAAACCCACTAAATATTCCTCTTGAAAAATACTACTGAATATTCAACTTGAAAAATACCACTGAATATTCCTCTTTAAAAATACCACTGAATATTTCTCTTGAAAAATACCACTGAATATTCCTCTTGAAAAATACCACTGAATATTCTTCTTGAAAAATACCACTTAATATTCCTCTTGAAAAATACCACTGAATATTCCTCTTGCAAAATACCACTGAATATTCCTCTGGAAAAATACCACTGAGTATTCCTCTTGAAAAATACTACTGAATATTCCTCTTAAAAAATACCACTGAATTTTCTTCTTGAAAAATACCACTTAATATTCCTCTTGAAAAATACCACTGAATATTCCTCTTGCAAAATACCACTGAATATTCCTCTGGAAAAATACCACTGAATGTCCCTCTTGAAAAATACCACTGAAATGTTCTGTTGAAAACTACCGCTGAATAATCCTCTTGAAAAATAGCACTGAATATTCCTCTTGAAAAATAGCACTGAATATTCCTCTTGAAAAATACCACTGAATATTCCTCTTAAAAAATACCACTGATTTTTCTTCTTGAAAAATACCACTTAATATTCCTCTTGAATAATACCACTGAATATTCCTCTTGCAAAATACCACTGAATATTCCTCTTGGAAAATACAATTAAATATTCCTTTTGAAAAATACCACTTAATATTCCTCTTGAAAAATACCACAGAATGTTGCTCTTGAAAAATACCACTGAATAATCCTCTTGAAAAATACCACTGAATAATCCTCTCTAAAAATACCACTGAATATTCATCTTGAAAATACCACCGAATATTCCTCTTAAAAAATAACACTGAATATTCGTCTTGAAAAATACCACTGAATATTCCTCTTGAAAATTACCACTTAAACGTTCTGTTGAAAAATACCACTGAATATTCCCTTTGAAAAATAACACTAAATATTCCTCTTGAAAAATACCACTGAATATTCATCTTGAAAAATACCACTGAATATTCATCTTGAAAAATACCACTGAATAGTCCTCTTGAAAAATACCACTGAATATTTCTCTTGAAAAATACCACTGAATATTCCTCTTGAAAAATACCACTGAATATTCCTCTTGAAAAATACCACTTAAAAGTTTTGTTGAAAAATACCGCTGAATATTCCTCTTGACAAATACCACTGAATATTCTTCTCGAAAAATACCACTGAATAATCCTCTTTAAAAAATACCACTGAATATTCCTCTTGAAAAAAACTATTGAATATTCCTCTTGAAAAATACCACTGAATATTCCTCTTGCAAAATACCACTGAACGTTGCTCTTGAAAAATACCACTGAATAATCCTCTTGAAAAATACCACTGAATAATCCTCTTTAAAAATACCACTGAATATTCGTTTTGAAAAATACCAGCAACTTTTCTTCTTTAAAAATAACACTGAATATTCTTCTTGAAAAATACTACTGAATATTTCTCTTGAAAAATAACACGGAATATTAATCTTGAAAAATACCACTGAATATTCGTCTTGAAAAATACCACTGAATATTCCTCTTGAAAAATACCATTGGATATTCCTCTTGAAAAATACCACTGAATATTCCTCTTGCAAAATACCACTGAATATTCCTCTTGAAAAATACCACTGAATATTCCTCTTGAAAAATACTACTGAATATTCCTCTAGAAAAATGCCACTGATAAATCCTCTTGAAAAATAACACTGAATATTCCTCTTGAAAAATACCTTTGAATATTCCTCTCAAAAAATACAACTAAATATTCCTCTTAAAAAATACCATTGAATAATCCTCTTGAAAAATAGCACTGAATATTCCTCTTTAAAAATGCCACTGAATATTCCTCTTGAAAAACACCGCTGAATATTCCTCTTGAAAAATACTACGGAAAATTAATGTTGAAAAATACCATTGAATATTCCTCTTGAAAAAACCCACTAAATATTCCTCTTGAAAAATACTACTGAATATTCAACTTGAAAAATACCACTGAATATTCCTCTTTAAAAATACCACTGAATATTTCTCTTGAAAAATACCACTGAATATTCCTCTTGAAAAATACCACTGAATATTCTTCTTGAAAAATACCACTTAATATTCCTCTTGAAAAATACCACTGAATATTCCTCTTGCAAAATACCACTGAATATTCCTCTGGAAAAATACCACTGAGTATTCCTCTTGAAAAATACCACTGAATATTCCTCTTAAAAAATACCACTGAATTTTCTTCTTGAAAAATACCACTTAATATTCCTCTTGAAAAATACCACTGAATATTCCTCTTGCAAAATACCACTGAATATTCCTCTGGAAAAATACCACTGAATGTCCCTCTTGAAAAATACCACTGAAATGTTCTGTTGAAAACTACCGCTGAATAATCCTCTTGAAAAATAGCACTGAATATTCCTCTTGAAAAATAGCACTGAATATTCCTCTTGAAAAATACCACTGAATATTCCTCTTAAAAAATACCACTGATTTTTCTTCTTGAAAAATACCACTTAATATTCCTCTTGAATAATACCACTGAATATTCCTCTTGCAAAATACCACTGAATATTCCTCTGGAAAAATACCACTGACTGTCCCTCTTGAAAAATACCACTGAAAAAATCTGTTGAAAACTACCGCTGAATAATCCTCTTGAAAAATACCACTGAATATTCCTCTTGAAAAATACCACTGAATATTCCTCTTGAAAAATACCGCTGAATATTCCCTTTGAAAAATACCACTGCATATTCCTCTTGAAAAATACCACTGAATATTCATCTTAAAAAATACCACTCAATATTTCTCTTGCAAAATAACGCTGAATATTCCTCTTGAGAAATACCACTGAATATTCTTCTTGAAAAATACCACTGAATATTCCTCTTGAAAAATAATATTAAATATTCCTCTTGAAAAATACCACTTAATATTCCTCTTGAAAAATACCGCTGAATGTTGCTCTTGAAAAATACCACTGAATAATCCTCTTGAAAAGAACCACTGAATAATCCTCTTTAAAAATTCCACTGAATATTCGTCTTGAAAAATACCACCGAACATTCATCTTGAAAAATAACACTGAATATTCTTCTTGAAAAATACCACTGAATATTCCTCTTGAAAAATACCATTGAATATTCCTCTTGAAAAATACCACTGAATATTCCTCTTAAAAAATACCACTGAATATTCCTCTTGAAAAATACCACTGAATATTCCTCTTGAAAAATACCACTGAATATTCCTCTTGCAAAATACCACTGAATATTCCTCTGGAAAAATACCACTGAATATTCCTCTTGAAAAATACCACCGAATATTCCTCTTGAAAAATACCACTGAATATTCCTCTTAAAAAATACCACTGAATATTCTTCTTGAAAAATACCACTTAATATTCCTCTTGCAAAATACCACTGAATATTCCTCTGGAAAAATACCACTGAATGTCCCTCTTGAAAAATACCACTGAAAAGTTCTGTTGAAAACTACCGCTGAATAATCCTCTTGAAAAATACCACTGAATATTCCTCTTGAAAAATAGCACTGAATATTCCTCTTGAAAAATACCACTGAATATTCCTCTTAAAAAATACCACTGAATATTCTTCTTGAAAAATACCACTTAATATTCCTCTTGAAAAATACCACTGAATATTCCTCTTGCAAAATACCACTGAATATTCCTCTGGAAAAATACCACTGAATGTCCCTCTTGAAAAATACCACTGAAAAGTTCTGTTGAAAACTACCGCTGAATAATCCTCTTGAAAAATACCACTGAATATTCCTCTTGAAAAATAGCACTGAATATTCCTCTCGAAAAATACAACTGAATATTCCTCTTAAAAAATACCACTGAATATTCTTCTTGAAAAATACCACTTAATATTCCTCTTGAAAAATACCACTGAATATTCCTCTTGCAAAATACCACTGAATATTCCTCTGGAAAAATACCACTGAATGTCCCTCTTGAAAAATACCACTGAAAAGTTCTGTTGAAAACTACCGCTGAATAATCCTCTTGAAAAATACCACTGAATATTCCTCTTGAAAAATACCACTGAATATTCCTCTTGAAAAATACCGCTGAATATTCCCCTTGAAAAATACCACTGCATATTCCTCTTGAAAAATACCACTGAATATTCATCTTAAAAAATACCACTCAATATTTCTCTTGCAAAATAACGCTGAATATTCCTCTTGAGAAATACCACTGAATATTGTTCTTGAAAAATACCACTGAATATTCCTCTTGAAAAATAATATTAAATATTCCTCTTGAAAAATACCACTTAATATTCCTCTTGAAAAATACGGCTGAATGTTGCTCTTGAAAAATACCACTGAATAATCCTCTTGAAAAGAACCACTGAATAATCCTCTTTAAAAATTCCACTGAATATTCGTCTTGAAAAATACCACCGAACATTCATCTTGAAAAATAACACTGAATATTCTTCTTGAAAAATACCACTGAATATTCCTCTTGAAAAATACCATTGAATATTCCTCTTGAAAAATACCACTAAATATTCCTCTTAAAAAATACCACTGAATATTCCTCTTGAAAAATACCACTGAATATTCCTCTTGAAAAATACCACTGAATATTCATCTTGAAATATATCACCCAATATTTTTCTTGAAAAATAACGCTGAATATTCCTCTTGAAAAATACCACTGAATATTCCTCTTGAAAAATACCACTGAATATTTATCTTGAAAAATACCACTAAATAGTCCTCTTGAAAAATACCACTGAATATTTCTCTTGAAAAATACCACTGAATATTCCTCTTAAAAAATACCACTGAATATTCCTCTTGAAAAAGACCACTTAAAAGTTCTGTTGAAAAATACCGCTGAATATTCCTCTTGACAAATACCACTGAATATTCCTCTCGAAAAATACCACTGAATAATCCTATTTAAAAAAACACCACTGAATATTCGTCTTGAAAAATACCACCGAATATTCCTCTTTAAAAATACCACTGAATATTTCTCTTGAAAAATACCACTGAATATTTCTCTTGAAAAATACCACTGAATATTCCTCTTGAAAAATACCACTGAATATTCTTCTTGAAAAATACCACTTAATATTTCTCTTGAAAAATACCACTGAATATTCCTCTTGCAAAATACCACTGAATATTCCTCTGGAAAAATACCACTGAATATTCCTCTTGAAAAATACCACCGAATATTCCTCTTGAAAAATACCACTGAATATTCCTCTTAAAAAATACCACTGAATATTCTTCTTGAAAAATACCACTTAATATTCCTCTTGCAAAATACCACTGAATATTCCTCTGGAAAAATACCACTGAATGTCCCTCTTGAAAAATACCACTGAAAAGTTCTGTTGAAAACTACCGCTGAATAATCCTCTTGAAAAATACCACTGAATATTCCTCTTGAAAAATAGCACTGAATATTCCTCTTGAAAAATACCACTGAATATTCCTCTTAAAAAATACCACTGAATATTCTTCTTGAAAAATACCACTTAATATTCCTCTTGAAAAATACCACTGAATATTCCTCTTGCAAAATACCACTGAATATTCCTCTGGAAAAATACCACTGAATGTCCCTCTTGAAAAATACCACTGAAAAGTTCTGTTGAAAACTACCGCTGAATAATCCTCTTGAAAAATACCACTGAATATTCCTCTTGAAAAATAGCACTGAATATTCCTCTTGAAAAATACAACTGAATATTCCTCTTAAAAAATACCACTGAATATTCTTCTTGAAAAATACCACTTAATATTCCTCTTGAAAAATACCACTGAATATTCCTCTTGCAAAATACCACTGAATATTCCTCTGGAAAAATACCACTGAATGTCCCTCTTGAAAAATACCACTGAAAAGTTCTGTTGAAAACTACCGCTGAATAATCCTCTTGAAAAATACCACTGAATATTCCTCTTGAAAAATACCACTGAATATTCCTCTTGAAAAATACCGCTGAATATTCCCCTTGAAAAATACCACTGCATATTCCTCTTGAAAAATACCACTGAATATTCATCTTAAAAAATACCACTCAATATTTCTCTTGCAAAATAACGCTGAATATTCCTCTTGAGAAATACCACTGAATATTCTTCTTGAAAAATACCACTGAATATTCCTCTTGAAAAATAATATTAAATATTCCTCTTGAAAAATACCACTTAATATTCCTCTTGAAAAATACGGCTGAATGTTCCTCTTGAAAAATACCACTGAATAATCCTCTTGAAAAGAACCACTGAATAATCCTCTTTAAAAATTCCACTGAATATTCGTCTTGAAAAATACCACCGAACATTCATCTTGAAAAATAACACTGAATATTCTTCTTGAAAAATACCACTGAATATTCCTCTTGAAAAATACCATTGAATATTCCTCTTGAAAAATACCACTAAATATTCCTCTTAAAAAATACCACTGAATATTCCTCTTGAAAAATACCACTGAATATTCCTCTTGAAAAATACCACTGAATATTCATCTTGCAAAATACCACTGAATATTCATCTTGAAATATATCACCCAATATTTTTCTTGAAAAATAACGGTGAATATTCTTCTTGAAAAATACCACTGAATATTCCTCTTGAAAAATACCACTGAATATTCTTCTTGAAAAATACCACTGAATATTCCTCTTGAAAAATACCATTGAATATTCCTCTTGAAAAATACCACTAAATATTCCTCTTAAAAAATACCACTGAATATTCCTCTTGAAAAATACCACTGAATATTCCTCTTGAAAAATACCACTGAATATTCATCTTGAAATATATCACCCAATATTTTTCTTGAAAAATAACGCTGAATATTCCTCTTGAAAAATACCACTGAATATTCCTCTTGAAAAATACCACTGAATATTTATCTTGAAAAATACCACTAAATAGTCCTCTTGAAAAATACCACTGAATATTTCTCTTGAAAAATACCACTGAATATTCCTCTTAAAAAATACCACTGAATATTCCTCTTGAAAAAGACCACTTAAAAGTTCTGTTGAAAAATACCGCTGAATATTCCTCTTGACAAATACCACTGAATATTCCTCTCGAAAAATACCACTGAATAATCCTATTTAAAAAAACACCACTAAATATTCGTCTTGAAAAATACCACCGAATATTCCTCTTTAAAAATACCACTGAATATTTCTCTTGAAAAATACCACTGAATATTTCTCTTGAAAAATACCACTGAATATTCCTCTTGAAAAATACCACTGAATATTCTTCTTGAAAAATACCACTTAATATTTCTCTTGAAAAATACCACTGAATATTCCTCTTGCAAAATACCACTGAATATTCCTCTGGAAAAATACCACTGAATATTCCTCTTGAAAAATACCACCGAATATTCCTCTTGAAAAATACCACTGAATATTCCTCTTAAAAAATACCACTGAATATTCTTCTTGAAAAATACCACTTAATATTCCTCTTGCAAAATACCACTGAATATTCCTCTGGAAAAATACCACTGAATGTCCCTCTTGAAAAATACCACTGAAAAGTTCTGTTGAAAACTACCGCTGAATAATCCTCTTGAAAAATACCACTGAATATTCCTCTTGAAAAATAGCACTGAATATTCCTCTTGAAAAATACCACTGAATATTCCTCTTAAAAAATACCACTGAATATTCTTCTTGAAAAATACCACTTAATATTCCTCTTGAAAAATACCACTGAATATTCCTCTTGCAAAATACCACTGAATATTCCTCTGGAAAAATACCACTGAATGTCCCTCTTGAAAAATACCACTGAAAAGTTCTGTTGAAAACTACCGCTGAATAATCCTCTTGAAAAATACCACTGAATATTCCTCTTGAAAAATAGCACTGAATATTCCTCTTGAAAAATACAACTGAATATTCCTCTTAAAAAATACCACTGAATATTCTTCTTGAAAAATACCACTTAATATTCCTCTTGAAAAATACCACTGAATATTCCTCTTGCAAAATACCACTGAATATTCCTCTGGAAAAATACCACTGAATGTCCCTCTTGAAAAATACCACTGAAAAGTTCTGTTGAAAACTACCGCTGAATAATCCTCTTGAAAAATACCACTGAATATTCCTCTTGAAAAATACCACTGAATATTCCTCTTGAAAAATACCGCTGAATATTCCCCTTGAAAAATACCACTGCATATTCCTCTTGAAAAATACCACTGAATATTCATCTTAAAAAATACCACTCAATATTTCTCTTGCAAAATAACGCTGAATATTCCTCTTGAGAAATACCACTGAATATTCTTCTTGAAAAATACCACTGAATATTCCTCTTGAAAAATAATATTAAATATTCCTCTTGAAAAATACCACTTAATATTCCTCTTGAAAAATACGGCTGAATGTTCCTCTTGAAAAATACCACTGAATAATCCTCTTGAAAAGAACCACTGAATAATCCTCTTTAAAAATTCCACTGAATATTCGTCTTGAAAAATACCACCGAACATTCATCTTGAAAAATAACACTGAATATTCTTCTTGAAAAATACCACTGAATATTCCTCTTGAAAAATACCATTGAATATTCCTCTTGAAAAATACCACTAAATATTCCTCTTAAAAAATACCACTGAATATTCCTCTTGAAAAATACCACTGAATATTCCTCTTGAAAAATACCACTGAATATTCATCTTGCAAAATACCACTGAATATTCATCTTGAAATATATCACCCAATATTTTTCTTGAAAAATAACGGTGAATATTCTTCTTGAAAAATACCACTGAATATTCCTCTTGAAAAATACCACTGAATATTCATCTTGAAAAATACCACTGAATAGTCCTCTTGAAAAATACCACTGAATATTTCATTTGAAAAATACCACTGAATATTCCTCTTAAAAAATACCACTGAATATTCCTCTTGAAAAAGACCACTTAAAAGTTCTGTTGAAAAATACCGCTGAATATTCCTCTTGACAAATACCACTGAATATTCCTCTCGAAAAATACCACTGATTAATCCTCTTTAAAAAATACCACTGAATATTCGTCTTGAAAAATACCACCGAATATTCCTCTTTAAAAATAACACTGAATATTCTTCTTGAAAAATACCACTGAATATTCCTCTTGAAAAATAACACGGAATATTAATCTTGAAAAATACCACTGAATATTCGTCTTGAAAAATACTACTGAATATTCCTCTTGAAAAATACTATTGAATATTCCTCTTGAAAAATACCACTGAATATTCTTCTTGCAAAATACCACTGAATGTTGCTCTTGAAAAATACCACTGAATAATCCTCTTGAAAAATACCACTGAATAATCGTCTTTAAAAATACCACTGAATATTCGTTTTGAAAAATACCACCAACTTTTCCTCTTTAAAAATAACACTGAATATTCTTCCTGAAAAATACTACTGAATATTCCTCTTGAAAAATAACACGGAATATTAACCTTGAAAAATACCACTGAATATTCGTCTTGAAAAATATCACTGAATATTCCTCTTGAAAAATACCATTGAATATTCCTCTTGAAAAATACCACTGAATATTCCTCTTGCAAAATACCACTGAATATTCGTCTTGAAAAATACCACTTAATATTCCTTTCGAGAAATATCACTGAATATTCCTGTTGAAAAATAC
Organism: Atherix ibis; assembly: GCA_958298945.1. NCBI lineage: Eukaryota > Metazoa > Arthropoda > Insecta > Diptera > Athericidae > Atherix > Atherix ibis. The sequence goes on along the minus strand of OY282609.1, from coordinate 42,998,882 downwards.
CACTGAATATTCCTCTTGAAAAATACCATTGAATATTTCTCTTGAAAAATACCACTAAATATTCCTCTTGAAAAATACCACTGAATATTCATATTGAAAAATACCACTGAATATTACTTTTTAAAAATACGACTGAATATTCCTCTTGAAAAATACGACTAAATATTCCTCTTGAAAAATAACATTGAATAATCCTCTTGAAAAATACCACTGAATATTCTTCTTGAAAAATACCACTGAATATTCCTCTTGAAAAATACCACTGACTATTCCTCTTAAAAAATACCACTGAATATTCCTCTTGAAAACTACTACTAAATATTCCTCTTAAAAAATACCATTGAATATTCCTCTTGAAAAATACCACTGAATTCTACTCTTGAAAAATGCCACTGAATATTACTCTTGAAAAATAGCACTGAATATTCCACTTGAAAAATACCACTGAATATTCCTCTTGAAAAATACCACTGAATATTCCTCTTGAAAAATACCACTGAATATCACTTTTAAAAAATACCACTTATTATTCCTCCTGAAAAATAACGCTGAATAATCCTCTTGAAAAATACAACTGAATATTCCTCTTGAGAAATACAACTAAATAATCCTCTTGAGAAATACCACTGATTATCCTTCTTGAAAAATACCACTGAATATTCCTCTTAAAAAATGCCACTGAATATACCTCTTTGAAAATATCACTGAATATTCCTCTTGAAAAATACTACTGAATATTCTTCTTTAAAAATACCACTGAATATTCCTCTTGGAAAATACCACTGAATATTCCTCTTGAAAAATACCACGGAATATTAATCTTAAATAATACCACTGAATATTCGTCTTGAAAAATACCACTGAATATTCCTCTTGAAAAATACCATTGAATTATCCTCTTGAAAAATACCATTGTATATTCCTCTTGAAAAATACCACTGAATATTCCTCTTGAAAAATACCACTGAATATCCCTCTTAAAAAATACTACTGATAAGTTCTCTTGAAAAATACAGCTAAATATTCCTCTTGAAAAATACCACTGAATATTCCTCTCTTAAAATACCACTGAATATTCCTCTTGAAAAATACCACTGAATATTCCACTTGAAAAATACCGCTGAATAACCCTCTTGAAAAATACGACTGAATATTCATCTTGAAAAATACCACTGAATATTCATCTTGAAAAATACCACTCAATATTTTTCTTGCAAAATGACGCCGAATATTCCTCTTGAGAAATACCACTGAATATTCCTCTTGAAAAATACCACTGAATATTCCTCTTGGAAAATAGAATTAAATATTCCTTTTCAAAAATACCACAGAATGTTGCTCTTGAAAAATACCACTGAATAATCCTCTTGAAAAATACCACTGAATAATCCTCTCTAAAAATACCACTGAATATTCATCTTGAAAATACCACCGAATATTCCTCTTAAAAAATAACACTGAATATTCCTCTTGAAAAATACCATTGAATATTCCTCTTGTAGAATAATTCTGAATATTCCTCTTGAAAAATACCACTGAATATTCCTCTTGAAAAATACCACTGAATAGTCCTCTTGAAAAATACCATTGAATATTCCTCTTGCAAAATACCACTGAATATTCCTCTTGAAAAATACCACTGAATATTCCTCTTGAAAAATACCACTGAATATTCCTCTTGAAAAATACTACTGAATATTCCTCTAGAAAAATGCCACTGATAAATCCTCTTGAAAAATAACACTGAATATTCCTCTTGAAAAATACCTTTGAATATTCTTCTTAAAAAATACAACTAAATATTCCTCTTAAAAAATACCATTGAATAATCCTCTTGAAAAATAGCACTGAATATTCCTCTTTAAAAATACCACTGAATATTCCTCTTGAAAAACATCGCTGAATATTCCTCTTGAAAAATACTACGGAAAATTAATGTTGAAAAATACCATTGAATATTCCTCTTGAAAAAACCCACTAAATATTCCTCTTGAAAAATACCACTGAATATTCAACTTGAAAAATACCACTAAATATTCCTCTTTAAAAATACCACTAAATATTTCTCTTGAAAAATACCACTGAATATTCCTCTTGCAAAATACCACTGAATATTCCTCTTGAAAAATACCACTTAAAAGTTCTGTTGAAAAATACCGCTGAATATTCCTCTTCAAAAATACCACTGAATATTCCTCTTGAAAAATAGCACTGAATATTCCTCTTGAAAAATACCACTGAATATTCCTCTTAAAAAATACCACTGAATATTCTTCTTGAAAAATACCACTTAATATTCCTCTTGAAAAATACCACTGAATATTCCTCTTACAAAATACCACTGAATATTCCTCTGGAAAAATACCACTGAATGTCCCTCTTGAAAAATACCACTGAAAAGTTCTGTTAAAAACTACCGCTGAATAATCCTCTTGAAAAATACCACTGAATATTCCTCTTGAAAAATACCACTGAATATTCATCTTGAAAAATTCCGCTGAATATTCCACTTGAAAAATACCACTGCATATTCCTCTTGAAAAATACCACTGAATATTCATCTTAAAAAATACCACTCAATATTTCTCTTGCAAAATAACGCTGAATATTCCTCTTGAGAAATACCACTGAATATTCTTCTTGAAAAATACCACTGAATATTCCTCTTGAAAAATAATATTAAATATTCCTCTTGTAAAATACCACTTAATATTCCTCTTGAAAAATACCGCTGAATGTTGCTCTTGAAAAATACCACTGAATCATCCTCATGAAAAGAATCAATGAATAATCCTCTTTAAAAATTCCACTGAATATTCGTCTTGAAAAATACCACCGAACATTCATCTTGAAAAATAACACTGAATATTCTTCTTGAAAAATACCACTGAATATTCCTCTTGAAAAATACCATTGAATATTCCTCTTTTAAAATACCACTAAATATTTCTCTTGAAAAATACCACTGAATATTCCTCTTGCAAAATACCACTGAATATTCCTCTTGAAAAATACCACTTAAAAGTTCTGGTGAAAAATACCGCTGAATATTCCTCTTCAAAAATACCACTGAATATTCCTCTTGAAAAATAGCACTGAATATTCCTCTTGAAAAATACCACTGAATATTCCTCTTAAAAAATACCACTGAATATTCTTCTTGAAAAATACCACTTAATATTCCTCTTGAAAAATACCACTGAATATTCCTCTTACAAAATACCACTGAATATTCCTCTGGAAAAATACCACTGAATGTCCCTCTTGAAAAATACCACTGAAAAGTTCTGTTGAAAACTACTGCTGAATAATCCTCTTGAAAAATACCACTGAATATTCCTCTTGAAAAATACCACTGAATATTCATCTTGAAAAATACCGCTGAATATTCCGCTTGAAAAATACCACTGCATATTCCTCTTGAAAAATACCACTGAATATTCATCTTAAAAAATACCACTCAATATTTCTCTTGCAAAATAACGCTGAATATTCCTCTTGAGAAATACCACTGAATATTCTTCTTGAAAAATACCACTGAATATTCCTCTTGAAAAATAATATTAAATATTCCTCTTGCAAAATACCACTTAATATTCCTCTTGAAAAATACCGCTGAATGTTGCTCTTGAAAAATACCACTGAATCATCCTCTTGAAAAGACCAATGAATAATCCTCTTTAAAAATTCCACTGAATATTCGTCTTGAAAAATACCACCGAACATTCATCTTGAAAAATAACACTGAATATTCTTCTTGAAAAATACCACTGAATATTCCTCTTGAAAAATACCATTGAACATTCCTCTTGAAAAATACCACTGAATATTCCTCTTAAAAAATACCACTGAATATTCCTCTTTAAAAATACCACTGAATATTCCTCTTGAAAAATACCACTGAATATTCATCTTGCAAAATACCACTGAATATTCATCTTGAAATATATTACCCAATATTTTTCTTGAAAAATAACGCTGAATATTTCTCTTGAAAAATACCACTGAATATTCCTCTTGAAAAATAACGCTGAATAATCCTCTTAAAAAATGCCACTGAATATACCTCTTTGAAAATATCACTGAATATTCCTCTTGAAAAATACTACTGAATATTCTTCTTTAAAAATACCACTGAATATTCCTCTTGGAAAATACCACTGAATATTCCTCTTGAAAAATACCACGGAATATTAATCTTAAATAATACCACTGAATATTCGTCTTGAAAAATACCACTGAATATTCCTCTTGAAAAATACCATTGAATTATCCTCTTGAAAAATACCATTGTATATTCCTCTTGAAAAATACCACTGAATATTCCTCTTGAAAAATACCACTGAATATCCCTCTTAAAAAATACTACTGATAAGTTCTCTTGAAAAATACCGCTAAATATTCCTCTTGAAAAATACCACTGAATATTCCTCTCTTAAAATACCACTGAATATTCCTCTTGAAAAATACCACTGAATATTCCACTTGAAAAATACCGCTGAATAACCCTCTTGAAAAATACGACTGAATATTCATCTTGAAAAATACCACTGAATATTCATCTTGAAAAATACCACTCAATATTTTTCTTGCAAAATGACGCCGAATATTCCTCTTGAGAAATACCACTGAATATTCCTCTTGAAAAATACCACTGAATATTCCTCTTGGAAAATAGAATTAAATATTCCTTTTGAAAAATACCACAGAATGTTGCTCTTGAAAAATACCACTGAATAATCCTCTTGAAAAATACCACTGAATAATCCTCTCTAAAAATACCACTGAATATTCATCTTGAAAATACCACCGAATATTCCTCTTAAAAAATAACACTGAATATTCCTCTTGAAAAATACCATTGAATATTCCTCTTGTAGAATACTTCTGAATATTCCTCTTGAAAAATACCACTAAATATTCCTCTTGAAAAATACCACTGAATAGTCCTCTTGAAAAATACCATTGAATATTCCTCTTGCAAAATACCACTGAATATTCCTCTTGAAAAATACCACTGAATATTCCTCTTGAAAAATACCACTGAATATTCCTCTTGAAAAATACTACTGAATATTCCTCTAGAAAAATGCCACTGATAAATCCTCTTGAAAAATAACACTGAATATTCCTCTTGAAAAATACCTTTGAATATTCTTCTTAAAAAATACAACTAAATATTCCTCTTAAAAAATACCATTGAATAATCCTCTTGAAAAATAGCACTGAATATTCCTCTTTAAAAATACCACTGAATATTCCTCTTGAAAAACATCGCTGAATATTCCTCTTGAAAAATACTACGGAAAATTAATGTTGAAAAATACCATTGAATATTCCTCTTGAAAAAACCCACTAAATATTCCTCTTGAAAAATACCACTGAATATTCAACTTGAAAAATACCACTGAATATTCCTCTTTAAAAATACCACTAAATATTTCTCTTGAAAAATACCACTGAATATTCCTCTTGCAAAATACCACTGAATATTCCTCTTGAAAAATACCACTTAAAAGTTCTGTTGAAAAATACCGCTGAATATTCCTCTTCAAAAATACCACTGAATATTCCTCTTGAAAAATAGCACTGAATATTCCTCTTGAAAAATACCACTGAATATTCCTCTTAAAAAATACCACTGAATATTCTTCTTGAAAAATACCACTTAATATTCCTCTTGAAAAATACCACTGAATATTCCTCTTACAAAATACCACTGAATATTCCTCTGGAAAAATACCACTGAATGCCCCTCTTGAAAAATACCACTGAAAAGTTCTGTTGAAAACTACCGCTGAATAATCCTCTTGAAAAATACCACTGAATATTCCTCTTGAAAAATACCACTGAATATTCATCTTGAAAAATTCCGCTGAATATTCCGCTTGAAAAATACCACTGCATATTCCTCTTGAAAAATACCACTGAATATTCATCTTAAAAAATACCACTCAATATTTCTCTTGCAAAATAACGCTGAATATTCCTCTTGAGAAATACCACTGAATATTCTTCTTGAAAAATACCACTGAATATTCCTCTTGAAAAATAATATTAAATATTCCTCTTGCAAAATACCACTTAATATTCCTCTTGAAAAATACCGCTGAATGTTGCTCTTGAAAAATACCACTGAATCATCCTCTTGAAAAGAACCAATGAATAATCCTCTTTAAAAATTCCACTGAATATTCGTCTTGAAAAATACCACCGAACATTCATCTTGAAAAATAACACTGAATATTCTTCTTGAAAAATACCACTGAATATTCCTCTTGAAAAATACCATTGAATATTCCTCTTTTAAAATACCACTAAATATTTCTCTTGAAAAATACCACTTAATATTCCTCTTGCAAAATACCACTGAATATTCCTCTTGAAAAATACCACTTAAAAGTTCTGGTGAAAAATACCGCTGAATATTCCTCTTCAAAAATACCACTGAATATTCCTCTTGAAAAATAGCACTGAATATTCCTCTTGAAAAATACCACTGAATATTCCTCTTAAAAAATACCACTGAATATTCTTCTTGAAAAATACCACTTAATATTACTCTTGAAAAATACCACTGAATATTCCTCTTACAAAATACCACTGAATATTCCTCTGGAAAAATACCACTGAATGTCCCTCTTGAAAAATACCACTGAAAAGTTCTGTTGAAAACTACTGCTGAATAATCCTCTTGAAAAATACCACTGAATATTCCTCTTGAAAAATACCACTGAATATTCATCTTGAAAAATACCGCTGAATATTCCGCTTGAAAAATACCACTGCATATTCCTCTTGAAAAATACCACTGAATATTCATCTTAAAAAATACCACTCAATATTTCTCTTGCAAAATAACGCTGAATATTCCTCTTGAGAAATACCACTGAATATTCTTCTTGAAAAATACCACTGAATATTTCTCTTGAAAAATAATATTAAATATTCCTCTTGCAAAATACCACTTAATATTCCTCTTGAAAAATACCGCTGAATGTTGCTCTTGAAAAATACCACTGAATCATCCTCTTGAAAAGACCAATGAATAATCCTCTTTAAAAATTCCACTGAATATTCGTCTTGAAAAATACCACCGAACATTCATCTTGAAAAATAACACTGAATATTCTTCTTGAAAAATACCACTGAATATTCCTCTTGAAAAATACCATTGAATATTCCTCTTGAAAAATACCATTGAATATTCCTCTTAAAAAATACCACTGAATATTCCTCTTGAAAAATATCACTGAATATTCCTCTTGAAAAATACTACTGAATATTCATCTTGCAAAATACCACTGAATATTCATCTTGAAATATATTACCCAATATTTTTCTTGAAAAATAACGCTGAATATTTCTCTTGAAAAATACCACTGAATATTCCTCTTGAAAAAAACGACTGAATATTCCTCTTGAAAAATACCGCTGAATATTCCTCTTGAAAAATACCACTGAATATTCCTCTTAAAAATACAACTAAATATTCCTCTTAAAAAATACCATTGATTATTCCTCTTGAAAAATACCACTGAATATTCTTCTTTAAAAATACCACTGAATATTCCTCTTGAAAAACACCACTGAATATTCCTCTTGGAAAATACTACGGAATATTAATCTTGAAAAATACCACTGAATATTCCTCTTGAAAAATACCACTAAATATTCCTCTTGAAAAATACCACTGAATATTCATCTTGAAAAATACCACTGAATATTCCTCTTGAAAAATACCACTGAATATTTCTCTTGAAAAATACCAGTGAATATTCCTGTTGAAAAATACCACTGATAATTCCTCTTGAAAAATACCACTTAAAAATTCTGTTGAAAAATACCGCTGAATATTCCTCTTGAAAAATACCACTGAATATTCCTCTTGAAAAATTGCACTGAATATTCCTCTTGAAAAATACCACTGAATATCCCTCTTAAAAAATACCACTGAAAAATTCTGTTGAAAAATACCGCTGAATATTCCTCTTGAAAAATACCACTGAATATTCCTCTTAAAAAATACCACTGAATATTCCTCTTGAAAAATACCGCTGAATATTCCCCTTGAAAAATACCACTGCATATTCCTCTTGAAAAATACCACTGAATATTCATCTTAAAAAATACCACTTAATATTTCTCTTGCAAAATAATGCTGAATATTCCTCTTGAGAAATACCACTGAATATTCCTCTTGAAAAATACCACTGAATATTCCTCTTGAAAAATAATATTGAATATTCTTCTTGAAAAATACCACTTAATATTTCTCTTGAAAAATACCATTGAATGTTGCCCTTGAAAAATACCACTGAATAATCCTCTTGAAAAATACCACTGAATAATCCTCTTTAAAAATTCCACTGAATATTCGTCTTGAAAAATACCACCGAATATTCCTCTTGAAAAATACCACTGAATATTCCTCTTGAAAAATACCACTGAATATTCCTTTTGAAAAATACCATTAAATATTCCTTTTGAAAAATACCACTTAATATTCCTCTTGAGAAATACCACTGAATATTCCTCTTGAAAAATACCACTGAATAATCCTCTTGAAAAATACCACTGAATATTCCTCTATAAAAATACCACTGAATATTCCTCTTGAAAAATACCACTTAAAAATTCTGTTGAAAAATACCGCTGAATATTCCTCTTGAAAAATACCACTGAATATTCCTCTTGAAAAATAGCACTGAATATTCCTCTTGAAAAATACCACTGAATATTCCTCTTGAAAAATACCACTGAATATTCGTCTTGAAAAATACCACTGAAGATTCCTCGGGAAAAATACCACTGAATATCCCTCTTGAAAAATACCACCGAAAAGTTCTGTTGAAAAATACCACTTAATATTCCACTTGAAATATACCACTGAATGTTGCTCTTGAAAAATACCACTGAATAATACTCTTGAAAAATACCACTGAATAATCCTCTGTAAAAATTCCACTGAATATTCGTCTTGAAAAATACCACCGAATATTCCTCTTGAAAAATAACACTGAATATTCTTCTTGAAAAATACCACTGAATATTCCTCTTGAAAAATACCATTGAATATTCCTCTTGAAAAATACCACTGAATATTCCTCTTGAAAAATACCACTGAATATTTCTCTTGAAAAATACCACTGAATATTCCTCTTGAAAAATACCACTGAATATTCATCTTGAAAAATACCACTGAATATTCATCTTGAAATATATCACCCAATATTTCTCTTGCAAAATAACGCTGAACACTCCTCTTGAAAAATACCACTGAATATTCCTCTTGAAAAATACAACTGAATATTCTTTAAAAATTCCACTGAATATTCGTCTTCAAAAATACCACCGAATATTCCTCTTGAAAAATACCACTGAATATTCATCTTGAAAAATACCACTGAATATTCCTTTTGAAAAATACCATTAAATATTCCTTTTGAAAAATACCACTTAATATTGCTCTTGAGAAATACCACTGAATATTACTCTTGAAAAATACCACTGAATAATCCTCTTGAAAAATACCACTGAATATTCCTCTTTAAAAATACCACTGAATATTCCTCTTGAAAAATACCACTTAAAAATTCTGTTGAAAAATACCGCTGAATATTCCTCTTGAAAAATACCACTGAATATTCCTCTTGATAAATAGCACTGAATATTCCTCTTGAAAAATAAAACTGAATATTCCTCTTGAAAAATACCACTGAATATTCGTCTTGAAAAATACCACTGAAGATTCCTCGGGAAAAATACCACTGAATATCCCTCTTGAAAAATACCACTGAAAAGTTCTGTTGAAAAATACCACTTAATATTCCTCTTGAAAAATACCACTGAATGTTGCTCTTGAAAAATACCACTGAATAATCCTCTTGAAAAATACCACTGAATAATCCTCTTTAAAAATTCCACTGAATATTCGTCTTGAAAAATACCACCGAATATTCCTCTTGAAAAATAACACTGAATATCCTTCTTGAAAAATACCACTGAATATTCCTCTTGAAAAATACCATTGAATATTCCTCTTGAAAAATACCACTGAATATTCCTCTTGAAAAATACCACTGAATATTTCTCTTGAAAAATACCACTGAACATTCCTCTTGAAAAATACCACTGAATATTCATCTTGAAAAATAACACTGAATATTTATCTTGAATTATATCACCCAATATTTCTCTTGCAAAATAACGCTGAATATTCTTCTTGAAAAATACCACTGAATATTCCTCTTGAAAAATACCACTGAATATTCCTTTTGAAAAATACCATTAAATATTCCTTTTGAAAAATACCACTTAATATTCCTCTTGAAAAATACCACTGAATATTCCTCTTGAAAAATACCACTGAATAATCCTCTTGAATAATACCACTGAATATTCCTCTTGAAAAATAGCACTGAATATTCCTCTTGAAAAATACCACTGAATATTCCTCTTGAAAAATACCACTGAATATTCGTCTTGAAAAATACCACTGAAGATTCCTCGGGAAAAATACCACTGAATATCCCTCTTGAAAAATACCACTGAAAAGTTCTGTTGAAAAATACCACTTAATATTCCTCTTGAAAAGTACCACTGAATGTTGCTCTTGAAAAATACCACTGAATAATCCACTTGAAAAATACCACTGAATAATCCTCTTTAAAAATTCCACTGAATATTCGTCTTGAAAAATACCACCGAATATTCCTCTTGAAAAATAACACTGAATATTCTTCTTGAAAAATACCACTGAATATTCCTCTTGAAAAATACCATTGAATATTCCTCTTGAGAAATACCACTGAATATTCCTCTTGAAAAATACCACTGAATATTTGTCTTGAAAAATACCACTGAATATTCCTCTTGAAAAATACCACTGAATATTCATCTTGAAAAATACCACTGAATATTCATCTTGAAATATATCACCCAATATTTCTCTTGCAAAATAACGCTGAATATTCCTCTTGAAAAATATCACTGAATATTCCTCTTGAAAAATACCACTGAATATTCTTTAAAAATTCCACTGAATATTCGTCTTGAAAAATACTACCGAATATTCCTCTTGAAAAATACCACTGAATATTCCTCTTGAAAAATACCACTGAATATTCCTTTTGAAAAATACCATTAAATATTCCTTTTGAAAAATACCACTTAATATTCCTCTTGAGAAATACCACTGAATATTCCTCTTGAAAAATACCACTGAATAATCCTCTTGAAAAATACCACTGAATATTCCTCTTTAAAAATACCACTGAATATTCCTCTTGAAAAATACCACTTAAAAATTCTGTTGAAAAATACCGCTGAATATTCCTCTTGAAAAATAGCACTGAATATTCCTCTTGAAAAATAGCACTGAATATTCCTCTTGAAAAATAACACTGAATTTCCTCGAAAAATACCACTGAATATTCGTCTTGAAAAATACCACTGAAGATTCCTCGGGAAAAATACCACTGAATATCCCTCTTGAAAAATACCACTGAAAAGTTCTGTTGAAAAATACCACTTAATATTCCTCTTGAAAAATACCACTGAATATTGCTCTTGAAAAATACCACTGAATAATACTCTTGAAAAATACCACTGAATAATCCTCTGTAAAAATTCCACTGAATATTCGTCTTGAAAAATACCACCGAATATTCCTCTTGAAAAATAACACTGAATATTCTTCTTGAAAAATACCACTGAATATTCCTCTTGAAAAATACCATTGAATATTCCTCTTGAAAATACCACTGAATATTCCTCTTGAAAAATACCACCGAATATTTCTCTTGAAAAATACCACTGAATATTCCTCTTGAAAAATACCACTGAATATTCCTTTTGAAAAATACCATTAAATATTCCTTTTGAAAAATACCACTTAATATTCCTCTTGAGAAATACCACTGAATATTCCTCTTGAAAAATACCACTGAATAATCCTCTTGAAAAATACCACTGAATATTCCTCTATAAAAATACCACTGAATATTCCTCTTGAAAAATACCACTTAAAAATTCTGTTGAAAAATACCGCTGAATATTCCTCTTGAAAAATACCACTGAATATTCCTCTTGAAAAATAGCACTGAATATTCCTCTTGAAAAATACCACTGAATATTCCTCTTGAAAAATACCACTGAATATTCGTCTTGAAAAATACCACTGAAGATTCCTCGGGAAAAATACCACTGAATATCCCTCTTGAAAAATACCACTGAAAAGTTCTGTTGAAAAATACCACTTAATATTCCTCTTGAAAAATACCACTGAATGTTGCTCTTGAAAAATACCACTGAATAATACTCTTGAAAAATACCACTGAATAATCCTCTGTAAGAATTCCACTGAATATTCGTCTTGAAAAATACCACCGAATATTCCTCTTGAAAAATAACACTGAATATTCTTCTTGAAAAATACCACTGAATATTCCTCTTGAAAAATACCATTGAATATTCCTCTTGAAAAATACCACTGAATATTCCTCTTGAAAAATACCACTGAATATTTCTCTTGAAAAATACCACTGAATATTCCTCTTGAAAAATACCACTGAATATTCATCTTGAAAAATACAACTGAATATTCATCTTGAAATATATCACCCAATATTTCTCTTGCAAAATAACGCTGAACATTCCTCTTGAAAAATACCACTGAATATTCCTCTTGAAAAATACCACTGAATATTCTTTAAAAATTCCACTGAATATTCGTCTTGAAAAATACCACCGAATATTCCTCTTGAAAAATACCACTGAATATTCCTCTTGAAAAATACCACTGAATATTCCTTTTGAAAAATACTATTAAATATTCCTTTTGAAAAATACCACTTAATATTCCTCTTGAGAAATACCACTGAATATTACTCTTGAAAAATACCACTGAATAATCCTCTTGAAAAATACCACTGAATATTCCTCTTTAAAAATACAACTGAATATTCCTCTTGAAAAATACCACTTAAAAATTCTGTTGAAAAATACCGCTGAATATTCCTCTTGAAAAATACCACTGAATATTCCTCTTGAAAAATAGCACTGAATATTCCTCTTGAAAAATACCACTGAATATTCCTCTTGAAAAATACCACTGAATATTCGTCTTGAAAAATACCACTGAAGATTCCTCGGGAAAAATACCACTGAATATCCCTCTTGAAAAATACCACTGAAAAGTTCTGTTGAAAAATACCACTTAATATTCCTCTTGAAAAATACCACTGAATGTTGCTCTTGAAAAATACCACTGAATAATACTCTTGAAAAATACCACTGAATAATCCTCTGTAAAAATTCCACTGAATATCCGTCTTGAAAAATACCACCGAATATTCCTCTTGAAAAATAACACTGAATATTCTTCTTGAAAAATACCACTGAATATTCCTCTTGAAAAATATCATTGAATATTCCTCTTGAAAAATACCACTGAATATTCCTCTTGAAAAATACCACTGAATATTTCTCTTGAAAAATACCACTGAATATTCTTCTTGCAAAATAACGCTGAACATTCCTCTTGAAAAATACCACTGAATATTCCTCTTGAAAAATACCACTGAATATTCTTTAAAAATTCCACTGAATATTCGTCTTGAAAAATACCACCGAATATTCCTCTTGAAAAATACCACTGAATATTCCTCTTGAAAAATACCACTGAATAATCCTTTTGAAAAATACCATTAAATATTCCTTTTGAAAAATACCACTTTATATTCCTCTTGAGAAATACCACTGAATATTCCTCTTGAAAAATACCACTGAATAATCCTCTTGAAAAATACCACTGAATATTCCTCTATAAAAATACCACTGAATATTCCTCTTGAAAAATACCACTTAAAAATTCTGTTGAAAAATACCGCTGAATATTCCTCTTGAAAAATACCACTGAATATTCCTCTTGAAAAATAGCACTGAATATTCCTCTTGAAAAATACTACTGAATATTCCTCTTGAAAAATACCACTGAATATTCGTCTTGAAAAATACCACTGAAGATTCCTCGGGAAAAATACCACTGAATATCCCTCTTGAAAAATACCACTGAAAAGTTCTGTTGAAAAATACCACTTAATATTCCTCTTGAAAAATACCACTGAATGTTGCTCTTGAAAAATACCACTGAATAATACTCTTGAAAAATACCACTGAATAATCCTCTGTAAAAATTTCACTGAATATTCGTCTTGAAAAATACCACCGAATATTCCTCTTGAAAAATAACACTGAATATTCTTCTTAAAAAATACCACTGAATATTCCTCTTGAAAAATACCATTGAATATTCCTCTTGAAAAATACCACTGAATATTCCTCTTGAAAAATACCACTGAATATTTCTCTTGAAAAATACCACTGAATATTCCTCTTGAAAAATACCACTGAATATTCATCTTGAAAAATACCACTGAATATTCATCTTGAAAAATAACACTGAATATTCTTCTTGAAAAATACCACTGAATATTCCTCTTGAAAAATATCATTGAATATTCCTCTTGAAAAATACCACTTAATATTCCTCTTGAAAAATACCACTGAATATTGCTCTTGAAAAATACCACTGAATAATACTCTTGAAAAATACCACTGAATAATCCTCTGTAAAAATTCCACTGAATATTCGTCTTGAAAAATACCACCGAATATTCCTCTTGAAAAATAACACTGAATATTCTTCTTGAAAAATACCACTGAATATTCCTCTTGAAAAATACCATTGAAAATTCCTCTTGAAAATACCACTGAATATTCCTCTTGAAAAATACCACCGAATATTTCTCTTGAAAAATACCACTGAATATTCCTCTTGAAAAATACCACTGAATATTCCTTTTGAAAAATACCATTAAATATTCCTTTTGAAAAATACCACTTAATATTCCTCTTGAGAAATACCACTGAATATTCCTCTTGAAAAATACCACTGAATAATCCTCTTGAAAAATACCACTGAATATTCCTCTATAAAAATACCACTGAATATTCCTCTTGAAAAATACCACTTAAAAATTCTGTTGAAAAATACCGCTGAATATTCCTCTTGAAAAATACCACTGAATATTCCTCTTGAAAAATAGCACTGAATATTCCTCTTGAAAAATACCACTGAATATTCCTCTTGAAAAATACCACTGAATATTCGTCTTGAAAAATACCACTGAAGATTCCTCGGGAAAAATACCACTGAATATCCCTCTTGAAAAATACCACTGAAAAGTTCTGTTGAAAAATACCACTTAATATTCCTCTTGAAAAATACCACTGAATGTTGCTCTTGAAAAATACCACTGAATAATACTCTTGAAAAATACCACTGAATAATCCTCTGTAAGAATTCCACTGAATATTCGTCTTGAAAAATACCACCGAATATTCCTCATGAAAAATAACACTGAATATTCTTCTTGAAAAATACCACTGAATATTCCTCTTGAAAAATACCATTGAATATTCCTCTTGAAAAATACCACTGAATATTCCTCTTGAAAAATACCACTGAATATTTCTCTTGAAAAATACCACTGAATATTCCTCTTGAAAAATACCACTGAATATTCATCTTGAAAAATACAACTGAATATTCATCTTGAAATATATCACCCAATATTTCTCTTGCAAAATAACGCTGAACATTCCTCTTGAAAAATACCACTGAATATTCCTCTTGAAAAATACCACTGAATATTCTTTAAAAATTCCACTGAATATTCGTCTTGAAAAATACCACCGAATATTCCTCTTGAAAAATACCACTGAATATTCCTCTTGAAAAATACCACTGAATATTCCTTTTGAAAAATACCATTAAATATTCCTTTTGAAAAATACCACTTAATATTCCTCTTGAGAAATACCACTGAATATTACTCTTGAAAAATACCACTGAATAATCCTCTTGAAAAATACCACTGAATATTCCTCTTTAAAAATACAACTGAATATTCCTCTTGAAAAATACCACTTAAAAATTCTGTTGAAAAATACCGCTGAATATTCCTCTTGAAAAATACCACTGAATATTCCTCTTGAAAAATAGCACTGAATATTCCTCTTGAAAAATACCACTGAATATTCCTCTTGAAAAATACCACTGAATATTCGTCTTGAAAAATACCACTGAAGATTCCTCGGGAAAAATACCACTGAATATCCCTCTTGAAAAATACCACTGAAAAGTTCTGTTGAAAAATACCACTTAATATTCCTCTTGAAAAATACCACTGAATGTTGCTCTTGAAAAATACCACTGAATAATACTCTTGAAATATACCACTGAATAATCCTCTGTAAAAATTCCACTGAATATCCGTCTTGAAAAATACCACCGAATATTCCTCTTGAAAAATAACACTGAATATTCTTCTTGAAAAATACCACTGAATATTCCTCTTGAAAAATATCATTGAATATTCCTCTTGAAAAATACCACTGAATATTCCTCTTGAAAAATACCACTGAATATTTCTCTTGAAAAATACCACTGAATATTCCTCTTGCAAAATAACGCTGAACATTCCTCTTGAAAAATACCACTGAATATTCCTCTTGAAAAATACCACTGAATATTCTTTAAAAATTCCACTGAATATTCGTCTTGAAAAATACCACCGAATATTCCTCTTGAAAAATACCACTGAATATTCCTCTTGAAAAATACCACTGAATAATCCTTTTGAAAAATACCATTAAATATTCCTTTTGAAAAATACCACTTTATATTCCTCTTGAGAAATACCACTGAATATTCCTCTTGAAAAATACCACTGAATAATCCTCTTGAAAAATACCACTGAATATTCCTCTATAAAAATACCACTGAATATTCCTCTTGAAAAATACCACTTAAAAATTCTGTTGAAAAATACCGCTGAATATTCCTCTTGAAAAATACCACTGAATATTCCTCTTGAAAAATAGCACTGAATATTCCTCTTGAAAAATACTACTGAATATTCCTCTTGAAAAATACCACTGAATTTTCGTCTTGAAAAATACCACTGAAGATTCCTCGGGAAAAATACCACTGAATATCCCTCTTGAAAAATACCACTGAAAAGTTCTGTTGAAAAATACCACTTAATATTCCTCTTGAAAAATACCACTGAATGTTGCTCTTGAAAAATACCACTGAATAATACTCTTGAAAAATACCACTGAATAATCCTCTGTAAAAATTTCACTGAATATTCGTCTTGAAAAATACCACCGAATATTCCTCTTGAAAAATAACACTGAATATTCTTCTTAAAAAATACCACTGAATATTCCTCTTGAAAAATACCATTGAATATTCCTCTTGAAAAATACCACTGAATATTCCTCTTGAAAAATACCACTGAATATTTCTCTTGAAAAATACCACTGAATATTCCTCTTGAAAAATACCACTGAATATTCATCTTGAAAAATACCACTGAATATTCATCTTGAAATATATCACCCAATATTTCTCTTGAAAAATAACGCTGAACATTCCTCTTGAAAAATACCACTGAATATTCCTCTTGAAAAATACAACTGAATATTCTTTAAAAATTCCACTGAATATTCGTCTTGAAAAATACCACCGAATATTCCTCTTCAAAAATACCACTGAATATTCCTCTTCAAAAATACCACTGAATATTCCTCTTGAAAAATACCACTGAATATTACTCTTGAAAAATACCACTGAATAATCCTCTTGAAAAATACCACTGAATATTCCTCTTTAAAAATACCACTGAATATTCCTCTTGAAAAATACCACTTAAAAATTCTGTTGAAAAATACCGCTGAATATTCCTCTTGAAAAATACCACTGAATATTCCTCTTGAAAAATAGCACTGAATATTTCTCTTAAAAAATACCACTGAATATTCCTCTTGAAAAATACCACTGAATATTCGTCTTGAAAAATACCACTGAAGATTCCTCGGGAAAAATACCACTGAATATCCCTCTTGAAAAATACCACTGAAAAGTTCTGTTGAAAAATACCACTTAATATTCCTCTTGAAAAATACCACTGAATGTTGCTCTTGAAAAATACCACTGAATAATCCTCTTGAAAAATACCACTGAATAATCCTCTTTAAAAATTTCACTGAATATTCGTCTTGAAAAATACCACCGAATATTCCTCTTGAAAAATAACACTGAATATCCTTCTTGAAAAATATCACTGAATATTCCTCTTGAAAAATACCATTGAATATTCCTCTTGAAAAATACCACTGAATATTCCTCTTGAAAAATACCACTGAATATTTCTCTTGAAAAATACCACTGAATATTCCTCTTGAAAAATACCACTGAATATTCATCTTGAAAAATACCACTGAATATTCCTCTTGAAAAATACCACTGAATATTCCTTTTGGAAAATACCATTAAATATTCCTTTTGAAAAATACCACTTAATATTCCTCTTGAAAAATACCACTGAATATTCATCTTGAAAAATACCACTGAATAATCCTCTTGAATAATACCACTGAATATTCCTCTTGAAAAATAGCACTGAATATTCCTCTTCAAAAATACCACTGAATATTCCTCTTGAAAAATACCACTGAATATTCGTCTTGAAAAATACCACTGAAGATTCCTCGGGAAAAATACCACTGAATATCCCTCTTGAAAAATACCACTGAAAAGTTCTGTTGAAAAATACCACTTAATATTCCTCTTGAAAAATACCACTGAATGTTGCTCTTGAAAAATACCACTGAATAATCCTCTTGAAAAATACCACTGAATAATCCTCTTTAAAAATTCCACTGAATATTCGTCTTGAAAAATACCACCGAATATTCATCTTGAAAAATAACACTGAATATTCTTCTTGAAAAATTCCACTGAATATTCCTCTTGAAAAATACCATTGAATATTCCTCTTGAAAAATACCACTGAATATTCCTCTTGAAAAATACCACTGAATATTTCTCTTGAAAAATACCACTGAATATTCCTCTTGAAAAATACCACTGAATATTCATCTTGAAAAATACCACTGAATATTCATCTTGAAATATATCACCCAATATTTCTCTTGCAAAATAACGCTGAATATTCCTCTTGAAAAATATCACTGAATATTCCTCTTGAAAAATACCACTGAATATTCTTTAAAAATTCCACAGAATATTCATCTTGAAAAATACCACCGAATATTCCTCTTGAAAAATACCACTGAATATTCCTCTTGAAAAATACCACTGAATATTCCTTTTGAAAAATACCATTAAATATTCCTTTTGAAAAATACCACTTAATATTCCTCTTGAAAAATACCACTGAATATTCCTCTTGAAAAATAGCACTGAATATTCCTCTTGAAAAATACCACTGAATATTCCTCTTGAAAAATACCACTGAATATTCGTCTTGAAAAATACCACTGAAGATTCCTCGGGAAAAATACCACTGAATATCCCTCTTGAAAAATACCACTGAAAAGTTCTGTTGAAAAATACCACTTAATATTCCTCTTGAAAAATACCACTGAATGTTGCTCTTGAAAAATACCACTGAATATTCCTTTTGAAAAATACCATTAAATATTCCTTTTGAAAAATACCACTTAATATTCCTCTTGAAAAATACCACTGAATATTCCTCTTGAAAAATACCACTGAATAATCCTCTTGAATAATACCACTGAATAATCCTCTTTAAAAATATCACCGAATATTCCTCTTGAAAAATACCACTGAATATTCCTCTTGAAAAATACCACTGAATATTCCTCTTGAAAAATACTACTTAATATTCCTCTATAAAAATACCACTGATAAATCCTCTTGAAAAATAACACTGAATATTCCTCTTGAAAAATACCTTTGAATATTCCTCTTAAAAAATACAACTAAATATTCCTCTTAAAAAATACCATTGAATAATCCTCTTGAAAAATACCACTGAATATTCCTCTTGAAAAATACCACTGAATATTCCTTCTGAAAAATACCACTGAATATTCCACTTGAAAAATACCACTGAATATTCCTCTTGAAAAATATCACTGAATATTCCTCTTGAAAAATACAACTGAATATTGCTTTTTAAAAAAATATCACTGAATATTCTTCTTGAAAAATACCACTGAATATTCCTCTTGAAAAATACCATTGAATATTCCTCTTGCAAAATACCACTGAATATTCCACTTGAAAAATACCACTGAATATTCCTCTTGAAAAATACCAGTGAATATTCCTCTTGAAAAATACCACTGAATATTCATCTTGAAAAATACCACTGAATATTCATCTTGAATTATATCACCCAATATTTCTCTTGAAAAACAACGCTGAATATTCCTCTTGAAAAATACCACTGAATATTCCTCTTGAAAAATACCACTGAATATTCCTTTTGAAAAATACCATTAAATATTCCTCTTGAAAAATACCACTTAATATTCCTCTTGAAAAATACCACTGAATATTCCTCTTGAAAAATACCACTGAATAATCCTCTTGAAAAATACCACTGAATAATCCTCTTTAAAAATGCCACCAAATATTCCTCTTGAAAAATACCACTGAATATTCGTCTTAAAAAATACCACTCAATATTTCTCTTGCATAATAACGCTGAATAATCCTCTTGAGAAATACCACTGAATATTCCTCTTGAAAAATACCACTGAATATTCCTCTTGAAAAATAATATTGAATATTCCTCTTGAAAAATACCACTGAATATTCCTCTTGAAAAATACCACTGAATATTTCTCTTGAAAAATACCACTGAATGTTGCTCTTGAAAAATACCACTGAATAATCCTCTTGAAAAATACCACTGAATAATCCTCTTTAAAAATTCCGCTGAATATTCGTCTTGAAAAATACCACCGAATGTTCCTCTTGACAAATAACACTGAATATTTCTCTTGAAAAATACCACTGAATATTCCTCTTATAAAATACCACTGAATATTCATCTTGAAATATATCACCCAATATTTCTCTTGCAAAATAACGCTGAATATTCCTCTTGAAAAATACCACTGAATATTCCTCTTGAAAAATACCACTGAATATTCCTCTTGAAAAATACCATTGAATATTCCTCTTGAAAAATTCCACTGAATATTCCTCTTGAAAAATACCACTGAATATTTCTCTTGAAAAATACCACTGAATATTCCTCTTGAAAAATACCACTGAATATTCATCTTGAAAAATACCACTGAATATTCATCTTGAAATATATCACCCAATATTTCTCTTGCAAAATAACGCTGAATATTCCTCTTGAAAAATACCACTGAATATTCCTCTTGAAAAATACCACTGAATATTCCTTTTGAAAAATACCATTAAATATTCCTTTTGAAAAATACAACTTAATATTCCTCTTGAAAAATACCACTGAATATTCCTCTTGAAAAATACCACTGAATAATCCTCTTGAATAATACCACTGAATAATCCTCTTTAAAAATATCACCGAATATTCCTCTTGAAAAATACCAATGAATATTCCTCTTGAAAAATACCACTGAATATTCCTCTTGAAAAATACTACTGAATATTCCTCTATAAAAATACCACTGATAAATCCTCTTGAAAAATAACACTGAATATTCCTCTTGAAAAATACCTTTGAATATTCCTCTTAAAAAATACAACTAAATATTCCTCTTAAAAAATACCATTGAATAATCCTCTTGAAAAATACCACTGAATATTCCTCTTGAAAAATACCACTGAATATTCCTTCTGAAAAATACCACTGAATATTCCACTTGAAAAATACCACTGAATATTCCTCTTGAAAAATATCACTGAATATTCCCCTTGAAAAATACAACTGAATATTGCTTTTTAAAAAAATATCACTGAATATTCTTCTTGAAAAATACCACTGAATATTCCTCTTGAAAAATACCATTGAATATTCCTCTTGCAAAATACCACTGAATATTCCACTTGAAAAATACCACTGAATATTCCTCTTGAAAAATACCAGTGAATATTCCTCTTGAAAAATACCACTGAATATTCATCTTGAAAAATACCACTGAATATTCATCTTGAATTATATCACCCAATATTTCTCTTGAAAAACAACGCTGAATATTCCTCTTGAAAAATACCACTGAATATTCCTCTTGAAAAATACCACTGAATATTCCTTTTGAAAAATACCATTAAATATTCCTCTTGAAAAATACCACTTAATATTCCTCTTGAAAAATACAACTGAATATTCCTCTTGAAAAATACCACTGAATAATCCTCTTGAAAAATACCACTGAATAATCCTCTTTTAAAATGCCACCAAATATTCCTCTTGAAAAATACCACTGAATATTCATCTTAAAAAATACCACTCAATATTTCTCTTGCAAAATAACGCTGAATAATCCTCTTGAGAAATACCACTGAATATTCCTCTTGAAAAATACCACTGAATATTCCTCTTGAAAAATAATATTGAATATTCCTCTTGAAAAATACCACTTAATATTCCTCTTGAAAAATACCACTGAATGTTGCTCTTGAAAAATACCACTGAATAATCCTCCTGAAAAATACCACTGAATAATCCTCTTTAAAAATTCTACTGAATATTCGTCTTGAAAAATACCACCGAATATTCCTCTTGAAAAATACCATTGAATATTCCTCTTGCAAAATACCACTGAATATTCCACTTGAAAAATACCACTGAATAATCCTCTTTAAAAATGCCACCAAATATTCCTCTTGAAAAATACCACTGAATATTCGTCTTAAAAAATACCACTCAATATTTCTCTTGCAAATTAACGCTGAATAATCCTCTTGAGAAATACCACTGAATATTCCTCTTGAAAAATACCACTGAATATTCCTCTTGAAAAATAATATTGAATATTCCTCTTGAAAAATACCACTGAATATTCCTCTTGAAAAATACCACTGAATATTTCTCTTGAAAAATACCACTGAATGTTGCTCTTGAAAAATACCACTGAATAATCCTCTTGAAAAATACCACTGAATAATCCTCTTTAAAAATTCCGCTGAATATTCGTCTTGAAAAATACCACCGAATGTTCCTCTTGACAAATAACACTGAATATTTCTCTTGAAAAATACCACTGAATATTCCTCTTAAAAAATACCACTGAATATTCATCTTGAAAAATACCACTGAATATTCATCCTGAAATATATCACCCAATATTTCTCTTGCAAAATAACGCTGAATATTCCTCTTGAAAAATACCACTGAATATTCCTCTTGAAAAATACCACTGAATATTCCTCTTGAAAAATACCATTGAATATTCCTCTTGAAAAATACCACTGAATATTCCTCTTGAAAAATACCACTGAATATTTCTCTTGAAAAATACCACTGAATATTCCTCTTGAAAAATACCACTGAATATTCATCTTGAAAAATACCACTGAATATTCATCTTGAAATATATCACCCAATATTTCTCTTGCAAAATAACGCTGAATATTCCTCTTGAAAAATACCACTGAATATTCCTCTTGGAAAATACCACTGAATATTCCTTTTGAAAAATACCATTAAATATTCCTTTTGAAAAATACAACTTAATATTCCTCTTGAAAAATACCACTGAATATTCCTCTTGAAAAATACCACTGAATAATCCTCTTGAATAATACCACTGAATAATCCTCTTTAAAAATATCACCGAATATTCCTCTTGAAAAATACCACTGAATATTCCTCTTGAAAAATACCACTGAATATTCCTCTTGAAAAATACTACTGAATATTCCTCTATAAAAATACCACTGATAAATCCTCTTGAAAAATAACACTGAATATTCCTCTTGAAAAATACCTTTGAATATTCCTCTTAAAAAATACAACTAAATATTCCTCTTAAAAAATACCATTGAATAATCCTCTTGAAAAATACCACTGAATATTCCTCTTGAAAAATACCACTGAATATTCCTTCTGAAAAATACCACTGAATATTCCACTTGAAAAATACCACTGAATATTCCTCTTGATAAATATCACTGAATATTCCCCTTGAAAAATACAACTGAATATTGCTTTTTAAAAAAATATCACTGAATATTCTTCTTGAAAAATACCACTGAATATTCCTCTTGAAAAATACCATTGAATATTCCTCTTGCAAAATACCACTTAATATTCCACTTGAAAAATACCACTGAATATTCCTCTTGAAAAATACCAGTGAATATTCCACTTGAAAAATACCACTGAATATTCATCTTGAAAAATACCACTGAATATTCATCTTGAATTATATCACCCAATATTTCTCTTGAAAAACAACGCTGAATATTCCTCTTGAAAAATACCACTGAATATTACTCTTGAAAAATACCACTGAATATTCCTTTTGAAAAATACCATTAAATATTCCTTTTGAAAAATACCACTTAATATTCCTCTTGAAAAATACAACTGAATATTCCTCTTGAAAAATACCACTGAATAATCCTCTTGAAAAATACCACTGAATAATCCTCTTTTAAAATGCCACCAAATATTCCTCTTGAAAAATACCACGGAATATTCATCTTAAAAAATACCACTCAATATTTCTCTTGCAAAATAACGCTGAATAATCCTCTTGAGAAATACCACTGAATATTCCTCTTGAAAAATACCACTGAATATTCCTCTTGAAAAATAATATTGAATATTCCTCTTGAAAAATACCACTTAATATTCCTCTTGAAAAATACCACTGAATGTTGCTCTTGAAAAATACCACTGAATAATCCTCCTGAAAAATACCACTGAATAATCCTCTTTAAAAATTCCACTGAATATTCGTCTTGAAAAATACCACCGAATATTCCTCTTGAAAAATACCATTGAATATTCCTCTTGCAAAATACCACTGAATATTCCACTTGAAAAATACCACTGAATAATCCTCTTGAAAAGTACCAGTGAATATTCCTCTTGAAAAATACCACTGACAATTCATCTTGAAAAATACCACTGAATATTCATCTTGAATTATATCACCCAATATTTCTCTTGAAAAACAACGCTGAATATTCCTCTTGAAAAATACCACTGAATATTCCTCTTGAAAAATACCACTGAATATTCCTTTTGAAAAATACCATTAAATATTCCTCTTGAAAAATACCACTTAATATTCCTCTTGAAAAATACAACTGAATATTTCTCTTGAAAAATACCACTGAATAATCCTCTTGAAAAATACCACTGAATAATCCTCTTTTAAAATGCCACCAAATATTCCTCTTGAAAAATACCACTGAATATTCATCTTAAAAAATACCACTCAATATTTCTCTTGCAAAATAACGCTGAATAATCCTCTTGAGAAATACCACTGAATATTCCTCTTGAAAAATACCACTGAATATTCCTCTTGAAAAATAATATTGAATATTCCTCTTGAAAAATACCACTTAATATTCCTCTTGAAAAATACCACTGAATGTTGCTCTTGAAAAATACCACTGAATAATCCTCCTGAAAAATACCACTGAATAATCCTCTTTAAAAATTCCACTGAATATTCGTCTTGAAAAATACCACCGAATATTCCTCTTGAAAAATACCACTGAATATTCCTCTTTAAAAATACCACTGAATAATCCTCTTGAAAAATACCACTGAATAATCCTCTTTAAAAATTCCACTGAATATTCGTCTTGAAAAATACCACCGAATATTCCTCTTGAAAAATAACACTGAATATTCTTCTTGAAAAATGCCACTGAATATTCCTCTTGAAAAATACCATTGAATATTCCTCTTGAAAAATACCACTGAATATTCCTCTTGAAAAATACCACTGAATATTTCTCTTGAAAAATACCACTAAATATTCCTCTTGAAAAATACCACTCAATATTCATCTTGAAAAATACCACTGAATATTCATCTTGAATTATATCACCCAATATTTCTCTTGAAAAACAACGCTGAATATTCCTCTTGAAAAATACCACTGAATATTCCTCTTGAAAAATACCACTGAATATTCCTTTTGAAAAATACCATTAAATATTCCTCTTGAAAAATACCACTTAATATTCCTCTTGAAAAATACAACTGAATATTCCTCTTGAAAAATACCACTGAATAATCCTCTTGAAAAATACCACTGAATAATCCTCTTTTAAAATGCCACCAAATATTCCTCTTGAAAAATACCACTGAATATTCATCTTAAAAAATACCACTCAATATTTCTCTTGAAAAATACCATTGAATATTCCTCTTGAAAAATACCATTGAATATTCCTCTTGAAAAATACCACTGAATATTCCTCTTGAAAAATACCACTGAATATTTCTCTTGAAAAATACCACTAAATATTCCTCTTGAAAAATACCACTCAATATTCATCTTGAAAAATACCACTGAATATTCATCTTGAATTATATCACCCAATATTTCTCTTGAAAAACAACGCTGAATATTCCTCTTGAAAAATACCACTGAATATTCCTCTTGAAAAATACCATTGAATATTCCTCTTGAAAAATACCACTGAATATTCCTCTTGAAAAATACCACTGAATATTTCTCTTGAAAAATATCACTGAATATTCTTCTTGAAAAATACCACTGAATATTCCTCTTGAAAAATACCATTGAATATTCCTCTTGCAAAATACCACTGAATATTCCACTTGAAAAATACCACTGAATATTCCTCTTGAAAAATACCAGTGAATATTCCTCTTGAAAAATACCACTGAATATTCATCTTGAAAAATACCACTGAATATTCATCTTGAATTATATCACCCAATATTTCTCTTGAAAAACAACGCTGAATATTCCTCTTGAAAAATACCACTGAATATTCCTCTTGAAAAATACCACTGAATATTCCTTTTGAAAAATACCATTAAATATTCCTCTTGAAAAATACCACTTAATATTCCTCTTGAAAAATACAACTGAATATTCCTCTTGAAAAATACCACTGAATAATCCTCTTGAAAAATACCACTGAATAATGCTCTTTTAAAATGCCACCAAATATTCCTCTTGAAAAATACCACTGAATATTCATTTTAAAAAATACCACTCAATATTTCTCTTGCAAAATAACGCTGAATAATCCTCTTGAGAAATACCACTGAATATTCCTCTTGAAAAATACCACTGAATATTCCTCTTGAAAAATAATATTGAATATTCCTCTTGAAAAATACCACTTAATATTCCTCTTGAAAAATACCACTGAATGTTGCTCTTGAAAAATACCACTGAATAATCCTCCTAAAAAATACCACTGAATAATCCTCTTTAAAAATTCCACTGAATATTCGTCTTGAAAAATACCACCGAATATTCCTCTTGAAAAATACCACTGAATATTCCTCTTTAAAAATACCACTGAATAATCCTCTTGAAAAATACCACTGAATCTTCATCTTCAAAAATACCACTGAATAATCCTCTTTAAAAATTCCACTGAATATTCGTCTTGAAAACTACCACCGAATATTCCTCTTGAAAAATAACACTGAATATTTTTCTTGAAAAATACCACTGAATATTCCTCTTGAAAAATACCATTGAATATTCCTCTTGAAAAATACCACTGAATATTCCTCTTGAAAAATACCACTGAATATTTCTCTTGAAAAATACCACTAAATATTCCTCTTGAAAAATACCACTCAATATTCATCTTGAAAAATACCACTGAATATTCATCTTGAAATATATCACCCAATATTTCTCTTGCAAAATAACGCTGAATATTCCTCTTGAAAAATACCACTGAATATTCCTCTTGAAAAATACCACTGAATATTCCTCTTGAAAAATACCATTAAATATTCCTTCTGAAAAATACCACTTAATATTCCTCTTGAAAAATACCACTGAATATTCCTCTTGAAAAATACCGCTGAATATTCCCCTTGAAAAATACCACTGCATATTCCTCTTGAAAAATACCACTGAATATTCATCTTAAAAAATACCACTCAATATTTCTCTTGCAAAATAACGCTGAATATTCCTCTTGAGAAATACCACTGAATATTCCTCTTGAAAAATACCACTGAATGTTGCTCTTGAAAAATACCACTGAATAATCCTCTTGAAAAATACCACTGAATAATCCTCTTTAAAAATTACACTGAATATTCGTCTTGAAATATACCACCGAATATTCCTCTTGAAAAATAACACTGAATATTCTTCTTGAAAAATACCACTGAATATTCCTCTTGAAAAATACCATTGAATATTCCTCTTGAAAAATACCACTGAATATTCCCCTTGAAAAATACCACTGAATATTTCTCTTGAAAAATACCACTGAATATTCCTCTTGAAAAATACCACTGAATATTCATTTTGAAAAATACCACTGAATATACATCTTGAAATATATCACCCAATATTTCTCTTGCAAAATAACGCTGAATATTCCTCTTGAAAAATACCACTGAATATTTCTCTTGAAAAATACCACTGAATATTCCTTTTGGAAAATACCATTAAATATTCCTTTTGAAAAATACCACTTAATATTCCTCTTGAAAAATACCACTGAATATTCCTCTTGAAAAAACCCACTGAACAATCCTCTTGAAAAATACCACTGAATTATCCTCTTTAAAAATACCACCGAATATTGCTCTTGAAAAATACCACTGAATATTCTTCTTAAAAAATACCACTGAATATTCCTTTTGAAAAATACCATTAAATATTCCTCTTGAAAAATACCACTTAATTATCCTCTTGAAAAATACCACTGAATATTCCTCTTGAAAAATACCACTGAATAATCCTCTTTAAAAATAACGCCGAATATTCCTCTTGAAAAATACCACTGAATATTCCTCTTGAAAAATACCACTGAATATTCCTCTTGAAAAATACTACTGAATATTCCTCTAGAAAAATACTACTGAATATTCATCTTGAAAAATAACACTGAATATTCCTCTTGAAAAATACCTTTGAATATTCCTCTTAAAAAATACAACTAAATATTCCTCTTAAAAAATACCATTGAATAATCCTCTTGAAAAATACCACTGAATATTCCTCTTGAGAAATACCACTGAATATTCCTTCTGAAAAATACCACTGAATATTCCACTTGAAAAATACCACTGAATATGCCTCTTGAAAAATACCACTGAATATTCCTCTTGAAAAATACCACTGAATATTGCTTTTAAAAAATATCACTGAATATTCTTCTTGAAAAATACCACTGAATATTCCTCTTGAATTATATCACCCAATATTTCTCTTGAAAAATAACGTTGAATATTCCTCTTGGAAAATACTACTGAATATTCCTCTTGAAAAATACCACTGAATATTCCTTTTGAAAAATACCATTAAATATTCCTCTTGAAAAATACCACTTAATATTCCCCTTGAAAAATACCACTGAATATTCCTCTTGAAAAATACCACTGAATAATCCTCTTGAAAAATACCACTGAAGAATCCTCTTTAAAAATGCCACCAAATATTCCTCTTGAAAAATACCTCTGAATATTCATCTCAAAAAATACCACTCAATATTTCTCTTGCAAAATAACGCTGAATATTCCTCTTGAGAAATACCACTGAATATTCCTCTTGAAAAATACCACTGAATATTCCTCTTGAAAAATAATATTGAATATTCCTCTTGAAAAATACCACTTAATATTCCTCTTGAAAAATACCACTGAATGTTGCTCTTGAAAAATACCACTGAATAATCCTCTTGAAAAATACCACTGAATAATCCTCTTTAAAAATTCCACTGAATATTCGTCTTGAAAAATACCACCGAATATTCCTCTTGAAAAATAACACTGAATATTCTTCTTGAAAAATACCACTGAATATTCCTCTTGAAAAATATCATTGAATATTCCTCTTGAAAAATACCACTGAATATTCATCTTGAAAAATACCACTGAATATTTCTCTTGAAAAATACCACTGAATATTCCTCTTGAAAAATACCACTTAATATTCATCTTGAAAAATACCACTGAATATTCATCTTGAAATATATCACCCAATATTTCTCTTGCAAAATAACGCTGAATATTCCTCTTAAAAAATACCACTGAATATTCCTCTTGAAAAATACCACTGAATATTCCTTTTGAAAAATACCATTAAATATTCCTTTTGAAAAATACCACTTAATATTCCTCTTGAAAAATACCACTGAATATTCCTCTTGAAAAATACCACTGAATAATCCTCTTGAAAAATACCACTGAATATTCCTCTTTAAAAATACCACTGAATATTCCTCTTGAAAAATACCACTTAAAAATTCTGTTGAAAAATACCGCTGAATATTCCCCTTGACGAATACCACTGAATATTCCTCTTGAAAAATACCGCTGAATATTCCTCTTGAAAAATACCACTCAATATTTCTCCTGCAAAATAACGCTGAATATTCCTCTTGAGAAATACCACTGAATATTCCTCTTGAAAAATACCACTGAGTATTCCTCTTGAAAAATAATATTGAATATTCCTCTTGAAAAATACCACTGAATATTCCTCTTGAAAAATACCACTGAATATTTCTCTTGAAAAATACCACTGAATATTCCTCTTGAAAAATACCACTGAATATTCTTCTTGAAAAATACCACTGAATATTCCTCTTGAAAAATACCATTGAATATTCCTCTTGAAAAATACCACTGAATATTCCTCTTGAAAAATACAACTGAATATTTCTCTTGAAAAATACCATTGAATATTCCTCTTGAAAAATACCACTGAATATTCATCTTGAAAAATACCACTGAATATTCATCTTGAAATATATCACCCAATATTTCTCTTGCAAAATAACGCTGAATATTCCTCTTGAAAAATACCACTGAATATTTCTCTTGAAAAATACCACTGAATATTGCTTTTGAAAAATACCATTAAATATTCCTTTTAAAAAATACCACTTAATATTCCTCTTGAAAAATACCACTGAATATTCCTCTTGAAAAATACCACTGAATAATCCTCTTGAAAAATACCACTGAATAATCCTCTTTAAAAATACCACCGAATATTCCTCTTGAAAAATACCACTGAATATTCCTCTTGAAAAATACCACTGAATATTCCTCTTGAAAAATACTACTGAATATTCCTCTTAAAAAATACCATTGAATAATCCTCTTGAAAAATACCACTGAATATTCCTCTTGAAAAATACCACTGAATATTCCTTCTGAAAAATACCACTTAATATTCCACTTGAAAAATACCACTGAATATTCCTCTTGAAAAATACCACTGAATATTCCTCTTGAAAAATACCACTGAATATTGATTTTAAAAAATATCACTGAATATTCTTCTTGAAAAATACCACTGAATATTCCTCTTGAAAAATACAATTGAATATTCCTCTTGAAAAATACCACTGAATAATCCTCTTTAAAAATACCACCGAATATTCCTCTTGAAAAATACCACTGAATATTCCTCTTGAAAAATACCACTGAATATTTCTCTTGAAAAATACTACTGAATATTCCTCTAGAAAAATACTACTGAATATTTATCTTGAAAAATAACACTGAATATTCCTCTTGAAAAATACCTTTGAATATTCCTCTTAAAAAATACAACTAAATATTCCTCTTAAAAAATACCATTGAATAATCCTCTTGAAAAATACCACTGAATATTCCTCTTGAAAAATACTACTGAATATTTATCTTGAAAAATAACACTGAATATTCCTCTTGAAAAATACCTTTGAATATTCCTCTTAAAAAATACAACTAAATATTCCTCTTAAAAAATACCACTGCATATTCCTCTTGAAAAATACCACTGAATATTCATCTTAAAAAATACCACTCAATATTTCTCCTGCAAAATAACGCTGAATATTCCTCTTGAGAAATACCACTGAATATTCCTCTTGAAAAATACCACTGAGTATTCCTCTTGAAAAATAATATTGAATATTCCTCTTGAAAAATACCACTGAATATTCCTCTTGAAAAATACCACTGAATATTTCTCTTGAAAAATACCACTGAATATTCCTCTTGAAAAATACCACTGAATATTCTTCTTGAAAAATACCACTGAATATTCCTCTTGAAAAATACCATTGAATATTCCTCTTGAAAAATACCACTGAATATTCCTCTTGAAAAATACCACTGAATATTTCTCTTGAAAAATACCATTGAATATTCCTCTTGAAAAATACCACTGAATATTCATCTTGAAAAATACCACTGAATATTCATCTTGAAATATATCACCCAATATTTCTCTTGCAAAATAACGCTGAATATTCCTCTTGAAAAATACCACTGAATATTCCTCTTGAAAAATACCACTGAATATTCCTTTTGAAAAATACCATTAAATATTCCTTCTGAAAAATACCACTTAATATTCCTCTTTAAAAATACCACTGAATAATCCTCTTGAAAAATACCACTGAATCTTCATCTTCAAAAATACCACTGAATAATCCTCTTTAAAAATTCCACTGAATATTCGTCTTGAAAAATACCACCGAATATTCCTCTTGAAAAATAACACTGAATATTTTTCTTGAAAAATACCACTGAATATTCCTCTTGAAAAATACCATTGAATATTCCTCTTGAAAAATACCACTGAATATTCCTCTTGAAAAATACCACTGAATATTTCTCTTGAAAAATACCACTGAATATTCCTCTTGAAAAATACCATTGAATATTCCTCTTGAAAAATACCACTGAATATTCGTCTTGAAAAATACCACCGAATATTCCTCTTGAAAAATACCACTGAATATTCCTCTTTAAAAATACCACTGAATAATCCTCTTGAAAAATACCACTGAATCTTCATCTTCAAAAATACCACTGAATAATCCTCTTTAAAAATTCCACTGAATATTCGTCTTGAAAAATACCACCGAATATTCCTCTTGAAAAATAACACTGAATATTTTTCTTGAAAAATACCACTGAATATTCCTCTTGAAAAATACCATTGAATATTCCTCTTGAAAAATACCACTGAATATTCCTCTTGAAAAATACCACTGAATATTTCTCTTGAAAAATACCACTAAATATTCCTCTTGAAAAATACCACTCAATATTCATCTTGAAAAATACCACTGAATATTCCTTTTGAAAAATACCATTAAATATTCCTTCTGAAAAATACCACTTAATATTCCTCTTGAAAAATACCACTGAATATTCCTCTTGAAAAATACCGCTGAATATTCCCCTTGAAAAATACCACTGCATATTCCTCTTGAAAAATACCACTGAATATTCTTCTTGAAAAATACCACTGAATATTCCTCTTGAAAAATACCATTGAATATTCCTCTTGAAAAATACCACTGAATATTCGTCTTGAAAAATACCACCGAATATTCCTCTTGAAAAATACCACTGAATATTCCTCTTTAAAAATACCACTGAATAATCCTCTTGAAAAATACCACTGTATCTTCATCTTCAAAAATACCACTGAATAATCCTCTTTAAAAATTCCACTGAATATTCGTCTTGAAAAATACCACCGAATATTCCTCTTGAAAAATAACACTGAATATTTTTCTTGAAAAATACCACTGAATATTCCTCTTGAAAAATACCATTGAATATTCCTCTTGAAAAATACCACTGAATATTCCTCTTGAAAAATACCACTGAATATTTCTCTTGAAAAATACCACTAAATATTCCTCTTGAAAAATACCACTCAATATTCATCTTGAAAAATACCACTGAATATTCATCTTGAAATATATCACCCAATATTTCTCTTGCAAAATAACGCTGAATATTCCTCTTGAAAAATACCACTGAATATTCCTCTTGAAAAATACCACTGAATATTCCTTTTGAAAAATACCATTAAATATTCCTGCTGAAAAATACCACTTAATATTCCTCTTGAAAAATACCACTGAATATTCCTCTTGAAAAATACCGCTGAATATTCCCCTTGAAAAATACCACTGCATATTCCTCTTGAAAAATACCACTGAATATTCATCTTAAAAAATACCACTCAATATTTCTCTTGCAAAATAACGCTGAATATTCCTCTTGAGAAATACCACTGAATATTCCTCTTGAAAAATACCACTGAATGTTGCTCTTGAAAAATACCACTGAATAATCCTCTTGAAAAATACCACTGAATAATCCTCTTTAAAAATTACACTGAATATTCGTCTTGAAATATACCACCGAATATTCCTCTTGAAAAATAACACTGAATATTCTTCTTGAAAAATACCACTGAATATTCCTCTTGAAAAATACCATTGAATATTCCTCTTGAAAAATACCACTGAATATTCCCCTTGAAAAATACCACTGAATATTTCTCTTGAAAAATACCACTGAATATTCCTCTTGAAAAATACCACTGAATATTCATTTTGAAAAATACCACTGAATATACATCTTGAAATATATCACCCAATATTTCTCTTGCAAAATAACGCTGAATATTCCTCTTGAAAAATACCACTGAATATTTCTCTTGAAAAATACCACTGAATATTCCTTTTGGAAAATACCATTAAATATTCCTTTTGAAAAATACCACTTAATATTCCTCTTGAAAAATACCACTGAATATTCCTCTTGAAAAAACCCACTGAACAATCCTCTTGAAAAATACCACTGAATTATCCTCTTTAAAAATACCACCGAATATTGCTCTTGAAAAATACCACTGAATATTCTTCTTGAAAAATACCACTGAATATTCCTTTTGAAAAATACCATTAAATATTCCTCTTGAAAAATACCACTTAATATTCCTCTTGAAAAATACCACTGAATATTCCTCTTAAAAAATACCACTGAATAATCCTCTTTAAAAATAACGCCGAATATTCCTCTTGAAAAATACAACTGAATATTCCTCTTGAAAAATACCACTGAATATTCCTCTTGAAAAATACTACTGAATATTCCTCTAGAAAAATACTACTGAATATTCATCTTGAAAAATAACACTGAATATTCCTCTTGAAAAATACCTTTGAATATTCCTCTTAAAAAATACAACTAAATATTCCTCTTAAAAAATACCATTGAATAATCCTCTTGAAAAATACCACTGAATATTCCTCTTGAGAAATACCACTGAATATTCCTTCTGAAAAATACCACTGAATATTCCACTTGAAAAATACCACTGAATATGCCTCTTGAAAAATACCACTGAATATTCCACTTGAAAAATACCACTGAATATTGCTTTTAAAAAATATCACTGAATATTCTTCTTGAAAAATACCACTGAATATTCCTCTTGAATTATATCACCCAATATTTCTCTTGAAAAATAACGTTGAATATTCCTCTTGGAAAATACTACTGAATATTCCTCTTGAAAAATACCACTGAATATTCCTTTTGAAAAATACCATTAAATATTCCTCTTGAAAAATACCACTTAATATTCCCCTTGAAAAATACCACTGAATATTCCTCTTGAAAAATACCACTGAATAATCCTCTTGAAAAATACCACTGAAGAATCCTCTTTAAAAATGCCACCAAATATTCCTCTTGAAAAATACCTCTGAATATTCATCTCAAAAAATACCACTCAATATTTCTCTTGCAAAATAACGCTGAATATTCCTCTTGAGAAATACCACTGAATATTCCTCTTGAAAAATACCACTGAATATTCCTCTTGAAAAATAATATTGAATATTCCTCTTGAAAAATACCACTTAATATTCCTCTTGAAAAATACCACTGAATGTTGCTCTTGAAAAATACCACTGAATAATCCTCTTGAAAAATACCACTGAATAATCCTCTTTAAAAATTCCACTGAATATTCGTCTTGAAAAATACCACCGAATATTCCTCTTGAAAAATAACACTGAATATTCTTCTTGAAAAATACCACTGAATATTCCTCTTGAAAAATATCATTGAATATTCCTCTTGAAAAATACCACTGAATATTCATCTTGAAAAATACCACTGAATATTTCTCTTGAAAAATACCACTGAATATTCCTCTTGAAAAATACCACTGAATATTCATCTTGAAAAATACCACTGAATATTCATCTTGAAATATATCACCCAATATTTCTCTTGCAAAATAACGCTGAATATTCCTCTTAAAAAATACCACTGAATATTCCTCTTGAAAAATACCACTGAATATTCCTTTTGAAAAATACCATTAAATATTCCTTTTGAAAAATACCACTTAATATTCCTCTTGAAAAATACCACTGAATATTCCTCTTGAAAAATACCACTGAATAATCCTCTTGAAAAATACCACTGAATATTCCTCTTTAAAAATACCACTGAATATTCCTCTTGAAAAATACCACTTAAAAATTCTGTTGAAAAATACCGCTGAATATTCCCCTTGACGAATACCACTGAATATTCCTCTTGAAAAATACCGCTGAATATTCCTCTTGAAAAATACCACTCAATATTTCTCCTGCAAAATAACGCTGAATATTCCTCTTGAGAAATACCACTGAATATTCCTCTTGAAAAATACCACTGAGTATTCCTCTTGAAAAATAATATTGAATATTCCTCTTGAAAAATACCACTGAATATTCCTCTTGAAAAATACCACTGAATATTTCTCTTGAAAAATACCACTGAATATTCCTCTTGAAAAATACCACTGAATATTCTTCTTGAAAAATACCACTGAATATTCCTCTTGAAAAATACCATTGAATATTCCTCTTGAAAAATACCACTGAATATTCCTCTTGAAAAATACCACTGAATATTTCTCTTGAAAAATACCATTGAATATTCCTCTTGAAAAATACCACTGAATATTCATCTTGAAAAATACCACTGAATATTCATCTTGAAATATATCACCCAATATTTCTCTTGCAAAATAACGCTGAATATTCCTCTTGAAAAATACCACTGAATATTTCTCTTGAAAAATACCACTGAATATTGCTTTTGAAAAATACCATTAAATATTCCTTTTAAAAAATACAACTTAATATTCCTCTTGAAAAATACCACTGAATATTCCTCTTGAAAAATACCACTGAATAATCCTCTTGAAAAATACCACTGAATAATCCTCTTTAAAAATACCACCGAATATTCCTCTTGAAAAATACCACTGAATATTCCTCTTGAAAAATACCACTGAATATTCCTCTTGAAAAATACTACTGAATATTCCTCTTAAAAAATGCCATTGAATAATCCTCTTGAAAAATACCACTGAATATTCCTCTTGAAAAATACCACTGAATATTCCTTCTGAAAAATACCACTTAATATTCCACTTGAAAAATACCACTGAATATTCCTCTTGAAAAATACCACTGAATATTCCTCTTGAAAAATACCACTGAATATTGATTTTAAAAAATATCACTGAATATTCTTCTTGAAAAATACCACTGAATATTCCTCTTGAAAAATACAATTGAATATTCCTCTTGAAAAATACCACTGAATAATCCTCTTTAAAAATACCACCGAATATTCCTCTTGAAAAATACCACTGAATATTCCTCTTGAAAAATACCACTGAATATTTCTCTTGAAAAATACTACTGAATATTCCTCTAGAAAAATACTACTGAATATTTATCTTGAAAAATAACACTGAATATTCCTCTTGAAAAATACCTTTGAATATTCCTCTTAAAAAATACAACTAAATATTCCTCTTAAAAAATACCATTTAATAATCCTCTTGAAAAATACCACTGAATATTCCTCTTGAAAAATACTACTGAATATTTATCTTGAAAAATAACACTGAATATTCCTCTTGAAAAATACCTTTGAATATTCCTCTTAAAAAATACAACTAAATATTCCTCTTAAAAAATACCACTGCATATTCCTCTTGAAAAATACCACTGAATATTCATCTTAAAAAATACCACTCAATATTTCTCCTGCAAAATAACGCTGAATATTCCTCTTGAGAAATACCACTGAATATTCCTCTTGAAAAATACCACTGAGTATTCCTCTTGAAAAATAATATTGAATATTCCTCTTGAAAAATACCACTGAATATTCCTCTTGAAAAATACCACTGAATATTTCTCTTGAAAAATACCACTGAATATTCCTCTTGAAAAATACCACTGAATATTCTTCTTGAAAAATACCACTGAATATTCCTCTTGAAAAATACCATTGAATATTCCTCTTGAAAAATACCACTGAATATTCCTCTTGAAAAATACCACTGAATATTTCTCTTGAAAAATACCATTGAATATTCCTCTTGAAAAATACCACTGAATATTCATCTTGAAAAATACCACTGAATATTCATCTTGAAATATATCACCCAATATTTCTCTTGCAAAATAACGCTGAATATTTCTCTTGAAAAATACCACTGAATATTTCTCTTGAAAAATACCACTGAATATTGCTTTTGAAAAATACCATTAAATATTCCTTTTAAAAAATACCACTTAATATTCCTCTTGAAAAATACCACTGAATATTCCTCTTGAAAAATACCACTGAATAATCCTCTTGAAAAATACCACTGAATAATCCTCTTTAAAAATACCACCGAATATTCCTCTTGAAAAATACCACTGAATATACCTCTTAAAAAATACCACTGAATATTCCTCTTGAAAAATACTACTGAATATTCCTCTTAAAAAATACCATTGAATAATCCTCTTGAAAAATACCACTGAATATTCCTCTTGAAAAATACCACTGAATATTCCTTCTAAAAAATACCACTTAATATTCCACTTGAAAAATACCACTGAATATTCCTCTTGAAAAATACCACTGAATATTCCTCTTGAAAAATACCACTGAATATTGATTTTAAAAAATATCACTGAATATTCTTCTTGAAAAATACCACTGAATATTCCTCTTGAAAAATACAATTGAATATTCCTCTTGAAAAATACCACTGAATAATCCTCTTTAAAAATACCACCGAATATTCCTCTTGAAAAATACCACTGAATATTCCTCTTGAAAAATACCACTGAATATTTCTCTTGAAAAATACTACTGAATATTCCTCTAGAAAAATACTACTGAATATTTATCTTGAAAAATAACACTGAATATTCCTCTTGAAAAATACCTTTGAATATTCCTCTTAAAAAATACAACTAAATATTCCTCTTAAAAAATACCATTGAATAATCCTCTTGAAAAATACCACTGAATATTCCTCTTGAAAAATACTACTGAATATTTATCTTGAAAAATAACACTGAATATTCCTCTTGAAAAATACCTTTGAATATTCCTCTTAAAAAATACAACTAAATATTCCTCTTAAAAAATACCACTGCATATTCCTCTTGAAAAATACCACTGAATATTCATCTTAAAAAATACCACTCAATATTTCTCCTGCAAAATAACGCTGCATATTCCTCTTGAGAAATACCACTGAATATTCCTCTTGAAAAATACCACTGAGTATTCCTCTTGAAAAATAATATTGAATATTCCTCTTGAAAAATACCACTGAATATTCCTCTTGAAAAATACCACTGAATATTTCTCTTGAAAAATACCACTGAATATTCCTCTTGAAAAATACCACTGAATATTCTTCTTGAAAAATACCACTGAATATTCCTCTTGAAAAATACCATTGAATATTCCTCGTGAAAAATACCACTGAATATTCATCTTGAAAAATACCACTGAATATTTCTCTTGAAAAATACCACTGAATATTCCTCTTGAAAAATACCACTGAATATTCATCTTGAAAAATACCACTGAATATTCATCTTGAAATATATCACCCAATATTTCTCTTGCAAAATAACGCTGAATATTCCTCTTGAAAAATACCACTGAATATTTCTCTTGAAAAATACCACTGAATATTGCTTTTGAAAAATACCATTAAATATTCCTTTTAAAAAATACCACTTAATATTCCTCTTGAAAAATACCACTGAATATTCCTCTTGAAAAATACCACTGAATAATCCTCTTGAAAAATACCACTGAATAATCCTCTTTAAAAATACCACCGAATATTCCTCTTGAAAAATACCACTGAATATTCCTCTTGAAAAATACCACTGAATATTCCTCTTGAAAAATACTACTGAATATTCCTCTTAAAAAATACCATTGAATAATCCTCTTGAAAAATACCACTGAATATTCCTCTTGAAAAATACCACTGAATATTCCTTCTGAAAAATACCACTGAATATTCCACTTGAAAAATACCACTGAATATTCCTCTTGAAAAATACCACTGAATATTCCTCTTGAAAAATACCACTGAATATTGATTTTAAAAAATATCACTGAATATTCTTCTTGAAAAATACCACTGAATATTCCTCTTGAAAAATACAATTGAATATTCCTCTTGAAAAATACCACTGAATAATCCTCTTTAAAAATACCACTGAATATTCCTCTTGAAAAATACCACTGAATATTGCTTTTAAAAAATATCACTGAATATTCTTCTTGAAAAATACCACTGAATATTCCTCTTGAATTATATCACCCAATATTTCTCTTGAAAAATAACGCTGAATATTCCTCTTGGAAAATACCACTGAATATTTCTCTTGAAAAATACCATTGAATATTCCTCTTGAAAAATACCACTGAATATTCATCTTGAAAAATACCACTGAATATTCATCTTGAAATATATCACCCAATATTTCTCTTGCAAAATAACGCTGAATATTCCTCTTGAAAAATACCACTGAATATTTCTCTTGAAAAATACCACTGAATATTGCTTTTGAAAAATACCATTAAATATTCCTTTTAAAAAATACCACTTAATATTCCTCTTGAAAAATACCACTGAATATTCCTCTTGAAAAATACCACTGAATAATCCTCTTGAAAAATACCACTGAATAATACTCTTTAAAAATACCACCGAATATTCCTCTTGAAAAATACCACTGAATATTCCTCTTGAAAAATACCACTGAATATTCCTCTTAAAAAATACTACTGAATATTCCTCTTAAAAAATACCATTGAATAATCCTCTTGAAAAATACCACTGAATATTCCTCTTGAAAAATACCACTGAATATTCCTTCTGAAAAATACCACTTAATATTCCACTTGAAAAATACCACTGAATATTCCTCTTGAAAAATACCACTGAATATTCCTCTTGAAAAATACCACTGAATATTGATTTTAAAAAATATCACTGAATATTCTTCTTGAAAAATACCACTGAATATTCCTCTTAAAAAATACCACTGCATATTCCTCTTGAAAAATACCACTGAATATTCATCTTAAAAAATACCACTCAATATTTCTCCTGCAAAATAACGCTGAATATTCCTCTTGAGAAATACCACTGAATATTCCTCTTGAAAAATACCACTGAGTATTCCTCTTGAAAAATAATATTGAATATTCCTCTTGAAAAATACCACTGAATATTCCTCTTTAAAAATACCACCGAATATTCCTCTTGAAAAATACCACTGAATATTCCTCTTGAAAAATACCACTGAATATTTCTCTTGAAAAATACTACTGAATATTCCTCTAGAAAAATACTACTGAATATTTATCTTGAAAAATAACACTGAATATTCCTCTTGAAAAATACCTTTGAATATTCCTCTTAAAAAATACAACTAAATATTCCTCTTAAAAAATACCATTGAATAATCCTCTTGAAAAATACCACTGAATATTCCTCTTGAAAAATACTACTGAATATTTATCTTGAAAAATAACACTGAATATTCCTCTTGAAAAATACCTTTGAATATTCCTCTTAAAAAATACAACTAAATATTCCTCTTAAAAAATACCACTGCATATTCCTCTTGAAAAATACCACTGAATATTCATCTTAAAAAATACCACTCAATATTTCTCCTGCAAAATAACGCTGAATATTCCTCTTGAGAAATACCACTGAATATTCCTTTTGAAAAATACCACTGAGTATTCCTCTTGAAAAATAATATTGAATATTCCTCTTGAAAAATACCACTGAATATTCCTCTTGAAAAATACCACTGAATATTTCTCTTGAAAAATACCACTGAATATTCCTCTTGAAAAATACCACTGAATATTCTTCTTGAAAAATACCACTGAATATTCCTCTTGAAAAATACCATTGAATATTCCTCTTGAAAAATACCACTGAATATTCCTCTTGAAAAATACCACTGAATATTTCTCTTGAAAAATACCATTGAATATTCCTCTTGAAAAATACCACTGAATATTCATCTTGAAAAATACCACTGAATATTCATCTTGAAATATATCACCCAATATTTCTCTTGCAAAATAACGCTGAATATTTCTCTTGAAAAATACCACTGAATATTTCTCTTGAAAAATACCACTGAATATTGCTTTTGAAAAATACCATTAAATATTCCTTTTAAAAAATACCACTTAATATTCCTCTTGAAAAATACCACTGAATATTCCTCTTGAAAAATACCACTGAATAATCCTCTTGAAAAATACCACTGAATAATCCTCTTTAAAAATACCACCGAATATTCCTCTTGAAAAATACCACTGAATATACCTCTTAAAAAATACCACTGAATATTCCTCTTGAAAAATACTACTGAATATTCCTCTTAAAAAATACCATTGAATAATCCTCTTGAAAAATACCACTGAATATTCCTCTTGAAAAATACCACTGAATATTCCTTCTGAAAAATACCACTTAATATTCCACTTGAAAAATACCACTGAATATTCCTCTTGAAAAATACCACTGAATATTCGTCTTGAAAAATACCACTGAATATTGATTTTAAAAAATATCACTGAATATTCTTCTTGAAAAATACCACTGAATATTCCTCTTGAAAAATACAATTGAATATTCCTCTTGAAAAATACCACTGAATAATCCTCTTAAAAATACCACCGAATATTCCTCTTGAAAAATACCACTGAATATTCCTCTTGAAAAATACCACTGAATATTTCTCTTGAAAAATACTACTGAATATTCCTCTAGAAAAATACTACTGAATATTTATCTTGAAAAATAACACTGAATATTCCTCTTGAAAAATACCTTTGAATATTCCTCTTAAAAAATACAACTAAATATTCCTCTTAAAAAATACCATTGAATAATCCTCTTAAAAAATACCACTGAATATTCCTCTTGAAAAATACTACTGAATATTTATCTTGAAAAATAACACTGAATATTCCTCTTGAAAAATACCTTTGAATATTCCTCTTAAAAAATACAACTAAATATTCCTCTTAAAAAATACCACTGCATATTCCTCTTGAAAAATACCACTGAATATTCATCTTAAAAAATACCACTCAATATTTCTCCTGCAAAATAACGCTGAATATTCCTCTTGAGAAATACCACTGAATATTCCTCTTGAAAAATACCACTGAGTATTCCTCTTGAAAAATAATATTGAATATTCCTCTTGAAAAATACCACTGAATATTCCTCTTGAAAAATACCACAAAATATTTCTCTTGAAAAATACCACTGAATATTCCTCTTGAAAAATACCACTGAATATTCTTCTTGAAAAATACCACTGAATATTCCTCTTGAAAAATACCATTGAATATTCCTCTTGAAAAATACCACTGAATATTCCTCTTGAAAAATACCACTGAATATTTCTCTTGAAAAATACCACTGAATATTCCTCTTGAAAAATACCACTGAATATTCATCTTGAAAAATACCACTGAATATTCATCTTGAAATATATCACCCAATATTTCTCTTGCAAAATAACGCTGAATATTCCTCTTGAAAAATACCACTGAATATTTCTCTTGAAAAATACCACTGAATATTGCTTTTGAAAAATACCATTAAATATTCCTTTTAAAAAATACCACTTAATATTCCTCTTGAAAAATACCACTGAATATTCCTCTTGAAAAATACCACTGAATAATCCTCTTGAAAAATACCACTGAATAATCCTCTTTAAAAATACCACCGAATATTCCTCTTGAAAAATACCACTGAATATTCCTCTTGAAAAATACCACTGAATATTCCTCTTGAAAAATACTACTGAATATTCCTCTTAAAAAATACCATTGAATAATCCTCTTGAAAAATACCACTGAATATTCCTCTTGAAAAATACCACTGAATATTCCTTCTGAAAAATACCACTGAATATTCCACTTGAAAAATACCACTGAATATTCCTCTTGAAAAATACCACTGAATATTCCTCTTGAAAAATACCACTGAATATTGATTTTAAAAAATATCACTGAATATTCTTCTTGAAAAATACCACTGAATATTCCTCTTGAAAAATACAATTGAATATTCCTCTTGAAAAATACCACTGAATAATCCTCTTTAAAAATACCACCGAATATTCCTCTTGAAAAATACCACTGAATATTCCTCTTGAAAATTACCACTGAATATTTCTCTTGAAAAATACTACTGAATATTCCTCTAGAAAAATACTACTGAATATTTATCTTGAAAATAACACTGAATATTCCTCTTGAAAAATACCTTTGAATATTCCTCTTAAAAAATACAACTAAATATTCCTCTTAAAAAATACCATTGAATAATCCTCTTGAAAAATACCACTGAATATTCCTCTTGAAAAATACCACTGAATATTGCTTTTAAAAAATATCACTGAATATTCTTCTTGAAAAATACCACTGAATATTCCTCTTGAATTATATCACCCAATATTTCTCTTGAAAAATAACGCTGAATATTCCTCTTGGAAAATACCACTGAATATTCCTCTTGAAAAATGCCACTGAATATTCCTTTTGAAAAATACCATTTAATATTCCTCTTGAAAAATACCACTTAATATTCCTCTTGAAAAATACCACTGAATATTCCTCTTGAAAAATACCACTGAATAATCCTCTTGAAAAATACCACTGAAGAATCCTCTTTAAAAATGCCACCAAATAT
This sequence comes from Atherix ibis, assembly GCA_958298945.1. NCBI lineage: Eukaryota > Metazoa > Arthropoda > Insecta > Diptera > Athericidae > Atherix > Atherix ibis. The sequence continues at coordinate 42,953,948 of OY282609.1, read as the reverse complement.
TCCTCTTGAAAAATACCTCTGAATATTCATCTTAAAAAATACCACTCAATATTTCTCTTGCAAAATAACGCTGAATATTCCTCTTGAGAAATACCACTGAATATTCCTCTTGAAAAATACCACTGAATATTCCTCTTGAAAAATAATATTGAATATTCCTCTTGAAAAATACCACTTAATATTCCTCTTGAAAAATACCACTGAATGTTGTTCTTGAAAAATTCCACTGAATATTGGTCTTGAAAAATACCACCGAATATTCCTCTTGAAAAATAACACTGAATATTCTTCTTGAAAAATACCTCTGAATATTCATCTTAAAAAATACCACTCAATATTTCTCTTGCAAAATAACGATGAATATTCCTCTTGACAAATACCACTGAATATTCCTCTTGAAAAATAATATTGAATATTCCTCTTGAAAAATACCACTTAATATTCCTCTTGAAAAATACCACTGAATAATCCTCTTTAAAAATTCCACTGAATATTGGTCTTGAAAAATACCACCGAATATTCATCTTGAAAAATAACACTGAATATTCTTCTTGAAAAATACCACTGAATATTCCTCTTGAAAAATACCACTGAATATTCCTCTTGAAAAATACCACTGAAGAATCCTCTTTAAAAATGCCACCAAATATTCCTCTTGAAAAATACCTCTGAATATTCATCTTAAAAATTACCACTCAATATTTCTCTTGCAAAATAACGCTGAATATTCCTCTTGAGAAATACCACTGTATATTCCTCTTGAAAAATACCACTGAATATTCCTCTTGAAAAATAATATTGAATATTCCTCTTGAAAAATACCACTTAATAATCCTCTTGAAAAATACCACTGAATGTTGCTCTTGAAAAATACCACTGAATAATCCTCTTGAAAAATACCACTGAATAATAATCTTTAAAAATTCCACTGAATATTGGTCTTGAAAAATACCACCGAATATTCCTCTTGAAAAATAACACTGAATATTCTTCTTGAAAAATACCACTGAATATTCCTCTTGAAAAATACCATTGAATAATCCTCTTGAAAAATACCACTGAATATTTCTCTTGAAAAATACCACTGAATATTCCTCTTGAAAAATACCACTGAAGAATCCTCTTTAAAAATGCCACCAAATATTCCTCTTGAAAAATACCTCTGAATATTCATCTTAAAAAATACCACTCAATATTTCTCTTGCAAAATAACGCTGAATATTCCTCTTGAGAAATACCACTGAATATTTCTCTTGAAAAATACCACTGAATATTCCTCTTGAAAAATAATATTGAATATTCCTCTTGAAAAATACCACTTAATAATCCTCTAGAAAAATACCACTGAATGTTGCTCTTGAAAAATACCACTGAATAATCCTCTTGAAAAATACCACTGAATAATAATCTTTAAAAATTCCACTGAATATTGGTCTTGAAAAATACCACCGAATATTCCTCTTGAAAAATAACACTGAATATTCTTCTTGAAAAATACCACTGAATATTCCTCTTGAAAAATACCATTGAATTTTCCTCTTGAAAAATACCACTGAATATTCCTCTTGAAAAATACCACTGAATATTTGTCTTGCAAAATACCACTGAATATTCCTCTTGAAAAATACCACTGAATATTCATCTTGAAAAATACCACTGAATATTCATCTTGAAATATATCACCCAATATTTCTCTTGCAAAATAACGCTGAATATTCCTCTTGAAAAATACCACTAAATATTTCTCTTGAAAAATACCACTGAATATTCCTCTTGAAAAATACCACTGAATAATCCTCTTGAAAAATACCACTGAAGAATCCTCTTTAAAAATACCAATCAATATTCCTCTTGAGAAATACCACTGAATATTCCTCTTGAAAAATACCACTGAATATTCCTCTTGAAAAATAATATTGAATATTCCTCTTGAAAAATACCACTTAATATTCCTCTTGAAAAATACCACTGAATGTTGCTCTTGAAAAATTCCACTGAATATTGGTCTTGAAAAATACCACCGAATATTCCTCTTGAAAAATAACACTGAATATTCTTCTTGAAAAATACCTCTGAATATTCATCTTAAAAAATACCACTCAATATTTCTCTTGCAAAATAACGCTGAATATTCCTCTTGAGAAATACCACTGAATATTCCTCTTGAAAAATAATATTGAATATTCCTCTTGAAAAATACCACTTAATATTCCTCTTGAAAAATACCACTGAATAATCCTCTTTAAAAATTCCACTGAATATTGGTCTTGAAAAATACCACCGAATATTCATCTTGAAAAATAACACTAAATATTCTTCTTAAAAAATACCACTGAATATTCCTCTTGAAAAATACCATTGAATATTCCTCTTGAAAAATACCACTGAATATTCCTCTTGAAAAATACCACTGAATATTTCTCTTGAAAAATACCACTGAATATTCCTCTTCAAAAATACCACTGAATATTCATCTTGAAAAATACCACTGAATAATCCTTTTGAAAAATACCACTGAAGAATCCTCTTTAAAAATGCCACCAAATATTCCTCTTGAAAAATACTTCTGAATATTCATCTTAAAAAATACCACTCAATATTTCTCTTGCAAAATAACGCTGAATATTCCTCTTGAGAAATACCACTGAATATTCCTCTTGAAAAATACCACTGAATATTCCTCTTGAAAAATAATATTGAATATTCCTCTTGAAAAATACCACTTAATAATCCTCTTGAAAAATACCACTGAATGTTGCTCTTGAAAAATACCACTGAATAATCCTCTTGAAAAATACCACTGAATAATCCTCTTTAAAAATTCCACTGAATATTGGTCTTGAAAAATACCACCGAATATTCCTCTTGAAAAATAACACTGAATATTCTTCTTGAAAAATACCACTGAATATTCCTCTTGAAAAATACCATTGAATATTCCTCTTGAAAAATACCACTGAATATTCTTCTTGAAAAATACCACTGAATATTTCTCTTGAAAAATACCACTGAATATTCCTCTTGAAAAATACCACTGAATATTCATCTTGAAAAATACCACTGAATATTCATCTTGAAATATATCACCCAATATTTCTCTTGCAAAATAACGCTGAATATTCCTCTTGAAAAATACCACTGAATATTCCTCTTGAAAAATACCACTGAATATTCCTTTTGAAAAATACCATTAAATATTCCTTTTGAATAATACAACTTAATATTCCTCTTGAAAAATACCACTGAATATTCCTCGTGAAAAATACCACTGAATAATCCTCTTGAAAAATACCTCTGAATATTCCTCTTTAAAAATACCACTGAATATTCCTCTTGAAAAATATCACTTAAAAATTCTGTTGAAAAATACCGCTGAATATTCCCCTTGAAGAATATCACTGAATATTCCTCTTGAAAAATACCGCTGAATATTCCTCTTGATAAATACCGCTGAATATTCCCCTTGAAAAATACCACTGCATATTCCTCTTGAAAAATACCACTGAATATTCATCTTAAAAAATACCACTCAATATTTCTCTTGCAAAATAACGCTGAATATTCCTCTTGAGAAATACCACTGAATATTCCTCTTGAAAAATACCACTGAATATTCCTCTTGAAAAATAATATTGAATATTCCTCTTGAAAAATACCACTAAATATTCCTCTTGAAAAATACCACTGAATGTTGCTCTTGAAAAATACCACTGAATAATCCTCTTGAAAAATACCACTGAATAATCCTCTTTAAAAATTCCACTGAATATTCGTCTTGAAATATACCACCGATTATTCCTCTTGAAAAATAACACTGATTATTCTTCTTGAAAAACACCACTGAATATTCCTCTTGAAAAATACCATTGAATATTCCTCTTGAAAAATACCACTGAAAATTCCTCTTGAAAAATACCACTGAATATTTCTCTTGAAAAATACCACTGAATATTCCTTTTGAAAAATACCACTGAATATTCATCTTGAAAAATACCACTGAATATTCATCTTGAAATATATCACCCAATATTTCTCTTGCAAAATAACGCTGAATATTCCTCTTGGAAAATACCACTGAATATTCCTCTTGAAAAATACCACTGAATATTCCTCTTGAAAAATACCACTGAATAATCCTCTTGAAAGATACTACTGAAGAATCCTCTTTAAAAATGCCACCAAATATTCCTCTTGAAAAATACCTCTGAATATTCATCTTAAAAAATACCACTCAATATTTCTCTTGCAAAATAACGCTGAATATTCCTCTTGAGAAATACCACTGCATATTCCTCTTGAAAAATACCACTGAATATTCCTCTTGAAAAATAATATTGAATATTCGTCTTGAAAAATACCACTTAATATTCCTCTTGAAAAATACCACTGAATGTTGCTCTTGAAAAATACCACCGAATAATCCTCTTGAAAAATACCACTGAATAATCCTGTTTAAAAATTCCAGTGAATATTGGTCTTGAAAAATACCACTGAATATTCCTCTGAAATTATATCACCCAATATTTGTCTTGAAAAATAACGCTGAATATTCCTCTTGGAAAATACCTCTGAATATTCCTCTTGAAAAATACCACTGAATATTCCTTTTGAAAAATACCATTAAATATTCCTCTTGAAAAATACCACTTAATATTCCTCTTGAAAAATACCACTGAATATTCCTCTTGAAAAATACCACTGAATAATCCTCTTGAAAAATACCAATGAAGAATCCTCTTTAAAATTGCCACCAAATATTCCTCTTGAAAAATATCTCTGAATATTCATCTTAAAAAATACCACTCAATATTTCTCTTGCAAAATAACGCTGAATATTCCTCTTGAGAAATACCACTGAATATTCCTCTTGAAAAATACCACTGAATATTCCTCTTGAAAAATAATATTGAATATTCCTCTTGAAAAATACCACTTAATATTCCTCTTGAAAAATACCACTGAATGTTGCTCTTGAAAAATACCACTGAATAATCCTCTTGAAAAATACCACTGAATAATCCTCTTTAAAAATTCCACTGAATATTGGTCTTGAAAAATACCACCGAATATTCCTCTTGAAAAATAACACTGAATATTCTTCTTGAAAAATACCACTGAATATTCCTCTTGAAAAATACCATTGAATATTCCTCTTGAAAAATACCACTGAATATTCCTCTTGAAAAATACCACTGAATATTTCTCTTGAAAAATACCACTGAATATTCCTCTTGAAAAATACCACTGAATATTCATCTTGAAAAATACCACTGAATATTCATCTTGAAATATATCACCCAATATTTCTCTTGCAAAATAACGCTGAATATTCCTCTTGATAAAACCCACTGAATAATCCTCTTGAAAAATACCACCGAATAATCCTCTTTAAAAATACCACCGAATATTCCTCTTGAAAAATACCACTGAATAATCATCTTGAAAAATACCACTGAATATTCCTCTTGAAAAATACCACTGAATAATCCTCTTTAAAAATAACACCGAATATTCCTCTTGAAAAATACCACTGAATAATCCTCTTGAAAAATAACACTGAATATTCCTCTTGAAAAATACCTTTGAATATTCCTCTTAAAAAATACAACTAAATATTCCTCTTAAAAAATACCATTGAATAATCCTCTTGAAAAATACCACTGAATATTCCTCTTGAAAAATACCACTGAATATTCCTTCTGAAAAATACCACTGAATATTCCACTTGAAAAATACCACTGAATATGCCTCTTGAAAAATACCACTGAATATTCCTCTTGAAAAATACCACTGAATATTGCTTTTAAAAAATATCACTGAATATTCTTCTTGAAAAATACCACTGAATATTCCTCTTGAATTATATCACCCAATATTTCTCTTGAAAAATAACGCTGAATATTCCTCTTGGAAAATACCACTGAATATTCCTCTTGAAAAATGCCACTGAATATTCCTTTTGAAAAATACCATTAAATGTTCCTCTTGAAAAATACCACTTAATATTCCTCTTGAAAAATACCACTGAATATTCCTCTTGAAAAATACCACTGAATAATCCTCTTGAAAAATACCACTGAAGAATCCTCTTTAAAAATGCCACCAAATATTCCTCTTGAAAAATACCTCTGAATATTCATCTTAAAAAATACCACTCAATATTTCTCTTGCAAAATAACGCTGAATATTCCTCTTGAGAAATACCACTGAATATTCCTCTTGAAAAATACCACTGAATATTCCTCTTGAAAAATAATATTGAATATTCCTCTTGAAAAATACCACTTAATATTCATCTTAAAAAATACCACTCAATATTTCTCTTGCAAAATAACGCTGAATATTCCTCTTGAGAAATACCACTGAATATTCTTCTTGAAAAATAATATTCAATATTCCTCTTGAAAAATACCACTTAATATTCCTCTTGAAAAATACCACTGAATAATCCTCTTTAAAAATTCCACTGAATATTGGTCTTTAAAAATACCACCGAATATTCATCTTGAAAAATAACACTGAATATTCTTCTTGAAAAATACCACCGAATATTCCTCTTGAAATATACCATTGAATATTCCTCTTGAAAAATACCACTGAATATTCCTCTTGAAAAATACCACTGAATATTTCTCTTGAAAAATACCACTGAATATTCCTCTTGAAAAATACCACTGAATATTCATCTTGAAAAATACCACTGAATAATCCTCTTAAAAAATACCACTGAAGAATCCTCTTTAAAAATGCCACCAAATATTCCTCTTGAAAAATACCTCTGAATATTCATCTTGAAAAATACCACTGAATATTCCTTTTGAAAAATACCATTAAATATTCCTCTTGAAAAATACCACTCTTGAAAAATACCACTGAATATTCCTCTTGAAAAATACCACTGAATAATCCTCTTGAAAAATACCAATGAAGAATCCTCTTTAAAATTGCCACCAAATATTCCTCTTGAAAAATATCTCTGAATATTCATCTTAAAAAATACCACTCAATATTTCTCTTGCAAAATAACGCTGAATATTCCTCTTGAGAAATACCACTGAATATTCCTCTTGAAAAATACCACTGAATATTCCTCTTGAAAAATACCACCGAATATTCCTCTTGAAAAATAACACTGAATATTCTTCTTGAAAAATACCACTGAATATTCCTCTTGAAAAATACCATTGAATATTCCTCTTGAAAAATACCACTGAATATTCCTCTTGAAAAATACCACTGAATATTTCTCTTGAAAAATACCACTGAATATTCCTCTTGAAAAATACCACTGAATATTCATCTTGAAAAATACCACTTAATATTCATCTTGAAATATATCACCCAATATTTCTCTTGCAAAATAACGCTGAATATTCCTCTTGATAAAACCCACTGAATAATCCTCTTGAAAAATACCACCGAATAATCCTCTTTAAAAATACCACCGAATATTCCTCTTAAAAAATACCACTGAATAATCATCTTGAAAAATACCACTGAATATTCCTCTTGAAAAATACCACTGAATAATCCTCTTTAAAAATAACACCGAATATTCCTCTTGAAAAATACCACTGAATAATCCTCTTGAAAAATAACACTGAATATTCCTCTTGAAAAATACCTTTGAATATTCCTCTTAAAAAATACAACTAAATATTCCTCTTAAAAAATACCATTGAATAATCCTCTTGAAAAATACCACTGAATATTCCTCTTGAAAAATACCACTGAATATTCCTTCTGAAAAATACCACTGAATATTCCACTTGAAAAATACCACTGAATATGCCTCTTGAAAAATACCACTGAATATTCCTCTTGAAAAATACCACTAAATATTGCTTTTAAAAAATATCACTGAATATTCTTCTTGAAAAATACCACTGAATATTCCTCTTGAATTATATCACCCAATATTTCTCTTGAAAAATAACGCTGAATATTCCTCTTGGAAAATACCACTGAATATTCCTCTTGAAAAATGCCACTGAATATTCCTTTTGAAAAATACCATTAAATATTCCTCTTGAAAAATACCACTTAATATTCCTCTTGAAAAATACCACTGAATATTCCTCTTGAAAAATACCACTGAATAATCCTCTTGAAAAATACCACTGAAGAATCCTCTTTAAAAATGCCACCAAATATTCCTCTTGAAAAATACCTCTGAATATTCATCTTAAAAAATACCACTCAATATTTCTCTTGCAAAATAACGCTGAATATTCCTCTTGAGAAATACCACTGAATATTCCTCTTGAAAAATACCACTGAATATTCCTCTTGAAAAATAATATTGAATATTCCTCTTGAAAAATACCACTTAATATTCCTCTTGAAAAATACCACTGAATGTTGCTCTTGAAAAATTCCACTGAATATTGGTCTTGAAAAATACCACCGAATATTCCTCTTGAAAAATAACACTGAATATTCTTCTTGAAAAATACCTCTGAATATTCATCTTAAAAAATACCACTCAATATTTCTCTTGCAAAATAACGCTGAATATTCCTCTTGAGAAATACCACTGAATATTCTTCTTGAAAAATAATATTGAATATTCCTCTTGAAAAATACCACTTAATATTCCTCTTGAAAAATACCACTGAATAATCCTCTTTAAAAATTCCACTGAATATTGGTCTTTAAAAATACCACCGAATATTCATCTTGAAAAATAACACTGAATATTCTTCTTGAAAAATACCACCGAATATTCCTCTTGAAAAATACCATTGAATATTCCTCTTGAAAAATACCACTGAATATTCCTCTTGAAAAATACCACTGAATATTTCTCTTGAAAAATACCACTGAATATTCCTCTTGAAAAATACCACTGAATATTCATCTTGAAAAATACCACTGAATAATCCTCTTAAAAAATACCACTGAAGAATCCTCTTTAAAAATGCCACCAAATATTCCTCTTGAAAAATACCTCTGAATATTCATCTTAAAAAATACCACTCAATATTTCTCTTGCAAAATAACGCTGAATATTCCTCTTGAGAAATACCACTGAATATTCATCTTGAAAAATACCACTGAATATTCCTCTTGAAAAATAATATTGAATATTCCTCTTGAAAAATACCACTTAATAATCCTCTTGAAAAATACCACTGAATTTTGCTCTTGAAAAATACCACTGAATAATCCTCTTGAAAAATACCACTGAATAATCCTCTTTAAAAATTCCACTGAATATTGGGCTTGAAAAATACCACTGAATATTCATGTTGAAAAATACCACTGAATATTCATCTTGAAATATATCACCCAATATTTCTCTTGCAAAATAACGCTGAATATTCCTCTTGAAAAATACCACTGAATATTCCTCTTGAAAAATACCACTGAATATTCCTTTTGAAAAATATCATTAAATATTCCTTTTGAAAAATACCACTTAATATTCCTCTTGAAAAATACCACTGAATATTCCTCTTGAAAAATACCACTGAATATTCCTCTTGGAAAATACCACTGAATATTCCTCTTGAAAAATGCCACTGAATATTCCTTTTGAAAAATACCATTAAATATTCCTCTTGAAAAATACTACTGAATATTTATCTTGAAAAATACCACTGAATATTCCTCTTGAAAAATACCACTGAATAATCCTCTTGAAAAATACCACTGAAGAATCCTCTTTAAAAATTTCACCAAATATTCCTCTTGAAAAATACCTCTGAATATTCATCTTAAAAAATACCACTCAATATTTCTCTTGCAAAATAACGCTGAATATTCCTCTTGAGAAATACCACTGAATATTCCTCTTGAAAAATACCACTGAATATTCCTCTTGAAAAATAATATTGAATATTCCTCTTGAAAAATACCACTTAATATTCCTCTTAAAAAATACCACTGAATGTTGCTCTTGAAAAATTCCACTGAATATTGGTCTTGAAAAATACCACCGAATATTCCTCTTGAAAAATAACACTGAATATTCTTCTTGAAAAATACCTCTGAATATTCATCTTAAAAAATACCACTCAATATTTCTCTTGCAAAATAACGCTGAATATTCCTCTTGAGAAATACCACTGAATATTCCTCTTGAAAAATAATATTGAATATTCCTCTTGAAAAATACCACTTAATATTCCTCTTGAAAAATACCACTGAATAATCCTCTTTAAAAATTCCACTGAATATTGGTCTTGAAAAATACCACCGAATATTCATCTTGAAAAATAACACTGAATATTCTTCTTGAAAAATACCACTGAATATTCCTCTTGAAAAATACCATTGAATATTCCTCTTGAAAAATACCACTGAATATTCCTCTTGAAAAATACCACTGAATATTTCTCTTGAAAAATACCACTGAATATTCCTCTTGAAAAATACTACTGAATATTCATCTTGAAAAATACCACTGAATAATCCTCTTGAAAAATACCCTTGAAGAATCCTCTTTAAAAATGCCACCAAATATTCCTCTTGAAAAATACCTCTGAATATTCATCTTAAAAATACCACTCAATATTTCTCTTGCAAAATAACGCTGAATATTCCTCTTGAGAAATACCACTGAATATTCCTCTTGAAAAATACCACTGAATATTCCTCTTGAAAAATAATATTGAATATTCCTCTTGAAAAATACCACTTAATAATCCTCTTGAAAAATACCACTGAATTTTGCTCTTGAAAAATACCACTGAATAATCCTCTTGAAAAATACCACTGAATAATCCTCTTTAAAAATTCCACTGAATATTGGGCTTGAAAAATACCACTGAATATTCATGTTGAAAAATACCACTGAATATTCATCTTGAAATATATCACCCAATATTTCTCTTGCAAAATAACGCTGAATATTCCTCTTGAAAAATACCACTGAATATTCCTCTTGAAAAATACCACTGAATATTCCTTTTGAAAAATACCATTAAATATTCCTTTTGAAAAATACCACTTAATATTCCTCTTGAAAAATACCACTGAATATTCCTCTTGAAAAATACCACTGAATATTCCTCTTGAAAAATACCACTGAATATTCCTTCTGAAAAATACCACTGAATATTCCACTTGAAAAATACCACTGAATATGCCTCTTGAAAAATACCACTGAATATTCCTCTTGAAAAATACCACTGAATATTGCTTTTAAAAAATATCACTGAATATTCTTCTTGAAAAATACCACTGAATATTCCTCTTGAATTATATCACCCAATATTTCTCTTGAAAAATAACGCTGAATATTCCTCTTGGAAAATACCACTGAATATTCCTCTTGAAAAATGCCACTGAATATTCCTTTTGAAAAATACCATTAAATATTCCTCTTGAAAAATACCACTTAATATTCCTCTTGAAAAATACCACTGAATATTCCTCTTGAAAATTACCACTGAATAATCCTCTTGAAAAATACCACTGAAGAATCCTCTTTAAAAATGCCACCAAATATTCCTCTTGAAAAATACCTCTGAATATTCATCTTAAAAAATACCACTCAATATTTCTCTTGCAAAATAACGCTGAATATTCCTCTTGAGAAATACCACTGAATATTCCTCTTGAAAAATAATATTGAATATTCCTCTTGAAAAATACCACTTAATATTCCTCTTGAAAAATACCACTGAATAATCCTCTTTAAAAATTCCACTGAATATTGGTCTTGAAAAATACCACCGAATATTCATCTTGAAAAATAACACTGAATATTCTTCTTGAAAAATACCACTGAATATTCCTCTTGAAAAATACCATTGAATATTCCTCTTGAAAAATACCACTGAATATTCCTCTTGAAAAATACCACTGAATATTTCTCTTGAAAAATACCACTGAATATTCCTCTTGAAAAATACTACTGAATATTCATCTTGAAAAATACCACTGAATAATCCTCTTGAAAAATACCCTTGAAGAATCCTCTTTAAAAATGCCACCAAATATTCCTCTTGAAAAATACCTCTGAATATTCATCTTAAAAATACCACTCAATATTTCTCTTGCAAAATAACGCTGAATATTCCTCTTGAGAAATACCACTGAATATTCCTTCTGAAAAATACCACTGAATATTCCACTTGAAAAATACCACTGAATATGCCTCTTGAAAAATACCACTGAATATTCCTCTTGAAAAATACCACTGAATATTCCTCTTGAAAAATACCACTGAATATTCCTTCTGAAAAATACCACTGAATGTTCCACTTGAAAAATACCACTGAATATGCCTCTTGAAAAATACCACTGAATATTCCTCTTGAAAAATACCACTGAATATTGCTTTTAAAAAATATCACTGAATATTCTTCTTGAAAAATACCACTGAATATTCCTCTTGAATTATATCACCCAATATTTCTCTTGAAAAATAACGCTGAATATTCCTCTTGGAAAATACCACTGAATATTCCTCTTGAAAAATGCCACTGAATATTCCTTTTGAAAAATACCATTAAATATTCCTCTTGAAAAATACCACTTAATATTCCTCTTGAAAAATACCACTGAATATTCCTCTTGAAAATTACCACTGAATAATCCTCTTGAAAAATACCACTGAAGAATCCTCTTTAAAAATGCCACCAAATATTCCTCTTGAAAAATACCTCTGAATATTCATCTTAAAAAATACCACTCAATATTTCTCTTGCAAAATAACGCTGAATATTCCTCTTGAGAAATACCACTGAATATTCCTCTTGAAAAATAATATTGAATATTCCTCTTGAAAAATACCACTTAATATTCCTCTTGAAAAATACCACTGAATAATCCTCTTTAAAAATTCCACTGAATATTGGTCTTGAAAAATACCACCGAATATTCATCTTGAAAAATAACACTGAATATTCTTCTTGAAAAATACCACTGAATATTCCTCTTGAAAAATACCATTGAATATTCCTCTTGAAAAATACCACTGAATATTCCTCTTGAAAAATACCACTGAATATTTCTCTTGAAAAATACCACTGAATATTCCTCTTGAAAAATACTACTGAATATTCATCTTGAAAAATACCACTGAATAATCCTCTTGAAAAATACCCTTGAAGAATCCTCTTTAAAAATGCCACCAAATATTCCTCTTGAAAAATACCTCTGAATATTCATCTTAAAAATACCACTCAATATTTCTCTTGCAAAATAACGCTGAATATTCCTCTTGAGAAATACCACTGAATATTCCTCTTGAAAAATACCACTGAATATTCCTCTTGAAAAATAATATTGAATATTCCTCTTGAAAAATACCACTTAATAATCCTCTTGAAAAATACCACTGAATTTTGCTCTTGAAAAATACCACTGAATAATCCTCTTGAAAAATACCACTGAATAATCCTCTTTAAAAATTCCACTGAATATTGGGCTTGAAAAATACCACTGAATATTCATGTTGAAAAATACCACTGAATATTCATCTTGAAATATATCACCCAATATTTCTCTTGCAAAATAACGCTGAATATTCCTCTTGAAAAATACCACTGAATATTCCTCTTGAAAAATACCACTGAATATTCCTTTTGAAAAATACCATTAAATATTCCTTTTGAAAAATACCACTTAATATTCCTCTTGAAAAATACCACTGAATATTCCTCTTGAAAAATACCACTGAATATTCCTCTTGAAAAATACCACTGAATATTCCTTCTGAAAAATACCACTGAATATTCCACTTGAAAAATACCACTGAGTATGCCTCTTGAAAAATACCACTGAATATTCCTCTTGAAAAATACCACTGAATATTGCTTTTAAAAAATATCACTGAATATTCTTCTTGAAAAATACCACTGAATATTCCTCTTGAATTATATCACCCAATATTTCTCTTGAAAAATAACGCTGAATATTCCTCTTGGAAAATACCACTGAATATTCCTCTTGAAAAATGCCACTGAATATTCCTTTTGAAAAATACCATTAAATATTCCTCTTGAAAAATACCACTTAATATTCCTCTTGAAAAATACCACTGAATATTCCTCTTGAAAATTACCACTGAATAATCCTCTTGAAAAATACCACTGAAGAATCCTCTTTAAAAATGCCACCAAATATTCCTCTTGAAAAATACCTCTGAATATTCATCTTAAAAAATACCACTCAATATTTCTCTTGCAAAATAACGCTGAATATTCCTCTTGAGAAATACCACTGAATATTCCTCTTGAAAAATACCACTGAATATTCGTCTTGAAAAATAATATTGAATATTCCTCTTGAAAAATACCACTTAATATTCCTCTTGAAAAATACCACTGAATGTTGCACTTGAAAAATTCCACTGAATATTGGTCTTGAAAAATACCACCGAATATTCCTCTTGAAAAATAACACTGAATATTCTTCTTGAAAAATACCTCTGAATATTCATCTTAAAAAATACCACTCAATATTTCTCTTGCAAAATAACGCTGAATATTCCTCTTGAGAAATACCACTGAATATTCCTCTTGAAAAATAATATTGAATATTCCTCTTGAAAAATACCACTTAATATTCCTCTTAAAAAATACCACTGAATAATCCTCTTTAAAAATTCCACTGAATATTGGTCTTGAAAAATACCACCGAATATTCATCTTGAAAAATAACACTGAATATTCTTCTTGAAAAATACCACTGAATATTCCTCTTGAAAAATACCATTGAATATTCCTCTTGAAAAATACCACTGAATATTCCTCTTGAAAAATACCACTGAATATTTCTCTTGAAAAATACCACTGAATATTCCTCTTGAAAAATACCACTGAATATTCATCTTGAAAAATACCACTGAATAATCCTCTTGAAAAATACCACTGAAGAATCCTCTTTAAAAATGCCACCAAATATTCCTCTTGAAAAATACCTCTGAATATTCATCTTAAAAAATACCACTCAATATTTCTCTTGCAAAATAACGCTGAATATTCCTCTTGAGAAATACCACTGAATATTCCTCTTGAAAAATACCACTGAATATTCCTCTTGAAAAATAATATTGAATATTCCTCTTGAAAAATAAAACTTAATAATCCTCTTGAAAAATACCACTGAATTTTGCTCTTGAAAAATACCACTGAATAATCCTCTTGAAAAATACAACTGAATAATCCTCTTTAAAAATTCCACTGAATATTGGGCTTGAAAAATACCACTGAATATTCATGTTGAAAAATACCACTGAATATTCATCTTGAAATATATCACCCAATATTTCTCTTGCAAAATAACGCTGAATATTCCTCTTGAAAAATACCACTGAATATTCCTCTTGAAAAATACCACTGAATATTCCTTTTGAAAAATACCATTAAATATTCCTTTTGAAAAATACCACTTAATATTCCTCTTGAAAAATACCACTGAATATTCCTCTTGAAAAATACCACTGAATATTCCTCTTGGAAAATACCACTGAATATTCCTCTTGAAAAATGCCACTGAATATTCCTTTTGAAAAATACCATTAAATATTCCTCTTGAAAAATACCACTTAATATTCCTCTTGAAAAATACCACTGAATATTCCTCTTGAAAAATACCACTGAATAATCCTCTTGAAAAATACCACTAAAGAATCCTCTTTAAAAATGCCACCAAATATTCCTCTTGAAAAATACCTCTGAATATTCATCTTAAAAAATACCACTCAATATTTCTCTTGCAAAATAACGCTGAATATTCCTCTTGGAAAATACCACTGAATATTCCTCTTGAAAAATACCACTGAATATTCCTCTTGAAAAATAATATTGAATATTCCTCTTGAAAAATACCACTTAATATTCCTCTTGAAAAATACCACTGAATGTTGCTCTTGAAAAATTCCACTGAATATTGGTCTTGAAAAATACCACCGAATATTCCTCTTGAAAAATAACACTGAATATTCTTCTTGAAAAATACCTCTGAATATTCATCTTAAAAAATACCACTCAATATTTCTCTTGCAAAATAACGCTGAATATTCCTCTTGAGAAATACCACTGAATATTCCTCTTGAAAAATAATATTGAATATTCCTCTTGAAAAATACCACTTAATATTCCTCTTAAAAAATACCACTGAATAATCCTCTTTAAAAATTCCACTGAATATTGGTCTTGAAAAATACCACCGAATATTCATCTTGAAAAATAACACTGAATATTCTTCTTGAAAAATACCACTGAATATTCCTCTTGAAAAATACCATTGAATATTCCTCTTGAAAAATACCACTGAATATTCCTCTTGAAAAATACCACTGAATATTTCTCTTGAAAATACCACTGAATATTCCTCTTGAAAAATACCACTGAATATTCATCTTGAAAAATACCACTGAATAATCCTCTTGAAAAATACCACTGAAGAATCCTCTTTAAAAATGCCACCAAATATTCCTCTTGAAAAATACCTCTGAATATTCATCTTAAAAAATACCACTCAATATTTCTCTTGCAAAATAACGCTGAATATTCCTCTTGAGAAATACCACTGAATATTCCTCTTGAAAAATACCACTGAATATTCCTCTTGAAAAATAATATTGAATATTCCTCTTGAAAAATACCACTTAATAATCCTCTTGAAAAATACCACTGAATTTTGCTCTTGAAAAATACCACTGAATAATCCTCTTGAAAAATACCACTGAATAATCCTCTTTAAAAATTCCACTGAATATTGGGCTTGAAAAATACCACTGAATATTCATGTTGAAAAATACCACTGAATATTCATCTTGAAATATATAACCCAATATTTCTCTTGCAAAATAACGCTGAATATTCCTCTTGAAAAATACCACTGAATATTCCTCTTGAAAAATACCACTGAATATTCCTTTTGAAAAATACCATTAAATATTCCTTTTGAAAAATACCACTTAATATTCCTCTTGAAAAATACCACTGAATATTCCTCTTGAAAAATACCACTGAATAATCCTCTTGAAAAATACCACTGAATATTCCTCTTTAAAAATACCACTGAATATTGCTCTTGATAAATATCACTTAAAAATTCTGTTGAAAAATACCGCTGAATAATCCCCTTGAAGAATACCACTTAATATTCCTCTTGAAAAATACCGCTGAATATTCCTCTTGATAAATACCGCTGAATATTCCCCTTGAAAAATACCACTGCATATTCCTCTTGAAAAATACCACTGAATATTCATCTTAAAAAATACCACTCAATATTTCTCTTGCAAAATAACGCTGAATATTCCTCTTGAGAAATACCACTGAATATTCCTCTTGAAAAATACCACTGAATATTCCTCTTGAAAAATACTATTGAATATTCCTCTTGAAAAATACCACTAAATATTCCTCTTGAAAAATACCACTGAATGTTGCTCTTGAAAAATACCACTGAATAATCCTCTTGAAAAATACCACTGAATAATCCTCTTTAAAAATTCCACTGAATATTCGTCTTGAAATATACCACCGAATATTCCTCTTAAAAAATAACACTGATTATTCTTCTTGAAAAATACCACTGAATATTCCTCTTGAAAAATACCATTGAATATTCCTCTTGAAAAATACCACTGAAAATTCCTCTTGAAAAATACCACTGAATATTTCTCTTGAAAAATACCACTGAATATTCCTCTTGAAAAATACCACTGAATATTCATCTTGAAAAATACCACTGAATATTCATCTTGAAATATATCACCCAATACTTCTCTTGCAAAATAACGCTGAATATTCCTCTTGGAAAATACCACTGAATATTCCTCTTGAAAAATACCACTGAATATTCCTTTTCAAAAATACCATTAAATATTCCTCTTGAAAAATACCACTTAATATTCCTCTTGAAAAATACCACTGAATATTCCTCTTGAAAAATACCACTGAATAATCCTCTTGAAAAATACCACTGAAGAATCCTCTTTAAAAATGCCACCAAATATTCCTCTTGAAAAATACCTCTGAATATTCATCTTAAAAAATACCACTCAATATTTCTCTTGCAAAATAACGCTGAATATTCCTCTTCAGAAATACCACTGAATATTCCTCTTGAAAAATACCACTGAATATTCCTCTTGAAAAATAATATTGAATATTCCTCTTGAAAAATACCACTTAATATTCCTCTTGAAAAATACCACTAAATGTTGCTCTTGAAAAATACCACTGAATAATCCTCTTGAAAAATACCACTGAATAATCCTCTTTAAAAATTCCACTGAATATTGGTCTTGAAAAATACCACTGAATATTCCTCTGGAATTATATCACCCAATATTTCTCTTGAAAAATAACGCTGAATATTCCTCTTGGAAAATACCACTGAATATTCCTCTTGAAAAATACCACTGAATATTCCTTTTGAAAAATACCATTAAATATTTCTCTTGAAAAATACCACTTAATATTCCTCTTGAAAAATACCACTGAATATTCCTCTTGAAAAATACCACTGAATAATCCTCTTGAAAAATACCACTGAAGAATCCTCTTTAAAATTGCCACCAAATATTCCTCTTGAAAAATACCTCTGAATATTCATCTTAAAAAATACCACTCAATATTTCTCTTGCAAAATAACGCTGAATATTCCTCTTGAGAAACACCACTGAATATTCCTCTTGAAAAATACCACTGAATATTCCTCTTGAAAAATAATATTGAATATTCCTCTTGAAAAATTCCACTTAATATTCCTCTTGAAAAATACCACTGAATGTTGCTCTTGAAAAATACCACTGAATAATCCTCTTGAAAAATACCACTGAATAATCCTCTTTAAAAATACCACTGAATATTCCTCTGGAATTATATCACCCAATATTTCTCTTGAAAAATAACGCTGAATATTCCTCTTGGAAAATACCACTGAATATTCCTCTTGAAAAATACCACTGAATATTCCTTTTGAAAAATACCATTAAATATTTCTCTTGAAAAATACCACTTAATATTCCTCTTGAAAAATACCACTGAATATTTCTCTTGAAAAATACCACTGAATAATCCTCTTGAAAAATACCACTGAAGAATCCTCTTTAAAATTGCCACCAAATATTCCTCTTGAAAAATACCTCTGAATATTCATCTTAAAAAATACCACTCAATATTTCTCTTGCAAAATAACGCTGAATATTCCTCTTGAGAAACACCACTGAATATTCCTCTTGAAAAATACCACTGAATATTCCTCTTGAAAAATAATATTGAATATTCCTCTTGAAAAATTCCACTTAATATTCCTCTTGAAAAATACCACTGAATGTTGCTCTTGAAAAAACCACCGAATATTCCTCTTGAAAAATACCACTGAATAATCCTCTTTAAAAATACCACTGAATATTCCTCTGGAATTATATCACCCAATATTTCTCTTGAAAAATAACGCTGAATATTCCTCTTGGAAAATACCACTGAATATTCCTCTTGAAAAATACCACTGAATATTCCTTTTGAAAAATACCATTAAATATTTCTCTTGAAAAATACCACTTAATATTCCTCTTGAAAAATACCACTGAATATTCCTCTTGAAAAATACCACTGAATATTTCTCTTGAAAAATACCACTGAATATTCCTCTTGAAAAATACCACTGAATATTCATCTTGAAAAATACCACTGAATATTCATCTTGAAATATATCACCCAATATTTCTCTTGCAAAATAACGCTGAATATTCCTCTTGAAAAATACCACTGAATATTCCTCTTGAAAAATACCACTGAATATTCCTTTTGAAAAATACCATTAAATATTCCTTTTGAAAAATACCACTTAATATTCCTCTTGAAAAATACCACTGAATATTCCTCTTGAAAAATACCACTGAATAATCCTCTTGAAAAATACCACTGAATATTCCTCTTTAAAAATACCACTGAATATTCCTCTTGAAAAATACCACTTAAAAATTCTGTTGAAAAATACCGCTGAATATTCCCCTTGAAGAATACCACTGAATATTCCTCTTGAAAAATACCGCTGAATATTCCTCTTGATAAATACCGCTGAATATTCCCCTTGAAAAATACCACTGCATATTCCTCTTGAAAAATACCACTGAATATTCATCTTAAAAAATACCACTCAATATTTCTCCTGCAAAATAACGCTGAATATTCCTCTTGAGAAATACCACTGAATATTCCTCTTGAAAAATACCACTGAATATTCCTCTTGAAAAATAATATTGAATATTCCTCGTGAAAAATACCACTTAATATTCCTCTTGAAAAATACCACTGAATGTTGCTCTTGAAAAATACCACTGAATAATCCTCTTGAAAAATACCACTGAATAATCCTCTTTAAAAATTCCACTGCATATTCATCTTGAAATATACCACCGAATATTCCTCTTGAAAAATAACACTCATTATTCTTCTTGAAAAATACCACTGAATATTCATCTTGAAAAATACCACTGAATATTCATCTTGAAATATATCACCCAATATTTCTCTTGCAAAATAACGCTGAATATTCCTCTTGAAAAATACCACTGAATATTTCTCTTGAAAAATACCACTGAATATTGCTTTTGAAAAATACCATTAAATATTCCTTTTGAAAAATACCACTTAATATACCTCTTGAAAAATACCACTGAATATTCCTCTTGAAAAATACCACTGAATAATCCTCTTGAAAAATACCACTGAATAATCCTCTTTAAAAATACCACCGAATATTCCTCTTGAAAAATACCACTGAATATTCCTCTTGAAAAATACCACTGAATATTCCTCTTGAAAAATACTACTGAATATTCCTCTCGAAAAATACCACTGAATATTCCTTTTGTAAGATAACACTGAATATTCCTCTTGAAAAATACTTTTGAATATTCCTCTTAAAAAATACAACTAAATATTCCTCTTAAAAAATACCATTGAATAATCCTCTTGAAAAATACCACTGAATATTCCTCTTGAAAAATACCACTGAATATTCCTTCTGAAAAATACCACTGAATATTCCACTTGAAAAATACCACTGAATATTCCTCTTGAAAAATACCACTGAATATTCCCCTTGAAAAATACCACTGAATATTGATTTTAAAAAATATCACTGAATATTCTTCTTGAAAAATACCACTGAATATTCCTCTTGAAAAATAACATTCAATATTCCTCTTGAAAAATACCACTGAATATTCCTCTTGAAAAATACCACTGAATATTCCTCTTGAAAAATACCACTGAATATTCCCCTTGAAAAATACCACTGAATATTGATTTTAAAAAATATAACTGAATATTCTTCTTGAAAAATACCACTGAATATTCCTCTTGAAAAATAACATTCAATATTCCTCTTGAAAAATACCACTGAATATTCCTCTTGAGAAACACCACTGAATATTCCTCTTGAAAAATACCACTGAATATTCCTCTTGAAAAATAATATTGAATATTCCTCTTGAAAAATTCCACTTAATATTCCTCTTGAAAAATACCACTGAATGTTGCTCTTGAAAAATACCACCGAATATTCCTCTTGAAAAATAACACTGAATATACTTCTTGAAAAATACCACTGAATATTTCTCTTGAAAAATACCATTGAATATTCCTCTTGAAAAATACCACTGAATATTCCTCTTGAAAAATACCACTGAATATTTCTCTTGAAAAATACCACTGAATATTCCTCTTGAAAAATACCACTGAATATTCATCTTGAAAAATACCACTGAATATTCATCTTGAAATATATCACCCAATATTTCTCTTGCAAAATAACGCTGAATATTCCTCTTGAAAAATACCACTGAATATTCCTCTTGAAAAATACCACTGAATATTCCTTTTGAAAAATACCATTAAATATTCCTTTTGAAAAATACCACTTAATATTCCTCTTGAAAAATACCACTGAATATTCCTCTTGAAAAATACCACTGAATAATCCTCTTGAAAAATACCACTGAATATTCCTCTTTAAAAATACCACTGAATATTCCTCTTGAAAAATACCACTTTAAAATTCTGTTGAAAAATACAGCTGAATATTCCCCTTGAAGAATACCACTGAATATTCCTCTTGAAAAATACCGCTGAATATTCCTCTTGATAAATACCGCTGAATATTCCCCTTGAAAAATACCACTGCATATTCCTCTTGAAAAATACCACTGAATATTCATCTTAAAAAATACCACTCAATATTTCTCCTGCAAAATAACGCTGAATATTCCTCTTGAGAAATACCACTAAATATTCCTCTTGAAAAATACCACTGAATATTCCTCTTGAAAAATAATATTGAATATTCCTCGTGAAAAATACCACTTAATATTCCTCTTGAAAAATACCACTGAATGTTGCTCTTGAAAAATACCACTGAATAATCCTCTTGAAAAATACCACTGAATAATCCTCTTTAAAAATTCCACTGCATATTCATCTTGAAATATACCACCGAATATTCCTCTTGAAAAATAACACTCATTATTCTTCTTGAAAAATACCACTGAATATTCATCTTGAAAAATACCACTGAATATTCATCTTGAAATATATCACCCAATATTTCTCTTGCAAAATAACGCTGAATATACCTCTTGAAAAATACCACTGAATATTCCTCTTGAAAAATACCACTGAATAATCCTCTTGAAAAATACCACTGAATAATCCTCTTTAAAAATACCACCGAATATTCCTCTTGAAAAATACCACTGAATATTCCTCTTGAAAAATACCACTGAATATTCCTCTTGAAAAATACTACTGAATATTCCTCTCGAAAAATACCACTGAATATTCCTTTTGTAAGATAACACTGAATATTCCTCTTGAAAAATACCTTTGAATATTCCTCTTAAAAAATACAACTAAATATTCCTCTTAAAAAATACCATTGAATAATCCTCTTGAAAAATACCACTGAATATTCCTCTTGAAAAATACCACTGAATATTCCTTCTGAAAAATACCACTGAATATTCCACTTGAAAAATACCACTGAATATTCCTCTTGAAAAATACCACTGAATATTCCCCTTGAAAAATACCACTGAATATTGATTTTAAAAAATATCACTGAATATTCTTCTTGAAAAATACCACTGAATATTCCTCTTGAAAAATAACATTCAATATTCCTCTTGAAAAATACCACTGAATATTCCTCTTGAAAAATACCACTGAATATTCCTCTTGAAAAATACCAGTGAATATTCCTCTTGAAAAATACCACTGAATATCCTTCTTGAAAAATACCACCGAATATTCCTCTTGAATTATATCACCCTATATTTCTCTTGAAAAATAACGCTGAATATTCCTCTTGAAAAATACCACTGAATATTCCTCTTGAAAAATACCACTGAATATTCCTTTTGAAAAATACCATTAAATATTCCTCTTGAAAAATACCACTTAATATTCCTCTTGAAAAATACCACTGAATATTCCTTTTGAAAAAAACCACTGAATAATCCTCTTGAAAAATACCACTGAATAATCCTCTTTAAAAATGCCACCAAATATTCCTCTTGAAAAATACCACTGCATATTCCTCTTGAAAAATACCACTGAATATTCCTCTTGAAAAATACTACTGAATATTCCTCTAGAAAAATACCACTGAATATTCCTCTTGAAAAATAACACTGCATATTCCTCTTGAAAAATACCACCGAATATTGCTTTTAAAAAATACCACTGATTATTCCTCTTGAAAAATACCACTGAATATTCCTCTTGAAAAATACAACTGAATAATCTTCTTGAGAAATACCACTGAATATTCTTCTTGAAAAATAGCACTGAATATTCCTCTTGAAAAATACCACTGAATATTCCTCTTGAAAAATACAATTGAATATTCCTCTCGAAAAATACCACTGAATATACGTCTTGAAAAATAACACTGAATATTCCTCTTTAAAAATACCCCTGAATATTCCTCTTGAAAAATACCATTGAATATTCCTCTTGAAATATACCACTGAATATTCCTCTAGAAAAATACCACTGAATATTTCTCTTGAAAAATACCACTGATTATTCCTGTTGAAAAATACCACTGAATATTCCTTTTGAAAAATACCACTGAATATTCCTCATGAAAAATACCACTGAATATTCATCTTGAAAAATACCACTGAATATTCATCTTGAAAAATACCACTCAATATTTCTCTTGAAAAATAACGCTGAATATTCCTCTTGAAAAATACCACTGAATATTCGTCTTGAAAAATACCACTTAATATTCCTCTTGAAAAATACCACTGAATGTTCCTCTTAAAAAATATCACTGAATAATCCACTTAAAAAATACTACTAAATAATCCTCTTTACAAATACCACCGAATATTCCTGTTGAAAAATACCACTGAATATTGGTTTTAAAAAATACCATTGATTATTCCTCTTGAAAAATGCAACTGAATATTTCTCTTCCAAAATACAACTGAATAATCTTCTTCAAAAATACCACTGAATATTCTTCTTGAAAAATACCACTGAATATTCCTCTTAAGAAATACTACTGAATATTCCACTTCAAAAATACTATTGAATATACCTCTTGAAAAATACCACTGAATATTCCACTTGAAAAATACCACTGAATATTCCCCATGAAAGCTACCACTGAATATTCTTCTTGAAAAATACTACTGCATATTCCTCCTTAAAAATACCACTGAATATTCGTCTTGAAAAATACCACTGAATAATCCTCTTTAAAAATGCCTCCAAATATTATTCTCGAAAAATACCATTGCATATTCCTCTTGAAAAATACCACTGAATATTCCTCTTGAAAAATACTACTGAATATTCCTCTAGAAAAATACCACTGAATATTCCTCTTGAAAAATAACACTGCATATTCCTCTTGAAAAATACCTTTGAATATTCCTCTTAAAAAAGACAACTAAATATTCCCCTTAAAAAATACCATTGAATAATCCACTTGAAAAATTCCACTGAATATTCCTTCTGAAAAATACCACTGAAAATTCCACTTGAAAAATACTACTGAATATTCCTCTTGAAAAATACCATTGAATATTGCTTTTAAAAAATACCACTGATTATTCCTCTTGAAAAATACCACTGAATATTCCTCTTGAAAAATACAACTGAATAATCTTCTTGAGAAATACCACTGAATATTCTTCTTGAAAAATACCACTGAATATTCCTCTTAAGAAATAACACTGAATATACCTCTTTAAAAATATCACTGAATATTCCTCTTGAAAAATACCACTGAATATTCCTCTTGAAAAATACCACTGAATATTCGTCTAGAAAAATACCACTGAATATTCCTCTTGAAAAATACCACTGAATATTTCTCTTGAAAAATACCACTGAATATTCCTCTTGAAAAATACAATTGAATATTCCTCTCGAAAAATACCACTGAATATACGTCTTGAAAAATAACACTGAATATTCCTCTTTAAAAATACCCCTGAATATTCCTCTTGAAAAATACCATTGAATATTCCTCTTGAAATATACCACTGAATATTCCTCTTGAAAAATACCACTGAATATTTCTCTTGAAAAATACCACTGATTATTCCTGTTGAAAAATACCACTGAATATTCCTTTTGAAAAATACCACTAAATATTCTTCTTGAAAAATACCAAGGAATATTAATCTTGTAAAACACCACTGAATATTCGTCTTGAAAAATACCACTGAATATTCCACTTGAAAAATACCACTGAATATTCCTCATGAAAACAACCACTGAAATTCTTCTTGAAAAATACCACTGCATATTCCTCTTTAAAAATACTTCTGAATATTCGTCTTGAAAAATACCACTGAATATTCCTCTTGGAAAATACCACTGAATATTCTTCTTGAAAAATACCACTTAATATTCCTCTTGAAAAATACCATTGAATATTCCTCTTGAAAAATACCACTGAATATTCTTCTTGAAAAATACCACTGAATATTCCTCTTGAAAAATACCACTGAATATTCCTCCTGAAAAATACCACTGAATATTCATCTTGAAAAATACCACTGAATATTCATCTTGAAAAATACCACTCAATATTTCTCTTGAAAAATAACGCTGAATATTCCTCTTGAAAAATAACACTAAATATTCTTCTTGAAAAATACCTAGGAATATTAATCTTGTAAAACACCACTGAATATTCGTCTTGAAAAATACCACTGAATATTCCACTTGAAAAATACCACTGAATATTCCTCTTTAAAAATACCCCTGAATATTCCTCTTGAAAAATACTATTGAATATTCCTCTTGAAATATACCACTGAATATTCCTCTTGAAAAATACCACTGAATATTTCTCTTGAAAAATACCACTGATTATTCCTGTTGAAAACTACCACTGAATATTCCTTTTGAAAAATACCACTAAATATTCTTCTTGAAAAATACCAAGGAATATTAATCTTGTAAAACACCACTGAATATTCGTCTTGAAAAATACCACTGAATATTCCACTTGAAAAATACCACTGAATATTCCTCATGAAAACTACCACTGAAATTCTTCTTGAAAAATACCACTGCATATTCCTCTTGAAAAATACCACTGAATATTCATCTTGAAAAATACCACTGAATATTCATCTTGAAAAATACCACTCAATATTTCTCTTGAAAAATAACGCTGAATATTACTCTTGAAAAATACCACTGAATATTCCTCTTGAAAAATACCACTTTATATTCCTCTTGAAAAATACCACTGAATGTTCCTCTTAAAAAATATCACTGAATAATCCACTTAAAAAATACTACTAAATAATCCTCTTTACAAATACCACCGAATATTCCTGTTGAAAAATACCACTGAATATTGGTTTTAAAAAATACCATTGATTATTCCTCTTGAAAAATGCCACTGAATATTCCTCTTCCAAAATACAACTGAATAATCTTCTTGAAAAATACCACTGAATATTCTTCTTGAAAAATACCACTGAATATTCCTCTTAAGAAATACTACTGAATATTCCACTTCAAAAATACTATTGAATATACCTCTTGAAAAATACCACTGAATATTCCACTTGAAAACTACTACTGCATATTCCTCCTTAAAAATACCACTGAATATTCGGCTTGAAAAATACCACTGAATAATCCTCTTGAAAAATACCACTGAATAATCCTCTTTAAAAATGTCTCCAAATATTCCTCTTGAAAAATACCACTGCATATTCCTCTTGAAAAATACCACTGAATATTCCTCTTGAAAAATACTACTGAATATTCCTCTAGAAAAATACCACTGAATATTCCTCTTGAAAAATAACACTGCATATTCCTCTTGAAAAATACCTTTGAATATTCCTCTTAAAAACTACAACTAAATATTCCCCTTAAAAAATACCATTGAATAATCCTCTTGAAAAATACCACTGAATATTCCTCTTGAAAAATACCACTGAATATTCCTTCTGAAAAAAAAACCACTGAATATTCCACTTGAAAAATACCACTGAATATTCCTTCTGAAAAATACCACTGAATATTGCTTTTAAAAAATACCACTGATTATTCCTCTTGAAAAATACCACTGAATATTCCTCTTGAAAAATACAACTGAATAATCTTCTTGAGAAATACCACTCATTATTCTTCTTGAAAAATACCACTGAATATTCCTCTTAAGAAATAACACTGAATATACCTCTTTAAAAATATCACTGAATATTTATCTTGAAAAATACCACTGAATATTCCTCTTGAAAAATACCACTGAATATTTCTCTTGAAAAATACCACTGAATATTCCTCTTGAAAAATACAATTGAATATTCCTCTCGAAAAATACCACTGAATATACGTCTTGAAAAATAACACTGAATATTCCTCTTTAAAAATACCCCTGAATATTCCTCTTGAAAAATACCATTGAATATTCCTCTTGAAATATACCACTGAATATTCCTCTTGAAAAATACCTCTGAATATTTCTCTTGAAAAATACCACTGAATATTCCTTTTGAAAAATACCACTAAATATTCTTCTTGAAAAATACCAAGGAATATTAATCTTGTAAACCACCACTGAATATTCGTCTTGAAAAATACCACTGAACATTCCACTTGAAAAATACCACTGAATATTCCTCATGAAAACAACCACTGAAATTCTTCTTGAAAAATACCACTGCATATTCCTCTTTAAAAATGCTTCTGAATATTCGTCTTGAAAAATACCACTGAATATTCCTCTTGAAAAATACCACTGAATATTCTTCTTGAAAAATACCACTTAATATTATTCTTGAAAAATACCATTGAATATTCCTCTTGAAAAATACCACTGAATATTCCTCTTGAAAAATACCACTAAATATTCCTCTTGAAAAATACCACTGAATATTCCTCTTGAAAAATACCACTGAATATTCATCTTGAAAAATACCACTGAATATTCATCTTGAAAAATACCACTCAATATTTCTCTTGAAAAATAGCGCTGTATATTCCTCTTGAAAAATACCACTGAATATTCCTCTTGAAAAATACCATTTAATATTCCTCTTGAAAAATACCACTGAATGTTCCTCTTAAAAAATACTACTGAATAATCCACTTAAAAAATACTACTAAATAATCCTCTTTACAAATACCACCGAATATTCCTGTTGAAAAATACCACTGAATATTGGTTTTAAAAAATACCATTGATTACACTTCTTGAAAAATGCCACTGAATATTCCTCTTCCAAAATACAACTGAATAATCTTCTTGAAAAATACCACTGAATATTCTTCTTGAAAAATACCACTGGATATTCCTCTTAAGAAATACTACTGAATATTCCACTTCAAAAATACTATTGAATATACCTCTTGAAAAATACCACTGAATATTGCACTTGAAAAATACCACAGAATATTCCCCATGAAAACTACCACTGAATATTCTTCTTGAAAAATACTACTGTATATTCCTCCTTAAAAATACCACTGAATATTCGTCTTGAAAAATACCACTGAATATTCCTCTTGAAAAATACCACTGAATATTCTTCTTGAAAAATACCATTTCATTTTCCTCTTGAAAAATAACATTGAATATTCCTCTTGAAAAATACCACTGAACATTCCTCTTGAAAAATACCACTGAATATTCCTCTTGAAAAATACCACAGAATATTCTTCTTGAAAAATACCACTGAATATTCATCTTGAAAAATACCACTGAATATTCATCTTGAAAAATACCACTCAATATTTCTCTTGTAAAATAACGCTGAATATTCCTCTTAAAAAATATTACTGAATAATCCTCTTGAAAAATACTTTTTAATTATCCCCTTTAAAAATACCACCGAATACTCCTGTTGAAAAATACCACTGAATATTGGTTTTAAAAAATACCATTGATTATTCCTCTTGAAAAATGCCACTGAATATTCCTCTTGCAAAATACAACTGAATAATCTTCTTGAGAAATACCACTGAATATTCTTCTTGAAAAATTCCACTGGATATTCCTCTTAAAAAATACCACTGAATATTCCTCTTGAAAAATACCACAGAATATTCCTCCTTAATAATACCACTGAATATTCGTCTTGAAAAATACCACTGAATATTCCTCTTGAAAAATACCACTGAATATTCTTTTTGAAAAATACCACTTCATTTTCCTCTTGAAAAATACCATTGAATATTCCTCTTGAAAAATACCACTGAATATTCCTCTTGAAAAATACCACTAAATATTGGTTTTAAAAAATACCATTGATTATTCCTCTTGAAAAATGCCACTGAATATTCCTCTTGCAAAATACAACTGAATAATCTTCTTGAGAAATACCACTGAATATTCTTCTTGAAAAATACCACTGGATATTCCTCTTAAAAAATACCACTGAATATTCCACTTGAAAAATACTATTGAATATACCTCTTGAAAAATACCACTGAATATTCCTCTTGCAAAATACCACTGAATATTCCACTTGAAAAATACTACTGAATAATCCTTTTGAAAAATACTACTGAATATTCGTCTTGAAAGATACCACTGAATATTACTCTTGAAAAATACCACTGAACATTCCCCTTCAAAAATACCACTGAATATTCCTCTTGAAAAATACCACTGAATATTCCACTTGAAAGATACCACTGATTATTAGTCTTGAAAAATACCACTGAATATTACTCTTGAAAAATAACACTGAATATTCCTCTTCAAAAATATCACCCAATATTTCTCATGAAAAATAACATTGAATATTCATCTTGAAAAATACCTTTGCATATTCCTCTTAAAAAATACCACTGAATATTCCTTTTGAAAAATACCATTAAATATTCCTCTTAAAAAATACCACTTAATATTCCTCTTGAAAAATACCACTGAATATTCATCTTGAAAAATACCACTGAATAATACTCTTAAAAATTACTACTGAATAATCCTCTTTAAAAATACCACCGAATATTCATCTTGAAAAATACCACTGAATATTCCTCTTGAAAAATACCACTGAATATTCCTCTTGAAAAATACTACTGAATATTCCTCTAGAAAAATACCACTGAATATTCCTCTTGAAAAATAACACTGAATATTCCTCTTGAAAAATGCCACTGAATATTCCTCTTGAAAAATAGCACAGAATATTCATCTTGAAAAATACCACTGAATATTCATCTTGGAATATATCACCCAATATTTCTCTTGAAAAATAACGCTGAATATTCCTCTTGAAAAATACCACTGAGTATTCCTTTTGAAAAATACAATTAAATATTCCTCTGGAAAAATACCACTTAATATTCCTCTTGAAAAATACCACTGAATATTCCTCTTGAAAAATACCACTGAATAATCCTCTTGAAAAATACCACTGAATAATCCTCTTTAAAAATGCTTTTGAATATTTGTCTTGAAAAATACCACTGATTATTCCTGTTGAAAAATACCACTGAATATTCCTTTTGAAAAATACCACTAAATATTCTTCTTGAAAAATACCAAGGAATATTAATCTTGTAAAACACCACTGAATATTCATCTTGAAAAATACCACTGAATATTCCACTTGAAAAATACCACTGAATATTCCTCATGAAAACAACCACTGAAATTCTTCTTGAAAAATACCACTGCATATTCCTCTTTAAAAATACTTCTGAATATTCGTCTTGAAAAATACCACTGAATATTCCTCTTGAAAAATACCACTGAATATTCTTCTTGAAAAATACCACTTAATATTCCTCTTGAAAAATACCATTGAATATTCCTCTTGAAAAATACCACTGAATATTCCTCTTGAAAAATACCACTGAATATTCCTCTTGAAAAATACCACTGAATATTCCTCTTGCAAAATACCACTGAATATTCATCTTGAAAAATACCATTGAATATTCCTCTTGAAATATACCACTGAATATTCCTCTTGAAAAATACCACTGAATATTTCTCTTGAAAAATACCACTGAATATTCCACTTGAAAAATACCACTGAATATTCCTCATGAAAACTACCACTGAAATTCTTCTTGAAAAATACCACTGCATATTCCTCTTGAAAAATAACACTGAATATTCCTCTTCAAAAATATCACCCAATATTTCTCATGAAAAATAACATTGAATATTCATCTTGAAAAATACCTTTGCATATTCCTCTTAAAAAATACCACTGAATATTCCTTTTGAAAAATACCATTAAATATTCCTCTTAAAAAATACCACTTAATATTCCTCTTGAAAAATACCACTGAATATTCATCTTGAAAAATACCACTGAATAATACTCTTAAAAATTACTACTGAATAATCCTCTTTAAAAATACCACCGAATATTTATCTTGAAAAATACCACTGAATATTCCTCTTGAAAAATACCACTGAATATTCCTCTTGAAAAATACTACTGAATATTCCTCTAGAAAAATACCACTGAATATTCCTCTTGAAAAATAACACTGAATATTCCTCTTGAAAAATACCACTGAATATTCCTCTTGAAAAATAGCACTGAATATTCATCTTGAAAAATACCACTGAATATTCATCTTGGAATATATCACCCAATATTTGTCTTGAAAAATAACGCTGAATATTCCTCTTGAAAAATACCACTGAATATTCCTTTTGAAAAATACAATTAAATATTCCTCTGGAAAAATACCACTTAATATTCCTCTTGAAAAATACCACTGAATATTCCTCTTGAAAAATACCACTGAATAATCCTCTTGAAAAATACCACTGAATAATCCTTTTTAAAAATGCTTCTGAATATTCGTCTTGAAAAATACCACTGAATATTCCTCTTGAAAAATACCACTGAATATTCTTCTTGAAAAATACCACTTAATATTCCTCTTGAAAAATACCATTGAATATTCCTCTTGAAAAATACCACTGAATATTCCTCTTGAAAAATACCACTGAATATTTCTCTTGAAAAATACCACTGAATATTCCTCATGAAAACAACCACTGAAATTCTTCTTGAAAAATACCACTGCATATTCCTCTTTAAAAATACTTCTGAATATTCGTCTTGAAAAATACCACTGAATATTCCTCTTGAAAAATACCACTGAATATTCTTCTTGAAAAATATCACTTAATATTCCTCTTGAAAAATACCATTGAATATTCCTCTTGAAAAATACCACTGAATATTCCTCTTGAAAAATACCACTGAATATTCCTCTTGAAAAATACCACTGAATATTCCTCTTGAAAAATACCACTGAATATTCATCTTGAAAAATACCACTGAATATTCATCTTGAAAAATACCACTCAATATTTCTCTTGAAAAATAACGCTGAATATTCCTCTTCAAAAATACCACTAAATATTCTTCTTGAAAAATACCAAGGAATATTAATCTTGTAAAACACCACTGAATATTCGTCTTGAAAAATACCACTGAATATTCCACTTGAAAAATACCACTGAATTATCCTCTTTAAAAATACCCCTGAATATTCCTCTTGAAAAATACCATTGAATATTCCTCTTGAAATATACCACTGAATATTCCTCTTGAAAAATACCACTGAATATTTCTCTTGAAAAATACCACTGATTATTCCTGTTGAAAAATACCACTGAATATTCCTTTTGAAAAATACCACTAAATATTCTTCTTGAAAAATACCAAGGAATATTAATCTTGTAAAACACCACTGAATATTCGTCTTGAAAAATACCACTGAATATTCCACTTGAAAAATACCACTGAATATTCCTCATGAAAACTACCAGTGAAATTCTTCTTGAAAAATACCACTGCATATTCCTCTTGAAAAATAACAATGAATATTCCTCTTCAAAAATATCACCCAATATTTCTCATGAAAAATAACATTGAATATTCATCTTGAAAAATACCTTTGCATATTCCTCTTAAAAAATACCACTGAATATTCCTTTTGAAAAATACCATTAAATATTCTTCTTAAAAAATACCACTTAATATTCCTCTTGAAAAATACCACTGAATATTCATCTTGAAAAATACCACTGAATAATACTCTTAAAAATTACTACTGAATAATCCTCTTTAAAAATACCACCGAATATTCATCTTGAAAAATACCACTGAATATTCCTCTTGAAAAATACCACTGAATATTCCTCCTGAAAAATACTACTGAATATTCCTCTAGAAAAATACCACTGAATATTCCTCTTGAAAAATAACACTGAATATTCCTCTTGAAAAATACCACTGAATATTCCTCTTGAAAAATAGCACTGAATATTCATCTTGAAAAATACCACTGAATATTCATCTTGGAATATATCACCCAATATTTCTCTTGAAAAATAACGCTGAATATTCCTCTTGAAAAATACCACTGAATATTCCTTTTGAAAAATACAATTAAATATTCCTCTGGAAAAATACCACTTAATATTCCTCTTGAAAAATACCACTGAATATTCCTCTTGAAAAATACCACTGAATAATCCTCTTGAAAAATACCACTGAATAATCCTCTTTAAAAATGCTTCTGAATATTCGTCTTGAAAAATACCACTGAATATTCCTCTTGAAAAATACTACTGAATATTCTTCTTGAAAAATACCACTTAATATTCCTCTTGAAAAATACCATTGAATATTCCTCTTGAAAAATACCACTGAATATTCCTCTTGAAAAATACCACTGAATATTTCTCTTGAAAAATACCACTGATTATTCCTGTTGAAAAATACCACTGAATATTCCTTTTGAAAAAAACCACTAAATATTCTTCTTGAAAAATACCAAGGAATATTAATCTTGTAAAACACCACTGAATATTCGTCTTAAAAAATACCACTGAATATTCCACTTGAAAAATACCACTGAATATTCCTCATGAAAACAACCACTGAAATTCTTCTTGAAAAATACCACTGCATATTCCTCTTTAAAAATACTTCTGAATATTCGTCTTGAAAAATACCACTGAATATTCCTCTTGAAAAATACCACTGAATATTCTTCTTGAAAAATACCACTTAATATTCCTCTTGAAAAATACCATTGAATATTCCTCTTGAAAAATACCACTGAATATTCCTCTTGAAAAATACCACTGAATATTCCTCTTGAAAAATACCACTGAATATTCCTCTTGAAAAATACCACTGAATATTCATCTTGAAAAATACCACTGAATATTCATCTTGAAAAATACCACTCAATATTTCTCTTGAAAAATAACGCTGAATATTCCTCTTGAAAAATACCACTAAATATTCTTCTTGAAAAATACCAAGGAATATTAATCTTGTAAAACACCACTGAATATTTGTCTTGAAAAATACCACTGAATATTCCACTTGCAAAATACCACTGAATATTCCTCTTTAAAAATACCCCTGAATATTCCTCTTGAAAAATACCATTGAATATTCCTCTTGAAATATACCACTGAATATTCCTCTTGAAAAATACCACTGAATATTTCTCTTAAAAAATACCACTGATTATTCCTGTTGAAAAATACCACTGAATATTCCTTTTGAAAAATACCACTAAATATTCTTCTTGAAAAATACCAAGGAATATTAATCTTGTAAAACACCACTGAATATTCGTCTTGAAAAATACCACTGAATATTCCATTTGAAAAATACCACTGAATATTCCTCATGAAAACTACCACTGAAATTCTTCTTGAAAAATACCACTGCATATTCCTCTTGAAAAAAAATAACACTGAATATTCCTCTTCAAAAATATCACCCAATATTTCTCATGAAAAATAACATTGAATATTCATCTTGAAAAATACCTTTGCATATTCCTCTTAAAAAATACCACTGAATATTCCTTTTGAAAAATACCACTGAATATTCATCTTAAAAAATACCACTGAATAATACTCTTAAAAATTACTACTGAATAATCCTCTTTAAAAATACCACCGAATATTCATCTAGAAAAATACCACTGAATATTCCTCTTGAAAAATACCACTGAATATTCCTCTTGAAAAATACTACTGAATATTCCTCTAGAAAAATACCACTGAATATTCCTCTTGAAAAATAACACTGAATATTCCTCTTGAAAAATACCACTGAATATTCCTCTTGAAAAATAGCACTGAATATTCATCTTGAAAAATACCACTGAATATTCATCTTGGAATATATCACCCAATATTTCTCTTGAAAAATAACGCTGAATATTCCTCTTGAAAAATACCACTGAATATTCCTTTTGAAAAATACAATTAAATATTCCTCTGGAAAAATACCACTTAATATTCCTCTTGAAAAATACCACTGAATATTCCTCTTGAAAAATACCACTGAATATTCCTCTTGAAAAATACCACTGAATAATCCTCTTTAAAAATGCTTCTGAATATTCGTCTTGAAAAATACCACTGAATATTCCTCTTGAAAAATACCACTGAATATTCTTCTTGAAAAATACCACTTAATATTCCTCTTGAAAAATACCATTGAATATTCCTCTTGAAAAATACCACTGAATATTCCTCTTGAAAAATACCACTGAATATTTCTCTTGAAAAATACCACTGATTATTCCTGTTGAAAAATACCACTGAATATTCCTTTTGAAAAATACCACTAAATATTCTTCTTGAAAAATACCAAGGAATATTAATCTTGTAAAACACCACTGAATATTCGTCTTGAAAAATACCACTGAATATTCCACTTGAAAAATACCACTGAATATTCCTCATGAAAACAACCACTGAAATTCTTCTTGAAAAATACCACTGCATATTCCTCTTTAAAAATACTTCTGAATATTCGTCTTGAAAAATACCACTGAATATTCCTCTTGAAAAATACCACTGAATATTCTTCTTGAAAAATACCACTTAATATTCCTCTTGAAAAATACCATTGAATATTCCTCTTGAAAAATACCACTGAATATTCCTCTTGAAAAATACCACTGAATATTCCTCTTGAAAAATACCACTGAATATTCCTCTTGAAAAATACCACTGAATATTCAACTTGAAAAATACCACTGAATATTCATCTTGAAAAATACCACTCAATATTTCTCTTAAAAAATAACGCTGAATATTTCTCTTGAAAAATACCACTAAATATTCTTCTTGAAAAATACCAAGGAATATTAATCTTGTAAAACACCACTGAATATTCGTCTTGAAAAATACCACTGAATATTCCACTTGAAAAATACCACTGAATATTCCTCTTTAAAAATACCCCTGAATATTCCTCTTGAAAAATTTCATTGAATATTCCTCTTGAAATATACCACTGAACATCCCTCTTGAAAAATACCACTGAATATTTCTCTTGAAAAATACCACTGATTATTCCTGTTGAAAAATACCACTGAATATTCCTTTTGAAAAATACCACTAAATATTCTTCTTGAAAAATACCAAGGAATATTAATCTTGTAAAACACCACTGAATATTCTTCTTGAAAAATACCACTGAATATTCCACTTGAAAAATACCACTGAATATTCCTCATAAAAACTACCACTGAAATTCTTCTTGAAAAATACCACTGCATATTCCTCTTGAAAAATAACACTGAATATTCCTTTTCAAAAATATCACCCAATATTTCTCATGAAAAATAACATTGAATATTCATCTTGAAAAATACCTTTGCATATTCCTCTTAAAAAATACCACTGAATATTCCTTTTGAAAAATACCATTATATATTCCTCTTAAAAAATACCACTTAATATTCCTCTTGAAAAATACCACTGAATATTCATCTTGAAAAATACCACTGAATAATACTCTTAAAAATTACTACTGAATAATCCTCTTTAAAAATACCACCGAATATTCATCTTGAAAAATACCACTGAATATTCCTCTTGAAAAATATCACTGAATATTCCTCTTGAAAAATACTACTGAATATTCCTCTAGAAAAATACCACTGAATATTCCTCTTGAAAAATAACACTGAATATTCCTCTTGAAAAATACCACTGAATATTCCTCTTGAAAAATAGCACTGAATATTCATCTTGAAAAATACCACTGAATATTCATCTTGGAATATATCAGCCAATATTTCTCTTTAAAAATAACTCTGAATATTCCTCTTGAAAAATACCACTGAATATTCCTTTTGAAAAATACAATAAAATATTCCTCTGGAAAAATACCACTTAATATTCCTCTTGAAAAATACCACTGAATATTCCTCTTGAAAAATACCACTGAATAATCCTCTTGAAAAATACCACTGAATAATTCTCTTTAAAAATGCTTCTGAATATTCGTCTTGAAAAATACCACTGAATATTCCTCTTGAAAAATACCACTGAATATTCTTCTTGAAAAATACCACTTAATATTCCTCTTGAAAAACACTATTGAATATTCCTCTTGAAAAATACCACTGAATATTCCTCTTGAAAAATACCACTGAATATTTCTCTTGAAAAATACCACTGATTATTCCTGTTGAAAAATACCACTGAATATTCCTTTTGAAAAATACCACTAAATATTCTTCTTGAAAAATACCAAGGAATATTAATCTTGTAAAACACCACTGAATATTCGTCTTGAAAAATACCACTGAATATTCCACTTTAAAAATACCACTGAATATTCCTCATGAAAACAACCACTGAAATTCTTCTTGAAAAATACCACTGCATATTTCTCTTTAAAAATACTTCTGAATATTCGTCTTGAAAAATACCACTGAATATTCCTCTTGAAAAATACCACTGAATATTCTTCTTGAAAAATACCACTTAATATTCCTCTTGAAAAATACCATTGAATATTCCTCTTGAAAAATACCACTGAATATTCCTCTTGAAAAATACCACTGAATATTCCTCTTGAAAAATAGAACTGAATATTCCTCTTGAAAAATACCACTGAATATTCATCTTGAAAAATACCACTGAATATTCATCTTGAAAAATACCACTCAATATTTCTCTTGAAAAATAACGCTGAATATTCCTCTTGAAAAATACAACTAAATATTCTTCTTGAAAAATACCAAGGAATATTAATCTTGTAAAACACCACTGAATATTCGTCTTGAAAAATACCACTGAATATTCCACTTGAAAAATACTACTGAATATTCCTCTTTAAAAATACCCCTGAATATTCCTCTTGAAAAATACCATTGAATATTCCTCTTGAAATATACCACTGAATATTCCTCTTGAAAAATACCACTGAAAATTTCTCTTGAAAAATACCACTGATTATTCCTGTTGAAAAATACCACTGAATATTCCTTTTGAAAAATACCACTAAATATTCTTCTTGAAAAATACCAAGGAATATTAATCTTGTAAAACACCACTGAATATTCGTCTTGAAAAATACCACTGAATATTCCACTTGAAAAATACCACTGAATATTCCTCATGAAAACTAACACTGAAATTCTTCTTGAAAAATACCACTGCATATTCCTCTTGAAAAATAACACTGAATATTCCTCTTCAAAAATATCACCCAATATTTCTCATGAAAAATAACATTGAATATTCATCTTGAAAAATACCTTTGCATATTCCTCTTAAAAAATACCACTGAATATTCCTTTTGAAAAATACCATTAAATATTAATCTTAAAAAATACCACTTAATATTCCTCTTGAAAAATACCACTGAATATTCATCTTGAAAAATACCACTGAATAATACTCTTAAAAATTACTACTGAATAATCCTCTTTAAAAATACCACCGAATATTCATCTTGAAAAATACCACTGAATATTCCTCTTGAAAAATACCACTGAATATTCCTCTTGAGAAATACTACTGAATATTCCTCTAGAAAAATACCACTGAATATTCCTCTTGAAAAATAACACTGAAAATTCCTCTTGAAAAATACCACTGAATATTCCTCTGAAAAATACCACTGAATATTCATCTTGAAAAATACCACTGAATATTCATCTTGGAATATATCAGCCAATATTTCTCTTTAAAAATAACTCTGAATATTCCTCTTGAAAAATACCACTGAATATTCCTTTTGAAAAATACAATAAAATATTCCTCTGGAAAAATACCACTTAATATTCCTCTTGAAAAATACCACTGAATATTCCTCTTGAAAAATACCACTGAATAATCCTCTTGAAAAATACCACTGAATAATTCTCTTTAAAAATGCTTCTGAATATTCGTCTTGAAAAATACCACTGAATATTCCTCTTGAAAAATACCACTGAATATTCTTCTTGAAAAATACCACTTAATATTCCTCTTGAAAAACACTATTGAATATTCCTCTTGAAAAATACCACTGAATATTCCTCTTGAAAAATGCCACTGAATATTTCTCTTGAAAAATACCACTGATTATTCCTGTTGAAAAATACCACTGAATATTCCTTTTGAAAAATACCACTAAATATTCTTCTTCAAAAATACCAAGGAATATTAATCTTGTAAAACACCACTGAATATTCGTCTTGAAAAATACCACTGAATATTCCACTTTAAAAATACCACTGAATATTCCTCATGAAAACAACCACTGAAATTCTTCTTGAAAAATACCACTGCATATTTCTCTTTAAAAATACTTCTGAATATTCGTCTTGAAAAATACCACTGAATATTCCTCTTGAAAAATACCACTGAATATTCTTCTTGAAAAATACCACTTAATATTCCTCTTGAAAAATACCATTGAATATTCCTCTTGAAAAATACCACTGAATATTCCTCTTGAAAAATACCACTGAATATTCCTCTTGAAAAATAGAACTGAATATTCCTCTTGAAAAATACCACTGAATATTCATCTTGAAAAATACCACTGAATATTCATCTTGAAAAATACCACTCAATATTTCTCTTGAAAAATAACGCTGAATATTCCTCTTGAAAAATACAACTAAATATTCTTCTTGAAAAATACCAAGGAATATTAATCTTGTAAAACACCACTGAATATTCGTCTTGAAAAATACCACTGAATATTCCACTTGAAAAATACTACTGAATATTCCTCTTTAAAAATACCCCTGAATATTCCTCTTGAAAAATACCATTGAATATTCCTCTTGAAATATACCACTGAATATTCCTCTTGAAAAATACCACTGAAAATTTCTCTTGAAAAATACCACTGATTATTCCTGTTGAAAAATACCACTGAATATTCCTTTTGAAAAATACCACTAAATATTCTTCTTGAAAAATACCAAGGAATATTAATCTTGTAAAACACCACTGAATATTCGTCTTGAAAAATACCACTGAATATTCCACTTGAAAAATACCACTGAATATTCCTCATGAAAACTAACACTGAAATTCTTCTTGAAAAATACCACTGCATATTCCTCTTGAAAAATAACACTGAATATTCCTCTTCAAAAATATCACCCAATATTTCTCATGAAAAATAACATTGAATATTCATCTTGAAAAATACCTTTGCATATTCCTCTTAAAAAATACCACTGAATATTCCTTTTGAAAAATACCATTAAATATTAATCTTAAAAAATACCACTTAATATTCCTCTTGAAAAATACCACTGAATATTCATCTTGAAAAATACCACTGAATAATACTCTTAAAAATTACTACTGAATAATCCTCTTTAAAAATACCACCGAATATTCATCTTGAAAAATACCACTGAATATTCCTCTTGAAAAATACCACTGAATATTCCTCTTGAAAAATACTACTGAATATTCCTCTAGAAAAATACCACTGAATATTCCTCTTGAAAAATAACACTGAAAATTCCTCTTGAAAAATACCACTGAATATTCCTCTGAAAAATACCACTGAATATTCATCTTGAAAAATACCACTGAATATTCATCTTGGAATATATCACCCAATATTTCTCTTGAAAAATAACGCTGAATATTCCTCTTGAACAATACCACTGAATATTTCTTTTGAAAAATACAATTAAATATTCCTCTGGAAAAATACCACTTAATATTCCTCTTGAAAAATACCACTGAATATTCCTCTTGAAAAATACCACTGAATAATCCTCTTGAAAAATACCACTGAATAATCCTCTTTAAAAATGCTTCTGAATATTCGTCTTGAAAAATACCACTTAATATTCCTCTTGAAAAATACCACTGAATATTCTTCTTGAAAAATACCACTTAATATTCCTCTTGAAAAATACCATTGAATATTCCTCTTGAAAAATACCACTGAATATTCCTCTTGAAAAATACAACTGAATATTTCTCTTGAAAAATACCACTGATTATTCCTGTTGAAAAATACC
Organism: Atherix ibis; assembly: GCA_958298945.1. NCBI lineage: Eukaryota > Metazoa > Arthropoda > Insecta > Diptera > Athericidae > Atherix > Atherix ibis. The sequence continues at coordinate 42,912,228 of OY282609.1, read as the reverse complement.
ACTGAATATTCCTTTTGAAAAATACCACTAAATATTCTTCTTGAAAAATACCAAGGAATATTAATCTTGTAAAACACCACTGAATATTCGTCTTGAAAAATACCACTGAATATTCCACTTGAAAAATACCACTGAATATTCCTCATGAAAACAACCACTGAAATTCTTCTTGAAAAATACCACTGCATATTCCTCTTTAAAAATACTTCTGAATATTCGTCTTAAAAAATACCACTGAATATTCCTCTTGAAAAATACCACTGAATATTCTTCTTGAAAAATACCACTTAATATTCCTCTTGAAAAATACCATTGAATATTCCTCTTGAAAAATACCACTGAATATTCCTCTTGAAAAATACCACTGAATATTCCTCTTGAAAAATACCACTGAATATTCCTCTTGAAAAATACCACTGAATATTCATCTTGAAAAATACCACTCAATATTTCTCTTGAAAAATAACGCTGAATATTCCTCTTGAAAAATACCACTAAATATTCTTCTTGAAATATACCAAGGAATATTAATCTTGTAAAACACCACTGAATATTCGTCTTGAAAAATACCACTGAATATTCCACTTGAAAAATACCACTGAATATTCCTCTTTAAAAATACCCCTGAATATTCCTCTTGAAAAATACCATTGAATATTCCTCTTGAAATATACCACTGAATATTCCTCTTGAAAAATACCACTGAATATTTCTCTTGAAAAATACCACTGATTCTTCCTGTTGAAAAATACCACTGAATATTCCTTTTGAAAAAAAACCACTAAATATTCTTCTTGAAAAATACCAAGGAATATTAATCTTGTAAGACACCACTGAATATTCGTCTTGAAAAATACCACTGAATATTCCACTTGAAAAATACCACTGAATATTCCTCATGAAAACTACCACTGAAATTCTTCTTGAAAAATACCACTGCATATTCCTCTTGAAAAATAACACTGAATATTCCTCTTCAAAAATATCACCCAATATTTCTCATGAAAAATAACATTGAATATTCATCTTGAAAAATACCTTTACATATTCCTCTTAAAAAATACCACTGAATATTCCTTTTGAAAAATACCATTAAATATTCCTCTTAAAAAATACCACTTAATATTCCTCTTGAACAATACCACTGAATATTCATCTTGAAAAATACCACTGGATAATACTCTTAAAAATTACTACTGAATAATCCTCTTTAAAAATACCACCGAATATTCATCTTGAAAAATACCACTGAATATTCCTCTTGAAAAATACCACTGAATATTCCTCTTGAAAAATACTACTGAATATTCCTCTAGAAAAATACTACTGAATATTCCTCTTGAAAAATAACACTGAATATTCCTCTTGAAAAATACCACTGAATATTCCTCTTGAAAAATAGCACTGAATATTCATCTTGAAAAATACCACTGAATATTCATCTTGGAATATATCACCCAATATTTCTCTTGAAAAATAACGCTGAATATTCCTCTTGAAAAATACCACTGAATATTCCTTTTGAAAAATACAATTAAATATTCCTCTGGAAAAATACCACTTAATATTCCTCTTGAAAAATACCACTGAATATTCCTCTTGAAAAATACCACTGAATAATCCTCTTGAAAAATACCACTGAATATTCCTTTTGAAAAATGCTTCTGAATATTCGTCTTGAAAAATACCACTGAATATTCCTCTTGAAAAATACCACTGAATATTCTTCTTGAAAAATACCACTTAATATTCCTCTTGAAAAATACCATTGAATATTCCTTTTGAAAAATACCACTGAATATTCCTCTTGAAAAATACCACTGAATATTTCTCTTGAAAAATACCACTGATTATTCCTGTTGAAAAATACCACTGAATATTCCTTTTGAAAAATACCACTAAATATTCTTCTTGAAAAATACCAAGGAATATTAATCTTGTAAAACACCACTGAATATTCGTCTTGAAAAATACCACTGAATATTCCACTTGAAAAATACCACTGAATATTCCTCATGAAAATAACCACTGAAATTCTTCTTGAAAAATACCACTGCATATTCCTCTTTAAAAATACTTCTGAATATTCGTCTTGAAAAATATCACTGAATATTCCTCTTGAAAAATACCACTGAATATTCTTCTTGAAAAATACCACTTAATATTCCTCTTGAAAAATACCATTGAATATTCCTCTTGAAAAATACCACTGAATATTCCTCTTGAAAAATACCACTGAATATTCCTCTTGAAAAATACCACTGAATATTCCTCTTGAAAAATACCACTGAATATTCATCTTGAAAAATACCACTGAATATTCATCTTGAAAAATACCACTCAATATTTCTCTTGAAAAATAACGCTGAATATTCCTCTTGAAAAATACCACTAAATATTCTTCTTGAAAAATACCAAGGAATATTAATCTTGTAAAACACCACTGAATATTCGTCTTGAAAAATACCACTGAATATTCCACTTGAAAAATACCACTGAATATTCCTCTTTAAAAATACCCCTGAATATTCCTCTTGAAAAATACCATTGAATATTCCTCTTGAAATATACCACTGAATATTCCTCTTGAAAAATACCACTGAATATTTCTCTTGAAAAATACCACTGATTATTCCTGTTGAAAAATACCACTGAATATTCCTTTTGAAAAATACCACTAAATATTCTTCTTGAAAAATACCAAGGAATATTGATCTTGTAAAACACCACTGAATATTCGTCTTGAAAAATACCACTGAATATTCCACTTGAAAAATACCACTGAATATTCCTCATGAAAACTACCACTGAAATTCTTCTTGAAAAATACCACTGCATATTCCTCTTTAAAAATACCTCTGAATATTCGTCTTGAAAAATACCACTGAATATTCCTCTTGAAAAATACCACTGAATATTCTTCTTGAAAAATACCACTTAATATTCCTCTTGAAAAATACCATTGAATATTCCTCTTGAAAAATACCACTGAATATTCCTCTTGAAAAATACCACTGAATATTCCTCTTGAAAAAAACCACTGAATATTCCTCTTGAAAAATACCACTGAATATCCATCTTGAAAAATACCACTGAATATTCATCTTGAAAAATACCACTCAATATTTCTCTTGAAAAATAACGCTGCATATTACTCTTGAAAAATACCACTGAATATTCCTCTTGAAAAATACCACTTAATATTCCTCTTGAAAAATACCACTGAATGTTCCTCTTAAAAAATATCACTGAATAATCCACTTAAAAAATACTACTAAATAATCCTCTTTACAAATACCACCGAATATTCCTGTTGAAAAATACCACTGAATATTGGTTTTAAAAAATACCATTGATTATTCCTCTTGAAAAATGCCACTGAATATTCCTCTTCCAAAATACAACTGAATAATCTTCTTGAAAAATACCACTGAATATTCTTCTTGAAAAATACCACTGAATATTCCTCTTAAGAAATACTACTGAATATTCCACTTCAAAAATACTATTGAATATACCTCTTGAAAAATACCACTGAATATTCCACTTGAAAATACTACTGCATATTCCTCCTTAAAAATACCACTGAATATTCGTCTTGAAAAATACCACTGAATAATCCTCTTGAAAAATACCACTGAATAATCCTCTTTAAAAATGCCTCCAAATATTCCTCTTGAAAAATACCACTGCTTATTCCTCTTGAAAAATACCACTGAATATTCCTCTTGAATAATACCACTGAATATTCTTCTTGAAAAATACCACTTAATATTCCTCTTGAAAAATACCATTGAATATTCCTTTTGAAAAATACCACTGAATATTCCTCTTGAAAAATACCACTGAATATTCCTCTTGAAAAATACCACTGAATATTCCTCTTGAAAAATACCACTGAATATTCATCTTGAAAAATACCACTCAATATTTCTCTTGAAAAATAACGCTGAATATTCCTCTTGAAAAATACCACTAAATATTCTTCTTGAAAAATACCAAGGAATATTAATCTTGTAAAACACCACTGAATATTCGTCTTGAAAAATACCACTGAATATTCCACTTGAAAAATACCACTGAATATTCCTCTTTAAAAATACCCCTGAATATTCCTCTTGAAAAATACCATTGAATATTCCTCTTGAAATATACCACTGAATATTCCTCTTGAAAAATACCACTGAATATTTCTCTTGAAAAATACCACTGATTATTCCTGTTGAAAAATACCACTGAATATTCCTTTTGAAAAAAACCACTAAATATTCTTCTTGAAAAATACCAAGGAATATTAATCTTGTAAGACACCACTGAATATTCGTCTTGAAAAATACCACTGAATATTCCACTTGAAAAATACCACTGAATATTCCTCATGAAAACTACCACTGAAATTCTTCTTGAAAAATACCACTGCATATTCCTCTAGAAAAATACCACTGAATATTACTCTTGAAAAATAACACTGAATATTCCTCTTGAAAAATACCACTGAATATTCCTCTTGAAAAATAGCACTGAATATTCATCTTGAAAAATACCACTGAATATTCATCTTGGAATATATCACCCAATATTTCTCTTGAAAAATAACGCTGAATATTCCTCTTGAAAAATACCACTGAATATTCCTTTTGAAAAATACAATTAAATATTCCTCTGGAAAAATACCACTTAATATTCCTCTTGAAAAATACCACTGAATATTCCTCTTGAAAAATACCACTGAATAATCCTCTTGAAAAATACCACTGAATATTCCTTTTGAAAAATGCTTCTGAATATTCGTCTTGAAAAATACCACTGAATATTCCTCTTGAAAAATACCACTGAATATTCTTCTTGAAAAATACCACTTAATATTCCTCTTGAAAAATACCATTGAATATTCCTCTTGAAAAATACCACTGAATATTCCTCTTGAAAAATACCACTGAATATTTCTCTTGAAAAATACCACTGATTATTCCTGTTGAAAAATACCACTGAATATTCCTTTTGAAAAATACCACTAAATATTCTTCTTGAAAAATACCAAGGAATATTAATCTTGTAAAACACCACTGAATATTCGTCTTGAAAAATACCACTGAATATTCCACTTGAAAAATACCACTGAATATTCCTCATGAAAATAACCACTGAAATTCTTCTTGAAAAATACCACTGCATATTCCTCTTTAAAAATACTTCTGAATATTCGTCTTGAAAAATACCACTGAATATTCCTCTTGAAAAATACCACTGAATATTCTTCTTGAAAAATACCACTTAATATTCCTCTTGAAAAATACCATTGAATATTCCTCTTGAAAAATACCACTGAATATTCCTCTTGAAAAATACCACTGAATATTCCTCTTGAAAAATACCACTGAATATTCCTCTTGAAAAATACCACTGAATATTCATCTTGAAAAATACCACTGAATATTCATCTTGAAAAATACCACTCAATATTTCTCTTGAAAAATAACGCTGAATATTCCTCTTGAAAAATACCACTAAATATTCTTCTTGAAAAATACCAAGGAATATTAATCTTGTAAAACACCACTGAATATTCGTCTTGAAAAATACCACTGAATATTCCACTTGAAAAATACCACTGAATATTCCTCTTTAAAAATACCCCTGAATATTCCTCTTGAAAAATACCACTGAATATTTCTCTTGAAAAATACCACTGATTATTCCTGTTGAAAAATACCACTGAATATTCCTTTTGAAAAATACCACTAAATATTCTTCTTGAAAAATACCAAGGAATATTGATCTTGTAAAACACCACTGAATATTCGTCTTGAAAAATACCACTGAATATTCCACTAGAAAAATACCACTGAATATTCCTCATGAAAACTACCACTGAAATTCTTCTTGAAAAATACCACTGAATATTCCTCTTGAAAAATACCACTGAATATTCCTCTTGAAAAATACCACTGAATATTCATCTTGAAAAATACCACTGAATATTCATCTTGAAAAATACCACTCAATATTTCTCTTGAAAAATAACGCTGAATATTCCTCTTGAAAAATACCACTAAATATTCTTCTTGAAAAATACCAAGGAATATTAATCTTGTAAAACACCACTGAATATTCGTCTTGAAAAATACCACTGAATATTCCACTTGAAAAATACCACTGAATATTCCTCTTTAAAAATACCCCTGAATATTCCTCTTGAAAAATACCATTGAATATTCCTCTTGAAATATACCACTGAATATTCCTCTTGAAAAATACCACTGAATATTTCTCTTGAAAAATACCACTGATTATTCCTGTTGAAAAATACCACTGAATATTCCTTTTGAAAAATACCACTAAATATTCTTCTTGAAAAATACCAAGGAATATTGATCTTGTAAAACACCACTGAATATTCGTCTTGAAAAATACCACTGAATATTCCACTTGAAAAATACCACTGAATATTCCTCATGAAAACTACCACTGAAATTCTTCTTGAAAAATACCACTGCATATTCCTCTTTAAAAATACCTCTGAATATTCGTCTTGAAAAATACCACTGAATATTCCTCTTGAAAAATACCACTGAATATTCTTCTTGAAAAATACCACTTAATATTCCTCTTGAAAAATACCATTGAATATTCCTCTTGAAAAATACCACTGAATATTCCTCTTGAAAAATACCACTGAATATTCCTCTTGAAAAAAACCACTGAATATTCCTCTTGAAAAATACCACTGAATATCCATCTTGAAAAATACCACTGAATATTCATCTTGAAAAATACCACTCAATATTTCTCTTGAAAAATAACGCTGCATATTACTCTTGAAAAATACCACTGAATATTCCTCTTGAAAAATACCACTTAATATTCCTCTTGAAAAATACCACTGAATGTTCCTCTTAAAAAATATCACTGAATAATCCACTTAAAAAATACTACTAAATAATCCTCTTTACAAATACCACCGAATATTCCTGTTGAAAAATACCACTGAATATTGGTTTTAAAAAATACCATTGATTATTCCTCTTGAAAAATGCCACTGAATATTCCTCTTCCAAAATACAACTGAATAATCTTCTTGAAAAATACCACTGAATATTCTTCTTGAAAAATACCACTGAATATTCCTCTTAAGAAATACTACTGAATATTCCACTTCAAAAATACTATTGAATATACCTCTTGAAAAATACCACTGAATATTCCACTTGAAAATACTACTGCATATTCCTCCTTAAAAATACCACTGAATATTCGTCTTGAAAAATACCACTGAATAATCCTCTTGAAAAATACCACTGAATAATCCTCTTTAAAAATGCCTCCAAATATTCCTCTTGAAAAATACCACTGCTTATTCCTCTTGAAAAATACCACTGAATATTCCTCTTGAATAATACCACTGAATATTCTTCTTGAAAAATACCACTTAATATTCCTCTTGAAAAATACCATTGAATATTCCTTTTGAAAAATACCACTGAATATTCCTCTTGAAAAATACCACTGAATATTCCTCTTGAAAAATACCACTGAATATTCCTCTTGAAAAATACCACTGAATATTCATCTTGAAAAATACCACTCAATATTTCTCTTGAAAAATAACGCTGAATATTCCTCTTGAAAAATACCACTAAATATTCTTCTTGAAAAATACCAAGGAATATTAATCTTGTAAAACACCACTGAATATTCGTCTTGAAAAATACCACTGAATATTCCACTTGAAAAATACCACTGAATATTCCTCTTTAAAAATACCCCTGAATATTCCTCTTGAAAAATACCATTGAATATTCCTCTTGAAATATACCACTGAATATTCCTCTTGAAAAATACCACTGAATATTTCTCTTGAAAAATACCACTGATTATTCCTGTTGAAAAATACCACTGAATATTCCTTTTGAAAAAAACCACTAAATATTCTTCTTGAAAAATACCAAGGAATATTAATCTTGTAAGACACCACTGAATATTCGTCTTGAAAAATACCACTGAATATTCCACTTGAAAAATACCACTGAATATTCCTCATGAAAACTACCACTGAAATTCTTCTTGAAAAATACCACTGCATATTCCTCTAGAAAAATACCACTGAATATTACTCTTGAAAAATAACACTGAATATTCCTCTTGAAAAATACCACTGAATATTCCTCTTGAAAAATAGCACTGAATATTCATCTTGAAAAATACCACTGAATATTCATCTTGGAATATATCACCCAATATTTCTCTTGAAAAATAACGCTGAATATTCCTCTTGAAAAATACCACTGAATATTCCTTTTGAAAAATACAATTAAATATTCCTCTGGAAAAATACCACTTAATATTCCTCTTGAAAAATACCACTGAATATTCCTCTTGAAAAATACCACTGAATAATCCTCTTGAAAAATACCACTGAATATTCCTTTTGAAAAATGCTTCTGAATATTCGTCTTGAAAAATACCACTGAATATTCCTCTTGAAAAATACCACTGAATATTCTTCTTGAAAAATACCACTTAATATTCCTCTTGAAAAATACCATTGAATATTCCTCTTGAAAAATACCACTGAATATTCCTCTTGAAAAATACCACTGAATATTTCTCTTGAAAAATACCACTGATTATTCCTGTTGAAAAATACCACTGAATATTCCTTTTGAAAAATACCACTAAATATTCTTCTTGAAAAATACCAAGGAATATTAATCTTGTAAAACACCACTGAATATTCGTCTTGAAAAATACCACTGAATATTCCACTTGAAAAATACCACTGAATATTCCTCATGAAAATAACCACTGAAATTCTTCTTGAAAAATACCACTGCATATTCCTCTTTAAAAATACTTCTGAATATTCGTCTTGAAAAATACCACTGAATATTCCTCTTGAAAAATACCACTGAATATTCTTCTTGAAAAATACCACTTAATATTCCTCTTGAAAAATACCATTGAATATTCCTCTTGAAAAATACCACTGAATATTCCTCTTGAAAAATACCACTGAATATTCCTCTTGAAAAATACCACTGAATATTCCTCTTGAAAAATACCACTGAATATTCATCTTGAAAAATACCACTGAATATTCATCTTGAAAAATACCACTCAATATTTCTCTTGAAAAATAACGCTGAATATTCCTCTTGAAAAATACCACTAAATATTCTTCTTGAAAAATACCAAGGAATATTAATCTTGTAAAACACCACTGAATATTCGTCTTGAAAAATACCACTGAATATTCCACTTGAAAAATACCACTGAATATTCCTCTTTAAAAATACCCCTGAATATTCCTCTTGAAAAATACCACTGAATATTTCTCTTGAAAAATACCACTGATTATTCCTGTTGAAAAATACCACTGAATATTCCTTTTGAAAAATACCACTAAATATTCTTCTTGAAAAATACCAAGGAATATTGATCTTGTAAAACACCACTGAATATTCGTCTTGAAAAATACCACTGAATATTCCACTAGAAAAATACCACTGAATATTCCTCATGAAAACTACCACTGAAATTCTTCTTGAAAAATACCACTGCATATTCCTCTTTAAAAATACCTCTGAATATTCGTCTTGAAAAATACCACTGAATATTCCTCTTGAAAAATACCACTGAATATTCTTCTTGAAAAATACCACTTAATATTCCTCTTGAAAAATACCATTGAATATTCCTCTTGAAAAATACCACTGAATATTCCTCTTGAAAAATACCACTGAATATTCCTCTTGAAAAAAACCACTGAATATTCCTCTTGAAAAATACCACTGAATATCCATCTTGAAAAATACCACTGAATATTCATCTTGAAAAATACCACTCAATATTTCTCTTGAAAAATAACGCTGCATATTACTCTTGAAAAATACCACTGAATATTCCTCTTGAAAAATACCACTTAATATTCCTCTTGAAAAATACCACTGAATGTTCCTCTTAAAAAATATCACTGAATAATCCACTTAAAAAATACTACTAAATAATCCTCTTTACAAATACCACCGAATATTCCTGTTGAAAAATACCACTGAATATTGGTTTTAAAAAATACCATTGATTATTCCTCTTGAAAAATGCCACTGAATATTCCTCTTCCAAAATACAACTGAATAATCTTCTTGAAAAATACCACTGAATATTCTTCTTGAAAAATACCACTGAATATTCCTCTTAAGAAATACTACTGAATATTCCACTTCAAAAATACTATTGAATATACCTCTTGAAAAATACCACTGAATATTCCACTTGAAAAATACTACTGCATATTCCTCCTTAAAAATACCACTGAATATTCGTCTCGAAAAATACCACTGAATAATCCTCTTGAAAAATACCACTGAATAATCCTCTTTAAAAATGCCTCCAAATATTCCTCTTGAAAAATACCACTGCATATTCCTCTTGAAAAATACCACTGAATAGTCTTCTTGAAAAATACTACTGAATATTCCTCTAGAAAAATACCACTGAATATTCCTCTTGAAAAATAACACTGCATATTCCTCTTGAAAAATACCTTTGAATATTCCTCTTAAAAACTACAACTAAATATTCCCCTTAAAAAATACCATTGAATAATCCTCTTGAAAAATACCACTGAATATTCCTCTTGAAAAATACCACTGAATATTCCTTCTGAAAAAAAACCACTGAATATTCCACTTGAAAAATACCACTGAATATTCCTTCTGAAAAATATCACTAAAAATTCCACTTGAAAAATACCACTGAATATTCCTCTTGAAAAATACCACTGAATATTGCTTTTAAAAAATACCACTGATTATTTCTCTTGAAAAATACCACTGAATATTCCTCTTGAAAAATACAACTGAATAATCTTCTTGAGAAATACCACTGAATATTCTTCTTGAAAAATACCACTGAATATTCCTCTTCAGAAATAACACTGAATATACCTCTTTAAAAATATCACTGAATATTTCTCTTGAAAAATACCACTGAATATTCCTCTTGAAAAATACCACTGAATATTTCTCTTGAAAAATACCACTGAATATTCCTCTTGAAAAATACAATTGAATATTTCTCTCGAAAAATACCACTGAATATACGTCTTGAAAAATAACACTGAATATTCCTCTTTAAAAATACCCCTGAATATTCCTCTTGAAAAATACCATTGAATATTCCTCTTGAAATATACCACTGAATATTCCTCTTGAAAAATACCTCTGAATATTTCTCTTGAAAAATACCACTGATTATTTCTGTTGAAAAATACCACTGAATATTCCTTTTGAAAAATACCACTAAATATTCTTCTTGAAAAATACCAAGGAATATTAATCTTGTAAAACACCACTGAATATTCGTCTTGAAAAATACCACTGAACATTCCACTTGAAAAATACCACTGAATATTCCTCATGAAAACAACCACTGAAATTCTTCTTGAAAAATACCACTGCATATTCCTCTTTAAAAATGCTTCTGAATATTCGTCTTGAAAAATACCACTGAATATTCCTCTTGAAAAATACCACTGAATATTCTTCTTGAAAAATACCACTTAATATTCCTCTTGAAAAATACCATTGAATATTCCTCTTGAAAAATACCACTGAATATTCCTCTTGAAAAATACCACTAAATATTCCTCTTGAAAAATACCACTGAATATTCCTCTTGAAAAATACAACTGAATATTCATCTTGAAAAATACCACTGAATATTCATCTTGAAAAATACCACTCAATATTTCTCTTGAAAAATAACGCTGAATATTCCTCTTGAAAAATACCACTGAATATTCCTCTTGAAAAATACCATTTAATATTCCTCTTGAAAAATACCACTGAATGTTCCTCTTAAAAAATACTACTGAATAATCCACTTAAAAAATACTACTAAATAATCCTCTTTACAAATACCACCGAATATTCCTGTTGAAAAATACCACTGAATATTGGTTTTAAAAAAAACCATTGATTATTCCTCTTGAAAAATGCCACTGAATATTCCTCTTCCAAAATACAACTGAATAATCTTCTTGAAAAATACCACTGAATATTCTTCTTGAAAAATACCACTGGATATTCCTCTTAAGAAATACTACTGAATATTCCACTTCAAAAATACTATTGAATATACCTCTTGAAAAATACCACTGAATATTGCACTTGAAAAATACCACTGAATATTCCCCATGAAAACTACCACTGAATTTTCTTCTTGAAAAATACTACTGTATATTCCTCCTTTAAAATACCACTGAATATTCATCTTGAAAAATACCACTGAATATTCCTCTTGAAAAATACCACTGAATATTCTTCTTGAAAAATACCACTTCATTTTCCTCTTGAAAAATAACATTGAATATTCCTCTTGAAAAATACCACTGAACATTCCTCTTGAAAAATACCACTGAATATTCCTCTTGAAAAATACCACAGAATATTCATCTTGAAAAATACCACTGAATATTCATCTTGAAAAATACCACACAATATTTCTCTTGAAAAATAACGCTGAATATTCCTCTTAAAAAATACCACTTAATATTCCTCTTGAAAAATACCATTGAATATTCCTCTTGAAAAATACCACTGAATATTCCTCTTGAAAAATACCACTAAATATTCCTCTTGAAAAATACCACTGAATATTCCTCTTGAAAAATACCACTGAATATTCATCTTGAAAAATACCACTGAATATTCATCTTGAAAAATACCACTCAATATTTCTCTTGAAAAATAACGCTGAATATTCCTCTTGAAAAATACCACTGAATATTCCTCTTGAAAAATACCATTTAATATTCCTCTTGAAAAATACCACTGAATGTTCCTCTTAAAAAATACTACTGAATAATCCACATAAAAAATACTACTAAATAATCCTCTTTACAAATACCACCGAATATTCCTGTTGAAAAATACCACTGAATATTGGTTTTAAAAAATACCATTGATTATTCCTCTTGAAAAATGCCACTGAATATTCCTCTTCCAAAATACAACTGAATAATCTTCTTGAAAAATACCACTGAATATTCTTCTTGAAAAATACCACTGGATATTCCTCTTAAGAAATACTACTGAATATTCCACTTCAAAAATACTATTGAATATACCTCTTGAAAAATACCACTGAATATTGCACTTGAAAAATACCACTGAATATTCCCCATGAAAACTACCACTGAATTTTCTTCTTGAAAAATACTACTGTATATTCCTCCTTTAAAATACCACTGAATATTCGTCTTGAAAAATACCACTGAATATTCCTCTTGAAAAATACCACTGAATATTCTTCTTGAAAAATACCACTTCATTTTCCTCTTGAAAAATAACATTGAATATTCCTCTTGAAAAATACCACTGAACATTCCTCTTGAAAAATACCACTGAATATTCCTCTTGAAAAATACCACAGAATATTCATCTTGAAAAATACCACTGAATATTCATCTTGAAAAATACCACACAATATTTCTCTTGAAAAATAACGCTGAATATTCCTCTTAAAAAATATTACTGAATAATCCTCTTGAAAAATACTTTTTAATAATCCCCTTTAAAAATACCACCGAATACTCCTGTTGAAAAATACCACTGAATATTGGTTTTAAAAAATACCATTGATTATTCCTCTTGAAAAATGCCACTGAATATTCCTCTTGCAAAATACAACTGAATAATCTTCTTGAGAAATACCACTGAATATTCTTCTTGAAAAATACCACTGGATATTCCTCTTAAAAAATACCACTGAATATTCCTCTTGAAAAATACCACAGAATATTCCTCCTTAATAATACCACTGAATATTCGTCTTGAAAAATACCACTGAATATTCCTCTTGAAAAATACCACTGAATATTCTTTTTGAAAAATACCACTTCATTTTCCTCTTGAAAAATACCATTGAATATTCCTCTTGAAAAATACCACTGAATATTCCACTTGAAAAATACTACTGCATATTCCTCCTTAAAACTACCACTGAAATTCTTCTTGAAAAATACCACTGCATATTCCTCTTTAAAAATACCTCTGAATATTCGTCTTGAAAAATACCACTGAATATTCCTCTTGAAAAATACCACTGAATATTCTTCTTGAAAAATACCACTTAATATTCCTCTTGAAAAATAACATTGAATATTCCTCTTGAAAAATACCACTGAACATTCCTCTTGAAAAATACCACTGAATATTCCTCTTGAAAAATACCACAGAATATTCATCTTGAAAAATACCACTGAATATTCATCTTGAAAAATACCACACAATATTTCTCTTGAAAAATAACGCTGAATATTCCTCTTAAAAAATATTACTGAATAATCCTCTTGAAAAATACTTTTTAATAATCCCCTTTAAAAATACCACCGAATACTCCTGTTGAAAAATACCACTGAATGTTGGTTTTAAAAAATACCATTGATTATTCCTCTTGAAAAATGCCACTGAATATTCCTCTTGCAAAATACAACTGAATAATCTTCTTGAGAAATACCACTGAATATTCTTCTTGAAAAATACCACTGGATATTCCTCTTAAAAAATACCACTGAATATTCCTCTTGAAAAATACCACAGAATATTCCTCCTTAATAATACCACTGAATATTCGTCTTGAAAAATACCACTGAATATTCCTCTTGAAAAATACCACTGAATATTCTTTTTGAAAAATACCACTTCATTTTCCTCTTGAAAAATACCATTGAATATTCCTCTTGAAAAATACCACTGAATATTCCACTTGAAAAATACTACTGCATATTCCTCCTTAAAACTACCACTGAAATTCTTCTTGAAAAATACCACTGCATATTCCTCTTTAAAAATACCTCTGAATATTCGTCTTGAAAAATACCACTGAATATTCCTCTTGAAAAATACCACTGAATATTCTTCTTGAAAAATACCACTTAATATTCCTCTTGAAAAATACCATTGAATATTTCTCTTGAAAAATACCACTGAATATTCCTCTTAAAAAATACCACTGAATATTCCTCTTGAAAAATACCACTGAATATTCCTCTTGAAAAATACCACTGAATATTTTATCTTGAAAAATACCACTGAATATTCATCTTGAAAAATACCACTCAATATTTCTCTTGAAAAATAACGCTGAATATTACTCTTGAAAAATACCACTGAATATTCCTCTTGAAAAATACCACTTAATATTCCTCTTGAAAAATACCACTAAATGTTCCTCTTAAAAAATATCACTGAATAATCCACTTAAAAAATACTACTAAATAATCCTCTTTACAAATACCACCGAATATTCCTGTTGAAAAATACCACTGAATATTGGTTTTAAAAAATACCATTGATTATTCCTCTTGAAAAATGCCACTGAATATTCCTCTTCCAAAATACAACTGAATAATCTTCTTGAAAAATACCACTGAATATTCTTCTTGAAAAATACCACTGAATATTCCTCTTAAGAAATACTACTGAATATTCCACTTCAAAAATACTATTGAATATACCTCTTGAAAAATACCACTGAATATTCCACTTGAAAAATACTACTGCATATTCCTCCTTAAAAATACCACTGAATATTCGTCTTGAAAAATACCACTGAATAATCCTCTTGAAAAATACCACTGAATAATCCTCTTTAAAAATGCCTCCAAATATTCCTCTTGAAAAATACCACTGCATATTCCTCTTGAAAAATACCACTGAATATTCCTCTTGAAAAATACTACTGAATATTCCTCTAGAAAAATACCACTGAATATTCCTATTGAAAAATAACACTGCATATTCCTCTTGAAAAATACCTTTGAATATTCCTCTTAAAAACTACAACTAAATATTCCCCTTAAAAACTACCATTGAATAATCCTCTTGAAAAATACCACTGAATATTCCTCTTGAAAAATACCACTGAATATTCCTTCTGAAAAAAAACCACTGAATATTCCACTTGAAAAATACCACTGAATATTCCTTCTGAAAAATACCACTGAAAATTCCACTTGAAAAATACCACTAAATATTCCTCTTGAAAAATACCACTGAATATTGCTTTTAAAAAATACCACTGATTATTCCTCTTGAAAAATACCACTGAATATTCCTCTTGAAAAATACAACTGAATAATCTTCTTGAGAAATACCACTGAATATTCTTCTTGAAAAATACCACTGAATATTCCTCTTAAGAAATAACACTGAATATACCTCTTTAAAAATATCACTGAATATTTCTCTTGAAAAATACCACTGAATATTCCTCTTGAAAAATACCACTGAATATTTCTCTTGAAAAATACCACTGAATATTCCTCTTGAAAAATACAATTGAATATTCCTCTCGAAAAATACCACTGAATATACGTCTTGAAAAATAACGCTGAATATTCCTCTTTAAAAATACCCCTGAATATTCCTCTTGAAAAATACCATTGAATATTCCTCTTGAAATATACCACTGAATATTCCTCTTGAAAAATACCTCTGAATATTTCTCTTGAAAAATACCACTGATTATTCCTGTTGAAAAATACCACTGAATATTCCTTTTGAAAAATACCACTAAATATTCTTCTTGAAAAATACCAAGGAATATTAATCTTGTAAAACACCACTGAATATTCGTCTTGAAAAATACCACTGAACATTCCACTTGAAAAATACCACTGAATATTCCTCATGAAAACAACCACTGAAATTCTTCTTGAAAAATACCACTGCATATTCCTCTTTAAAAATGCTTCTGAATATTCGTCTTGAAAAATACCACTGAATATTCCTCTTGAAAAATACCACTGAATATTCTTCTTGAAAAATACCACTTAATATTCCTCTTGGAAAATACCATTGAATATTCCTCTTGAAAAATACCACTGAATATTCCTCTTGAAAAATACCACTAAATATTCCTCTTGAAAAATACCACTGAATATTCCTCTTGAAAAATACCACTGAATATTCATCTTGAAAAATACCACTGAATATTCATCTTGAAAAATACCGCTCAATATTTCTCTTGAAAAATAACGCTGAATATTCCTCTTGAAAAATACCACTGAATATTCTTCTTGAAAAATACCACTGAATATTCTTCTTGAAAAATACCACTGGATATTCCTCTTAAGAAATACTACTGAATATTCCATTTCAAAAATACTATTGAATATACCTCTTGAAAAATAACATTGGATATTCCTCTTGAAAAATACCACTGAACATTCCTCTTGAAAAATACCACTGCATATTCCTCTTGAAAAATACCTTTGAATATTCCTCTTAAAAACTACAACTAAATATTCCCCTTAAAAAATACCATTGAATAATCCTCTTGAAAAATACCACTGAATATTCCTCTTGAAAAATACCACTGAATATTCCTTCTTAAAAAAACCACTGAATATTCCACTTGAAAAATACCACTGAATATTCCTTCTGAAAAATACCACTGAAAATTCCACTTGAAAAATACCACTAAATATTCCTCTTGAAAAATACCACTGAATATTGCTTTTAAAAAATACCACTGATTATTCCTCTTGAAAAATACCACTGAATATTCCTCTTGAAAAATACAACTGAATAATCTTCTTGAGAAATACCACTGAATATTCTTCTTGAAAAATACCACTGAATATTCCTCTTAAGAAATAACACTGAATATACCTCTTTAAAAATATCACTGAATATTTCTCTTGAAAAATACCACTGAATATTCCTCTTGAAAAATACCACTGAATATTTCTCTTGAAAAATACCACTGAATATTCCT
Source organism: Atherix ibis (assembly GCA_958298945.1). Lineage (NCBI taxonomy): Eukaryota > Metazoa > Arthropoda > Insecta > Diptera > Athericidae > Atherix > Atherix ibis. The sequence continues at coordinate 42,894,444 of OY282609.1, read as the reverse complement.
CTTGAAATATACCACTGAATATTCCTCTTGAAAAATACCTCTGAATATTTCTCTTGAAAAATACCACTGATTATTCCTGTTGAAAAATACCACTGAATATTCCTTTTGAAAAATACCACTAAATATTCTTCTTGAAAAATACCAAGGAATATTAATCTTGTAAAACACCACTGAATATTCGTCTTGAAAAATACCACTGAACATTCCACTTGAAAAATACCACTGAATATTCCTCATGAAAACAACCACTGAAATTCTTCTTGATAAATACCACTGCATATTCCTCTTTAAAAATGCTTCTGAATATTCGTCTTGAAAAATACCACTGAATATTCCTCTTGAAAAATACCACTGAATATTCTTCTTGAAAAATACCACTTAATATTCCTCTTGAAAAATACCATTGAATATTCCTCTTGAAAAATACCACTGAATATTCCTCTTGAAAAATACCACTAAATATTCCTCTTGAAAAATACCACTGAATATTCCTCTTGAAAAATACCACTGAATATTCATCTTGAAAAATACCACTGAATATTCATCTTGAAAAATACCACTCAATATTTCTCTTGAAAAATAACGCTGAATATTCCTCTTGAAAAATACCACTGAATATTCTTCTTGAAAAATACCACTGAATATTCTTCTTGAAAAATACCACTGGATATTCCTCTTAAGAAATACTACTGAATATTCCACTTCAAAAATACTATTGAATATACCTCTTGATAAATACCACTGAATATTGCACTTGAAAAATACCACTGAATATTCCCCATGAAAACTACCACTGAATATTCTTCTTGAAAAATACTACTGTATATTCCTCCTTAAAAATACCACTGAATATTCGTCTTGAAAAATACCACTGAATATTCCTCTTGAAAAATACCACTGAATATTCTTCTTGAAAAATACCACTTTATTTTCCTCTTGAAAAATAACATTGAATATTCCTCTTGAATAATACCACTGAACATTCCTCTTGAAAAATACCACTGAATATTCCTCTTGAAAAATACCACAGAATATTCTTCTTGAAAAATACCACTGAATATTCATTTTGAAAAATACCACTGAATATTCATCTTGAAAAATACCACTCAATATTTCTCTTGAAAAATAACGCTGAATATTCCTCTTAAAAAATATTACTGAATAATCCTCTTGAAAAATACTTTTTAATAATCCCCTTTAAAAATACCACCGAATACTCCTGTTGAAAAATACCACTGAATATGGGTTTTAAAAAATACCATTGATTATTCCTCTTGAAAAATGCCACTGAATATTCCTCTTGCAAAATACAACTGAATAATCTTCTTGAGAAATACCACTGAATATTCTCCTTGAAAAATACCACTGGATATTCCTCTTCAAAAATACCACTGAATATTCCTCTTGAAAAATACCACAGAATATTCCTCCTTAATAATACCACTGAATATTCGTCTTGAAAAATACCACTGAATATTCCTCTTGAAAAATACCACTGAATATTCTTTTTGAAAAATACCACTTCATTTTCCTCTTGAAAAATACCATTGAATATTCCTCTTGAAAAATACCACTGAATATTCCTCTTGAAAAATACCACTGAATATTGGTTTTAAAAAATACCATTGATTATTCCTCTTGAAAAATGCCACTGAATATTCCTCTTGCAAAATACAACTGAATAATCTTCTTGAGAAATACCACTGAATATTCTTCTTGAAAAATACTACTGGATATTCCTCTTAAAAAATACCACTGAATATTCCACTTGAAAAATACTATTGAATATACCACTTGAAAAATACTACTGAATATTCCTTTTGAAAAATACTACTGAATATTCGTCTTGAAAGATACCACTGAATATTACTCTTGAAAAATACCACTGAACATTCCCCTTCAACAATACCACTGAATATTCCTCTTGAAAAATACCACTGAATATTCCACTTGAAAGATACCACTGATTATTCCTCTTGAAAAATACCACTGAATATTACTCTTGAAAAATAACACTGAATATTCCTCTTCAAAAATATCACCCAATATTTCTCATGAAAAATAACATTGAATATTCATCTTGAAAAATACCTTTGCATATTCCTCTTAAAAAATACCACTAAATATTCCTTTTGAAAAATACCATTAAATATTCCTCTTAAAAAATACCACTTAATATTCCTCTTGAAAAATACCACTGAATATTCATCTTGAAAAATACCACTGAATAATACTCTTAAAAATTACTACTGAATAATCCTCTTTAAAAATACCACCGAATATTCATCTTGAAAAATACCACTGAATATTCCTCTTGAAAAATACCACTGAATATTCCTCTTGAAAAATACTACTGAATATTCCTCTAGAAAAATACCACTGAATATTCCTCTTGAAAAATAACACTGAATATTCCTCTTGAAAAATACCACTAAATATTCCTCTTGAAAAATAGCACTGAATATTCATCTTGAAAAATACCACTGAATATTCATCTTGGAATATATCACCCAATATTTCTCTTGAAAAATAGCGCTGAATATTCCTCTTGAAAAATACCACTGAATATTCCTTTTGAAAAATACAATTAAATATTCCTCTTGAAAAATACCACTTAATATTCCTCTTGAAAAATACCACTGAATATTCCTCTTGAAAAATACCACTGAATAATCCTCTTGAAAAATACCACTGAATAATCCTCTTTAAAAATGCCACCGAATATTCCTCTTGAAAAATACGACTGAATATTCCTATTGAAAAAAACCACTGAATATTCCTCTTGAAAAATACTACTGAATATTCCTCTATAAAAATACCACTGAATATTCCTCTTGAAAAATAACACTGAATATTCCTCTTGAAAAATACCTTCGAATATTTCTGTTAAAAAATACAACGAAATATTCCTCTTAAAAAATACCATTGAAAAATCCTCTTGAAAAATACCACTGAATATTCCTCTTGAAAAATACCACTGAATATTCCTTCTGAAAAATACCCCTGAATATTCCACTTGAAAAATACCACTGAATATTCCTCTTGAAAAATACTACTGAATAATCCTCTTGAAAAATACTACTGAATATTGCTTTTAAAAAATACCACTGATTATTCCTCTTGAAAAATACCACTGAATATACCTCTTTAAAAATATCACTGAATATTCATCTTGAAAAATACCACTGAATATTCCTCTTGAAAAATACCACTGAATATTCGTCTTGAAAAATACCACTGAATATTACTCTGGAAAAATACCACTGAATATTCCCTTTAAAAATACCCCTGAATATTCCTCTTGAAAAATACCATTGAATATTCCTCTTGAAATATACCACTGAATATTCCTCTTGAAAAATACCACTGAATATTCCTCTTGAAAAATACCGCTGATTACTCCTGTTGAAAAATACCACTGAATATTCCTCTTGAAAAATACCACTGAATATTACTCTTGAAAAATACCACTGAACATTCCTCTTCAAAAATACCACTGAATATTCCTCTTGAAAAATACCACTGAATATTCCACTTGAAAGATACCACTGATTATTTCTCTTGAAAAATACCACTGAATATTACTCTTGAAAAATACCACTGAATATTCCTCTTCAAAAATATCACCCAATATTTCTCATGAAAAATAACATTGAATATTCATCTTGAAAAATACCTTTGCATATTCCTCTTAAAAAATACCACTGAATATTCCTTTTGAAAAATACCATTAAATATTCCTCTTAAAAAATACCACTTAATATTCCTCATGAAAAATACCACTGAATATTCATCTTGAAAAATACCACTGAATAATACTCTTAAAAAATACTACTGAATAATCCTCTTTAAAAATACCACCGAATATTCATCTTGAAAAATACCACTGAATATTCCTCTTGAAAAATACCACTGAATATTCCTCTTGAAAAATACTACTGAATATTCCTCTAGAAAAATACCACTGAATATTCCTCTTGAAAAATAACGCTGAATATTCCTCTTGAAAAATACCACTGAATATTCCTCTTGAAAAATAGCACTGAATATTCATCTTGAAAAATACCACTGAATATTCATCTTGGAATATATCACCCAATATTTCTCTTGAAAAATAACGCTGAATATTCCTCTTGAAAAATACCACTGCATATTCCTTTTGAAAAATACCAATAAATATTCCTCTTGAAAAATACCACTTAATATTCCTCTTGAAAAATACCACTGAATATTCCTCTTGAAAAATACCACTGAATAATCCTCTTGAAAAATACCACTGAATAATCCTCTTTAAAAATGCCACCGAATATTCCTCTTGAAAAATACCACTGAATATTCCTACTGAAAAAACTACTGAATATTCCTCTTGAAAAATACTACTGAATATTCCTCTAGAAAAATACCACTGAATATTCGTCTTAAAAAATAACACTGAATATTCCTCTTGAAAAATACCTTTGAATATTTCTGTTAAAAAATACAACGAAATATTCCTCTTAAAAAATACAATTGAATAATCCTCTTGAAAAATACCACTGAGTATTCCTCTTGAAAAATACCACTGAATATTACTCTGGAAAAATACCACTGAATATTCCCTTTAAAAATACCCCTGAATATTCCTCTTGAAAAATACCATTGAATATTCCTCTTGAAATATACCACTGAATATTCCTCTTGAAAAATACCACTGAATATTCCTCTTGAAAAATACCGCTGATTACTCCTGTTGAAAAATACCACTGAATATTCCTCTTGAAAAATACCACTGAATATTACTCTTGAAAAATACCACTGAACATTCCCCTTCAAAAATACCACTGAATATTCCTCTTGAAAAATACCACTGAATATTCCACTTGAAAGATACCACTGATTATTCCTCTTGAAAAATACCACTGAATATTACTCTTGAAAAATACCACTGAATATTCCTCTTCAAAAATATCACCCAATATTTCTCATGAAAAATAACATTGAATATTCATCTTGAAAAATACCTTTGCATATTCCTCTTAAAAAATACCACTGAATATTCCTTTTGAAAAATACCATTAAATATTCCTCTTAAAAAATACCACTTTATATTCCTCATGAAAAATACCACTGAATATTCATCTTGAAAAATACCACTGAATAATACTCTTAAAAAATACTACTGAATAATCCTCTTTAAAAATACCACCGAATATTCATCTTGAAAAATACCACTGAATATTCCTCTTGAAAAATACCACTGAATATTCCTCTTGAAAAATACTACTGAATATTCCTCTAGAAAAATACCACTGAATATTCCTCTTGAAAAATAACGCTGAATATTCCTCTTGAAAAATACCACTGAATATTCCTCTTGAAAAATAGCACTGAATATTCATCTTGAAAAATACCACTGAATATTCATCTTGGAATATATCACCCAATATTTCTCTTGAAAAATAACGCTGAATACTCCTCTTGAAAAATACCACTGAATATTCCTTTTGAAAAATACCATTAAATATTCCTCTTGAAAAATACCACTGAATATTCCACTTGAAAGATACCACTGATTATTCCTCTTGAAAAATACCACTGAATATTACTCTTGAAAAATAACACTGAATATTCCTCTTCAAAAATATCACCCAATATTTCTCATGAAAAATAACATTGAATATTCATCTTGAAAAATACCTTTGCATATTCCTCTTAAAAAATACCACTGAATATTCCTTTTGAAAAATACCATTAAATATTCCTCTTAAAAAATACCACTTAATATTCCTCTTGAAAAATACCACTGAATATTCATCTTGAAAAATACCACTGAATATTCCTTTTTAAAAAATAATACTGAATATTCCTCTTGAAAAATACCACTGAATATTACTCTTGAAAAATACCACTGAACATTCCCCTTCAAAAATACCACTGAATATTCCTCTTGAAAAATACCACTGAATATTCCACTTGCAAAATACCACTGAATATTCCTCTTGAAAAATACCACTGAATATTACTCTTGAAAAATACCACTGAATATTCCTCTTTAAAAATATCACCCAATTTTTCTCTTGAAAAATAACGCTGAATATTCCTCTTGAAAAATACTACTGAATATTCCTCTTGAAAAATACCACTGAATATTACTTTTGAAAAATACCACTAAATATTCCTCTTAAAAAATACCATTTAATATTCCTCTTGAAAAATACCACCGAATATTCCTCTTGAAAAATACTACTGAATATTACTCTTGAAAAATACCACTGAATAATCCTCTTTAAAAATACGACCGAATATTTCTCTTGAAAAATACCACTGAATATTCCTCTTGAAAAATACCACTGAATATTCCTCTTGAAAAATACTACTGAATATTCCTCTAGAAAAATACCACTGAATATTCCTCTTGAAAAATACCACTGAATATTCCTCTTTAAAAATACCACTGAAAATTGCTTTTAAAAAATATCACTGAATATTCTTCTTGAAAAAAACCACTGAATATTCCTCTGGAAAAATACCATTGAATATTCCTCTTAAAAAATACCACTGAATATTCCTCTTGAAAAATACCACTGAATATTCCTTTTGAAAAATACCACTGAATATTCCTCTTGAAAAATACCACTGAATATTCATCTTGAAAAATACCACTGAATATTCATCTTGAAATATATCACCCAATATTTCTCTTGAAAAATAACGCTGAATACTCCTCTAGAAAAATACCACTGAATATTCGACTTGAAAAATACCACTGAATATTCCTTTTGAAAAATACCATTAAATATTCCTCTTGGAAAAAACCACTGAATATTCCTCTTGGAAAATACTACTGAATATTCCTCTTGAAAAATACCACTGAATATTCCTCTTGAAAAATAGCACTGAATATTCATCTTAAAAAATACCACTGAATATTCATCTTGGAATATATCACCCAATATTTCTCTTGAAAAATAACGCTGAATATTCCTCTTGAAAAATACCACTGAATATTCCTTTTGAAAAATACCTTTAAATATTCCTCTTGAAAAATAACACTTAATATTCCTCTTGAAAAATACCACTGAATATTCCTCTTGAAAAATACCACTGAATAATCCTCTTGAAAAATACCACTGAATATTCCTATTGAAAAATACTACTGAATATTCCTCTAGAAAAATACCACTGAATATTCCTCCTGAAAAATAACACTGAATATTCCTCTTGAAAAATACCTTTGAATATTTCTGTTAAAAAATACAACGAAATATTCCTCTTAAAAAATACCATTGAATAATCCTCTTGAAAAATACCACTGAATATTCCTCTTGAAAAATACCACTGAATATTCCTTCTGAAAAATACCCCTGAATATTTCACTTGAAAAATACCACTGAATATTCCTCTTGAAAAATACCACTAAATAATCCTCTTGAAAAATACTACTGAATATTGCTTTTAAAAAATACCACTGATTATTCCTCTTGAAAAATACCACTGAATATTCCTCTTGAAAAATACAACTGAATAATCTTCTTGAGAAATACCACTGATTATTCTTCGTGAAAAATACCACTGAATATTCCTCTTAAGAAATAACACTGAATATACCTCTTTAAAAATATCACTGAATATTCCTCTTGAAAAATACCACTGAATATTCCTCTTAAAAAATACCACTGAATATTCGTCTTGAAAAATACCACTGAATATTAATCTGGAAAAATACCACTGAATATTCCCCTTTAAAAATATCCCTGAATATTCCTCTTGAAAAATACCATTGAATATTCCTCTTGAAATATACCACTGAATATTCCTCTTGAAAAATACCACTGAATATTCCTCTTGAAAAATACCGCTGATTATTCCTGTTGAAAAATACCACTGAATATTCCTCTTGAAAAATACCACTAAATATTCTTCTTGAAAAATACCAAGGAATATTAATCTTGTAAAACACCACTGAATATTCGTCTTGAAAAATACCACTGAATATTCCACTTGAAAAATACCACTGAATATTCCTCATGAAACCTACCGCTGAATATTCTTCTTGAAAAATAACACTGCATATTCCTCCTTAAAAACACCACTGAATATTCGTCTTGAAAAATACCACTGAATATTCCTCTTGAAAAATACCACTGAATATTCTTCTTGAAAAATACCACTTCATTTTCCTCTTGAAAAATACCATTGAATATTCCTCTTGAAAAATACCACTGAATATTCCTTTTGAAAAATACCACTGAATATTCATCTTGAAAAATGCCACTGAATATTCATCTTGAAAAATACCACTCAATAATTCTCTTGAAAAATAACGCTTAATATTCCTCTTAAAAAATACCATTGATTATTCCTCTTGAAAAATGCCACTGAATATTCCTCTTGCAAAATACAACTGAATAATCTTCTTGAGAAATACCACTGAATATTCTTCTTGAAAAATACTACTGGATATTCCTCTTTAAAAATACCACTGAATATTGCACTTGAAAAATACAATTGAATATACCTCTTGACAAATACCACTGAATATTCCTCTTGAAAAATACCACTGAATATTCATCTTGAAAAATACCACTGAATATTCCTTTTTAAAAAATACTACTGAATATTCCTCTTGAAAAATACCACTGAATATTACTCTTGAAAAATACCACTGAACATTCCCCTTCAAAAATACCACTGAATATTCCTCTTGAAAAATACCACTGAATATTCTACTTGAAAAATACCACTGAATATTCCTCTTGAAAAATACCATTGAATATTACTCTTGAAATATACCACTGAATATTCCTCTTTAAAAATATCACCCAATTTTTCTCTTGAAAAATAACGCTGAATATTCCTCTTGAAAAATACTACTGAATATTCCTCTTGAAAAATACCACTAAATATTCCTTTTGAAAAATATCATTAAATATTCCTCTTAAAAAATACCATTTAATATTCCTCTTGAAAAATACCACTGAATATTCCTCTTGAAAAATACCACTGAATATTACTCTTGAAAAATACCACTGAATAATCCTCTTTAAAAATACCACCGAATATTTCTCTTGAAAAATACCACTGAATATTCCTCTTGAAAAATACCACTGAATATTCCTCTTGAAAAATACTACTGAATATTCCTCTAGAAAAATACCACTGAATATTCCTCTTAAAAAATAACACTGAATATTCCTCTTGAAAAATACCTTTGCATATTCCTCTTAAAAAATACAACTAAATATTCCTCTTAAAAAATACCATTGAATAATCCTCTTGAAAAATACCACTGAATATTCCTCTTGAAAAATACCACTGAATATTCCTTATGAAATATACCACTGAATATTCCACTTGAAAAAAACCACTGAATATTCCTCTGGAAAAATACCATTGAATATTCCTCTTAAAAAATACCACTGAATATTCCTCTTGAAAAATACCACCGAATATTCCTTTTGAAAAATACCACTGAATATTCCTCTTGAAAAATACCACTGAATATTCATCTTGAAAAATACCACTGAATATTCATCTTGAAATATATCACCCAATATTTCTCTTGAAAAATAACGCTGAATATTCCTCTTGAAAAATACCACTGAATATTCGACTTGAAAAATACCACTGAATATTCCTTTTGAAAAATACCATTAAATATTCCTCTTGGAAAATACCACTGAATATTCCTCTTGAAAAATACTACTGAATATTCCTCTTGACAAATACCACTGAATAATCCTCTTGAAAAATACCACTGAATAATCCTCTTTGAAAATACCACCGAATATTCCTCTTGAAAAACACCACTAAATATTCCGCTTGAAAAATACCACTGAATATTTCTCTTGAAAATTACTACTGAATATTCCTCTAGAAAAATACCACTGAATAATCCTCTCGAAAAATACTACTGAATATTCCTCTAGAAAAATACCACTGAATATTCCTCTTGAAAAATAACACTGAATATTCCTCTTGAAAAATACATTTGCATATTCCTCTTAAAAAATACAACTAAATATTCCTCTTAAAAAATACCATTGAATAATCCTCTTGAAAAATACCACTGAATATTCCTCTTGAAAAATACCACTGAATATTCCTCTTGAAAAATACAACTGAATAATCTTCTTGAGAAATACTACTGAATATTCTTCTTGAAAAAAAACACTAAATATTCCTCTGGAAAAATACCATTGAATATTCCTCTTAAAAAATACCACTGAATATTCCTCTTGAAAAATACTACTGAATATTCCTTTTGAAAAATACCACTGAATATTCCACTTGAAAAATACCACTGAATATTCCTCTTGAAAAATACCACTGAATATTCCTCTTGAAAAATACCACTGAATATTACTCTTGAAAAATACCACTGAATAATCCTCTTTAAAAATACCACCGAATATTTCTCTTGAAAAATACCACTGAATATTCCTCTTGAAAAATACCACTGAATATTCCTCTTGAAAAATACTACTGAATATTCCTCTAGAAAAATACCACTGAATATTCCTCTTGAAAAATAACACTGAATATTCCTCTTGAAAAATACATTTGCATATTCCTCTTAAAAAATACAACTAAATATTCCTCTTAAAAAATACCATTGAATAATCCTCTTGAAAAATACCACTGAATATTCCTCTTGAAAAATACCACTGAATATTCCTTATGAAAAATACCACTGAATATTCCACTTGAAAAATACCACTGAATATTCCTCTTGAAAAATACCACTGAATATTCCTCTTTAAAAATACCACTGAAAATTGCTTTTAAAAAATATCACTGAATATTCTTCTTGAAAAAAACCACTGAATATTCCTCTGGAAAAATACCATTGAATATTCCTCTTAAAAAATACCACTGAATATTCCTCTTGAAAAATACCACTGAATATTCCTTTTGAAAAATACCACTGAATATTCCTCTTGAAAAATACCACTGAATATTCATCTTGAAAAATACCACTGAATATTCATCTTGAAATATATCACCCAATATTTCTCTTGAGAAATAACGCTGAATATTCCTCTTGAAAAATTCCACTGAATATTCGACTTGAAAAATACCACTGAATATTCCTTTTGAAAAATACCATTAAATATTCCTCTTGGAAAATACCACTGAATATTCCTCTTGAAAAATACTACTGAATATTCCTCTTGACAAATACCACTGTATAATCCTCTTGAAAAATACCACTGAATATTCCTCTGGAAAAATACCATTGAATATTCCTCTTAAAAAATACCACTGAATATTCCTCTTGAAAAATACCACTGAATATTCCTTTTGAAAAATACCACCGAATATTCCTCTTGAAAAATACCACTGAATATTGCTTTTAAAAAATACCACTGATTATTCCTCTTGATAAATACCGCTGAATATTCCTCTTGAAAAATACAACTGAATAATCTTCTTGAGAAATACTACTGAATATTCTTCTTGAAAAAAACCACTAAATATCCCTCTGGAAAAATACCATTGAATATTCCTCTTAAAAAACACCACTGAATATTCCTCTTGAAAAATACCACTGAATATTCCTTTTGAAAAATACCACTGAATATTCCACTTGAAAAATACCACTGAATATTCCTCTTGAAAAATACCACTGAATATTCCTCTTTAAAAATACCACTGAAAATTGCTTTTAAAAAATATCACTGAATATTCTTCTTGAAAAAAACCACTGAATATTCCTCTGGAAAAATACCACTGAATATTCCTCTTGAAAAATACCACTCAATATTCCTTTTGAAAAATACCACTGAATATTCCTCTTGAAAAATACCACTGAATATTCATCTTGAAAAATACCACTGAATATTCATCTTGAAATATATCACCCAATATTTCTCTTGAAAAATAACGCTGAATATTCCTCTTGAAAAATACCACTGAATATTTGACTTGAAAAATACTACTGAATTTTCCTTTTGAAAAATACCATTAAATATTCCACTTAAAAAATACCACTGAATATTCCTCTTGAAAAATACTACTGAATATTCCTCTTGACAAATACCACTGAATAATCCTCTTGAAAAATACCACTGAAAAATTCTCTTTGAAAATACCACCGAATATTCCTCTTGAAAAACACCACTGAATATTCCGCTTGAAAAATACCACTGAATATTTCTCTTGAAAATTAACACTGAATATTCCTCTAGAAAAATACCACTGAATATTCCTCTCGAAAAATACCACTGAATATTAATCTTGAAAAATACCACCGAATATTCCTCTTGACAAATACCACTGAATAAGGCTTTTAAAAAATACCACTGATTATTCCTCTTGAAAAATACCGCTGAATATTCCTCTTGAAAAATACAACTGCATAATTTTCTTGAGAAATACTACTGAATATTCTTCTTGAAAAATACCACTGAATATTCCTCTTAAAAAATAACACTGAATATACCACTTTAAAAATATCACTGAATGTTCCTCTTGAAAAATACCACTAAATATTCCTCTTGAAAAATACAATTGTATATTGCTTTTGAAAAATACCTCTGATTATTCCTCTTGAAAAATACCACCGAATATTCCTCTTGAAAAATACCACTGAATATTCCTCTTGAAAAATACCACTGAATATTCCCCTTGAAAAATACCACTGAATATTCCTCTTGAAAAATACAACTGAATATTTCTCTTGAAAAATACAATTGAATATTGCTTTTAAAAAATACCTCTGATTATTCCTCTTGATCAAATACCACCGAATATTCCTCTTGCAAAATACCACTGAATATTCCTCTTGAAAAATACCACTGAATATTCCTCTTGAAAAATACCACTGAATATTCCTCTTGAAAAATACAGCTGAATATTCCTCTTGAAAAATACGACTGAAAATTCCTCTTGAAAAATACCACTGAATACTCCTCTTGAAAAATACCACTGAATATTCCACTTGAAAAATACCACTGAATATTCCTCTTGAAAAATACCACTAAATATTCCTCTTGAAAAATACAATTGTATATTACTTTTGAAAAATACCTCTGGTTATTCCTCTTGAAAAATACCACCGAATATTCCTCTTGAAAAATACCACTGAATGTTCCCCTTGAAAAATACCACTGAATATTCCCCTTGAAAAATACCACTGAATATTCCTCTTGAAAAATACCAGTGAATATTCCTCTTGAAAAATACCACTGAATATTCCACTTGAAAAATACCACTGAATATTCCTCTTGAAAAATAATATTGTATATTGCTCTTGTAAAATACCTCTGATTTTTCCTCTTGAAAAATACCACTGAATATTCCTCTTGAAAAATACCACTGAATATTCCTCTGGAAAAATACCACTGAATATTCCACTTGAAAAATACAATCGAATATTCCTCTTGCAAAATATCACTGAATATTCCTCTTGAAAAATACCACTGAATACTCCACTTGAAAAATACCACTGAATATTCCTCTTGAAAAATACCACTGAATATTTCTCTTGAAAAATACCACTTAATATTCCTCTTGAAAAATACCACTGATTATTCCTCTTGAAAAATACCACTAAATATTCCTCTTGAAAAATACCACATAATATTTCTCTTGAAAAATACCACTGAATATTCCACTTGAAAAATACCACTGAATATTCCACTTGAAAAATACCACTGAATATTCCTCTTGAAAAATACAACTGAATATTTCTCTTCAAAAATGCAATTGAATATTGCTTTTAAACAATACCTCTTATTATTCCTCTTGATCAAATACCACCGAATATTCCTCTTGCAAAATACCACTGAATATTCCTCTTGAAAAATACCACTGAGTAATCCTCTTGAAAGATACCACTGAATATTCCACTTAAAAAATACCACTGAATATTCCTCTTGAAAAATACCACTGAATATTCCTTTTGAAAAATACAATTGTATATTGCTTTTGAAAAATACCTCCGATTATTCCTCTTGAAAAATACCACCGAATATTCCTCTTCAAAAATACCACCGAATATTCTTCTTGGAAAATACCACTGAATATTCCTCTTGAAAAAGACCACTGAATATTCATCTTAAAAAATACCACTGAATATTCCTCTTGAAAAATACCACTGAATATTCCTTTTGAAAAATACCACTGAATATTCCTCTTGAAAAATACCACTGAATATTCATCTTGAAAAATACCACTGAATATTCATCTTGAAATATATCACCCAATATTTCTCTTGAAAAATAACGCTGAATATTCCTCTTGAAAAATACCACTGAATATTCGACTTGAAAAATACCACTGAATATTCCTTTTGAAAAATACCATTAAATATTCCTCTTGGAAAATACCACTGAATATTCCTCTTGAAAAATACTACTGAATATTCCTCTTGACAAATACCACTGAATAATCCTCTTGAAAAATACCACTGAATAATCGTCTTTGAAAATACCACCGAATATTCCTCTTGAAAAACACCACTGAATATTCCGCTTGAAAAATACCACTGAATATTTCTCTTGAAAATTACTACTGAATATTCCTCTAGAAAAATACCACTGAATATTCCTCTCGAAAAATACCACTGAATATTCCTCTTGAAAAATACCACCGAATATTCCTCTTGAAAATACCACTGAATATTGCTTTTAAAAAATACCACTGATTATTCCTCTTGAAAAATACCGCTGAATATTCCTCTTGAAAAATACAACTGAATATTCCACTTGAAAAATACCACTGAATATTCCTCTTGAAAAATACCACTGAATATTCCTCTTGAAAAATACAACTGAAAATTGCTTTTAAAAAATATCACTGAATATTCTTCTTGAAAAAAACCACTGAATAATTCTCTGGAAAAATACCACTGAATATTCCTCTTGAAATATACCACTGAATATTCCTCTTGAAAAATACTACTGAATATTCCTCTTGACAAATACCACTGAATAATCCTCTTGAAAAATACCACTGAAAAATTCTCTTTGAAAATACCACCGAATATTCCTCTTGAAAAACACCACTGAATATTCCGCTTGAAAAATACCACTGAATATTTCTCTTGAAAATTAACACTGAATATTCCTCTAGAAAAATACCACTGAATATTCCTCTCGAAAAATACCACTGAATATTACTCTTGAAAAATACCACCGAATATTCCTCTTGACAAATACCACTGAATAAGGCTTTTAAAAAATACCACTGATTATTCCTCTTGAAAAATACCGCTGAATATTCCTCTTGAAAAATACAACTGAATAATTTTCTTGAGAAATACTACTGAATATTCTTCTTGAAAAATACCACTGAATATTCCTCTTAAAAAATAACACTGAATATACCACTTTAAAAATATCACTGAATGTTCCTCTTGAAAAATACCACTAAATATTCCTCTTGAAAAATACAATTGTATATTGCTTTTGAAAAATACCTCTGATTATTCCTCTTGAAAAATACCACCGAATATTCCTCTTGAAAAATACCACTGAATATTCCTCTTGAAAAATACCACTGAATATTCCCCTTGAAAAATACCACTGAATATTCCTCTTGAAAAATACAACTGAATATTCCTCTTGAAAAATACCACTGAATATTCCTCTTGAAAAATACCACTGAATATTCCTCTTGAAAAATACAGCTGAATATTCCTCTTGAAAAATACGACTGAAAATTCCTCTTGAAAAATACCACTGAATACTCCTCTTGAAAAATATCACTGAATATTCCACTTGAAAAATACCACTGAATATTCCTCTTGAAAAATACCACTAAATATTCCTCTTGAAAAATACAATTGTATATTACTTTTGAAAAATACCTCTGGTTATTCCTCTTGAAAAATACCACCGAATATTCCTCTTGAAAAATACCACTGAATATTCCCCTTGAAAAATACCACTGAATATTCTCCTTGAAAAATACCACTGAATATTCCTCTTGAAAAATACCAGTGAATATTCCTCTTGAAAAATACCACTGAATATTCCTCTTGAAAAATACAATTGTATATTGCTCTTGTAAAATACCTCTGATTATTCCTCTTGAAAAATACCACTGAATATTCCTCTTGAAAAATACCACTGAATATTCCTCTGGAAAAATACCACTGAATATTCCACTTGAAAAATACAATCGAATATTCCTCTTGCAAAATACCACTGAATATTCCTCTTGAAAAATACCACTGAATACTCCACTTGAAAAATACCACTGAATATTCCTCTTGAAAAATACCACAGAATATTTCTCTTGAAAAATACCACTTAATATTCCTCTTGAAAAATACCACTGATTATTCCTCTTGAAAAATACCACTAAATATTCCTCTTGAAAAATACCACATAATATTTCTCTTGAAAAATACCACTGAATATTCCACTTGAAAAATACCACTGAATATTCCACTTGAAAAATACCACTGAATATTCCTCTTGAAAAATACAACTGAATATTTCTCTTCAAAAATGCAATTGAATATTGCTTTTAAACAATACCTCTTATTATTCCTCTTGATCAAATACCACCGAATATTCCTCTTGCAAAATACCACTGAATATTCCTCTTGAAAAATACCACTGAGTAATCCTCTTGAAAGATACCACTGAATATTCCACTTAAAAAATATCACTGAATATTCCTCTTGAAAAATACCACTGAATATTCCTTTTGAAAAATACAATTGTATATTGCTTTTGAAAAATACCTCCGATTATTCCTCTTGAAAAATACCAACGAATATTCCTCTTCAAAAATACCACTGAATATTCTTCTTGGAAAATACCACTGAATATTCCTCTTGAAAAATACCACTGAATATTCATCTTAAAAAATACCACTCTATATTTATCTTGAAAAGTAACGCTGAATACTACTCTTGAAAAATATCACTGAATATTCCTCTTAAAAAATACAACTGAATATTCCTCTTGAAAAATACTACTGAATATTCCTCTTGAAAAATAACACTGAATATTGCTCTTAAAAAATACCACTGATTATTCCTCTTGAAAAATACCTCTGAATATTCCTCTTGAAAAATACTACTGAATATACCTCTTTAAAAATATCACTGAATATTCCTCTTGAAAAATACAACTAAAAATTCCTCTTGAAAAATAATACTGAATATTCCTCTTGAAAATACAACTGAATATTACTCTTGAAAAATACTACTTAATATTCCTCTTGAAAAATACTACTGACTATTCCTCTTCAAAAATACTACTGAATATTCCTCTTGAAAAATACCACTGAATATTCCTCTTGAAAAATACCACTGAATATTCCTCTTGAAAAATACCACTGAATATGCCTCTTGCAAAATACCACTGAATATTCCTAAAGAAAAATACCACTAAATTTTCCTCTTGAAAAATGCATTTGAATATTCCTCTTGAAAAATACCACTGAATATTCCACTTGAAAAATACCACTGAATATTCCTCTTGAAAAATACCACTGAATATTCCACTCGAAAAATACCACAGAATATTCCACTTGAAAAATACAACTGAATATTTCTCTTGAAAAATACAATTGAATATTGCTTTTAAAAAATAATATTCCTCTTGATCAAATACCACCGAATATTCTTCTTGCAAAATACCACTGAATATTCCTCTTTAAAAATACCACTGAATATTCCTCTTAAAAAATACCACTGAATATTCCTCTTGAAAAATACAACTGAATATTCCTCTTGAAAAATACCACTGAAAATTCCTCTTGAAAAATACCACTGAATATTCCACTTGAAAAATACTACTGAATATTCCTCTTGAAAAATACCACTAAATATTCCTCTTGAAAAATACAATTGTATATTCCTCTTGAAAAATACCACTGAATATTCCTCTTGAAAAATACCACTGAATATTCCACTTGAAAAACACCACTGACTATTCCTCTTGAAAAATACAACTGAATATTTCTCTTGAAAAATACAATTGAATATTGCTTTTAAAAAATACCTCTGATTATTCCTCTTGATCAAATACCACCGAATATTTGATCAGCAAAATACCACTGAATATTCCTCTTGAAAAATACCACTGAATATTCCTCTTGAAAAATACCACTGAATATTCCTCTTGAAAAATACAGCTGAATATTCCTCTTGAAAAATACCACTGAAAATTCCTCTTGAAAAATACCACTGAATATTCCACTTAAAAAACACCACTGAATATTCCTCTTGAAAAATACCACTAAATATTCCTCTTGAAAAATACAATTGTATATTGCTTTTGAAAAATACCTCTGGTTATTCCTCTTGAAAAATACCACCGAATATTCCTCTTGAAAAATACCACTGAATATTCCGCTTGAAAAATACCACTGAATATTCTCCTTGAAAAATACCACTGAATATTCCTCTTGAAAACTACAACTGAATATTCCTCTTGAAAAATACCACTGAATATTCCTCTTGAAAAATACCACTGAATATTCCTCTTGAAAAATACCACTGACTATTCCACTTGAAAAATACCACTGAATATTCCTCTTGAAAAATACAATTGTATATTGCTCTTGTAAAATACCTCTGATTATTCCTCTTGAAAAATACCACTGAATATTCCTCTTGAAAAATACCACTGAATATTCCTCTAGAAATATACCACTGAATATTCCTCTTGAAAAATACCACTGATTATTTCTCTTGAAAAATACCACTAAATATTCCTCTTGAAAAATACCACATAATATTTCTCTTGAAAAATACCACTGAATACTCCACTTGAAAAATACCACTGAATATTTCTCTTGAAAAATATCACTGAATATTTATCTCGAAAAATACCACTAAATATTCCTCTTGAAAAACACCACTGATTATTCCTCTTGAAAAAATACCACTAAATATTCCTCTTGAAAAATACCACATAATATTTCTCTTGAAAAATACCACTGTATATTCCACTTGAAAAATACCACTGAATATTCCTCTTGAAAAATACAATTGTATATTGCTCTTGTAAAATACCTCTGATTATTCCTCTTGAAAAATACCACTGAATATTCCTCTTGAAAAATACCACTGAATATTCCTCTAGAAAAATACCACTGAATATTCCTCTAGAAAAATACCACTGAATATTCCACTTGAAAAATACCACTGAATATTCCTCTTGAAAAATACCACTAAATATTCCTCTTGAAAAATACAATTGTATATTGCTTTTGAAAAATACCTCTGGTTATTCCTCTTGAAAAATACCACCGAATATTCCTCTTGAAAAATACAACTGAATATTCCCCTTAAAAAATACCACTGAATATTCCCCTTGAAAAATACCACTGAATATTCCTCTTGAAAAATACCAGTGAATATTCCTCTTGAAAAATACCACTGAATATTCCACTTGAAAAATACCACTGAATATTCCTCTTGAAAAATACAATTGTATATTGCTCTTGTAAAATACCTCTGATTATTCCTCTTGAAAAATACCACTGAATATTCCTCTTGAAAAATACCACTGAATATTCCTCTGGAAAAATACCACTGAATATTCCACTTGAAAAATACAATCGAATATTCCTCTTGCAAAATACCACTGAATATTCCTCTTGAAAAATACCACTGAATACTCCACTTGAAAAATACCACTGAATATTCCTCTTGAAAAATACCACTGAATATTTCTCTTGAAAAATACCACTGAATATTCCTCTTGAAAAATACCACTGATTATTCCTCTTGAAAAATACCACTAAATATTCCTCTTGAAAAATACCACATAATATTTCTCTTGAAAAATACCACTGAATATTCCACTTGAAAAATACCACTGAATATTCCACTTGAAAAATACCACTGAATATTCCTCTTGAAAAATACAACTGAATATTTCTCTTCAAAAATGCAATTGAATATTGCTTTTAAACAATACCTCTTATTATTCCTCTTGATCAAATACCACCGAATATTCCTCTTGCAAAATACCACTGAATATTCTTCTTGAAAAATACCACTGAGTAATCCTCTTGAAAGATACCATTGAATATTCCACTTAAAAAATACCACTGAATATTCCTCTTGAAAAATACCACTGAATATTCCTTTTCAAAAATACAATTGTATATTGCTTTTGAAAAATACCTCCGATTATTCCTCTTGAAAAATACCACCGAATATTCCTCTTCAAAAATACCACTGAATATTCTTCTTGAAAAATACCACTGAATATTCCTCTTGAAAAATACCACTGAATATTCATCTTAAAAAATACCACTCTATATTTATCTTGAAAAGTAACGCTGAATACTACTCTTGAAAAATATCACTGAATATTCCTCTTAAAAAATACAACTGAATATTCCTCTTGAAAAATACTACTGAATATTCCTCTTGAAAAATAACACTGAATATTGCTCTTAAAAAATACCACTGATTATTCCTCTTGAAAAATACCTCTGAATATTCCTCTTGAAAAATACTAGTGAATATACCTCTTTAAAAATATCACTGAATATTCCTCTTGAAAAATACAACTAAAAATTCCTCTTGAAAAATAATACTGAATATTCATCTTGAAAGTACCACTGAATATTACTCTTGAAAAATACTACTTAATATTCCTCTTGAAAAGTACTACTGACTATTCCTCTTGAAAAATACCACTGAATATTCCTCTTGAAAAATACCACTGAATATTCCTCTTGAAAAATACCACTGAATATTCCTCTTGAAAAATACCACTGAATATTCCTCTTGCAAAATACCACTGAATATTCCTAAAGAAAAATACCACTAAATTTTCCTCTTGAAAAATGCCTTTGAATATTCCTCTTGAAAAATACCACTGAATATTCCACTTGAAAAATACCACTGAATATTCCTCTTGAAAAATACCACTGAATATTCCACTTGAAAAATACCACAGAATATTCCTCTTGAAAAATACAACTGAATATTTCTCTTGAAAAATACAATTGAATATTGCTTTTAAAAAATACCTCTTATTATTCCTCTTGATCAAATACCACCGAATATTCCTCTTGCAAAATACCACTAAATATTCCTCTTTAAAAATACCACTGAATATTCCTCTTGAAAAATACCACTGAATATTCCTCTTGAAAAATACAACTGAATATTCCTCTTGAAAAATACCACTGAAAATTCCTCTTGAAAAATACCACTGAATATTCCACTTGAAAAATACCACTGAATATTCCTCTTGAAAAATACCACTAAATATTCCTCTTGAAAAATACAATTGTATATTCCTCTTGAAAAATACCACTGAATATTCCTCTTGAAAAATACCACTGAATATTCCACTTGAAAAACACCACTGAATATTCCTCTTGAAAAATACAACTGAATATTTCTCTTGAAAAATACAATTGAATATTGCTTTTAAAAAATACCTCTGATTATTCCTCTTGATCAAATACCACCGAATATTTGATCAGCAAAATACCACTGAATATTCCTCTTGAAAAATACCACTGAATATTCCTCTTGAAAAATACCACTGAATATTCCTCTTGAAAAATACAGCTGAATATTCATCTTGAAAAATACCACTGAAAATTCCTCTTGAAAAATACCACTGAATATTCCTCTTGAAAAATACCACTGAATATTCCACTTGAAAAACACCACTGAATATTCCTCTTGAAAAATACCACTAAATATTCCTCTTGAAAAATACAATTGTATATTGCTTTTGAAAAATACCTCTGGTTATTCCTCTTGAAAAATACCACCGAATATTCCTCTTGAAAAATACCACTGAATATTCCCCTTGAAAAATACCACTGAATATTCTCCTTGAAAAATACCACTGAATATTCCTCTTAAAAACTACAACTGAATATTCCTCTTGAAAAATACCACTGAATATTCCTCTTGAAAAATACCACTGAATATTCCACTTGAAAAATACCACAGAATATTCCTCTTGAAAAATACAACTGAATATTTCTCTTGAAAAATACAATTGAATATTACTTTTAAAAAATACCTCTTATTATTCCTCTTGATCAAATACCACCGAATATTCCTCTTGCAAAATACCACTGAATATTCCTCTTTAAAAATACCACTGAATATTCCTCTTGAAAAATACCACTGAATATTCCTCTTGAAAAATACAACTGAATATTCCTCTTGAAAAATACCACTGAAAATTCCTCTTGAAAAATACCACTGAATATTCCACTTGAAAAATACCACTGAATATTCCTCTTGAAAAATACCACTAAATATTCCTCTTGAAAAATACAATTGTATATTCCTCTTGAAAAATACCACTGAATATTCCTCTTGAAAAATACCACTGAATATTCCACTTGAAAAACACCACTGAATATTCCTCTTGAAAAATACAACTGAATATTTCTCTTGAAAAATACAATTGAATATTGCTTTTAAAAAATACCTCTGATTATTCCTCTTGATCAAATACCACCGAATATTTGATCAGCAAAATACCACTGAATATTCCTCTTGAAAAATACCACTGAATATTCCTCTTGAAAAATACCACTGAATATTCCTCTTGAAAAATACAGCTGAATATTCATCTTGAAAAATACCACTGAAAATTCCTCTTGAAAAATACCACTGAATATTCCTCTTGAAAAATACCACTGAATATTCCACTTGAAAAACACCACTGAATATTCCTCTTGAAAAATACCACTAAATATTCCTCTTGAAAAATACAATTGTATATTGCTTTTGAAAAATACCTTTGGTTATTCCTCTTGAAAAATACCACCGAATATTCCTCTTGAAAAATACCACTGAATATTCCCCTTGAAAAATACCACTGAATATTCTCCTTGAAAAATACCACTGAATATTCCTCTTAAAAACTACAACTGAATATTCCTCTTGAAAAATACCACTGAATATTCCTCTTGAAAAATACCACTGAATATTCCACTTGAAAAATACCACTGACTATTCCACTTGAAAAATACCACTGAATATTCCTCTTGAAAAATACAATTGTATATTGCTCTTGTAAAATACCTCTGATTATTCCTCTTGAAAAATACCACCGAATATTCCTCTTGAAAAATACAACTGAATATTCCCCTTAAAAAATACCACTGAATATTCCCCTTGAAAAATACCACTGAATATTCCTCTTGAAAAATACCAGTGAATATTCCTCTTGAAAAATACCACTGAATATTCCACTTGAAAAATACCACTGAATATTCCTCTTGAAAAATAAAATTGTATATTGCTCTTGTAAAATACCTCTGATTATTCCTCTTGAAAAATACCACTGAATATTCCTCTTGAAAAATACCACTGAATATTCTCCTTGAAAAATACCACTGAATATTCCTCTTAAAAACTACAACTGAATATTCCTCTTGAAAAATACCACTGAATATTCCTCTTGAAAAATACCACTGAATATTCCACTTGAAAAATACCACTGACTATTCCACTTGAAAAATACCACTGAATATTCCTCTTGAAAAATACAATTGTATATTGCTCTTGTAAAATACCTCTGATTATTCCTCTTGAAAAATACCACTGAATATTCCTCTTGAAAAATACCACTGAATATTCCTCTAGAAAAATACCACTGAATATTTCTCTTGAAAAATACCACTGTTTATTCCTCTTGAAAAATACCACTAAATATTCCTCTTGAAAAATACCACATAATATTTCTCTTGAAAAATACCATTGAATACTCCACTTGAAAAATACCACTGAATATTTCTCTTGAAAAATACCACTGAATATTTATCTCGAAAAATACCACTGAATATTCCTCTTGAAAAACACCACTGATTATTCCTCTTGAAAAATACCACTAAGATATTCCTCTTGAAAAATACCACATAATATTTCTTTTGAAAAATACCACTGAATATTCCACTTGAAAAATACCACTAAATATTCCACTTGAAAAATACCACTGAATATTCCTCTTGATACCACTGAATATTCCACTTGAAAAATACCACTGACTATTCCACTTGAAAAATACCACTGAATATTCCTCTTGAAAAATACAATTGTATATTGCTCTTGTAAAATACCTCTGATTATTCCTCTTGAAAAATACCACCGAATATTCCTCTTGAAAAATACAACTGAATATTCCCCTTAAAAAATACCACTGAATATTCCCCTTGAAAAATACCACTGAATATTCCTCTTGAAAAATACCAGTGAATATTCCTCTTGAAAAATACCACTGAATATTCCACTTGAAAAATACCACTGAATATTCCTCTTGAAAAATAAAATTGTATATTGCTCTTGTAAAATACCTCTGATTATTCCTCTTGAAAAATACCACTGAATATTCCTCTTGAAAAATACCACTGAATATTCTCCTTGAAAAATACCACTGAATATTCCTCTTAAAAACTACAACTGAATATTCCTCTTGAAAAATACCACTGAATATTCCTCTTGAAAAATACCACTGAATATTCCACTTGAAAAATACCACTGACTATTCCACTTGAAAAATACCACTGAATATTCCTCTTGAAAAATACAATTGTATATTGCTCTTGTAAAATACCTCTGATTATTCCTCTTGAAAAATACCACTGAATATTCCTCTTGAAAAATACCACTGAATATTTCTCTTGAAAAATACCACTGTTTATTCCTCTTGAAAAATACCACTAAATATTCCTCTTGAAAAATACCACATAATATTTCTCTTGAAAAATACCATTGAATACTCCACTTGAAAAATACCACTGAATATTTCTCTTGAAAAATACCACTGAATATTTATCTCGAAAAATACCACTGAATATTCCTCTTGAAAAACACCACTGATTATTCCTCTTGAAAAATACCACTAAGATATTCCTCTTGAAAAATACCACATAATATTTCTTTTGAAAAATACCACTGAATATTCCACTTGAAAAATACCACTAAATATTCCACTTGAAAAATACCACTGAATATTCCTCTTGAAAAATACAACTGAATATTTCTCTTGAAAAATACAATTGAATATTGCTTTTAAAAAATACCTCTGATTATTCCTCTTGATCAAATACCACCGAATATTTGATCAGCAAAATACCACTGAATATTCCTCTTGAAAAATACCACTGAATATTCCTCTTGAAAAATACCACTGATTATTCCTCTTGAAAAATACCACTAAATATTCCTCTTGAAAAATACCACATAATATTTCTCTTGAAAAATACCACTGAATATTCCACTTGAAAAATACCACTGAATATTCCACTTAAAAAATACCACTGAATATTCCTCTTGAAAAATACAACTGAATATTTCTCTTGAAAAATACAATTGAATATTGCTTTTAAAAAATACCTCTGATTATTCCTCTTGATCAAATACCACCGAATATTCCTCTTGCAAAATACCACTGAATATTCCTCTTGAAAAATACCACTGAATATTCCTCTTGAAAAACACCACTGATTATTCCTCTTGAAAAATACCACTGAATATTCCTCTTGCAAAATACCACTGAATATTCCTAAAGAAAAATACCACTAAATTTTCCTCTTGAAAAATGCCTTTGAATATTCCTCTTGAAAAATACCACTGAATATTCCACTTGAAAAATACCACTGAATATTCCTCTTGAAAAATACCACTGAATATTCCACTTGAAAAATACCACAGAATATTCCTCTTGAAAAATACAACTGAATATTTCTCTTGAAAAATACAATTGAATATTGCTTTTAAAAAATACCTCTTATTATTCCTCTTGATCAAATACCACCGAATATTCCTCTTGCAAAATACCACTGAATATTCCTCTTTAAAAATACCACTGAATATTCCTCTTGAAAAATACCACTGAATATTCCTCTTGAAAAATACAACTGAATATTCCTCTTGAAAAATACCACTGAAAATTCCTCTTGAAAAATACCACTGAATATTCCACTTGAAAAATACCACTGAATATTCCTCTTGAAAAATACCACTAAATATTCCTCTTGAAAAATACAATTGTATATTCCTCTTGAAAAATACCACTGAATATTCCTCTTGAAAAATACCACTGAATATTCCACTTGAAAAACACCACTGAATATTCCTCTTGAAAAATACAACTGAATATTTCTCTTGAAAAATACAATTGAATATTGCTTTTAAAAAATACCTCTGATTATTCCTCTTGATCAAATACCACCGAATATTTGATCAGCAAAATACCACTGAATATTCCTCTTGAAAAATACCACTGAATATTCCTCTTGAAAAATACCACTGAATATTCCTCTTGAAAAATACAGCTGAATATTCATCTTGAAAAATACCACTGAAAATTCCTCTTGAAAAATACCACTGAATATTCCTCTTGAAAAATACCACTGAATATTCCACTTGAAAAACACTACTGAATATTCCTCTTGAAAAATACCACTAAATATTCCTCTTGAAAAATACAATTGTATATTGCTTTTGAAAAATACCTCTGGTTATTCCTCTTGAAAAATACCACCGAATATTCCACTTGAAAAATACCACTGAATATTCCCCTTGGAAAATACCACTGAATATTCTCCTTGAAAAATACCACTGAATATTCCTCTTGAAAACTACAACTGAATATTCCTCTTGAAAAATACCACTGAATATTCCTCTTGAAAAATACCACTGAATATTCCACTTGAAAAATACCACTGACTATTCCACTTGAAAAATACCACTGAATATTCCTCTTGAAAAATACAATTGTATATTGCTCTTGTAAAATACCTCTGATTATTCCTCTTGAAAAATACCACTGAATATTCCTCTCGAAAAATACCACTGAATATTCCTCTAGAAAAATACCACTGAATATTCCTCTTGAAAAATACCACTGTTTATTCCTCTTGAAAAATACCACTGAATATTCCACTTGAAAAATACCACTGACTATTCCACTTGAAAAATACCACTGAATATTCCTCTTGAAAAATACAATTGTATATTGCTCTTGTAAAATACCTCTGATTATTCCTCTTGAAAAATACCACTGAATACTCCACTTGAAAAATACCACTGAATATTTCTCTTGAAAAATACCACTGAATATTTATCTCGAAAAATACCACTGAATATTCCTCTTGAAAAACACCACTGATTATTCCTCTTGAAAAATACCACTAAGATATTCCTCTTGAAAAATACCACATAATATTTCTCTTGAAAAATACCACTGAATATTCCACTTGAAAAATACCACTGAATATTCCACTTGAAAAATACCACTGAATATTCCTCTTGAAAAATACAACTGAATATTTCTCTTGAAAAATACAATTGAATATTGCTTTTAAAAAATACCTCTGATTATTCCTCTTGATCAAATACCACCGAATATTCCTCTTGCAAAATACCACTGAATATTCCTCTTGAAAAATACCACTGAATATTTCTCTTGAAAAATACCACTGAATACTCCACTTGAAAAATACCACTGAATATTTCTCTTGAAAAATACCACTGAATATTTATCTCGAAAAATACCACTGAATATTCCTCTTGAAAAACACCACTAATTATTCCTCTTGAAAAATACCACTAAATATTCCTCTTGAAAAATACCACATAATATTTCTCTTGAAAAATATCACTGAATATTCCACTTGAAAAATACCACTGAATATTCCTCTTGAAAAATACCACTGAATATTCCTCTTGAAAAATACCACTGATTATTCCTCTAGAAAAATACCACTGAATATTCCTCTTGAAAAATACCACTGATTATTCCTCTTGAAAAATACTATTGAATATTCCTCTTTCAAAATACCACTGAATATTCCTCTTGAAAAATACCACTGAATACTCCACTTGAAAAATACCACTGAATATTCCTCTTGAAAAATACCACTGAATATTTATCTCGAAAAATACCACTGAATATTCCTCTTGAAAAATACCACTGATTATTCCTCTTGAAAAATACCACTAAATATTCCTCTTGAAAAATACCACATAATATTTCTCTTGAAAAATACCACTGAATATTCCACTTGAAAAATACCACTGAATATTCCACTTGAAAAATACCACTGAACATTCCTCTTGAAAAATACAACTGAATATTTCTCTTGAAAAATACAATTGAATATTGCTTTTAAAAAATACCTCTGATTATTCCTCTTGATCAAATACCACCGAATATTCCTCTTGCAAAATACCACTGAATATTCCTCTTGAAAAATACAACTGAATATTTCTCTTGAAAAATACCACTGAATACTCCACTTGAAAAGTACCACTGAATATTTCTCTTGAAAAATACCACTGAATATTTATCTCGAAAAATACCACTGAATATTCCTCTTGAAAAACACCACTGATTATTCCTCTTGAAAAATACCACTAAATATTCCTCTTGAAAAATACCACATAATATTTCTCTTGAAAAATACCACTGAATATTCCACTTGAAAAATACCACTGAATATTCCTCTTGAAAAATACCACTGAATATTCCTCTTGAAAAATACCACTGAATATTCCTCTAGAAAAATACCACTGAATATTCCTCTTGAAAAATACCACTGATTATTCCTCTTGAAAAATACTATTGAATATTCCTCTTTCAAAATACCACTGAATATTCCTCTTGAAAAATACCACTGAATACTCCACTTGAAAAATACCACTGAATATTCCTCTTGAAAAATACCACTGAATATTTATCTCGAAAAATACCACTGAATATTCCTCTTGAAAAATACCACTGATTATTCCTCTTGAAAAATACCACTAAATATTCCTCTTGAAAAATACCACATAATATTTCTCTTGAAAAATACCACTGAATATTCCTCTTGAAAAATACCACTGAATATTCCTCTTGAAAAATACCACTAAATATTCCTCTTGAAAAATACAGCTGAATATTCTTCTTGAAAAATACCACTGAAAATTCCTCTTGAAAAATACCACTGAATATTCCTCTTGAAAAATACCACTGAATATTCCACTTGAAAAATACCACTGAATATTCCTCTTGAAAAATACCACTAAATATTCCTCTTGAAAAATACAATTGTATATTGCTTTTAAAAAATACCTCTGGTTATTCCTCTTGAAAAATACCACCGAATATTCCTCTTGAAAAATACCACTGAATATTCCCCTTGAAAAATACCACTGAATATTTCCCTTGAAAAATACCACTGAATATTGCTCTTGAAAAATACTACTGAATATTCCTCTTGACAAATACCACTGAATATTCCTCTTAAAAAATACCACTGAATATTCCTCTTGAAAAATACCACTGAATACTCCACTTGAAAAATACCACTGAATATTCCTCTTGAAAAATACCACTGAATATTCCTCTTGAAAAATACAATTGTATATTGCTCTTATAAAATACCTCTGATTATTCCTCTTGAAAAATACTACTGAATATTCCTCTGGAAAAATACCACTGAATATTTCTCTTGAAAAATACCACTGAATATTCCACTTGAAAAATACTATTGAATATTGCTCTTGCAAAATACCACTGAATATTCCTCTTGAAAAATACCACTGAATACTCCACTTGAAAAATACCACTGAATATTCCTCTTGAAAAATACCACTGAATATTTCTCTTGAAAAATACCACTGATTATTCCTCTTGAAAAATACTATTGAATATTCCTCTTTCAAAATACCACTGAATATTCCTCTTGAAAAATACCACTGAATACTCCACTTGAAAAATACCACTGAATATTCCTCTTGAAAAATACCACTGAATATTTATCTCAAAAAATACCACTGAATATTCCTCTTGAAAAATACCACTGATTATTCCTCTTGAAAAATACCACTAAATATTCCTCTTGAAAAATACCACATAATATTTCTCTTGAAAAATACCACTGAATATTCCACTTGAAAAATACCACTGAATATTCCACTTGAAAAATACCACTGAATATTCCTCTTGAAAAATACAACTGAATATTTCTCTTGAAAAATACAATTGAATATTGCTTTTAAAAAATACCTCTGATTATTCCTCTTGATCAAATACCACCGAATATTCCTCTTGCAAAATACCACTGAATATTCCTCTTGAAAAATACCACTGAATATTCCTCTTGAAAAATACCACTGAATATTCCTCTTGAAAAATACAGCTGAATATTCTTCTTGAAAAATACCACTGAAAATTCCTCTTGAAAAATACCACTGAATATTCTTCTTGAAAAATACCACTGAATATTCCACTTGAAAAATACCACTGAATATTCCTCTTGAAAAATACCACTAAATATTCCTCTTGAAAAATACAATTGTATATTGCTTTTAAAAAATACCTCTGGTTATTCCTCTTGAAAAATACCACCGAATATTCCTCTTGAAAAATACCACTGAATATTCCCCTTGAAAAATACCACTGAATATTCCCCTTGAAAAATACCACTGAATATTGCTCTTGAAAAATACTACTGAATATTCCTCTTGACAAATACCACTGAATATTCCTCTTAAAAAATACCACTGAATATTCCTCTTGAAAAATACCACTGAATACTCCACTTGAAAAATACCACTGAATATTCCTCTTGAAAAATACCACTGAATATTCCTCTTGAAAAATACAATTGTATATTGCTCTTATAAAATACCTCTGATTATTCCTCTTGAAAAATACTACTGAATATTCCTCTTGAAAAATACCACTGAATATTTATCTCGAAAAATACCACTGAATATTCCTCTTTAAAAACACCACTGATTATTCCTCTTGAAAAATACCACTAAGATATTCCTCTTGAAAAATACCACATAATATTTCTCTTGAAAAATACCACTGAATATTCCACTTGAAAAATACCACTGAATATTCCACTTGAAAAATACCACTGAATATTCCTCTTGAAAAATACAACTGAATATTTCTCTTGAAAAATACAATTGAATATTGCTTTTAAAAAATACCTCTGATTATTCCTCTTGATCAAATACCACCGAATATTCCTCTTGCAAAATACCACTGAATATTCCTCTTGAAAAATACCACTGCATATTTCTCTTGAAAAATACCACTGAATACTCTTGAAAAATACCACTTGAAAAATACCACTGAATATTTCTCTTGAAAAATACCACTGAATATTTATCTCGAAAAATACCACTGAATATTCCTCTTGAAAAACACCACTAATTATTCCTCTTGAAAAATACCACTAAATATTCCTCTTGAAAAATACCACATAATATTTCTCTTGAAAAATACCACTGAATATTCCACTTGAAAAATACCACTGAATATTCCTCTTGAAAAATACCACTGAATATTCCTCTTGAAAAATACCACTGAATATTCCTCTAGAAAAGTACCACTGAATATTCCTCTTGAAAAATACCACTGATTATTCCTCTTGAAAAATACTATTGAATATTCCTCTTTCAAAATACCACTGAATATTCCTCTTGAAAAATACCACTGAATACTCCACTTGAAAAATACCACTGAATATTCCTCTTGAAAAATACCACTGAATATTTATCTCGAAAAATACCACTGAATATTCCTCTTGAAAAATACCACTGATTATTCCTCTTGAAAAATACCACTAAATATTCCTCTTGAAAAATACCACATAATATTTCTCTTGAAAAATACCACTGAATATTCCACTTGAAAAATACCACTGAATATTCCACTTGAAAAATACCACTGAATATTCCTCTTGAAAAATACAACTGAATATTTCTCTTGAAAAATACAATTGAATATTGCTTTTAAAAAATACCTCTGATTATTCCTCTTGATCAAATACCACCGAATATTCCTCTTGCAAAATACCACTGAATATTCCTCTTGAAAAATACCACTGAATATTTCTCTTGAAAAATACCACTGAATACTCCACTTGAAAAATACCACTGAATATTTCTCTTGAAAAATACCACTGAATATTTATCTCGAAAAATACCACTGAATATTCCTCTTGAAAAACACCACTGATTATTCCTCTTGAAAAATACCACTAAATATTCCTCTTGAAAAATACCACATAATATTTCTCTTGAAAAATACCACTGAATATTCCACTTGAAAAATACCACTGAATATTCCTCTTGAAAAATACCACTGAATATTCCTCTTGAAAAATACCACTGAATATTCCTCTAGAAAAATACCACTGAATATTCCTCTTGAAAAATACCACTGATTATTCCTCTTGAAAAATACTATTGAATATTCCTCTTTCAAAATACCACTGAATATTCCTCTTGAAAAATACCACTGAATACTCCACTTGAAAAATACCACTGAATATTCCTCTTGAAAAATACCACTGAATATTTATCTCGAAAAATACCACTGAATATTCCTCTTGAAAAATACCACTGATTATTCCTCTTGAAAAATACCACTAAATATTCCTCTTGAAAAATACCACATAATATTTCTCTTGAAAAATACCACTGAATATTCCTCTTGAAAAATACCACTGAATATTCCTCTTGAAAAATACCACTAAATATTCCTCTTGAAAAATACAGCTGAATATTCTTCTTGAAAAATACCACTGAAAATTCCTCTTGAAAAATACCACTGAATATTCCTCTTGAAAAATACCACTGAATATTCCACTTGAAAAATACCACTGAATATTCCTCTTGAAAAATACCACTAAATATTCCTCTTGAAAAATACAATTGTATATTGCTTTTAAAAAATACCTCTGGTTATTCCTCTTGAAAAATACCACCGAATATTCCTCTTGAAAAATACCACTGAATATTCCCCTTGAAAAATACCACTGAATATTCCCCTTGAAAAATACCACAGAATATTGCTCTTGAAAAATACTACTGAATATTCCTCTTGACAAATACCACTGAATATTCCTCTTAAAAAATACCACTGAATATTCCTCTTGAAAAATACCACTGAATACTCCACTTGAAAAATACCACTGAATATTCCTCTTGAAAAATACCACTGAATATTCCTCTTGAAAAATACAATTGTATATTGCTCTTATAAAATACCTCTGATTATTCCTCTTGAAAAATACTACTGAATATTCCTCTTGAAAAATACCACTGAATATTTCTCTTGAAAAATACCACTGAATATTCCACTTGAAAAATACTATTGAATATTCCTCTTGCAAAATACCACTGAATATTCCTCTTGAAAAATACCACTGAATACTCCACTTGAAAAATACCACTGAATATTCCTCTTGAAAAATACCACTGAATATTTCTCTTGAAAAATACCACTGATTATTCCTCTTGAAAAATACTATTGAATATTCCTCTTTCAAAATACCACTGAATATTCCTCTTGAAAAATACCACTGAATACTCCACTTGAAAAATACCACTGAATATTCCTCTTGAAAAATACCACTGAATATTTATCTCAAAAAATACCACTGAATATTCCTCTTGAAAAATACCACTGATTATTCCTCTTGAAAAATACCATTAAATATTCCTCTTGAAAAATACCACATAATATTTCTCTTGAAAAATACCACTGAATATTCCACTTGAAAAATACCACTGAATATTCCACTTGAAAAATACCACTGAATATTCCTCTTGAAAAATACAACTGAATATTTCTCTTGAAAAATACAATTGAATATTGCTTTTAAAAAATACCTCTGATTATTCCTCTTGATCAAATACCACCGAATATTCCTCTTGCAAAATACCACTGAATATTCCTCTTGAAAAATACCACTGAATATTCCTCTTGAAAAATACCACTGAATATTCCTCTTGAAAAATACAGCTGAATATTCTTCTTGAAAAATACCACTGAAAATTCCTCTTGAAAAATACCACTGAATATTCTTCTTGAAAAATACCACTGAATATTCCACTTGAAAAATACCACTGAATATTCCTCTTGAAAAATACCACTAAATATTCCTCTTGAAAAATACAATTGTATATTGCTTTTAAAAAATACCTCTGGTTATTCCTCTTGAAAAATACCACCGAATATTCCTCTTGAAAAATACCACTGAATATTCCCCTTGAAAAATACCACTGAATATTCCCCTTGAAAAATACCACTGAATATTGCTCTTGAAAAATACTACTGAATATTCCTCTTGACAAATACCACTGAATATTCCTCTTGAAAAATACTACTGAATATTCCTCTTGAAAAATACCACTGAATATTCCTCTGGAAAAATACCACTGAATATTCCACTTGAAAAATACTATTGAATATTCTTCTTGCAAAATACCACTGAATATTCCTCTTGAAAAATACCACTGAATACTCCACTTGAAAAATACCACTGAATATTCCTCTTGAAAAATACCACTGAATATTTCTCTTGAAAAATACCACTGAATATTCCTCTTGAAAAATACCACTGATTATTCCTCTTGAAAAATACCACTAAATATTCCTCTTGAAAAATACCACATAATATTTCTCTTGAAAAATACCACTGCATGCTCCACTTGACAAATACCACTAAATATTCCTCTTGAAAAATACTACTGAATACTGCTCTTGAAAAATACCACTGAATATTCCTCTTGAAAAATACCACCAAATATTCCCCTTGACAAATACCACTGAATATTCCAATTGAAAAGTATCACTGAATATTCCTCTTGAAAAATACAACTGAATATTCCTCTTAAAAAATACAATTGAATATTGCTCTTGAAAAATACCGCCGATTATTCCTCTTGAAAAATACCACTAAATATTCTTCTTAAAAAATACCACTGAATATTCCTCTTGAAAAATACCACTAAATATTACACTTAAAAAATACTGTTGAATATTCCGCATGAAAAATACCACGGAATATTCCTCTTGAAAAATACCACAGAATATTACTCTTGAAAAATACCACTGAATATTCCTCTTGGAAAGTACCACTACATATTCCTCATGAAAGATACCACTGAATATTCCACTTGAAAAATACCACTGAATATTTCTCTTGAAAAATACCACTGAATATTCCTCTTGAAAAATACAACTGAATATTGCTCTTGAAAAATACCTCTGATTATTTCCTTTAAAAAATACCACTGAATATTCCTCTTGAAAAATACCACTGAATATTCCTCTTGAAAGATACCACTGAATATTCCTCTTGAAAAATACCACTGAATATTCATCTTAAAAAATACCACTCCATATTTCTCTTGAAAAATAACGCTGAATACTCCTCTTAAAAAATATCACTGGATATTCCTCCTGAAAAATACCACTGAATATTACTCTTAAAAAATACGACTGATTATTCCTTTTGAAAAATACCACTGAATATTCCCCTTGAAAAATTCTACCGAATATACCTCTTTAAAAATATCACTGAATATTCCTCTTGAAAAATACAACTAAAAATTCTTCTTGAAAAATAATACTGAATATTCCTCTTGAAAATACCACTGAATATTACCCTTGAAAAATACCACTAAATATTCCTCTTGAAAAATACTACTGAATATTGCTCTTGAAAAATACCACTGAATATTCCTCTTGAAAAATACCGCTGAATATTCCTCTTGAAAAATACCACCGAATATTCCCCTTGACAAATACCACTGAATATTCCACTTGAAAAGTATCACTGAATATTCCTCTTGAAAAATACAACTGAATATTCCTCTTGAAAAATACAATTGAATATTGCTCTTGAAAAATACCGCCGATTATTCCTCTTGAAAAATACCCCTAAATATTCTTCTTGAAAAATACCACTGAATATTCCTCTTGAAAAATACCACTGAATATTCCACTTGAAAAATACTATTGAATATTCCGCATGAAAAACACCACTGAATATTCCTCTTGAAAAATACCACTGAATATTCCTCTTGAAAAATACCACTGAATATTCCTTTTCGAAAGTACCACTGAATATTCCTCATGAAAGATACCACTGAATATTCCACTTGAAAAATACCACTGAATATTTCTCTTGGAAAATACCACTGAATATTCCTCTTGAAAAATACAACTGAATATTGCTCTTGAAAAATACCTCTGATTATTTCCCTTGAAAAATACCACTGAAAATTCCTCTTGAAAAATACCACTGAATATTCCTCTTGAAAAATACCACTGAATATTCCTCTTGAAAAATACCACTGAATATTCATCTTAAAAAATACCACTCCATATTTCTCTTGAAAAATAACGCTGAATACTCCTCTTGAAAATATCACTGAATATTCCTCTTGAAAAATACCACTGAATATTCCTCTTGAAAAATACCACTGAATATTCCTCTTGAAAAATACCACTGAATATTGCTCTTAAAAAATACGACTGATTATTCCTTTTGAAAAATACCACTGAATATTCCTCTTGAAAAATTCTACTGAATATACCTCCTTAAAAATATCACTGAATATTCCTCTTGAAAAATACAACTAAAAATTCCTCTTGAAAAATAATACTGAATATTCCTCTTGAAAATACCACTGAATATTACTCTTAAAAAATACTACTTAATATTCCTCTTGAAAAATACTACTGAATATTCCTCTTGAAAAATACCATTGAATATTACTATTGAAAAATACCACTGAATATTCATCTTGAAAAATACCACTGAATATTCCTCTTGAAAAATGCAACTGAATATTCCTCTTGAAAAATACCACTGAACATTCCTAAAGAAAAATACCACTGAATTTTCCTCTTGAAAAATACCTCTGAATATTCCTCTTGAAAAATACCACTGAATATTCTACTTGAAAAATACCACTGAATATTCCTCTTGAAAAATACCACTGAATATTACTCTTGAAAAATACCACTGAATATTCCTCTTGGAAAGTACCACTGAATATTCCTCATGAAAGATACCACTGAATATTCCACTTGAAAAATACCACTGAATATTTCTCTTGGAAAATACCACTGAATATTCCTCTTGAAAAATACAACTGAATATTGCTCTTGAAAAATACCTCTGATTATTTCCCTTGAAAAATACCACTGAAAATTCCTCTTGAAAAATACCACTGAATATTACTCTTGAAAAATACTACTTAATATTCCTCTTGAAAAATACTACTGAATATTCCTCTTGAAAAATACCATTGAATATTACTATTGAAAAATACCACTGAATATTCCTCTTGAAAAATACCACTGAATATTCCTCTTGAAAAATACAACTGAATATTCCTTTTGAAAAATACCACTGAATATTCCTAAAGAAAAATACCACTGAATTTTCCTCTTGAAAAATACCTCTGAATATTCGTCTTGAAAAATACCACTGAATATTCCACTTGAAAAATACCACTGAATATTCCTCTTGAAAAATACCACTGAATACTCCACTTGAAAAATACCACTGAATATTCCTCTTGAAAAATACCACTGCATATTTATCTTGAAAAATACCACTGAATATTCCTCTTGAAAAATACCACTGATTATTCCTCTTGAAAAATACCACATAATATTTCTCTTGAAAAATACCACTGCATGCTCCACTTGACAAATACCACTAAAGATTCCTCTTGAAAAATACTACTGAATATTGCTCTTGAAAAATACCACTGAATATTCCTCTTGAAAAATACCACTGAATATTCCTCTTGAAAAATACCACCAAATATTCCCCTTGACAAATACCACTGAATATTCCAATTGAAAAGTATCACTGAATATTCCTCTTGAAAAATACAACTGAATATTCCTCTTAAAAAATACAATTGAATATTGCTCTTGAAAAATACCGCCGATTATTCCTCTTGAAAAATACCACTAAATATTCTTCTTAAAAAATAACACTGAATATTCCTCTTGAAAAATACCACTGAATATTCCACTTAAAAAATACTGTTGAATATTCCGCATGAAAAATACCACTGAATATTCCTCTTGAAAAATACCACAGAATATTACTCTTGAAAAATACCACTGAATATTCCTCTTGGAAAGTACCACTACATATTCCTCATGAAAGATACCACTGAATATTCCACTTGAAAAATACCACTGAATATTTCTCTTGAAAAATACCACTGAATATTCCTCTTGAAAAATACAACTGAATATTGCTCTTGAAAAATACCTCTGATTATTTCCCTTCAAAAATACCACTAAATATTCCTCTTGAAAAATACCACTGAATACCTCTTGAAAGATACCACTGAATATTCCTCTTGAAAAATACCACTGAATATTCATCTTAAAAAATACCACTCCATATTTCTCTTGAAAAATAACGCTGAATACTCCTCTTGAAAAATATCACTGAATATTCCTCTTGAAAAATACCACTGAATATTGCTCTTAAAAAATACGACTGATTATTCCTTTTGAAAAATACCACTGAATATTCCCCTTGAAAAATTCTACCGAATATACCTCTTTAAAAATATCACTGAATATTCCTCTTGAAAAATACAACTAAAAATTCTTCTTGAAAAATAATACTGAATATTCCCCTTGAAAATACCACTGAATATTACCCTTGAAAAATACCACTAAATATTCCTCTTGAAAAATACTACTGAATATTGCTCTTGAAAAATACCACTGAATATTCCTCTTGAAAAATACCGCTGAATATTCCTCTTGAAAAATACCACCGAATATTCCCCTTGACAAATACCACTGAATATTCCACTTGAAAAGTATCACTGAATATTCCTCTTGAAAAATACAACTGAATATTCCTCTTGAAAAATACAATTGAATATTGCTCTTGAAAAATACCGCCGATTATTCCTCTTGAAAAATACCACTAAATATTCTTCTTGAAAAATACCACTGAATATTCCTCTTGAAAAATACCACTGAATATTCCACTTGAAAAATACTATTGAATATTCCGCATGAAAAACACCACTGAATATTCCTCTTGAAAAATACCACTGAATATTCCTCTTGAAAAATACCACTGAATATTCCTCTTGGAAAGTACCACTGAATATTCCTCATGAAAGATACCACTGAATATTCCACTTGAAAAATACCACTGAATATTTCTCTTGGAAAATACCACTGAATATTCCTCTTGAAAAATACAACTGAATATTGCTCTTGAAAAATACCTCTGATTATTTCCCTTGAAAAATACCACTAAAAATTCCTCTTGAAAAATACCACTGAATATTCCTCTTGAAAAATACCACTGAATATTCCTTTTGAAAAATACCACTGAATATTCATCTTAAAAAATACCACTCCATATTTCTCTTGAAAAATAACGCTGAATACTCCTCTTGAAAATATCACTGAATATTCCTCTTGAAAAATACCACTGAATATTCCTCTTGAAAAATACCACTGAAAATTCCTCTTGAAAAATACCACTGAATATTGCTCTTAAAAAATACGACTGATTATTCCTTTTGAAAAATACCACTGAATATTCCTCTTGAAAAATTCTACTGAATATACCTCCTTAAAAACATCACTGAATATTCCTCTTGAAAAATACAACTAAAAATTCCTCTTGAAAAATAATACTGAATATTCCTATTGAAAATACCACTGAATATTACTCTTAAAAAATACTACTTAATATTCCTCTTGAAAAATAATACTGAATATTCCTCTTGAAAAATACCATTGAATATTACTATTGAAAAATACCACTGAATATTCATCTTGAAAAATACCACTGAATATTCCTCTTGAAAAATACAACTGAATATTCCTCTTGAAAAATACCACTGAATATTCCTAAAGAAAAATACCACTGAATTTTCCTCTTGAAAAATACCTTTGAATATTCCTCTTGAAAAATACCACTGAATATTCTACTTGAAAAATACCACTGAATATTCCTCTTGAAAAATACCACTGAATATTACTCTTGCAAAATATCACTGAATATTGCTCTTGGAAAGTACCACTGAATATTCCTCATGAAAGATACCACTGAAAATTCCTCTTGAAAAATACCACTGAATATTACTCTTGAAAAATACTACTTAATATTCCTCTTGAAAAATACTACTGAATATTCCTCTTGAAAAATACCATTGAATATTACTATTGAAAAATACCACTGAATATTCCTCTTGAAAAATACCACTGAATATTCCTCTTGAAAAATACAACTGAATATTCCTCTTGAAAAATACCACTGAATATTCCTAAAGAAAAATACCACTGAATTTTCCTCTTGAAAAATACCTCTGAATATTCCCCTTGAAAAATACCACTGAATATTCCACTTGAAAAATACCACTGAATATTCCTCTTGAAAAATACCACTGAATATTATTCTTGAAAAATACCACTGAATATGCCTCTTGAAAAATACCACTGAATATTCCTCCTGAAATATACCACTGAATATTCCTCTTGAAAAATAAAACTGAATATTCCTTTTGAAAAATACCACTGAATATTCCTCTTGAAAAATACCACTGAATATTCCTCTTGAAAAATACAACTGAATATTCCTCTTGAAAAATACTACTTAATATTCCTCTTGAAAAATAATACTGAATATTGCTCTTGAAAAATACCATTGAATATTACTATTGAAAAATACCACTGAATATTCATCTTGAAAAATACCACTGAATATTCCTCTTGAAAAATACAACTGAATATTCCTCTTGAAAAATACCACTGAATATTCCTAAAGAAAAATACCACTGAATTTTCCTCTTGAAAAATACCTTTGAATATTCCTCTTGAAAAATACCACTGAATATTCTACTTGAAAAATACCACTGAATATTCCTAAAGAAAAATACCACTGAATATTACTCTTGCAAAATATCACTGAATATTCCTCTTGGAAAGTACCACTGAATATTCATCATGAAAGATACCACTGAATATTCCACTTGAAAAATACCACTGAATATTTCTCTTGGAAAATACCACTGAATATTCCTCTTGAAAAATACAACTGAATATTGCTCTTGAAAAATAGCTCTGATTATTTCCCTTGAAAAATACCACTGAAAATTCCTCTTGAAAAATACCACTGAATATTACTCTTGAAAAATACTACTTAATATTCCTCTTGAAAAATACTACTGAATATTTCTCTTGGAAAATACCACTGAATATTCCTCTTGAAAAATACAACTGAATATTGCTCTTGAAAAATAGCTCTGATTATTTCCCTTGAAAAATACCACTGAAAATTCCTCTTGAAAAATACCACTGAATATTACTCTTGAAAAATACTACTTAATATTCCTCTTGAAAAATACTACTGAATATTCCTCTTGAAAAATACCATTGAATATTACTATTGAAAAATACCACTGAATATTCCTCTTGAAAAATACCACTGAATATTCCTCTTGAAAAATACCACTGAATATTCATCTTAAAAAATACCACTCCATATTTCTCTTGAAAAATAACGCTGAATACTCCTCTTGAAAATATCACTGAATATTCCTCTTGAAAAATACCACTGAATATTCCTCTTGAAAAATACCACTGAATATTCCTCTTGAAAAATACCACTGAATATTGCTCTTAAAAAATACGACTGATTATTCCTTTTGAAAAATACCACTGAATATTCCTCTTGAAAAATTCCACTGAATATACCTCCTTAAAAATATCACTGAATATTCCTCTTGAAAAATACAACTAAAAATTCCTCTTGAAAAATAATACTGAATATTCCTATTGAAAATACCACTGAATATTACTCTTAAAAAATACTACTTAATATTCCTCTTGAAAAATAATACTGAATATTCCTCTTG
Organism: Atherix ibis; assembly: GCA_958298945.1. Taxonomy (NCBI): domain Eukaryota; kingdom Metazoa; phylum Arthropoda; class Insecta; order Diptera; family Athericidae; genus Atherix; species Atherix ibis. The sequence goes on along the minus strand of OY282609.1, from coordinate 42,852,830 downwards.
AAAAATACAATTGAATATTACTATTGAAAAATACCACTGAATATTCATCTTGAAAAATACCACTGAATATTCCTCTTGAAAAATACAACTGAATATTCCTCTTGAAAAATACCACTGAATATTCCTAAAGAAAAATACCACTGAATTTTCCTCTTGAAAAATACCTTTGAATATTCCTCTTGAAAAATACCACTGAATATTCTACTTGAAAAATACCACTGAATATTCCTCTTGAAAAATACCACTGAATATTACTCTTGCAAAATATCACTGAATATTGCTCTTGGAAAGTACCACTGAATATTCCTCATGAAAGATACCACTGAAAATTCCTCTTGAAAAATACCACTGAATATTACTCTTGAAAAATACTACTTAATATTCCTCTTGAAAAATACTACTGAATATTCCTCTTGAAAAATACCATTGAATATTACTATTGAAAAATACCACTGAATATTCCTCTTGAAAAATACCACTGAATATTCCTCTTGAAAAATACAACTGAATATTCCTCTTGAAAAATACCACTGAATATTCCTAAAGAAAAATACCACTGAATTTTCCTCTTGAAAAATACCTCTGAATATTCCCCTTGAAAAATACCACTGAATATTCCACTTGAAAAATACCACTGAATATTCGTCTTGAAAAATACCACTGAATATTATTCTTGAAAAATACCACTGAATATGCCACTTGAAAAATACCACTGAATATTCCTCCTGAAATATACCACTGAATATTCCTCTTGAAAAATAAAACTGAATATTCCTTTTGAAAAATACCACTGAATATTCCTCTTGAAAAATACCACTGAATATTCCTCTTGAAAAATACAACTGAATATTCCTCTTGAAAAATACTACTTAATATTCCTCTTGAAAAATAATACTGAATATTCCTCTTGAAAAATACCATTGAATATTACTATTGAAAAATACCACTGAATATTCATCTTGAAAAATACCACTGAATATTCCTCTTGAAAAATACAACTGAATATTCCTCTTGAAAAATACCACTGAATATTCCTAAAGAAAAATACCACTGAATTTTCCTCTTGAAAAATACCTTTGAATATTCCTCTTGAAAAATACCACTGAATATTCTACTTGAAAAATACCACTGAATATTCCTCTTGAAAAATACCACTGAATATTACTCTTGCAAAATATCACTGAATATTCCTCTTGGAAAGTACCACTGAATATTCATCATGAAAGATACCACTGAATATTCCACTTGAAAAATACCACTGAATATTTCTCTTGGAAAATACCACTGAATATTCCTCTTGAAAAATACAACTGAATATTGCTCTTGAAAAATAGCTCTGAATATTTCCCTTGAAAAATACCACTGAAAATTCCTCTTGAAAAATACCACTGAATATTACTCTTGAAAAATACTACTTAATATTCCTCTTGAAAAATACTACTGAATATTCCTCTTGAAAAATACCATTTAATATTACTATTGAAAAATACCACTGAATATTCCTCTTGAAAAATACCACTGAATATTCCTCTTGAAAAATACAACTGAATATTCCTCTTGAAAAATACCACTGAATAAACCTAAAGAAAAATACCACTGAATTTTCCTCTTGAAAAATACCTCTGAATTTTCCTCTTGAAAAATACCTCTGAATATTCCCTTTGAAAAATACCACTGAATATTCCACTTGAAAAATACCACTGAATATTCCTCTTGAAAAATACCACTGAATATTACTCTTGAAAAATACCACTGAATATGCCTCTTGAAAAATACCACTGAATATTCCTCTTGAAATATACCACTGAATATTCCTCTTGAAAAATAAAACTGAATATTCCTTTTGAAAAATACCACTGAATATTCCTCTTGAAAAATACCACTGAATATTCCTCTTGAAAAATACAACTGAATATTCCTCTTGAAAAATACTACTGAAAATTCCTCTTGAAAAATACCACTGAATATTCCTCTTGAAAAATACCACTGAATATTCCTCTTGAAATATACCACTGAATATTCCTCTTGAAAAATAAAACTAAATATTCCTTTTGAAAAATACCACTGAATATTCCTCTTGAAAAATACCACTGAATATTCCTCTTGAAAAATACCACTGAATATTCCACTTGAAAAATACCACTGAATATTCCTCTTGAAAAATACCACTGAATATTCCTCTTCAAAAATACCACTGAATATTCCACTTGAAAAATACAACTGAATATTCCTCTTGAAAAATACCACTGAATATTCCTAAAGAAACATACCACTGAATTTTCCTCTTGAAAAATACCTCTCAATATTCCCCTTGAAAAATACCACTGAATATTCCACTTGAAAAATACCACTGAATATTCCTCTTGAAAAATACCACTGAATATTACTCTTGAAAAATACCACTGAATATGCCTCTTGAAAAATACCACTGAATATTCCACTTGAAAAATACCACTGAATATTCCTCTTGAAAAATACCACTGAATATTCCTCTTGAAAAATACAACTGAATATTCCTCTTGAAAAATACCACTGAAAATTCCTCTTGAAAAATACCACTGAATATTCCTCTTGAAAAATACCACTGAATATTCCTCTTGAAATATACCACTGAATATTCCTCTTGAAAAATAAAACTGAATATTCCTTTTGAAAAATACCACTGAAAATTCCTCTTAAAAAATACCACTGAATATTCCTCTTGAAAAATACCACTGAATATTCCACTTGAAAAATACCACTGAATATTCCTCTTGAAAAATACTACTGAATATTCCTCTTGAAAAATACCACTGAATATTCCACTTGAAAAATACTATTGAATATTCCTTTGCGAAATACCACTGAATATTCCTCTTGAAAAATACCACTGAATATTCCTCTTGAAATATACCACTGAATATTCCTCTTGAAAAATACCACTGAATATTCCACTTGAAAAATACCACTGAATATTCCTCTTGAAAAATACCACTGAATATTCCTCTTGAAAAATACAACTGAATATTCCTCTTGAAAAATACCACTGAAAATTCCTCTTGAAAAATACCACTGAATATTCCTCTTGAAAAATACCACTGAATATTCCTCTTGAAATATACCACTGAATATTCCTCTTGAAAAATAAAACTGAATATTCCTTTTGAAAAATACCACTGAATATTCCTCTTGAAAAATACCACTGAATTTTCCTCTTGAAAAATACCACTGAGAATATTCCTCTTGAAAAATACCACTGAATATTGCTCTTAAAAAATACGACTGATTATTCCTTTTGAAAAATACCACTGAATATTCCTCTTGAAAAATTCTACTGAATATACCTCCTTAAAAATATCACTAAATATTCCTCTTGAAAAATACAACTAAAAATTCCTCTTGAAAAATAATACTGAATATTCCTCTTGAAAATACCACTGAATATTACTCTTGAAAAATACTACTTAATATTCCTCTTGAAAAATACTACTGAATATTCCTCTTGAAAAATACCATTGAATATTACTATTGAAAAATACCACTGAATATTCCTCTTGAAAAATACCACTGAATATTCCTCTTGAAAAATACAACTGAATATTCCTCTTGAAAAATACCACTGAATATTCCTAAAGAAAAATACCACTGAATTTTCCTCTTAAAAAATACCTCTGTATATTCCTCTTGAAAAATACCACTGAATATTCCACTTGAAAAATACCACTGAATATTCCTCTTAAAAAATACAACTGAATATTGCTCTTGAAAAATAGCTCTGATTATTTCCCTTGAAAAATACCACTGAAAATTCCTCTTGAAAAATACCACTGAATATTACTCTTGAAAAATACTACTTAATATTCCTCTTGAAAAATACTACTGAATATTCCTCTTGAAAAATACCATTGAATATTACTATTGAAAAATACCACTGAATATTCCTCTTAAAAAATACCACTGAATATTCCTCTTGAAAAATATAACTTAATATTCCTCTTGAAAAATACCACTGAATATTCCTAAAGAAAAATACCACTGAATTTTCCTCTTGAAAAATACCTCTGAATATTCCCCTTGAAAAATACCACTGAATATTCCACTTGAAAAATACCACTGAATATTCCTCTTGAAAAATACCACTGAATATTACTCTTGAAAAATACCACTGAATATGCCTCTTGAAAAATACCACTGAATATCCCTCTTGAAATATACCACTGAATATTCCTCTTGAAAAATAAAACTGAATATTCCTTTTGAAAAATCCCACTGAATATTCCTCTTGAAAAATACCACTGAATATTCCTCTTGAAAAATACAACTGAATATTCCTCTTGAAAAATACTACTGAAAATTCCTCTTGAAAAATACCACTGAATATTCCTCTTGAAAAATACCACTGAATATTCCTCTTGAAATATACCACTGAATATTCCTCTTGAAAAATAAAACTGAATATTCCTTTTGAAAAATACCACTGAATATTCCTCTTGAAAAATACCACTGAATATTCCTCTTGAAAAATACCACTGAATATTCCACTTGAAAAATACCACTGAATATTCCTCTTGAAAAATACCACTGAATATTCCTCTTGAAAAATACCACTGAATATTCCACTTGAAAAATACAACTGAATATTCCTCTTGAAAAATACCACTGAATATTCCTAAAGAAAAATACCACTGAATTTTCCTCTTGAAAAATACCTCTGAATATTCCCCTTGAAAAATACCACTGAATATTCCACTTGAAAAATACCACTGAATATCCCTCTTGAAAAATACCACTGAATATTACTCTTGAAAAATACCACTGAATATGCCTCTTGAAAAATACCACTGAATATTCTACTTGAAAAATACCACTGAATATTCCTCTTGAAAAATACCACTGAATATTCCTCTTGAAAAATACAACTGAATATTCCTCTTGAAAAATACCACTGAAAATTCCTCTTGAAAAATACCACTGAATATTCCTCTTGAAAAATACCACTGAATATTCCTCTTGAAATATACCACTGAATATTTCTCTTGAAAAATAAAACTGAATATTCCTTTTGAAAAATACCACTGAATATTCCTCTTGAAAAATACCACTGAATATTCCTCTTGAAAAATACCACTGAATATTCCACTTGAAAAATACCACTGAATATTCCTCTTGAAAAATACTACTGAATATTCCTCTTGAAAAATACCACTGAATATTCCACTTGAAAAATACTATTGAATATTCCTCTTGCGAAATACCACTGAATATTCCTCTTGAAAAATACCACTGAATATTCCTCTTGAAATATACCACTGAATATTCCTCTTGAAAAATACCACTGAATATTCCACTTGAAAAATACCACCGAATATTCCTCTTGAAAAATACCACTGAATATTACTCTTGAAAAATACCACTGAATATGCCTCTTGAAAAATACCACTGAATATTCCACTTGAAAAATACCACTGAATATTCCTCTTGAAAAATACCACTGAATATTCCTCTTGAAAAATACAACTGAATATTCCTCTTGAAAAATACCACTGAAAATTCCTCTTGAAAAATACCACTGAATATTCCTCTTGAAAAATACCACTGAATATTCCTCTTGAAATATACCACTGAATATTCCTCTTGAAAAATAAAACTGAATATTCCTTTTGAAAAATACCACTGAATATTCCTCTTGAAAAATACCACTGAATTTTCCTCTTGAAAAATTACACTGAATATTCCTCTTGAAAAATACCACTGAATATTGCTCTTAAAAAATACAACTGATTATTCCTTTTGAAAAATACCACTGAATATTCCTCTTGAAAAATTCTACTGAATATACCTCCTTAAAAATATCACTAAATATTCCTCTTGAAAAATACAACTAAAAATTCCTCTTGAAAAATAATACTGAATATTCCTCTTGAAAATACCACTGAATATTACTCTTGAAAAATACTACTTAATATTCCTCTTGAAAAATACTACTGAATATTCCTCTTGAAAAATACCATTGAATATTACTATTGAAAAATACCACTGAATATTCCTCTTGAAAAATACCACTGAATATTCCTCTTGAAAAATACAACTGAATATTCCTCTTGAAAAATACCACTGAATATTCCTAAAGAAAAATACCACTGAATTTTCCTCTTAAAAAATACCTCTGAATATTCCTCTTGAAAAATACCACTGAATATTCCACTTGAAAAATACCACTGAATATTCCTCTTAAAACATACAACTGAATATTGCTCTTGAAAAATAGCTCTGATTATTTCCCTTGAAAAATACCACTGAAAATTCCTCTTGAAAAATACCACTGAATATTACTCTTGAAAAATACTACTTAATATTCCTCTTGAAAAATACTACTGAATATTCCTCTTGAAAAATACCATTGAATATTACTATTGAAAAATACCACTGAATATTCCTCTTAAAAAATACCACTGAATATTCCTCTTGAAAAATACAACTTAATATTCCTCTTGAAAAATACCACTGAATATTCCTAAAGAAAAATACCACTGAATTTTCCTCTTGAAAAATACCTCTGAATATTCCCCTTGAAAAATACCACTGAATATTCCACTTGAAAAATACCACTGAATATTCCTCTTGAAAAATACCACTGAATATTACTCTTGAAAAATACCACTAAATATGCCTCTTGAAAAATACCACTGAATATTCCTCTTGAAATATACCACTGAATATTCCTCTTGAAAAATAAAACTGAATATTACTTTTGAAAAATCCCACTGAATATTCCTCTTGAAAAATACCACTGAATATTCCTCTTGAAAAATACAACTGAATATTCCTCTTGAAAAATACTACTGAAAATTGCTCTTGAAAAATACCACTGAATATTCCTCTTGAAAAATACCACTGAATATTCCTCTTGAAATATACCACTGAATATTCCTCTTGAAAAATAAAACTGAATATTCCTTTTGAAAAATACCACTGAATATTCCTCTTGAAAAATACCACTGAATATTCCTCTTGAAAAATACCACTGAATATTCCACTTGAAAAATACCACTGAATATTCCTCTTGAAAAATACCACTGAATATTCCTCTTGAAAAATACCACTGAATATTCCACTTGAAAAATACAACTGAATATTCCTCTTGAAAAATACCACTGAATATTCCTAAAGAAAAATACCACTGAATTTTCCTCTTGAAAAATACCTCTGAATATTCCCCTTGAAAAATACCACTGAATATTCCACTTGAAAAATACCACTGAATATTCCTCTTGAAAAATACCACTGAATATTACTCTTGAAAAATACCACTGAATATGCCTCTTGAAAAATACCACTGAATATTCCACTTGAAAAATACCACTGAATATTCCTCTTGAAAAATACCACTGAATATTCCTCTTGAAAAATACAACTGAATATTCCTCTTGAAAAATACCACTGAAAATTCCTCTTGAAAAATACCACTGAATATTCCTCTTGAAAAATACCACTGAATATTCCTCTTGAAATATACCACTGAATATTCCTCTTGAAAAATAAAACTGAATATTCCTTTTGAAAAATACCACTGAATATTCCTCTTGAAAAATACCACTGAATATTCCTCTTGAAAAATACCACTGAATATTCCACTTGAAAAATACCACTGAATATTCCTCTTGAAAGATACTACTGAATATTCCTCTTGAAAAATACCACTGAATAATCCACTTGAAAAATACTATTGAATATTCCTCTTGCGAAATACCACTGAATATTCCTCTTGAAAAATACCACTGAATATTCCTCTTGAAATATACCACTGAATATTCCTCTTGAAAAATACCACTGAATATTCCACTTGAAAAATACCACCGAATATTCCTCTTGAAAAATACCACTGAATATTACTCTTGAAAAATACCACTGAATATGCCTCTTGAAAAATACCACTGAATATTCCACTTGAAAAATACCACTGAATATTCCTCTTGAAAAATACCACTGAATATTCCTCTTGAAAAATACAACTGAATATTCCTCTTGAAAAATACCACTGAAAATTCCTCTTGAAAAATACCACTGAATATTCCTCTTGAAAAATACCACTGAATATTCCTCTTGAAATATACCACTGAATATTCCTCTTGAAAAATAAAACTGAATATTCCTTTTGAAAAATACCACTGAATATTCCTCTTGAAAAATACCACTGAATATTCCTCTTGAAAAATACCACTGAATATTCCACTTGAAAAATACCACTGAATATTCCTCTTGAAAAATACTACTGAATATTCCTCTTGAAAAATACCACTGAATATTCCACTTGAAAAATACTATTGAATATTCCTCTTGCGAAATACCACTGAATATTCCTCTTGAAAAATACCACTGAATATTCCTCTTGAAATATACCACTGAATATTCCTCTTGAAAAATACCACTGAATATTCCACTTGAAAAATACCACCGAATATTCCTCTTGAAAAATACCATTGAATATTACTCTTGAAAAATGCCACTGAATATTCCTCTTGAAAAATACCACTGAATATTCCTCTTGAAAAATACTACTGAATATTCCTCTTGAAAAATATCACTGAATATTCCTATTGAAAAACACCACTGAATATTCCTCTTGAAAAATACCACTGAATATTCCTCTTGAAAAATACCACTGAACATTCCACTTGAAAAATTCCACTGAATATTCCTTTGAAAAATAACACTGAATATTACTCTTGAAAAATACCACTGAAAATTCCTCTTGAAAAATACCACTGAATATTCCACTTGAAAAATTCCACTGAATATTCCTCTTGAAAAATACCACTGAATATTACTCTTGAAAAATACCACTGAATATTCCTCTTGAAAATACCACTGAATATTACTCTTGACAAATACTACTTAATATTCCTCTTGAAAAATACTACTGAATATTCCTCTTGAAAAATACCATTGAATATTACTATTGAAAAATACCACTGAATATTCCTCTTGAAAAATGCCACTGAATATTCCGCTTGAAAAATACTACTGAATATTCCTCTTGAAAAATACCACTGAATATTCCTAAAGAAAAGTACCACTGAAATTTCCTCTTGAAAAATACCTCTGAATATTCTTCTTGAAAAATACCACTGAATATTCCACTTGAAAAATACCACTGAATATTCCTCTTGGAAAGTACCACTGAATATTCCTCATGAAAGATACCACTGAATATTCCACTTGAAAAACACCACTGAATATTTCTCTTGGAAAATACCACTAAATATTCCTCTTGAAAAATACAACTGAATATTGCTCTTGAAAAATACCTCTGATTATTTCCCTTGAAAAATACCAATGAATATTCCTCTTGAAAAATACCAATGAATATTCCTCTTGAAAAATACCAATGAATATTCCTCTTGAAAAATACCACTGAATATTCATCTTAAAAAATACCACTCCATATTTCTCTTGAAAAATAACATTGAATACTCCTCTTGAAAATATCACTGAATATTTCTCTTGAAAAATACCACTGAATTTTCCTCTTGAAAAATACCACTGAATATTCCTCTTGAAAAATACCACTGAATATTGCTCTTAAAAAATACGACTGATTATTCCTTTTGAAAAATACCACTGAATATTCCTCTTGAAAAATTCTACTGAATATACCTCCTTAAAAATATCACTAAATATTCCTCTTGAAAAATACAACTAAAAATTCCTCTTGAAAAATAATACTGAATATTCCTCTTGAAAATACCACTGAATATTACTCTTGAAAAATACTACTTAATATTCCTCTTGAAAAATACTACTGAATATTCATCTTGAAAAATACCATTGAATATTACTATTGAAAAATACCACTGAATATTCCTCTTGAAAAATACCACTGAATATTCCTCTTGAAAAATACAACTGAATATTCCTCTTGAAAAATACCACTGAATATTCCTAAAGAAAAATACCACTGAATTTTCCCTTTTAAAAAATACCTCTGAATATTCCTCTTGAAAAATACCACTGAATATTCCACTTGAAAAATACTACTGAATATTCCTCTTGAAAAATACCACTGAATATTACTCTTGAAAAATACCACTGAATATGCCTCTTGAAAAATACCACTGAATATTCCACTTGAAAAATACCACTGAATATTCCTCTTGAAAAATACCACTGAATATTCCTCTTGAAAAATACAACTGAATATTCCTCTTGAAAAATACCACTGAAAATTCCTCTTGAAAAATACTATTGAATATTCCTCTTGCAAAATACCACTGAATATTCCTCTTGAAAAATACCACTGAATATTCCTCTTGAAATATACCACTGAATATTCCTCTTGAAAAATACCACTGAATATTCCACTTGAAAAATACCACCGAATATTCCTCTTGAAAAATACCATTGAATATTATACTTGAAAAATACCACTGAATATTCCTCTTGAAAAATACCACTGAATATACCTCTTGAAAAATACTACTGAATATTCCTCATGAAAAATATCACTGAATATTCCTATTGAAAAACACCACTGATTATTCCTCTTGAAAAATACCACTGAATATTCCTCTTGAAAAATACCACTGAATATTCCACTTGAAAAATTCCACTGAATATTCCTCTTGACAAATACCACTGAATATTCCACTTGAAAAATATCACTGAATATTCCTCTTGAAAAATACAACTGAATATTCCTCTTGAAAAATACAATTGAATATTGCTCTTGAAAAATACCGCCGATTATTCCTCTTGAAAAATACCACTAAATATTCCTCTTGAAAAATACCACTGAATATTCCTCTTCAAAAATACCACTGAATATTCCACTTGAAAAATACTATTGAATATTCCGCATGAAAAATACCACTGAATATTCCTCTTGAAAAATACCACTGAATATTCCTCTTGAAAAATACCACTGAATATTCCTCTTGGAAAGTACCACTGAATATTCCTCATGAAAGATACCACTGAATATTCCACTTGAAAAATACCACTGAATATTTCTCTTGGAAAATACCACTGAATATTCCTCTTGAAAAATACAACTGAATATTGCTCTTGAAAAATACCTCTGATTATTTCCCTTGAAAAATACCACTGAAAATTCCTCTTGAAAAATACCACTGAATATTCCTCTTGAAAAATACCACTGAATATTCCTCTTGAAAAATACCACTGAATATTCATCTTAAAAAATACCACTCCATATTTCTCTTGAAAAATAACGCTGAATACTCCTCTTGAAAATATCACTGAATATTCCTCTTGAAAAATACCACTGAATATTCCTCTTGAAAAGTACCACTGAATATTCCTCTTGAAAAATACCACTGAACATTGCTCTTAAAAAATACGACTGATTATTCCATTTGAAAAATACCACTGAATATTCCTCTTGAAAAATTCTACTGAATATACCTCCTTAAAAATATCACTGAATATTCCTCTTGACAAATACCACTGAATATTCCACTTGAAAAGTATCACTGAATATTCCTTTTGAAAAATACAACTGAATATTCCTCTTGAAAAATACAATTGAATATTGCTCTTGAAAAATACCGCCGATTATTCCTCTTGAAAAATACCACTAAATATTCTTCTTGAAAAATACCACTGAATATTCCTCTTCAAAAATACCACTGAATATTCCACTTGAAAAATACTATTGAATATTCCGCATGAAAAATACCACTGAATATTCCTCTTGAAAAGTACCACTGAATATTCCTCTTGAAAAATACCACTGAACATTGCTCTTAAAAAATACGACTGATTATTCCATTTGAAAAATACTACTGAATATTCCTATTGAAAAATTCTACTGAATATACCTCCTTAAAAATACCACTGAATATTCCTCTTGAAAAATACTACTGAATATTCCTCATAAAAAATATCACTGAATATTCCTATTGAAAACCACCACTGATTATTCCTCTTGAAAAATACCACTGAATATTCCTCTTGAAAAATACCACTGAATATTCCACTTGAAAAATTCCACTGAATATTCCTCTTGACAAATACCACTGAATATTCCACTTGAAAAGTATCACTGAATATTCCTTTTGAAAAATACAACTGAATATTCCTCTTAAAAAATACAATTGAATATTGCTCTTGAAAAATACCGCCGATTATTCCTCTTGAAAAATACCACTAAATATTCTTCTTGAAAAATACCACTGAATATTCCTCTTCAAAAATACCACTGAATATTCCACTTGAAAAATACTATTGAATATTCCGCATGAAAAATACAACTGAATATTCCTCTTGAAAAATACCACTGAATATTCCTCTTGAAAAATACCACTGAATATTCCTCTTGGAAAGTACCACTGAATATTCCTCATGAAAGATACCACTGAATATTCCACTTGAAAAATACCACTGAATATTTCTCTTGGAAAATATCACTGAATATTCCTCTTGAAAAATACAACTGAATATTGCTCTTGAAAAATACCTCTGATTATTTCCCTTGAAAAATACCACTGAAAATTCCTCTTGAAAAATACCACAGAATATTCCTCTTGAAAAATACCACTGAATATTCCTCTTGAAAAATACCACTGAATATTCATCTTAAAAAATACCACTCCATATTTCTCTTGAAAAATAACGCTGAATACTCCTCTTGAAAATATCACTGAATATTCCTCTTGAAAAATACCACTGAATATTCCTCTTGAAAAGTACCACTGAATATTCCTCTTGAAAAATACCACTGAACATTGCTCTTAAAAAATACGACTGATTATTCCATTTGAAAAATACCACTGAATATTCCTCTTGAAAAATTCTACTGAATATACCTCCTTAAAAATATCACTGAATATTCCTCTTGAAAAATACAACTAAAAATTCCTCTTGAAAAATAATACTGAATATTCCTCTTGAAAATACCACTGAATATTACTCTTGAAAAATACTACTTAATATTCCTCTTGAAAAATACTACTGAATATTCCTCTTGAAAAATACCATTGAATATTACTATTGAAAAATACCACTGAATATTCCTCTTGAAAAATACCACTGAATATTCCTCTTGAAAAATACAACTGAATATTCCTCTTGAAAAATACCACTGAATATTCCTAAAGAAAAATACCACTGAATTCTCCTCTTGAAAAATACCTCTGAATATTCCTCCTGAAAAATACCACTGAATATTCCGCTTGAAAAATACCACTGAATATTCCTCTTGAAAAATACCTCTGAATATTACTCTTGAAAAATACCACTGAATATGCCTCTTGAAAAATACCACTGAATATTCCACTTGAAAAATACCACTGAATATTCCTCTTGAAAAATACCACTGAATATTCCTCTTGAAAAATACAACTGAATATTCCTCTTGAAAAATACCACTGAAAATTCCTCTTGAAAAATACCACTGAATATTCCTCTTGAAAAATACCACTGAATATTCCTCTTGAAAAACACCACTGAATATTCCTCTTGAAAAATAAAACTGAGTATTCCTTCTGAAAAATACCACTGAATATTCCTCTTGAAAAATACCACTGAATATTCCTCTTGAAAAATACCACTGAATATTCCACTTGAAAAATAACACTGAATATTCATCTTGAAAAATACTACTGAATATTCCTCTTGAAAAATACCACTGAATATTCCACTTGAAAAATACTATTGAATATTCCTCTTGCAAAATACCACTGAATATTCCTCTTGAAAAATACCACTGAAGATTCCTCTTGAAATATACCACTGAATATTCCTCTTGAAAAATACCACTGAATATTTACTTGAAAAATACCACCGAATATTCCTTTTGAAAAATACCATTGAATATTACTCTTGAAAAATACCACTGAATATTCCTCTTGAAAAATACCACTGAATATTCCTCTTGAAAAATACTACTGAATATTCCTTTTGAAAAATATCACTGAATATTCCTATTGAAAAACACCACTGCATATTCCTCTTGAAAAATACCACTGAATATTCCTCTTGAAAAATACCACTGAATATTCCACTTGAAAAATTCCACTGAATATTCCTCTTGAAAAATACCACTGAATATTACTCTTGAAAAATACCACTGAATATTCCTCTTGAAAAATACCACTGAATATTCCACTTGAAAAATACCACTGAATATTCCTCTTGAAAAATACAACTGAATATTTATCTTGAAAAATACAATTGAATATTGCTTTTGAAAAATACCACTGAATATTCCACTTGAAAAATTCCACTGAATATTCCTCTTGAAAAATACCACTGAATATTACTCTTGAAAAATACCACTGAATATTCCTCTTGAAAAATACCACTGAATATTCCACTTGAAAAATACCACTGAATATTCCTCTTGAAAAATACCACTGAATACTGCTCTTGAAAAATACTACTGAATATACCTCTTTAAAAATATCACTGAATATTCCTCTTGACAAATACAACTAAAAATTCCCTTTGAAAAATAATACTGAATATTCCTCTTGAAAATACCACTGAATATTACTCTTGAAAAATACTACTTAATATTCCTCTTGAAAAATACTACTGAATATTCCTCTTGAAAAATACCATTGAATATTACTATTGAAAAATACTACTGAATATTCCTCTTGAAAAATACTACTGAATATTCCTCTTGAAAAATACCACTGAATATTCCTAAAGAAAAATACCACTGAAATTTCCTCTTGAAAAATACCTCTGAATATTCCTCTTGAAAAATACCACTGAATATTCCACTTGAAAAATACCACTGAATATTCCTCTTGGAAAGTACCACTGAATATTCCTCATGAAAGATACCACTAAATATTCCACTTGAAAAATACCACTGAATATTTCTCTTGGAAAATACCACTGAATATTCCTCTTGAAAAATACAACTGAATATTGCTCTTGAAAAATACCTCTGATTATTTCCCTTGAAAAATACCACTGAATATTCCTCTTGAAAAATACCACTGAAAATTCCTCTTGAAAAATACCAATGAATATTCCTCTTGAAAAATACCACTGAATATTCATCTTAAAAAATACCACTGAATATTGCTCCTAAAAAATACGACTGATTATTCCTTTTGAAAAATACCACTGAATATTCCTCTTGAAAAATTCTATTGAATATACCTCCTTAAAAATATCACTAAATATTCCTCTTGAAAAATACAACTAAAAATTCCTCTTGAAAAATAATACTGAATATTCCTCTTGAAAATACCACTAAATGTTACTCTTGAAAAATACTACTTAATATTCCTCTTGAAAAATACTACTGAATATTTCTCTTGAAAAATACCATTAAATATTACTATTGAAAAATACCACTGAATATTCCTCTTGAAAAATACCACTGAATATTCCTCTTGAAAAATACAATTGAATATTCCTCTTGAAAAATACCACTGAATATTCCTCTTGAAAAATACCACTGAATATTCCTCTTGAAAAATACCACTGAATATTGCTCCTAAAAAATACGACTGATTATTCCTTTTGAAAAATACCACTGAATATTCCTCTTGAAAAATTCTACTGAATATACCTCCTTAAAAATATCACTAAATATTCCTCTTGAAAAATACAACTAAAAATTCCTCTTGAAAAATAATACTGAATATTCCTCTTGAAAATACCACTGAATATTACTCTTGAAAAATACTACTTAATATTCCTCTTGAAAAATATTACTGAATATTCCTTTTGAAAAATACCATTGAATATTACTATTGAAAAATACCACTGAATATTCCTCTTGAAAAATACCACTGAATATTCCTCTTGAAAAATACAATTGAATATTCCTCTTGAAAAATACCACTGAATATTCCTAAAGAAAAATACCACTGAATTTTCCTCTTGAAAAATACCTCTGAATATTCCTCTTGAAAAATACCACTGAATATTCCACTTGAAAAATACCACTGAATATTCCTCTTGAAAAATACCACTGAATATTACTCTTGAAAAATACTACTTAATTATCCTCTTGAAAAATACTACTGAATATTCCTCTTAAAAAATACCATTGAATATTACTATTGAAAAATACCACTGAATATTCCTCTTGAAAAATACCACTGAATATTCCTCTTGAAAAATACAACTGAATATTCCTCTTGAAAAATACCACTGAATTTTCCTCTTGAAAAATACCTCTGAATATTCCTCTTGAAAAATACCACTGAATATTCCACTTGAAAAATACCACTGAATATTCCTCTTGAAAAATACCACTGAATATTACTCTTGAAAAATACCACTGAATATGCCTCTTGAAAAATACCACTGAATATTCCATTAGAAAAATACCACTGAATATTCCTCTTGAAAAATACCACTGAATATTCCTCTTGAAAAATACAACTGAATATTCCTCTTGAAAAATACCACTGAAAATTCCTCTTGAAAAATACCACTGAATATTCCTCTTGAAAAATACCACTGAATATTCATCTTGAAAAATACCACTGAATATTCCTCTTGAAAAATAAAACTGAATATTCCTTTTGAAAAATACCACTAAATATTCCTCTTGAAAAATACCACTGAATATTCCTCTTGAAAAATACCACTGAATATTCCACTTGAAAAATACCACTGAATATTCCTCTTGAAAAATACTACTGAATATTCCTCTTGAAAAATACCACTGAATATTCCACTTGAAAAATACTATTGAATATTCCTCTTGCAAAATACCACTGAATATTCCTCTTGAAAAATACCACTGAAGATTCCTCTTGAAATATACCACTGAATATTCCTCTTGAAAAATACCACTGAATATTCCACTTGAAAAATACCACCGAATATTCCTCTTGAAAAATACCATTGAATATTACTCTTGAAAAATACCACTGAATATTCCTCTTGAAAAATACCACTGAATATTCCTCTTGAAAAATACCACTGAATATTCCTCTTGAAAAATATCACTGAATATTCCTATTGAAAAACACCACTAAATATTACTCTTGAAAAATACCACTGAATTTTCCTCTTGAAAAATACCACTGAATATTCCTCTTGAAAAATACCACTGAATATTCCACTTGAAAAATACCACTGAATATTCCTCTTGAAAAATACAACTGAATATTTATCTTGAAAAATACTATTGAATATTGCTTTTGAAAAATACCACTGAATATTCCTCTTGAAAAATACCACTGAATATTCATCTTAAAAAATACCACTCCATATTTCTCTTGAAAAATAACTCTGAATACTCCTCTTGAAAATATCACTGAATATTCCTCTTGAAAAATACCACTGAATATTCCTCTTGAAAAGTACCACTGAATATTCCTTTTGAAAAATACCACTGAATATTCCTCTTCAAAAATACCACTGAATATTCCACTTGAAAAATACTATTGAATATTCCGCATGAAAAATACCACTGAATATTCCTCTTGAAAAATACCACTGAACATTCCTCTTGAAAAATACCACTGAATATTCCTCTTGGAAAGTACCACTGAATATTCCTCATGAAAAATACCACTGAATATTCCACTTGAAAAATACCACTGAATATTTCTCTTGGAAAATACCACTGAATATTCCTCTTGAAAAATACAACTGAATATTGCTCTTGAAAAATACCTCTGATTATTTCCCTTGAAAAATACCACTGAAAATTCCTCTTGAAAAATACCACTGAATATTCCTCTTGAAAAATACCACTGAATATTCCTCTTGAAAAATACCACTGAATATTCATCTTAAAAAATACCACTCCATATTTCTCTTGAAAAATAACGCTGAATACTCCTCTTGAAAATATCACTGAATATTCCTCTTGAAAAATACCACTGAATATTCCTCTTGAAAAGTACCACTGAATATTCCTCTTCAAAAATACCACTGAACATTGCTCTTAAAAAATACGACTGATTATTCCATTTGAAAAATACTACTGAATATTCCTCTTGAAAAATTCTACTGAATATACCTCCTTAAAAATACCACTGAATATTCCTCTTGAAAAATACTACTGAATATTCCTCATGAAAAATATCACTGAATATTCCTATTGAAAAACACCACTGATTATTCCTCTTGAAAAATACCACTGAATATTCCTCTTGAAAAATACCAATGAATATTCCACTTGAAAAATTCCACTGAATATTCCTCTTGACAAATACCACTGAATATTCCACTTGAAAAGTATCACTGAATATTCCTTTTGAAAAATACAACTGAATATTCCTCTTAAAAAATACAATTGAATATTGCTCTTGAAAAATACCGCCGATTATTCTTTTTGAAAAATACCACTAAATATTCTTCTTGAAAAATACCACTGAATATTCCTCTTCAAAAATACCACTGAATATTCCACTTGAAAAATACTATTGAATATTCCGCATGAAAAATACCACTGAATATTCCTCTTGAAAAATACCACTGAATATTCCTCTTGAAAAATACCACTGAATATTCCTCTTGGAAAGTACCACTGAATATTCCTCATGAAAGATACCACTGAATATTCCACTTGAAAAATACCACTGAATATTTCTCTTGGAAAATATCACTGAATATTCCTCTTGAAAAATACAACTGAATATTGCTCTTGAAAAATACCTCTGATTATTTCCCTTGAAAAATACCACTGAAAATTCCTCTTGAAAAATACCACTGAATATTCCTCTTGAAAAATACCACTGAATATTCCTCTTGAAAAATACCACTGAATATTCATCTTAAAAAATACCACTCCATATTTCTCTTGAAAAATAACGCTGAATACTCCTCTTGAAAATATCACTGAATATTCCTCTTGAAAAATACCACTAATATTCCTCTTGAAAAGAACCACTGAATATTCCTCTTGAAAAATACCACTGAACATTGCTCTTAAAAAATACGACTGATTATTCCATTTGAAAAATACCACTGAATTCCATTTAAAATTCTACTGAATATACCTCCTTAAAAATATCACTGAATATTCCTCTTGAAAAATACAACTAAAAATTCCTCTTGAAAAATAATACTGAATATTCCTCTTGAAAATACCACTGAATATTACTCTTGAAAAATACTACTTAATATTCCTCTTGAAAAATACTACTGAATATTCCTCTTGAAAAATACCATTGAATATTGCTATTGAAAAATACCACTGAATATTCCTCTTGAAAAATACCACTGAATATTCCATTAGAAAAATACCACTGAATATTCCTCTTGAAAAATACCACTGAATATTCCTCTTGAAAAATACAACTGAATATTCCTCTTGAAAAATACCACTGAAAATTCCTCTTGAAAAATACCACTGAATATTCCTCTTGAAAAATACCACTGAATATTCATCTTGAAAAATACCACTGAATATTCCTCTTGAAAAATAAAACTGAATATTCCTTTTGAAAAATACCACTGAATATTCCTCTTGAAAAATACCACTGAATATTCCTCTTGAAAAATACCACTGAATATTCCACTTGAAAAATACCACTGAATATTCCTCTTGAAAAATACTACTGAATATTCCTCTTGAAAAATACCACTGAATATTCCACTTGAAAAATACTATTGAATATTCCTCTTGCAAAATACCACTGAATATTCCTCTTGAAAAATACCACTGAAGATTCCTCTTGAAATATACCACTGAATATTCCTCTTGAAAAATACCACTGAATATTCCACTTGAAAAATACCACCGAATATTCCTCTTGAAAAATACCATTGAATATTACTCTTGAAAAATACCACTGAATATTCCTCTTGAAAAATACCACTGAATATTCCTCTTGAAAAATACCACTGAATATTCCTCTTGAAAAATATCACTGAATATTCCTATTGAAAAACACCACTAAATATTACTCTTGAAAAATACCACTGAATTTTCCTCTTGAAAAATACCACTGAATATTCCTCTTGAAAAATACCACTGAATATTCCACTTGAAAAATACCACTGAATATTCCTCTTGAAAAATACAACTGAATATTTATCTTGAAAAATACTATTGAATATTGCTTTTGAAAAATACCACTGAATATTCCTCTTGAAAAATACCACTGAATATTCATCTTAAAAAATACCACTCCATATTTCTCTTGAAAAATAACTCTGAATACTCCTCTTGAAAATATCACTGAATATTCCTCTTGAAAAATACCACTGAATATTCCTCTTGAAAAGTACCACTGAATATTCCTTTTGAAAAATACCACTGAATATTCCTCTTCAAAAATACCACTGAATATTCCACTTGAAAAATACTATTGAATATTCCGCATGAAAAATACCACTGAATATTCCTCTTGAAAAATACCACTGAACATTCCTCTTGAAAAATACCACTGAATATTCCTCTTGGAAAGTACCACTGAATATTCCTCATGAAAGATACCACTGAATATTCCACTTGAAAAATACCACTGAATATTTCTCTTGGAAAATACCACTGAATATTCCTCTTGAAAAATACAACTGAATATTGCTCTTGAAAAATACCTCTGATTATTTCCCTTGAAAAATACCACTGAAAATTCCTCTTGAAAAATACCACTGAATATTCCTCTTGAAAAATACCACTGAATATTCCTCTTGAAAAATACCACTGAATATTCATCTTAAAAAATACCACTCCATATTTCTCTTGAAAAATAACGCTGAATACTCCTCTTGAAAATATCACTGAATATTCCTCTTGAAAAATACCACTGAATATTCCTCTTGAAAAGTACCACTGAATATTCCTCTTCAAAAATACCACTGAACATTGCTCTTAAAAAATACGACTGATTATTCCATTTGAAAAATACTACTGAATATTCCTCTTGAAAAATTCTACTGAATATACCTCCTTAAAAATACCACTGAATATTCCTCTTGAAAAATACTACTGAATATTCCTCATGAAAAATATCACTGAATATTCCTATTGAAAAACACCACTGATTATTCCTCTTGAAAAATACCACTGAATATTCCTCTTGAAAAATACCACTGAATATTCCACTTGAAAAATTCCACTGAATATTCCTCTTGACAAATACCACTGAATATTCCACTTGAAAAGTATCACTGAATATTCCTTTTGAAAAATACAACTGAATATTCCTCTTAAAAAATACAATTGAATATTGCTCTTGAAAAATACCGCCGATTATTCTTTTTGAAAAATACCACTAAATATTCTTCTTGAAAAATACCACTGAATATTCCTCTTCAAAAATACCACTGAATATTCCACTTGAAAAATACTATTGAATATTCCGCATGAAAAATACCACTGAATATTCCTCTTGAAAAATACCACTGAATATTCCTCTTGAAAAATACCACTGAATATTCCTCTTGGAAAGTACCACTGAATATTCCTCATGAAAGATACCACTGAATATTCCACTTGAAAAATACCACTGAATATTTCTCTTGGAAAATATCACTGAATATTCCTCTTGAAAAATACAACTGAATATTGCTCTTGAAAAATACCTCTGATTATTTCCCTTGAAAAATACCACTGAAAATTCCTCTTGAAAAATACCACTGAATATTCCTCTTGAAAAATACCACTGAATATTCCTCTTGAAAAATACCACTGAATATTCATCTTAAAAAATACCACTCCATATTTCTCTTGAAAAATAACGCTGAATACTCCTCTTGAAAATATCACTGAATATTCCTCTTGAAAAATACCACTGAATATTCCTCTTGAAAAGAACCACTGAATATTCCTCTTGAAAAATACCACTGAACATTGCTCTTAAAAAATACGACTGATTATTCCATTTGAAAAATACCACTGAATTCCATTTAAAATTCTACTGAATATACCTCCTTAAAAATATCACTGAATATTCCTCTTGAAAAATACAACTAAAAATTCCTCTTGAAAAATAATACTGAATATTCCTCTTGAAAATACCACTGAATATTACTCTTGAAAAATACTACTTAATATTCCTCTTGAAAAATACTACTGAATATTCCTCTTGAAAAATACCATTGAATATTGCTATTGAAAAATACCACTGAATATTCCTCTTGAAAAATACCACTGAATATTCCTCTTGAAAAATACAACTGAATATTCCTCTTGAAAAATACCACTGAATATTCCACTTGAAAAATACCACTGAATATTCCTCTTGAAAAATACCACTGAATATTCCTCTTGAAAAATACAACTGAATATTCCTCTTGAAAAATACCACTGAAAATTCCTCTTGAAAAATACCACTGAATATTCCTCTTGAAAAATACCACTGAATATTCCTCTTGAAAAATACCACTGAATATTCCTCTTGAAAAATAAAACTGAATATTCCTTCTGAAAAATACCACTGAATATTCCTCTTGAAAAATACCACTGAATATTCCTCTTGAAAAATACCACTGAATATTCCACTTGAAAAATAACACTGAATATTCCTCTTGAAAAATACTACTGAATATTCCTCTTGAAAAATACCACTGAATATTCCACTTGAAAAATACTATTGAATATTCCTCTTGCAAAATACCACTGAATATTCCTCTTGAAAAATACCACTGAAGATTCCTCTTGAAATATACCACTGAATATTCCTCTTGAAAAATACCACTGAATATTTACTTGAAAAATACCACCGAATATTCCTTTTGAAAAATACCATTGAATATTACTCTTGAAAAATACCACTGAATATTCCTCTTGAAAAATACCACTGAATATTCCTCTTGAAAAATACTACTGAATATTCCTTTTGAAAAATATCACTGAATATTCCTATTGAAAAACACCACTGCATATTCCTCTTGAAAAATACCACTGAATATTCCTCTTGAAAAATACCACTGAATATTCCACTTGAAAAATTCCACTGAATATTCCTCTTGAAAAATACCACTGAATATTACTCTTGAAAAATACCACTGAATATTCCTCTTAAAAAATACCACTGAATATTCCACTTGAAAAATACCACTGAATATTCCTCTTGAAAAATACAACTGAATATTTATCTTGAAAAATACAATTGAATATTGCTTTTGAAAAATACCACTGAATATTGCACTTGAAAAATTCCACTGAATATTCCTCTTGAAAAATACCACTGAATATTACTCTTGAAAAATACCACTGAATATTCCTCTTGAAAAATACCACTGAATATTCCTCTTGGAAAGTACCACTGAATATTCCTCATGAAAGATACCACTGAATATTCCACTTGAAAAATACCACTGAATATTTCTCTTGGAAAATATCACTGAATATTCCTCTTGAAAAATACAACTGAATATTGCTCTTGAAAAATACCTCTGATTATTTCCCTTGAAAAATACCACTGAAAATTCCTCTTGAAAAATACCACTGAATATTCCTCTTGAAAAATACCACTGAATATTCCTCTTGAAAAATACCACTGAATATTCATCTTAAAAAATACCACTCCATATTTCTCTTGAAAAATAACGCTGAATACTCCTCTTGAAAATATCACTGAATATTCCTCTTGAAAAATACCACTGAATATTCCTCTTGAAAAGAACCACTGAATATTCCTCTTGCAAAATACCACTGAACATTGCTCTTAAAAAATACGACTGATTATTCCATTTGAAAAATACCACTGAATTCCATTTAAAATTCTACTGAATATACCTCCTTAAAAATATCACTGAATATTCCTCTTGAAAAATACAACTAAAAATTCCTCTTGAAAAATAATACTGAATATTCCTCTTGAAAATACCACTGAATATTACTCTTGAAAAATACTACTTAATATTCCTCTTGAAAAATACTACTGAATATTCCTCTTGAAAAATACCATTGAATATTGCTATTGAAAAATACCACTGAATATTCCTCTTGAAAAATACCACTGAATATTCCTCTTGAAAAATACAACTGAATATTCCTCTTGAAAAATACCACTGAATATTCCACTTGAAAAATACCACTGAATATTCCTCTTGAAAAATACCACTGAATATTCCTCTTGAAAAATACAACTGAATATTCCTCTTGAAAAATACCACTGAAAATTCCTCTTGAAAAATACCACTGAATATTCCTCTTGAAAAATACCACTGAATATTCCTCTTGAAAAATACCACTGAATATTCCTCTTGAAAAATAAAACTGAATATTCCTTCTGAAAAATACCACTGAATATTCCTCTTGAAAAATACCACTGAATATTCCTCTTGAAAAATACCACTGAATATTCCACTTGAAAAATAACACTGAATATTCCTCTTGAAAAATACTACTGAATATTCCTCTTGAAAAATACCACTGAATATTCCACTTGAAAAATACTATTGAATATTCCTCTTGCAAAATACCACTGAATATTCCTCTTGAAAAATACCACTGAAGATTCCTCTTGAAATATACCACTGAATATTCCTCTTGAAAAATACCACTGAATATTTACTTGAAAAATACCACCGAATATTCCTTTTGAAAAATACCATTGAATATTACTCTTGAAAAATACCACTGAATATTCCTCTTGAAAAATACCACTGAATATTCCTCTTGAAAAATACTACTGAATATTCCTTTTGAAAAATATCACTGAATATTCCTATTGAAAAACACCACTGCATATTCCTCTTGAAAAATACCACTGAATATTCCTCTTGAAAAATACCACTGAATATTCCACTTGAAAAATTCCACTGAATATTCCTCTTGAAAAATACCACTGAATATTACTCTTGAAAAATACCACTGAATATTCCTCTTAAAAAATACCACTGAATATTCCACTTGAAAAATACCACTGAATATTCCTCTTGAAAAATACAACTGAATATTTATCTTGAAAAATACAATTGAATATTGCTTTTGAAAAATACCACTGAATATTGCACTTGAAAAATTCCACTGAATATTCCTCTTGAAAAATACCACTGAATATTACTCTTGAAAAATACCACTGAATATTCCTCTTGAAAAATACCACTGAATATTCCACTTGAAAAATACCACTGAATATTCCTCTTGAAAAATACCACTGAATACTGCTCTTGAAAAATACTACTGAATATACCTCTTTAAAAATATCACTGAATATTCCTCTTGAAAAATACAACTAAAAATTCCCTTTCAAAAATAATACTGAATATTCCTCTTGAAAATACCACTGAATATTACTCTTGACAAATACTACTTAATATTCCTCTTGAAAAATACTACTGAATATTCCTCTTGAAAAATACCATTGAATATTACTATTGAAAAATACCACTGAATATTCCTCTTGAAAAATACCACTGAATATTCCTCTTGAAAAATACTACTGAATATTCCTCTTGAAAAATACCACTGAATATTCCTAAAGAAAAATACCACTGAAATTTCCTCTTGAAAAATACCTCTGAATATTCCTCTTGAAAAATACCACTGAATATTCCACTTGAAAAATACCACTGAATATTCCTCTTGGAAAGTACCACTGAATATTCCTCATGAAAGATACCACTAAATGTTCCACTTGAAAAATACCACTGAATATTTCTCTTGGAAAATACCACTGAATATTCCTCTTGAAAAATACAACTGAATATTGCTCTTGAAAAATACCTCTGATTATTTCCCTTGAAAAATACCACTGAATATTCCTCTTGAAAAATACCACTGAATATTCCTCTTGAAAAATAACACTGAATATTCCTCTTGAAAAATACTACTGAATATTCCTCTTGAAAAATACCACTGAATATTCCACTTGAAAAATACTATTGAATATTCCTCTTGCAAAATACCACTGAATATTCCTCTTGAAAAATACCACTGAAGATTTCTCTTGAAATATACCACTGAATATTCCTCTTGAAAAATACCACTGAATATTTACTTGAAAAATACCACCGAATATTCCTTTTGAAAAATACCATTGAATATTACTCTTGAAAAATACCACTGAATATTCCTCTTGAAAAATACCACTGAATATTCCTCTTGAAAAATACTACTGAATATTCCTTTTGAAAAATATCACTGAATATTCCTATTGAAAAACACCACTGCATATTCCTCTTGAAAAATACCACTGAATATTCCTCTTGAAAAATACCACTGAATATTCCACTTGAAAAATTCCACTGAATATTCCTCTTGAAAAATACCACTGAATATTACTCTTGAAAAATACCACTGAATATTCCTCTTAAAAAATACCACTGAATATTCCACTTGAAAAATACCACTGAATATTCCTCTTGAAAAATACAACTGAATATTTATCTTGAAAAATACAATTGAATATTGCTTTTGAAAAATACCACTGAATATTCCACTTGAAAAATTCCACTGAATATTCCTCTTGAAAAATACCACTGAATATTACTCTTGAAAAATACCACTGAATATTCCTCTTGAAAAATACCACTGAATATTCCACTTGAAAAATACCACTGAATATTCCTCTTGAAAAATACCACTGAATACTGCTCTTGAAAAATACTACTGAATATACCTCTTTAAAAATATCACTGAATATTCCTCTTGAAAAATACAACTAAAAATTCCCTTTGAAAAATAATACTGAATATTCCTCTTGAAAATACCACTGAATATTACTCTTGACAAATACTACTTAATATTCCTCTTGAAAAATACTACTGAATATTCCTCTTGAAAAATACCATTGAATATTACTATTGAAAAATACCACTGAATATTCCTCTTGAAAAATACCACTGAATATTCCTCTTGAAAAATACTACTGAATATTCCTCTTGAAAAATACCACTGAATATTCCTAAAGAAAAATACCACTGAAATTTCCTCTTGAAAAATACCTCTGAATATTCCTCTTGAAAAATACCACTGAATATTCCACTTGAAAAATACCACTGAATATTCCTCTTGGAAAGTACCACTGAATATTCCTCATGAAAGATACCACTAAATGTTCCACTTGAAAAATACCACTGAATATTTCTCTTGAAAAATACCACTGAATATTCCTCTTGAAAAATACAACTGAATATTGCTCTTGAAAAATACCTCTGATTATTTCCCTTGAAAAATACCACTGAATATTCCTCTTGAAAAATACCACTGAATATTCCTCTTGAAAAATACCAATGAATATTCCTCTTGAAAAATACCACTGAATATTCATCTTAAAAAATACCACTGAATATTGCTCCTAAAAAATACGACTGATTATTCCTTTTGAAAAATACCACTGAATATTCCTCTTGAAAAATTCTACTGAATATACCTCCTTAAAAATATCACTAAATATTCCTCTTGAAAAATACAACTAAAAATTCCTCTTGAAAAATAATACTGAATATTCCTCTTGAAAATACCACTAAATATTACTCTTGAAAAATACTACTTAATATTCCTCTTGAAAAATACTACTGAATATTCCTCTTGAAAAATACCATTAAATATTACTATTGAAAAATACCACTGAATATTCCTCTTGAAAAGTACCACTGAATATTCCTCTTGAAAAATACAATTGAATATTCCTCTTGAAAAATACCACTGAATATTCCTCTTGAAAAATACCACTGAATATTCCTCTTGAAAAATACCACTGAATATTGCTCCTAAAAAATACGACTGATTATTCCTTTTGAAAAATACCACTGAATATTCCTCTTGAAAAATTCTACTGAATATACCTCCTTAAAAATATCACTAAATATTCCTCTTGAAAAATACAACTAAAAATTCCTCTTGAAAAATAATACTGAATATTCCTCTTGAAAATACCACTGAATATTACTCTTGAAAAATACTACTAAATATTCCTCTTGAAAAATATTACTGAATATTCCTCTTGAAAAATACCATTGAATATTACTATTGAAAAATACCACTGAATATTCCTCTTGAAAAATACCACTGAATATTCCTCTTGAAAAATACAATTGAATATTCCTCTTGAAAAATACCACTGAATATTCCTAAAGAAAAATACCACTGAATTTTCCTCTTGAAAAATACCTCTGAATATTCCTCTTGAAAAATACCACTGAATATTCCACTTGAAAAATACCACTGAATATTCCTCTTGAAAAATACCACTGAATATTACTCTTGAAAAATACTACTTAATATTCCTCTTGAAAAATACTACTGAATATTCCTCTTGAAAAATACCATTGAATATTACTATTGAAAAATACCACTGAATATTCCTCTTGAAAAATACCACTGAATATTCCTCTTGAAAAATACAACTGAATATTCCTCTTGAAAAATACCACTGAATTTTCCTCTTGAAAAATACCTCTGAATATTCCTCTTGAAAAATACCACTGAATATTCCACTTGAAAAATACCACTGAATATTCCTCTTGAAAAATACCACTGAATATTACTCTTGAAAAATACCACTGAATATGCCTCTTGAGAAATACCACTGAATATTCCACTTGAAAAATACCACTGAATATTCCTCTTGAAAAATACCACTGAATATTCCTCTTGAAAAATACAACTGAATATTCCTCTTGAAAAATACCACTGAAAATTCCTCTTGAAAAATACCACTGAATATTCCTCTTGAAAAATACCACTGAATATTCCTCTTGAAAAATACCACTGAATATTCCTCTTGAAAAATAAAACTGAATATTCCTTTTGAAAAATACCACTGAATATTCCTCTTGAAAAATACCACTGAATATTCCTCTTGAAAAATACCACTGAATATTCCACTTGAAAAATACCACTGAATATTCCTCTTGAAAAATACTACTGAATATTCCTCGTGAAAAATACCACTGAATATTCCACTTGAAAAATACTATTGAATATTCCGCTTGCAAAATACCACTGAATATTCCTCTTGAAAAATACCACTGAAGATTCCTCTTGAAATATACCACTGAATATTCCTCTTGAAAAATACCACTGAATATTCCACTTGAAAAATACCACCGAATATTCCTCTTGAAAAATACCATTGAATATTACTCTTGAAAAATACCACTGAATATTCCTCTTGAAAAATACCACTGAATATTCCTCTTGAAAAATACTACTGAATATTCCTCTTGAAAAATATCACTGAATATTCCTATTGAAAAACACCACTGAATATTACTCTTGAAAAATACCACTGAATATTACTCTTGAAAAATACCACTGAATATTCCTCTTGAAAAATACCACTGAATATTCCACTTGAAAAATACCACTGAATATTCCTCTTGAAAAATACAACTGAATATTTATCTTGAAAAATACAATTGAATATTGCTTTTGAAAAATACCACTGAATATTCCACTTGAAAAATTCCACTGAATATTCCTCTTGAAAAATAAAACTGAATATTACTCTTGAAAAATACCACTGAATATTCCTCTTGAAAAATACCACTGAATATTCCACTTGAAAAATACCACTGAATATTCCTCTTGAAAAATACCACTGAATACTGCTCTTGAAAAATACTACTGAATATACCTCTTTAAAAATATCACTGAATATTCCTCTTCAAAAATACAACTAAAAATTCCCTTTGAAAAATAATACTGAATATTCCTCTTGAAAATACCACTGAATATTACTCTTGACAAATACTACTTAATATTCCTCTTGAAAAATACTACTGAATATTCCTCTTGAAAAATACCATTGAATATTACTATTGAAAAATACCACTGAATATTCCTCTTGAAAAATACCACTGAATATTCCTCTTGAAAAATACAACTGAATATCCCTCTTGAAAAATACCACTGAATATTCCTAAAGAAAAATACCACTGAAATTTCCTCTTGAAAAACACCTCTGAATATTCCTCTTGAAAAATACCACTGAATATTCCACTTGAAAAATACCAATGAATATTCCTCTTGGAAAGTACCACTGAATATTCCTCATGAAAGATACCACTGAATATTCCACTTGAAAAATACCACTGAATATTTCTCTTGGAAAATACCACTGAATATTCCTCTTGAAAAATACAACTGAATATTGCTCTTGAAAAATACCTCTGATTATTTCCCTTGAAAAATACCACTGAATATTCCTCTTGAAAAATACCACTGAATATTCCTCTTGAAAAATACCAATGAATATTCCTCTTGAAAAATACCACTGAATATTCATCTTAAAAAATACCACTGAATATTGCTCCTAAAAAATATCACTAAATATTCCTCTTGAAAAATACAACTAAAATTTCCTCTTGAAAAATAATACTGAATATTCCTCTTGAAAATACCACTGAATATTACTCTTGAAAAATACTACTTAATATTCCTCTTGAAAAATACTACTGCATATTCCTCTTGAAAAATACCATTGAATATTACTATTGAAAAATACCACTGAATATTCCTCTTGAAAAATACCACTGAATATTCCTCTTGAAAAATACAATTGAATATTCCTCTTGAAAAATACCACTGAATATTCCTCTTGAAAAATACCACTGAATATTCCTCTTGAAAAATACCACTGAATATTGCTCCTAAAAAATACGACTGATTATTCCTTTTGAAAAATATCACTGAATATTCCTCTTGAAAAATTCTACTGAATATACCTCCTCAAAAATATCACTAAATATTCCTCTTGAAAAATACAACTAAAAATTCCTCTTGAAAAATAATACTGAATATTCCTCTTGAAAGTACCACTGAATATTACTCTTGAAAAATACTACTTAATATTCCTCTTGAAAAATACTACTGAATATTCCTCTTGAAAAATACCATTGAATATTACTATTGAAAAATACCACTGAATATTCCTCTTGAAAAATACCACTGAATATTCCTCTTGAAAAATACAATTGAATATTCCTCTTGAAAAATACCACTGAATATTTCTAAAGAAAAATACCACTGAATTTTCCTCTTGAAAAATACCTCTGAATATTCCTCTTGAAAAATACCACTGAATATTCCACTTGAAAAATACCACTGAATATTCCTCTTGAAAAATACCAGTGAATATTACTCTTGAAAAATACCACTGAATATGCCTCTTGAAAAATACCACTGAATATTCCTCTTGAAAAATACAACTGAATATTCCTCTTGAAAAATACCACTGAAAATTCCTCTTGCAAAATACCACTGAATATTCCTCTTGAAAAATACTACTGAATATTCCTCTTGAAAAATACCACTGAATATTCCTCTTGAAAAATAAAACTGAATATTCCTTTTGAAAAATACCACTGAATATTCCTCTTGAAAAATACCACTGAATATTCCTCTTGAAAAATACCACTGAATATTCCTCTTGAAAAATACCACTGAATATTCCACTTGAAAAATACCACCGAATATTCCTCTTGAAAAATACCATTGAATATTACACTTGAAAAATACCACTGAACATTCCTCTTGAAAAATACCACTGAATATTCCTCTTGAAAAATACTACTGAACATTCCTCTTGAAAAATATCACTGAATATTCCTATTGAAAAACACCACTGATTATTCCTCTTGAAAAATACCACTGAATATTCCTCTTGAAAAATACCACTGAATATTCCACTTGAAAAATTCCACTGAATATTCCTCTTGAAAAATACCACTGAATTATTACTCTTAAAAAATACCACTGAATATTCCTCTTGAAAAATACCACTGAATATTCCACTTGAAAAATACTACTGAATATTCCTCTTGAAAAATAAAACTGAATATATATCTTGAAAAATACAATTGAATATTGCTTTTGAAAAATACCACTGAATATTGCACTTGAAAATTTCCACTGAATATTCCTCTTGAAAAATACCACTGAATATTACTCTTGATAAATACCACTGAATATTCCTCTTGAAAAATACCACTGAATATTTCACTTGAAAAATACCACTGAATATTAATCTTGAAAAATACCAATGAATGTTGCTCTTGAAAAATACTACTGAATATACCTCTTTAAAAATATCACTGAATATTCCTCTTGAAAAATACAACTAAAAATTCCTCTTGAAAAATAATACTGAATAGTCCTCTTTAAAATACCACTGAATATTACTCTTGACAAATACTACTTAATATTCCTCTCGAAAAATACTACTGAATATTCCTCTTGAAAAATACCATTGAATATTACTATTGAAAAATACCACTGAATATTCCTCTTGAAAAATACCACTGAATATTCCTCTTGAAAAATACAATTGAATATTCCTCTTGAAAAATACCACTAAATATTCCTCTTGAAAAATACCACTGAATATTCCTCTTGAAAAATACCACTGAATATTGCTCCTAAAAAATACGACTGATTATTCCTTTTGAAAAATATCACTGAATATTCCTCTTGAAAAATTCTACTGAATATACCTCCTCAAAAATATCACTAAATATTCCTCTTGAAAAATACAACTAAAAATTCCTTTTGAAAAATAATACTGAATATTCCTCTTGAAAATACCACTGAATATTACTCTTGAAAAATACTACTTAATATTCCTCTTGAAAAATACTACTGAATATTCCTCTTGAAAAATACCATTGAATATTACTATTGAAAAATACCACTGAATATTCCTCTTGAAAAATACCACTGAATATTCCTCTTGAAAAATACAATTGAATATTCCTCTTGAAAAATACCACTGAATATTCCTAAAGAAAAATACCACTGAATTTTCCTCTTGAATAATACCTCTGAATATTCCTCTTGAAAAATACCACTGAATATTCCACTTGAAAAATACCACTGAATATTCCTCTTGAAAAATACCAGTGAATATTACTCTTGAAAAATACCACTGAATATGCCTCTTGAAAAATACCACTGAATATTCCTCTTGAAAAATACAACTGAATATTCCTCTTGAAAAATACCACTGAAAATTCCTCTTGCAAAATACCACTGAATATTCCTCTTAAAAAATACTACTGAATATTCCTCTTGAGAAATACCACTGAATATTCCTCTTGAAAAATAAAACTGAATATTCCTTTTGAAAAATACCACTGAATATTCCTCTTGAAAAATACCACTGAATATTCCTCTTGAAAAATACCACTGAATATTCCACTTGAAAAATACCACCGAATATTCCTCTTGAAAAATACCATTGAATATTACACTTGAAAAATACCACTGAACATTCCTCTTGAAAAATACCACTGAATATTCCTCTTGAAAAATACTACTGAACATTCCTCTTGAAAAATATCACTGAATATTCCTATTGAAAAACACCACTGATTATTCCTCTTGAAAAATACCACTGAATATTCCTCTTGAAAAATACCACTGAATATTCCACTTGAAAAATTCCACTGAATATTCCTCTTGAAAAATACCACTGAATTATTACTCTTGAAAAATACCACTGAATATTCCTCTTGAAAAATACCACTGAATATTCCACTTGAAAAATACCACTGAATATTCCTCTTGAAAAATAAAACTGAATATATATCTTGAAAAATACAATTGAATATTGCTTTTGAAAAATACCACTGAATATTGCACTTGAAAATTTCCACTGAATATTCCTCTTGAAAAATACCACTGAATATTACTCTTGATAAATACCACTGAATATTCCTCTTGAAAAATACCACTGAATATTTCACATGAAAAATACCACTGAATATTCCTCTTGAAAAATACCACTGAATGATGCTCTTGAAAAATACTACTGAATATACCTCTTTAAAAATATCACTGAATATTCCTCTTGAAAAATACCACTGAATATTCCACTTGAAAAATACTATTGAATATTCCTCTTGCAAAATACCACTGAATATTCCCCTTGAAAAATACCACTGAATATTCCTCTTGAAATATACCACTGAATATTCCTCTTGAAAAATACCACTGAATATTCCACTTGAAAAATACCACCGAATATTCCTCTTGAAAAATACCATTGAATATTACTCTTGACAAATACTACTTAATATTCCTCTTGAAAAATACTACTGAATATTCCTCTTGAAAAATACCATTGAATATTACTATTGAAAAATACCACAGAATATTCCTCTTGAAAAATACCACTGAATATTCCTCTTGAAAAATACTACTGAATATTCCTCTTGAAAAATGCTACTGAATATTCCTAAAGAAAAATACCACTCAAAATTACTCTTGAAAAATACCACTGAATATGCCTCTTGAAAAATACCACTTAAAATTCCTCTAGAAAAATACCACTGAATATTCCTCTCGAAAAATTCCACTGAATATTCCTCTTGAAAAATACCACTGAATATTCCTCTTGAAAAACAAAACTGAATATTCCTTTTGAAAAATACCACTGAATATTCCTCTTGAAAAATAAAACTGAATATCCCTTTTGAAAAATACCACCGAATATTCCTCTTGAAAAATA
Source organism: Atherix ibis (assembly GCA_958298945.1). Lineage (NCBI taxonomy): Eukaryota > Metazoa > Arthropoda > Insecta > Diptera > Athericidae > Atherix > Atherix ibis. Next base: position 42,818,547 of record OY282609.1, on the reverse strand, counting down.
CCACTGAATATTCCTCTTGAAAAATACCACTGAATATTCCTCTTGAAAAATACCACTGAATATTCCTCTTGAAATATACCACTGAATATTCCTCCTGAAAAATACCACTGAATATTCCTATTCCTATTGAAAAATAAAACTGAATATTCCTTTTGAAAAATACCACTGAATATTCCTCTTGAAAAATACCACTGAATATTCCTCTTGAAAAATACCACTGAATATTCCACTTGAAAAATACCACTGAATATTCCTCTTGAAAAATACTACTGAATATTCCTCTTGAAAAATACCACTGAATATTCCACTTGAAAAATACTATTGAATATTCCTCTTGCAAAATACCACTGAATATTCCCCTTGAAAAATACCACTGAATATTCCTCTTGAAATATACCACTGAATATTCCTCTTGAAAAATACCACTGAATATTCCACTTGAAAAATACCACCGAATATTCCTCTTGAAAAATACCATTGAATATTACTCTTGAAAAATACCACTGAATATTCCTCTTGAAAAATACCACTGAATATTCCTCTTGAAAAATACAACTGAATATTCCACTTGAAAAATATCACTGAATATTCCTATTGAAAAACACCACTGTATATTCCTCTTGAAAAATACCACTGAATATTCCTCTTGAAAAATACCACTGAATATTACACTTGAAAAATTCCACTGAATATTCCTCTTGAAAAATACCACTGAATATTACTCTTGAAAAATACCACTGAATATTCCTCTTGAAAAATACCACTGAATATTCCACTTGAAAAATACCACTGAATATTCCTCTTGAAAAATACAACTGAATATTTATCTTGAAAAATACAATTGAATATTGCTTTTGAAAAATTCCACTGAATATTCCACTTGAAAAATTCCACTGAATATTCCTCTTGAAAAATACCACTGAATATTACTCTTGAAAAATACCACTGAATATTCCTCTTGAAAAATACCACTGAATATTCCACTTGAAAAATACCACTGAATATTCCTCTTGAAAAATACCACTGAATATTGCTCTTGAAAAATACTACTGAATATACCTCTTGAAAAATATCACTGAATATTCCTCTTGAAAAATACAACTAAAAATTCCCTTTGAAAAATAATACTGAATATTCCTCTTGAAAATACCACTGAATATTACTCTTGACAAATACTACTTAATATTCCTCTTGAAAAATACTACTGAATATTCCTCTTGAAAAATACCATTGAATATTACTATTGAAAAATACCACTGAATATTCCTCTTGAAAAATACCACTGAATATTCCTCTTGAAAAATACTATTGAATATTCCTCTTGAAAAATACCACTGAATATTCCTAAAGAAAAATACCACTGAAATTTCCTCTTGAAAAATACCTCTGATTATTCCTCTTGAAAAATACCACTGAATATTCCACTTGAAAAATACCACTGAATATTCCTCTTGGAAAGTACCACTGAATATTCCTCATGAAAGATACCACTGAATATTCCACTTGAAAAATACCACTGAATATTTCTCTTGGAAAATACCACTGAATATTCCTCTTGAAAAATACAACTCAATATTGCTCTTGAAAAATACCTCTGATTATTTCCCTGGAAAAATACCACTGAATATTCCCCTTGAAAAATACCACTGAATATTTCTCTTGAAATATACCACTGAATATTCCTCTTAAAAAATACCACTGAATATTCCACTTGAAAAATACCACCGAATATTCCTCTTGAAAAATACCATTGAATATTACTCTTGAAAAATACCACTGAATATTCCTCTTGAAAAATACCACTGAATATTCCTCTTGAAAAATACAACTGAATATTCCACTTGAAAAATATCACTGAATATTCCTATTGAAAAACACCACTGTATATTCCTCTTGAAAAATACCACTGAATATTCCTCTTGAAAAATACCACTTAATATTCCACTTGAAAAATTCCACTGAATATTCCTCTTGAAAAATACCACTGAATATTACTCTTGCAAAATACCACTGAATATTCCTCTTGAAAAATACCACTGAATATTCCACTTGAAAAATACCACTGAATATTCCTCTTGAAAAATACAACTGAATATTTATCTTGAAAAATACAATTGAATATTGCTTTTGAAAAATTCCACTGAATATTCCACTTGAAAAATTCCACTGAATATTCCTCTTGAAAAATACCACTGAATATTACTCTTGAAAAATACCACTGAATATTACTCTTGAAAAATACCACTGAATATTCCACTTGAAAAATACCACTGAATATTCCTCTTGAAAAATACCACTGAATATTGCTCTTGAAAAATACTACTGAATATACCTCTTTAAAAATATCACTGAATATTCCTCTTGAAAAATACAACTAAAAATTCCCTTTGAAAAATAATACTGAATATTCCTCTTGAAAATACCACTGAATATTACTCTTGACAAATACTACTTAATATTCCTCTTGAAAAATACTACTGAATATTCCTCTTGAAAAATACCATTGAATATTACTATTGAAAAATACTACTGAATATTCCTCTTGAAAAATACCACTGAATATTCCTCTTGAAAAATACTACTGAATATTCCTCTTGAAAAATACCACTGAATATTCCTAAAGAAAAATACCACTGAAATTTCCTCTTGAAAAATACCTCTGATTATTCCTCTTGAAAAATACCACTGAATATTCCACTTGAAAAATACCACTGAATATTCCTCTTGGAAAGTACCACTGAATATTCCTCATGAAAGATACCACTGAATATTCCACTTGAAAAATACCACTGAATATTTCTCTTGGAAAATACCACTGAATATTCCTCTTGAAAAATACAACTCAATATTGCTCTTGAAAAATACCTCTGATTATTTCCCTTGAAAAATACCACTGAATATTCCTCTTGAAAAATACCACTGAATATTCCTCTTGAAAAATACCAATGAATATTCCTCTTGAAAAATACCATTGAATATTACTATTGAAAAATGCCACTGAATATTCCTCTTGAAAAATACCACTGAATATTCCTCTTGAAAAATACAACTGAATATTCCTCTTAAAAAATACTACTTAATATTCCTCTTGAAAAATACTACTGAATATTCCTCTTGAAAAATACCATTGAATATTACTATTGAAAAATACCACTGAATATTCCTCTTGAAAAATACCACTGAATATTCCTCTTGAAAAATACAACTGAATATTCCTCTTGAAAAATACCACTGAATATTCCTAAAGAAAAATACCACTGAATTTTCCTCTTGAAAAATACCACTGAATATTCCTCTTGAAAAATACCACTGAATATTCCACATGAAAAATACCACTGAATATTCCTCTTGAAAAATACTACTGAATATTACTCTTGAAAAATACCACTGAATATGCCTCTTGAAAAATACCACTGAATATTCCACTTGAAAAATACCACTGAATATTCCTCTTGAAAAATACCACTGAATATTCCTCTTAAAAAATACAACTGAATATTCCTCTTGAAAAATACCACTGAAAATTCCTCTTGAAAAATACCACTGAATATTCCTCTTGAAAAATACTACTGAATATTCCTCTTGAAAAATACCACTGAATATTCCTCTTGAAAAATAAAACTGAATATTCCTTTTGAAAATTACCACTGAATATTTCTCTTGAAAAATACCACTGAATATTCCTCTGGAAAAATACCATTGAATATGCCACTTGAAAAATGCCACTGAATATTCCTCTTGAAAAATACTACTGAATATTCCTCTTGAAAAATACCACTGAATATTCAACTTGAAAAATACTATTGAATATTCCTCTTGCAAAATACCACTGAATATTCCTCTTGAAACATACCACTGAATATTCCTCTTGAAATATACCGCTGAATATTCCTCTTGAAAAATACCACTGAATATTCCTCTTGAAAAATACTACTGAATATTCCTCTTGAAAAATATCACTGAATATTCCTATTGAAAAACACCACTGAATATTGCTCTTGAAAAATGCCACTGAATATTCCTCTTGAAAAATACCACTGAATATTCCACTTGAAAAATTCCACTGAATATTCTTCTTGAAAAATACCATTGGATATTACACTTGAAAAATACCACTGAATATTCCTCTTGAAAAATACCACTGAATATTCCTCTTGAAAAATACTACTGAATATTCCTCTTGAAAAATATCACTTAATATTCCTATTGAAAAACACCATTGAATATTGCTCTTGAAAAATACCTCTGATTATTTCCCTTGAAAAATACCACTGAATATTCCTCTTGAAAAATACCACTGAATATTCCTCTTGAAAAATACCAATGAATATTCCTCTTGAAAAATACCATTGAATATTACTATTGAAAAATACCACTGAATATTCCTCTTGAAAAATACCACTGAATATTCCTCTTGAAAAATACAACTGAATATTCCTCTTGAAAAATACTACTTAATATTCCTCTTGAAAAATACTACTGAATATTCCTCTTGAAAAATACCACTGAATATTACTCTTGAAAAATACCACTGAATATTTCTCTTGAAAAATACTACTGAATATTCCTCTTGAAAAATACCACTGAATATTCCTCTTGAAAAATAAAACTGAATATTCCTTTTGAAAAATACCACTGAATAATTCTCTTGAAAAATACCACTGAATATTCCTCTGGAGAAATACCATTGAATATGCCACTTGAAAAATGCCACTGAATATTCCTCTTGAAAAATACTACTGAATTTTCCTCTTGAAAAATACCACTGAATATTCCACTTGAAAAATACTATTGAATATTCCTCTTGCAAAATACCACTGAATATTCCTCTTGAAAAATACCACTGAATATTCCTCTTGAAATATACCACTGAATATTCCTCTTGAAAAATACCACTGAATATTCCACTTGAAAAATACCACCGAAGATTCCTCTTGAAAAATACCATTGCATATTACACTTAAAAAATACCACTGAATATTCCTCTTGAAAAATACCACTGAATATTCCTCTTGAAAAATACTACTGAATATTCCTCTTGAAAAATATCACTGAATATTCCTCTTGAAAAACACAACTGAATATTGCTCTTGAAAAATACCTCTGATTATTTCCCTTGAAAAATACCACTGAATATTCCTCTTGAAAAATACCACTGAATATTCCTCTTGAAAAATACCAATGAATATTCCTCTTGAAAAATACCATTGAATATTACTATTGAAAAATACCACTGAATATTCCTCTTGAAAAATACCACTGAATATTCCTCTTGAAAAATACAACTGAATATTCCTCTTGAAAAATACTACTTAATATTCCTCTTGAAAAATACTACTGAATATTCCTCTTGAAAAATACCATTGAATATTACTATTGAAAAATACCACTGAATATTCCTCTTGAAAAATACCACTGAATATTCCTCATGAAAAATACAACTGAATATTCCTCTTGAAAAATACCACTGAATATTCCTAAAGAAAAATACCACTGAATTTTCCTCTTGAAAAATACCTCTGAATATTCCTCTTGAAAAATACCACTGAATATTCCACATGAAAAATACCACTGAATATTCCTCTTGAAAAATACCACTGAATATTACTCTTGAAAAATACCACTGAATATTCCTCTTGAAAAATACCACTAAATATTCCACTTGAAAAATACCACTGAATACTGCTCTTGAAAAATACTACTGAATATACCTCTTTAAAAATATCACTGAATATTCCTCTTCAAAATTACAACTAAAAATTCCCTTTGAAAAATAATACTGAATATTCCTCTTGAAAATACCACTGAATATTACTCTTGACAAATACAACTTAATATTCCTCTTAAAAATACTACTGAATATTCCTCTTGAAAAATACCATTGAATATTACTATTGAAAAATACCACTGAATATTCCTCTTGAAAAATACCACTGAATATTCCTCTTGAAAAATACTACTGAATATCCCTCTTGAAAAATACCACTGAATATTCCTAAAGAAAAATACCACTGAAATTTCCTCTTGAAAAATACCTCTGAATATTCCTCTTGAAAAATACCACTGAATATTCCACTTGAAAAATACCACTGAATATTCCTCTTGGAAAGTACCACTGAATATTCCTCATGAAAGATACCACTGAATATTCCACTTGAAAAATACCACTGAATATTTCTCTTGGAAAATACCACTGAATATTCCTCTTGAAAAATACAACTGAATATTGCTCTTGAAAAATACCTCTGATTATTTCCCTTGAAAAATACCACTGAATATTCCTCTTGAAAAATACCACTGAATATTCCTCTTGAAAAATACTAATGAATATTCCTCTTGAAAAATACCACTGAATATTCATCTTAAAAAATACCACTGAATATTGCTCCTAAAAAATACGACTGATTATTCCTTTTGAAAAATACCACTGAATATTCCTCTTGAAAAATTCTACTGAATATACCTCCTTAAAAATATCACTAAATATTCCTCTTGAAAAATACAACTAAAAATTCCTCTTGAAAAATAATACTGAATATTCCTCTTGAAAATACCACTGAATATTACTCTTGAAAAATACTACTTAATATTCCTCTTGAAAAATACTACTGAATATTCCTCTTGAAAAATACCATTGAATATTACTATTGAAAAATACCACTGAATATTCCTCTTGAAAAATACCACTGAATATTCCTCTTGAAAAATACAATTGAATATTCCTCTTGAAAAATACCACTGAATATTCCTCTTGAAAAATACCACTAAATATTCCTCTTGAAAAATACCACTGAATATTGCTCCTAAAAAATACGACTGATTATTCCTTTTGAAAAATACCACTGAATATTCATCTTGAAAAATTCTACTGAATATACCTCCTTAAAAATATCACTAAATATTCCTCTTGAAAAATACAGCTAAAACTTCCTCTTGAAAAATAATAGTGAATATTCCTCTTGAAAATACCACTGAATATTACTCTTGAAAAATACTACTTAATATTCCTCTTGAAAAATACTACTGAATATTCCTCTTCAAAAATACCATTGAATATTACTATTGAAAAATACCACTGAATATTCCTTTTGAAAAATACCACTGAATATTCCTCTTGAAAAATACAACTGAATATTCCTCTTGAAAAATACCACTGAATATTCCTAAAGAAAAATACCACTGAATTTTCCTCTTGAAAAATACCTCTGAATATTCCTCTTGAAAAATACCACTGAATATTCCACATGAAAAATACCACTGAATAGTCCTCTTGAAAAATACCACTGAATATTACTCTTGAAAAATACCACTTTATATTCCTCTTGAAAAATACCACTAAATATTCCCCTTGAAAAATACCACTGAATACTGCTCTTGAAAAATACTACTGAATATACCTCTTTAAAAATATCACTGAATATTCCTCTTCAAAAATACAACTAAAAATTCCCTTTGAAAAATAATACTGAATATTCCTCTTGAAAATACCACTGAATATTACTCTTGACAAATACAACTTAATATTCCTCTTGAAAAATACTTCTGAATATTCCTCTTGAAAAATACCATTGAATATTACTATTGAAAAATACCACTGAATATTCCTCTTGAAAAATACCACTGAATATTCCTCTTGAAAAATACTACTGAATATCCCTCTTGAAAAATATCACTGAATATTCCTCTTGAAAAACACCACTGAATATTGCTCTTGAAAAATACCTCTGATTATTTCCCTTGAAAAATACCACTGAATATTCCTCTTGAAAAATACCACTGAATATTCCTCTTGAAAAATACCAATGAATATTCCTCTTGAAAAATACCATTGAATATTACTATTGAAAAATACCACTGAATATTCCTCTTGAAAAATACCACTGAATATTCCTCTTGAAAAATACAACTGAATATTCCTCTTGAAAAATACTACTTAATATTCCTCTTGAAAAATACTACTGAATATTCCTCTTGAAAAATACCATTGAATATTACTATTGAAAAATACCACTGAATATTCCTCTTGAAAAATACCACTGAATATTCCTCTTGAAAAATACAACTGAATATTCCTCTTGAAAAATACCACTGAATATTCCTAAAGAAAAATACCACTGAATTTTCCTCTTGAAAAATACCTCTGAATATTCCTCTTGAAAAATACCACTGAATATTCCACATGAAAAATACCACTGAATATTCCTCTTGAAAAATACCACTGAATATTACTCTTGAAAAATACCACTGAATATTCCTCTTGAAAAATACCACTAAATATTCCACTTGAAAAATACCACTGAATACTGCTCTTGAAAAATACTACTGAATATACCTCTTTAAAAATATCACTGAATATTCCTCTTCAAAATTACAACTAAAAATTCCCTTTGAAAAATAATACTGAATATTCCTCTTGAAAATACCACTGAATATTACTCTTGACAAATACAACTTAATATTCCTCTTAAAAATACTACTGAATATTCCTCTTGAAAAATACCATTGAATATTACTATTGAAAAATACCACTGAATATTCCTCTTGAAAAATACCACTGAATATTCCTCTTGAAAAATACTACTGAATATCCCTCTTGAAAAATACCACTGAATATTCCTAAAGAAAAATACCACTGAAATTTCCTCTTGAAAAATACCTCTGAATATTCCTCTTGAAAAATACCACTGAATATTCCACTTGAAAAATACCACTGAATATTCCTCTTGGAAAGTACCACTGAATATTCCTCATGAAAGATACCACTGAATATTCCACTTGAAAAATACCACTGAATATTTCTCTTGGAAAATACCACTGAATATTCCTCTTGAAAAATACAACTGAATATTGCTCTTGAAAAATACCTCTGATTATTTCCCTTGAAAAATACCACTGAATATTCCTCTTGAAAAATACCACTGAATATTCCTCTTGAAAAATACCAATGAATATTCCTCTTGAAAAATACCACTGAATATTCATCTTAAAAAATACCACTGAATATTGCTCCTAAAAAATACGACTGATTATTCCTTTTGAAAAATACCACTGAATATTCCTCTTGAAAAATTCTACTGAATATACCTCCTTAAAAATATCACTAAATATTCCTCTTGAAAAATACAACTAAAAATTCCTCTTGAAAAATAATACTGAATATTCCTCTTGAAAATACCACTGAATATTACTCTTGAAAAATACTACTTAATATTCCTCTTGAAAAATACTACTGAATATTCCTCTTGAAAAATACCATTGAATATTACTATTGAAAAATACCACTGAATATTCCTCTTGAAAAATACCACTGAATATTCCTCTTGAAAAATACAATTGAATATTCCTCTTGAAAAATACCACTGAATATTCCTCTTGAAAAATACCACTAAATATTCCTCTTGAAAAATACCACTGAATATTGCTCCTAAAAAATACGACTGATTATTCCTTTTGAAAAATACCACTGAATATTCATCTTGAAAAATTCTACTGAATATACCTCCTTAAAAATATCACTAAATATTCCTCTTGAAAAATACAGCTAAAACTTCCTCTTGAAAAATAATACTGAATATTCCTCTTGAAAATACCACTGAATATTACTCTTGAAAAATACTACTTAATATTCCTCTTGAAAAATACTACTGAATATTCCTCTTCAAAAATACCATTGAATATTACTATTGAAAAATACCACTGAATATTCCTTTTGAAAAATACCACTGAATATTCCTCTTGAAAAATACAACTGAATATTCCTCTTGAAAAATACCACTGAATATTCCTAAAGAAAAATACCACTGAATTTTCCTCTTGAAAAATACCTCTGAATATTCCTCTTGAAAAATACCACTGAATATTCCACATGAAAAATACCACTGAATAGTCCTCTTGAAAAATACCACTGAATATTACTCTTGAAAAATACCACTTTATATTCCTCTTGAAAAATACCACTAAATATTCCCCTTGAAAAATACCACTGAATACTGCTCTTGAAAAATACTACTGAATATACCTCTTTAAAAATATCACTGAATATTCCTCTTCAAAAATACAACTAAAAATTCCCTTTGAAAAATAATACTGAATATTCCTCTTGAAAATACCACTGAATATTACTCTTGACAAATACAACTTAATATTCCTCTTGAAAAATACTTCTGAATATTCCTCTTGAAAAATACCATTGAATATTACTATTGAAAAATACCACTGAATATTCCTCTTGAAAAATACCACTGAATATTCCTCTTGAAAAATACTACTGAATATCCCTCTTGAAAAATACCACTGAATATTCCTAAAGAAAAATACCACTGAAATTTCCTCTTGAAAAATACCTCTGAATATTCCTCTTGAAAAATACCACTGAATATTCCACTTGAAAAATACCACTGAATATTCCTCTTGGAAAGTACCACTGAATATTCCTCATGAAAGATACCACTGAATATTCCACTTGAAAAATACCACTGAATATTTCTCTTGGAAAATACCACTGAATATTCCTCTTGAAAAATACAACTGAATATTGCTCTTGAAAAATACCTCTGATTATTTCCCTTGAAAAATACCACTGAATATTCCTCTTGAAAAATACCACTGAATATTCCTCTTGAAAAATACCAATGAATATTCCTCTTGAAAAATACCACTGAATATTCCACTTGAAAAATACCACTGAATATTCCTCTTGGAAAGTACCACTGAATATTCCTCATGAAAGATACCACTGAATATTCCACTTGAAAAATACCACTGAATATTTCTCTTGGAAAATACCACTGAATATTCCTCTTGAAAAATACAACTGAATATTGCTCTTGAAAAATACCTCTGATTATTTCCCTTGAAAAATACCACTGAATATTCCTCTTGAAAAATACTACTGAATATTCCTCTTGAAAAATACCAATGAATATTCCTCTTGAAAAATACCACTGAATATTCATCTTAAAAAATACCACTGAATATTGCTCCTAAAAAATACGACTGATTATTCCTTTTGAAAAATACCACTGAATATTCCTCTTGAAAAATTCTACTGAATATACTTCCTTAAAAATATCACTAAATATTCCTCTTAAAAATACAACTAAAAATTCCTCTTGAAAAATAATACTGAATATTCCTCTTGAAAATACCACTGAATATTACTCTTGAAAAATACTACTTAATATTCCTCTTGAAAAATACTACTGAATATTCCTCTTGAAAAATACCATTGAATATTACTATTGAAAAATACCACTGAATATTCCTCTTGAAAAATACCACTGAATATTCCTCTTGAAAAATACAATTGAATATTCCTCTTGAAAAATACCACTGAATATTCATCTTGAAAAATTCTACTGAATATACCTCCTTAAAAATATCACTAAATATTCCTCTTGAAAAATACAGCTAAAACTTCCTCTTGAAAAATAATACTGAATATTCCTCTTGAAAATACCACTGAATATTACTCTTGAAAAATACTACTTAATATTCCTCTTGAAAAATACTACTGAATATTCCTCTTCAAAAATACCATTGAATATTACTATTGAAAAATACCACTGAATATTCCTTTTGAAAAATACCACTGAATATTCCTCTTGAAAAATACAACTGAATATTCCTCTTGAAAAATACCACTGAATATTCCTAAAGAAAAATACCACTGAATTTTCCTCTTGAAAAATACCTCTGAATATTCCTCTTGAAAAATACCACTGAATATTCCACATGAAAAATACCACTGAATAGTCCTCTTGAAAAATACCACTGAATATTACTCTTGAAAAATACCACTTTATATTCCTCTTGAAAAATACCACTAAATATTCCACTTGAAAAATACCACTGAATACTGCTCTTGAAAAATACTACTGAATATACCTCTTTAAAAATATCACTGAATATTCCTCTTCAAAAATACAACTAAAAATTCCCTTTGAAAAATAATACTGAATATTCCTCTTGAAAATACCACTGAATATTACTCTTGACAAATACAACTTAATATTCCTCTTGAAAAATACTTCTGAATATTCCTCTTGAAAAATACCATTGAATATTACTATTGAAAAATACCACTGAATATTCCTCTTGAAAAATACCACTGAATATTCCTCTTGAAAAATACTACTGAATATCCCTCTTGAAAAATACCACTGAATATTCCTAAAGAAAAATACCACTGAAATTTCCTCTTGAAAAATACCTCTGAATATTCCTCTTGAAAAATACCACTGAATATTCCACTTGAAAAATACCACTGAATATTCCTCTTGGAAAGTACCACTGAATATTCCTCATGAAAGATACCACTGAATATTCCACTTGAAAAATACCACTGAATATTTCTCTTGGAAAATACCACTGAATATTCCTCTTGAAAAATACAACTGAATATTGCTCTTGAAAAATACCTCTGATTATTTCCCTTGAAAAATACCACTGAATATTCCTCTTGAAAAATACCACTGAATATTCCTCTTGAAAAATACCAATGAATATTCCTCTTGAAAAATACCACTGAATATTCATCTTAAAAAATACCACTGAATATTGCTCCTAAAAAATACGACTGATTATTCCTTTTGAAAAATACCACTGAATATTCCTCTTGAAAAATTCTACTGAATATACCTCCTTAAAAATATCACTAAATATTCCTCTTGAAAAATACAACTAAAAATTCCTCTTGAAAAATAATACTGAATATTCCTCTTGAAAATACCACTGAATATTACTCTTGAAAAATACTACTTAATATTCCTCTTGAAAAATACTACTGAATATTCTTCTTGAAAAATACCATTGAATATTACTATTGAAAAATACCACTGAATATTCCTCTTGAAAAATACCACTGAATATTCCTCTTGAAAAATACAATTGAATATTCCTCTTGAAAAATACCACTGAATATTCCTCTTGAAAAATACCACTGAATATTCCTCTTGAAAAATACCACTGAATATTGCTCCTAAAAAATACGACTGATTATTCCTTTTGAAAAATACCACTGAATATTCATCTTGAAAAATTCTACTGAATATACCTCCTTAAAAATATCACTAAATATTCCTCTTGAAAAATACAACTAAAACTTCCTCTTGAAAAATAATACTGAATATTCCTCTTGAAAATACCACTGAATATTACTCTTGAAAAATACTACTTAATATTCCTCTTGAAAAATACTACTGAATATTCCTCTTCAAAAATACCATTGAATATTACTATTGAAAAATACAACTGAATATTCCTCTTGAAAAATACCACTGAATATTCCTCTTGAAAAATACAATTGAATATTCCTCTTGAAAAATACCCCTGAATATTCCTAAAGAAAAATACCACTGAATTTTCCTCTTGAAAAATACCTCTGAATATTCCTCTTGAAAAATACCACTGAATATTCCACTTGAAAAATACCACTGAATATTCCTCTTGAAAAATACCACTGAATATTACTCTTGAAAAATACCACTGAATATGCCTCTTGAAAAATACCACTGAATATTCCGCTTGAAAAATACCACTGAATATTCCTCTTGAAAAATACCACTGAATATTCCTCTTGAAAAATACAACTGAATATTCCTCTTGAAAAATACCACTGAAAATTCCTCTTGCAAAATACCACTGAATATTCCTCTTGAAAAATACTACTGAATATTCCTCTTGAAAAATACCACTGAATATTCCTCTTGAAAAATAAAACTGAATATTCCTTTTGAAAAATACCACTGAATATTCTTCTTGAAAAATACCACTGAATATTCCTCTTGAAAAATACCATTGAATATTCCACTTGAAAAATACTACTGAATATTCCTCTTGAAAAATACTACTGAATATTCCTCTTGAAAAATACCACTGAATATTCCACTTGAAAAATACTATTGAATATTCCTCTTGCAAAATACTACTGAATATTCCTCTTGAAAAATACCACTGAATATTCCTCTTGAAATATACCACTGAATATTCCTCTTGAAAAATACCACTGAATATTCCACTTGAAAAATACCACCGAATATTCCTCTTGAAAAATACCATTGAATATTACACTTGAAAAATACCACTGAACATTCTTCTTGAAAAATACCACTGAATATTCCTCTTGAAAAATACAATTGAATATTCCTCTTGAAAAATACCACTGAATATTCCTAAAGAAAAATACCACCGAATTTTCCTCTTGAAAAATACCTCTGAATATTCCTCTTGAAAAATACCAGTGAATATTCCACTTGAAAAATACCACTGAATATTCCTCTTGAAAAATACCACTGAATATTTCTCTTGAAAAATACCACTGAATATGCCTCTTAAAAAATACCACTGAATATTCCACTTGAAAAATACCACTGAATATTCTTCTTGAAAAATACCACTGAATATTCCTTTTGAAAAATACAACTGAATATTCCTCTTGAAAAATACCACTGAAAATTCCTCTTGCAAAATACCACTGAATATTCCTCTTGAAAAATACTACTGAATATTCCTCTTGAAAAATACCACTGAATATTCCTCTTGAAAAATAAAACTGAATATTCCTTTTGAAAAATACCACTGAATATTCCTCTTGAAAAATACCACTGAATATTCCTCTTGAAAAATACCATTGAATATTCCACTTGAAAAATACCACTGAATATTCCTCTTGAAAAATACTACTGAATATTCCTCTTGAAAAATACCACTGAATATTCCTCTTGAAAAATACTATTGAATATTCCTCTTGCAAAATACTACTGAATATTCCTCTTGAAAAATACCACTGAATATCCCTCTTGAAATATACCACTGAATATTCCTCTTGAAAAATACCACTGAATATTCCACTTGAAAAATACCACCGAATATTCCTCTTGAAAAATACCATTGAATATTACACTTGAAAAATACCACTGAACATTCTTCTTGAAAAATACCACTGAATATTCCTCTTGAAAAATACTACTGAATATTCCTCTTGAAAAATATCACTGAATATTCCTATTGAAAAATACCACTGATTATTCCTCTTGAAAAATACCACTGAATATTCCTCTTGAAAAATACCACTGAATATTCCACTTGAAAAATTCCACTGAATATTCCTCTTGAAAAATACCACTGAATATTACTCTTGAAAAATACCACTGAATATTCCTCTTGAAAAATACCACTGAATATTCCACTTGAAAAATACCACTGAATATTCCTCTTGAAAAATAAAACTGACTATATATCTTGAAAAATACAATTGAATATTGCTTTTGAAAAATACCACTGAATATTGCACTTGAAAAATTCCACTGAATAATCCTCTTGAAAAATACCACTGAATATTACTCTTGAAAAATACCACTGAATATTCCTCTTGAAAAATACCACTGAATATTTCACTTGAAAAATACCACTGAATATTCCTCTTGAAAAATACCACTGAATGTTGCTCTTGAAAAATACTACTGAATATACCTCTTTAAAAATATCACTGAATATTCCTCTTGAAAAATACAACTAAAAATTCCTCTTGAAAAATAATACTGAATAGTCCTCTTTAAAATACCACTGAATATTACTCTTGACAAATACTACTTAATATTCCTCTTGAAAAATACTACTGAATATTCCTCTTGAAAAATACCATTGAATATTACTATTGAAAAATACAACTGAATATTCCTCTTGAAAAATACCACTGAATATTCCTCTTGAAAAATACTACTGAATATTCCTCTTGAAAAATACTACTGAATATTCCTAAAGAAAAATACCACTGAATTTTCTTCTTGAAAAATACCTCTGAATATTCCTCTTGAAAAATACCACTGAATATTCCACTTGAAAAATACCACTGAATATTCCTCTTGAAAAATACCACTGAATATTCCACTTGAAAAATACCACTGAATATTCGTCTTGAAAAATACCACTGAATATTACTCTTGAAAAATACCACTGAATATGCCTCTTGAAAAATACCACTTAAAATTCCTCTAGAAAAATACCACTTAATATTCCTCTTGAAAAATTCCACTGAATATTCCTCTTGAAAAATACCACTGAATATTCCTCTTGAAAAACAAAACTGAATATTCCTTTTGAAAAATACCACTGAATATTCCTCTTGAAAAATAAAACTGAATATCCCTTTTGAAAATACCACTGAATATTCCTCTTGAAAAATACCACTGAATATTCCTCTTGAAAAATACCACTGAATATTCCACTTGAAAAATACCACTGAATATTCCTCTTGAAAAATACTACTGAATATTCCTCTTGAAAAATACCACTGAATATTCCAGTTGAAAAATACTATTGAATATTCCTCTTGCTAAATACCACTGAATATTTCTCTTGAAAAATACCACGGAATATTCCTCTTGAAATATACCACTGAATATTCCTCTTGAAAAATACCACTGAATATTCCTCTTGAAAAATAAAACTGAATATTCCTTTTGAAAAATACCACTGAATATTCCTTTTGAAAAAAACCACTGAATATTCCTCTTGAAAAATACCACTGAATATTCCACTTGAAAAATACCACTGAATATTCCTCTTGAAAAATACTACTGAACATTCCTCTTGAAAAATACCACTGAATATTCCACTTGAAAACAACTATTGAATATTCCTCTTGCAAAATACCACTGAATATTCCTCTTGAAAAATACCACTGAATATTCCTCTTGAAATATACCACTGAATATTCCTCTTGAAAAATACCACTGAATATTCCACTTGAAAAATAGCACCGAATATTCCTCTTGAAAAATACCATTGAATATTACTCTTGAAAAATACAACTGAATATTCCTCTTGAAAAATACCACTGAATATTCCTCTTAAAAAATACAACTGAATATTCCTCTTGAAAAATATCACTGAATATTCCTATTGAAAAACACCACTGAATATTCCTCTTGAAAAATACCACTGAATATTCCTCTTGAAAAATACCACTGAATATTCCACTTGAAAAATTCCACTGAATATTCCTCTTGAAAAATACCACTGAATATTACTCTTGAAAAATACCACTGAATATTCCTCTTGAAAAATACCACTGAATATTCCACTTGAAAAATACCACTGAATATTCCTCTTGAAAAATACAACTGAATATTTATCTTGAAAAATACAATTGAATATTGCTTTTGAAAAATACCACTGAATATTCCACTTGAAAAATTCCACTGAATATTCCTCTTGAAAAATACCACTGAATATTACTCTTGAAAAATACCACTGAATATTCCTCTTGAAAAATACCACTGAATATTCCACTTGAAAAATACCACTGAATATTCCTCTTGAAAAATACCACTGAATATTGCTCTTGAAAAATACTACTGAATATACTTCTTTAAAAATATCACTGAATATTCCTCTTGAAAAATACAACTAAAAATTCCCTTTGAAAAATAATACTGAATATTCCTCTTGAAAATACCACTGAATATTACTCTTGACAAATACTACTTAATATTCCTCTTGAAAAATACTACTGAATATTCCTCTTGAAAAATACCATTGAATATTACTATTGAAAAATACCACTGAATATTCCTCTTGAAGAATACCACTGAATATTCCTCTTGAAAAATACTACTGAATATTCCTCTTGAAAAATACCACTGAATATTCCTAAAGAAAAATACCACTGAATATTCCTCTTGAAAAATACCTCTGAATATCCCTTTTGAAAAATACAACTGAATATTCCTCTTGAAAAATATCACTGAATATTCCTCTTAAAAAATACAACTGAATATTCCTCTTGAAAAATATCACTGAATATTCCTATTGAAAAACACCACTGAATATTCCTCTTGAAAAATACCACTGAATATTCCTCTTGAAAAATACCACTGAATATTCCACTTGAAAAATACCACTGAATTTTTCTCTTGGAAAATACCACTGAATATTCCTCTTGAAAAATACAACTGAATATTGCTCTTGAAAAATACCTCTGATTATTTCCCTTGAAAAATACCACTGAATATTCCTCTTGAAAAATACCACTGAATATTCCTCTTGAAAAATACCAATGAATATTCCTCTTGAAAAATACCATTGAATATTACTATTGAAAAATACCACTGAATATTCCTCTTGAAAAATACCACTGAATATTCCTCTTGAAAAATACAACTGAATATTCCTCTTGAAAAATACTACTTAATTTTCCTCTTGAAAAATACTACTGAATATTCCTCTTGAAAAATACCATTGAATATTCCTCTTGAAAAATACCACTGAAAATTCCTCTTGAAAAATACCACTGAATATTCCTCTTGAAAAATACTACTGAATATTCCTCTTGAAAAATAATACTGAATATTCCTCTTGAAAAATAAAACTGAATATTCCTTTTGAAAAATACCACTGAATATTTCTCTTGAAAAATACCACTGAATATTCTTCTGGAAAAATACCATTGAATATGCCACTTGAAAAATGCCACTGAATATTCCTCTTGAAAAATACTACTGAATATTCCTCTTGAAAAATACCACTGAATATTCCACTTGAAAAATACTATTGAATATTCCTCTTGCAAAATACCACTGAATATTCCTCTTGAAAAATACCACTGAATATTCCTCTTGAAATATACCACTGAATATTCCTCTTGAAAAATACCACTGAATATTCCACTTGAAAAATACCACCGAAGATTCCTCTTGAAAAATACCATTGAATATTACACTTGAAAAATACCACTGAATATTCCTCTTGAAAAATACCACTGAATATTCCTCTTGAAAAATACTACTGAATATTCCTCTTGAAAAATATCACTGAATATTCCTATTGAAAAACACCACTGATTATTCCTCTTGAAAAATACCACTGAATATTCCTCTGAAAAATACCACTGAATATTCCACTTGAAAAATTCCACTGAATATTCCTCTTGAAAAATACCACTGAATATTACTCTTGAAAAATACCACTGAATATTCCTCTTGAAAAATACCACTGAATATTCCACTTGAAAAATACCACTGAATATTCCTCTTGAAAAATAAAACTGAATATTTATCTTGAAAAATACAATTGAATATTGCTTTTGAAAAATACCACTGAATATTCCACTTGAAAAATTCCACTGAATATTCCTCTTGAAAAATACCACTGAATATTACTCTTGAAAAATACCACTGAATATTCCTCTTAAAAAATACCACTAAATATTCCACTTGAAAAATACCACTGAATATTCCTCTTGAAAAATACCACTGAATATTGCTCTTGAAAAATACTACTGAATATACCTCTTTAAAAATATCACTGAATATTCCTCTTGAAAAATACAACTAAAAATTCCTCTTGAAAAATAATACTGAATATTCCTCTTGAAAATACCACTGAATATTACTCTTGACAAATGCTACTTAATATTCCTCTTGAAAAATACTACTGAATATTCCTCTTGAAAAATACCATTGAATATTACTATTGAAAAATACCACTGAATATTCCTCTTGAAAAATACCACTGAATATTCCTCTTGAAAAATACTACTGAATATTCCTCTTGAAAAATACCACTGAATATTCCTAAAGAAAAATACCACTGAATTTTCCTCTTGAAAAATACCTCTGAATATTCCTCTTGAAAAATACCACTGAATATTCCACTTGAAAAATACCACTGAATATTCCTCTTGAAAAATACCACTGAATATTACTCTTGAAAAATACCACTGAATATGCCTCTTGAAAAATACCACTTAAAATTCCTCTAGAAAAATACCACTGAATATTCCTCTTGAAAAATTCCACTGAATATTACTCTTGAAAAATACCACTGAATATTCCTCTTGAAAAACAAAACTGAATATTCCTTTTTAAAAATACCACTGACTATTCCTCTTGAAAATTACCACTGAATATTCCTCTTGAAAAATACCACTGAATATTCCTCTTGAAAAATACAACTGAATATTCCTCTTGAAAAATACCACTTAAAATTCCTCTAGAAAAATACCACTGAATATTCCTCTTGAAAAATTCCACTGAATATTCCTCTTGAAAAATACCACTGAATATTCCTCTTGAAAAACAAAACTGAATATTCCTTTTGAAAAATACCACTGAATATTCCTCTTGAAAAATACCACTGAAAATTCCTCTTGAAAAATACCACTGAATATTCCACTTGAAAAATACCACTGAATATTCCTCTTGAAAAATACTACTGAATATTCCTCTTGAAAAATACCACTGAATATTCCACTTGAAAAATACTGTTGAATATTCCTCTTGAAAAATACCACTGAATGTTCCTCTTGAAAAATACCACTGAATATTTCTCTTGAAATATACCACTGAATATTCCTCTTGAAAAATACCACTGAATATTCCACTTGAAAAATACCACTGAATATTCCTCTTGAAAAATACCATTGAATATTACTCTTGAAAAATACCACTGAATATTCCTCTTGAAAAATACCACTGAATATTCCTCTTGAAAAATACTACTGAATATTCCTCTTGAAAAATACCATTGAATATTCCTATTGAAAAACACCACTGAATATTCCTCTTGAAAAATACCGCTGAATATTCCTCTTGAAAAATACCACTGAATATTCCACTTGAAAAATTCCACTGAATATTTCTCTTGAAAAGTACCACAGAATGTTACTATTGAAAAATACCACTGAATATTCCTCTTGAAAAATACCACTGAATATTCCACTTGAAAAATACCACTGAATATTTCTCTTGAAAAATACAACTGAATATTTCTCTTGAGAAATACAATTGAATATTGCTTTTGAAAAATACCTCTGATAATTCCTCTTGAAAAATACCACCGAATATTCCTCTTGAAAAATACCACTGAATATTCCTCTTGAAAAATACCACTGAATATTCCTCTTGAAAAATACCACTCAATATTCCTCTTGAAAATTACAACTGAATATTCCTCTTGAAAAATACCAGTGAATATTCCTCTTGAAAAATACCACTGAATAATCCTCTAGAAAAATACCACTGAATATTCCACTTGAAAAATACCACTGAATATTCCTCTTGAAAAATACCACTGAATATTCCTCTTAAAAAATTCAATTGTATATTGCTTTTGAAAAATACCTCTGATTATTCCTCTTGAAAAATACCACCGAATATTCCTCTTGAAAAATACCACTGAATATTCCTCTTGAAAAATACCACTGAATATTCCTCTTGAAAAATACGACTGCATATTCCTCTTAAAAAATACAACTGAATATTCATCTTGAAAAATACCACTGAATATTCCTCTTGAAAAATACCACTGAATATTCCTCTTAAAAAATACAACTGAATAATCATCTTGAAAAATACCACTGAATATTCCTCTTGAAAAATACCACTGAATATTCCTCTTGAAAAATACCACTAAATATTCCTCTTAGAAAATACAACTGAATATTCATCTTGAAAAATACCACAGAATATTCCTCTTGAAAAATGCAACTGAATATTTCTCTTGAAAAATACAATTGAATATTGCTTTTGAAAAATACCTCTGATTATTCCTCTTAATAAAATACCACCGAATATTCCTTTTGCAAAATACCACTGAATATTCCTCTTGAAAAATACCACTGAATATTCCTCTTGACAAACACCACTGAATATTCCTCTTGAAAAATACCACTGAATATTCCTCTTGAAAAATACCACTGAATATTCCTCTTTAAAAATACAACTGAATATTCCTCTTGAAAAATACCACTGAATATTCCTCTTGAAAAATACCACTGAATATTCCTCTTGAAAAATACCACTGAATATTCCACTTGAAAAATACCACTAAATATTTCTCTTAAAAAATATAACTGAATATTCCTCTTGAAAAATACCACTGAATATTCCACATGAAAAATACTATTGAATATTCGTCTTGCAAAATATCAATGAATATTCTTCTTGAAAAATACCACTGAATATTCCTCTTGAAATATTCTACGGAATATTCCTCTTGAAAAATACCACTAAATATTCTACATGAAAAATACCACTGAATAGCCCTCTTGAAAAATACCATTGAATATTACTCTTGAAAAATACCACTGAATATTTCTCTTAAAAAATACCACTGAATATTTCTCTTGAAAAATACTACTTAATATTTCTCTTGAAAAATACCACTGAATATTCCTATTGAAAAATACCACTGAATATTCCTCTTGAAAAATACCACTGAATATTCCTCTTGAAAAATACCACTAAATATTCCACTTGAAAAATTCCACTTAATATTCCTCTTGAAAAATACTACTGAATATTTCTCTTGAAAAATACAATTGAATATTGCTTTTGAAAAATACCTCTGATCATTCATCTTGAAAAATACCACCGAATATTCCTCTTGAAAAATACCACTGATAATTCCTCTTGAAAAATACCACTGAATATTCCTCTTGAAAAATACCACTGAATATTTCTCTTGAAAATAACAACTGAATATTCCTCTTGAAAAATACCACTGAATATTCCTCTTGAAAAATACCACTGAATAATCCTCTTGAAAAATACCACTGAATATTCCACTTGAAAAATACCACTGAATATTCCTCTAGAAAAATACCACTGAATATTCCTCTTGAAAAATACCACTGAATATTCCTTTTGAAAAATACCTCTGATTATTCCTCTTGAAAAATACCACCGAATATTCCTCTTGAAAAATACCATTGTATATTCCTCTTGAAAAATACCACTGAATATTCCTCTTGAAAAATACCACTGAATATTCCTCTTAAAAAATACAACTGAATATTCCACTTGAAAAATACCACTGAATATTCCTCTTGAAAAATACCACTGAATATTCCTCTTGAAAAATACCACTAAACATTCCACTTGAAAAATACCACTGAATATTCTTCTTGAAAAATAAAACTGAATATTCCTCTTGAAAAATACAACTGAATATTCCGCTTGAAAAATACAATTGAATATTGCTCTTGCAAAATACCACTGAATATTCTTCTTGAAAAATACCACTGAATATTCCTCATGGAAAATACCACTGAATATTCCTCTTGAAAAATACCACTGAATATTCCAGTTGAAAAATACCACTGAATATTCCTCTTAAAAAATACAACTGAATATTCCTCTTGAAAAATACCACTGAATATTCCTCTTGAAAAATACCACTGAATATTCCTCTTGAAAAATACCACTGAATATTCCTATTGAAAAATACCACTGAATATTCCTCTTGAAAAATACCACTGAATATTCCTCTTGAAAAATACCACTAAATATTCCACTTGAAAAATTCCACTGAATATTCCTCTTGAAAAATACTACTGAATATTTCTCTTGAAAAATACAATTGAATATTGCTTTTGAAAAATACCTCTGATCATTCATCTTGAAAAATACCACCGAATATTCCTCTTGAAAAATACCACTGATAATTCCTCTTGAAAAATTCCACTGAATATTCCTCTTGAAAAATACCACTGAATATTTCTCTTGAAAATTACAACTGAATATTCCTCTTGAAAAATACCACTGAATATTCCTCTTGAAAAATACCACTGAATAATCCTCTTGAAAAATACCACTGAATATTCCACTTGAAAAATACCACTGAATATTCCTCTTGAAAAATACCACTGAATATTCTTCTTCAAAAATACCACTGAATATTCCTTTTGAAAAATACCTCTGATTATTCCTCTTGAAAAATACCACCGAATATTCCTCTTGAAAAATACCATTGTATATTCCTCTTGAAAAATACCACTGAATATTCCTCTTGAAAAATACCACTGAATATTCCTCTTGAAAAATACCACTGAATATTCCTCTTGAAAAATACCACTAAATATTCCACTTGAAAAATTCCACTGAATATTCCTCTTGAAAAATACCACTGAATATTCCTCTTGAAAAATACCACTAAACATTCCACTTGAAAAATACCACTGAATATTCTTCTTGAAAAATAAAACTGAATATTCCTCTTGAAAAATACAACTGAATATTCCGCTTGAAAAATACAATTGAATATTGCTCTTGCAAAATACCACTGAATATTCTTCTTGAAAAATACCACTGAATATTCCTCATGGAAAATACCACTGAATATTCCTCTTGAAAAATACCACTGAATATTCCACTTGAAAAATACCACTGAATATTCCTCTTAAAAAATACAACTGAATATTCCTCTTGAAAAATACAATTGTATATTGCTCTTGTAAAATACCTCTGATTATTCCTCTTGAAAAATACCACTGAATACTCCACTTGAAAAATACCACTGAATATTTCTCTTGAAAAATACCACTGAATATTCCACTTGAAAAATACCACTGATTATTCCTCTTAAAAAATATAACTGAATATTCCTCTTGAAAAATACCACTGAATATTCCACTTGAAAAATACTATTGAATATTCGTCTTGCAAAATACCACTGAATACTCCACTTGAAAAATACCACTGAACATTCCTCTTGCAAAATACAACTGAATATTCCTCTTGAAAAATACCACTGAATATTCCTCTTGAAAAATACTATTGAATATTCCTCTTGCAAAATACCACTGAATATTCTTCTTGAAAAATACCACTGAATATTCCTCATGAAAAATACCACTGAATATTCCTCTTGAAAAATACCACTGAATATTCCACTT
The DNA here is from genome assembly GCA_958298945.1 of Atherix ibis. Classification (NCBI taxonomy): domain Eukaryota; kingdom Metazoa; phylum Arthropoda; class Insecta; order Diptera; family Athericidae; genus Atherix; species Atherix ibis. Next base: position 42,793,871 of record OY282609.1, on the reverse strand, counting down.
GAAAAATACCACTGAATATTCCTCTTGAAAAATACAACTGAATATACCTCTTGAAAAATACCACTGAATATTCCTCTTGAAAAATACCATTGAATATTCCACTTGAAAAATACCACTGAATATTCCTCTTGAAAAATACTACTGAATATTCCTCTTGAAAAATACCACTGAATATTCCACTTGAAAAATACTATTGAATATTCCTCTTGCAAAATACTACTGAATATTCCTCTTGAAAAATACCACTGAATATTCCTCTTGAAATATACCACTGAATATTCCTCTTGAAAAATACCACTGAATATTCCTCTTGAAAAATACCACTGAATATTCCTATTGAAAAATACCACTGAATATTCCTCTTGAAAAATACCACTGAATATTCCTCTTGAAAAATACCACTAAATATTCCACTTGAAAAATACTATTGAATATTCCTCTTGCAAAATACCACTGAATATTCTTCTTGAAAAATACCACTGAATATTCCTCATGAAAAATACCACTGAATATTCCTCTTGAAAAATACCACTGAATATTCCACTTGAAAAATACCACTGAATATTCCTCTTGAAAAATACAACTGAATATACCTCTTGAAAAATACCACTGAATATTCCTCTTGAAAAATACCATTGAATATTCCACTTGAAAAATACCACTGAATATTCCTCTTGAAAAATACTACTGAATATTCCTCTTGAAAAATACCACTGAATATTCCACTTGAAAAATACTATTGAATATTCCTCTTGCAAAATACTACTGAATATTCCTCTTGAAAAATACCACTGAATATTCCTCTTGAAATATACCACTGAATATTCCTCTTGAAAAATACCACTGAATATTCCTCTTGAAAAATACCACTGAATATTCCTATTGAAAAATACCACTGAATATTCCTCTTGAAAAATACCACTGAATATTCCTCTTGAAAAATACCACTAAATATTCCACTTGAAAAATTCCACTGAATATTCCTCTTGAAAAATACTACTGAATATTTCTCTTGAAAAATACAATTGAATATTGCTTTTGAAAAATACCTCTGATCATTCATCTTGAAAAATACCACCGAATATTCCTCTTGAAAAATACCACTGATAATTCCTCTTGAAAAATTCCACTGAATATTCCTCTTGAAAAATACCACTGAATATTTCTCTTGAAAATTACAACTGAATATTCCTCTTGAAAAATACCACTGAATATTCCTCTTGAAAAATACCACTGAATAATCCTCTTGAAAAATACCATTGAATATTCCACTTGAAAAATACCACTGAATATTCCTCTTGAAAAATACCACTGAATATTCCTCTTGAAAAATACCACTGAATATTCCTTTTGAAAAATACCTCTGATTATTCCTCTTGAAAAATACCACCGAATATTCCTCTTGAAAAATACCATTGTATATTCCTCTTGAAAAATACCACTGAATATTCCTCTTGAAAAATACCACTGAATATTCCTCTTAAAAAATACAACTGAATATTCCACTTGAAAAATACCACTGAATATTCCTCTTGAAAAATACCACTGAATATTCCTCTTGAAAAATACCACTAATTATTCCACTTGAAAAATACCACTGAATATTCTTCTTGAAAAATAAAACTGAATATTCCTCTTGAAAAATACAACTGAATATTCCGCTTGAAAAATACAATTGAATATTGCTCTTGCAAAATACCACTGAATATTCTTCTTGAAAAATACCACTGAATATTCCTCATGGAAAATACCACTGAATATTCCTCTTGAAAAATACCACTGAATATTCCACTTGAAAAATACCACTGAATATTCCTCTTAAAAAATACAACTGAATATTCCTCTTGAAAAATACCACTGAATATTCCTCTTGAAAAATACCACTGAATATTCCTCTTGAAAAATACCACTGAATATTCCACTTGAAAAATACCACTGATTATTCCTCTTAAAAAATATAACTGAATATTCCTCTTGAAAAATACCACTGAATATTCCACTTGAAAAATACTATTGAATATTCGTCTTGCAAAATACCACTGAATATTCCACTTGAAAAATACCACTGAACATTCCTCTTGCAAAATACAACTGAATATTCCTCTTGAAAAATACCACTGAATATTCCTCTTGAAAAATACTATTGAATATTCCTCTTGCAAAATACCACTGAATATTCTTCTTGAAAAATACCACTGAATATTCCTCATGAAAAATACCACTGAATATTCCTCTTGAAAAATACCACTGAATATTCCACTTGAAAAATACCACTGAATATTCCTCTTGAAAAATACAACTGAATATACCTCTTGAAAAATAAAACTGAATATTCCTTTTGAAAAATACCACTGAATATTCCTCTTGAAAAATACCACTGAATATTCCTCTTGAAAAATACCATTGAATATTCCACTTGAAAAATACCACTGAATATTCCTCTTGAAAAATACTACTGAATATTCCTCTTGAAAAATACCACTGAATATTCCACTTGAAAAATACTATTGAATATTCCTCTTGCAAAATACTACTGAATATTCCTCTTGAAAAATACCACTGAATATTCCTCTTGAAATATACCACTGAATATTCCTCTTGAAAAATACCACTGAATATTCCACTTGAAAAATACCACCGAATATTCCTCTTGAAAAATACCATTGAATATTACACTTGAAAAATACCACTGAACATTCTTCTTGAAAAATACCACTGAATATTCCTCTTGAAAAATACTACTGAATATTCCTCTTGAAAAATATCACTGAATATTCCTATTGAAAAATACCACTGATTATTCCTCTTGAAAAATACCACTGAATATTCCTCTTGAAAAATACCACTGAATATTCCACTTGAAAAATTCCACTGAATATTCCTCTTGAAAAATACCACTGAATATTACTCTTGAAAAATACCACTGAATATTCCTCTTGAAAAATACCACTGAATATTCCACTTGAAAAATACCACTGAATATTCCTCTTGAAAAATAAAACTGACTATATATCTTGAAAAATACAATTGAATATTGCTTTTGAAAAATACCACTGAATATTGCACTTGAAAAATTCCACTGAATATTCCTCTTGAAAAATACCACTGAATATTACTCTTGAAAAATACCACTGAATATTCCTCTTGAAAAATACCACTGAATATTTCACTTGAAAAATACCACTGAATATTCCTCTTGAAAAATACCACTGAATGTTGCTCTTGAAAAATACTACTGAATATACCTCTTTAAAAATATCACTGAATATTCCTCTTGAAAAATACAACTAAAAATTCCTCTTGAAAAATAATACTGAATAGTCCTCTTTAAAATACCACTGAATATTACTCTTGACAAATACTACTTAATATTCCTCTTGAAAAATACTACTGAATATTCCTCTTGAAAAATACCATTGAATATTACTATTGAAAAATACTACTGAATATTCCTCTTGAAAAATACCATTGAATATTACTATTGAAAAATACAACTGAATATTCCTCTTGAAAAATACCACTGAATATTCCTCTTGAAAAATACTACTGAATATTCCTCTTGAAAAATACTACTGAATATTCCTAAAGAAAAATACCACTGAATTTTCTTCTTGAAAAATACCACTGAATATTCCACTTGAAAAATTCCACTGAATATTCCTCTTGAAAAATACCACTGAATATTACTCTTGAAAAATACCACTGAATATTCCTCTTGAAAAATACCACTGAATATTCCACTTGAAAAATACCACTGAATATTCCTCTTGAAAAATAAAACTGACTATATATCTTGAAAAATACAATTGAATATTGCTTTTGAAAAATACCACTGAATATTGCACTTGAAAAATTCCACTGAATATTCCTCTTGAAAAATACCACTGAATATTACTCTTGAAAAATACCACTGAATATTCCTCTTGAAAAATACCACTGAATATTTCACTTGAAAAATACCACTGAATATTCCTCTTGAAAAATACCACTGAATGTTGCTCTTGAAAAATACTACTGAATATACCTCTTTAAAAATATCACTGAATATTCCTCTTGAAAAATACAACTAAAAATTCCTCTTGAAAAATAATACTGAATAGTCCTCTTTAAAATACCACTGAATATTACTCTTGACAAATACTACTTAATATTCCTCTTGAAAAATACTACTGAATATTCCTCTTGAAAAATACCATTGAATATTACTATTGAAAAATACAACTGAATATTCCTCTTGAAAAATACCACTGAATATTCCTCTTGAAAAATACTACTGAATATTCCTCTTGAAAAATACTACTGAATATTCCTAAAGAAAAATACCACTGAATTTTCTTCTTGAAAAATACCTCTGAATATTCCTCTTGAAAAATACCACTGAATATTCCACTTGAAAAATACCACTGAATATTCCTCTTGAAAAATACCACTGAATATGCCTCTTGAAAAATACCACTTAAAATTCCTCTAGAAAAATACCACTTAATATTCCTCTTGAAAAATTCCACTGAATATTCCTCTTGAAAAATACCACTGAATATTCCTCTTGAAAAACAAAACTGAATATTCCTTTTGAAAAATACCACTGAATATTCCTTTTGAAAAATAAAACTGAATATCCCTTTTGAAAAATACCACTGAATATTCCTCTTGAAAAATACCACTGAATATTCCTCTTGAAAAATACCACTGAATATTCCACTTGAAAAATACCACTGAATATTCCTCTTGAAAAATACTACTGAATATTCCTCTTGAAAAATACCACTGAATATTCCAGTTGAAAAATACTATTGAATATTCCTCTTGCAAAATACCACTGAATATTTCTCTTGAAAAATACCACGGAATATTCCTCTTGAAATATACCACTGAATATTCCTCTTGAAAAATACCACTGAATATTCCTCTTGAAAAATAAAACTGAATATTCCTTTTGAAAAATACCACTGAATATTCCTCTTGAAAAATACCACTGAATATTCCTCTTGAAAAATACCACTGAATATTCCACTTGAAAAATACCACTAAATATTCCTCTTGAAAAATACTACTGAATATTCCTCTTGAAAAATACCACTGAATATTCCACTTGAAAAATACTATTGAATATTCCTCTTGCAAAATACCACTGAATATTCCTCTTGAAAAATACCACTGAATATTCCTCTTGAAATATACCACTGAATATTCCTCTTGAAAAATACCACTGAATATTCCACTTGAAAAATACCACTGAATATTCCTCTTGAAAAATACAACTGAATATTCCTCTTGAAAAATATCACTGAATATTCCTATTGAAGAACACTACTGAATATTCCTCTTAAAAAATACCACTGAATATTCCTCTTGAAAAATACCACTGAATATTCCACTTGAAAAATTCCACTGAATATTCCTCTTGAAAAATACCACTGAATATTACTCTTGAAAAATACCACTGAATATTCCTCTTGAAAAATACCACTGAATATTCCACTTGAAAAATACCACTGAATATTCCTCTTGAAAAATACAACTGAATATTTATCTTGAAAAATACAATTGAATATTGCTTTTGAAAAATACCACTGAATATTCCACTTGAAAAATTCCACTGAATATTCCTCTTGAAAAATACCACTGAATATTACTCTTGAAAAATACCACTGAATATTCCTCTTGAAAAATACCACAGAATATTCCACTTGAAAAATACCACTGAATATACCTCTTTAAAAATATCACTGAATATTCCTCTTGAAAAATACAACTAAAAATTCCCTTTAAAAAATAATACTGAATATTCCTCTTGAAAATACCACTGAATATTACTCTTGACAAATACTACTTAATATTCCTCTTGAAAAATACTACTGAATATTCCTCTTGAAAAATACCATTGAATATTACTATTGAAAAATACCACTGAATATTCCTCTTGAAAAATACCACTGAATATTCCTCTTGAAAAATACTACTGAATATTCCTCTTGAAAAATACCACTGAATATTCCTAAAGAAAAATACCACTGAATATTCCTCTTGAAAAATACCTCTGAATATCCCTTTTGAAAAATACCACTGAATATTCCACTTGAAAAATACCACTGAATATTCCTCTTGGAAAGTACCACTGAATATTCCTCATGAAAGATACCACTGAATATTCCACTTGAAAAATACCACTGAATATTTCTCTTGGAAAATACCACTGAATATTCCTCTTGAAAAATACAACTGAATATTGCTCTTGAAAAATACCACTGAATATTCCTCTTGAAAAATACCACTGAATATTCCACTTGAAAAATACCACTGATTATTCCTCTTAAAAAATATAACTGAATATTCCTCTTGAAAAATACCACTGAATATTCCACTTGAAAAATACTATTGAATATTCGTCTTGCAAAATACCACTGAATATTCCACTTGAAAAATACCACTGAACATTCCTCTTGCAAAATACAACTGAATATTCCTCTTGAAAAATACCACTGAATATTCCTCTTGAAAAATACTATTGAATATTCCTCTTGCAAAATACCACTGAATATTCTTCTTGAAAAATACCACTGAATATTCCTCATGAAAAATACCACTGAATATTCACTTGAAAAATACCACTGAATATTCCACTTGAAAAATACCACTGAATATTCCTCTTGAAAAATACAACTGAATATACCTCTTGAAAAATAAAACTGAATATTCCTTTTGAAAAATACCACTGAATATTCCTCTTGAAAAATACCACTGAATATTCCTCTTAAAAAATACCATTGAATATTCCACTTGAAAAATACCACTGAATATTCCTCTTGAAAAATACTACTGAATATTCCTCTTGAAAAATACCACTGAATATTCCACTTGAAAAATACTATTGAATATTCCTCTTGCAAAATACTACTGAATATTCCTCTTGAAAAATACCACTGAATATTCCTCTTGAAATATACCACTGAATATTCCTCTTGAAAAATACCACTGAATATTCCACTTGAAAAATACCACCGAATATTCCTCTTGAAAAATACCATTGAATATTACACTTGAAAAATACCACTGAACATTCTTCTTGAAAAATACCACTGAATATTCCTCTTGAAAAATACTACTGAATATTCCTCTTGAAAAATATCACTGAATATTCCTATTGAAAAATACCACTGATTATTCCTCTTGAAAAATACCACTGAATATTCCTCTTGAAAAATACCACTGAATATTCCACTTGAAAAATTCCACTGAATATTCCTCTTGAAAAATACCACTGAATATTACTCTTGAAAAATACCACTGAATATTCCTCTTGAAAAATACCACTGAATATTCCACTTGAAAAATACCACTGAATATTCCTCTTGAAAAATAAAACTGACTATATATCTTGAAAAATACAATTGAATATTGCTTTTGAAAAATACCACTGAATATTGCACTTGAAAAATTCCACTGAATATTCCTCTTGAAAAATACCACTGAATATTACTCTTGAAAAATACCACTGAATATTCCTCTTGAAAAATACCACTGAATATTTCACTTGAAAAATACCACTGAATATTCCTCTTGAAAAATACCACTGAATGTTGCTCTTGAAAAATACTACTGAATATACCTCTTTAAAAATATCACTGAATATTCCTCTTGAAAAATACAACTAAAAATTCCTCTTGAAAAATAATACTGAATAGTCCTCTTTAAAATACCACTGAATATTACTCTTGACAAATACTACTTAATATTCCTCTTGAAAAATACTACTGAATATTCCTCTTGAAAAATACCATTGAATATTACTATTGAAAAATACAACTGAATATTCCTCTTGAAAAATACCACTGAATATTCCTCTTGAAAAATACTACTGAATATTCCTCTTGAAAAATACTACTGAATATTCCTAAAGAAAAATACCACTGAATTTTCTTCTTGAAAAATACCTCTGAATATTCCTCTTGAAAAATACCACTGAATATTCCACTTGAAAAATACCACTGAATATTCCTCTTGAAAAATACCACTGAATATTCCACTTGAAAAATACCACTGAATATTCCTCTTGAAAAATACCACTGAATATTACTCTTGAAAAATACCACTGAATATGCCTCTTGAAAAATACCACTTAAAATTCCTCTAGAAAAATACCACTTAATATTCCTCTTGAAAAATTCCACTGAATATTCCTCTTGAAAAATACCACTGAATATTCCTCTTGAAAAACAAAACTGAATATTCCTTTTGAAAAATACCACTGAATATTCCTTTTGAAAAATAAAACTGAATATCCCTTTTGAAAAATACCACTGAATATTCCTCTTGAAAAATACCACTGAATATTCCTCTTGAAAAATACCACTGAATATTCCACTTGAAAAATACCACTGAATATTCCTCTTGAAAAATACTACTGAATATTCCTCTTGAAAAATACCACTGAATATTCCAGTTGAAAAATACTATTGAATATTCCTCTTGCAAAATACCACTGAATATTTCTCTTGAAAAATACCACGGAATATTCCTCTTGAAATATACCACTGAATATTCCTCTTGAAAAATACCACTGAATATTCCTCTTGAAAAATAAAACTGAATATTCCTTTTGAAAAATACCACTGAATATTCCTCTTGAAAAATACCACTGAATATTCCTCTTGAAAAATACCACTGAATATTCCACTTGAAAAATACCACTAAATATTCCTCTTGAAAAATACTACTGAATATTCCTCTTGAAAAATACCACTGAATATTCCACTTGAAAAATACTATTGAATATTCCTCTTGCAAAATACCACTGAATATTCCTCTTGAAAAATACCACTGAATATTCCTCTTGAAATATACCACTGAATATTCCTCTTGAAAAATACCACTGAATATTCCACTTGAAAAATACCACTGAATATTCCTCTTGAAAAATACAACTGTATATTCCTCTTGAAAAATATCACTGAATATTCCTATTGAAGAACACCACTGAATATTCCTCTTAAAAAATACCACTGAATATTCCTCTTGAAAAATACCACTGAATATTCCACTTGAAAAATTCCACTGAATATTCCTCTTGAAAAATACCACTGAATATTACTCTTGAAAAATACCACTGAATATTCCTCTTGAAAAATACCACTGAATATTCCACTTGAAAAATACCACTGAATATTCCTCTTGAAAAATACAACTGAATATTTATCTTGAAAAATACAATTGAATATTGCTTTTGAAAAATACCACTGAATATTCCACTTGAAAAATTCCACTGAATATTCCTCTTGAAAAATACCACTGAATATTACTCTTGAAAAATACCACTGAATATTCGTCTTGAAAAATACCACAGAATATTCCACTTGAAAAATACCACTGAATATACCTCTTTAAAAATATCACTGAATATTCCTCTTGAAAAATACAACTAAAAATTCCCTTTAAAAAATAATACTGAATATTCCTCTTGAAAATACCACTGAATATTACTCTTGACAAATACTACTTAATATTCCTCTTGAAAAATACTACTGAATATTCCTCTTGAAAAATACCATTGAATATTACTATTGAAAAATACCACTGAATATTCCTCTTGAAAAATACCACTGAATATTCCTCTTGAAAAATACTACTGAATATTCCTCTTGAAAAATACCACTGAATATTCCTAAAGAAAAATACCACTGAATATTCCTCTTGAAAAATACCTCTGAATATCCCTTTTGAAAAATACCACTGAATATTCCACTTGAAAAATACCACTGAATATTCCTCTTGGAAAGTACCACTGAATATTCCTCATGAAAGATACCACTGAATATTCCACTTGAAAAATACCACTGAATATTTCTCTTGGAAAATACCACTTAATATTCCTCTTGAAAAATACAACTGAATATTGCTCTTGAAAAATACCTCTGATTATTTCCCTTGAAAAATACCACTGAATATTCCTCTTGAAAAATACCACTGAATATTCCTCTTGAAAAATACCAATGAATATTCCTCTTGAAAAATACCATTGAATATTACTATTGAAAAATACCACTGAATATTCCTCTTGAAAAATACCACTGAATATTCCTCTTGAAAAATACAACTGAATATTCCTCTTGAAAAATACTACTTAATTTTCCTCTTGAAAAATACTACTGAATATTCCTCTTGAAAAATACCATTGAATATTACTATTGAAAAATACCACTGAATATTCCTCTTGAAAAATACCACTGAATATTCCTCTTGAAAAATACAACTGAATATTCCTCTTGAAAAATACCACTGAATATTCCTAAAGAAAAATACCACTGAATTTTCCTCTTGAAAAATACCTCTGAATATTCCTCTTGAAAAATACCACTGAATATTCCACATGAAAAATACCACTGAATATTCCTCTTGAAAAATACCACTGAATATTACTCTTGAAAAATACCACTGAATATGCCTCTTGAAAAATTCCACTGAATATTCCACTTGAAAAATACCACTGAATATTCCTCTTGAAAAATACCACTGAATATTCCTCTTAAAAATACAACTGAATATTCCTCTTGAAAAATACCACTGAAAATTCCTCTTGAAAAATACCACTGAATATTCCTCTTGAAAAATACTACTGAATATTCCTCTTGAAAAATACCACTGAATATTCCTCTTGAAAAATAAAACTGAATATTCCTTTTGAAAAATACCACTGAATATTTCTCTTGAAAAATACCACTGAATATTCCTCTGGAAAAATACCATTGAATATGCCACTTGAAAAATGCCACTGAATATTCCTCTTGAAAAATACTACTGAATATTCCTCTTGAAAAATACCACTGAGATTCCACTTGAAAAATACTATTGAATATTCCTCTTGCAAAATACCACTGAATATTCCTCTTGAAAAATACCACTGAATATTCCTCTTGAAATATACCACTGAATATTCCTCTTGAAAAATACCACTGAATATTCCACTTGAAAAATACCACCGAAGATTCCTCTTGAAAAATACCATTGAATATTACACTTGAAAAATACCACTGAATATTCCTCTTGAAAAATACCACTGAATATTCCTCTTGAAAAATACTACTGAATATTCCTCTTGAAAAATATCACTGAATATTCCTATTGAAAAACACCACTGATTATTCCTCTTAAAAAATACCACTGAATATTCCTCTTAAAAATACCACTGAATATTCCACTTGAAAAATTCCACTGAATATTCCTCTTGAAAAATACCAGTGAATATTACTCTTGAAAAATACCACTGAATATTCCTCTTGAAAAATACTACTGAATATTCCACTTGAAAAATACCACGGAATATTCCTCTTGAAAAATAAAACTGAATATTTATCTTGAAAAATACAATTGAATATTGCTTTTGAAAAATACCACTTAATATTCCACTTGAAAAATTCCACTGAATATTCCTCTTGAAAAATACCACTGAATATTACTCTTGAAAAATACCACTGAATATTCCTCTTGAAAAATACCACTAAATATTCCACTTGAAAAATACCACTGAATATTCCTCTTGAAAAATACCACTGAATATTGCTCTTGAAAAATACTACTGAATATACCTCTTTAAAAATATCACTGAATATTCCTCTTGAAAAATACAACTAAAAATTCCTCTTGAAAAATAATACTGAATATTCCTCTTGAAAATACCACTGAATATTACTCTTGACACATACTACTTAATATTCCTCTTGAAAAATACTACTGAATATTCCTCTTGAAAAATACCATTGAATATTACTATTGAAAAATACCACTGAATATTCCTCTTGAAAGATACCACTGAATATTCCTCTTGAAAAATACTACTGAATATGCCTCTTGAAAAATACCACTGAATATTCCTAAAGAAAAATACCACTGAATTTTCCTCTTGAAAAATACCTCTGAATATTCCTCTTGAAAAATACCACTGAATATTCCACTTGAAAAATACCACTGAATATTCCTCTTGAAAAATACCACTGAATATTACTCTTGAAAAATACCACTGAATATGCCTCTTGAAAAATACCACTTAAAATTCCTCTAGAAAAATACCACTGAATATTCCACTTGAAAAATTCCACTGAATATTACTCTTGAAAAATACCACTGAATATTCCTCTTGAAAAACAAAACTGAATATTCCTTTTGAAAAATACCACTGACTATTCCTCTTGAAAATTACCACTGAATATTCCTCTTGAAAAATTCCACTGAATATTCCTCTTGAAAAATACCACTGAATATTCCTCTTGAAAAACAAAACTGAATATTCATTTTGAAAAATACCACTGAATATTTCTCTTGAAAAATACCACTGAAAATTCCTCTTGAAAAATACCACTGAATATTCCACTTGAAAAATACCACTGAATATTCCTCTTGGAAAATACTACTGAATATTCCTCTTGAAAAATACCACTGAATATTCCACTTGAAAAATACTGTTGAATATTCCTCTTGAAAAATACCACTGAATGTTCCTCTTGAAAAATACCACTGAATATTTCTCTTGAAATATACCACTGAATATTCCTCTTGAAAAATACCACTGAATATTCCACTTGAAAAATACCACTGAATATTCCTCTTGAAAAATACCATTGAATATTACTCTTGAAAAATACCACTGAATATTCCTCTTGAAAAATACCACTGAATATTCCTCTTGAAAAATACTACTGAATATTCCTCTTGAAAAATACCATTGAATATTCCTATTGAAAAACACCACTGAATATTCCTCTTGAAAAATACCGCTGAATATTCCTCTTGAAAAATACCACTGAATATTCCACTTGAAAAATTCCACTGAATATTTCTCTTGAAAAGTACCACTGAATGTTACTATTGAAAAATACCACTGAATATTCCTCTTGAAAAATACCACTGAATATTCCACTTGAAAAATACCACTGAATATTTCTCTTGAAAAATACAACTGAATATTTCTCTTGAGAAATACAATTGCATATTGCTTTTGAAAAATACCTCTGATAATTCCTCTTGAAAAATACCACCGAATATTCCTCTTGAAAAATACCACTGAATATTCCTCTTGAAAAATACCACTAAATATTCCTCTTGAAAATTACAACTGAATATTCCTCTTGAAAAATACCAGTGAATATTCCTCTTGAAAAATACCACTGAATAATCCTCTAGAAAAATACCACTCAATATTCCACTTGAAAAATACCACTGAATATTCCTCTTGAAAAATACCACTGAATATTCCTCTTAAAAAATTCAATTGTATATTGCTTTTGAAAAATACCTCTGATTATTCCTCTTGAAAAATACCACCGAATATTCCTCTTGAAAAATACCACTGAATATTCCTCTTGAAAAATACCACTGAATATTCCTCTTGAAAAATACGACTGCATATTCCTCTTAAAAAATACAACTGAATATTCATCTTGAAAAATACCACTGAATATTCCTCTTGAAAAATTCCACTGAATATTCCTCTTAAAAAATACAACTGAATAATCATCTTGAAAAATACCACTGAATATTCCTCTTGAAAAATACCACTGAATATTCCTCTTGAAAAATACCACTAAATATTCCTCTTAGAAAATACAACTGAATATTCATCTTGAAAAATACCACTGAATATTCCTCTTGAAAAATGCAACTGAATATTTCTCTTGAAAAATACTGTTGAATATTGCTTTTGAAAAATACCTCTGATTATTCCTCTTAATAAAATACCACCGAATATTCCTTTTGCAAAATACCACTGAATATTCCTCTTGAAAAATACCACTGAATATTCCTCTTGAAAAATACCACTAAATATGCCTATTGAAAAATACAACTGAATATTCCTCTTGAAAAATACCACTAAATATTCCTCTTGAAAAATACAATTTTATATTGCTTTTAAAAAATACCTCTGATTTTTTTTTCTTAAAAAATACCACCGAATATTCATCTTGACAAACACCACTGAATATTCCTCTTGAAAAATACCACTGAATATTCCTCTTGAAAAATACCACTGAATATTCCTCTTTAAAAATACAACTGAATATTCCTCTTGAAAAATACCACTGAATATTCCTCTTGAAAAATACCACTGAATATTCCTCTTGAAAAATACCACTGAATATTCCACTTGAAAAATACCACTGAATATTTCTCTTAAAAAATATAACTGAATATTCCTCTTGAAAAATACCACTGAATATTCCACCTGAAAAATACTATTGAATATTCGTCTTGCAAAATATCAATGAATATTCTTCTTGAAAAATACCACTGAATATTCCTCTTGAAATATTCTACGGAATATTCCTCTTGAAAAATACCACTAAATATTCTACATGAAAAATACCACTGAATAGCCCTCTTGAAAAATACCATTGAATATTACTCTTGAAATATACCACTGAATATTTCTCTTAAAAAATACCACTGAATATTTCTCTTGAAAAATACTACTTAATATTTCTCTTGAAAAATACCACTGAATATTCCTATTGAAAAATACCACTGAATATTCCTCTTGAAAAATACCACTGAATATTCCTCTTGAAAAATACCACTAAATATTCCACTTGAAAAATTCCACTGAATATTCCTCTTGAAAAATACTACTGAATATTTCTCTTGAAAAATACAATTGAATATTGCTTTTGAAAAATACCTCTGATCATTCATCTTGAAAAATACCACCGAATATTCCTCTTGAAAAATACCACTGATAATTCCTCTTAAAAAATACCACTGAATATTCCTCTTGAAAAATACCACTGAATATTTCTCTTGAAAATTACAACTGAATATTCCTCTTGAAAAATACCACTGAATATTCCTCTTGAAAAATACCACTGAATAATCCTCTTGAAAAATACCACTGAATATTCCACTTGAAAAATACCACTGAATATTCCTCTTGAAAAATACCACTGAATATTCCTCTTGAAAAATACCACTGAATATTCCTTTTGAAAAATACCTCTGTTTATTCCTCTTGAAAAATACCACCGAATATTCCTCTTGAAAAATACCACTGAATAATCCTCTTGAAAAATACCACTGAATATTCCACTTGAAAAATACCACTGAATATTCCTCTTGAAAAATACCACTAAACATTCCACTTGAAAAATACCACTGAATATTCTTCTTGAAAAATAAAACTGAATATTCCTCTTGAAAAATACAACTGAATATTCCGCTTGAAAAATACAATTGAATATTGCTCTTGCAAAATACCACTGAATATTCTTCTTGAAAAATACCACTGAATATTCCTCATGGAAAATACCACTGAATATTCCTCTTGAAAAATACCACTGAATATTCCACTTGAAAAATACCACTGAATATTCCTCTTAAAAAATACAACTGAATATTCCTCTTGAAAAATACCACTGAATATTCCTCTTGAAAAATACCACTGAATATTCCTCTTGAAAAATACCACTGAATATTCCTATTGAAAAATACCACTGAATATTCCTCTTGAAAAATACCACTGAATATTCCTCTTGAAAAATACCACTAAATATTCCACTTGAAAAATTCCACTAAATATTCCTCTTGAAAAATACTACTGAATATTTCTCTTGAAAAATACAATTGAATATTGCTTTTGAAAAATACCTCTGATCATTCATCTTGAAAAATACCACCGAATATTCCTCTTGAAAAATACCACTGATAATTCCTCTTGAAAAATTCCACTGAATATTCCTCTTGAAAAATACCACTGAATATTTCTCTTGAAAATTACAACTGAATATTCCTCTTGAAAAATACCACTGAATATTCCTCTTGAAAAATTCCACTGAATAATCCTCTTGAAAAATACCACTGAATATTCCACTTGAAAAATACCACTGAATATTCCTCTTGAAAAATACCACTGAATATTCCTCTTGAAAAATACCACTGAATATTCCTTTTGAAAAATACCTCTGGTTATTCCTCTTGAAAAATACCACTGAATATTCCACTTGAAAAATACTATTGAATATTCGTCTTGCAAAATACCACTGAATATTCCACTTGAAAAATACCACTGAACATTCCTCTTGCAAAATACAACTGAATATTCCTCTTGAAAAATACCACTGAATATTCCTCTTGAAAAATACTATTGAATATTCCTCTTGCAAAATACCACTGAATATTCTTCTTGAAAAATACCACTGAATATTCCTCATGAAAAATACCACTGAATATTCCTCTTGAAAAATACCACTGAATATTCCACTTGAAAAATACCACTGAATATTCCTCTTGAAAAATACAACTGAATATACCTCTTGAAAAATACCACTGAATATTCCTCTTGAAAAATACCACTGAATATTCCTCTTGAAAAATACCACTGAATATTCCTCTTAGAAAATACAACTGAATATTCCTCTTGAAAAATACCATTGAATATTCCTATTGAAAAACACCACTGAATATTCCTCTTGAAAAATACCGCTGAATATTCCTCTTGAAAAATACCACTGAATATTCCACTTGAAAAATTCCACTGAATATTTCTCTTGAAATGTACCACTGAATGTTACTATTGAAAAATACCACTGAATATTCCTCTTGAAAAATACCACTGAATATTCCACTTGATAAATACCACTGAATATTTCTCTTGAAAAATACAACTGAATATTTCTCTTGAGAAATACAATTGAATATTGCTTTTGAAAAATACCTCTGATAATTCCTCTTGAAAAATACCACCGCTTATTCCTCTTGAAAAATACCACTGAATATTCCTCTTGAAAAATACCACTGAATATTCCTCTTGAAAAATACCACTAAATATTCCTCTTGAAAATTACAACTGAATATTCCTCTTGAAAAATACCAGTGAATATTCCTCTTGAAAAATACCACTGAATAATCCTCTAGAAAAATACCACTTAATATTCCACTTGAAAAATACCACTGAATATTCCTCTTGAAAAATACTACTGAATATTCCTCTTAAAAAATTCAATTGTATATTGCTTTTGAAAAATACCTCTGATTATTCCTCTTGAAAAATACCACCGAATATTCCTCTTGAAAAATACCACTGAATATTCCTCTTGAAAAATACCACTGAATATTCCTCTTGAAAAATACGACTGCATATTCCTCTTAAAAAATACAACTGAATATTCATCTTGAAAAATACCACTGAATATTCCTCTTGAAAAATACCACTGAATATTCCTCTTAAAAAATACAACTGAATAATCATCTTGAAAAATACCACTGAATATTCCTCTTGAAAAATACCACTGAATATTCCTCTTGAAAAATACCACTAAATATTTCTCTTAGAAAATACAACTGAATATTCATCTTGAAAAATACCACTGAATATTCCTCTTGAAAAATGCAACTGAATATTTCTCTTGAAAAATACAATTGAATATTGCTTTTGAAAAATACCTCTGATTATTCCTCTTAATAAAATACCACCGAATATTCCTTTTGCAAAATACCACTGAATATTCCTCTTAAAAAATACCACTGAATATTCCTCTTGAAAAATACCACTGAATATGCCTATTGAAAAATACAACTGAATATTCCTCTTGAAAAATACCACTAAATATTCCTCTTGAAAAATACAATTTTATATTGCTTTTAAAAAATACCTCTGATTTTTTTTTCTTGAAAAATACCACCGAATATTCATCTTGACAAACACCACTGAATATTCCTCTTGAAAAATACCACTGAATATTCCTCTTGAAAAATACCACTGAATATTCCTCTTTAAAAATACAACTGAATATTCCTCTTGAAAAATACCACTGAATATTCCTCTTGAAAAATACCACTGAATATTTCTCTTAAAAAATATAACTGAATATTCCTCTTGAAAAGTACCACTGAATATTCCACCTGAAAAATACTATTGAATATTCGTCTTGCAAAATATCAATGAATATTCTTCTTGAAAAATACCACTGAATATTCCTCTTGAAATATTCTACGGAATATTCCTCTTGAAAAATACCACTAAATATTCTACATGAAAAATACCACTGAATAGCCCTCTTGAAAAATACCATTGAATATTACTCTTGAAAAATACCACTGAATATTTCTCTTAAAAAATACCACTGAATATTTCTCTTGAAAAATACTACTTAATATTTCTCTTGAAAAATACCACTGAATATTCCTATTGAAAAATACCACTGAATATTCCTCTTGAAAAATACCACTGAATATTCCTCTTGAAAAATACCACTAAATATTCCACTTGAAAAATTCCACTGAATATTCCTCTTGAAAAATACTACTGAATATTTCTCTTGAAAAATACAATTGAATATTGCTTTTGAAAAATACCTCTGATCATTCATCTTGAAAAATACCACCGAATATTCCTCTTGAAAAATACCACTGATAATTCCTCTTGAAAAATACCACTGAATATTCCTCTTGAAAAATACCACTGAATATTTCTCTTGAAAATTACAACTGAATATTCCTCTTGAAAAATACCACTGAATATTCCTCTTGAAAAATACCACTGAATAATCCTCTTGAAAAATACCACTGAATATTCCACTTGAAAAATACCACTGAATTCTCCTCTTGAAAAATACCACTGAATATTCCTCTTGAAAAATACCACTGAATATTCCTTTTGAAAAATACCTCTGATTATTCCTCTTGAAAAATACCACCGAATATTCCTCTTGAAAAATACCATTGTATATTCCTCTTGAAAAATACCACTGAATATTCCTCTTGAAAAATACCACTGAATATTCCTCTTAAAAAATACAACTGAATATTCCACTTGAAAAATACCACTGAATGTTCCTCTTGAAAAATACCACTGAATATTCCTCTTGAAAAATACCACTAAACATTCCACTTGAAAAATACCACTGAATATTCTTCTTGAAAAATAAAACTGAATATTCCTCTTGAAAAATACAACTGAATATTCCGCTTGAAAAATACAATTATATATTGCTCTTGCAAAATACCACTGAATATTCTTCTTGAAAAATACCACTGAATATTCCTCATGGAAAATACCACTGAATATTCCTCTTGAAAAATACCACTGAATATTCCACTTGAAAAATACCACTGAATATTCCTCTTAAAAAATACAACTGAATATTCCTCTTGAAAAATACCACTGAATATTCCTCTTGAAAAATACCACTGAATATTCCTCTTGAAAAATACCACTGAATATTCCTATTGAAAAATACCACTTAATATTCCTCTTGAAAAATACCACTGAATATTCCTCTTGAAAAATACCACTAAATATTCTACTTGAAAAATTCCACTGAATATTCCTCTTGAAAAATACTACTGAATATTTCTCTTGAAAAATACAATTGAATATTGCTTTTGAAAAATACCTCTGATCATTCATCTTGAAAAATACCACCGAATATTCCTCTTGAAAAATACCACTGATAATTCCTCTTGAAAAATTCCACTGAATATTCCTCTTGAAAAATACCACTGAATATTTCTCTTGAAAATTACAACTGAATATTCCTCTTGAAAAATACCACTGAATATTCCTCTTGAAAAATACCACTGAATAATCCTCTTGAAAAATACCACTGAATATTCCACTTGAAAAATACCACTGAATATTCCTCTTGAAAAATACCACTGAATATTCCTCTTGAAAAATACCACTGAATACTCCTTTTGAAAAATACCTCTGATTATTCCTCTTGAAAAATACCACCGAATATTCCTCTTGAAAAATACCATTGTATATTCCTCTTGAAAAATACCACTGAATATTCCTCTTGAAAAATACCACTGAATATTCCTCTTAAAAAATACAACTGAATATTCCACTTGAAAAATACCACTGAATATTCCTCTTGAAAAATACCACTGAATATTCCTCTTGAAAAATACCACTAAACATTCCACTTGAAAAATACCACTGAATATTCTTCTTGAAAAATAAAACTGAATATTCCTCTTGAAAATAACAACTGAATATTCCGCTTGAAAAATACAATTGAATATTGCTCTTGCAAAATACCACTGAATATTCTTCTTGAAAAATACCACTGAATATTCCTCATGGAAAATACCACTGAATATTCCTCTTGAAAAATACCGCTGAATATTCCACTTGAAAAATACCACTGAATATTCCTCTTAAAAAATACAACTGAATATTCCTCTTGAAAAATACCACTGAATATTCCTTTTGAAAAATACCACTGAATATTCCTCTTGAAAAATACCACTGAATATTCCACTTGAAAAATACCACTGATTATTCCTCTTAAAAAATATAACTGAATATTCCTCTTGAAAAATACCACTGAATATTCCACTTGAAAAATACTATTGAATATTCGTCTTGCAAAATACCACTGAATATTCCACTTGAAAAATACCACTGAACATTCCTCTTGCAAAATACAACTGAATATTCCTCTTGAAAAATACCACTGAATATTCCTCTTGAAAAATACTATTGAATATTCCTCTTGCAAAATACCACTGAATATTCTTCTTGAAAAATACCACTGAATATTCCTCATGAAAAATACCACTGAATATTCCTCTTGAAAAATACCACTGAATATTCCACTTGAAAAATACCACTGAATATTCCTCTTGAAAAATACAACTGAATATACCTCTTGAAAAATACCACTGAATATTCCTCTTGAAAAATACCACTGAATATTCCTCTTGAAAAATACCACTGAATATTCCTCTTAGAAAATACAACTGAATATTCATCTTGAAAAATACCACTGAATATTCCTCTTGAAAAATACAACTGAATATTTCTCTTGAAAAATACAATTGAATATTGCTTTTGAAAAATACCTCTGATTATTCCTCTTAATAAAATACCTCCGAATATTCCTCTTGCAAAATACCACTGAATATTCCTCTTAAAAAATACCACTGAATATTCCTCTTGAAAAATACCACTGAATATTCCTATTGAAAAATACAATTGAATATTCCTCTTGAAAAATACCACTAAATATTCCTCTTGAAAAATACAATTTTATATTGCTTTTGAAAAATACCTCTGATTTTTTTTCTTGAAAAATACCACCGAATATTCATCTTGACAAACACCACTGAATATTCCTCTTGAAAAATACCACTGAATATTCCTCTTGAAAAATACCACTGAATATTCCTCTTTAAAAATATAACTGAATATTCCTCTTGAAAAATACCACTGAATATTCCTCTTGAAAAATACCACTGAATATTCCTCTTGAAAAATACCACTGAATATTCCACTTGAAAAATACCACTGAATATTTCTCTTAAAAAATATTACTGAATATTCCTTTTGAAAAATACCACTGAATATTCCACCTGAAAAATACTATTGAATATCCGTCTTGCAAAATACCAATAAATATTCTTCTTGAAAAATACCACTGAATATTCCTCTTGAAATATTCCACTGAATATTCCTCTTGAAAAATACCACTAAATATTCTACATGAAAAATACCACTGAATAGCCCTCTTGAAAAATACCATTGAATATTACTCTTGAAAAATACCACTGAATATTTCTCTTGAAAAATACCACTAAATATTCCACTTGAAAAATTCCACTGAATATTCCTCTTAAAAAATACAACTGAATAATCATCTTGAAAAATACCACTGAATATTCCTATTGAAAAATACCACTGAATATTCCTCTTGAAAAATACCACTAAATATTCCTCTTAGAAAATACAACTGAATATTCATCTTGAAAAATACCACTGAATATTCCTCTTGAAAAATGCAACTGAATATTTCTCTTGAAAAATACAATTGAATATTGCTTTTGAAAAATACCTCTGATTATTCCTCTTAATAAAATACCACCGAATATTCCTTTTGCAAAATACCACTGAATATTCCTCTTGAAAAATACCACTGAATATTCCTCTTGAAAAATACCACTGAATATGCCTATTGAAAAATACAACTGAATATTCCTCTTGAAAAATACCACTAAATATTCCTCTTGAAAAATACAATTTTATATTGCTTTTAAAAAATACCTCTGATTTTTTTTTCTTGAAAAATACCACCGAATATTCATCTTGACAAACACCACTGAATATTCCTCTTGAAAAATACCACTGAATATTCCTCTTTAAAAATACAACTGAATATTCCTCTTGAAAAATACCACTGAATATTCTTCTTGAAAAATACCACTGAATATTCCTCTTGAAAAATACCACTGAATATTCCACTTGAAAAATACCACTGAATATTTCTCTTAAAAAATATAACTGAATATTCCTCTTGAAAAATACCACTGAATATTCCACCTGAAAAATACTATTGAATATTCGTCTTGCAAAATATCAATGAATATTCTTCTTGAAAAATACCACTGAATATTCCTCTTGAAATATTCTACGGAATATTCCTCTTGAAAAATACCACTAAATATTCTACATGAAAAATACCACTGAATAGCCCTCTTGAAAAATACCATTGAATATTACTCTTGAAAAATACCACTGAATATTTCTCTTAAAAAATACCACTGAATATTTCTCTTGAAAAATACTACTTAATATTTCTCTTGAAAAATACCACTGAATATTCCTATTGAAAAATACCACTGAATAATCCTCTTGAAAAATACCACTGAATATTCCTCTTGAAAAATACCACTAAATATTCCACTTGAAAAATTCCACTGAATATTCCTCTTGAAAAATACTACTGAATATTTCTCTTGAAAAATACAATTGAATATTGCTTTTGAAAAATACCTCTGATCATTCATCTTGAAAAATACCACCGAATATTCCTCTTGAAAAATACCACTGATAATTCCTCTTGAAAAATACCACTGAATATTCCTCTTGAAAAATACCACTGAATATTTCTCTTGAAAATTACAACTGAATATTCCTCTTGAAAAATACCACTGAATATTCCTCTTGAAAAATACCACTGAATAATCCTCTTGAAAAATACCACTGAATATTCCACTTGAAAAATACCACTGAATATTCCTCTTGAAAAATACTACTGAATATTCCTCTTGAAAAATACCACTGAATATTCCTTTTGAAAAATACCTCTGATTATTCCTCTTGAAAAATACCACCGAATATTCCTCTTGAAAAATACCATTGTATATTCCTCTTGAAAAATACCACTGAATATTCCTCTTGAAAAATACCACTGAATATTCCTCTTAAAAAATACAACTGAATATTCCACTTGAAAAATACCACTGAATATTCCTCTTGAAAAATACCACTGAATATTCCTCTTGAAAAATACCACTAAACATTCCACTTGAAAAATACCACTGAATATTCTTCTTGAAAAATAAAACTGAATATTCCTCTTGAAAAATACAACTGAATATTCCGCTTGAAAAATACAATTGAATATTGCTCTTGCAAAATACCACTGAATATTCTTCTTGAAAAATACCACTGAATATTCCTCATGGAAAATACCACTGAATATTCCTCTTGAAAAATACCACTGAATATTCCACTTGAAAAATACCACTGAATATTCCTCTTAAAAAATACAACTGAATATTCCTCTTGAAAAATACCACTGAATATTCCTCTTGAAAAATACCACTGAATATTCCTCTTGAAAAATACCACTGAATATTCCTATTGAAAAATACCACTGAATATTCCTCTTGAAAAATACCACTGAATATTCCTCTTGAAAAATACCACTAAATATTCCACTTGAAAAATTCCACTGAATATTCCTCTTGAAAAATACTACTGAATATTTCTCTTGAAAAATACAATTGAATATTGCTTTTGAAAAATACCTCTGATCATTCATCTTGAAAAATACCACCGAATATTCCTCTTGAAAAATACCACTGATAATTCCTCTTGAAAAATTCCACTGAATATTCCTCTTGAAAAATACCACTGAATATTTCTCTTGAAAATTACAACTGAATATTCCTCTTGAAAAATACCACTAAATATTCCTCTTGAAAAATACCACTGAATAATCCTCTTGAAAAATACCACTGAATATTCCACTTGAAAAATACCACTGAATATTCCTCTTGAAAAATACCACTGAATATTCCTCTTGAAAAATACCACTGAATATTACTTTTGAAAAATACCTCTGATTATTCCTCTTGAAAAATACCACCGAATATTCTTCTTAAAAAATACCATTGTATATTCCTCTTGAAAAATACCACTGAATATTCCTCTTGAAAAATACCACTGAATATTCCACTTGAAAAATACCACTGAATATTCCTCTTGAAAAATACCACTGAATATTCCTCTTGAAAAATACCACTAAACATTCCACTTGAAAAATACCACTGAATATTCTTCTTGAAAAATAAAACTGAATATTCCTCTTGAAAAATGCAACTGAATATTCCGCTTGAAAAATACAATTGAATATTGCTCTTGCAAAATACCACTGAATATTCTTCTTGAAAAATACCACTGAATATTCCTCATGGAAAATACCACTGAATATTCCTCTTGAAAAATACCACTGAATATTCCACTTGAAAAATACCACTGAATATTCCTCTTAAAAAATACAACTGAATATTCCTCTTGAAAAATACCACTGAATATTCCTCTTGAAAAATACCACTGAATATTCCTCTTGAAAAATACCACTGAATATTCCACTTGAAAAATACCACTGATTATTTCTCTTAAAAAATATAACTGAATATTCCTCTTGAAAAATACCACTGAATATTCCACTTGAAAAATACTATTGAATATTCGTCTTGCAAAATACCACTGAATATTCCACTTGAAAAATACCACTGAACATTCCTCTTGCAAAATACAACTGAATATTCCTCTTGAAAAATACCACTGAATATTCCTCTTGAAAAATACTATTGAATATTCCTCTTGCAAAATACCACTGAATATTCTTCTTGAAAAATACCACTGAATATTCCTCATGAAAAATACCACTGAATATTCCTCTTGAAAAATACCACTGAATATTCCACTTGAAAAATACCACTGAATATTCCTCTTGAAAAATACAACTGAATATACCTCTTGAAAAATACCACTAAATATTCCTCTTGAAAAATACCACTGAATATTCCTCTTGAAAAATACCACTGAATATTCCTCTTAGAAAATACAACTGAATATTCATCTTGAAAAATACCACTGAATATTCCTCTTGAAAAATACAACTGAATATTTCTCTTGAAAAATACAATTGAATATTGCTTTTGAAAAATACCTCTGATTATTCCTCTTAATAAAATACCACCGAATATTCCTCTTGCAAAATACCACTGAATATTCCTCTTAAAAAATACCACTGAATATTCCTCTTGAAAAATACCACTGAATATTCCTATTGAAAAATACAATTGAATATTCCTCTCGAAAAATACCACTAAATATTCCTCTTGAAAAATACAATTTTATATTGCTTTTGAAAAATACCTCTGATTTTTTTTCTTGAAAAATACCACCGAATATTCATCTTGACAAACACCACTGAATATTCCTCTTGAAAAATACCACTGAATATTCCTCTTGAAAAATACCACTGAATATTCCTCTTTAAAAATACAACTGAATATTCCTCTTGAAAAATACCACTGAATATTCCTCTTGAAAAATACCACTGAATATTCCTCTTGAAAAATACCACTGAATATTCCACTTGAATAATACCACTGAATATTTCTCTTAAAAAATATTACTGAATATTTCTTTTGAAAAATACCACTGAATATTCCACCTGAAAAATACTATTGAATATTCGTCTTGCAAAATACCAATGAATATTCTTCTTGAAAAATACCACTGAATATTCCTCTTGAAATATTCCACTGAATATTCCTCTTGAAAAATACCACTAAATATTCTACATGAAAAATACCACTGAATAGCCCTCTTGAAAAATACCATTGAATATTACTCTTGAAAAATACCACTGAATATTTCTCTTGAAAAATACCACTAAATATTCCACTTGAAAAATTCCACTGAATATTCCTCTTGAAAAATACTACTGAATATTTCTCTTGAAAAATACAATTGAATATTGCTTTTGAAAAATACCTCTGATCATTCCTCTTGAAAAATACCACCGAATATTCCTCTTGAAAAATACCACTGATAATTCCTCTTGAAAAATACCACTGAATATTCCTCTTGAAAAATACCACTGAATATTTCTCTTGAAAATTACAACTGAATATTCCTCTTGAAAAATATCACTGAATATTCCTCTTGAAAAATACCACTGAATAATCCTCTTGAAAAATACCACTGAATATTCCACTTGAAAAATACCACTGAATATTCCTCTTGAAAAATACCACTGAATATTCCTCTTGAAAAATACAATTGTATATTTCTTCTGAAAAATACCTCTGATTATTCCTCTTGAAAAATACCACCGAATATTCCTCTTGAAAAATACCATTGTATATTCCTCTTGAAAAATACCACCGAATATTCCTCTTGAAAAATACCACTGAATATTCCTCTTAAAAAATACAACTGAATATTCCACTTGAAAAATACCACTAAATATTCCTCTTGAAAAATACCACTGAATATTCCTCTTGAAAAATACCACTAAACATTCCACTTGAAAAATACCACTGAATATTCTTCTTGAAAAATAAAACTGAATATTCCTCTTGAAAAATACCACTGAATATTCTGCTTGAAAAATACAATTGCATATTGCTCTTGCAAAATACCACTGAATATTCTTCTTGAAAAATACCACTGAATATTCCTCATGGAAAATACCACTGAATATTCCTCTTGAAAAATACCACTGAATATTCCACTTGAAAAATACCACTGAATATTCCTCTTAAAAAATACAACTGAATATTCCTCTTGAAAAATACCACTGAATATTCCTCTTGAAAAATACCACTGAATATTCCTCTTGAAAAATACCACTGAATATTCCACTTGAAAAATACCACTGATTATTCCTCTTAAAAAATATAACTGAATATTCCTCTTGAAAAATACCACTGAATATTCCACTTGAAAAATACTATTGAATATTCGTCTTGCAAAATACCACTGAATATTCCACTTGAAAAATACCACTGAACATTCCTCTTGCAAAATACAACTGAATATTCCTCTTGAAAAATACCACTGAATATTCCTCTTGAAAAATACTATTGAATATTCCTCTTGAAAAATACAACTGAATATTCCTCTTGAAAAATACCACTGAATATTCCTCATGAAACATACCACTGAATATTCCTCTTGAAAAATACCACTGAATATTCCACTTGAAAAATACCACTGAATATTCCTCTTGAAAAATACAACTGAATATTCCTCTTGAAAAATACCACTGAATATTTCTCTTGAAAAATACCACTGAATATTCCTCATGAAAAATACCACTGAATATTCCTCTTGAAAAATACCACTGAATATTCCACTTGAAAAATACCACTGAATATTCCTCTTGAAAAATACAACTGAATATTCCTCTTGAAAAATACCACTGAATATTCCTCCTGAAAAAAACCACTAAATATTCCTCTTGAAAAATACCACTGAATATTCCACTTGAAAAATACCACTGATTATTCCTCTTAAAAAATATAACTGAATATTCCTCTTGAAAAATACCACTGAATATTCCACTTGAAAAATACTATTGAATATTCGTTTTGCAAAATACCGCTGAATATTCCACTTGAAAAATACCACTGAACATTCCTCTTGCAAAATACAACTGAATATTCCTCTTGAAAAATACCACTGAATATTCCACTTGAAAAATACCACTGAATATTCCTCTTGAAAAATACAACTGAATATTCCTCTTGAAAAATACCACTGAATATTCCTCTTGAAAAATACCACTGAATATTCCTCTTGAAAAATACAACTGAATATTCCTCTTGAAAAATACCACTAAATATTCCGCTTAAAAAATATTACTGAATATTCCTCTTGAAAAATACCACTGAATATTCCTATTGAAAAATACAACTGAATATTCCTCTTGAAAAATACCACTAAATATTCCTCTTGAAAAATACCACTGAATATTCTACTTGCAAAATACTATTGAATATTCATCTTGCCAAATACCACTGAATATTCTTCTTGAAAAATACCACTGAATATTCCTCTTGAAATATTCCACTGAATATTCCTCTGAACAATACCACTGAATATTCCACATGAAAAATACCACTGAATAGCCCTCTTGAAAAATACCATTGAATATTACTCTTGAAAAATACCACTGAATATTTCTCTTGAAAAATACCACTGAATATTCCTCTTGAAAAATACCACTGAATATTCTACTTGCAAACTACTATTGAATATTCGTCTTGCAAAATACCACTGAATATTCTTCTTGAAAAATACCACTGAATATTCCTTTTGAAATATTCCACTGAATATTCCTCTGAACAATACCACTGAATATTCCACATGAAAAATACCACTGAATAGCCCTCTTGAAAAATACCATTGAATATTACTCTTGAAAAATACCACTGAATATTTCTCTTGAAAAATACCACTGAATATTCCTCTTGAAAAATACTACTGAATATTCCTCTTGAAAAATACCACTGAATATTCCTATTGAAAAATACCACTGAATATTCCTCTTGAAAAATACCACTGAATATTCCTCTTGAAAAATACCACTAAATATTCCACTTGAAAAATGCCACTGAATATTCCTCTTGAAAAATACTACTGAATATTTCTCTTGAAAAATACAATTGAATATTGCTTTTGAAAAATACCTCTGATCATTCCTCTTGAAAAATACCACCGAATATTCCTCTTGAAAAATACCACTGAATATTCCTCTTGAAAAATACCACCGAATATTTCTCTTGAAAAATACCACTGAATATTCCTCTTGAAAACTACAACTGAATATTGCTCTTGCAAAATACCTCTGAATATTCTTCTTGAAAAATACCACTGAATATTCCTCATGGAAAATACCACTGAATATTCCTCTTGAAAAATACCACTGAATATTCCACTTGAAAAATACCACTGAATATTCCTCTTAAAAAATACAACTGAATATTCCTCTTGAAAAATACCACTGAATATTCCTCTTGAAAAATACCACTGAATATTCCTCTTGAAAAATACCACTGAATATTCCACTTGAAAAATACCACTGATTATTCCTCTTAAAAAATATAACTGAATATTCCTCTTGAAAAATACCACTGAATATTCCACTTGAAAAATTCTATTGAATATTCGTCTTGCAAAATACCACTGAATATTCCACTTGAAAAATACCACTGAACATTCCTCTTGCAAAATACAACTGAATATTCCTCTTGAAAAATACCACTGAATATTCCTCTTGAAAAATACTACTGAATATTCCTCTTGCAAAATACCACTGAATATTGTTCTTGAAATATTCCACTGAATATTCCTCTGAACAATACCACTGAATATTCCACATGAAAAATACCACTGAATAGCCCTCTTGAAAAATACCATTGAATATTACTCTTGAGAAATACCACTGAATATTTCTCTTGAAAAATACCACTGAATATTCCTCTTGAAAAATACTACTGAATATTCCTCTTGAAAAATACCACTGAATATGCCTATTGAAAAATACCACTGAATATTCCTCTTCAAAAATACCACTGAATATTCCTCTTGAAAAATACCACTAAATATTCCACTTGAAAAATGCCACTGAATATTCCTCTTGAAAAATACTACTGAATATTTCCCTTGAAAAATACAATTGAATATTGCTTTTGAAAAATACCTGCGATCATTCCTCTTGAAAAATACCACCGAATATTCCTCTTGAAAAATACCACTGAATATTCCTCTTGAAAAATACCACCGAATATTTCTCTTGAAAAATACCACTGAATATTCCTCTTGAAAATTACAACTGAATATTCTTCTTGAAAAATACCACTGAATATTCCTCTTGAAAAATACCACTGAATATTCCACTTGAAAAATACCACAGAATATTCCTCTTGAAAAATACAACTGAATATTCCTCTTGAAAAATACCACTGAATATTCCTCATGAAACATACCACTGAATATTCCTCTTGAAAAATACCACTGAATATTCCACTTGAAAAATACCACTGAATATTCCTCTTGAAAAATACAACTGAATATTCCTCTTGAAAAATACCACTGAATATTTCTCTTGAAAAACACCACTGAATATTCCTCATGAAAAATACCACTGAATATTCCTCTTGAAAAATACCACTGAATATTCCACTTGAAAAATACCACTGAATATTCCTCTTGAAAAATACAACTGAATATTCCTCTTGAAAAATACCACTGAATATTCCTCCTGAAAAAAACCACTAAATATTCCTCTTGAAAAATACCACTGAATATTCCACTTGAAAAATACCACTGATTATTCCTCTTAAAAAATATAACTGAATATTCCTCTTGAAAAATACCACTGAATATTCCACTTGAAAAATACTATTGAATATTCGTTTTGCAAAATACCGCTGAATATTCCACTTGAAAAATACCACTGAACATTCCTCTTGCAAAATACAACTGAATATTCCTCTTGAAAAATACCACTGAATATTCCACTTGAAAAATACCACTGAATATTCCTCTTGAAAAATACAACTGAATATTCCTCTTGAAAAATACCACTGAATATTCCTCTTGAAAAATACCACTGAATATTCCTCTTGAAAAATACAACTGAATATTCCTCTTGAAAAATACCACTAAATATTCCTCTTAAAAAATATTACTGAATATTCCTCTTGAAAAATACCACTGAATATTCCTATTGAAAAATACAACTGAATATTCCTCTTGAAAAATACCACTAAATATTCCTCTTGAAAAATACCACTGAATATTCTACTTGCAAAATACTATTGAATATTCATCTTGCCAAATACCACTGAATATTCTTCTTGAAAAATACCACTGAATATTCCTCTTGAAATATTCCACTGAATATTCCTCTGAACAATACCACTGAATATTCCACATGAAAAATACCACTGAATAGCCCTCTTGAAAAATACCATTGAATATTACTCTTGAAAAATACCACTGAATATTTCTCTTGAAAAATACCACTGAATATTCCTCTTGAAAAATACCACTGAATATTCTACTTGCAAACTACTATTGAATATTCGTCTTGCAAAATACCACTGAATATTCTTCTTGAAAAATACCACTGAATATTCCTCTTGAAATATTCCACTGAATATTCCTCTGAACAATACCACTGAATATTCCACATGAAAAATACCACTGAATAGCCCTCTTGAAAAATACCATTGAATATTACTCTTGAAAAATACCACTGAATATTTCTCTTGAAAAATACCACTGAATATTCCTCTTGAAAAATACTACTGAATATTCCTCTTGAAAAATACCACTGAATATTCCTATTGAAAAATACCACTGAATATTCCTCTTGAAAAATACCACTGAATATTCCTCTTGAAAAATACCACTAAATATTCCACTTGAAAAATGCCACTGAATATTCCTCTTGAAAAATACTACTGAATATTTCTCTTGAAAAATACAATTGAATATTGCTTTTGAAAAATACCTCTGATCATTCCTCTTGAAAAATACCACCGAATATTCCTCTTGAAAAATACCACTGAATATTCCTCTTGAAAAATACCACCGAATATTTCTCTTGAAAAATACCACTGAATATTCCTCTTGAAAACTACAACTGAATATTGCTCTTGCAAAATACCACTGAATATTCTTCTTGAAAAATACCACTGAATATTCCTCATGGAAAATACCACTGAATATTCCTCTTGAAAAATACCACTGAATATTCCACTTGAAATATACCACTGAATATTCCTCTTAAAAAATACAACTGAATATTCCTCTTGAAAAATACCACTGAATATTCCTCTTGAAAAATACCACTGAATATTCCTCTTGAAAAATACCACTGAATATTCCACTTGAAAAATACCACTGATTATTCCTCTTAAAAAATATAACTGAATATTTCTCTTGAAAAATACCACTGAATATTCCACTTGAAAAATTCTATTGAATATTCGTCTTGCAAAATACCACTGAATATTCCACTTGAAAAATACCACTGAACATTCCTCTTGCAAAATACAACTGAATATTCCTCTTGAAAAATACCACTGAATATTCCTCTTGAAAAATACTATTGAATATTCCTCTTGCAAAATACCACTGAATATTGTTCTTGAAATATTCCACTGAATATTCCTCTGAACAATACCACTGAATATTCCACATGAAAAATACCACTGAATAGCCCTCTTGAAAAATACCATTGAATATTACTCTTGAGAAATACCACTGAATATTTCTCTTGAAAAATACCACTAAATATTCCTCTTGAAAAATACTACTGAATATTCCTCTTGAAAAATACCACTGAATATGCCTATTGAAAAATACCACTGAATATTCCTCTTGAAAAATACCACTAAATATTCCACTTGAAAAATGCCACTGAATATTCCTCTTGAAAAATACTACTGAATATTTCCCTTGAAAAATACAATTGAATATTGCTTTTGAAAAATACCTGTGATCATTCCTCTTGAAAAATACCACCGAATATTCCTCTTGAAAAATACCACTGAATATTCCTCTTGAAAAATACCACCGAATATTTCTCTTGAAAAATACCACTGAATATTCCTCTTGAAAATTACAACTGAATATTCTTCTTGAAAAATACCACTGAATATTCCTCTTGAAAAATACCACTGAATATTCCACTTGAAAAATACCACAGAATATTCCTCTTGAAAAATACAACTGAATATTCCTCTTGAAAAATACCACTGAATATTCCTCTTGAAAAATACCACTGAATATTCCTCTTGAAAAATACAACTGAATTTTCCTCTTGAAAAATACCACTAAATATTCCTCTTGAAAAATACCACTGAATATTCCTCTTGAAAAATACCACTGAATATTCCACTTGAAAAATACCACTGAATATTCCTTTTAAAAAATATTACTGAATATTCCTCTTGAAAAATACCACTGAATATTCCTATTGAAAAATACAACTGAATATTCCTCTTGAAAAATACCACTAAATATTCCTCTTGAAAAAAACAATTTTATATTGCTTTTGAAAAATACCTCTGATTTTTTTCTTGAAAAATACCACCGAATATTCCTCTTGACAAATACCACTGAATATTCCTCTTGAAAAATACAACTGAATATTCCTCTTGAAAAATACCACTGAATATTCCTCTTGAAAAATACCACTGAATATTCTACTTGCAAAATACTATTGAATATTCGTCTTGCAAAATACCACTGAATATTCTTCTTAAAAAATACCACTGAATATTCCTCTTGAAATATTCCACTGAATATTCCTCTGAACAATACCACTGAATATTCTACATGAAAAATACCACTGAATAGCCCTCTTGAAAAATACCATTGAATATTACTCTTGAAAAATACCACTGAATATTTCTCTTGAAAAATACCACTCAATATTCCTCTTGAAAAAAACTACTGAATATTCCTCTTGAAAAATACCACTGAATATTCCTATTGAAAAATACCACTGAATATTCCTCTTGAAAAATACCACTGAATATTCCTCTTGAAAAATACCACTAAATATTCCACTTGAAAAATGCCACTGAATATTCCTCTTGAAAAATACTACTGAATATTTCTCTTGAAAAATACAATTGAATATTGCTTTTGAAAAATACCTCTGATCATTCCTCTTGAAAAATACCACCGAATATTCCTCTTGAAAAATACCACTAAATATTCCTCTTGAAAAATACCACCGAATATTTCTCTTGAAAAATACCACTGAATATTCCTCTTGAAAATTACAACTGAATATTCCTCTTGAAAAATACCACTGAATGTTGCTCTCGAAAAATACCACTGAATAATCCTTTTCAAAAATACCACTAAATATTCCACTTGAAAAATACCACTGAATATTACTCTTGAAAAATACCACTGAATATTCCTCTTGAAAAATACAATTGTATATTGCTTTTGAAAAATACCTCTGACTATTTCTCTTGAAAAATACCACCGAATATTCCTCTTGAAAAATACCATTGAATATTCCTCTTAAAAAATACAACTGAATTTTCCACTTGAAAAATACCACTGAATATTCCTCTTGACAAATACCACTGAATATTCCACTTGAAAAATACCACTAAACATTTCACTTGAAAAATACCACTGAATATTCTTCTTGAAAAATACCAC
Source organism: Atherix ibis (assembly GCA_958298945.1). Taxonomy (NCBI): domain Eukaryota; kingdom Metazoa; phylum Arthropoda; class Insecta; order Diptera; family Athericidae; genus Atherix; species Atherix ibis. The sequence continues at coordinate 42,759,601 of OY282609.1, read as the reverse complement.
CGAATATTCCTCTTGAAAAATACCACTGAATATTCCGCTTGAAAAATACTATTGAATATTCCTCTTGCAAAATACCACTGAATATTCCTCTTGAAAAATACCACTGAATATTCCACTTGAAAAATACCACTGAATATTCCTCTTGAAAAAAAAAACTGAATATTCCTCCTGAAAAATACCACTGAATATTCCTCTTGAAAAATACCACTGAATATTCCTCTTAAAAATATTACTGAATATTCCTCTTGAAAAATATCACTGAATATTCGTCTTGCAAAATACCACTGAATATTCTTCTTGAAAAATACCACTTAATAATCCTCTTGAAATATTCCACTGAATATTAATCTTGAAAAATACCACTGAATATTCCACATGAAAAATAACACTGAATAGTCCTCTTGAAAAATACCATTGAATATTACTCTTGAAAAATACCATTAAATATTTCTCTTGAAAAATACCACTGAATATTCCTCTTGAAAAATACTAATGAATATTCCTCTTGAAAAATACCACTGAATATTCCTATATAAAAATACCACTGAATATTCCTCTTGAAAAATACCACTGAATATTCCTCTTAAAAAATACCACTGAATATTCCACTTGAAAAATTCCACTGAATATTCGTCTTGAAAAATACTACTGAATATTACTCTTGAAAAATAGCACTGAATATTTCTCTTGAAAAATACCACTGAATATTTCACTTGAAATATACCACTGAATTTTCCTCTTCAAAAATACAGCTGAATATTTCGCTTGAAAAATACAATTGAATATTGCTTTTGAAAAATACCTCTGATCATTCGTCTTGAAAAATACCACCAAACATTCCTCTTGAAAAATACCACTGAATATTCCTCTTGAAAAATACCACTGAATATTCCTCTTGAAAAATACCACCGAATATTCCTCTTGAAAAGTACAACTGAATATTCGTCTTGAAAAATACCACTGAATGTTCCTCTTGAAAAATACCACTGAGTAATCCTCTTGAAAAATACCACTGGATATTCCGCTTGAAAAATACCACTGAATATTCCTCTTGAAAAATACTACTGAATATTCCTCTTGAAAAATACATTTGTATATTACTTTTGAAAAATACCTCTGATTATTCCTCTTGAAAAATACCACCGAATATTCCTCTTGAAAAATACCACTCAATATTCCTCTTGAAAAATACCACTGAATATTGCTCTTGAAAAATACCACTGAATATTCCCCTTAAAAAATACAACTGAATATTCCTCTTGAAAAATACCACTTAATATTTCTCTTGAAAAATACCACTGAATATTCCTCTTGACAAATACCACTAAATATTCCACTTGAAAAATACCACTGAATATTCTTCTTGAAAAATACCACTGAATATTCCTCTTGAAAAATACCACTGAATATTCCGCTAGAAAAATACTATTGAATATTCCTCTGGCAAAATACCACTGAATATTCTTCTTGAAAAATACCACAGAATATTCCTCATGAAAAATACCACTGAATATACCTCTTGAAAAATACCACTGAATATTCCACTTGAAAAATACCGCTGAATATTTCTCTTGAAAAATACCACTGAATATTACTCTTGAAAAATACCACTAAATATTCCGGTTGAAAAATACCACTGAATATTTCACTTGAAAAATACCACCGAATATTCCTCTTGAAAAATACAATTGAATATTGCTTTTGAAATTACCTCTGATTATCCCTCTTGAAAAATACCACCGAATATTCCACCTTAAAAATACCACTGAATATTCCTCTTGAAAAATACTACTGAATATTCCTCTTGAAAAATACCACTGAATATTCCTCTTGAAAAATATAACTGAATAATCCTCTTGAAAAATACAATTGTATATTGCTCTTGAAAAATACCTCTGATTATTCCTCTTGAAAAATACCGCTGAATATTCCTCTTGAAAAATACCAATGAATATTCTTCTTGAAAAATACCACTGAATATTCCTCTTGAAAAATACCACGGAATAATCGTCTTGAAAAATACCACTGAATATTCCTGTTGAAAAATACCACTGAATATTCCTCTTGAAAAATACCACTGAATATTCCTCTTGAAAAAGACCATAAATATTCTTCTTGAAAAATACCACTGAATATTCTTCTCGAAAGATACCACTGAATATTCCTCTTGAAAAATACCACTGAATATTTCTCTTAAAAAATACCACTGAATACTCCACTTGAAAAATACCACTGAATATTCCTCTTGAAAAATACCACTGAATATTCCTCTTGAAAAATACCACTAAATATTTAACTTGAAAAATACCACTGAATATTCCTCTTGAAAAATACCACTAAATATTCCACTTGAAAAATACCACTGAATATTCTTCTTGAAAAATAAAACTGAATATTCCTCTTGAAAAATACCACTGAATATTCCGCTTGAAAAATACAATTGAATATTCCTCTTGCAAAATACAACTGAATATTCTTCTTGAAAAATAACACTGAATATTCCTCATGAAAAATACCACTGAATATTCCTCTTGAAAAATACCACTGAATATTCCACTTGAAAAATACCACTGAATTATCCTCTTGAAAAATACCACTGAATATTCCACTTGAAAAATACAACTGATTATTCCTCTTAAAAAATATAACTGAATATTCCTCTTGAAAAATACCACTGAATATTCCACTTGAAAAATACTATTGAATATTCGTCTTGCAAAACACCACTAAATATTCCACTTGAAAAATACCACTGAATATTCCTCTTGCAAAATACAACTGAATATTCCTCTTGAAAAATACCACTGAATATTCCTCTTGAAAAATACTATTGAATATTCCTCTTGCAAAATACCACTGAATATTCTTCTTGAAAAATACCACTGAATATTCCTCATGAAAAATACCACTGAATATACCTCTTGAAAAATACCACTGAATATTCCACTTGAAAAATACCACTGAATATTCCTCTTGAAAAATACAACTGAATATTCCTCTTGAAAAATACCACTAAATATTCCTCTTGAAAAATACCACTGAATATTCCTCTTGAAAAATACAACTGAATATTCCTCTTGAAAAATACCACTAAATATTCCTCTTGCAAAATACCACTGAATATTCCTCTTGAAAAATACTACTGAATATTCCACTTGAAAAATACCACTGAATATTCCTCTTAAAAAATATTACTGAATATTCCTCTTGAAAAATACCACTGAATATTCCTATTGAAAAATACTACTGAATATTCCTCTTGAAAAATACCACTAAATATTCCTCTTGAAAAATACAATTTTATATTGCTTTTGAAAAATACCTCTGATTTTTTTTCTTGAAAAATACCACTAAATATTCCTCTTGAAAAATACCACCGAATATTTCTCTTGAAAAATACCACTGAATATTCCTCTTGAAAATTACAACTGAATATTCCTCTTGAAAAATACCACTGAATGTTGCTCTCGAAAAATACCACTGAATAATCCTTTTCAAAAATACCACTAAATATTCCACTTGAAAAATACCACTGAATATTACTCTTGAAAAATACCACTGAATATTCCTCTTGAAAAATACAATTGTATATTGCTTTTGAAAAATACCTCTGACTATTTCTCTTGAAAAATACCACCGAATATTCCTCTTGAAAAATACCATTGAATATTCCTCTTAAAAAATACAACTGAATTTTCCACTTGAAAAATACCACTGAATATTCCTCTTGACAAATACCACTGAATATTCCACTTGAAAAATACCACTAAACATTTCACTTGAAAAATACCACTGAATATTCTTCTTGAAAAATACCACCGAATATTCCTCTTGAAAAATACCACTGAATATTCCGCTTGAAAAATACTATTGAATATTCCTCTTGCAAAATACCACTGAATATTCCTCTTGAAAAATACCACTGAATATTCCACTTGAAAAATACCACTGAATATTCCTCTTGAAAAAAAAAACTGAATATTCCTCCTGAAAAATACCACTGAATATTCCTCTTGAAAAATACCACTGAATATTCCTCTTAAAAATATTACTGAATATTCCTCTTGAAAAATATCACTGAATATTCGTCTTGCAAAATACCACTGAATATTCTTCTTGAAAAATACCACTTAATAATCCTCTTGAAATATTCCACTGAATATTAATCTTGAAAAATACCACTGAATATTCCACATGAAAAATAACACTGAATAGTCCTCTTGAAAAATACCATTGAATATTACTCTTGAAAAATACCATTAAATATTTCTCTTGAAAAATACCACTGAATATTCCTCTTGAAAAATACTAATGAATATTCCTCTTGAAAAATACCACTGAATATTCCTATATAAAAATACCACTGAATATTCCTCTTGAAAAATACCACTGAATATTCCTCTTAAAAAATACCACTGAATATTCCACTTGAAAAATTCCACTGAATATTCGTCTTGAAAAATACTACTGAATATTACTCTTGAAAAATAGCACTGAATATTTCTCTTGAAAAATACCACTGAATATTTCACTTGAAATATACCACTGAATTTTCCTCTTCAAAAATACAGCTGAATATTTCGCTTGAAAAATACAATTGAATATTGCTTTTGAAAAATACCTCTGATCATTCGTCTTGAAAAATACCACCAAACATTCCTCTTGAAAAATACCACTGAATATTCCTCTTGAAAAATACCACTGAATATTCCTCTTGAAAAATACCACCGAATATTCCTCTTGAAAAGTACAACTGAATATTCGTCTTGAAAAATACCACTGAATGTTCCTCTTGAAAAATACCACTGAGTAATCCTCTTGAAAAATACCACTGGATATTCCGCTTGAAAAATACCACTGAATATTCCTCTTGAAAAATACTACTGAATATTCCTCTTGAAAAATACATTTGTATATTACTTTTGAAAAATACCTCTGATTATTCCTCTTGAAAAATACCACCGAATATTCCTCTTGAAAAATACCACTCAATATTCCTCTTGAAAAATACCACTGAATATTGCTCTTGAAAAATACCACTGAATATTCCCCTTAAAAAATACAACTGAATATTCCTCTTGAAAAATACCACTTAATATTTCTCTTGAAAAATACCACTGAATATTCCTCTTGACAAATACCACTAAATATTCCACTTGAAAAATACCACTGAATATTCTTCTTGAAAAATACCACTGAATATTCCTCTTGAAAAATACCACTGAATATTCCGCTAGAAAAATACTATTGAATATTCCTCTGGCAAAATACCACTGAATATTCTTCTTGAAAAATACCACAGAATATTCCTCATGAAAAATACCACTGAATATACCTCTTGAAAAATACCACTGAATATTCCACTTGAAAAATACCGCTGAATATTTCTCTTGAAAAATACCACTGAATATTACTCTTGAAAAATACCACTAAATATTCCGGTTGAAAAATACCACTGAATATTTCACTTGAAAAATACCACCGAATATTCCTCTTGAAAAATACAATTGAATATTGCTTTTGAAATTACCTCTGATTATCCCTCTTGAAAAATACCACCGAATATTCCACCTTAAAAATACCACTGAATATTCCTCTTGAAAAATACTACTGAATATTCCTCTTGAAAAATACCACTGAATATTCCTCTTGAAAAATATAACTGAATAATCCTCTTGAAAAATACAATTGTATATTGCTCTTGAAAAATACCTCTGATTATTCCTCTTGAAAAATACCGCTGAATATTCCTCTTGAAAAATACCAATGAATATTCTTCTTGAAAAATACCACTGAATATTCCTCTTGAAAAATACCACGGAATAATCGTCTTGAAAAATACCACTGAATATTCCTGTTGAAAAATACCACTGAATATTCCTCTTGAAAAATACCACTGAATATTCCTCTTGAAAAAGACCATAAATATTCTTCTTGAAAAATACCACTGAATATTCTTCTCGAAAGATACCACTGAATATTCCTCTTGAAAAATACCACTGAATATTTCTCTTAAAAAATACCACTGAATACTCCACTTGAAAAATACCACTGAATATTCCTCTTGAAAAATACCACTGAATATTCCTCTTGAAAAATACCACTAAATATTTAACTTGAAAAATACCACTGAATATTCCTCTTGAAAAATACCACTAAATATTCCACTTGAAAAATACCACTGAATATTCTTCTTGAAAAATAAAACTGAATATTCCTCTTGAAAAATACCACTGAATATTCCGCTTGAAAAATACAATTGAATATTCCTCTTGCAAAATACAACTGAATATTCTTCTTGAAAAATAACACTGAATATTCCTCATGAAAAATACCACTGAATATTCCTCTTGAAAAATACCACTGAATATTCCACTTGAAAAATACCACTGAATTATCCTCTTGAAAAATACCACTGAATATTCCACTTGAAAAATACAACTGATTATTCCTCTTAAAAAATATAACTGAATATTCCTCTTGAAAAATACCACTGAATATTCCACTTGAAAAATACTATTGAATATTCGTCTTGCAAAACACCACTAAATATTCCACTTGAAAAATACCACTGAATATTCCTCTTGCAAAATACAACTGAATATTCCTCTTGAAAAATACCACTGAATATTCCTCTTGAAAAATACTATTGAATATTCCTCTTGCAAAATACCACTGAATATTCTTCTTGAAAAATACCACTGAATATTCCTCATGAAAAATACCACTGAATATACCTCTTGAAAAATACCACTGAATATTCCACTTGAAAAATACCACTGAATATTCCTCTTGAAAAATACAACTGAATATTCCTCTTGAAAAATACCACTAAATATTCCTCTTGAAAAATACCACTGAATATTCCTCTTGAAAAATACAACTGAATATTCCTCTTGAAAAATACCACTAAATATTCCTCTTGCAAAATACCACTGAATATTCCTCTTGAAAAATACTACTGAATATTCCACTTGAAAAATACCACTGAATATTCCTCTTAAAAAATATTACTGAATATTCCTCTTGAAAAATACCACTGAATATTCCTATTGAAAAATACTACTGAATATTCCTCTTGAAAAATACCACTAAATATTCCTCTTGAAAAATACAATTTTATATTGCTTTTGAAAAATACCTCTGATTTTTTTTCTTGAAAAATACCACCGAATATTCCTCTTGACAAATACCCCTGAATATTCCTCTTGAAAAATACAACTGAATATTCCTCTTGAAAAATACCACTGAATATTCCTCTTGGAAAATAACACTGAATATTCTACTTGAAAAATACTATTGAATATTCGTCTTGCAAAATACCACTGAATATTCTTCTTGAAAAATACCACTGAATATTCCTCTCGAAATATTCCACTAAATATTCCTCTTGAAAAATACCACTGAATATTCCACATGAAAAGTACCACTGAATAGCCCTCTTGAAAAATACCATTGAATATTACTCTTGAAAAATACCACTGAATATTTCTCTTGAAAAATACCACTGAATATTCCTCTTGAAAAATACTACTGAATATTCCTCTTGAAAAATACCACTGAATATTCCTATTGAAAAATACCACTGAATATTCCTCTTGAAAAATACCACTGAATATTCCTCTTGAAAAATACCACTAAATATTCCACTTGAAAAATGCCACTGAATATTCCTCTTGAAAAATACTACTGAATATTTCTCTTGAAAAATACAATTGAATATTGCTTTCGAAAAATACCTCTGATCATTCCTCTTGAAAAATACCACTGAATATTCCACATTAAAAATACCACTGAATAGCCCTCTTGAAAAATACCATTGAATATTACTCTTGAAAAATACCACTGAATATTTCTCTTGAAAAATACCACTGAATATTCTACTTGAAAAATACCACTGATTATTCCTCTTAAAAAATATAACTGAATATTCCTCTTGAAAAATACCACTGAATATTCCACTTGAAAAATACTATTGAATATTCGTCTTGCAAAATACCACTGAATATTCTTCTTGAAAAATACCACTGAATATTCCTCACGAAAAATACCACTGAATATTCCTCTTGAAAAATACCACTGAATATTCCACTTGAAAAATACCACTGAATATTCCTCTTGAAAAATACAACTGAATATTCCTCTTGACAAATACCACTAAATATTCCTCTTGAAAAACACCACTGAATATTCCTCTTGAAAAATACCACTGAATATTCCACTTCAAAAATACCACTGAATATTCCTCTTAAAAAATATTACTGAATATTCCTCTTGAAAAATACCACTGAATATTCCTATTGAAAAATACAACTGAATATTCCTCTTGAAAAATACTACTAAATATTCCTCTTGAAAAATACAATTTTATATTGCTTTTAAAAATACCTCTGATTTTTTTTCTTGAAAAATGCCACCGAATATTCATCTTGACAAATACCACTGAATATTCCTCTTGAAAAATACAACTGAATATTCCTCTCGAAAAATACCACTGAATATTCCTCTTGAAAAATACAACTGAATATTCTACTTGAAAAATACTATTGAATATTCGTCTTGCAAAATACCACTGAATATTCTTCTTGAAAAATACCACTGAATATTCCTCTTGAAATATTCCACTGAATATTATTCTTGAAAAATACCACTGAATATTCCACATGAAAATTACCACTGAATAGCCCTCTTGAAAAATACCATTGAATATTACTCTTGAAAAATACCACTGAATATTTCTCTTGAAAAATACCACTGAATATTCCTCTTGAAAAATACTACTGAATATTCCTCTTGAAAAATACCACTGAATATTCCTATTGAAAAATACCAGTGAATATTCCTCTTGAAAAATACCACTGAATATTCCTCTTGAAAAATACCACTAAATATTCCACTTGAAAAATGCCACTGAACATTCCTCTTGAAAAATACTACTGAATATTTCTCTTGAAAAATACAATTGAATATTGGTTTTGAAAAATACCTCTGATCATTCCTCTTGAAAAATGCCACCGAATTTTCCTCTTGAAAAATACCACTGAATATTCCTCTTGAAAAATACCACTGAATATTCCTCTTGAAAAATACCACTGATAATTCCTCTTGAAAATTACAACTGAATATTCCTCTTGAAAAATACCACTAAATATTCCTCTTGAAAAATACCACTGAATAATCCTCTAGAAAAATACCGCTGAATATTCCACTTGAAAAATACCACTGAATATTCCTCTTGAAAAATACCACTGAATATTCCTCTTGAAAAATACAATTGTATATTGCTTTTGAAAAATACCTCTGATTATTCCTCTTGAAAAATACCACCGAATATTCCTCTTGAAAAATACCATTGAATATTCCTCTTGAAAAATACCACTGAATATTCCTCTTGAAAAATACCACTGAATATTCCTCTTAAAAAATACAACTGAATATTCCACTTGAAAAATACCACTGAATATTCCTCTTGAAAAATACCACTGAATATTCCTCTTGAAAAATGCCACTAAATATTTCACTTGAAAAATACCACTGAATATTCTTCTTGAAAAATACCACAGAATATTCCTCTTGAAAAATACCACTGAATATTCCGCTTGAAAAATACTATTGAATATTCCTCTTGCAAAATACCACTGAATATTCTTCTTGAAAAATACCACTGAATATTCCTCATGAAAAATACCACTGAATATTCCTCTTGCACAATACCACTGAATATTCTTCTTGAAAAATACTACTGAATATTCCTCATGAAAAATACCACTGAATATTCCTCTTGAAAAATACCACTGAATATTCCACTTGAAAAATACCACTGAATATTCCTCTCGAAAAATACAACTGAATGTTCCTCTTGAAAAATACCACCGAATATTCCTCTTGAAAAATACCACTGAATATTCCTCTTAAAAAATACCACTGAATATTCCTCTTGAAAAATACCACTGATAATTCCTCTTGAAAATTACACCTGAATATTCCTCTTGAAAAATACCACTAAATATTCCTCTTGAAAAATACCACTGAATCTTCCTCTAGAAAAATACCGCTGAATATTCCACTTGAAAAATACCACTGAATATTCCTCTTGAAAAATACCACTGAATATTCCTCTTGAAAAATACAATTGTATATTGCTTTTGAAAAATACCTCTGATTATTCCTCTTGAAAAATACCACCGAATATTCCTCTTGAAAAATACCATTGAATATTCCTCTTGAAAAATACAACTGAATATTCCTCTTGAAAAATACCACTGAATATTCCTCTTGAAAAATATTACTGAATATTCCTCTTGAAAAATATCACTGAATATTCGTCCTGCAAAATACCACTGAATATTCTTCTTGAAAAATACCACTTAATATTCCCCTTGAAATATTCCACTGAATATTCCTCTTGAAAAATACCACTGAATATTCCACATGAAAAAAAACCACTGAATAGTCCTCTTGAAAAATACCACTGAATATTCCTATTGAAAAATACCACTGAATATTCCTCTTGAAAAATACCACTGAATATTCCTCTTGAAAAATACCACTGAATATTCCACTTGAAAAATTCCACTGAATATTCCTCTTGAAAAATACTACTGAATATTACTCTTGCAAAATAGCACTGAATATTTCTCTTGAAAAATACCACTGAATATTCCACTTGAAAAATACCACTGAATATTCCTCTTGAAAAATACCACTGAATAATCCTCTTGAAAAATACCACTGGATATTCCACTTGAAAAATACCACTGAATATTCCTCTTGAAAAATACCACTGAATATTCCACTTGAAAAATTCCACTGAATATTCCTCTTGAAAAATACTACTGAATATTACTCTTGAAAAATAGCACTGAATATTGCTCTTGAAAAATACCACTGAATATTCCACTTGAAATATACCACTGAATTTTCCTCTTGAAAAATACCACTGAATAATCCTCTTGAAAAATACCACTGGATATTCCACTTGAAAAATACCACTGAATATTCCTCTTCAAAAATACAGCTGAATATTTCTCTTGAAAAATACAATTGAATATTGCTTTTGAAAAATACCTCTGATCATTCCTCTTGAAAAATACCACCAAACATTCCTCTTGAAAAATACCACTAAATATTCCTCTTGAAAAATACCACTGAATATTCCTCTTGAAAAATACCACTGAATATTCCTCTTGAAAATTACAACTGAATATTCCTCTTGAAAAATACCACTGAATATTCCTCTTGAAAAATACCACTGAATAATCCTCTTGAAAAATACCACTGGATATTCCACTTGAAAAATACCACTGAATATTCCTCTTGAAAAATACCACTGAATATTCCTCTTGAAAAATACATTTGTATATTGCTTTTGAAAAATACCTCTGATTAGTCCTCTTGAAAAATACCACCGAATATTCCTCTTGAAAAATACCACTCAATATTCCTCTTGAAAAATACCACTGAATATTCCTCTTGAAAAATACCACTGAATATTCCTCTTGCAAAATACAACTGAATATTCCTCTTGAAAAATACCACTGAATATTCCTCTTGAAAAATACTATTGAATATTCCTCTTGCAAAATACCACTGAATATTCTTCTTGAAAAATACCACTGAATATTCCTCATGAAAAATACCACTGAATATTCCTCTTGAAAAATACCACTGAATATTCCACTTGAAAAATACCACTGAATATTCCTCTTGAAAAATACAACTGAATATTCCTCTTGAAAAATACCACTGAATATTCCTCTTGAAAAATACCACTGAATATTCCTCTTGAAAAATACAACTGAATATTCCTCTTGAAATATACCACTAAATATTCCTCTTGAAAAATACCACTGAATATTCCTCTTGAAAAATACCACTGAATATTCCACTTGAAAAATACCACTGAATATTCCTCTTAAAAAATATTACTGAATATTCCTCTTGAAAAATACCACTGAATATTCCTATTGAAGAATACAACTGAATATTCCTCTTGAAAAATACCACTAAATATTCTCTTGAAAAATACAATTTTATATTGCTTTTGAAAAATACCTCTGATTTTTTTTCTTGAAAAATACCACCGAATATTCCTCTTGACAAATACCACTGAATATTCCTCTTGAAAAATACAACTGAATATTCCTCTTGAAAAATACCACTGAATATCTCTCTTGAAAAATACCACTGAATATTCTACTTGAAAAATACTATTGAATATTCGTCTTGCAAAATACCACTGAAAATTCTTCTTGAAAAATACCACTGAATATTCCTCTTGAAATATTCCACTGAATATTCCTCTTGAAAAATACCACTGAATATTCCACATGAAAAATACCACTGAATAGCCCTCTTGAAAAATACCATTGAATATTACTCTTGAAAAATACCACTGAATATTTCTCTTGAAAAATACCACTGAATATTCCTCTTGAAAAATGCCACTGAATATTCCTCTTGAAAAATACTACTGAATATTTCTCTTGAAAAATACAATTGAATATTGCTTTTGAAAAATACCTCTGATCATTCCTCTTGAAAAATACCACCGAATATTCATCTTAAAAAATACCACTGAATATTCCTCTTGAAAAATACCACTGAATATTCCTCTTGAAAAATACCACTGAATATTCCTCTTGAAAATTACAATTGTATATTGCTTTTGAAAAATACCTCTGATTATTCCTCTTGAAAAATACCACCGAATATTCCTCTTGAAAAATACCATTGAATATTCCTCTTGAAAAATACCACTGAATATTCCTCTTGAAAAATACCACTGAATATTCCTCTTAAAAAATACAACTGAATATTCCACTTGAAAAATACCACTGAATATTCCTCTTGAAAAATACCACTGAATATTCCTCTCGAAAAATACCACTAAATATTTCACTTGAAAAATACCACTGAATATTCTTCTTGAAAAATACCACTGAATATTCCTCTTGAAAAATACCACTGAATATTCCGCTTGAAAAATACTATTGAATATTCCTCTTGCAAAATACCACTGAATATTCTTCTTGAAAAATACCACTGAATATTCCTCATTAAAAATACCACTGAATATTCCTCTTGAAAAATACCACTGAATATTCCACTTGAAAAATACCACTGAATATTCCTCTTGAAAAATACAACTGAATATTCCTCTTGAAAAATACCAGTGAATATTCCTCTTGAAAAATACCACTGAATATTCCTCTTGAAAAATACCACTGAATATTCCACTTGAAAAATACCACTGAATATTCCTCTTAAAAAATATTACTGAATATTCCTCTTAAAAAATATCACTGAATATTCGTCTTGCAAAACACCACTGAATATTCTTCTTGAAAAATACCACTTAATATTCCTCTTGAAATATTCCACTGAATATTCCTCTTGAAAAATACCACTGAATATTTCACATGAAAAATACCACTGAATAGTCCTCTTGAAAAATACCATTGAATATTACTCTTGAAAAATACCATTGAATATTTCTCTTGAAAAATACCACTGAATATTCCTCTTGAAAAATACTACTGAATATTCCTCTTGAAAAATACCACTGAATATTCCTATTGAAAAATACCACTGAATATTCCTCTTGAAAAATACAGCTGAATATTTCTCTTGAAAAATACAATTGAATATTGCTTTTGAAAAATACCTCTGATCATTCCTCTTGAAAAATACCACCAAACATTCCTCTTGAAAAATACCACTAAATATTCCTCTTGAAAAATACCACTGAATATTCCTCTTGAAAAATACCACTGAATATTCCTCTTGAAAATTACAACTGAATATTCCTCTTGAAAAATACCACTGAATATTCCTCTTGAAAAATACCACTGAATAATCCTCTTGAAAAATACCACTGGATATTCCACTTGAAAAATACCACTGAATATTCCTCTTGAAAAATACCACTGAATATTCCTCTTGAAAAATACCACTGAATAATCCTCTTGAAAAATACCACTGGATATTCCACTTGAAAAATACCACTCAATATTCCTCTTGAAAAATACCACTGAATATTCCTCTTGAAAAATACCACTGAATATTCCTCTTGTAAAATACAACTGAATATTCCTCTTGAAAAATACAATTGAATATTCCTCTTGCAAAATACCACTGAATATTCTTCTTGAAAAATACCACTGAATATTCCTCATGAAAAATACCACTGAATATTCTTCTTGAAAAATACCACTGAATATTCCACTTGAAAAATACCACTGAATATTCCTCTTGAAAAATACAACTGAATATTCCTCTTGAAAAATACCACTGAATATTCCTCTTGAAAAATACCACTGAATATTCCTCTTGAAAAATACAACTGAATATTCCTCTTGAAAAATACCACTAAATATTCCTCTTGAAAAATACCACTGAATATTCCTCTTGAAAAATACCACTGAATATTCCACTTGAAAAATACCACTGAATATTCCTCTTAAAAAATATTACTGAATATTCCTCTTGAAAAATACCACTGAATATTCCTATTGAAGAATACAACTGAATATTCCTCTTGAAAAATACCACTAAATATTCTTCTTGAAAAATACAATTTTATATTGCTTTTGAAAAATACCTCTGATTTTTTTTCTTGAAAAATACCACCGATTATTCCTCTTGACAAATACCACTGAATATTCCTCTTGAAAAATACAACTGAATATTCCTCTTGAAAAATACCACTGAATATCCCTCTTGAAAAATACCACTGAATATTCTACTTGAAAAATACTATTGAATATTCGTCTTGCAAAATACCACTGAATATTCTTCTTGAAAAATACCACTGAATATTCCTCTTGAAATATTCCACTGAATATTCCTCTTGAAAAATACTATTGAATATTCCTCTTGCAAAATACCACTGAATATTCTTCTTGAAAAATACCACTGAATATTCCTCATGAAAAATACGACTGAATATTCCTCTTGAAAAATACCACTGAACATTCCACTTGAAAAATACCACTGAATATTCCTCTTGAAAAATACAACTGAATATTCCTCTTGAAAAATACCAGTGAATACTCCTCTTGAAAAATACCACTGAATATTCCTCTTGAAAAATACCACTGAATATTCCACTTGAAAAATACCACTGAATATTCCTCTTAAAAAATATTACTGATAATTCCTCTTAAAAAATATCACTGAATATTCGTCTTGCAAAACACCACTGAATATTCTTCTTTAAAAATACCACTTAATATTCCTCTTGAAATATTCCACTGAATATTCCTCTTGAAAAATACCACTGAATATTCTACATGAAAAATACCACTGAATAGTCCTCTTGAAAAATACCATTGAATATTACTCTTGAAAAATACCATTGAATATTTCTCTTGAAAAATACCACTGAATATTCCTCTTGAAAAATACTACTGAATATTCCTCTTGAAAAATACCACTGAATATTCCTATTGAAAAATACTACGGAATATTCCTCTTGAAAAATACCACTGAATATTCCTATTGAAAAATACCACTGAATATTCCTCTTGAAAAATACAGCTGAATATTTCTCTTGAAAAATACAATTGAATATTGCTTTTGAAAAATACCTCTGATCATTCCTCTTGAAAAATACCACCAAACATTCCTCTTGAAAAATACCACTAAATACGTACTCTTGAAAAATACCACTGAATATTCCTCTTGAAAAATACCACTGAATATTCCTCTTGAAAATTACAACTGAATATTCCTCTTGAAAAATACCACTGAATATTCCTCTTGAAAAATACCACTGAATAATCCTCTTGAAAAATACCACTGGATATTCCACTTGAAAAATACCACTGAATATTCCTCTTGAAAAATACCACTGAATATTCCTCTTGAAAAATACCACTGAATAATCCTCTTGAAAAATACCACTGGATATTCCACTTGAAAAATACCACTCAATATTCCTCTTGAAAAATACCACTGAATATTCCTCTTGAAAAATACCACTGAATATTCCTCTTGTAAAATACAACTGAATATTCCTCTTGAAAAATACAATTGAATATTCCTCTTGCAAAATACCACTGAATATTCTTCTTGAAAAATACCACTGAATATTCCTCATGAAAAATACCACTGAATATTCTTCTTGAAAAATACCACTGAATATTCCACTTGAAAAATACCACTGAATATTCCTCTTGAAAAATACAACTGAATATTCCTCTTGAAAAATACCACTGAATATTCCTCTTGAAAAATACCACTGAATATTCCTCTTGAAAAATACAACTGAATATTCCTCTTGAAAAATACCACTAAATATTCCTCTTGAAAAATACCACTGAATATTCCTCTTGAAAAATACCACTGAATATTCCACTTGAAAAATACCACTGAATATTCCTCTTAAAAAATATTACTGAATATTCCTCTTGAAAAATACCACTGAATATTCCTATTGAAGAATACAACTGAATATTCCTCTTGAAAAATACCACTAAATATTCTTCTTGAAAAATACAATTTTATATTGCTTTTGAAAAATACCTCTGATTTTTTTTCTTGAAAAATACCACCGAATATTCCTCTTGACAAATACCACTGAATATTCCTCTTGAAAAATACAACTGAATATTCCTCTTGAAAAATACCACTGAATATCCCTCTTGAAAAATACCACTGAATATTCTACTTGAAAAATACTATTGAATATTCGTCTTGCAAAATACCACTGAATATTCTTCTTGAAAAATACCACTGAATATTCCTCTTGAAATATTCCACTGAATATTCCTCTTGAAAAATACTATTGAATATTCCTCTTGCAAAATACCACTGAATATTCTTCTTGAAAAATACCACTGAATATTCCTCATGAAAAATACGACTGAATATTCCTCTTGAAAAATACCACTGAACATTCCACTTGAAAAATACCACTGAATATTCCTCTTGAAAAATACAACTGAATATTCCTCTTGAAAAATACCAGTGAATACTCCTCTTGAAAAATACCACTGAATATTCCTCTTGAAAAATACCACTGAATATTCCACTTGAAAAATACCACTGAATATTCCTCTTAAAAAATATTACTGATAATTCCTCTTAAAAAATATCACTGAATATTCGTCTTGCAAAACACCACTGAATATTCTTCTTTAAAAATACCACTTAATATTCCTCTTGAAATATTCCACTGAATATTCCTCTTGAAAAATACCACTGAATATTCCACATGAAAAATACCACTGAATAGTCCTCTTGAAAAATACCATTGAATATTACTCTTGAAAAATACCATTGAATATTTCTCTTGAAAAATACCACTGAATATTCCTCTTGAAAAATACTACTGAATATTCCTCTTGAAAAATACCACTGAATATTCCTATTGAAAAATACCACTGAATATTCCTCTTGAAAAATACCACTGAATATTCCTCTTGAAAAAGACCACTAAATATTCCACTTGAAAAATGCCACTGAATATTCCTCTTCAAAAATACAGCTGAATATTTCTCTTGAAAAATACAATTGAATATTGCTTTTGAAAAATACCTCTGATCATTCCTCTTGAAAATAACAACTGAATATTCCTCTTGAAAAATACCACTGAATATTCCTCTTGAAAAATACTACTGAATAATCCTCTTGAAAAATACCACTGGATATTCCACTTGAAAAATACCACTGAATAATCGTCTTGAAAAATACCACTGAATATTCCTCTTGAAAAATACATTTGTATATTGCTTTTGAAAAATACCTCTGATTATTCCTCTTGAAAAATACCACCGAATATTCCTCTTGAAAAATACCACTCAATATTCCTCTTGAAAAATACCACTGAATATTCCTCTTGAAAAATACCACTGAATATTCCTCTTGCAAATTACAACTGAATATTCTTCTTGAAAAATACCACTGAATATTCCTCTTGAAAAATACTATTGAATATTCCTCTTGCAAAATACCACTGAATATTCTTCTTGAAAAATACCACTGAATATTCCTCATGAAAAATACCACTGAATATTCCACTTGAAAAATACCACTGAATATTCCACTTGAAAAATACCACTGAATATTCCTCTTGAAAAATACAACTGAATATTCCTCTTGAAAAATACCACTGAATATTCCTCTTGAAAAATACCACTGAATATTCCTCTTGAAAAATACAACTGAATATTCCTCTTGAAAAATACCACTAAATATTGCTCTTGAAAAATACCACTGAATATTCCTCTTGAAAAATACCACTGAATATTCCACTTGAAAAATACCACTGAATATTCCTCTTAAAAATTATTACTGAATATTCCTCTTGAAAAATACCACTGAATATTTCTATTGAAGAATACAACTGAATATTCCTCTTGAAAAATACCACTAAATATTCCTCTTGAAAAATACAATTTTATATTGCTTTTGAAAAATACCTCTGATTTTTTTTCTTGAAAAATACCACCGAATATTCCTCTTGACAAATACCACTGAATATTCCTCTTGAAAAATACAACTGAATATTCCTCTTGAAAAATACCACTGAATATCCCTCTTGAAAAATACCACTGAATATTCTACTTGAAAAATACTATTGAATATTCGTCTTGCAAAATACCACTGAATATTCTTCTTGAAAAATACCACTGAATATTCCTCTTGAAATATTCCACTGAATATTCCTCTTGAAAAATACCACTGAATATTCCACAAGAAAAATACCACTGAATAGCACTCTTGAAAAATACCATTGAATATTACTCTTGAAAAATACCACTGAATATTTCTCTTGAAAAATACCACTGAATATTCCTCTTGAAAAATGCCACTGAATATTCCTCTTGAAAAATACTACTGAATATTTCTCTTGAAAAATACAATTGAATATTGCTTTTGAAAAATACCTCTGATCATTCCTCTTGAAAAATACCACCCAATATTCCTCTTGAAAAATACCACTGAATATTCCTCTTGAAAAATACCACTGAATATTCCTCTTGAAAAATACCACTGAAAATTCCTCTTGAAAATTACAATTGTATATTGCTTTTGAAAAATACCTCTGATTATTCCTCTTGAAAAATACCACCGAATTTTCCTCTTGAAAAATACCATTGAATATTCCTCTTGAAAAATACCACTGAATATTCCTCTTGAAAAATACCACTGAATATTCCTCTTAAAAAATACAACTGAATATTCCACTTGAAAAATACCACTGAATATTCCTCTTGAAAAATACCACTGAATATTCCTCTTGAAAAATACCACTAAATATTTCACTTGAAAAATACCACTGAATATTCTTCTTGAAAAATACCACTGAATATTCCTCATGAAAAATACCACTGAATATTCCTCTTGAAAAATACCACTGAATATTCCTCTTGAAATATTCCACTGAATATTCCTCTTGAAAAATACCACTGAATATTCCACATGAAAAATACCACTGAATAGCACTCTTGAAAAATACCATTGAATATTACTCTTGAAAAATACCATTGAATATTTCTCTTGAAAAATACCACTGAATATTCCTCTTGAAAAATGCCACTGAATATTCCTCTTGAAAAATACCACTAAATATTTCACTTGAAAAATACCACTGAATATTCTTCTTGAAAAATACCACTGAATATTCCTCATGAAAAATACCACTGAATATTCCTCTTGAAAAATACCACTGAATATTACTCTTGAAAAATACCACTGAATATTTCTCTTGAAAAATACCACTGAATATTCCTCTTGAAAAATGCCACCGAATATTCCTCTTGAAAAATACTACTGAATATTTCTCTTGAAAAATACAATTGAATATTGCTTTTGAAAAATACCTCTGATCATTCCTCTTGAAAAATACCACCCAATATTCCTCTTGAAAAATACCACTGAATATTCCTCTTGAAAAATACCACTGAATATTCCTCTTGAAAAATACCACTGAATATTCCTCTTGAAAATTACAATTGTATATTGCTTTTGAAAAATACCTCTGATTATTCCTCTTGAAAAATACCACCGAATATTCCTCTTGAAAAATACCATTGAATATTCCTCTTGAAAAATACCACTGAATATTCCTCTTGAAAAATACCACTGAATATTCCTCTTAAAAAATACAACTGAATATTCCACTTGAAAAATACCACTGAATATTCCTCTTGAAAAATACCACTGAATATTCCTCTTGAAAAATACCACTAAATATTTCACTTGAAAAATACCACTGAATATTCTTCTTGAAAAATACCACTGAATATTCCTCATGAAAAATACCACTGAATATTCCTCTTGAAAAATACTACTGAATATTTCTCTTGAAAAATACAATTGAATATTGCTTTTGAAAAATACCTCTGATCATTCCTCTTGAAAAATACCACCCAATATTCCTCTTGAAAAATACCACTGAATATTCCTCTTGAAAAATACCACTGAATATTCCTCTTGAAAAATACCACTGAATATTCCTCTTGAAAATTACAATTGTATATTGCTTTTGAAAAATACCTCTGATCATTCCTCTTGAAAAATACCACCGAATATTCCTCTTGAAAAATACCATTGAATATTCCTCTTGAAAAATACCACTGAATATTCCTCTTGAAAAATACCACTGAATATTCCTCTTAAAAAATACAACTGAATATTCCACTTGAAAAATACCACTGAATATTCCTCTTGAAAAATACCACTGAATATTCCTCTTGAAAAATACCACTAAATATTTCACTTGAAAAATACCACTGAATATTCTTCTTGAAAAATACCACTGAATATTCCTCATGAAAAATACCACTGAATATTCCTCTTGAAAAATACCACTGAATATTCCTCTTGAAATATTCCACTGAATATTCCTCTTGAAAAATACCACTGAATATTCCACATGAAAAATACCACTGAATAGCACTCTTGAAAAATACCATTGAATATTACTCTTGAAAAATACCACTGAATATTTCTCTTGAAAAATACCACTGAATATTCCTCTTGAAAAATGCCACTGAATATTCCTCTTGAAAAATACTACTGAATATTTCTCTTGAAAAATACAATTGAATATTGCTTTTGAAAAATACCTCTGATCATTCCTCTTGAAAAATACCACCCAATATTCCTCTTGAAAAATACCACTGAATATTCCTCTTGAAAAATACCACTGAATATTCCTCTTGAAAAATACCACTGAATATTCCTCTTGAAAATTACAATTGTATATTGCTTTTGAAAAATACCTCTGATTATTCCTCTTGAAAAATACCACCGAATATTCCTCTTGAAAAATACCATTGAATATTCC
Source organism: Atherix ibis (assembly GCA_958298945.1). NCBI lineage: Eukaryota > Metazoa > Arthropoda > Insecta > Diptera > Athericidae > Atherix > Atherix ibis. The sequence continues at coordinate 42,738,303 of OY282609.1, read as the reverse complement.
TCTTGAAAAATACCACTGAATATTCCTCTTGAAAAATACCACTGAATATTCCTCCTGAAAAATACCACTGAATATTCCTCTTGAAAAATACCACTAAATATTTCACTTGAAAAATACCACTGAATATTCTTCTTGAAAAATACCACTGAATATTCCTCATGAAAAATACCACTGAATATTCCTCTTGAAAAATACCACTGAATATTCCACATGAAAAATACCACTGAATAGCACTCTTGAAAAATACCATTGAATATTACTCTTGAAAAATACCACTGAATATTTCTCTTGAAAAATACCACTGAATATTCCTCTTGAAAAATGCCACTGAATATTCCTCTTGAAAAATACTACTGAATATTTCTCTTGAAAAATACAATTGAATATTGCTTTTGAAAAATACCTCTGATCATTCCTCTTGAAAAATACCACTCAATATTCCTCTTGAAAAATACCACTGAATATTCCTCTTGAAAAATACCACTGAATATTCCTCTTGAAAAATACCACTGAATATTCCTCTTGAAAATTACAATTGTATATTGCTTTTGAAAAATACCTCTGATTATTCCTCTTGAAAAATACCACCGAATATTCCTCTTGAAAAATACCATTGAATATTCCTCTTGAAAAATACCACTGAATATTCCTCTTGAAAAATACCACTGAATATTCCTCTTAAAAAATACAACTGAATATTCCACTTGAAAAATACCACTGAATATTCCTCTTGAAAAATACCACTGAATATTCCTCTTGAAAAATACCACTAAATATTTCACTTGAAAAATACCACTGAATATTCTTCTTGAAAAATACCACTGAATATTCCTCATGAAAAATACCACTGAATATTCCTCTTGAAAAATACCACTGAATATTCTTCTTGAAAAATACCACTGAATATTCCTCATGAAAAATACCACTGAATATTCCTCTTGAAAAATACCACTGAATATTCCTCTTGAAATATTCCACTGAATATTCCTCTTGAAAAATACCACTGAATATTCCACATGAAAAATACCACTGAATAGCACTCTTGAAAAATACCATTGAATATTACTCTTGAAAAATACCACTGAATATTTCTCTTGAAAAATACCACTGAATATTCCTCTTGAAAAATGCCACTGAATATTCCTCTTGAAAAATACTACTGAATATTTCTCTTGAAAAATACAATTGAATATTGCTTTTGAAAAATACCTCTGATCATTCCTCTTGAAAAATACCACCCAATATTCCTCTTGAAAAATACCACTGAATATTCCTCTTGAAAAATACCACTGAATATTCCTCTTGAAAAATACCACTGAATATTCCTCTTGAAAATTACAATTGTATATTGCTTTTGAAAAATACCTCTGATTATTCCTCTTGAAAAATACCACCGAATATTCCTCTTGAAAAATACCATTGAATATTCCTCTTGAAAAATACCACTGAATATTCCTCTTGAAAAATACCACTGAATATTCCTCTTAAAAAATACAACTGAATATTCCACTTGAAAAATACCACTGAATATTCCTCTTGAAAAATACCACTGAATATTCCTCTTGAAAAATACCACTAAATATTTCACTTGAAAAATACCACTGAATATTCTTCTTGAAAAATACCACTGAATATTCCTCATGAAAAATACCACTGAATATTCCTCTTGAAAAATACCACTGAATATTCCTCTTGAAATATTCCACTGAATATTCCTCTTGAAAAATACCACTGAATATTCCACATGAAAAATACCACTGAATAGCACTCTTGAAAAATACCATTGAATATTACTCTTGAAAAATACCACTGAATATTTCTCTTGAAAAATACCACTGAATATTCCTCTTGAAAAATGCCACTGAATATTCCTCTTGAAAAATACTACTGAATATTTCTCTTGAAAAATACAATTGAATATTGCTTTTGAAAAATACCTCTGATCATTCCTCTTGAAAAATACCACCCAATATTCCTCTTGAAAAATACCACTGAATATTCCTCTTGAAAAATACCACTGAATATTCCTCTTGAAAAATACCACTGAATATTCCTCTTGAAAATTACAATTGTATATTGCTTTTGAAAAATACCTCTGATTATTCCTCTTGAAAAATACCACCGAATATTCCTCTTGAAAAATACCATTGAATATTCCTCTTGAAAAATACCACTGAATATTCCTCTTGAAAAATACCACTGAATATTCCTCTTAAAAAATACAACTGAATATTCCACTTGAAAAATACCACTGAATATTCCTCTTGAAAAATACCACTGAATATTCCTCTTGAAAAATACCACTAAATATTTCACTTGAAAAATACCACTGAATATTTTTCTTGAAAAATACCACTGAATATTCCTCATGAAAAATACCACTGAATATTCCTCTTGAAAAATACCACCGAATATTCCACTTGAAAAATACCACTGAATATTCCTCTTGAAAAATACAACTGAATATTCCTCTTGAAAAATACCAGTGAATATCCCTCTTGAAAAATACCACTAAATATTTCACTTGAAAAATACCACTGAATATTCTTCTTGAAAAATACCACTGAATATTCCTCATGAAAAATACCACTGAATATTCCTCTTGAAAAATACCACTGAATATTCCTCTTGAAATATTCCACTGAATATTCCTCTTGAAAAATACCACTGAATATTCCACATGAAAAATACCACTGAATAGCACTCTTGAAAAATACCATTGAATATTACTCTTGAAAAATACCACTGAATATTTCTCTTGAAAAATACCACTGAATATTCCTCTTGAAAAATGCCACTGAATATTCCTCTTGAAAAATACTACTGAATATTTCTCTTGAAAAATACAATTGAATATTGCTTTTGAAAAATACCTCTGATCATTCCTCTTGAAAAATACCACTCAATATTCCTCTTGAAAAATACCACTGAATATTCCTCTTGAAAAATACCACTGAATATTCCTCTTGAAAAATACCACTGAATATTCCTCTTGAAAATTACAATTGTATATTGCTTTTGAAAAATACCTCTGATTATTCCTCTTGAAAAATACCACCGAATATTCCTCTTGAAAAATACCATTGAATATTCCTCTTGAAAAATACCACTGAATATTCCTCTTGAAAAATACCACTGAATATTCCTCTTAAAAAATACAACTGAATATTCCACTTGAAAAATACCACTGAATATTCCTCTTGAAAAATACCACTGAATATTCCTCTTGAAAAATACCACTAAATATTTCACTTGAAAAATACCACTGAATATTCTTCTTGAAAAATACCACTGAATATTCCTCATGAAAAATACCACTGAATATTCCTCTTGAAAAATACCACCGAATATTCCACTTGAAAAATACCACTGAATATTGCTCTTGAAAAATACAACTGAATATTCCTCTTGAAAAATACCAGTGAATATCCCTCTTGAAAAATACCACTGAATGTTCCTCTTGAAAAATACCACTAAATATTTCACTTGAAAAATACCACTGAATATTCTTCTTGAAAAATACCACTGAATATTCCTCATGAAAAATACCACTGAATATTCCTCTTGAAAAATACCACTGAATATTCCTCTTGAAATATTCCACTGAATATTCCTCTTGAAAAATACCACTGAATATTCCTCTTGAAAATTACAATTGTATATTGCTTTTGAAAAATACCTCTGATTATTCCTCTTGAAAAATACCACCGAATATTCCTCTTGAAAAATACCATTGAATATTCCTCTTGAAAAATACCACTGAATATTCCTCTTGAAAAATACCACTGAATATTCCTCTTAAAAAATACAACTGAATATTCCACTTGAAAAATACCACTGAATATTCCTCTTGAAAAATACTATTGAATATTCCTCTTGCAAAATACCACTGAATATTCTTCTTGAAAAATACCACTGAATATTCCTCATGAAAAATACCACTGAATATTCCACTTGAAAAATACCACTGAATATTCCACTTGAAAAATACCACTGAATATTCCTCTTGAAAAATACAACTGAATATTCCTCTTGAAAAATATTACTGAATATTCCTCTTGAAAAATACCACTGAATATTCCTCTTGAAAAATACAACTGAATATTCCTCTTGAAAAATACCACTAAATATTGCTCTTGAAAAATACCACTGAATATTCCTCTTGAAAAATACCACTGAATATTCCACTTGAAAAATACCACTGAATATTCCTCTTAAAAAATATTACTGAATATTCCTCTTGAAAAATACCACTGAATATTCCTATTGAAGAATACAACTGAATATTCGTCTTGAAAAATACCACTAAATATTCCTCTTGAAAAATACAATTTTATATTGCTTTTGAAAAATACCTCTGATTTTTTTTCTTGAAAAATACCACCGAATATTCCTCTTGACAAATACCACTGAATATTCCTCTTGAAAAATACAACTGAATATTCCTCTTGAAAAATACCACTGAATATTCCTCTTGAAAAATACCACTGAATATTCTACTTGAAAAATACTATTGAATATTCGTCTTGCAAAATACCACTGAATATTCTTCTTGAAAAATACCACTGAATATTCCTCTTGAAATATTCCACTGAATATTCCTCTTGAAAAATACCACTGAATATTCCACATGAAAAATACCACTGAATAGCACTCTTGAAAAATACCATTGAATATTACTCTTGAAAAATACCACTGAATATTTCTCTTGAAAAATACCACTGAATATTCCTCTTGAAAAATGCCACTGAATATTCCTCTTGAAAAATACTACTGAATATTTCTCTTGAAAAATACAATTGAATATTGCTTTTGAAAAATACCTCTGATCATTCCTCTTGAAAAATACCACCCAATATTCCTCTTGAAAAATACCACTGAATATTCCTCTTGAAAAATACCACTGAATATTCCTCTTGAAAAATACCACTGAATATTCCTCTTGAAAATTACAATTGTATATTGCTTTTGAAAAATACCTCTGATTATTCCTCTTGAAAAATACCACCGAATATTCCTCTTGAAAAATACCATTGAATATTCCTCTTGAAAAATACCACTGAATATTCCTCTTGAAAAATACCACTGAATATTCCTCTTAAAAAATACAACTGAATATTCCACTTGAAAAATACCACTGAATATTCCTCTTGAAAAATACCACTGAATATTCCTCTTGAAAAATACCACTGAATATTCCTCTTGAAATATTCCACTGAATATTCCTCTTGAAAAATACCACTGAATATTCCACATGAAAAATACCACTGAATAGCACTCTTGAAAAATACCATTGAATATTACTCTTGAAAAATACCACTGAATATTTCTCTTGAAAAATACCACTGAATATTCCTCTTGAAAAATGCCACTGAATATTCCTCTTGAAAAATACTACTGAATATTTCTCGTGAAAAATACAATTGAATATTGCTTTTGAAAAATACCTCTGATCATTCCTCTTGAAAAATACCACCCAATATTCCTCTTGAAAAATACCACTGAATATTCCTCTTGAAAAATACCACTGAATATTCCTCTTGAAAAATACCACTGAATATTCCTCTTGAAAATTACAATTGTATATTGCTTTTGAAAAATACCTCTGATTATTCCTCTTGAAAAATACCACCGAATATTCCTCTTGAAAAATACCATTGAATATTCCTCTTGAAAAATACCACTGAATATTCCTCTTGAAAAATACCACTGAATATTCCTCTTAAAAAATACAACTGAATATTCCACTTGAAAAATACCACTGAATATTCTTCTTGAAAAATACCACTGATTATTCCTCATGAAAAATACCACTGAATATTCCTCTTGAAAAATACCACTGAATATTCCTCTTGAAATATTCCACTGAATATTCCTCTTGAAAAATACCACTGAATATTCCACATGAAAAATACCACTGAATAGCACTCTTGAAAAATACCATTGAATATTACTCTTGAAAAATACCACTGAATATTTCTCTTGAAAAATACCACTGAATATTCCTCTTGAAAAATGCCACTGTATATTCCTCTTGAAAAATACTACTGAATATTTCTCTTGAAAAATACAATTTAATATTGCTTTTGAAAAATACCTGTGATCATTCCTCTTGAAAAATACCACCCAATATTCCTCTTGAAAAATACCACTGAATATTCCTCTTGAAAAATACCACTGAATATTCCTCTTGAAAAATACCACTGAATATTCCTCTTGAAAATTACAATTGTATATTGCTTTTGAAAAATACCTCTGATTATTCCTCTTGAAAAATACCACCGAATATTCCTCTTGAAAAATACCATTGAATATTCCTCTTGAAAAATACCACTGAATATTCCTCTTGAAAAATACCACTGAATATTCCTCTTAAAAAATACAACTGAATATTCCACTTGAAAAATACCACTGAATATTCCTCTTGAAAAATACCACTGAATATTCCTCTTGAAAAATACCACTAAATATTTCACTTGAAAAATACAACTGAATATTCTTCTTGAAAAATACCACTGAATATTCCTCATGAAAAATACCACTGAATATTCCTCTTGAAAAATACCACTGAATATTCCTCTTGAAATATTCCACTGAATATTCCTCTTGAAAAATACCACTGAATATTCCACATGAAAAATACCACTGAATAGCACTCTTGAAAAATACCATTGAATATTACTCTTGAAAAATAACACTGAATATTTCTCTTGAAAAATACCACTGAATATTCCTCTTGAAAAATGCCACTGAATATTCCTCTTGAAAAATACTACTGAATATTTCTCTTGAAAAATACAATTGAATATTGCTTTTGAAAAATACCTCTGATCATTCCTCTTGAAAAATGCCACCCAATATTCCTCTTGAAAAATACCACTGCATATTCCTCTTGAAAAATACCACTGAATATTCCTCTTTAAAAATACCACTGAATATTCCTCTTGAAAATTACAATTGTATATTGCTTTTGAAAAATACCTCTGATTATTCCTCTTGAAAAATACCACCGAATATTCCTCTTGAAAAATACCATTGAATATTCCTCTTGAAAAATACCACTGAATATTCCTCTTGAAAAATACCACTGAATATTCCTCTTAAAAAATACAACTGAATATTCCACTTGAAAAATACCACTGAATATTCCTCTTGAAAAATACCACTGAATATTCCTCTTGAAAAATACCACTAAATATTTCACTTGAAAAATACCACTGAATATTCTTCTTGAAAAATACCACTGAATATTCCTCATGAAAAATACCACTGAATATTCCTCTTGAAAAATACCACCGAATATTCCACTTGAAAAATACCACTGAATATTCCTTTTGAAAATAACCACTGAATATTCCTCTTGAAAAATACCACTGAATATTCCTCTTGCAAATTACAACTGAATATTCTTCTTGAAAAATGCCACTGAATATTCCTCATGAAAAATACCACTGAATATTCCACTTGAAAAATACCACTGAATATTCCACTTGAAAAATACCACTGAATATTCCTCTTGAAAAATACAACTGAATATTCCTCTTGAAAAATACCACTGAATATTCCTCTTGAAAAATACCACTGAATATTCTTCTTGAAAAATACAACTGAATATTCCTCTTGAAAAATACCACTAAATATTGCTCTTGAAAAATACCACTGAATATTCCTCTTGAAAAATACCACTGAATATTCCACTTGAAAAATACCACTGAATATTCCTCTTAAAAAATATTACTGAATATTCCTCTTGAAAAATACCACTGAATATTCCTATTGAAGAATACAACTGAATATTCCTCTTGAAAAATACCACTAAATATTCCTCTTGAAAAATACAATTTTATATTGCTTTTGAAAAATACCTCTGATTTTTTTTCTTGAAAAATACCACCGAATATTCCTCTTGACAAATACCACTGAATATTCCTCTTGAAAAATACAACTGAATATTCCTCTTGAAAAATACCACTGAATATCCCTCTTGAAAAATACCACTGAATATTCTACTTGAAAAATACTATTGAATATTCGTCTTGCAAAATACCACTGAATATTCTTCTTGAAAAATACCACTGAATATTCCTCTTGAAATATTCCACTGAATATTCCTCTTGAAAAATACCACTGAATATTCCACATGAAAAATACCACTGAATAGCACTCTTGAAAAATACCATTGAATATTACTCTTGAAAAATAACACTGAATATTTCTCTTGAAAAATACCACTGAATATTCCTCTTGAAAAATGCCACTGAATATTCCTCTTGAAAAATACTACTGAATATTTCTCTTGAAAAATACAATTGAATATTGCTTTTGAAAAATACCTCTGATCATTCCTCTTGAAAAATACCACCCAATATTCCTCTTGAAAAATACCACTGAATATTCCTCTTGAAAAATACCACTGAATATTCCTCTTGAAAAATACCACTGAATATTCCTCTTGAAAATTACAATTGTATATTGCTTTTGAAAAATACCTCTGATTATTCCTCTTGAAAAATACCACCGAATATTCCTCTTGAAAAATACCATTAAATATTCCTCTTGAAAAATACCACTGAATATTCCTCTTGAAAAATACCACTGAATATTCCTCTTAAAAAATACAACTGAATATTCCACTTGAAAAATACCACTGAATATTCCTCTTGAAAAATACCACTGAATATTCCTCTTGGAAAATACCACTAAATATTTCATTTGAAAAATACCACTGAATATTCTTCTTGAAAAATACCACTGAATATTCCTCATGAAAAATACCACTGAATATTCCTCTTGAAAAATACCACTGAATATTCCTCTTGAAATATTCCACTGAATATTCCTCTTGAAAAATATCACTGAATATTCCACATAAAAAATACCACTGAATAGCACTCTTGAAAAATACCATTGAATATTACTCTTGAAAAATACCACTGAATATTTCTCTTGAAAAATACCACTGAATATTCCTCTTGAAAAATGCCACTGAATATTCCTCTTGAAAAATACTACTGAATATTTCTCTTGAAAAATACAATTGAATATTGCTTTTGAAAAATACCTCTGATCATTCCTCTTGAAAAATACCACCCAATATTCCTCTTGAAAAATACCACTGAATATTCCTCTTGAAAAATACCACTGAATATTCCTCTTGAAAAATACCACTGAATATTCCTCTTGAAAATTACAATTGTATATTGCTTTTGAAAAATACCTCTGATTATTCTTCTTGAAAAATACCACCGAATATTCCTCTTGAAAAATACCATTGAATATTCCTCTTGAAAAATACCACTGAATATTCCTCTTGAAAAATACCACTGAATATTCCTCTTAAAAAATACAACTGAATATTCCACTTGAAAAATACCACTGAATATTCCTCTTGAAAAATACCACTGAATATTCCTCTTGAAAAATACCACTAAATATTTCACTTGAAAAATACCACTGAATATTCTTCTTGAAAAATACCACTGAATATTCCTCATGAAAAATACCACTGAATATTCCTCTTGAAAAATACCACCGAATATTCCACTTGAAAAATACCACTGAATATTCCTCTTGAAAAATACAACTGAATATTCCTCTTGAAAAATACCAGTGAATATCCCTCTTGAAAAATACCACTGAATATTCCTCTTGAAAAATACCACTGAATATTCCACTTGAAAAATACCACTGAATATTCCTCTTAAAAAATATTACTGAATATTTTTCTTGAAAAATATCACTGAATATTCGTCTTGCAAAACACCACTGAATATTCTTCTTGAAAAATACCACTTAATATTCCTCTTGAAATATTCCACTGAATATTCCTCTTGAAAAATACCACTGAATATTCCTCATGAAAAATACCACTGAATAGTCCTCTTGAAAAATACCATTTAATATTACTCTTGAAAAATACCATTGAATATTTCTCTTGAAAAATTCCACTGAATATTCCTCTTGAAAAATACGACTGAATATTCCTCTTGAAAAATACCACTGAATATTCCTATTGAAAAATACCACTGAATATTCCTCTTGAAAAATACCACTGAATATTCCTCTTGAAAAATACCACTAAATATTCCACTTGAAAAACGCCACTGAATATTCCTCTTGAAAAATACTACTGAATATTTCTCTTGAAAAATACAATTGAATATTGCTTTTGAAAAATACCTCTGATCATTCCTCTTGAAAAATACCACCGAATATTCCTCTTGAAAAATACCACTGAATATTCCTCTTGAAAAATACCACTGAATATTCCTCTTGAAAATTACAATTGTATATTGCTTTTGAAAAATACCTCTGATTATTCCTCTTGAAAAATACCACCGAATATTCCTCTTGAAAAATACCATTGAATATTCCTCTTGAAAAATACCACTGAATATTCCTCTTGAAAAATACCACTGAATATTCCTCTTAAAAAATACAACTGAATATTCCACTTGAAAAATACCACTGAATATTCCTCTTGAAAAATACCACTGAATATTCCTCTTGAAAAATACCACTAAATATTTCACTTGAAAAATACCACTGAATATTCTTCTTGAAAAATACCACTGAATATTCCTCTTGAAAAATACCACTGAATATTCCGCTCGAAAAATACTATTGAATATTCCTCTTGCAAAATACCACTGAATATTCTTCTTGAAAAATACCACTGAATATTCCTCATGAAAAATACCACTGAATATTCCTCTTGAAAAATACCACCGAATATTCCACTTGAAAAATACCACTGAATATTCCTCTTGAAAAATACAACTGAATATTCCTCTTGAAAAATACCAGTGAATATTCCTCTTGAAAAATACCACTGAATATTCCTCTTGAAAAATACCACTGAATATTCCACTTGAAAAATACCACTGAATATTCCTCTTAAAAAATATTACTGAATATTCCTCTTGAAAAATATCACTGAATATTCGTCTTGCAAAACACCACTGAATATTCTTCTTGAAAAATACCACTTAATATTCCTCTTGAAATATTCCACTGAATATTCCTCTTGAAAAATACCACTGAATATTCCAAATGAAAAATACCACTGAATAGTCCTCTTGAAAAATACCATTGAATATTACTCTTGAAAAATACCATTGAATATTTCTCTTGAAAAATACCACTGAATATTCCTCTTGAAAAATACTACTGAATATTCCTCTTGAAAAATACCACTGAATATTCCTATTGAAAAATACCACTGAATATTCCTCTTGAAAAATACCACTGAATATTCCTCTTGAAAAATACCACTAAATATTCCACTTGAAAAATGCCACTGAATATTCCTCTTTAAAAATACTACTGAATATTTCTCTTGAAAAATACAATTGAATATTGCTTTTGAAAAATACCTCTGATCATTCCTCTTGAAAAATACCACCGAATATTCCTCTTGAAAAATACCACTGAATATTCCTCTTGAAAAATACCCCTGAATATTCCTCTTGAAAAATACCACTGAATATTCCTCTTGAAAATTACAACTAAATATTTCTCTTGAAAAATACCACTAAATATTCCTCTTGAAAAATGCCACTGAATAATCCCCTTGAAAAATACCGCTGAATATTCCACTTGAAAAATACCACTGAATATTCCTCTTGAAAAATACCACTGAATATTCCTCTTGAAAAATACAATTGTATATTGCTTTTGAAAAATACCTCTGATTATTCCTCTTGAAAAATACCACCGAATATTCCTCTTGAAAAATACCATTGAATATTCCTCTTGAAAAATACCATTGAATATTCCTCTTGAAAAATACCACTAAATATTTCACTTGAAAAATAGCACTGAATATTCTTCTTGAAAAATACCACAGAATATTCCTCTTGAAAAATACCACTGAATATTCCGCTTGAAAAATACTATTGAATATTCCTCTTGCAAAATACCACTGAATATTCTTCTTGAAAAATACCACTGAATATTCCTCATGAAAAATACCACTAAATATTCCTCTTAAAAAATACCACTGAATATTCCACTCGAAAAATACCACTGAATATTCCTCTTGAAAAATACAACTGAATATTCCTCTTGAAAAATACCACTGAATATTCCTCTTGAAAAATACCACTGAATATTCCTCTTGAAAAATACCACTGAATATTCCACTTGAAAAATACCACTGAATATTCCTCTTAAAAAATATTACTGAATATTCCTCTTGAAAAATATCACTGAATATTCGTCCTGCAAAATACCACTGAATATTCTTCTTGAAAAATACCACTAAATATTCCTTTTGAAATATTCCACTGAATATTCCTCTTGAAAAATACCACTGAATATTCCACATGAAAAATACCACTTAATAGTCCTCTTGAAAAATACCACTGAATATTCCTATTGAAAAATACCACTGAATATTCCTCTTGAAAAATACCACTGAATATTCCTCTTGAAAAATACCACTGAATATTCCACTTGAAAAATTCCACTGAATATTCCTCTTGAAAAATACTACTGAATATTACTCTTGAAAAATAGCACTGAATATTTCTCTTGAAAAATACCACTGAATATTCCACTTGAAAAATACCACTGAATATTCCTCTTGAAAAATACCACTGAATAATCCTCTTGAAAAATACCACTGGATATTCCACTTGAAAAATACCACTGAATATTCCTCTTGAAAAATACCACTGAATATTCCACTTGAAAAATTCCACTGAATATTCCTCTTGAAAAATACTACTGAATATTACTCTTGAAAAATAGCACTGAATATTTCTCTTGAAAAATACCACTGAATATTCCACTTGAAAAATACCACTGAATATTCCTCTTGAAAAATACCACTGAATAATCCTCTTGAAAAATACCACTGGATATTCCACTTGAAAAATACCACTGAATATTCCTCTTCAAAAATACAGCTGAATATTTCTCTTGAAAAATACAATTGAATATTGCTTTTGAAAAATACCTCTGATCATTCCTCTTGAAAAATACCACCAAACATTCCTCTTGAAAAATACCACTGAATATTCCTCTTGAAAAATACCACTGAATATTCCTCTTGAAAAATACAACTGAATATTCCTCTTGAAAATTACAACTGAATATTTCTCTTGAAAAATCCCACTGAATATTCCTCTTGAAAAATACCACTGAATAATCCTCTTGAAAAATACCACTGGATATTCCACTTGAAAAATACCACTGAATATTCCTCTTGAAAAATACCACTGAATATTCCTCTTGAAAAATACATTTGTATATTGCTTTTGAAAAATACCTCTGATTATTCCTCTTGAAAAATACCACCGAATATTCCTCTTGAAAAATACCACTCAATATTCCTCTTGAAAAATACCACTGAATATTCCTCTTGAAAAATACCACTGAATATTCCTCTTGCAAAATACAACTGAATATTCCTCTTGAAAAATACCACTGAATATTCCTCTTGAAAAATACTATTGAATATTCCTCTTGCAAAATACCACTGAATATTCTTCTTGAAAAATACCACTGAATATTCCTCATGAAAAATACCACTGAATATTCCTGTTGAAAAATACCACTGAATATTCCACTTGAAAAATACCACTGAATATTCCTCTTGAAAAATACAACTGAATATTCCTCTTGAAAAATACCACTGAATATTCCTCTTGAAAAATACCACTGAATATTCCTCTTGAAAAATACAACTGAATATTCCTCTTGAAAAATACCACTAAATATTCCTCTTGAAAAATACCACTGAATATTCCTCTTGAAAAATACCACTGAATATTCCACTTGAAAAATACCACTGAATATTCCTCTTAAAAATTATTACTGAATATTCCTCTTGAAAAATACCACTGAATATTCCTATTGAAGAATACAACTGAATATTCCTCTTGAAAAATACCACTAAATATTCCTCTTGAAAAATACAATTTAATATTGCTGTTGAAAAATACCTCTGATTTTTTTTTTTGAAAAATACCACTGAATATTCCTCTTGACAAATACCACTGAATATTCCTCTTGAAAAATACAACTGAATATTCCTCTTGAAAAATACCACTGAATATTCCTCTTGAAAAATACCACCGAATATTCCTCTTTAAAAATACCATTGAATATTCCTCTTGAAGAATACCACTGAATATTCCTTTTGAAAAATACCACTGAATATTCCTCTTAAAAAATACAACTGAATATTCCACTTGAAAAATACCACTGAATATTCCTCTTGAAAAATACCACTGAATATTCCTCTTGAAAAATACCATTGAATATTCCTCTTGAAGAATACCACTGAATATTCCGCTTGAAAAATACCAGTGAATATTCCTCTTGAAAAATACCACTGAATATTCATCTTGAAAAATACCACTGAATATTCATCTTAAAAAATATTACTGAATATTCCTCTTGAAAAATATCACTGAATATTCGTCTTGCAAAACACCACTGAATATTCTTCTTGAAAAATACCACTTAATATTCCTCTTGAAATATTCCACTGAATATTCCTCTTGAAAAATACCACTGAATATTCCACATGAAAAATACCACTGAATAGTCCTCTTGAAAAATACCATTGAATATTACTCTTGAAAAATACCATTGAATATTTCTCTTGAAAAATACCACTGAATATTCCTCTTGAAAAATACTACTGAATATTCCTCTTGAAAAATACCACTGAATATTCCTATTGAAAAATACCACTGAATATTCCTCTTGAAAAATACCACTGAATATACCTCTTGAAAAATACCACTGAATATTCCACTTGAAAAATTCCACTGAATATTCCTCTTGAAAAATACTACTGAATATTACTCTTGAAAAATAGCACTGAATATTTCTCTTAAAAAATACCACTGAATATTCCACTTGAAAAATACCACTGAATTTTCCTCTTCAAAAATACAGCTGAATATTTCTCTTGAAAAATACAATTGAATATTGCTTTTGAAAAATACCTCTGATCATTCCTCTTGAAAAATACCACCGAATATTCCTCTTTAAAAATACCATTGAATATTCCTCTTGAAGAATACCACTGAATATTCCTTTTGAAAAATACCACTGAATATTCCTCTTAAAAAATACAACTGAATATTCCACTTGAAAAATACCACTGAATATTCCTCTTGAAAAATACCACTGAATATTCCTCTTGAAAAATACCACTAAATATTCCTCTTGAAAAATACCACTGAATATTCCGCTTGAAAAATACCAGTGAATATTCCTCTTGAAAAATACCACTGAATATTCATCTTGAAAAATACCACTGAATATTCCACTTGAAAAATACCACTGAATATTCATCTTAAAAAATATTACTGAATATTCCTCTTGAAAAATATCACTGAATATTCGTCTTGCAAAACACCACTGAATATTCTTCTTGAAAAATACCACTTAATATTCCTCTTGAAATATTCCACTGAATATTCCTCTTGAAAAATACCACTGAATATTCCACATGAAAAATACCACTGAATAGTCCTCTTGAAAAATACCATTGAATATTACTCTTGAAAAATACCATTGAATATTTCTCTTGAAAAATACCACTGAATATTCCTCTTGAAAAATACTACTGAATATTCCTCTTGAAAAATACCACTGAATATTCCTATTGAAAAATACCACTGAATATTCCTCTTGAAAAATACCACTGAATATACCTCTTGAAAAATACCACTGAATATTCCACTTGAAAAATTCCACTGAATATTCCTCTTGAAAAATACTACTGAATATTACTCTTGAAAAATAGCACTGAATATTTCTCTTAAAAAATACCACTGAATATTCCACTTGAAAAATACCACTGAATTTTCCTCTTCAAAAATACAGCTGAATATTTCTCTTGAAAAATACAATTGAATATTGCTTTTGAAAAATACCTCTGATCATTCCTCTTGAAAAATACCACCAAACATTCCTCTTGAAAAATACCACTGAATATTCCTCTTGAAAAATACCACTGAATATTCCTCTTTAAAAATACTACTGAATATTCCTCTTGAAAATTACAACTGAATATTCCTCTTGAAAAATACCACCGAATATTTCTTTTGAAAAAAATACCACTGAATAATCCTCTTGAAAAATACCACAGGATAGTCCACTTGAAAAATACCACTGAATATTCCTCTTGAAAAATACCACTGAATATTCCTCTTGAAAAATATATTTGTATATTGCTTTTGAAAAATACCTCTGATTATCCCTCTTGAAAAATACCACCGAATATTCCTCTTGAAAAATACCACTCAATATTCCTCTTGAAAAATACCACTGAATATTCCTCTTGAAAAATACCACTGAATATTCCTCTTAAAAAATACAACTGAATATTCCTCTTGAAAAATACCACTGAATATTCCTCTTGAAAAATACCACTGAATATTCCTCTTGAAAAATACCACTAAATATTCCACTTGAAAAATACCACTGAATATTCTTCTTGAAAAATACCACTGAATATTCCTCTTGGAAAATACCACTGAATATTCCGCTTGAAAAATACTATTGAATATTCCTCTTGCAAAATACCACTGAATATTCTTTTTGAAAAATACAACAGAATATTCCTCATGAAAAATACCACTGAATATTCCTCTTGCAGAATACCACTGAATATTCCACTTGAAAAATACCACTGAATATTTCTCTTGAAAAATACCACTGAATATTACTCTTGAAAAATACCACTGAATATTCCTCTTGAAAAATACCACTGAATATTCCACTTGAAAAATACCACCGAATATTCCTCTTGAAAAATACAATTGAATATTGCTTTTAAAAAATACCTCTGATTATCCCACTTAAAAAATACCACCGAATATTCCACTTTAAAAATACCACTGAATATTCTTCTTGAAAAATACTACCGAATATTCCTCTTGAAAAATACCACTGAATATTCCTCTTGAAAAATATAACTGAATATTCCTATTGAAAAATACAATTGTATATTGCTCTTGAAAAATACCTCTGATTATTCCTCTTGAAAAATACCACTGAATATTCCTCTTGAAAAATACCATTGAATATTTCTCTTGAAAAATACCACTGAATATTCCTCTTGAAAAATACTACTGAATATTCCTCTTGAAAAATACCACTGAATATTCCTATTGAAAAATACCACTGAATATTCCTCTTGAAAAATACCACTGAATATTCCTCTTGAAAAATACCACTGAATATTCCACTTGAAAAATTCCACTGAATATTCCTCTTGAAAAATACTACTGAATATTACTCTTGAAAAAAAGCACTGAATATTTCTCTTGAAAAATACCACTGAATATTCCACTTGAAAAATACCACTGAATTTTCCTCTTCAAAAATACAGCTGAATATTTCTCTTGAAAAATACAATTGAATATTGCTTTTGAAAAATACCTCTGATCATTCCTCTTGAAAAATACCACCAAACATTCCTCTTGAAAAATACCACTGAATATTCCTCTTGAAAAATACCACTGAATATTCCTCTTGAAAAATACTACTGAATATTCCTCTTGAAAATTACAACTGAATAATCCTCTTGAAAAATACCACCGAATATACCTTTTGAAAAATACCACTGAATAATCCTCTTGAAAAATACCACTGGATAGTCCACTTGAAAAATACCACTGAATATTCCTCTTGAAAAATACCACTGAATATTCCTCTTGAAAAATATATTTGTATATTGCTTTTGAAAAATATCTCTGATTATTCCTCTTGAAAAATACCACCGAATATTCCTCTTGAAAAATACCACTCAATATTCCTCTTGAAAAATACCACTGAATATTCCTCTTGAAAAATACCACTGAATATTCCTCTTGAAAAATACCACTGAATATTCCTCTTGAAAAATACCACTAAATATTCCACTTGAAAAATACCACTGAATATTCTTCTTGAAAAATACCACTGAATATTCCTCTTGGAAAATACCACTGAATATTCTTCTTGAAAAATACCACAGAATATTCCTCATGAAAAATACCACTGAATATTCCTCTTGCAAAATACCACTGAATATTCCACTTGAAAAATACCACTGAATATTTCTCTTGAAAAATACCACTGAATATTACTCTTGAAAAATACCACCGAATATTCCTCTTGAAAAATACAATTGAATATTGCTTTTGAAAAATACCTCTGATTATCCCTCTTAAAAAATACCACCGAATATTCCACTTTAAAAATACCACTGAATATTCCTCTTGAAAAATACTACCGAATATTCCTCTTGAAAAATACCACTGAATATTCCTCTTGAAAAATATAACTGAATATTCCTATTGAAAAATACAATTGTATATTGCTCTTGAAAAATACCTCTGATTATTCCTCTTGAAAAATACCACTGAATATTCCTCTTGAAAAATACCAATGAATATTCCTCTTGAAAAATACCACTGAATATTCCTCTTGAAAAATACCACTGAATAATCGTCTTGAAAAATACCACTAAATATTCCTGTTGAAAAATACCACTGAATATTCCTCTTGAAAAATACCACTGAATATTCCTCTTGAAAAATACCATAAATATTCTTCTTGAAAAATACCACTGAATATTCCTCTTGAAATATACCACTGAATATTCCTCTTGAAAAATACCACAGAATATTTCTCTTGAAAAATACCACTGAATACTCCACTTGAAAAATACCACTGAATATTCCTCTTGAAAAATACCACTGAACATTCCTCTTGAAAAATACCACTAAATATTCCTCTTGAAAAATACTATTGAATATTCCTCTTGCAAAATACTACTGAATATTCCTCTTGAAAACTACAACTAAATATTCCTCTTGAAAAATACCTCTGAATATTCCTCTTGAAAAATACCACTGAATATTCCACTAGAAAAATACCACTGAATATTCTACTTGAAAAATACCACTGAATATTCCTTTTGAAAAATACAACTGAATATTTCTCTTGAAAAATACAATTGAATATTGCTTTTGAAAAATACCTCTGAATATTCCTCTTGAAAAGTACCACCGAATATTCCACTTTAAAAATACCACTTAATATTCTTCTTGAAAAATACCACTGAATATTCCTCTTGAAAAATACCACTGAATATTCCTCTTAAAAATTATAACTGAATATTCCTCATGAAAAATACCACTGAATATTCCTCTTGAAAAATACCACTGAATATTCCTCTTGAAAAATACCACTGAATATTCCACTTGAAAAATACCACTGATTATTCCCTTTGAAAAATACCACTGAATATTCCTCTTGAAAAATACAATTGTATATTGCTCTTGAAAAATACCTCTGATTGTTCCTCTTGAAAAATACCAATGAATATTCCTCTTGAAAAATACCACTGAATATTCCTCTTGAAAAATACCACTGAATATTCCTCTTGAAAAATACCACTGAATATTCCTCTTGAAAAATACCACTGAATATGCCTCTTGAAAAATACCACAGAATATTTCTCTTGAAAAATACCACTGAATGTTCCACTTGAAAAATACCACTAAATATTTCTCTTGAAAAACACCATTGAATATTCCTCTTGAAAAATACCACTGAATATTCTACTTGAAAAATACTATTGAATATTCGTCTTGCAAACTACCACTGAATATTCTTCTTGAAAAATACCACTGAATATTCCTCTTGAAATATTCCACTGAATATTCCTCATGAAAATTACCACTGAATATTCCACATGAAAAATACCACTGAATAGCCCTCTTGAAAAATACCATTGAATATTCCACTTGAAAAATACCACTGAATATTCCTCTTGAAAAATACCACTGAATATTCCTCTTGAAAAATACAATTGTATATTGCTTTTGAAAAATACCTCTGATTATTCCTCTTGAAAAATACCACCGAATATTCCTCTTGAAAAATACCATTGAATATTCCTCTTGAAAAATACCACTGAATATTCCTCTTGAAAAATACCACTGAATATTCCTCTTAAAAAATACAACTGAATATTCCACTTGAAAAATACCACTGAATATTCCTCTTGAAAAATACCACTGAATATTCCTCTTGAAAAATACCACTGAATATTCCTCTTGAAAATTACAACTGAATATTCCTCTTGAAAAATACCACTGAATATTCCTCTTGAAAAATACCACTGAATAATCCTCTTGAAAAATACCACTGAATATTCCACTTGAAAAATACCACTGAATATTCCTCTTGAAAAATACCACTGAATATTCCTCTTGAAAAATACAATTGTATATTGCTTCTGAAAAATACCACTGATTATTCCTCTTGAAAAATACCACCGAATATTCCTCTTGAAAAATACCATTGAATATTCCTCTTGAAAAATACCACTGAATATTTCTCTTGAAAAATACCACTGAATATTCCTCTTAAAAAATACAACTGAATATTCCACTTGAAAAATACCACTGAATATTCCTCTTGAAAAATACCATAGAATATTCCTCTTGAAAAATACCACTAAATATTTCACTTGAAAAATACCACTGAATATTCTGCTTGAAAAATACCACTGAATATTCCTCTTGAAAAATACCACTGAATATTCCGCTTGAAAAATACTATTGAATATTCCTCTTGCAAAATACCACTGAATATTCTTCTTGAAAAATACTACTGAATATTCCTCTTGAAAAATACCACTGAATATTCCACTTGAAAAATACCACTGATTATTCCCTTTGAAAAATACCACTGAATATTCCTCTTGAAAAATACAATTGTATATTGCTCTTGAAAAATACCTCTGATTGTTCCTCTTGAAAAATACCACTGAATATTCCTCTTGAAAAATACCACTGAATATTCCTCTTGAAAAATACCACTGAATATTCCTCTTGAAAAATACCACTGAATATACCTCTTGAAATATACCACTGAAAATGCATCTTGAAAAATACCACAGAATATTTCTCTTGAAAAATACCACTGAATGTTCCACTTGAAAAATACCACTAAATATTCCTCTTGAAAAATACCATTGAATATTCCTCTTGAAAAATACCACTGAATATTCCTCTTAAAAATTATAACTGAATATTCCTCTTGAAAAATACCACTGAATATTCCTCTTGAAAAATACCACAGAATATTTCTCTTGAAAAATACCACTGAATATTCCTCTTGAAAAATACCACTAAATATTCCCCTTGAAAAATACAATTTTATATTGCTTTTGAAAAATACCTCTGATTTTTTTCTTGAAAAATACCACCGAATATTCCTCTTGACAAATACCACTGAATATTCCTCTTGAAAAATACAACTGAATATTCCTCTTGAAAAATACCACTGAATATTCCTCTTGAAAAATACCACTGAATATTCTACTTGAAAAATACTATTGAATATTCGTCTTGCAAAATACCACTGAATATTCTTCTTGAAATATACCACTGAATATGCCTCTTGAAAAATACCACAGAATATTTCTCTTGAAAAATACCACTGAATGTTCCACTTGAAAAATACCACTAAATATTCTACTTGAAAAATACTATTGAATATTCGTCTTGAAACATACCACTGAATATTCCTCTTGAAATATACCACTGAATATGCCTCTTGAAAAATACCACAGAATATTTCTCTTGAAAAATACCACTGAATGTTCCACTTGAAAAATACCACTAAATATTCCTCTTGAAAAATACCATTGAATATTCCTCTTGAAAAATACCACTGAATATTCCTCTTAAAAATTATAACTGAATATTCCTCTTGAAAAATACCACTGAATATTCCTCTTGAAAAATACCACAGAATATTTCTCTTGAAAAATACCACTGAATATTCCTCTTGAAAAATACCACTAAATATTCCCCTTGAAAAATACAATTTTATATTGCTTTTGAAAAATACCTCTGATTTTTTTTCTTGAAAGATACCACCGAATATTCCTCTTGACAAATACCACTGAATATTCCTCTTGAAAAATACAACTGAATATTCCTCTTGAAAAATACCACTGAATATTCCTCTTGAAAAATACCACTGAATATTCTACTTGAAAAATACTATTGAATATTCGTCTTGCAAAATACCACTGAATATTCTTCTTGAAAAATACCACTGAATATTCCTCTTGAAATATTCCACTGAATATTCCTCTTGAAAAATACCACTGCATATTCCACATGAAAAATACCACTGAATAGCCCTCTTGAAAAATACCATTGAATATTACTCTTGAAAAATACCACTGAATATTTCTCTTGAAAAATACCACTGAATATTCCTCTTGAAAAATGCCACTGAATATTCCTCTTGAAAAATACTACTGAATATTTCTCTTGAAAAATACAATTGAATATTGCTTTTGAAAAATACCTTTGATCATTCCTCTTGAAAAATACCACCGAATATTCCTCTTGAAAAATATCACTGAATATTCCTCTTGAAAAATACCACTGAATATTCCTCTTGAAAAATACCACTGAATATTCCTCTTGAAAATTACAACTGAATATTCCTCTTGAAAAATACCACTGAATATTCCTCTTGAAAAATACCACTGAATAATCCTCTTGAAAAATACCACTGAATATTCCACTTGAAAAATACCACTGAATATTCCTCTTGAAAAATACCACTGAACATTCCTCTTGAAAAATACAATTGTATATTGCTTTTGAAAAATACCTCTGATTATTCCTCTTGAAAAATACCACCGAATAATCCTCTTGAAAAATACCATTGAATATTCCTCTTGAAAAATACCACTGAATATTCCTCTTGAACAATACCACTGAATATTCCTCTTAAAAAATACAACTAAATATTTCACTTGAAAAATACCACTGAATATTCCTCTTGAAAAATACCACTGAATATTCCTCTTGAAAAATACCACTAAATATTTCACTTGAAAAATATCACTGAATATTCTGCTTGAAAAATACCACTGAATATTCCTCTTGAAAAATACCACTGAATATTCCGCTTGAAAAATACTATTGATAATTCCTCTTGCAAAATACCACTGAATATTCTTCTTGAAAAATACCACTGAATATTCCTCATGAAAAATACCACTGAATATTCCTCTTGAAAAATACCACTGAATATTCCACTTGAAAAATACCACTGAATATTCCTCTTGAAAAATACAAGTGAATATTCCTCTTGAAAAATACCAGTGAATATTCCTCTTGAAAAATACCACTGAATATTCCTCTTGAAAAATACCACTGAATATTCCACTTGAAAAATACCACTGAATATTCCTCTTAAAAAATATTACTGAATATTCCTCTTGAAAAATATCACTGAATATTCGTCTTGCAAAACACCACTGAATATTCTTCTTGAAAAATACCACTTAATATTCCTCTTGAAATATTCCACTGCATATTCCTCTTGAAAAATACCACTGAATATTCCACATGAAAAATACCACTGAATAGTCCTCTTGAAAAATACCATTGAATATTACTCTTGAAAAATACCATTGAATATTTCTCTTGAAAAATACCACTGAATATTCCTCTTGAAAAATACTACTGAATATTCCTCTTGAAAAATACTACTGAATATTCCTATTGAAAAATACCACTGAATATTCCTCTTGAAAAATACCACTGAATATTCCTCTTGAAAAATACCACTGAATATTCCACTTAAAAAATTCCACTGAATATTCCTCTTGAAAAATACTACTGAATATTACTCTTGAAAAATAGCACTGAATATTTCTCTTGAAAAATACCACTGAATATTCCACTTGAAAAATACCACTGAATTTTCCTCTTCAAAATCACAGCTGAATATTTCTCTTGAAAAATACAATTGAATATTGCTTTTGAAAAATACCTCTGATCATTCCTCTTGAAAAATACCACCAAACATTCCTCTTGAAAAATACCACTGAATATTCCTCTTGAAAAATACCACTGAATATTCCTCTTGAAAAATACCACTGAATATTCCTCTTGAAAATTACAACTGATTATTCCTCTTGAAAAATACCACCGAATATTCCTCTTGAAAAATACCACTGAATATTCCTCTTGAAAAATACCACTGAATATTCCTCTTGAAAATTACAACTGATTATTCCTCTTGAAAAATACCACCGAATATTCCTCTTGAAAAATACCACTGAATATTCCTCTTAAAAAATACCACTGGATATTCCAGTTGAAAAATACCACTGAATATTCCTCTTCAAAAATACCACTGAATATTCTTCTTGAAAAATACATTTGTATATTGCTTTTGAAAAATACCTCTGATTATTCCTCTTGAAAAATACCACCGAATATTACTCTTGAAAAATACCACTAAATATTCGTCTTGAAAAATACCACTGAATATTCCTCTTGAAAAATACCACTGAATATTCCTCTTAAAAAATACAACTGAATATTCCTCTTGAAAAATACCACTGAATATTCCTCTTGAAAAATACCACTGAATATTCCTCTTGAAAAATACCACTAAATATTCCACTTGAAAAATACCACTGAATATTCTTCTTGAAAACTACCACTGAATATTCCTCTTGAAAAATACCACTGAATATTCCGCTGGAAAAATACTATTGAATATTCCTCTTGCAAAATACCACTGAATATACTTCTTGAAAAATACCACAAAATATTCCTCATGAAAAATACCACTGAATATTCCTCTTGCAAAATACCACTGAATATTCCACTTGAAAAATACCACTGAATATTTCTCTTGAAAAATACCACTAAATATTACTCTTGAAAAATACCACTGAATATTCCTCTTGAAAAATACCACTGAATATTTCACTTGAAAAATACCACCGAATATTCCTCTTGAAAAATACAATTGAATATTGCTTTTGAAAAATACCTCTGATTATCCCTCTTGAAAAATACCACCGAATATTCCACTTTAAAAATACCACTGAATATTCCTCTTGAAAAATACTACTGAATATTCCTCTTGAAAAATACCACTGAATATTACTCTTGAAAAATATAACTGAATATTCCTATTGAAAAATACAATTGTATATTGCTCTTGAAAAATACCTCTGATTATTCCTCTTGAAAAATACCACTGAATATTCCTCTTGCAAAATACCAATGAATATTCTTCTTGAAAAATACCACTGAATATTCCTCTTGAAAAATACCACTGAATAATCGTCTTGAAAAATACCACTGAATATTCCTCTTGAAAAATACCACTGAATATTCCTCTTAAAAAAGACAACTGAATATTCCTCTTGAAAAATACCACTGAATATTCCTCTTGAAAAATACCACTGAATATTCCTCTTGAAAAATACCACTAAATATTCCACTTGAAAAATACCACTGAATATTCTTCTTGAAAAATACCACTGAATATTCCTCTTGAAAAATACCACTGAATATTCCGCTTGAAAAATACTATTGAATATTCCTCTTGCAAAACACCACTGAATATTCTTCTTGAAAAATACCACTGAATATTCCTCTTGAAATATTCCACTGAATATTCCTCTTGAAAAATACCACTGAATATTCCTCTTGAAAAATGCCACTGAATATTCCTCTTGAAAAATACTACTGAATATTTCTCTTGAAAAATACAATTGAATATTGCTTTTGAAAAATACCTCTGATCATTCCTCTTGAAAAATACCACCGAATATTCCTCTTGAAAAATACCACTGAATATTCCTCTTGAAAAATACCACTGAATATTCCTCTTGAAAAATACCACTGAATATTCCTCTTGAAAATTACAACTGAATATTCCTCTTGAAAAATACCACTGAATATTCCTCTTGAAAAATACCACTGAATAATCCTCTTGAAAAATACTACTGAATATTCCACTTGAAAAATACCACTGAATATTCCTCTTGAAAAATACCACTGAATATTCCTCTTGAAAAATACAATTGTATATTGCTTTTGAAAAATACCTCTGCTTATTCCTCTTGAAAAATACCACCGAATATTCCTCTTGAAAAATACCATTGAATATTCCTCTTGAAAAATACCACTGAATATTCCCCTTGAAAAATACCACTGAATATTCCTCTTAAAAAATACAACTGAATATTCCTCTTGAAAAATACCACTGAATATTCCTCTTGAAAAATACCACTGAATATTCCTCTTGAAAAATACCACTAAATATTCCACTTGAAAAATACCACTGAATATTCTTCTTGAAAACTACCACTGAATATTCCTCTTGAAAAATACCACTGAATATTCCGCTGGAAAAATACTATTGAATATTCCTCTTGCAAAATACCACTGAATATACTTCTTGAAAAATACCACAGAATATTCCTCATGAAAAATACCACTGAATATTCCTCTTGCAAAATACCACTGAATATTCCACTTGAAAAATACCACTGAATATTTCTCTTGAAAAATACCACTAAATATTACTCTTGAAAAATACCACTGAATATTCCTCTTGAAAAATACCACTGAATATTCCACTTGAAAAATACCACCGAATATTCCTCTTGAAAAATACAATTGAATATTGCTTTTGAAAAATACCTCTGATTATCCCTCTTGAAAAATACCACCGAATATTCCACTTTAAAAATACCACTGAATATTCCTCTTGAAAAATACTACTGAATATTCCTCTTGAAAAATACCACTGAATATTACTCTTGAAAAATATAACTGAATATTCCTATTGAAAAATACAA
The DNA here is from genome assembly GCA_958298945.1 of Atherix ibis. NCBI lineage: Eukaryota > Metazoa > Arthropoda > Insecta > Diptera > Athericidae > Atherix > Atherix ibis. The sequence goes on along the minus strand of OY282609.1, from coordinate 42,711,638 downwards.
TTGTATATTGCTCTTGAAAAATACCTCTGATTATTCCTCTTGAAAAATACCACTGAATAGTCCTCTTGCAAAATACCAATGAATATTCTTCTTGAAAAATACCACTGAATATTCCTCTTGAAAAATACCACTGAATAATCGTCTTGAAAAATACCACTGAATATTCCTCTTGAAAAATACCACTGAATATTCCTCTTAAAAAATACAACTGAATATTCCTCTTGAAAAATACCACTGAATATTCCTCTTGAAAAATACCACTGAATATTCCTCTTGAAAAATACCACTAAATATTCCACTTGAAAAATACCACTGAATATTCTTCTTGAAAAATACCACTGAATATTCCTCTTGAAAAATACCACTGAATATTCCGCTGGAAAAATACTATTGAATATTCTTCTTGAAAAATACCACTGAATATTCCTCTTGAAATATTCCACTGAATATTCCTCTTGAAAAATACCACTGAATATTCCTCTTGAAAAATGCCACTGAATATTCCTCTTGAAAAATACTACTGAATATTTCTCTTGAAAAATACAATTGAATATTGCTTTTGAAAAATACCTCTGATCATTCCTCTTGAAAAATACCACCGAATATTCCTCTTGAAAAATACCACTGAATATTCCTCTTGAAAAATACCACTGAATATTCCTCTTGAAAAATACCACTGAATATTCCTCTTGAAAATTACAACTGAATATTCCTCTTGAAAAATACCACTGAATATTCCTCTTGAAAAATACCACTGAATAATCCTCTTGAAAAATACTACTGAATATTCCACTTGAAAAATACCACTGAATATTCCTCTTGAAAAATACCACTGAATATTCCTCTTGAAAAATACAATTGTATATTGCTTTTGAAAAATACCTCTGCTTATTCCTCTTGAAAAATACCACCGAATATTCCTCTTGAAAAATACCATTGAATATTCCTCTTGAAAAATACCACTGAATATTCCTCTTGAAAAATACCACTGAATATTCCTCTTAAAAAATACAACTGAATATTCCACTTGAAAAATACCACTGAATATTCCTCTTGAAAAATACCACTGAATATTCCTCTTGAAAAATACCACTGAATATTCCTCTTGAAAATTACAACTGAATATTCCTCTTGAAAAATACCACTGAATATTCCTCTTGAAAAATACCACTGAATAATCCTCTTGAAAAATACCACTGAATATTCCACTTGAAAAATACCACTGAATATTCCTCTTGAAAAATACCACTGAATATTCCTCTTGAAAAATACAATTGTATATTGCTTTTGAAAAATACCTCTGATTATTCCTCTTGAAAAATACCACCGAATATTCCTCTTGAAAAATACCATTGAATATTCCTCTTGAAAAATACCACTGAATATTCCTCTTGAAAAATACCACTGAATATTCCTTTTAAAAAATACAACTGAATATTCCACTTGAAAAATACCACTGAATATTCCTCTTGAAAAATACCACTGAATATTCCTCTTGAAAAATACCACTAAATATTTCACTTGAAAAATACCACTGAATATTCTGCTTGAAAAATACCACTGAATATTCCTCTTGAAAAATACCACTGAATATTCCGCTTGAAAAATACTATTGAATATTCCTCTTGCAAAATACCACTGAATATTCTTCTTGAAAAATACCACTGAATATTCCTCTTGAAAAATACCACTGAATATTTCACTTGAAAAATACCACTGATTATTCCCTTTGAAAAATACCACTGAATATTCCTCTTGAAAAATACAATTGTATATTGCTCTTGAAAAATACCTCTGATTGTTCCTCTTGAAAAATACCACTGAATATTCCTCTTGAAAAATACCACTGAATATTCCTCTTGAAAAATACCACTGAATATTCCTCTTGAAAAATACTACTGAATATTCCTCTTGAAATATACCACTGAATATGCATCTTGAAAAATACCACAGAATATTTCTCTTGAAAAATACCACTGAATGTTCCACTTGAAAAATACCACTAAATATTCCTCTTGAAAAATACCATTTAATATTCCTCTTGAAAAATACCACTGAATATTCCTCTTAAAAATTATAACTGAATATTCCTCTTGAAAAATACCACTGAATATTCCTCTTGAAAAATACCACAGAATATTTCTCTTAAAGAATACCACTGAATATTCCTCTTGAAAAATACCACTAAATATTCCCCTTGAAAAATACAATTTTATATTGCTTTTGAAAAATACCTCTGATTTTTTTTTCTTGAAAAATACCACCGAATATTCCTCTTGACAAATACCACTGAATATTCCTCTTGAAAAATACAACTGAATATTCCTCTTGAAAAATACCACTGAATATTCCTCTTGAAAAATACCACTGAATATTCTACTTGAAAAATACTACTGAATATTCGTCTTGCAAAATACCACTGAATATTCTTCTTGAAATATACCACTGAATATGCCTCTTGAAAAATACCACAGAATATTTCTCTTGAAAAATACCACTGAATGTTCCACTTGAAAAATACCACTAAATATTCTACTTGAAAAATACTATTGAATATTCGTCTTGAAAAATACCACTGAATATTCCTCTTGAAATATACCACTGAATATGCCTCTTGAAAAATACCACAGAATATTTTTCTTGAAAAATACCACTGAATGTTCCACTTGAAAAATACCACTAAATATTCCTCTTGAAAAATACTATTGAATATTCCTCTTGAAAAATACCACTGAATATTCCTCTGAAAAATTATAACTGAATATTCCTCTTGAAAAATACCACTGAATATGCCTCTTGAAAAATACCACAGAATATTTCTCTTGAAAAATACCACTGAATGTTCCACTTGAAAAATACCACTAAATATTCTACTTGAAAAATACTATTGAATATTCGTCTTGAAAAATACCACTGAATATTCCTCTTGAAATATACCACTGAATATGCCTCTTGAAAAATACCACAGAATATTTCTCTTGAAAAATACCACTGAATATGCCTCTTGAAAAATACCACAGAATATTTTTCTTGAAAGATACCACCGAATATTCCTCTTGACAAATACCACTGAATATTCCTCTTGAAAAATACAACTGAATATTCCTCTTGAAAAATACCACTGAATATTCCTCTTGAAAAATACCACTGAATATTCTACTTGAAAAATACTATTGAATATTCGTCTTGCAAAATACCACTGAATATTCTTCTTGAAAAATACCACTGAATATTCCTCTTGAAATATTCCACTGAATATTCCTCTTGAAAAATACCACTGAATATTCCACATGAAAAATACCACTGAATAGCCCTCTTGAAAAATACCATTGAATATTACTCTTGAAAAATACCACTGAATATTTCTCTTGAAAAATACCACTGAATATTCCTCTTGAAAAATGCCACTGAATATTCCTCTTGAAAAATACTACTGAATATTTCTCTTGAAAAATACAATTGAATATTGCTTTTGAAAAATACCTTTGATCATTCCTCTTGAAAAATACCACCGAATATTCCTCTTGAAAAATACCACTGAATATTCCTCTTGAAAAATACCACTGAATATTCCTCTTGAAAAATACCACTGAATATTCCTCTTGAAAATTACAACTGAATATTCCTCTTGAAAAATACCACTGAATATTCCTCTTGAAAAATACCACTGAATAATCCTCTTGAAAAATACCACTGAATATTCCACTTGAAAAATACCACTGAATATTCCTCTTGAAAAATACCACTGAATATTCCTCTTGAAAAATACAATTGTATATTGCTTTTGAAAAATACCTCTGATTATTCCTCTTGAAAAATACCACCGAATATTCCTCTTGAAAAATACCATTGAATATTCCTCTTGAAAAATACCACTGAATATTCCTCTTGAAAAATACCACTGAATATTCCTCTTAAAAAATACAACTGAATATTCCACTTGAAAAATACCACTGAATATTCCTCTTGAAAAATACCACTGAATATTCCTCTTGAAAAATACCACTAAATATTTCACTTGAAAAATATCACTGAATATTCTGCTTGAAAAATACCACTGAATATTCCTCTTGAAAAATACCACTGAATATTCCGCTTGAAAAATACTATTGATAATTCCTCTTGCAAAATACCACTGAATATTCTTCTTGAAAAATACCACTGAATATTCCTCATGAAAAATACCACTGAATATTCCTCTTGAAAAATACCACTGAATATTCCACTTGAAAAATACCACTGAATATTCCTCTTGAAAAATACAACTGAATATTCCTCTTGAAAAATACCAGTGAATATTCCTCTTGAAAAATACCACTGAATATTCCTCTTGTAAAATACCACTGAATATTCCACTTGAAAAATACCACTGAATATTCCTCTTAAAAAATATTACTGAATATTCCTCTTGAAAAATATCACTGAATATTCGTCTTGCAAAACACCACTGAATATTCTTCTTGAAAAATACCACTTAATATTCCTCTTGAAATATTCCACTGAATATTCCTCTTGAAAAATACCACTGAATATTCCACATGAAAAATACCACTGAATAGTCCTCTTGAAAAATACCATTGAATAGTACTCTTGAAAAATACCATTAAATATTTCTCTTGAAAAATACCACTGAATATTCCTCTTGAAAAATACTACTGAATATTCCTCTTGAAAAATACTACTGAATATTCCTATTGCAAAATACCACTGAATATTCCTCTTGAAAAATACCACTGAATATTCCTCTTGAAAAATACCACTGAATATTCCACTTGAAAAATTCCACTGAATATTCCTCTTGAAAAATACTACTGAATATTACTCTTGAAAAATAGCACTGAATATTTCTCTTGAAAAATACCACTGAATATTCCACTTGAAAAATACCACTGAATTTTCCTCTTCAAAATCACAGCTGAATATTTCTCTTGAAAAATACAATTGAATATTGCTTTTGAAAAATACCTCTGATCATTCCTCTTGAAAAATACCACCAAACATTCCTCTTGAAAAATACCACTGAATATTCCTCTTGAAAAATACCACTGAATATTTCTCTTGAAAAATACCACTGAATATTCCTCTTGAAAATTACAACTGAATATTCCTCTTGAAAAATACCACCGAATATTCCTTTTGAAAAATACCACTGAATAATCCTCTTGAAAAATACCACTGGATATTCCAGTTGAAAAATACCACTGAATATTCCTCTTCAAAAATACCACTGAATATTCTTCTTGAAAAATACATTTGTATATTGCTTTTGAAAAATACTTCTGATTATTCCTCTTGAAAAATACCACCGAATATTCCTCTTGAAAAATACCACTCAATATTCCTCTTGAAAAATACCACTGAATATTCCTCTAGAAATATACCACTGAATATTCCTCTTAAAAAATACAACTGAATATTCCTCTTGAAAAAAACCACTGAATATTCCTCTTGAAAAATACCACTGAATATTCCTCTTGAAAAATACCACTAAATATTCCACTTGAAAAATACCACTGAATATTCTTCTTGAAAAATACTACTGAATATTCCTCTTGAAAAATACCACTGAATATTCCGCTGGAAAAATACTATTGAATATTCCTCTTGCAAAATACCACTGAATATACTTCTTGAAAAATACCACAGAATATTCCTCATGAAAAATAGCACTGAATATTCCTCTTGCAAAATACCACTGAATATTCCACTTGAAAAATACCACTGAATATTTCTCTTGAAAAATACCACTAAATATTACTCTTGAAAAATACCACTGAATATTCCTCTTGAAAAATACCACCAAATATTCCACTTTAAAAATACCACTGAATATTCCTCTTGAAAAATACTACTGAATATTCCTCGTGAAAAATACCACTGAATATTACTCTTGAAAAATATAACTGAATATTCCTATTGAAAAATACAATTGTATATTGCTCTTGAAAAATACCTCTGATTATTCCTCTTGAAAAATACCACTGAATATTCCTCTTGAAAAATACCAATGAATATTCTTCTTGAAAAATACCACTGAATATTCCTGTTGAAAAATACCACTGAATAATCGTCTTGAAAAATACCACTGAATATTTCTCTTGAAAAATACCACTGAATATTCCTCTTGAAAAATGCCACTGAATATTCCTCTTGAAAAATACTACTGAATATTTCTCTTGAAAAATACAATTGAATATTGCTTTTGAAAAATACCTTTGATCATTCCTCTTGAAAAATACCACCGAATATTCCTCTTGAAAAATACCACTGAATATTCCTCTTGAAAAATACCACTGAATATTCCTCTTGAAAAATACCACTGAATATTCCTCTTGAAAATTACAACTGAATATTCCTCTTGAAAAATACCTCTGATTATTCCTCTTGAAAAATACCACCGAATATTCCTCTTGAAAAATACCATTGAATATTCCTCTTGAAAAATACCACTGAATATTCCTCTTGAAAAATACCACTGAATATTCCTCTTAAAAAATACAACTGAATATTCCACTTGAAAAATACCACTGAATATTCCTCTTGAAAAATACCACTGAATATTCCTCTTGAAAAATACCACTAAATATTTCACTTGAAAAATATCACTGAATATTCTGCTTGAAAAATACCACTGAATATTCCTCTTGAAAAATACCACTGAATATTCCGCTTGAAAAATACTATTGATAATTCCTCTTGCAAAATACCACTGAATATTCTTCTTGAAAAATACCACTGAATATTCCTCATGAAAAATACCACTGAATATTCCTCTTGAAAAATACCACTGAATATTCCACTTGAAAAATACCACTGAATATTCCTCTTGAAAAATACAACTGAATATTCCTCTTGAAAAATACCAGTGAATATTCCTCTTGAAAAATACCACTGAATATTCCTCTTGTAAAATACCACTGAATATTCCACTTGAAAAATACCACTGAATATTCCTCTTAAAAAATATTACTGAATATTCCTCTTGAAAAATATCACTGAATATTCGTCTTGCAAAACACCACTGAATATTCTTCTTGAAAAATACCACTTAATATTCCTCTTGAAATATTCCACTGAATATTCCTCTTGAAAAATACCACTGAATATTCCACATGAAAAATACCACTGAATAGTCCTCTTGAAAAATACCATTGAATATTACTCTTGAAAAATACCATTAAATATTTCTCTTGAAAAATACCACTGAATATTCCTCTTGAAAAATACTACTGAATATTCCTCTTGAAAAATACTACTGAATATTCCTATTGCAAAATACCACTGAATATTCCTCTTGAAAAATACCACTGAATATTCCTCTTGAAAAATACCACTGAATATTCCACTTGAAAAATTCCACTGAATATTCCTCTTGAAAAATACTACTGAATATTACTCTTGAAAAATAGCACTGAATATTTCTCTTGAAAAATACCACTGAATATTCCACTTGAAAAATACCACTGAATTTTCCTCTTCAAAATCACAGCTGAATATTTCTCTTGAAAAATACAATTGAATATTGCTTTTGAAAAATACCTCTGATCATTCCTCTTGAAAAATACCACCAAACATTCCTCTTGAAAAATACCACTGAATATTCCTCTTGAAAAATACCACTGAATATTTCTCTTGAAAAATACCACTGAATATTCCTCTTGAAAATTACAACTGAATATTCCTCTTGAAAAATACCACCGAATATTCCTTTTGAAAAATACCACTGAATAATCCTCTTGAAAAATACCACTGGATATTCCAGTTGAAAAATACCACTGAATATTCCTCTTCAAAAATACCACTGAATATTCTTCTTGAAAAATACATTTGTATATTGCTTTTGAAAAATACTTCTGATTATTCCTCTTGAAAAATACCACCGAATATTCCTCTTGAAAAATACCACTCAATATTCCTCTTGAAAAATACCACTGAATATTCCTCTTGAAATATACCACTGAATATTCCTCTTAAAAAATACAACTGAATATTCCTCTTGAAAAATACCACTGAATATTCCTCTTGAAAAATACCACTGAATATTCCTCTTGAAAAATACCACTAAATATTCCACTTGAAAAATACCACTGAATATTCTTCTTGAAAAATACCACTGAATATTCCTCTTGAAAAATACCACTGAATATTCCGCTGGAAAAATACTATTGAATATTCCTCTTGCAAAATACCACTGAATATACTTCTTGAAAAATACCACAGAATATTCCTCATGAAAAATACCACTGAATATTGCTCTTGCAATATACCACTGAATATTCCACTTGAAAAATACCACTGAATATTTCTCTTGAAAAATACCACTAAATATTACTCTTGAAAAATACCACTGAATATTCCTCTTGAAAAATACCACTGAATATTCCACTTGAAAAATACCACCGAATATTCCTCTTGAAAAATACAATTGAATATTGCTTTTGAAAAATACCTCTGATTATCCCTCTTGAAAAATACCACCGAATATTCCACTTTAAAAATACCACTGAATATTCCTCTTGAAAAATACTACTGAATATTCCTCGTGAAAAATACCACTGAATATTACTCTTGAAAAATATAACTGAATATTCCTATTGAAAAATACAATTGTATATTGCTCTTGAAAAATACCTCTGATTATTCCTCTTGAAAAATACCACTGAATATTCCTCTTGAAAAATACCAATGAATATTCTTCTTGAAAAATACCACTGAATATTCCTCTTGAAAAATACCACTGAATAATCGTCTTGAAAAATACCACTGAATATTCCTGTTGAAAAATACCACTGAATATTCCTCTTGAAAAATACCACTGAATATTCCTCTTGAAAAATACCATAAATATTCTTCTTGAAAAATACCACTGAATATTCCTCTTGAAATATACCACTGAATATTCCTCTTGAAAAATACCACAGAATATTTCTCTTGAAAAATACCACTGAATACTCCACTTGAAAAATAGCACTGAATATTCCTCTTGAAAAATATCACTGAATATTCCTCTTGAAAAATACCACTAAATATTCCACTTGAAAAATACCACTGAATATTCCTCTTGAAAAATACCACTAAATATTCCACTTGAAAAATACCACTGAATATTCCACTTGAAAAATACTATTGAATATTCGTCTTGCAAAATACTACTGAATATTCCTATTGAAAACTACCACTGAATATTCCTCTTAAAAAATACCTCTGAATATTCCTCTTGAAAAATACCACTGAATATTCCACTAGAAAAGTACCACTGAATATTTCTCTTGAAAACTACCACTGAATATTACTCTTGAAAAATTCCACTGATTATTCCTCTTGAAAAATACCACTGAATATTCTACTTCAAAAATACCACTGAATATTCCTCTTGAAAAATACAACTGAATATTTCTCTTGAAAAATACAATTGAATATTGCTTTTGAAAAATACCTCTGATTATTCCTCTTGAAAAGCACCACCGAATATTCCACTTTAAAAATACCACTTAATATTCCGCTTGAAAAATACCACTGAATATTCCTCTTGAAAAATACCACTGAATATTCCTCTTAAAAATTATAACTGAATATTCCTCTTGAAAAATACCACTGAATATTCCTCTTGAAAAATACCACTGAATATTCCTCTTGAAAAATACTACTGAATATTCCTGTTGAAAAATACCACTGAATATTCCACTTGAAAAATACTATTGAATATTCCTCTTGACAAATACCACTGAATATTTTTCGTGAAAAATACCACTGAATATGCCTCTTAAAAAGACCACTGAATATTCCTCTTGGAAAGTACCACTGAATATTCCTCTTGAAATATACCACTGAATATTCCACTAGAAAAATACAACTGAATATTCCTCTTGAAAAAAACCACTGAATATTCCTCTTGAAAAATATAACTGTATATTGCTCTTGAAAAATACCTCTGATTATTTTCCTTGAAAAATACCACTGAATATTCCTCTTGAAAAATACCACTGAATATTCCTCTTGAAAATACCACTGAATATTCCTCTTGAAAAATACCACTGAATATTCATCTTGAAAAATACCACTCCATATTTCTCTTGAAAAATAACGCTGAATATTCCTCTTGAAAAATATCACTGAATATTCCTCTTGAAAAATACCACTGGATATTCCTCTTGAAAATTTACATTGAATATTCCTCTTGAAAAATACCACTGAATATTCCTCTTGAAAAATACCACTGAATATTGCTCTTAAAAAATATCACTGATTATTCCTTTTGAAAAATGCCACTGAATATTCCTCTTGAAAAATACTACTGAATATACCTCTTTAAAAATAATACTGAATATTCCTCTTGAAAATACCACTGAATGTTACTCTTGAAAAATACTTTTTAATATTACTCTTGAAAAATACCACTGAATATTCCTCTTGAAAAATACCACTGAATATTCCTCTTAAAAAATACTAGTGAATATTCCACTTGAAAAATACTACTGAATATTCCACTTGAAAAATACCACTGAATATTCTTCTTGAAAAATACCACTGAATATTCTCCTTGAAAAATACCACTGAATATTACTCTTGAAAAACACTACTGAATAATCCTCTTGAAAAATACCATTGAATATTACTCTTGAAAAATATCACTGAATAATACTCTTGGAAAATACCACTGAATATCCCTCTTGAAAAATACTAGTGAATATTCCTCTTGAAAAATACCACTGAATATTCCTATTGAAAAATGCCACTGAATATTCCGCTAGAAAAATACCACTGAATATTCCTCTTTAAAAATACCACTGAATATTCCACTTGAAAAATACCACTGAATATTCTTCTTGAAAAATACCACTGAATATTACTCTTGAAAAATACCACTGAATATTCCTCTTGAAAAATACAACTGAATATTACTCTTGAAAAATACCACTGAATATTCCTCTTGAAAAATACAACTGAATATTTCTCTTGAGAAATACAATTGAATATTGCTTTTGAAAAATACCTCAGATTATTCCTCTTGAAAAACACCACTGAATATTCCTCTTGAAAAATACCACTGAATATTCCTCCTGAAATATACCACTGAATATTTCTCTTGAAAAATAGCACTGAGTACTCCACTTGAAAAATACTACTGAATATTCCTCTTGAAAAATACCACTGAATATTCCTCTTGAAAAATACCACTGAATATTCCTCTTGAAAAATACAATTGTATATTGCTCTTGAAAAATACCTCTGATTATTCCTCTTGAAAAATACCACTGAATATATCTCTTGAAAAATATAACTGAATATTGCTCTTGAAAAATACAATTGTATATTGCTCTTGAAAAATACCTCTGATTATTCCTCTTGAAAAATACCACTGAATATATCTCTTGAAAAATATAACTGAATATTGCTCTTGAAAAATACCTCTGATTATTTTCCTTGAAAAATACCACTGAATATTCCTCTTGAAATATACCACTGAATATTCCTCTTGAAAAATACCACAGAATATTTCTCTTAAAAAATACCACTGAATACTCCACTTGAAAAATACCACTGAATATTCCTCTTGAAAAATACAACTAAATATTCCTCTTGAAAAATACCACTAAATATTCCACTTGAAAACTACCACTGAATATTCCTCTTGAAAAATACCACTGAATATTCCTCTTGAAAAATACCACTGAATATTCCACTTGAAAAATACTATTGAATATTCCTCTTGCAAAATACTACTGAATATTCCTCTTGAAAACTACCACTGAATATTCCTCTTGAAAAATACCACTGAATATTCCTCTTGAAAAATACCACTGAATATTCCACTTGAAAAATACCACTGAATATTCCTCTTGAAAAATACCACTGAATATTTCTCTTGAAAAATAGCACTGAGTACTCCACTTGAAAAATACTACTGAATATTCCTCTTGAAAAATACCACTGAATATTCCTCTTGAAAAATACCACTGAATATTCCTCTTGAAAAATACAATTGTATATTGCTCTTGAAAAATACCTCTGATTATTCCTCTTGAAAAATACCACTGAATATATCTCTTGAAAAATATAACTGAATATTGCTCTTGAAAAATACCTCTGATTATTTTCCTTGAAAAATACCACTGAATATTCCTCTTGAAATATACCACTGAATATTCCTCTTGAAAAATACCACAGAATATTTCTCTTAAAAAATACCACTGAATACTCCACTTGAAAAATACCACTGAATATTCCTCTTGAAAAATACAACTAAATATTCCTCTTGAAAAATACCACTAAATATTCCACTTGAAAACTACCACTGAATATTCCTCTTGAAAAATACCACTGAATATTCCTCTTGAAAAATACCACTGAATATTCCACTTGAAAAATACTATTGAATATTCCTCTTGCAAAATACTACTGAATATTCCTCTTGAAAACTACCACTGAATATTCCTCTTGAAAAATACCACTGAATATTCCTCTTGAAAAATACCACTGAATATTCCACTTGAAAAATACCACTGAATGTTCTACTTGAAAAATACCACTGAATATTCTACTTGAAAAATACCACTGAATATACCTCTTGAAAAATACAACTGAATATTTCTCTTGAAAAATACAATTGAATATTCCTCTTGAAAAATACCACCGAATATTCCTCTTAAAAAATACCACTGAATATTGCTCTTGAAATATACCACTGAATATTCCTCTTGAAAAATACCACAGAATATTTCTCTTGAAAAATACCACTGAATACTCCACTTGAAAAATACCACTGAATATTCCTCTTGAAAAATACAACTAAATATTCCTCTTGAAAAATACCACTAAATATTCCACTTGAAAAATACCACTGAATATTCCTCTTAAAAAATACCACTGAATATTCCTCTTGAAAAATACCACTGAATATTCCTCTTGAAAAATACCACTGAATATTCCTCTTGAAAAATACTACTGAATATTCCTCTTGAAAACTACTACTGAATATTCCTCTTGAAAAATACCACTGAATGTTCCTCTTGAAAAATACCACTGAATATTCCACTTGAAAAATACCACTGAATGTTCTACTTGAAAAATACCACTGAATATTCTACTTGAAAAATACCACTGAATATTCCTCTTGAAAAATACAACTGAATATTTCTCTTGAAAAATACAATTGAATATTGCTTTTGAAAAATACTTCTGATTATTCCTCTTGAAAAGTACCACCGAATATTCCACTTTAAAAATACCACTTAATATTCCTCTTGAAAAATACCACTGAATATTCCTCTTGAAAAATACCACTGAATATTCCTCTTAAAAAAATAAAGCTGAATATTACTCTTGAAAAATACCACTTAATATTACTCTTGAAAAATTCCATTGAATATTCCTCTTGAAAAATACCACTGAATATTCTACTTGAAAAATACCACTGAATATTCCTCTTGAAAAATACAACTGAATATTTCTCTTGAAAATAACACTGAATATTCATCTTGAAAAATACCACTCAATATTTTTCTTTAAAAATAACGCTGAAAATTACTCTTGAAAAATACCACTGAATATTCCTCTTGAAAAATACCACTGACTAATCCACTTGAAAAATACCACTAAATATTCCTCTTGAAAAATACCACTTAATATTCCTCTTGAAAAATACCACTGAATATTCCTCTTAAAAAAATAAAGCTGAATATTACTCTTGAAAAATACCACTTAATATTACTCTTGAAAAATTCCACTGAATATTCCTCTTGAAAAATACCACTGAATATTCTACTTGAAAAATACCACTGAATATTCCTCTTGAAAAATACAACTGAATATTTCTCTTGAAAATAACACTGAATATTCATCTTGAAAAATACCACTTAATATTTTTCTTTAAAAATAACGCTGAAAATTACTCTTGAAAAATACCACTGAATATTCCTCTTGAAAAATACCACTGACTAATCCACTTGAAAAATACCACTAAATATTCCTCTTGAAAAATACCACTTAATATTCCTCTTGAAAAATACCACTGAATATTACTCTTTAAAAATTCAACTGAATATTCCTCTTGAAAAATACCGCTGAATATTACTCTTAAAAAATAGCACTGAATATTCCTCTTTAAAAATATTACTGAATATTCCTCTTGAAAAATACGACTGAATATTCCTCTTGAAAAATACCAATGAATATTCCTCTCGAAAAATACAACTGAATATTCCTCTTGAAAAATACCACTGAATATGCATCTTGAAAAATATCACTGAATATTCCTCTTGAAAAATACCATTGAATATTCCTCTTGAAAAATACCACTGAATATTCCACTTAAAAAATAACACTGAATATTCCTCTTGAAAAATACCACTGAATATTCCACTTGAAAAATACTAATAAATATTCCTCTTTAAAAATACCACTGAATATTCCTCTTGAAAAATACCACTGAATATTGCTCTTAAAAAATACCTCTGATTATTCCTCTTGAAAAATACCATTAAAGATTCTTCTTGAAAAATACCACTGAGTAATGCTCTTGAAAAACACCAGTGAATATTCCTCTTGAAAACTACCACTGAATATTCCTCTTGAAAAATACAACTGAACATTCCTCTTGAAAAATACCATTGAACAATCCTCTTGAAAAATACCACTGAATATTGCTTTTAAAAAATACCAATGATTATTCCTCTTGAAAAATACCACTGAATATTCCTCTTGAAAAATACTACTGAATATTTCTCCTGAAAAATACCATTGAATATTCCTCTTGAAAAATACCACTGAATATTGCTCTTGAAAAATACAACTGAATATTCCCCTTGGAAAATTCCACTAAATATTCCTCCTTAAAATTACCACTCAATATTCGTCTTGAAAAATACCACTGAATATTCCTCTTGAAAAATACCACTATATTTCCTCTTGAAAAATACCACTGAATATTCTTCTTGAAAAATACTACTGAATATACCTCTTGAAATAAACCATTGAATATTCCTCTTGAAAAATACCACTGAATATTTCTCTTGAAAAATACTACTGATTATTCCTCTTGAAAAATACTACTGAATATTCCTCTTGAAAAATACCACTAAATATTCCTCTTGAAGAACACCACTGAATATCCCTCTTGAAATATACCACTGAATATTCCTCTTGAAAAATACCACTGAATATTCCTCTTAAAAAATACCACTGAATATTCCACTTGAAAAATACCACTGAATATTCCTCTTGAAAAATACCACTGAATATTCCTCTTGAAAAACACCACTGAATATTCCACTTGAAAAATATCACTGAATATTCCTCTTGAAAAATACCACTGAATATTACTCTTGAAAAATAATACTGAATATTCCTCTTGAAAATACTACTGAATATTCCTATTGAAAAATACTACTTAATATTCCTCTTGAAAAATACCATTGAATATTACTCTTGAAAAATTCCACTGAATATTTCTCTTGAAAAATACCACTGAATATACGCCTTGAAAAATACTACTGAATTTTCCTCTTGAAAAATACCACTGAATGTTCGTCTTGAAAAATACCACTGAATATTCTTTTTGAAAAATACTACTCTATTTTCCTCTTGAAAAATACCACTGAATATTCTTCTTGAAAAATACCACTGAATATTCCTCTTGAAAAATTCTATTGAATATTCCTCTTGAAAAATACCACTGAATAGTTCTATTGAAAAATACCGCCGAATTTTCCTCTTGAAAAATACCACTGAATATTCCTCTTAAAAAATACCACGGAATGTTCCTCTTGAAAAATACTGCTGAATATTCCTCTTGAAAAATACCACTGAATACTCCTCTTGAAAAATAACACTGAATATTCATCTTAAAAAATAGCACTGAATATTCCTCTTTAAAAATATTACTGAATATTCCTCTTGAAAAATACGACTGAATATTCCTCTTGAAAAATACCACTGAATAATCCACTTGAAAAATACCACTAAATATTCCTCTTGAAAAATACCACTAAATATTCCTCTTGAAAAATACCACTGAATATTACCCTTTAAAAATTCCACTGAATATTCCTCTTAAAAAATACCGCTGAATATTGCTTTTAAAAAATAGCACAGAATATTCCTCTTTAAAAATATTACTGAATATTCCTCTTGAAAAATACGACTGAATATTCCTCTTGAAAAATACCACTGAATATTCCTCTCGAAAAATACCACTGAAATTTCCTCTTGAAAAATACCACTGAATATGCATCTTGAAAAATATCACTGAATATTCCTCTTGAAAAATACCACTGAATAATCCTCTTGAAAAATACCACTGAATATTCCACTTAAGAAATAACACTGAATATTCCTCTTGAAAAATACCACTGAATATTCCACTTGAAAAATACTATTAAATATTCCTCTTTAAAAATACCACTGAATATTCCTCTTGAAAAATACAACTGAATATTGCTCTTGAAAAATACCTCTGATTATTCCTCTTGAAAAATACCACTGAATATTCCTCTTGAAAAACACCACTGAATATTCCACTTGAAAAATATCACTGAATATTCCTCTTGAAAAATACCACTGAATATTACTCTTGAAAAATACTACTGAATATTTCTCCTGAAAAATACCATTGAATATTCCTCTTGAAAAATACCACTGAATATTGCTCTTGAAAAATACAACTGAATATTCCCCTTGGAAAATTCCACTAAATATTCCTCCTTAAAATTACCACTCAATATTCGTCTTGAAAAATACCACTGAATATTCCTCTTGAAAAATACCACTATATTTCCTCTTGAAAAATACCACTGAATATTCTTCTTGAAAAATACTACTGAATATACCTCTTGAAATAAACCATTGAATATTCCTCTTGAAAAATACCACTGAATATTTCTCTTGAAAAATACTACTGATTATTCCTCTTGAAAAATACTACTGAATATTCCTCTTGAAAAATACCACTAAATATTCCTCTTGAAGAACACCACTGAATATCCCTCTTGAAATATACCACTGAATATTCCTCTTGAAAAATACCACTGAATATTCCTCTTAAAAAATACCACTGAATATTCCACTTGAAAAATACCACTGAATATTCCTCTTGAAAAATACCACTGAATATTCCTCTTGAAAAACACCACTGAATATTCCACTTGAAAAATATCACTGAATATTCCTCTTGAAAAATACCACTGAATATTACTCTTGAAAAATAATACTGAATATTCCTCTTGAAAATACTACTGAATATTCCTATTGAAAAATACTACTTAATATTCCTCTTGAAAAATACCATTGAATATTACTCTTGAAAAATTCCACTGAATATTTCTCTTGAAAAATACCACTGAATATACGCCTTGAAAAATACTACTGAATTTTCCTCTTGAAAAATACCACTGAATGTTCGTCTTGAAAAATACCACTGAATATTCTTTTTGAAAAATACTACTCTATTTTCCTCTTGAAAAATACCACTGAATATTCTTCTTGAAAAATACCACTGAATATTCCTCTTGAAAAATTCTATTGAATATTCCTCTTGAAAAATACCACTGAATAGTTCTATTGAAAAATACCGCCGAATTTTCCTCTTGAAAAATACCACTGAATATTCCTCTTAAAAAATACCACGGAATGTTCCTCTTGAAAAATACTGCTGAATATTCCTCTTGAAAAATACCACTGAATACTCCTCTTGAAAAATAACACTGAATATTCATCTTAAAAAATAGCACTGAATATTCCTCTTTAAAAATATTACTGAATATTCCTCTTGAAAAATACGACTGAATATTCCTCTTGAAAAATACCACTGAATAATCCACTTGAAAAATACCACTAAATATTCCTCTTGAAAAATACCACTAAATATTCCTCTTGAAAAATACCACTGAATATTACCCTTTAAAAATTCCACTGAATATTCCTCTTAAAAAATACCGCTGAATATTGCTTTTAAAAAATAGCACAGAATATTCCTCTTTAAAAATATTACTGAATATTCCTCTTGAAAAATACGACTGAATATTCCTCTTGAAAAATACCACTGAATATTCCTCTCGAAAAATACCACTGAAATTTCCTCTTGAAAAATACCACTGAATATGCATCTTGAAAAATATCACTGAATATTCCTCTTGAAAAATACCACTGAATAATCCTCTTGAAAAATACCACTGAATATTCCACTTAAGAAATAACACTGAATATTCCTCTTGAAAAATACCACTGAATATTCCACTTGAAAAATACTATTAAATATTCCTCTTTAAAAATACCACTGAATATTCCTCTTGAAAAATACAACTGAATATTGCTCTTGAAAAATACCTCTGATTATTCCTCTTGAAAAATACCACTAAAGATTCTTCTTGAAAAATACCACTGAGTAATGCTCCTGAAAAACACCAGTGAATATTCCTCTTGAAAACTACCACTGAATATTCCTCTTGAAAAATACCACTGAATATTCCTCTTGAAAAATACTATTGAGTAATCCTCTTGAAAAATATCACTGAATATTCCTCTTGAAAAATACTACTGAATATTCCTCTTGAAAAATACCACTAAATATTCCTCTTGAAGAACACCACTGAATATCCCTCTTGAAATATACCACTGAATATTCCTCTTGAAAAATACCACTGAATATTCCTCTTAAAAAATACCACTGAATATTCCACTTGAAAAATACCACTGAATATTCCTCTTGAAAAATACCACTGAATATTCCTCTTGAAAAATACCACTGAATATTCCACTTGAAAAATATCACTGAATATTCCTCTTGAAAAATACCACTGAATATTACTCTTGAAAAATAATACTGAATATTCCTCTTGAAAATACTACTGAATATTCCTATTGAAAAATACTACTTAATATTCCTCTTGAAAAATACCATTGAATATTACTCTTGAAAAATTCCACTGAATATTTCTCTTGAAAAATACCACTGAATATACGCCTTGAAAAATACTACTGAATTTTCCTCTTGAAAAATACCACTGAATGTTCGTCTTGAAAAATACCACTGAATATTCTTTTTGAAAAATACTACTCTATTTTCCTCTTGAAAAATACCACTGAATATTCTTCTTGAAAAATACCACTGAATATTCCTCTTGAAAAATTCTATTGAATATTCCTCTTGAAAAATACCACTGAATAGTTCTATTGAAAAATACCGCCGAATATTCCTCTTGAAAAATACCACTGAATATTCCTCTTAAAAAATACCACGGAATGTTCCTCTTGAAAAATACTGCTGAATATTCCTCTTGAAAAATACCACTGAATACTCCTCTTGAAAAATAACACTGAATATTCATCTTAAAAAATAGCACTGAATATTCCTCTTTAAAAATATTACTGAATATTCCTCTTGAAAAATACGACTGAATATTCCTCTTGAAAAATACCACTGAATAATCCACTTGAAAAATACCACTAAATATTCCTCTTGAAAAATACCACTAAATATTCCTCTTGAAAAATACCACTGAATATTACCCTTTAAAAATTCCACTGAATATTCCTCTTAAAAAATACCGCTGAATATTGCTTTTAAAAAATAGCACAGAATATTCCTCTTTAAAAATATTACTGAATATTCCTCTTGAAAAATACGACTGAATATTCCTCTTGAAAAATACCACTGAATATTCCTTTCGAAAAATACCACTGAAATTTCCTCTTGAAAAATACCACTGAATATGCATCTTGAAAAATATCACTGAATATTCCTCTTGAAAAATACCACTGAATATTCCTCTTGAAAAATACCACTGAATATTCCACTTAAGAAATAACACTGAATATTCCTCTTGAAAAATACCACTGAATATTCCACTTGAAAAATACTATTAAATATTCCTCTTTAAAAATACCACTGAATATTCCTCTTGAAAAATACAACTGAATAT
The DNA here is from genome assembly GCA_958298945.1 of Atherix ibis. NCBI lineage: Eukaryota > Metazoa > Arthropoda > Insecta > Diptera > Athericidae > Atherix > Atherix ibis. The sequence goes on along the minus strand of OY282609.1, from coordinate 42,691,722 downwards.
TGCTCTTGAAAAATACCTCTGATTATTCCTCTTGAAAAATACCACTAAAGATTCTTCTTGAAAAATACCACTGAGTAATGCTCTTGAAAAACACCAGTGAATATTCCTCTTGAAAACTACCACTGAATATTCCTCTTGAAAAATACCACTGAATATTCCTCTTGAAAAATACTATTGAGTAATCCTCTTGAAAAATATCACTGAATATTCCTCTTGAAAAATACCACTGAATATTCCTCTTGAAAAATACCACTGAATATTGCTCTTACAAAATACCACTGATTATTCCTCTTGAAAAATACTACAGAATATACCACTTTAAAAATATCACTGAATATTCCTCTTGAAAAATACCACTGAATATTCCTCTTGAAAAATACCACTAAATATTCCTCTTGAAGAACACCACTGAATATTCCTCTTGAAATATACCACTGAATATTCCTCTTGAAAAATACCACTGAATATTCCTCTTAAAAAATACCACTGAATATTCCATTCGAAAAATACCACTGAATATTCCTCTTGAAAAATACCACTGAATAGTTCTATTGAAAAATACCGCCGAATATTCCTCTTGAAAAATACCACTGAATATTCCTCTTGAAAAATACTTCTGAATATTACCCTTTAAAAATTCCACTGAATATTCCTCTTAAAAAATACCGCTGAATATTGCTCTTAAAAAATAGCACAGAATATTCCTCTTTAAAAATATTACTGAATATTCCTCTTGAAAAATACCATTGAACAATCCTCTTGAAAAATACCACTGAATATTGCTTTTAAAAAATACCAATGATTATTCCTCTTGAAAAATACCACTGAATATTCCTCTTGAAAAATACTACTGAATATTTCTCTTGAAAAATGCCATTGAATATTCCTCTTGAAAAATACCACTGAATATTGCTCTTGAAAAATACAACTGAATATTCCCCTTGGAAAATTCCACTAAATATTCCTCCTTAAAAATAGCACTCAATATTCGTCTTGAAAAATACCACTGAATATTCCTCTTGAAAAATACCACTATATTTCCTCTTGAAAAATACCACTGAATATTCTTCTTGAAAAATACTACTGAATATACCTCTTGAAATAAACCATTGAATATTCCTCTTGAAAAATACCACTAAATATTCCTCTTGAAGAACACCACTGAATATCCCTCTTGAAATATACCACTGAATATTCCTCTTGAAAAATACCTCTGAATATTCCTCTTAAAAAATACCACTGAATATTCCACTTGAAAAATACCACTGAATATTCCTCTTGAAAAATACCACTGAATATTCCTCTTGAAAAATACCACTGAATATTCCACTTGAAAAATATCACTGAATATTCCTCTTGAAAAATACCACTGAATATTACTCTTGAAAAATAATACTGAATATTCCTCTTGAAAATACTACTGAATATTCCTATTGAAAAATACTACTTAATATTCCTCTTGAAAAATACCATTGAATATTACTCTTGAAAAATTCCACTGAATATTTCTCTTGAAAAATACCACTGAATATACGCCTTGAAAAATACTACTGAATTTTCCTCTTGAAAAATACCACTGAATGTTCGTTTTGAAAAATACCACTGAATATTCTTTTTGAAAAATACTACTCTATTTTCCTCTTGAAAAATACCACTGAATATTCTTCTTGAAAAATACCACTGAATATTCCTCTTGAAAAATTCTATTGAATATTCCTCTTGAAAAATACCACTGAATAGTTCTATTGAAAAATACCGCCGAATATTCCTCTTGAAAAATACCACTGAATATTCCTCTTAAAAAATACCACGGAATGTTCCTCTTGAAAAATACTGCTGAATATTCCTCTTGAAAAATACCACTGAATACTCCTCTTGAAAAATAACACTGAATATTCATCTTAAAAAATAGCACTGAATATTCCTCTTTAAAAATATTACTGAATATTCCTCTTGAAAAATACGACTGAATATTCCTCTTGAAAAATACCACTAAATAATCCACTTGAAAAATACCACTAAATATTCCTCTTGAAAAATACCACTAAATATTCCTCTTGAAAAATACCACTGAATATTACCCTTTAAAAATTCCACTGAATATTCCTCTTAAAAAATACCGCTGAATATTGCTCTTAAAAAATAGCACAGAATATTCCTCTTTAAAAATATTACTGAATATTCCTCTTGAAAAATACGACTGAATATTCCTCTTGAAAAGTACCACTGAATATTCCTCTCGAAAAATACCACTGAATATTCCTCTTGAAAAATACCACTGAATATGCATCTTGAAAAATATCACTGAATATTCCTCTTGAAAAATACCACTGAATATTCCTCTTGAAAAATACCACTGAATATTCCACTTAAGAAATAACACTGAATTTTCCTCTTGAAAAATACCACTGAATATTCCACTTGAAAAATACTATTAAATATTCCTCTTTAAAAATACCACTGAATATTCCTCTTGAAAAATACCACTGAATATTGCTCTTGAAAAATACCTCTGATTATTCCTCTTGAAAAATACCACTAAAGATTCTTCTTGAAAAATACCACTGAGTAATGCTCTTGAAAAACACCAGTGAATATTCCTCTAGAAAACTACCACTGAATATTCCTCTTGAAAAATACCACTGAATATTCCTCTTCAAAAATACTATTGCGTAATCCTCTTGAAAAATATCACTGAATATTCCTCTTGAAAAATACCACTGAATATTCCTCTTGAAAAATACCACTGAATATTCCTCTTGAAAAATACCACTGAATATTGCTCTAAAAAAATACCACTGATTATTCCTCTTGAAAAATACTACAGAATATACCACTTTAAAAATATCACTGAATATTCCTCTTGAAAAATACCACTGAATATTCCTCTTGAAAAATACCACTAAATATTCCTCTTGAAGAACACCACTGAATATTCCTCTTGAAATATACCACTGAATATTCCTCTTGAAAAATACCACTGAATATTCCTCTTAAAAAATACCACTGAATATTCCACTTGAAAAATACCACTGAATATTCCTCTTGAAAAATACCACTGAATATTCCTCTTGAAAATACCACTGAATATTCCTCTTGAAAAATTCTATTGAATATTCCTCTTGAAAAATACCACTGAATAGTTCTATTGAAAAATACCGCCGAATATTCCTCTTGAAAAATACCACTGAATATTCCTCTTGAAAAATACTTCTGAATATTACCCTTTAAAAATTCCACTGAATATTCCTCTTAAAAAATACCGCTGAATATTGCTCTTAAAAAATAGCACAGAATATTCCTCTTTAAAAATATTACTGAATATTCCTCTTGAAAAATACCATTGAACAATCCTCTTGAAAAATACCACTGAATATTGCTTTTAAAAAATACCAATGATTATTCCTCTTGAAAAATACCACTGAATATTCCTCTTGAAAAATACTACTGAATATTTCTCTTGAAAAATACCATTGAATATTCCTCTTGAAAAATACCACTGAATATTGCTCTTGAAAAATACAACTGAATATTCCCCTTGGAAAATTCCACTAAATATTCCTCCTTAAAAATAGCACTCAATTTTCGTCTTGAAAAATACCACTGAATATTCCTCTTGAAAAATACCACTATATTTCCTCTTGAAAAATACCACTGAATATTCTTCTTGAAAAATACTACTGAATATACCTCTTGAAATAAACCATTGAATATTCCTCTTGAAAAATACCACTGAATATTTCTCTTGAAAAATACCACTGATTATTCCTCTTGAAAAATACCACTGAATATTCCTCTTGAAAAATACCACTAAATATTCCTCTTGAAGAACACCACTGAATATCCCTCTTGAAATATACCACTGAATATTCCTCTTGAAAAATACCACTGAATATTCCTCTTAAAAAATACCACTGAATATTCCACTTGAAAAATACCACTGAATATTCCTCTTGAAAAATACCACTGAATATTCCTCTTGAAAAATACCACTGAATATTCCACTTGAAAAATATCACTGAATATTCCTCTTGAAAAATACCACTGAATATTACTCTTGAAAAATAATACTAAATATTCCTCTTGAAAATACTACTGAATATTCCTATTGAAAAATACTACTTAATATTCCTCTTGAAAAATACCATTGAATATTACTCTTGAAAAATTCCACTGAATATTTCTCTTGAAAAATACCACTGAATATACGCCTTGAAAAATACTACTGAATTTTCCTCTTGAAAAATACCACTGAATGTTCGTTTTGAAAAATACCAATGAATATTCTTTTTGAAAAATACTACTCTATTTTCCTCTTGAAAAATACCACTGAATATTCTTCTTGAAAAATACCACTGAATATTCCTCTTGAAAAATTCTATTGAATATTCCTCTTGAAAAATACCACTGAATAGTTCTATTGAAAAATACCGCCGAATATTCCTCTTGAAAAATACCACTGAATATTCCTCTTAAAAAATACCACGGAATGTTCCTCTTGAAAAATACTGCTGAATATTCCTCTTGAAAAATACCACTGAATACTCCTCTTGAAAAATAACACTGAATATTCATCTTAAAAAATAGCACTGAATATTCCTCTTTAAAAATATTACTGAATATTCCTCTTGAAAAATACGACTGAATATTCCTCTTGAAAAATACCACTGAATAATCCACTTGAAAAATACCACTAAATATTCCTCTTGAAAAATACCACTAAATATTCCTCTTGAAAAATTCCACTGAATATTACCCTTTAAAAATTCCACTGAATATTCCTCTTAAAAAATACCGCTGAATATTGCTCTTAAAAAATAGCACAGAATATTCCTCTTTAAAAATATTACTGAATATTCCTCTTGAAAAATACGACTGAATATTCCTCTTGAAAAGTACCACTGAATATTCCTCTCGAAAAATATCACTGAATATTCCTCTTGAAAAATACCACTGAAAATTCCTCTTGAAAAATACCACTGAATATTCCACTTAAGAAATAACACTGAATTTTCCTCTTGAAAAATACCACTGAATATTCCACTTGAAAAATACTATTAAATATTCCTCTTTAAAAATACCACTGAATATTCCTCTTGAAAAATACCACTGAATATTGCTCTCTGAAAAATACCTCTGATTATTCCTCTTGAAAAATACCACTAAAGATTCTTCTTGAAAAATACCACTGAGTAATGCTCTTGAAAAACACCAGTGAATATTCCTCTTGAAAACTACCACTGAATATTCCTCTTGAAAAATACCACTGAATATTCCTCTTCAAAAATACTATTGCGTAATCCTCTTGAAAAATATCACTGAATATTCCTCTTGAAAAATACCACTGAATATTGCTCTTACAAAATACCACTGATTATTCCTCTTGAAAAATACCACTAAATATTCCTCTTGAAGAACACCACTGAATATTCCTCTTGAAATATACCACTGAATATTCCTCTTGAAAAATACCACTGAATATTCCTCTTAAAAAATACCACTGAATATTCCACTTGAAAAATACCACTGAATATTCCTCTTGAAAAATACCACTGAATATTCCTCTTGAAAATACCACTGAATATTCCACTTGAAAAATATCACTGAATATTCCTCTTGAAAAATACCACTGAATATTACTCTTGAAAAATACCACTGAATATTCTTTTTGAAAAATACCACCGAATATTCCTCTTGAAAAATACCACTGAATATTCCTCTTGAAAAATACCACTGAATATTGCACTTGAAAAATACCACTGAATATTCCTCTTGAAATATGCAACTGAATATTCCTCTTGAAAAATACAATTGAATATTGCTCTTGAAAAATACCACAGATTATTCCTCTTGAAAAATACCACTGAATATTCCTCTTGAAAAATACCACTGAATATACCTTTTGAAAAATACCACTGAATATTCCACTTGAAAAATACTATTGAATATTCCCCTTGAAAAATACCACTGAATATTCCTCTTGAAAAATATCACTGAATATTCCTCTTGAAAAATACCACTGAATATTCCTCTTGAAAAATACCACTGAATATTCCTCTTAAAAAAATAAAGCTGAATATTACTCTTGAAAAATACCACTGAATATTACTCTTGAAAAATTCCACTGAATATTCCTCTTGAAACATACCACTGAATATTATGCTTGAAAAATACCACTGAATATTCCTCTTGAAAAATACAACTGAATATTTCTCTTGAAAATAACACTGAATATTCATCTTGAAAAATACCACTCAATATTTTTCTTTAAAAATAACGCTGAAAATTACTCTTGAAAAATACCACTGAATATTCCTCTTGAAAAATACCACTGACTAATCCACTTGAAAAATACCACTAAATATTCCTCTTGAAAAATACCACTTAATATTCCTCTTGAAAAATACCACTGAATATTACTCTTTAAAAATTCCACTGAATATTCCTCTTGAAACATACCGCTGAATATTACTCTTAAAAAATAGCACTGAATATTCCTCTTTAAAAATATTACTGAATATTCCTCTTGAAAAATACGACTGAATATTCCTCTTGAAAAATACCACTGAATATTGCTCTTAAAAAATACCTCTGATTATTGCTCTTGAAAAATACCACTAAAGATTCTTCTTGAAAAATACCACTGAGTAATGCTCTTGAAAAACACCAGTGAATATTCCTCTTGAAAACTACCACTGAATATTCCTCTTGAAAAATACAACTGAACATTCCTCTTGAAAAATACCATTGAACAATCCTCTTGAAAATACCACTGAATATTGCTTTTAAAAAATACCACTGATTATTCCTCTTGAAAAACACCACCGAATATTCCTCTTGAAAAATACTACTGAATATTTCTCTTGAAAAATACCATTGAATATTCCTCTTGAAAAATACCACTGAATATTGCTCTTGAAAAATACAACTGAATATTCCCCTTGGAAAATTCCACTAAATATTCCTCCTTAAAAATACCACTCAATATTCGTCTTGAAAAATACCACTGAATATTCCTCTTGAAAAATACCACTATATATCCTCTTGAAAAATACCACTGAATATTCTTCTTGAAAAATACTACTGAATATACCTCTTGAAATAAACCATTGAATATTCCTCTTGAAAAATACCACTGAATATTTCTCTTGAAAAATACCACTGATTATTCCTCTTGAAAAATACCACTGAATATTCCTCTTGAAAAATACCACTAAATATTCCTATTGAAGAACACCACTGAATATTCCTCTTGAAATATACCACTGAATATTCCTCTTGAAAAATACCACTGAATATTCCTCTTAAGAAATACCACTGAATATTCCACTTGAAAAATACCACTGAATATTCCTCTTGAAAAATACCACTGAATATTCCTCTTAAAAAATACCACTGAATATTCCACTTGAAAAATACCACTGAATATTCCTCTCGAAAAATACAACTGAATATTCCTCTTGAAAAATACCACTGAATATGCATCTTGAAAAATATCACTGAATATTCCTCTTGAAAAATACCACTGAATATTTCTCTTGAAAAATACCACTGAATATTCCACTTAAAAAATAATACTGAATATTCCTCTTGAAAAATACCACTGAATATTCCACTTGAAAAATACTATTAAATATTCCTCTTTAAAAATACCACTGAATATTCCTCTTGAAAAATACCACTGAATATTGCTCTTAAAAAATACCTCTGATTATTGCTCTTGAAAAATACCACTAAAGATTCTTCTTGAAAAATACCACTGAGTAATGCTCTTGAAAAACACCAGTGAATATTCCTCTTGAAAACTACCACTGAATATTCCTCTTGAAAAATACAACTGAACATTCCTCTTGAAAAATACCATTGAACAATCCTCTTGAAAAATACCACTGAATATTGCTTTTAAAAAATACCACTGATTATTCCTCTTGAAAAACACCACCGAATATTCCTCTTGAAAAATACTACTGAATATTTCTCTTGAAAAATACCATTGAATATTCCTCTTGAAAAATACCACTGAATATTGCTCTTGAAAAATACAACTGAATATTCCCCTTGGAAAATTCCACTAAATATTCCTCCTTAAAAATACCACTCAATATTCGTCTTGAAAAATACCACTGAATATTCCTCTTGAAAAATACCACTATATATCCTCTTGAAAAATACCACTGAATATTCTTCTTGAAAAATACTACTGAATATACCTCTTGAAATAAACCATTGAATATTCCTCTTGAAAAATACCACTGAATATTTCTCTTGAAAAATACCACTGATTATTCCTCTTGAAAAATACCACTGAATATTCCTCTTGAAAAATACCACTAAATATTCCTCTTGAAGAACACCACTGAATATCCCTCTTGAAATATACCACTGAATATTCCTCTTGAAAAATACCACTGAATATTCCTCTTAAAAAATACCACTGAATATTCCACTTGAAAAATACCACTGAATATTCCTCTTGAAAAATACCACTGAATATTCCTCTTGAAAAATACCACTGAATATTCCACTTGAAAAATATCACTGAATATTCCTCTTGAAAAATACCACTGAATATTACTCTTGAAAAATAATACTGAATATTCCTTTTGAAAATACTACTGAATATTCCTATTGAAAAATACTACTTAATATTCCTCTTGAAAAATACCATTGAATATTACTCTTGAAAAATTCCACTGAATATTTCACTTGAAAAATACCACTGAATATACGCCTTGACAAATACTACTGAATTTTCCTCTTGAAAAATACCACTGAATGTTCGTCTTGAAAAATACCACTGAATATTCTTTTTGAAAAATACTACTATATTTTCCTCTTGAAAAATACCACTGAATATTCTTCTTGAAAAATACCACTGAATATTCCTCTTGAAAAATTCTATTTAATATTCCTCTTGAAAAATACCACTGAATAGTTCTATTGAAAAATACCGCCGAATATTCCTCTTGAAAAATACCACCGAATATTCCTCTTAAAAAATACCACGGAATGTTCCTCTTGAAAAATACTGCTGAATATTCCTCTTGAAAAATACCACTGAATACTGCTCTTGAAAAATAACACTGAATATTCATCTTAAAAAATAGCACTGAATATTCCTCTTTAAAAATATAACTGAATATTCCTCTTGAAAAATACGACTGAATATTCCTCTTGAAAAATACCACTGAATAATCCACTTGAAAAATACCACTAAATATTCCTCTTGAAAAATACCACTAAATATTCCTCTTGAAAAATACCACTGAATATTACCCTTTAAAAATTCCACTGAATATTCCTCTTAAAAAATACCGCTGAATATTGCTCTTAAAAAATAGCACAGAATATTCCTCTTTAAAAATATTACTGAATATTCCTCTTGAAAAATACGACTGAATATTCCTCTTGAAAAATACCACTGAATATTCCTCTCGAAAAATACCACTGAATATTCCTCTTGAAAAATACCACTGAATATGCATCTTGAAAAATATCACTGAATATTCCTCTTGAAAAATACCACTGAATATTCCTCTTGAAAAATACCACTGAATATTCCACTTAAGAAATAACACTGAATATTCCTCTTGAAAAATACCACTGAATATTCCACTTGAAAAATACTATTAAATATTCCTCTTTAAAAATACCACTGAATATTCCTCTTGAAAAATGCCACTGAATATTGCTCCTGAAAAATACCTCTGATTATTCCTCTTGAAAAATACCACTAAAGATTCTTCTTGAAAAATACCACTGAGTAATGCTCTTGAAAAACACCAGTGAATATTCCTCTTGAAAACTACCACAGAATATTCCTCTTGAAAAATACAACTGAACATTCCTCTTGAAAAATACCATTGAGCAATCCTCTTGAAAAATATCACTGAATATTCCTCTTGAAAAATACCACTGAATATTCCTCTTGAAAAAACAACTGAATATTGCTCTTAAAAAATACCACTGATTATTCCTCTTGAAAAATACCACTGGATATTCCTCTTAAAAAATACTACTGAATATACCTCTTGAAAAATACAACTGAACATTCCTCTTGAAAAATACCATTGAGTAATCCTCTTGAAAAATACCACTGAATATTCCTCTTGAAAAATACCACTGAATATTGCTCTTACAAAATACCACTGATTATTCCTCTTGAAAAATACTACAGAATATACCACTTTAAAAATATCACTGAATATTCCTCTTAAAAAATACCACTGAATATTCCTCTTGAAAAATACCACTAAATATTCCTCTTGAAGAACACCACTGAATATTCCTCTTGAAATATACCACTGAATATTCCTCTTGAAAAATACCACTGAATATTCCTCTTAAAAAAATACCACTGAATATTCCACTTGAAAAATACCACTGAATATTCCTCTTGAAAAATACCACTGACTATTCCTCTTGAAAAATACCACTGAATATTCCACTTGAAAAATATCACTGAATATTCCTCTTGAAAAATACCACTGAATATTACTCTTGAAAAATACCACTGAATATTCTTCTTGAAAAATACCACCGAATATTCCTCTTGAAAAATACCACTGAATATTCCTCTTGAAAAATACCACTGAATATTGCACTTGAAAAATACCACTGAATATTCCTCTTGAAATATGCAACTGAATATTCCTCTTGAAAAATACAATTAAATATTGCTCTTGAAAAATACCACAGATTATTCCTCTTGAAAAATACCACTGAATATTCCTCTTGAAAAATACCACTGAATATATCTTTTGAAAAATATCACTGAATATTCCACTTGAAAAATACTATTGAATATTCCCCTTGAAAAATACCACTGAATATTCCTCTTGAAAAATATCACTGAATATTCCTCTTGAAAAATACCTCTGAATATTCCTCTTGCAAAATACCACTGAATATTGCACTTGAAAAATACCACTGAATATTCCACTTGAAAATTCAACTGAATATTGCTCTTGAAAAATACATCTGAGTATTTCCCTTGAAAAATACCACTAAATATTACTCTTGAAAAATAATACTGAACATTCCTCTTGAAAAATACCACTGAATATTTCTCTTGAAAAAAACCACTGAATATTCATCTTGAAAAATACCACTGAATATTCCTCTTGAAAACTACCACTGAATACTCCTCTTGAAAAATACCACTGCATATCCCTCTTTAAAAATACCACTTAATATTCCTCTTAAAAAATACCACTGAATATTCCTCTTGAAAAATACAACTGAACATTCCTCTTGAAAAATACCATTGAACAATCTCTCTTGAAAAATATCACTGAATATTCCTCTTGAAAAATGCCACTGAATATTCCTCTTAAAAAAACAACTGAATATTGCTCTTAAAGAATACCACTGATTATTCCTCTTGAAAAATACCACTGGATATTCCTCTAAAAAAATACGACTGAATATACCTCTTGAAAAATACAACTGAACATTCCTCTTGAAAAATACCATTGAGTAATCCTCTTGAAAAATATCACTGAATATTGCTCTTAAAAAATACCACTGATTATTCCTCTTGAGAAATACCACTGAATTAGCCCCTTGAAAAATACTACTGAATATACCACTTTAAAAATATCACTGAATATTTCTCTTGAAAAATACCACTAAATATTCCTCTTGAAAAATACTACTGAATATTTCTCTTGATAAATACCATTGAATATTCCTCTTGAAAAATACCACTGAATATTGCTCTTAAAAAATACAACTGAATATTCCCCTTGGAAAATTCCACTAAATATTCCTCCTTAAAAATACCACTCAATATTCATCTTGAAAAATACCACTGAATATTCCTCTTGAAAAATACCACTATATTTCCTCTTGAAAAATACCACTGAATATTCTTCTTGAAAAATACTACTGAATATACCTCTTGAAATAAAACATTGAATATTCCTCTTGAAAAATATCACTGAATATTCCTCTTGAAAAATACCTCTGAATATTCCTCTTGAAAAATACCACTGAATATTCCTCTTGAAAAATACTACTGAATATTTCTCTTGAAAAATACCATTGAATATTCCTCTTGAAAAATACCACTGAATATTCCTCTTGAAAAATACACTGAATATTCCTCTTGAAAAATACTACTGAATATTTCTCTTGAAAAATACCATTGAATATTCCCCTTGAAAAATACCACTGAATATTCCTCTTGAAAAATATCACTGAATATTCCTCTTGAAAAATACCTCTGAATATTCCTCTTGAAAAATACCACTGAATATTGCACTTGAAAAATACCACTGAATATTCCACTTGAAAAATTCAACTGAATATTGCTCTTGAAAAATACCTCTGAGTATTTCCCTTGAAAAATACCACTAAATATTCCTCTTGAAAAATACCACTGCACATTCCTCTTGAAAAATACTACTGAATATTTCTGTTGAAAAAAACCACTGAATATTCATCTTGAAAAATACCACTCAATATTTCTCTTAAAAAATAACGCTGAATATTGCTCTTGAAAAATACTACTAAATATTCCTCTTGAAAAATACCACTGAATATTCCTCTTGAAAACTACCACTGAATACTCCTCTTAAAAATACCACTGCATATCCCTCTTTAAAAATACCACTTAATATTCCTCTTAAAAAATACCACTGAATATTCCTCTTGAAAAATACAACTGAACATTCCTCTTGAAAAATACCATTGAACAATCCTCTTGAAAAATATCACTGAATATTCCTCTTGAAAAATACCACTGAATATTCCTCTTAAAAAAAAACTGAATATTGCTCTTAAAAAATACCACTGATTATTCCTCTTGAAAAATACCACTGGATATTCCTCTTAAAAAATACTACTGAATATACCTCTTGAAAAATACAACTGAACATTCCTCTTGAAAAATACCATTGAGTAATCCTCTTGAAAAATATCACTGAATATTCCTCTTGAAAAATACCACTGAATATTCCTCTTGAAAAATACCACTGAATATTCCTCTTGAAAAATACCACTGAATATTGCTCTTAAAAAATACCACTGATTATTCCCCTTGAAAAATACCACTGAATATGCCCCTTGAAAAATACTACTGAATATACCACTTTAAAAATATCACTGAATATTCCTCTTGAAAAATACCACTAAATATTCCTCTTGAAAAATACTACTGAATATTTCTCTTGAAAAATACCATTGAATATTCCTCTTGAAAAATACCACTGAATATTGCTCTTGAAAAATACAACTGAATATTCCCCTTGGAAAATTCCACTAAATATTCCTCCTTAAAAATACCACTCAATATTCATCTTGAAAAATACCACTGAATATTCCTCTTGAAAAATACCACTATATTTCCTCTTGAAAAATACCACTGAATATTCTTCTTGAAAAATACTACTGAATATACCTCTTGAAATAAACCATTGAATATTCCTCTTGAAAAATATCACTGAATATTCCTCTTGAAAAATACCTCTGAATATTCCTCCTGAAAAATACCACTGGATATTCCTCTTAAAAAATACTACTGAATATACCTCTTGAAAAATACAACTGAACATTCATCTTGAAAAATACCACTCAATATTTCTCTTAAAAAATAACGCTGAATATTGCTCTTGAAAAATACCACTGAATATTCCTCTTGAAAAATACCACTGAATATTCCTCTTGAAAACTACCACTGAATACTCCTTTTGAAAAATACCACTGCATATCCCTCTTTAAAAATACCACTTAATATGCCTCTTAAAAAATACCACTGAATATTCCTCTTGAAAAATACAACTGAACATTCCTCTTGAAAAATACCATTGAACAATCCTCTTGCAAAATATCACTGAATTTTCCTCTTGAAAAATACCACTGATTATTCCTCTTGAAAAATACCACTGGATATTCCTCTTAAAAAATACTACTGAATATACCTCTTGAAAAATACAACTGAACATTCCTCTTGAAAAATACCATTGAGTAATCCTCTTGAAAAAGATCACTGAACATTCCTCTTGAAAAATACCACTGAATATTCCTCTTGAAAAATACCACTGAATATTCCTCTTGAAAAATATCACTGAATATTGATCTTAAAAAATACCTCTGAGTATTTCCCTTGAAAAATACCAATGAATATGCCTCTTGAAAAATACCACTGAACATTCCTCTTGAAAAATACCACTGAATATTTCTCTTGAAAAAAACCACTGAATATTCATCTTGAAAAATACCACTCAATATTTCTCTTAAAAAATAACGCTGAATATTGCTCTTGAAAAATACCACTGAATATTCCTTTTGAAAAATACTACTGAATATTCCTCTTGAAAACTACCACTGAATACTCCTCTTGAAAAATACCACTGCATATCCCTCTTTAAAAATACCACTTAATATTCCTCTAAAAAAATACCACTGAATATTCCTCTTAAAAAATACAATTGAACATTCCTCTTGAAAAATACCATTGAACAATCGTCTTGAAAAATATCACTGAATTTTCCTCTTGAAAAATACCACTGAATATTCCTCTTGAAAAAACAACTGAATATTGCTCTTAAAAAATACCACTGATTATTCCTCTTGAAAAATACCACTGGATATTCCTCTTAAAAAATACTACTGAATATACCTCTTGCAAAATACAACTGAACATTCCTCTTGAAAAATACCATTGAGTAATCCTCTTGAAAAATATCACTGAATATTCCTCTTGAAAAATACCACTGAATATTCCTCTTGAAAAATACCACTGAATATTTCTCTTGAAAAATACCACTGAATATTGCTCTTAAAAAATACCACTGATTATTCCTCTTGAAAAATACCACTGAATATGCCTCTTGAAAAATACTACTGAATATACCACTTTAAAAATATCACTGAATATTCCTCTTGAAAAATACCACTGAATATTCCTCTTGAAAAATACTACTGAATATTTCTCTTGAAAAATGCAACTGAATATTCCTCTTGAAAGATACAATTGAATATTGCTCTTGAAAAATACCACTGAATATTCCTATTGAAAAATAACACTGAATATTCCTCTTAAAAAATACCACTGAATATTCCACTTGAAAAATACCACTGAATATTCCTCTTGAAAAATACCACTGACTATTCCTCTTGAAAAATACCACTGAATATTCCACTTGAAAAATATCACTGAATATTCCTCTTGAAAAATACCACTGAATATTCCTCTTGAAAAATACCATTGAGTAATCCTCTTGAAAAATATCACTGAATATTCCTCTTGAAAAATACCACTGAATATTCCTCTTGAAAAATACCACTGAATATTTCACTTGAAAATTACCACTGAATATTGCTCTTAAAAAATACCACTGATTATTCCTCTTGAAAAATACCACTGAATATGCCTCTTGAAAAATACTACTGAATATACCACTTTAAAAATATCACTGAATATTCCTCTTGAAAAATACCACTAAATATTCCTCTTGAAAAATACCACTGAATATTCCTTTTGAAAAATAACACTGAATATTCCACTTGAAAAATACTATTGAATATTCCCCTTGAAAAATACCACTGAATATTCCTCTTGAAAAATACCACTGAATATTCCTCTTAAAAAATACCACTGAATATTCCACTTGAAAAATACCACTGAATATTCCTCTTGAAAAATACCACTGAATATTCCTCTTGAAAAATGCCACTGAATATTCCACTTGAAAAATATCACTGAATATTCCTCTTGAAAAATACCACTGAATATTACTCTTGAAAAATACCACTGAATATTCTTCTTGAAAAATACCACTGAATATTCCTCTTGAAAAATACCACTGAATAATCCTCTTAAAAAATACCACTGAATATTGCTCTTAAAAAATACCTCTGAGTATTTCCCTTGAAAACTACCACTGAATATGCCTCTTGAAAAATACCACTGAACATTCCTCTTGAAAAATACCACTGAATATTCCTCTTGAAAACTACCACTGAATACTCCTCTTGAAAAATACCACTGCATATCCCTCTTTAAAAATACCACTTAATATTCCTCTTAAAAAATACCACTGAATATTCCTCTTTGAAAAATACAACTGAACATTCCTCTTGAAAAATACCATTGAACAATCCTCTTGAAAAATACAACTGAATATTCCTCTTGAAAAATACCACTGAATATTTCTCTTGAAAAATACCACTGAATATTGCTCTTAACAAATACCACTGATTATTCCTCTTGAAAAATACCACTGAATATGCCTCTTGAAAAATACTACTGAATATACCACTTTAAAAATATCACTGAATATTCCTCTTGAAAAATACCACTGAATATTCCTCTTGAAAAATACTACTGAATATTTCTCTTGAAAAATGCAACTGAATATTCCTCTTGAAAAATACAATTGAATATTGCTCTTGAAAAATACCACAGATTATTCCTCTTGAAAAATACCACTGAATATTCCTCTTGAAAAAAACCACTGAATATACCTTTTGAAAAATACCACTGAATATTCCACTTGAAAAATACTATTGAATATTCCCCTTGAAAAATACCACTGAATATTTCTCTTGAAAAATAACACTGAATATTGCTCTTAAAAAATACCACTGAATATTCCACTTGAAAAATACCACTGAATATTCCTCTTGAAAAATACCACTGAATATTCCTCTTGAAAAATACCACTGAACATTCCACTTGAAAAATATCACTGAATATTCCTCTTGAAAAATACCACTGAATATTCCTCTTAAAAAATACCACTGATTATTCCCCTTGAAAAATACCACTGAATATGCCCCTTGAAAAATACTACTGAATATACCACTTTAAAAATATCACTGAATATTCCTCTTGAAAAATACCACTAAATATTCCTCTTGAAAAATACTACTGAATATTTCTCTTGAAAAATACCATTGAATATTCCTCTTGAAAAATACCACTGAATATTGCTCTTGAAAAATACAACTGAATATTCCCCTTGGAAAATTCCACTAAATATTCCTCCTTAAAAATACCACTCAATATTCATCTTGAAAAATACCACTGAATATTCCTCTTGAAAAATACCACTATATTTCCTCTTGAAAAATACCACTGAATATTCTTCTTGAAAAATACTACTGAATATACCTCTTGAAATAAACCATTGAATATTCCTCTTGAAAAATATCACTGAATATTCCTCTTGAAAAATACCTCTGAATATTCCTCCTGAAAAATACCACTGGATATTCCTCTTAAAAAATACTACTGAATATACCTCTTGAAAAATACAACTGAACATTCATCTTGAAAAATACCACTCAATATTTCTCTTAAAAAATAACGCTGAATATTGCTCTTGAAAAATACCACTGAATATTCCTCTTGAAAAATACCACTGAATATTCCTCTTGAAAACTACCACTGAATACTCCTTTTGAAAAATACCACTGCATATCCCTCTTTAAAAATACCACTTAATATGCCTCTTAAAAAATACCACTGAATATTCCTCTTGAAAAATACAACTGAACATTCCTCTTGAAAAATACCATTGAACAATCCTCTTGCAAAATATCACTGAATTTTCCTCTTGAAAAATACCACTGATTATTCCTCTTGAAAAATACCACTGGATATTCCTCTTAAAAAATACTACTGAATATACCTCTTGAAAAATACAACTGAACATTCCTCTTGAAAAATACCATTGAGTAATCCTCTTGAAAAAGATCACTGAACATTCCTCTTGAAAAATACCACTGAATATTCCTCTTGAAAAATACCACTGAATATTCCTCTTGAAAAATATCACTGAATATTGATCTTAAAAAATACCTCTGAGTATTTCCCTTGAAAAATACCAATGAATATGCCTCTTGAAAAATACCACTGAACATTCCTCTTGAAAAATACCACTGAATATTTCTCTTGAAAAAAACCACTGAATATTCATCTTGAAAAATACCACTCAATATTTCTCTTAAAAAATAACGCTGAATATTGCTCTTGAAAAATACCACTGAATATTCCTTTTGAAAAATACTACTGAATATTCCTCTTGAAAACTACCACTGAATACTCCTCTTGAAAAATACCACTGCATATCCCTCTTTAAAAATACCACTTAATATTCCTCTAAAAAAATACCACTGAATATTCCTCTTGAAAAATACAATTGAACATTCCTCTTGAAAAATACCATTGAACAATCGTCTTGAAAAATATCACTGAATTTTCCTCTTGAAAAATACCACTGAATATTCCTCTTGAAAAAACAACTGAATATTGCTCTTAAAAAATACCACTGATTATTCCTCTTGAAAAATACCACTGGATATTCCTCTTAAAAAATACTACTGAATATACCTCTTGCAAAATACAACTGAACATTCCTCTTGAAAAATACCATTGAGTAATCCTCTTGAAAAATATCACTGAATATTCCTCTTGAAAAATACCACTGAATATTCCTCTTGAAAAATACCACTGAATATTTCTCTTGAAAAATACCACTGAATATTGCTCTTAAAAAATACCACTGATTATTCCTCTTGAAAAATACCACTGAATATGCCTCTTGAAAAATACTACTGAATATACCACTTTAAAAATATCACTGAATATTCCTCTTGAAAAATACCACTGAATATTCCTCTTGAAAAATACTACTGAATATTTCTCTTGAAAAATGCAACTGAATATTCCTCTTGAAAGATACAATTGAATATTGCTCTTGAAAAATACCACTGAATATTCCTATTGAAAAATAACACTGAATATTCCTCTTAAAAAATACCACTGAATATTCCACTTGAAAAATACCACTGAATATTCCTCTTGAAAAATACCACTGACTATTCCTCTTGAAAAATACCACTGAATATTCCACTTGAAAAATATCACTGAATATTCCTCTTGAAAAATACCACTGAATATTCCTCTTGAAAAATACCATTGAGTAATCCTCTTGAAAAATATCACTGAATATTCCTCTTGAAAAATACCACTGAATATTCCTCTTGAAAAATACCACTGAATATTTCACTTGAAAATTACCACTGAATATTGCTCTTAAAAAATACCACTGATTATTCCTCTTGAAAAATACCACTGAATATGCCTCTTGAAAAATACTACTGAATATACCACTTTAAAAATATCACTGAATATTCCTCTTGAAAAATACCACTAAATATTCCTCTTGAAAAATACCACTGAATATTCCTTTTGAAAAATAACACTGAATATTCCACTTGAAAAATACTATTGAATATTCCCCTTGAAAAATACCACTGAATATTCCTCTTGAAAAATACCACTGAATATTCCTCTTAAAAAATACCACTGAATATTCCACTTGAAAAATACCACTGAATATTCCTCTTGAAAAATACCACTGAATATTCCTCTTGAAAAATGCCACTGAATATTCCACTTGAAAAATATCACTGAATATTCCTCTTGAAAAATACCACTGAATATTACTCTTGAAAAATACCACTGAATATTCTTCTTGAAAAATACCACTGAATATTCCTCTTGAAAAATACCACTGAATAATCCTCTTAAAAAATACCACTGAATATTGCTCTTAAAAAATACCTCTGAGTATTTCCCTTGAAAACTACCACTGAATATGCCTCTTGAAAAATACCACTGAACATTCCTCTTGAAAAATACCACTGAATATTCCTCTTGAAAACTACCACTGAATACTCCTCTTGAAAAATACCACTGCATATCCCTCTTTAAAAATACCACTTAATATTCCTCTTAAAAAATACCACTGAATATTCCTCTTTGAAAAATACAACTGAACATTCCTCTTGAAAAATACCATTGAACAATCCTCTTGAAAAATACAACTTAATATTCCTCTTGAAAAATACCACTGAATATTTCTCTTGAAAAATACCACTGAATATTGCTCTTAACAAATACCACTGATTATTCCTCTTGAAAAATACCACTGAATATGCCTCTTGAAAAATACTACTGAATATACCACTTTAAAAATATCACTGAATATTCCTCTTGAAAAATACCACTGAATATTCCTCTTGAAAAATACTACTGAATATTTCTCTTGAAAAATGCAACTGAATATTCCTCTTGAAAAATACAATTGAATATTGCTCTTGAAAAATACCACAGATTATTCCTCTTGAAAAATACCACTGAATATTCCTCTTGAAAAAAACCACTGAATATACCTTTTGAAAAATACCACTGAATATTCCACTTGAAAAATACTATTGAATATTCCCCTTGAAAAATACCACTGAATATTTCTCTTGAAAAATAACACTGAATATTGCTCTTAAAAAATACCACTGAATATTCCACTTGAAAAATACCACTGAATATTCCTCTTGAAAAATACCACTGAATATTCCTCTTGAAAAATACCACTGAACATTCCACTTGAAAAATATCACTGAATATTCCTCTGGAAAAATACCCCTGAATATTACTCTTGAAAAATACCACTGAATATTCTTCTTGAAAAATACCACCGAATATTCCTCTTGAAAAATACCACTGAATATTCCTCTTGAAAAATACAATTGAATATTGCTCTTGAAAAATACCACCGATTATTCCTCTTGAAAAATACCACTGAATATTCCTCTTGAGAAATACCACTGAATATACCTTTTGAAAAATACCACTGAATATTCCACTTGAAAAATATCACTGAATATTCCTCTTGAAAAATACCTCTGAGTAATTCCCTTGAAAAATACCACTAAATATTCCTCTTGAAAAATACCACTGAACATTCCTCTTGAAAAATACCACTGAATATTTCTCTTGAAAAATACAATTGAATATTGCTCTTGAAAAATACCACAGATTATTGCTCTTGAAAAATACCACTGAATATTCCTCTTGAAAAATACCACTGAATATACCTTTTAAAAAATACCACTGAATATTCCACTTGAAAAAAAATATTGAATATTCCCCTTGAAAAATACCACTGAATATTCCTCTTGAAAAATAACACTGAATATTCCTCTTAAAAAATACCACTGAATATTCCTCTTGAAAAATACTACTGAATATTCCTCATGAAATAGACCACTGAATATTCCTCTTGAAAAATACTACTGAATATTCCTCTTGAAAAATACCACTGAATATTCCTCTTGAAAAATACCATTGAATATTCTTCTTGAAAAATACCACTAAATATTTCCTCTCGAAAAATACAACTGAATATTCCTCTTGAGAAATACCACTGAATATTCCTCTTGAAAAATAACAGTGAATATTCCTCTTGAAAAATATAACTGTATATTCCTCTTGAAAAATAGCAATGAATATTCCTCTTGAAAAATACCACTGAATATTCCTCTTAAAAAATACCACTAAACATTCCTCTTGAAAAATACCACTGAATATTCCAATTGAAAAATACCACTGAATATTCCTCTTGAAAAATACCACTGTATATTCCTCTTGAAAAATAACACTGAATATTCCTCTTAAAAAATACCACTGAATTGTCCTCTTGAAAAATACTACTGAATATTCCTCATGAAATATACCACTGAATATTCCTCTTGAAAAATACTACTGAATATTCCTCTTGAAAAATACCACTGAATATTCCTCTTGAAAAATACCATTGAATATTCCTCTTGAAAAATACCACTAAATATTTCCTCTCGAAAAGTACAACTGAATATTCCTCTTGAGAAATACCACTGAATATTCCTCTTGAAAAATAACAGTGAATATTCCTCTTGAAAAATACCACTGTATATTCCTCTTGAAAAATACTAATGAATATTCCTCTTGAAAAATACCGCTGAATATTCCTCTTAAAAAATACCACTAAACATTCCTCTTGAAAAATACCACTGAATATTCCACTTGAAAAATACCACTGAATATTCCTCTTGAAAAATACCACTGAATATTCCACTCGAAAAATACTATTGAATATTCCTCTTTAAAAATACCATTGAAAATTCCTCTTGAAAAATACCACTGAATATTGCACTTAAAAAATACCTCTGATTATTCCTCTTGAAAAATACCACTAAAGATTCCGCTTGAAAAATACCACTGAGTAATGCTCCTGAAAAACACCAGTGAATATTCCTCTTGAAAAATACCACTGAATATTCCACTTGAAAAATACAACTGAAGATTCCTCTTGAAAAATACCATTGAATTATCCTCTTGAAAAATATCACTGAATATTCCTCTTGAAAAATACCACTGTATATTCCTCTTGAAAAATACCACTGAATATTCCTCTTGAAAAATAGCACTGAATATTTCACTTGAAAAATACCACTGAATATTCCACTTGAAAAATTCAACTGAATATTGCTCTTGAAAAATACCTCTGAATTCAACTGAATATTGCTCTTGAAAAATACCTTTGAGTATTTCCCTTGAAAAATACCACTAAATATTCCTCTTGAAAAATACCACTGAACATTCCTCTTGAAAAATACCACTGAATATTTCTCTTGAAAAAAACCACTGAATATTCATCTTGAAAAATACCACTCAATATTTCTCTTAAAAAATAACGCTGAATATTGCTCTTGAAAAATACCACTGAATATTCCTCTTGAAAAATACCACTTAATATTCCTCTTGAAAACTACCACTGAAAACTCCTCTTGAAAAATACCACTGCATATCCCTCTTTAAAAATACCACTTAATATTCCTCTTAAAAAATACCACTGAATATTGCTATTGAAAAATTCATCTAATTATTCATCTTGAAAAATACAACTGAAGATTCCTTTTAAAAAACACCACTGAATAATCCACTTGAAAAATACCACTGAATATTCCTCTTGGAAAATACCACTGAATATTCCTTTTGAAAAATACCACCGAATATTCCTCTTGAAAAATACCACTGAATATTCCTCTTGAAAAATACTACTGAATATTCCTCATGAAATATACCACTGAATATTCCTCTTGAAAAATACTACTGAATATTCCTCTTGAAAAATACCACTGAATATTCCTCTTGAAAAATACCATTGAATATTCCTCTTGAATAATACCACTAAATATTTCCTCTCGAAAAATACAACTGAATATTCCTCTTGAGAAATACCACTGAATATTCCTCTTGAAAAATAACAATGAATATTCCTCTTGAAAAATACCACTGTATATTCCTCTTCAAAAATACCACTGAATATTCTTCTTGAAAAATACCACTGAATATTCCTCTTAAAAAATACCACTAAATATTCCTCTTGAAAAATACCACTGAATATTCCACTTGAAAAATACAACTGAATATTCCTCTTGAAAAATACCACTGTATATTCCTCTTGAAAAATACCACTGAATATTCCTCTTGAAAAATACCACTGAATATTCCTCTTAAAAAATACCACCAAATATTCCTCTTGAAAAATACCACTGACTATTCCACTTGAAAAATACCACTGAATATTCCTCTTGAAAAATACCACTGAATATTCCACTCGAAAAATACTATTGAATATTCCTCTTTAAAAATACCATTGAAAATTCCTCTTGAAAAATACCACTAAATATTGCACTTAAAAAATACCTCTGATTATTCCTCTTGAAAAATACCACTAAAGATTCCTATTGAAAAATACCACTGAGTAATGCTCCTGAAAAACACCAGTGAATATTCCTCTTGAAAAATACCACTGAATATTCCACTTGAAAAATACAACTGAAGATACCTCTTGAAAAATACCATTGAATTATCCTCTTGAAAAATATCACTGAATATTCCTCTTGAAAAATACCACTATATATTCCTCTTGAAAAATACCACTGAATATTCCTCTTGAAAAATACCACCGAAAATTCCTCTTGAAAAATACCACTGAATATTCCTCTTTAAAAATACCACTGAATATTCCTCTTGAAAAATACCACTGAATATTCCTCTTGAAAAATACCACTGAATATTCCTCTTGAAAAATACCACTAAATATTTCCTCTTGAAAAATACCACTGAATATTCCTCTTGAAAAATACCACTGAATATTCTTCTTGAAAAATACCACAGAATATTCCTCTTGAAAAATACCACTGAATTTTCCTCTTGAAAAATACCACAGAATATTCCTCTTTAAAAATACCACAGAATATTCCTCTTGAAAAATACCACTGAATATTCCTCTTCAAAAGTTCCACTGAATATTTCACTTGAAATATACCACTGAATATTCCTCTTGAAAAAGACCACTGAATATTCCACTTGAAAAATACCACTGAATATTCCACTTGAAAAATTCAACTGAATATTGCTCTTGAAAAATACCTCTGAATTCAACTGAATATTGCTCTTGAAAAATACCTCTGAGTATTTCCCTTGAAAAATACCACTAAATATTCCTCTTGAAAAATACCACTGAACATTCCTCTTGAAAAATACCACTGAATATTTCTCTTGAAAAAAACCACTGAATATTCATCTAGCAAAATACCACTCAATATTTCTCTTAAAAAATAACGCTGAATATTGCTCTTGAAAAATACCACTGAATATTCCTCTTGAAAAATACCACTTAATATTCCTCTTGAAAACTACCACTGAAAACTCCTCTTGAAAAATAACACTGCATATCCCTCTTTAAAAATACCACTTAATATTCCTCTTAAAAAATACCACTGAATATTGCTATTGAAAAATTCCTCTAATTATTCATCTTGAAAAATACAACTGAAGATTCCATTTAAAAAACACCACTGAATAATCCACTTGAAAAACACCACTGAATATTCCTCTTGGAAAATACCACTGAATATTCCTCTTGAAAAATACCACCGAATATTCCTCTTGAAAAATACCACTGAATATTCCTCTTGAAAAATACTACTGAATATTCCTCATGAAATATACCACTGAATATTCCTCTTGAAAAATACTACTGAATATTCCTCTTGAAAAATACCACTGAATATTCCTCTTGAAAAATACCATTGAATATTCCTCTTAAAAAATACCACTAAATATTCCTCTTGAAAAATACCACTGAATATTCCACTTGAAAAATACAACTGAATATTCCTCTTGAAAAATACCACTGTATATTCCTCTTGAAAAATACCACTGAATATTCCTCTTGAAAAATACCACTGAATATTCCTCTTAAAAAATACCACTAAATATTCCTCTTGAAAAATACCACTGACTATTCCACTTGAAAAATACCACTGAATATTCCTCTTGAAAAATACCACTGAATATTCCACTCGAAAAATACTATTGAATATTCCTCTTTAAAAATACCATTGAAAATTCCTCTTGAAAAATACCACTAAATATTGCACTTCAAAAATACCTCTGATTATTCCTCTTGAAAAATACCACTAAAGATTCCTATTGAAAAATACCACTGAGTAATGCTCCTGAAAAACACCAGTGAATATTCCTCTTGAAAAATACCACTGAATATTCCACTTGAAAAATACAACTGAAGATACCTCTTGAAAAATACCATTGAATTATCCTCTTGAAAAATTTCACTGAATATTCCTCTTGAAAAATACCACTATATATTCCTCTTGAAAAATACCACTGAATATTCCTCTTGAAAAATACCACCGAAAATTCCTCTTGAAAAATACCACTGAATATTCCTCTTTAAAAATACCACTGAATATTCCTCTTGAAAAATACCACTGAATATTCCTCTTGAAAAATACCACTGAATATTCCTCTTGAAAAATACCACTAAATATTTCCTCTTGAAAAATACCACTGAATATTCCTCTTGAAAAATACCACTGAATATTCTTCTTGAAAAATACCACAGAATATTCCTCTTGAAAAATACCACTGAATTTTCCTCTTGAAAAATACCACTGAATATTCCTCTTTAAAAATACCACAGAATATTCCTCTTGAAAAATACCACTGAATATTCCTCTTCAAAAGTTCCACTGAATATTTCACTTGAAATATACCACTGAATATTCCTCTTGAAAAAGACCACTGAATATTCCACTTGAAAAATACTATTAAATATTCCTCTTTAAAAATGCCACTGAATATTCCTCTTGAAAAATACCACTGAATATTCCTCTTGAAAAATACCTCTGATTATTCCTCTTGAAAAATACCACTAAAGATTCCTCTTAAAAAATACCACTGAGTAATGCTCTTAAAAAACGCCACTGAATATTCCTCTTGAAAAATACCACTGAATATTCCTCTTGAAAAATACAACTGAACATTCCTCTTGAAAAATACCATTGAGTAATCCTCTTGAAAAATATCACTGAATATTCCTCTTGGAAAATACCACTGAATATTCCTCTTGAAAAATACCACTGAATATTCCTCTTGAAAAATACCACTGAATATTGCTCTTAAAAAATACCACTGATTATTCCTCTTGAAAAATACCACTGAATATGCCTCTTGAAAAATACTACTGAATATACCACTTTAAAAATATCACTGAATATTCCTCTTGAAAAATACCACTGAATATTCCTCTTGAAAAATACTACTGAATATATCTCTTGAAAAATACCATTGATTATTCCTCTTGGAAAATACCACTGAATATTGCTCTTGAAAAATACAACTGAATATTCCCCTTGGAAAATTCCACTAAATATTCCTCCTTAAAAATACCACTGAATATTCCTCTTGAAAAATACCACTATATTTCCTCTTGAAAAATACCACGGAATATTCTTCTTGACAAATACTACTGAATATACCTCTTGAAATATACCATTGAACATTCCTCTTGAAAAATACCACTGAATATTTCTCTTGAAAAATGCCACTGAATATTCCTCTTGAAATATACCACTGAATATTCCTCTTAAAAAATTCCACTAAATATTCCTCTTGAAGAACACCACTGAATATTCCTCTTGAAATATACCACTGAATATTCCTCTTGAAAAATAACACTGAATATTCCTCTTAAAAAATACCACTGAATATTCCACTTGAAAAATACCACTGAATATTCCTCTTGAAATATACTACTGAATATTCCCCTTCAAAAATTCCACTAAATATTCCTCTTGAAGAATACCACTGAATATTCCTCTTGAAATATACCACTGAATATTCCTCTTGAAAAATACCACTGAATATTCCTTATAAAAAATACTACTGAATATTCCACTTAAAAAATACCACTGAATATTCCTCTTGGAAAATACCACTGAATATTCCTCTTGAAAAATACCACTGAATATTCCACTTGAAAAATATCACTGAATATTTCTCTTGAAAAATACCACTGAATATTACTCTTGAAAAATACCACTGAATATTCCTCTTGAAAAATACCACTGATTATTCCTCTTTAAAAATACCATTGAATAGTCCTCTTGAAAAATACCACTGAATATTGCACTTGAAAAATACCACTGAATATTGCTCTTGAAAAATGCAACTGAATATTCCTCTTGAAAAATACAATTGAATATTGCTCTTGAGAAATACCACAGATTATTCCTCTTGAAAAATACCACTGAATATTCCTCTTGAAAAATACCACTGAAGACACATCTTGAAAAATACCACTGAATATTCCACTTGAAAAATACTATTGAATATTCCCCTTGAAAGATACCACTGAATATTCCTCTTGAAAAATATCACTGAATATTCCTCTTGAAAAATACCACTGAATATTCCTCTTATAAAATACCACTGAATATTGCACTTGAAAAATACCACTGAATATTCCTCATGAAAAATGCAACTGAATATTCCTCTTGAAAAATACAATTGAATGTTGCTCTTGAAAAATACCACAGATTATTCATCTTGAAAAATACCACTCAATATTCCTCTTGAAAAATACCACGGAATATTCCTCTTAGAAAATACTACTGAATATTCCTCTTGAATAATACCACTGAATATTCCACTTGGAAAATAACACTGAATATTCCTCTTGAAAAATTCCACTGAATATTCCTCTTGAAAAATACTACTGAATATTCCTCTTGAAAAATACCACTCAGTTTTCTTCTTGAAAAATACCAATAAATATTCCTCCTGAAAAATAGCACTGAATATTCTACTTGAAAAATACCACTGAATATTCCTCTTGAAAAATACCACTGAATATTCCTCTTGAAAAATACCACTGAATATTTCTCTTGAAAAATACCACTAAATTGTCCTCTTAAAAAATACCACTGAATATCCCTCTTGAAAAATACCACTGAATATTCCACTGGAAAAATACCACTGAATATTCCTCTTGAAAAATACCACTGGATATCACTCTTGAAAAATACCACGGAATATTCCTCTTTAAAAATACCACTGAATATTCCAATTGAAAAATACCACTGAATATTGCTCTTAAAAAATACAACTGAATATTCCTCTTGAAAAATACAATTGAATATTGCTCTTGCAAAATACCTCCGATTATTCCTCTTGGAAAATACCACTCAATATTTCTCTTAAAATATAACGCTGAATATTGCTCTTGAAAAATACCATTGAATATTCCATTTGAAAAATACTATTGAATATTCCTCTTGAAAAATACCACTGAATATTCCTCTCAAAAAATACCACTGAATATTCCTCTTGAAAAATACCACTGAATATTCAACTTGAAAAATACCACAGAATATTCCTCTTCAAAAATACCACTGAATATTTCTCTTGAAAAATACCACTGAATATTCCTCCTGAAAAATACCACTGAATATTCCTCTTGAAAAATACTACTGAATAATCCTCTTGAAAAATTCCACTGAATATTCCTCTTGAAAAATAACACTGAATATTCTACTTGAAAAATACAACTGAACATTCCTTTTGAAAAAAACCATTGAACAATCCTCTTGAAAAATAACACTGAATATTCCTCTTTAAAAATACTACTGAATATTCGTCTTGAAATATACCACTGAATATTCCTCTTGTAAAATACCACTGAATATTACTCTTAAAAAATACCACTAAATATTCCTCTTGAAAAATACCACTGACTATTCCACTTGAAAAATACCACTGAATATTCCTCTTGAAAAATACCACTGAATATTCCACTCGAAAAATACTATTGAATATTCCTCTTTAAAAATACCATTGAAAATTCCTCTTGAAAAATACCACTAAATATTGCACTTCAAAAATACCTCTGATTATTCCTCTTGAAAAATACCACTAAAGATTCCTATTGAAAAATACCACTGAGTAATGCTCCTGAAAAACACCAGTGAATATTCCTCTTGAAAAATACCACTGAATATTCCACTTGAAAAATACAACTGAAGATACCTCTTGAAAAATACCATTGAATTATCCTCTTGAAAAATATCACTGAATATTCCTCTTGAAAAATACCACTATATATTCTTCTTGAAAAATACCACTGAATATTCCTCTTGAAAAATACCACCGAAAATTCCTCTTGAAAAATACCACTGAATATTCCTCTTTAAAAATACCACTGAATATTCCTCTTGAAAAATACCACTGAATATTCCTCTTGAAAAATACCACTGAATATTCCTCTTGAAAAATACCACTAAATATTTCCTCTTGAAAAATACCACTGAATATTCCTCTTGAAAAATACCACTGAATATTCTTCTTGAAAAATACCACAGAATATTCCTCTTGAAAAATACCACTGAATTTTCCTCTTGAAAAATACCACTGAATATTCCTCTTTAAAAATACCACAGAATATTCCTCTTGAAAAATACCACTGAATATTCCTCTTCAAAAGTTCCACTGAATATTTCACTTGAAATATACCACTGAATATTCCTCTTGAAAAAGACCACTGAATATTCCACTTGAAAAATACTATTAAATATTCCTCTTTAAAAATGCCACTGAATATTCCTTTTGAAAAATACCACTGAATATTCCTCTTGAAAAATACCTCTGATTATTCCTCTTGAAAAATACCACTAAAGATTCCTCTTAAAAAATACCACTGAGTAATGCTCTTAAAAAACGCCACTGAATATTCCTCTTGAAAAATACCACTGAATATTCCTCTTGAAAAATACAACTGAACATTCCTCTTGAAAAATACCATTGAGTAATCCTCTTGAAAAATATCACTGAATATTCCTCTTGGAAAATACCACTGAATCTTCCTCTTGAAAAATACCACTGAATATTCCTCTTGAAAAATACCACTGAATATTGCTTTTAAAAAATACCACTGATTATTCCTCTTGAAAAATACCACTGAATATACCTCTTGAAAAATACTACTGAATATACCACTTTAAAAATATCACTGAATATTCCTCTTGAAAAATACCACTGAATATTCCTCTTGAAAAATACTACTGAATATATCTCTTGAAAAATACCATTGATTATTCCTCTTGGAAAATACCACTGAATATTGCTCTTGAAAAATACAACTGAATATTCCCCTTGGAAAATTCCACTAAATATTTCTCCTTAAAAATACCACTGAATATTCCTCTTGAAAAATGCCACTATATTTCCTCTTGAAAAATACCACGGAATATTCTTCTTGACAAATACTACTGAATATACCTCTTGAAATATACCATTGAACATTCCTCTTGAAAAATACCACTGAATATTTCTCTTGAAAAATGCCACTGAATATTCCTCTTGAAATATACCACTGAATATTCCTCTTAAAAAATTCCACTAAATATTCCTCTTGAAGAACACCACTGAATATTCCTCTTGAAATATACCACTGAATATTCCTCTTGAAAAATAACACTGAATATTCTTCTTAAAAAATACCACTGAATATTCCACTTGAAAAATACCACTGAATATTCCTCTTGAAATATACTACTGAATATTCCCCTTCAAAAATTCCACTAAATATTCCTCTTGAAGAATACCACTGAATATTCCTCTTGAAATATACCACTGAATATTCCTCTTGAAAAATACCACTGAATATTCCTTTTAAAAAATACCACTGAATATTCCACTTGAAAAATACCACTGAATATTCCTCTTGGAAAATACCACTGAATATTTCTCTTGAAAAATACCACTGAATATTCCACTTGAAAAATATCACTGAATATTCCTCTTGAAAAATACCACTGAATATTACTCTTGAAAAATACCACTGAATATTCCTCTTGAAAAATACCACTGAATATTCCTCTTTAAAAATACCATTGAATAGTCCTCTTGAAAAATACCACTGAATATTGCACTTGAAAAATACCACTGAATATTGCTCTTGAAAAATGCAACTGAATATTCCTCTTGAAAAATACAATTGAATATTGCTCTTGAGAAATACCACAGATTATTCCTCTTGAAAAATACCACTGAATATTCCTCTTGAAAAATACCACTGAAGACACATCTTGAAAAATACCACTGAATATTCCACTTGAAAAATACTATTGAATATTCCCCTTGAAAGATACCACTGAATATTCCTCTTGAAAAATATCACTGAATATTCCTCTTGAAAAATACCACTGAATATTCCTCTTGAAAAATACCACTGAATATTGCACTTGAAAAATACCACTGAATATTCCTCATGAAAAATGCAACTGAATATTCCTCTTGAAAAATACAATTGAATGTTGCTCTTGAAAAATACCACAGATTATTCATCTTGAAAAATACCACTCAATATTCCTCTTGAAAAATACCACGGAATATTCCTCTTAGAAAATACTACTGAATATTCCTCTTGAATAATACCACTGAATATTCCACTTGGAAAATAACACTGAATATTCCTCTTGAAAAATTCCACTGAATATTCCTCTTGAAAAATACTACTGAATATTCCTCTTGAAAAATACCACTCAGTTTTCTTCTTGAAAAATACCAATAAATATTCCTCCTGAAAAATAGCACTGAATATTCCACTTGAAAAATACCACTGAATATTCCTCTTGAAAAATACCACTGAATATTCCTCTTGAAAAATACCACTGAATATTTCTCTTGAAAAATACCACTAAATTGTCCTCTTAAAAAATACCACTGAATATACCTCTTGAAAAATACCACTGAATATTCCACTGGAAAAATACCACTGAATATTCCTCTTGAAAAATACCACTGGATATCACTCTTGAAAAATACCACGGAATATTCCTCTTTAAAAATACCACTGAATATTCCAATTGAAAAATACCACTGAATATTGCTCTTAAAAAATACAACTGAATATTCCTCTTGAAAAATACAATTGAATATTGCTCTTGCAAAATACCTCCGATTATTCCTCTTGGAAAATACCACTCAATATTTCTCTTAAAATATAACGCTGAATATTGCTCTTGAAAAATACCATTGAATATTCCATTTGAAAAATACTATTGAATATTCCTCTTGAAAAATACCACTGAATATTCCTCTCAAAAAATACCACTGAATATTCCTCTTGAAAAATACCACTGAATATTCAACTTGAAAAATACCACAGAATATTCCTCTTCAAAAATACCACTGAATATTTCTCTTGAAAAATACCACTGAATATTCCTCCTGAAAAATACCACTGAATATTCCTCTTGAAAAATACTACTGAATAATCCTCTTGAAAAATTCCACTGAATATTCCTTTTGAAAAATAACACTGAATATTCCACTTGAAAAATACAACTGAACATTCCTTTTGAAAAAAACCATTGAACAATCCTCTTGAAAAATAACACTGAATATTCCTCTTTAAAAATACTACTGAATATTCGTCTTGAAATATACCACTGAATATTCCTCTTGTAAAATACCACTGAATATTACTCTTTAAAAATACCACTGAATATTCCTCGTGAAAAATACCATTGAATATTGCTCTTGAAAAATACCTCTGATTATTCCTCTTCAAAAATACCACTAAAGATTCTTCTCGAAAAATACCACTGAGTAATGCTCTTGGAAAACACCATGTGAATATTCCTCTTGAAAAATACCTCTGAATATTCCATTTGAAAATACTACTGAATATTCCTCCTGAAATATACCACTGAATATTCCTCTTGAAAAATATTACTGAATATTCCTCTTGAAAAATACGACTGAATATTCCTCTTGAAAAATACCACTGAATATTCCTCTCGAAAAATACTACTGAATATTCCTCTTGAAAAATACCACTGAATATCCATCTTGAAAAATATCACTGAATATTCCTCTTGAAAAATACCACTGAATATTCCTCTTGAAAAATACCACTGAATATTCCAGTTAAAAAATAACACTGAATATTCCTCTTGAAAAATACCACTGAATATTCCACTTGAAAAATACTATTAAATATTCCTCTTTAAAAATACCACCGAATATTCCTCTTGAAAAATACCACTGAATATTGCTCTTGAAAAATACCTCTGATTATTCCTCTTGAAAAATACCACTAAAGATTCTTCTTGAAAAATACCACTGAGTAATGCTCTTAAAAAACACCAGTGAATATTCCTCTTGAAAACTACCACTGAATATTCCTCTTGAAAAATACAACTGAATATTCCTCTTGAAAAATACCATTGAACAATCCTCTTGAAAAATATCACTGAATATTCCTTTTGAAAAATACCACTGAATATTCCTCTTGAAAAAACAACTGAATATTGCTCTTAAAAAATACCACTGATTATTCCTCTTGCAAAATACCACTGGATATTCCTCTTAAAAAATACTACTGAATATACCTCTTTAAAAATATCACTGAATATTCCTTTTGAAAAATACCACTGAAAATTCCTCTTGAAAAATAATACTGAATATTCCTCTTGAAAATACTACTGAATATTCCTATTGAAAAATACTACTTAATATTCCTCTTGAAAAATACTACTGAATATTTCTCTTGAAAAATATCATTGAATATTCCTCTTAAAAAATACCACTGAATATTCCTCTTGAAAAATACCACTGAATATTCCTCTTGAAAAATACCATTGAATATTACTCTTGAAAAATTCCACTGAATATTCCTCTTGAAAAATACCACTGAATATACGCCTTGAAAAATACTACTGAATTTTCCTCTTGAAAAATACCACTGAATGTTGGTCTTGAAAAAACCACTGAATATTCCTTTTGAAAAATACTACTGTATTTTCCTCTTGAAAAATACCACTGAATATTCTTCTTGAAAAATACCACTGAATATTCCTCTTGAAAAATTCTATTGAATATTCCTGTTGAAAAATACCACTGAATAGTTTTATTGAAAAATACCGCTGAATATTCCTCTTGCAAAATACCACTTAATATTCCTCCTAAAAAATACCACGGAATGTTCCTCATGAAAAATACTGCTGAATATTCATCTTGAAAAATACCACTGAATACTCCTCTTGAAAAATAACACTGAATATTCATCTTGAAAACTACCACTCAATATTTTTCTTTAAAAATAACGCTGAAAATTACTCTTGAAAAATACCACTGAATATTCCTCTTGAAAAATACCACTGAATAATCGACTTGAAAAATACCACTG
Organism: Atherix ibis; assembly: GCA_958298945.1. Classification (NCBI taxonomy): domain Eukaryota; kingdom Metazoa; phylum Arthropoda; class Insecta; order Diptera; family Athericidae; genus Atherix; species Atherix ibis. The sequence goes on along the minus strand of OY282609.1, from coordinate 42,657,325 downwards.
AATATTCCTCTTGAAAAATACCACTTAATATTCCTCTTGAAAAATACCACTGAATATTACTCTTTAAAAATTCCACTGAATATTGCTCTTAAAAAATAGCACTGAATATTCCTCTTTAAAAATCTTACTGAATATTCCTCTTGAAAAATACGACTGAATATTCCTCTTGAAAAATACCACTGAATATTCCTCTCGAAAAATACCACTGATTATTCCTCTTGAAAAATACCACTGAATATGCATCTTGGAAAATATCACTGAATATTCCTCTTGAAAAATACCACTGAATATTCCTCTTGAAAAATACCACTGAAAATTCCACTTAAAAAATAACACTGAATATTCCTCTTGAAAAATATCACTGAATATTCCACATGAAAAATACTATTAAATATTCCTCTTTAAAAATACCACTGAATATTGCTCTTGAAAAATACCTCTGATTTTTCCTCTTGAAAAATACCACTAAAGATTCTTCGTGAAAAGTACCACTGAGTAATGTTCTTGAAAAACACCAGTGAATATTCCTCTTGAAAACTACCACTGAATATTCCTATTGAAAAATACAACTGAACATTCCTCTTGAAAAATACCATTGAACAATCCTCTTGAAAAATATCACTGAATATTCCTCTTGAAAAATACCACTGAATATTCCTCTTGAAAAAACAACTGAATATTGCTCTTAAAAAATACCACTGATTATTCCTCTTGAAAAATACCACTGGATATTCCTCTTAAAAAATACTACTGAATATACCTCTTTAAAAATATCACTGAATATTCCTCTTGAAAAATACCACTGAAAATTCCTCTTGAAAAATAATACTGAATATTCCTCTTGAAAATACTACTGAATATTCCTATTAAAAAATACTACTTAATATTCCTCTTGAAAAATACTACTGAATATACCTCTTGAAAAATATCATTGAATATTCCTCTTACAAAATTCCACTGAATATTCCTCTTGAAAAATACCACTGAATATACGCCTTGAAAAATGCTACTGAATTTTCCTCTTGAAAAATACCACTGAATGTTCATCTTGAAAAATACCACTGAATATTCCTTTTGAAAAATACTACTATATTTTCCTCTTGAAAAATACCACTGAATATTCTTCTTGAAAAATACCACTGAATATTCCTCTTGAAAAATTCTATTGAATATTCCTCTTGAAAAATACCACTGAACAGTTCTATTGAAAAATACCGCTGAATATTCCTCTTGAAAAATACCACTGAATATACTCCTTAAAAAATACCACGGAATGTTCCTCTTGAAAAATACTGCTGAATATTCCTCTTGAAAAATACCACTGAATACTCCTCTTGAAAAATAACACTGAATATTCCTCTTGAAAAATACCAGTAAATATTCCTCTTGAAAAATACCACTTAATAATCCTCTTGAAAAATACTACTGAATATTCCTCTTGAGAAATACTACTCAATATTCCTCTTGAAAAATACCACTAAATATTCCTCTTGAAAAATACCACTGAATATTCCTCTTGAAAAATACCACTGAATATTGCTCTTGAAAAATACCACTGAGTTTTCTTCTTGAAAAATACTAATAAATATTCCTCCTGAAAAATAGCACTGAATATTCCACTTGAAAAATACCACTGAATATTCCTCTATAAAAATACCACTGAATATTAAATTTGAAAAATAACACTTAATAATCCTCTTGAAAAATACTACTGAATATTCCTCTTGCAAAATACAATTGAATATTCCTCTTTAGAAATACTACTGAATATTCCTCTTGAAAAATACCACTGAATATTCCTCTTGAAAAATACCACTGAATATTGCTCTTAATAAATACCACTGATTATTCCTCTTGAAAAATACCACTGAATATTCCTCTCGAAAAATACCACTAAATTATCCCCTTAAGAAATACTACTGAATATTCCTCTTGAAAAATACCACTAAATATTCTTCTTGAAAAATACCACTGAATATTCCACTTGGAAAATAACACTGAATATTCCTATTGAAAAATACCACTGAATATTCCTCTTGAAAAATACTACTGAATATTCCTTTTGAAAAATACCACTGAGTTTTCTTCTTGAAAAATACTAATAAATATTCCTCCTGAAAAATAGCACTGAATATTCCACTTGAAAAATACCACTGAATATTCCTCTTGAACAATTCCACTGAATATTCCTCTTGAAAAATACCACTGAATATTCCTCTTTAAAAATACCACTGAATATTAAATTTGAAAAATAACACTGAATATTGCTCTTAAGAAATACAACTGAATATTCCTCTTGAAAATACTACTGAATATTCCTCCTGAAATATACCACTGAATATTCCTCTTGAAAAATACAACTGAATATTCCTCTTGAAAAATACCACTGAATATTCCTCTTGAAAAATACCACTGAATATTCCTCTTGAAAAATACCACTGAATATTCCTCTTAAAAAATACCACGGAATGTTCCTCTTGAAAAATACTGCTGAATATTCCTCTTGAAAAATACCACTGAATACTCCTCTTGAAAAATAACACTGAATATTCCTCTTGAAAATACTAGTAAATATTCCTCTTGAAAAATACCACTTAATAATCCTCTTGGAAAATACTACTGAATATTCCTCTTGAGAAATACTACTGAATATTCCTCTTGAAAAATACCACTAAATATTCCTCTTGAAAAATACCACTGAATATTCCTCTTGAAAGATACCACTGAATATTGCTCTTGAAAAATACCACTGAGTTTTCTTCTTGAAAAATACTAATAAAAATTCCTCCTGAAAAATAGCACTGAATATTCCACTTGAAAAATACCACTGAATATTCCTCTTGAAAAATACCACTGAATATTCCTCTTGAAAAATACCACTGAATATTCCTCTTTAAAAATACCACTGAATATTAAATTTGAAAAATAACACTTAATAATCCTCTTGAAAAATACTACTGAATATTCCTCTTGAGAAATACTACTGAATATTCCTCTTGAAAAATACCACTAAATATTCCTCTTGAAAAATACCACTGAATATTCCTCTTGAAAAATACCACTGAATATTGCTCTTGAAAAATACCACTGAGTTTTCTTCTTGAAAAATACTAATAAATATTCCTCCTGAAAAATAGCACTGAATATTCCACTTGAAAAATACCACTGAATATTCCTCTTGAAAAATACCACTGAATATTCCTCTTGAAAAATACCACTGAATATTCCTCTTTAAAAATACCACTGAATATTAAATTTGAAAAATAACACTTAATAATCCTCTTGAAAAATACTACTGAATATTCCTCTTGCAAAATACAATTGAATATTCCTCTTTAGAAATACTACTGAATATTCCTCTTGAAAAATACCATTGAATATTCCTCTTGAAAAATACCACTGAATATTGCTCTTAATAAATACCACTGATTATTCCTCTTGAAAAATACCACTGAATATTCCTCTCGAAAAATACCACTAAATTATCCCCTTAAGAAATACTACTGAATATTCCTCTTGAAAAATACCACTAAATATTCTTCTTGAAAAATACCACTGAATATTCAACTTGGAAAATAACACTGAATATTCCTATTGAAAAATACCACTGAATATTCCTCTTGAAAAATACTACTGAATATTCCTCTTGAAAAATACCACTGAGTTTTCTTCTTGAAAAATACTAATAAATATTCCTCCTGAAAAATAGCACTGAATATTCCACTTGAAAAATACCACTGAATATTCCTCTTGAAAAATACAACTGAATATTCCTCTTGAAAAATACCACTGAATATTCCTCTTAAAAATACCACTGAATATTAAATTTGAAAAATACAACTGAATATTCCTCTTGAAAAATACCACTGAATATTCCTCTTGAAAAATACCACTGAATATTCCTCTTGAAAAATACCACTGAATATTCCTCTTAAAAAATACCACGGAATGTTCCTCTTGAAAAATACTGCTGAATATTCCTCTTGAAAAATACCACTGAATACTCCTCTTGAAAAATAACACTGAATATTCCTCTTGAAAAATACCAGTAAATATTCCTCTTGAAAAATACCACTTAATAATCCTCTTGAAAAATACTACTGAATATTCCTCTTGAGAAATACTACTGAATATTCCTCTTGAAAAATACCACTAAATATTCCTCTTGAAAAATACCACTGAATATTCCTCTTGAAAAATACCACTGAATATTGCTCTTGAAAAATACCACTGAGTTTTCTTCTTGAAAAATACTAATAAATATTCCTTCTGAAAAATAGCACTGAATATTCCACTTGAAAAATACCACTGAATATTCCTCTTGAAAAATACCACTGAATATTCCTCTTGAAAAATACCACTGAATATTCCTCTTTAAAAATACCACTGAATATTAAATTTGAAAAATAACACTTAATAATCCTCTTGAAAAATACTACTGAATATTCCTCTTGCAAAATACAATTGAATATTCCTCTTTAGAAATACTACTGAATATTCCTCTTGAAAAATACCACTAAATATTCCTCTTGAAAAATACCACTGAATATTCCTCTTGAAAAATACCACTGAATATTGCTCTTGAAAAATACCACTGAGTTTTCTTCTTGAAAAATACTAATAAATATTCCTCCTGAAAAATAGCACTGAATATTCCATTTGAAAAATACCACTGAATATTCCTCTTGAAAAATACCACTGAATATTCCTCTTGAAAAATACCACTTAATAATCCTCTTGAAAAATACTACTGAATATTCCTCTTGAGAAATACTACTGAATATTCCTCTTGAAAAATACCACTAAATATTCCTCTTGAAAAATACCACTGAATATTCCTCTTGAAAAATACCACTGAATATTGCTCTTGAAAAATACCACTGAGTTTTCTTCTTGAAAAATACTAATAAATATTCCTCCTGAAAAATAGCACTGAATATTCTACTTGAAAAATACCACTGAATATTCCTCTTGAAAAATACCACTGAATATTCCTCTTGAAAAATACCACTGAATATTCCTCTTTAAAAATACCACTGAATATTAAATTTGAAAAATAACACTTAATAATCCTCTTGAAAAATACTACTGAATATTCCTCTTGAAAAATACCACTGAATATTCCTCTTGAAAAATACCACTGAATATTCCTCTTAAAAAATACCACGGAATGTTCCTCTTGAAAAATACCACTGAATATTCCTCTTGAAAAATACCACTGAATATTGCTCTTGAAAAATACCACTGAGTTTTCTTCTTGAAAAATACTAATAAATATTCCTCCTGAAAAATAGCACTGAATATTCCATTTGAAAAATACCACTGAATATTCCTCTTGAAAAATACCACTGAATATTCCTCTTGAAAAATACCACTTAATAATCCTCTTGAAAAATACTACTGAATATTCCTCTTGAGAAATACTACTGAATATTCCTCTTGAAAAATACCACTAAATATTCCTCTTGAAAAATACCACTGAATATTCCTCTTGAAAAATACCACTGAATATTGCTCTTGAAAAATACCACTGAGTTTTCTTCTTGAAAAATACTAATAAATATTCCTCCTGAAAAATAGCACTGAATATTCTACTTGAAAAATACCACTGAATATTCCTCTTGAAAAATACCACTGAATATTCCTCTTGAAAAATACCACTGAATATTCCTCTTTAAAAATACCACTGAATATTAAATTTGAAAAATAACACTTAATAATCCTCTTGAAAAATACTACTGAATATTCCTCTTGCAAAATACAATTGAATATTCCTCTTTAGAAATACTACTGAATATTCCTCTTGAAAAATACCACTGAATATTCCTCTTGAAAAATACCACTGAATATTGCTCTTAATAAATACCACTGATTATTCCTCTTGAAAAATACCACTGAATATTCCTCTCGAAAAATACCACTAAATTATCCCCTTAAGAAATACTACTGAATATTCCTCTTGAAAAATACCACTAAATATTCTTCTTGAAAAATACCACTGAATATTCCACTTGGAAAATAACACTGAATATTCCTATTGAAAAATACCACTGAATATTCCTCTTGAAAAATACTACTGAATATTCCTCTTGAAAAATACCACTGAGTTTTCTTCTTGAAAAATACTAATAAATATTCCTCCTGAAAAATAGCACTGAATATTCCTCTTGAAAAATACTACTGAATATTCCTCTTGAAAAATATCATTGAATATTCCTCTTAAAAAATACCACTGAATATTCCTCTTGAAAAATACCACTGAATATTCCTCTTGAAAAATACCATTGAATATTACTCTTGAAAAATTCCACTGAATATTCCTCTTGAAAAATACCACTGAATATACGCCTTGAAAAATACTACTGAATTTTCCTCTTGAAAAATACCACTGAATAGTTCTATTGAAAAATACCGCTGAATATTCCTCTTGAAAAATACCACTTAATATTCCTCTTGAAAAATACCGCTGAATATTGCTCTTAAAAAATAGCACTGAATATTCCTCTTTAAAAATACCACTGAATACTCCTCTTGAAAAATAACACTGAATATTCATCTTGAAAAATACCACTCAATATTTTTCTTTAAAAATAACGCTGAAAATTACTCTTGAAAAATACCACTGAATATTCCTCTTGAAAAATACCACTGAATAATCGACTTGAAAAATACCACTGAATATTCCTCTTGAAAAATACCACTTAATATTCCTCTTGAAAAATACCGCTGAATATTGCTCTTAAAAAATAGCACTGAATATTCCTCTTTAAAAATCTTACTGAATATTCCTCTTGAAAAATACGACTGAATATTCCTCTTGAAAAATACCACTGAATATTCCTCTCGAAAAATACCACTGAATATTCCTCTTGAAAAATACCACTGAATATGCATCTTGAAAAATATCACTGAATATTCCTCTTGAAAAATACCACTGAACATTCCTCTTGAAAAATACCACTGAAAATTCCACTTAAAAAATAACACTGAATATTCCTCTTGAAAAATACCACTGAATATTCCACTTGAAAAATACTATTAAATATTCCTCTTTAAAAATACCACTGAATATTCTTCTTGAAAAATACCACTGAATATTGCTCTTGAAAAATACCTCTGATTTTTCTTCTTGAAAAATACCACTAAAGATTCTTCGTGAAAAATACCACTGAGTAATGCTCTTGAAAAACACCAGTGAATATTCCTCTTGAAAACTACCACTGAATATTCCTATTGAAAAATACAACTGAACATTCCTCTTGAAAAATACCATTGAACAATCCTCTTGAAAAATATCACTGAATATTCCTCTTGAAAAATACCACTGAATGTTCATCTTGAAAAAACAACTGAATATTGCTCTTAAAAAATGCCACTGATTATTCCTCTTGAAAAATACTACTGGATATTCCTCTTAAAAAATACTACTGAATATACCTCTTTAAAAATATCACTGAATATTCCTCTTGAAAAATACCACTGAAAATTCCTCTTGAAAAATAATACTGAATATTCCTCTTGAAAATACTACTGAATATTCCTATTGAAAAATACTACTTAATATTCCTCTTGAAAAATACTACTGAATATTCCTCTTGAAAAATATCATTGAATATTCCTCTTACAAAATACCACTGAATATTCCTCTTGAAAAATACCACTGAATATTCCTCTTGAAAAATACCATTGAATATTCGTCTTGAAAAATTCCACTGAATATTCCTCTTGAAAAATACCACTGAATATACGCCTTGAAAAATGCTACTGAATTTTCCTCTTGAAAAATACCACTGAATGTTCGTCTTGAAAAATACCACTGAATATTCCTTTTGAAAAATACTACTGTATTTTCCTCTTGAAAAATACCACTGAATATTCTTCTTGAAAAATACCACTGAATATTCCTCTTGAAAAATTCTATTGAATATTCCTCTTGAAAAATACCACTGAACAATTCTATTGAAAAATACCGCTGAATATTCCTCTTGAAAAATACCACTGAATATTCCTCTTAAAAAATACCACGGAATGTTCCTCTTGAAAAATACTGCTGAATATTCCTCTTGAAAAATACCACTGAATACTCCTCTTGAAAAATAACACTGAATATTCGGTTTGAAAAATACCAGTAAATATTCCTCTTGAAAAATACCACTTAATAATCCTCTTGAAAAATACTACTGAATATTCCTCTTGCAAAATACAATTGAATATTCCTCTTTAGAAATACTACTGAATATTCCTCTTGAAAAATACCACTGAATATTCCTCTTAAAAAATACCACTGAATATTCCTCTTGAAAAATACCACTGAATATGCATATTGAAAAATATCACTGAATATTCCTCTTTAAAAATACCACTGAATATTCTTCTTGAAAAATACCACTGAATATTGCTCTTGAAAAATACCTCTGATTATTCCTCTTGAAAAATACCACTAAAGATTCTTCTTGAAAAATACCACTGAGTAATGCTCTTGAAAAACACCAGTGAATATTCCTCTTGAAAACTACCACTGAATATTCCTCTTGAAAAATACAACTGAACATTCCTCTTGAAAAATACCATTGAACAATCCTCTTGAAAAATATCACTGAATATTCCTCTTGAAAAATACCACTGAATATTCCTCTTGAAAAAACAACTAAATATTGCTCTTAAAAAATACCACTGATTATTCCTCTTGAAAAATACCACTGGATAATCCTCTTAAAAAATACTACTGAACATACCTCTTTAATTAATATCACTGAATATTCCTTTTGAAAAATACCACTGAAAATTCCTCTTGAAAAATAATACTGAATATTCCTCTTGAAAATACTACTGAATATTCCTATTGAAAAATACTACTTAATATTCCTCTTGAAAAATACCACTGAACAATTCTATTGAAAAATACCGCTGAATATTCCTCTTGAAAAATACCACTGAATATTCCTCTTAAAAAATACCACGGAATATTCCTCTTGAAAAATACTGCTGAATATTCCTCTTGAAAAATACCACTGAATACTCCTCTTGAAAAATAACACTGAATATTCCTCTTGAAAAATACCAGTAAATATTCCTCTTGAAAAATACCACTTAATAATCCTTTTGAAAAATACTACTGAATATTCCTCTTGCAAAATACAATTGAATATTCCTCTTTAGAAAAACTACTGAATATTCCTCTTGAAAAATACCACTAAATATTCCTCTTGAAAAATACCACTGAATATTGCTCTTGAAAAATACCACTGAGTTTTCTTCTTGAAAAATACTAATAAATATTCCTCCTGAAAAATAGCACTGAATATTCCACTTGAAAAATACCACTGAATATTCCTCTTGAAAAATACCACTGAATATTCCTCTTGAAAAATACCACTGAATATTCCTCTTTAAAAATACCACTGAATATTAAATTTGAAAAATAACACTTAATAATCCTCTTGAAAAATACTACTGAATATTCCTCTTGCAAAATACAATTGAATATTCCTCTTTAGAAATACTACTGAATATTCCACTGGAAAAATACCACTGAATATTCCTCTTGAAAAATACCACTGAATATTGCTCTTAATAAATACCACTGATTATTCCTCTTGAAAAATACCACTGAATATTCCTCTCGAAAAATACCACTAAATTATCCCCTTAAGAAATACTACTGAATATTCCTCTTGAAAAATACCACTGAATATTCTTCTTGAAAAATACCACTGAATATTCCACTTGGAAAATAATACTGAATATTCCTATTGAAAAATACCACTGAATATTCCTCTTGAAAAATACTACTGAATATTCCTCTTGAAAAATACCACTGAGTTTTCTTCTTGAAAAATACTAATAAATATTCCTCCTGAAAAATAGCACTGAATATTCCACTTGAAAAATACCACTGAATATTCCTCTTGAAAAATACCACTGAATATTCCTCTTGAAAAATACCACTGAATATTCCTCTTTAAAAATACCACTGAATATTAAATTTGAAAAATAACACTGAATATTGCTCTTAAGAAATACAACTGAATATTCCTCTTGAAAAATACAATTGAATATTGCTCTTGCAAAATACCTCCGATTATTCCTCTTGAAAAATACCACTGAATATTCCTCTTGAAAAATACTACTGAATAATGCTCTTGAAAAATACCACTGAATATTCCATTTGAAAAATACTATTGAATATTCCACTTGAAAAATACCACTGAATATTCCTCTCAAAAAATACCACTGAATATTCCTCTTGAAAAATACTACTAAATATTCCACTTGAAAAATACCACGGAATATTCCTCTTGAAAAATACTGCTGAATATACCTCTTTAATTAATATCACTGAATATTCCTTTTGAAAAATACCACTGAAAATTCCTCTTGAAAAATAATACTGAATATTCCTCTTGAAAATACTACTGAATATTCCTATTGAAAAATACTACTTAATATTCCTCTTGAAAAATACCACTGAACAATTCTATTGAAAAATACCGCTGAATATTCCTCTTGAAAAATACCACTGAATATTCCTCTTAAAAAATACCACGGAATATTCCTCTTGAAAAATACTGCTGAATATTCCTCTTGAAAAATACCACTGAATACTCCTCTTGAAAAATAACACTGAATATTCCTCTTGAAAAATACCAGTAAATATTCCTCTTGAAAAATACCACTTAATAATCCTTTTGAAAAATACTACTGAATATTCCTCTTGCAAAATACAATTGAATATTCCTCTTTAGAAAAACTACTGAATATTCCTCTTGAAAAATACCACTAAATATTCCTCTTGAAAAATACCACTGAATATTGCTCTTGAAAAATACCACTGAGTTTTCTTCTTGAAAAATACTAATAAATATTCCTCCTGAAAAATAGCACTGAATATTCCACTTGAAAAATACCACTGAATATTCCTCTTGAAAAATACCACTGAATATTCCTCTTGAAAAATACCACTGAATATTCCTCTTTAAAAATACCACTGAATATTAAATTTGAAAAATAACACTTAATAATCCTCTTGAAAAATACTACTGAATATTCCTCTTGCAAAATACAATTGAATATTCCTCTTTAGAAATACTACTGAATATTCCACTGGAAAAATACCACTGAATATTCCTCTTGAAAAATACCACTGAATATTGCTCTTAATAAATACCACTGATTATTCCTCTTGAAAAATACCACTGAATATTCCTCTCGAAAAATACCACTAAATTATCCCCTTAAGAAATACTACTGAATATTCCTCTTGAAAAATACCACTGAATATTCTTCTTGAAAAATACCACTGAATATTCCACTTGGAAAATAATACTGAATATTCCTATTGAAAAATACCACTGAATATTCCTCTTGAAAAATACTACTGAATATTCCTCTTGAAAAATACCACTGAGTTTTCTTCTTGAAAAATACTAATAAATATTCCTCCTGAAAAATAGCACTGAATATTCCACTTGAAAAATACCACTGAATATTCCTCTTGAAAAATACCACTGAATATTCCTCTTGAAAAATACCACTGAATATTCCTCTTTAAAAATACCACTGAATATTAAATTTGAAAAATAACACTGAATATTGCTCTTAAGAAATACAACTGAATATTCCTCTTGAAAAATACAATTGAATATTGCTCTTGCAAAATACCTCCGATTATTCCTCTTGAAAAATACCACTGAATATTCCTCTTGAAAAATACTACTGAATAATGCTCTTGAAAAATACCACTGAATATTCCATTTGAAAAATACTATTGAATATTCCACTTGAAAAATACCACTGAATATTCCTCTCAAAAAATACCACTGAATATTCCTCTTGAAAAATACTACTAAATATTCCACTTGAAAAATACCACAAAATATTCCTCTTCAAAAATACCACTGAATATTTCTCTTGAAAAATACCACTGAATATTCCTCCTGAAAAATACCGCTGAATATTCCTCTTGAAAAATACTACTCAATATTCCTCTTGAAAAATTCGACTGAATATTCCTCTTGAAAAATACCACTGAATATTCCACTTGAAAAATACAACTGAACATTCCTTTTGAAAAATACCATTGAACAATCCTCTTGTAAAATAACACTGAATATTCCTCTTTAAAAATACTATTGAATATTCGTCTTGAAATATACCACTGAATATTCCTCTTGAAAAATACCACTGAATATTACTCTTTAAAAATCCCACTGAATATTCTTCTTGAAAAATACCATTGAATATTGCTCTTAAGAAATACAACTGAATATTCCTCTTGAAAAATACAATTGAATATTGCTCTTGCAAAATACCTCCGATTATTCCTCTTGAAAAATACCACTGAATATTCCTCTTGAAAAATACTACTGAATAATGCTCTTGAAAAATACCACTGAATATTCCATTTGAAAAATACTATTGAATATTCCACTTGAAAAATACCACTGAATATTCCTCTAAAAAAAATACCACTGAATATTCCTCTTGAAAAATACCACTAAATATTCCACTTGAAAAATACCACAAAATATTCCTCTTCAAAAATACCACTGAATATTTCTCTTGAAAAATACCACTGAATATTCCTCCTGAAAAATACTGCTGAATATTCCTCTTGAAAAATAACACTGAATATTCCTCTTTAAAAATACTATTGAATATTCGTCTTGAAATATACCACTGAATATTCCTCTTGAAAAATACCACTGAATATTACTCTTTAAAAATCCCACTGAATATTCTTCTTGAAAAATACCATTGAATATTGCTCTTGAAAAATACCTCTGACTATTCTTCTTGAAAAATACCACTAAAGATTCTTCTTGAAAAATACCACTGAGTAATGCTCTTGAAAAACACCAGTGAATATTCCTCTTGAAAATACCTCTGAATATTCCGCTTGAAAAATACAACTGAACATTCCTTTTGAAAAATACCATTGAACAATCCTTTTGAAAAATACCCCTGAATATTCCTCCTTAAAAATACTACTGAATATTCCTCTTGAAATATACCACTGAATATTCCTCTTGAAAAATACAACTGAATATTCCTCTTGAAAAATACCACTGAATATTCCTCTTGAAAAATACCACTGAATATTCCTATTGAAAAATACCACAGGTTATTCCTCTTGAAAAATACCACTGAATATTCCTCTTGAAAAATACCACTGAATATTCCACTTGAAAAATACCACTGAATATTCCTCTTGAAAAATACCACTTAATATTCCTCTTGAAAAATACCACTGAATATTACTCTTTTAAAGTTCCACTGAATATTCCTCTTGAAAAATACCGCTGAATATTGCTTTTGAAAAATACCTCTGATTAGTCCTCTTGAAAAATACCACTAAAGATTCTTCTTGAAAAATACGCCTGAGTAATACTCCTGAAAAACACCAGTGAATATTCCTCTTGAAAAATACCACTGAATATTCCTCTTGAAAAATACAACTGAACATTCCTTTTGAAAAATACCATTGAACAATCCTCTTGAAAAATATCACTGAATATTCCTCTTGAAAAATACCACTGAATATTCCTCTTGAAAAATACCACGAATATTCCTCTTTAAAAATACCACTGAATATTCCTGTTGAAAAATACCGCTGAATATTCCTCTTGAAAAATACCACTGAATATTCCTCTTGCAAAATACCACTGACTATTCCTGTTGAAAAATACCGCTGAATATTCCTCTTGAAAAATACCACTGAATATTCCTATTGAACAATAACACTGAATATTCATCTTGAAAAATACCACTCAATATTTCTCTTGAAAAATAACGCTGAATATTCCTCTTGAAAAATACCACTGAATATTCCTCTTGAAAAATACCACTGAATATTCCTCTTGAAAAATACCAGTAAATATTACTCTTGAAAAATACCACTTAATATTCCTCTTGAAAAATACAACTGAATGTTCCTCTTGAAAAATACCACTGAATATTCCTCTTAAAAAATAACACTAAATATTCCTCTTGAAAAATACTACTAAATATTCCTCTTGAAAAATTCCACTGAATATTCCTCTTGAAAAATACCACTGAATATTCCACTTGAAAAATACAACTGAACATTCCTTTTGAAAAATACCATTGAACAATCCTCTTGAAAAATAACACTGAATATTCCTCTTTAAAAATACTATTGAATATTCGTCTTGAAATATACCACTGAATATTCCTCTTGAAAAATACCACTGAATATTACTCTTTAAAAATCCCACTGAATATTCTTCTTGAAAAATACCATTGAATATTGCTCTTGAAAAATACCTCTGACTATTCTTCTTGAAAAATACCACTAAAGATTCTTCTTGAAAAATACCACTGAGTAATGCTCTTGAAAAACTCCAGTGAATATTCCTCTTGAAAAATACCTCTGAATATTCCGCTTGAAAAATACAACTGAACATTCCTTTTGAAAAATACCATTGAACAATCCTTTTGAAAAATACCCCTGAATATTCCTCCTTAAAAATACTACTGAATATTCCTCTTGAAATATACCACTGAATATTCCTCTTGAAAAATACAACTGAATATTCCTCTTGAAAAATACCACTGAATATTCCTCTTGAAAAATACCACTGAATATTCCTCTTGAAAAATACCACTGAATATTCCTCTTAAAAAATACCACTGAATATTCCTCTTGAAAAATACCACAGATTATTCCTCTTGAAAAATACCACTGAATATTCCTCTTGAAAAATACCACTGAATATTCCACTTGAAAAATACCACTGAATATTCCTCTTGAAAAATACCACTTAATATTCCTCTTGAAAAATACCACTGAATATTACTCTTTTAAAGTTCCACTGAATATTCCTCTTGAAAAATACCGCTGAATATTGCTTTTGAAAAATACCTCTGATTAGTCCTCTTGAAAAATACCACTAAAGATTCTTCTTGAAAAATACGCCTGAGTAATACTCCTGAAAAACACCAGTGAATATTCCTCTTGAAAAATACCACTGAATATTCCTCTTGAAAAATACAACTGAACATTCCTTTTGAAAAATACCATTGAACAATCCTTTTGAAAAATATCACTGAATATTCCTCTTGAAAAATACCACTGAATATTCCTCTTGAAAAATACCACGAATATTCCTCTTTAAAAATACCACTGAATATTCCTGTTGAAAAATACCGCTGAATATTCCTCTTGAAAAATACCACTGAATATTCCTCTTGCAAAATACCACTGACTATTCCTGTTGAAAAATACCGCTGAATATTCCTCTTGAAAAATACCACTGAATATTCCTATTGAACAATAACACTGAATATTCATCTTGAAAAATACCACTCAATATTTCTCTTGAAAAATAACGCTGAATATTCCTCTTGAAAAATACCACTGAATATTCCTCTTGAAAAATACCACTGAATATTCCTCTTGAAAAATACCAGTAAATATTACTCTTGAAAAATACCACTTAATATTCCTCTTGAAATATACAACTGAATGTTCCTCTTGAAAAATACCACTGAATATTCCTCTTGAAAAATACAACTAAATATTCCTCTTGCAAAATACTACTGAATATTCCTCTTGAAAAATTCCACTGAATATTCCTCTTGAAAAATACCACTGAATATTCCACTTGAAAAATACAACTGAACATTCCTTTTGAAAAATACCATTGAACAATCCTCTTGAAAAATAACACTGAATATTCCTCTTTAAAAATACTATTGAATATTCGTCTTGAAATATACCACTGAATATTCCTCTTGAAAAATACCACTGAATATTACTCTTTAAAAATCCCACTGAATATTCTTCTTGAAAAATACCATTGAATATTGCTCTTGAAAAATACCTCTGACTATTCTTCTTGAAAAATACCACTAAAGATTCTTCTTGAAAAATACCACTGAGTAATGCTCTTGAAAAACACCAGTGAATATTCCTCTTAAAAAATACCTCTGAATATTCCGCTTGAAAAATACAACTGAACATTCCTTTTGAAAAATACCATTGAACAATCCTTTTGAAAAATACCCCTGAATATTCCTCCTTAAAAATACTACTGAATATTCCTCTTGAAATATACCACTGAATATTCCTCTTGAAAAATACAACTGAATATTCCTCTTGAAAAATACCACTGAATATTCCTCTTGAAAAATACCACTGAATATTCCTCTTGAAAAATACCACTGAATATTCCTCTTAAACAATACCACTGAATATTCCTCTTGAAAAATACCACAGAATATTCCACTTGAAAAATACCACTGAATATTCCTCTTGAAAAATACCACTCAATATTCCACTTGAAAAATACCACTGAATATTCCTCTTGAAAAATACCACTTAATATTCCTCTTGAAAAATACCACTGAATATTACTCTTTTAAAATTCCACTGAATATTCCTCTTGAAAAATTACGCTGAATATTGCTTTTGAAAAATACCTCTGATTAGTCCTCTTGAAAAATACCACTAAAGATTCTTCTTGAAAAATACGCCTGAGTAATACTCCTGAAAAACACCAGTGAATATTCCTCTTGAAAAATACCACTGAATATTCCTCTTGAAAAATACAACTGAACATTCCTTTTGAAAAATACCATTGAACAATCCTCTTGAAAAATATCACTGAATATTCCTCTTGAAAAATACCACTGAATATTCCACTTGGAAAATACCACGAATATTCCTCTTTAAAAATACCACTGAATATTCCTGTTGAAAAATACCGCTGAATATTCCTCTTGAAAAATACCACTGAATATTCCTCTTGCAAAATACCACTGACTATTCCTGTTGAAAAATACCGCTGAATATTCCTCTTGAAAAATACCACTGAATATTCCTATTGAACAATAACACTGAATATTCATCTTGAAAAATACCACTCAATATTTCTCTTGAAAAATAACGCTGAATATTCCTCTTGAAAAATACCACTAAATATTCCTCTTGAAAAATACCACTGAATATTCCTCTTGAAAAATACCAGTAAATATTACTCTTGAAAAATACCACTTAATATTCCTCTTGAAAAATACAACTGAATGTTTCTCTTGAAAAATACCACTGAATATTCCTCTTGAAAAATACCACTAAATATTCCTCTTGAAAAATACTACTGAAAATTCCTCTTGAAAATTACCACTGAATATTCCTCTTGAAAAATACCACCGAATATTGCTCTTAAAAAATACCACTGATTATTCGTCTTGAAAAATACCACTGAATATTCAACTTGAAAAATACCACTGAATTATCCCCTTGAGAAATACTACTGAATATTCCTCTTGAAAAATACCACTGAATAATCCTCTTGAAAAATACCACTGATTATTGAACTTGACAAATACCACTGAATATTCCTATTGAAAAATGCCACTGAATATTCCTCTTGAAAAATACCACAGAATATTCCTCTTGAAAAATACCACTGAATAATCCTCTTGAAAAATACCACTGAATATTCCACTTGAAAAATACCACTGAATATTCCTCTCGAAAAATACCACTTAATATTCCTCTTGAAAAATACCACTGAATATTACTCTTTAAAAATACCACTGAATATTCCTCTTGAAAAATACCGCTGAATATTGCTCTTGAAAAATACCTCTGATTAGTCCTCTTGAAAAATACCACTAAAGATTCTTCTTGAAAAATACCACTGAGTAATGCTCTTGAAAAACACCAGTGAATATTCCTCTTGAAAAATACCACTGAATATTCCTCTTGAAAAATACAACTGAACATTCCTTTTGAAAAATACCATTGAACAATCCTCTTACAAAATACCACTGAATATTCGTTTTGCAAAATACCACGAATATTTCTCTTAAAAATACCACTGAATATTCCTCTTGAAAAATACCACTGAATATTCAAATTGAAAAATACCACTGAATATTCCTCTTGAAAAATACCACATAATATTCCTCTTAAAAAATACCTCTGATTATTCCTCTTGAAAAATACCACTAAAGATTCTTTTTGAAAAATACCACTGAGTAATGCTCTTGAAAAACACCAGTGAATATTCGGCTTAAAAAATACCTCTAAATATTCCTCTTGAAAAATACAACTGAACATTCCCTTTGAAAAATACCATTTAACAATCCTTTTGAAAAATACCCCTGAATATTCATCCTTAAAAATACTACTGAATATTCCTCTTGAAATATACCACTGAATATTCCTCTTGAAAAATACAACTGAATATTCCTCTTGAAAAATACCACTGAATATTCCTCTTGAAAAATACCACTGAATATTCTTCTTGAAAAATACCACTGAATATTCTTCTTAAAAAATACCACCGAATATTCTTCTTGAAAAATACCACAGAATATTCCTCTTGAAAAATACCACTGAATATTCCTCTTGAAAAATACCACTGAATATTCCACTTGAAAAATACCACTGAATATTCCTCTTGAAAAATACCACTTAATATTCCTCTTGAAAAATACCACTGAATATTACTCTTTAAAAATTCCACTGAATATTCCTCTTGAAAAATACCGCTGAATATTGCTCTTAAAAAATACCTCTGATTATTCCTCTTGAAAAATACCACTAAAGATTCTTCTTGAAAAATACCTTTAAGTAATACACTTGAAAAACACCAGTGAATATTCCTCTTGAAAAATACCACTGAATATTCCTCTTGAAAAATACAACTGAACATTCCTTTTGAAAAATACCCTTGAACAATCCTCTTGAAAAATATCACTGAATATTCCTCTTGAAAAATACCACTGAATATTCCTCTTGAAAAATACCACTTAATATACGTCTGGAAAAATACTACTGAATATTCCTCTTAAAAAATACCACTGAATATTCGTCTTGAAAAATACCACGAATATTCCTTTTTAAAAATACCACTGAATATTCCTGTTGAAAAATACCGCTGAATATTCCTCTTGAAAAATACCACTGAATATTCCTCTTGAAAAATACCACTGACTATTCCTGTTGAAAAATACCGCTGAATATTCCTCTTGAAAAATACCACTGAGTATTCCTATTGAACAATAACACTGAATATTCATCTTGAAAAATACCACTCAATATTCCTCCTGAAAAATACTACTGAATATTCCTCTTGAAAAATACCACTGAATATTCCTCTTTAAAAATACTACTGAATATTCCTCTTGAAAATTACCACTGAATATTCCTTTTGAAAAATACCACTGAATATTGCTCTTAAAAAATACCACTGATTATTCGTTTTGAAAAATACCACTGAATATTCAACTTGATAAATACCACTGAATTATCCCCTTGAGAAATACTACTGAATATTCCTCTTGAAAAATACCACTGAATATTCCTCTTGAAAAATACCACTGATTATTGGACTTGAAAAATACCACTGAATATTCCTCTTGAAAAATACCACAGAATATTCCTCTTGAAAAATACCACTGAATATTCCTCTTGAAAAATACCACTGAATATTCCACTTGAAAAATACCACTGAATATTCCCCTCGAAAAATACCACTTAATATTCCTCTTGAAAAATACCACTGAATATTACTCTTTAAAAATACCACTGAATATTCCTCTTGAAAAATACCGCTGAATATTGCTCTTGAAAAATACCTCTGATTAGTCCTCTTGAAAAATACCACTAAAGATTCTTCTTGAAAAATACCACTGAATTATCCCTTTGAGAAATACTACTGAATATTCCTCTTGAAAAATACCACTGAATATTCCTCTTGAAAAATACTACTGATTATTGGACTTGAAAAATACCACTGAATATTCCTATTGAAAAATACTACTGAATATTCCTCTTGAAAAATACCACAGAATATTCCTCTTGAAAAATACCACTGAATATTCCTCTTGAAAAATACCACTGAATATTCCACTTGAAAAATACCACTGAATATTCCTCTCGAAAAATACCATTTAATATTCCTCTTGAAAAATACCACTGATTATTATTCTTTAAAAATACCACTGAATATTCCTCTTGAAAAATACCGCTGAATATTGCTCTTGAAAAATACCTCTGATTAGTCCTCTTGAAAAATACCACTAAAGATTCTTCTTGAAAAATACCACTGAGTAATGCTCTTGAAAAACACCAGTGAATATTCCTCTTGAAAAATACCACTGAATATTCCTCTTGAAAAATACCAGTAAATATTACTTTTGAAAAATACCACTTAATATTCCTCTTGAAAAATACAACTGAATGTTCCTCTTGAAAAATACCACTGAATATTCCTCTTGAAAAATACCACTAAATATTCCTCTTGAAAAATACTACTGAAAATTCCTCTTGAAAATTACCACTGAATATTCCTCTTGAAAAATACCACCCAATATTGCTCCTAAAAAATACCGCTGATTATTCGTCTTGAAAAATACCACTGAATATTCAACTTGAAAAATAGCACTGAATTATCCCCTTGAGAAATACTACTGAATATTCCTCTTGAAAAATACCACTGAATATTCCTCTTGAAAAATACCACTGATTATTGGACTTTACAAATACCACTGAATATTCCCATTGAAAAATACCACTGAATATTCCTCTTGAAAAATACCACAGAATATTCCTCTTGAAAAATACCACTGAATATTCCTCTTGAAAAATTCCACAGAATATTCCACTTGAAAAATACCACTGAATATTCCTCTCGAAACAAACCACTTAATATTCCTCTTGAAAAATACCACTGAATATTACTTTTCAAAAATACCACTGAATATTCCTCTTGAAAAATACCGCTGAATATTGCTCTTGAAAAATACCTCTGATTAGTCCTCTTGAAAAATACCACTAAAGATTCTTCTTGAAAAATACCACTGAGTAATGCTCTTGAAAAATACCACTGAATATTCCTATTGAGAAATACCACTGAATATTCCTCTTGAAAAATACCACAGAATATTCCTCTTGAAAAATACCACTGAATATTCCTCTTGAAAAATACCACTGAATATTCCACTTGAAAAATACCACTGAATATTCCCCTCGAAAAATACCACTTAATATTCCTCTTGAAAAATACCACTGAATATTACTCTTTAAAAATACCACTGAATATTCCTCTTGAAAAATACCGCTGAATATTTTAAAAAATACCATTGAACAATCCTCTTGAAAAATATTACTGAATATTCCTTTTGAAAAATTCCACTGAATATTCCTCTTGAAAAATACCACTAAATATACGTCTTGAAAAATACTACTGAATATTCCTCTTAAAAAATACCACTGAATATTCGTCTTGAAATATACAACTGAACATTCCTTTTGAAAAATACCATTGAACAATCCTCTTGAAAAATATTACTGAATATTCCTTTTGAAAAATTCCACTGAATATTCCTCTTGAAAAATACCACTGAATTTACGTCTTGATAAATACTACTGAATATTCCTCTTAAAAAACACCACTGAATATTCGTCTTGAAAAATACCACGAATATTCCTTTTTAAAAATACCGCTGAATATTCCTCTTGAAAAATACTACTGAATATTCCTATTGAACAATAACACTGAATATTCATCTTGAAAAATACCACTCAATATTTCTCTTGAAAAATAACGCTGAATTTTCCTCTTGAAAAATACCACTGAATATTCCTCTAGAAAAATACCACTGAATATTCCTCTTAAAAATACCAGTAAATATTCCTCTTGAAAAATACCACTTAATATTCCTCTTGAAAAATACAACTGAATGTTCCTCTTGAAAAATACCACTGAATATTCCTCTTGAAAAATACCACTAAATATTCCTCTTGAAAAATACTACTGAATATTCCTCTTGAAAAATACCACTGAATATTCCTCTTAAAAAATACTACTGAATATTCCTCTTGAAAATTACCACTGAATATTCCTTTTGAAAAATACAACTGAATATTGCTCTTAAAAAATACCACTGATTATTCGTCTTGAAAAATACCACTGAATATTCAACTTGATAAATACCACTGAATTATCCCCTTGAGAAATACTACTGAATATTCCTCTTGAAAAATACCACTGAATATTCCTCTTGAAAAATACCACTGATTATTCGACTTGAAAAATACCACTGAATATTCCTATTGAAAAATACCACTGAATATTCCTCTTGAAAAATACCACAGAATATTCCTCTTGAAAAATACCACTGAATATTCCTCTTGAAAAATACCACTGAATATTCCACTTGAAAAATACCACTGAATATTCCTCTCGAAAAATACAACTTAATATTCCTCTTGAAAAATACCACTGAATAGTCCTCTTGAAAAATACCACTAAAGATTCTTCTTGAAAAATACCACTGAATTATCCCCTTGAG
Source organism: Atherix ibis (assembly GCA_958298945.1). Classification (NCBI taxonomy): domain Eukaryota; kingdom Metazoa; phylum Arthropoda; class Insecta; order Diptera; family Athericidae; genus Atherix; species Atherix ibis. Next base: position 42,634,996 of record OY282609.1, on the reverse strand, counting down.
AAATACCACTGAATATTCCTCTTGAAGAATACCGCTGAATATTGCTCTTGAAAAATACCTCTGAATAGTCCTCTTGAAAAATACCACTAAAGATTCTTCTTGAAAAATACCACTGAATTATCCCCTTGAGAAACACTACTGAATATTCCTCTTGAAAAATACCACTGAATATTCCTCTTGAAAAATACTACTGATTATTGGACTTGAAAAATACCACTGAATATTCCTATTGAAAAATACCACTGAATATTCCTCTTGAAAAATACCACAGAATATTCCTCTTGAAAAATACCACTGAATATTCCTCTTGAAAAATACCACTGAATATTCCACTTGAAAAATACCACTGAATATTCCTCTCCAAAAATACCATTTAATATTCCTCTTGAAAAATACTACTGAATATTACTCTTTAAAAATAGCACTGAATATTCCTCTTGAAAAATACCGCTGAATATTCCTCTTGAAAAATATCGCTGAATATTCCTCTTGAAAAATACCACTGAATATTCCTCTTGAAAAACACCACTGAATATACGTCTTGAAAAATACTACTGAATATTCCTGTTAAAAAATACCACTGAATATTCGTCTTGCAAAATACCACGAATATTCCTCTTAAAAATACCACTGAATATTCCTTTTGAAAAATACCACTGAATTTTCCTCTTGAAAAATACAATACCACGGAATATTCCTCTTGAAAAATACCACTGAATAGTTCTATTGAAAAATACCGCTGAATATTCGTCTTGAAAAATACTACTGAATATTCCTCTTGAAAAATACCACTGAATATTCCTGTTGAAAAATACCGCTGAATATTCCTCTTGAAAAATACCACTGAATATTCCTCCTGAAAAATACCACTAAATATTCCTCTTAAAAAATACTACTGAATATTCCTCTTGAAAAATACCACTGAATATTCCTCTTGAAAAATACAACTGAATATTCCTCTTGAAAAATACCAGTAAATATCCCTCTTGAAAAATACCACTTAATATTCCTCTTGAAAAATACAACTGAATGTTCCTCTTGAAAAATACCACTGAATATTCCTCTTGAAAAATACCACTAAATATTCCTCTTGAAAAATACTACTGAATATTCCTCTTGAAAAATACCATTGAATATTCCTCTTTAAAAATACTACTGAATATTCCTCTTGAAAATTACCACTGAATATTCCTCTTGAAAAATACCACTGAATATTGCTCTTAAAAAATACCACTAATTATTCGTCTTGAAAAATACCACTGAATATTCCACTTGAAAAATACCACTGAATTATCCCCTTGCGAAATACAACTGAATATTCCTCTTGAAAAATACCACTGAATATTCCTCTTGAAAATAACCATTGATTATTCCACTTGAAAAATACCACTGAATATTCCTATTGAAAAATACCACTGAATATTCCTCTTGAAAAATGCTACTGAATATTCCTCTTGAAAAATACCACTATATATTCCTCTTGAAAAATACTACTGAATATTCCTCTTGAAAAATACTACTGAATATTCCTCTTAAAAAATACCACTGAATATTCCACTTGAAAAATACCACTTAATATTCCTCTTGAAAAATACCACTGAATATTCCTCTTGAAAAATACTACTGAATATTCCTCTTGAAAAATACCACTGAATATTCCTCTTCAAAAATACCACTGAATATTCCTCTTGAAAAATACCACTGAATATTCCTCTTGAAAAATACCACTGAATATACGTCTTGAAAAATACTACTGAATATTCCTCTTAAAAAATACCACTGAATATTCGTCTTGAAAAATACCACAAATATTCCTCTTTAAAAATACCACTGAATATTACTTTTGAAAAATACCACTGAATATTCCTTTTGAAAAATACAATACCACGGATTGTTCCTCTTGAAAAACACCACTGAATAGTTCCATTGAAAAATACCGCTGATATTCCTCTTGAAAAATACCACTGAATATTCCTCTTGAAAAATACCATTGAATATTCCTGTTGAAAAATACCGCTGAATATTTCTCTTGAAAAATACCACTGAATATTCTTATTGAAAAATACCGCTGAATATTCCTCTTGAAAAATACTACTGAATATTCCTCTTGAAAAATACCACTGAATATTCCTCCTAAAAAATACCATTGAATATTCTACTTGAAAAATACCACTGAATATTCCTCTTGAAAAATACCACTGAATATACCTCTTGAAAAATACCACTGAATATTCCTCTTGAAAAATACCATTGAATATTCCTGTTGAAAAATACCGCTGAATATTTCTCTTGAAAAATACCACTGAATATTCCTATTGAAAAACACCACTGAATATTCCACTTGAAAAATATCACTGAATATTCCTCTTGAAAAATACCACTGAATATACCTCTTGAAAAATACCACTGAATATTCCTCTTGAAAAATACCACTGAATATCCTTCTTGAATAATACCACGGAATATTAATCTTGAAAAATACCACTGAATATTCGTTTTGAAAAATACCAGTGAATATTCCTCTTGAAAAATACCACTGAATATTCCTCTTGAAAAATACCACTTAATATTCTTCCTGAAAAATACCACTGAGTAATGCTCTTGAAAAAAAACAGTGAATATTCCTCTTGAAAAATACCACTGAATATTCCTCTTGAAAAATACCACTAAATATTCCTCTTGAAAAATACTACTGAATATTCCTCTTGAAAAATACCATTAAATATTCCTCTTTAAAAATACTACTGAATATTCCTCTTGAAAATTACCACTGAATATTCCTCTTGAAAAATACCACTGAATATTGCTCTTAAAAAATACCACTAATTATTCGTCTTGAAAAATACCACTGAATATTCCACTTGAAAAATACCACTGAATTATCCCCTTGCGAAATACAACTGAATATTCCTCTTTAAAAATACCACTGAATATTACTTTTGAAAAATACCACTTAATATTCCTCTTGAAAAATACAACTGAATGTTCCTCTTGAAAAATACCACTGAATATTCCTCTTGAAAAATACCACTAAATATTCCTCTTGAAAAATACTACTGAAAATTCCTCTTGAAAATTACCACTGAATATTCCTCTTGAAAAATACCACCCAATATTGCTCCTAAAAAATACCGCTGATTATTCGTCTTGAAAAATACCACTGAATATTCAACTTGAAAAATAGCACAGAATATTCCTCTTGAAAAATACCACTGAATATTCCTCTTGAAAAATACCACTGAATATTCCTCTTGAAAAATACCACTGATTATTGGACTTTACAAATACCACTGAATATTCCCATTGAAAAATACCACTGAATATTCCTCTTGAAAAATATCACAGAATATTCCTCTTGAAAAATACCACTGAATATTCCTCTTGAAAAATACCACTGAATATACGTCTTGAAAAATACTACTGAATATTCCTGTTAAAAAATACCACTGAATATTCGTCTTGCAAAATACCACGAATATTCCTCTTAAAAATACCACTGAATATTCCTTTTGAAAAATACCACTGAATTTTCCTCTTGAAAAATACAATACCACGGAATATTCCTCTTGAAAAATACCACTGAATAGTTCTATTGAAAAATACCGCTGAATATTCGTCTTGAAAAATACTACTGAATATTCCTCTTGAAAAATACCACTGAATATTCCTGTTGAAAAATACCGCTGAATATTCCTCTTGAAAAATACCACTGAATATTCCTCCTGAAAAATACCACTAAATATTCCTCTTAAAAAATACTACTGAATATTCCTCTTGAAAAATACCACTGAATATTCCTCTTGAAAAATACAACTGAATATTCCTCTTGAAAAATACCAGTAAATATCCCTCTTGAAAAATACCACTTAATATTCCTCTTGAAAAATACAACTGAATGTTCCTCTTGAAAAATACCACTGAATATTCCTCTTGAAAAATACCACTAAATATTCCTCTTGAAAAATACTACTGAATATTCCTCTTGAAAAATACCATTGAATATTCCTCTTTAAAAATACTACTGAATATTCCTCTTGAAAATTACCACTGAATATTCCTCTTGAAAAATACCACTGAATATTGCTCTTAAAAAATACCACTAATTATTCGTCTTGAAAAATACCACTGAATATTCCACTTGAAAAATACCACTGAATTATCCCCTTGCGAAATACAACTGAATATTCCTCTTGAAAAATACCACTGAATATTCCTCTTGAAAATAACCATTGATTATTCCACTTGAAAAATACCACTGAATATTCCTATTGAAAAATACCACTGAATATTCCTCTTGAAAAATGCTACTGAATATTCCTCTTGAAAAATACCACTATATATTCCTCTTGAAAAATACTACTGAATATTCCTCTTGAAAAATACTACTGAATATTCCTCTTAAAAAATACCACTGAATATTCCACTTGAAAAATACCACTTAATATTCCTCTTGAAAAATACCACTGAATATTCCTCTTGAAAAATACTACTGAATATTCCTCTTGAAAAATACCACTGAATATTCCTCTTCAAAAATACCACTGAATATTCCTCTTGAAAAATACTACTGAATATTCCTCTTGAAAAATACCACTGAATATACGTCTTGAAAAATACTACTGAATATTCCTCTTAAAAAATACCACTGAATATTCGTCTTGAAAAATACCACAAATATTCCTCTTTAAAAATACCACTGAATATTACTTTTGAAAAATACCACTGAATATTCCTTTTGAAAAATACAATACCACGGATTGTTCCTCTTGAAAAACACCACTGAATAGTTCCATTGAAAAATACCGCTGATATTCCTCTTGAAAAATACCACTGAATATTCCTCTTGAAAAATACCATTGAATATTCCTGTTGAAAAATACCGCTGAATATTTCTCTTGAAAAATACCACTGAATATTCTTATTGAAAAATACCGCTGAATATTCCTCTTGAAAAATACTACTGAATATTCCTCTTGAAAAATACCACTGAATATTCCTCCTAAAAAATACCATTGAATATTCTACTTGAAAAATACCACTGAATATTCCTCTTGAAAAATACCACTGAATATACCTCTTGAAAAATACCACTGAATATTCCTCTTGAAAAATACCATTGAATATTCCTGTTGAAAAATACCGCTGAATATTTCTCTTGAAAAATACCACTGAATATTCCTATTGAAAAATACCACTGAATATTCCACTTGAAAAATATCACTGAATATTCCTCTTGAAAAATACCACTGAATATACCTCTTGAAAAATACCACTGAATATTCCTCTTGAAAAATACCACTGAATATCCTTCTTGAATAATACCACGGAATATTAATCTTGAAAAATACCACTGAATATTCGTTTTGAAAAATACCAGTGAATATTCCTCTTGAAAAATACCACTGAATATTCCTCTTGAAAAATACCACTTAATATTCTTCCTGAAAAATACCACTGAGTAATGCTCTTGAAAAAAAACAGTGAATATTCCTCTTGAAAAATACCACTGAATATTCCTCTTGAAAAATACCACTAAATATTCCTCTTGAAAAATACTACTGAATATTCCTCTTGAAAAATACGACTGAATATTCCTCCTCAAAAATACCATTGAATATTCCACTTGAAAAATACCACTGAATATTCCTTTTAAAAAATACCACTGAATATACCTCTTGAAAAATACCACTGAATATTCCTCTTGAAAAATACCACTGAATATTCCTCTTGAAAAATACCACGGAATATTAATCTTGAAAAATACCACTGAATATTCGTTTTGAAAAATACCAGTGAATATTCCTCTTGAAAAATACCACTGAATATTCTTCTTGAAAAATACCAGTAAATATTCCTCTTGAAAAATACCGACTTAATATTCCTCTTGAAAAATACAACTGAATGTTCCTCTTGAAAAATACCACTGAATATTCCTCTTGAAAAATACCACTTAATATTCTTCTTGAAAAATACCACTGAATATTCCTCTTGAAAAATACCACTGAACATACGTCTTGAAAAATACGACTGAATATTCCTCTTGAAAATACCCCTGAATATTCCTCTTGAAAAATACCACTAAATATTCCTCTTGAAAAATACTACTGAATATTCCTCTTGAAAAATACCACTGAATATTCCTCTTGAAAAATACAACTGAATATTCCTCTTGAAAAATACCAGTAAATATTCCTCTTGAAAAATACCACTTAATATTCCTCTTGAAAAATACAACTGAATGTTCCTCTTGAAAAATACCACTGAATATTCCTCTTGAAAAATACCACTAAATATTCCTCTTGAAAAATACTACTGAATATTCCTCTTGAAAAATACCATTAAATATTCCTCTTTAAAAATACTACTGAATATTCCTCTTGAAAATTACCACTGAATATTCCTCTTGAAAAATACCACTGAATATTGCTCTTAAAAAATACCACTAATTATTCGTCTTGAAAAATACCACTGAATATTCCACTTGAAAAATACCACTGAATTATCCCCTTGCGAAATACAACTGAATATTCCTCTTGAAAAATACCACTGAATATTCCTATTGAAAAATACCACTGAATATTCCTCTTGAAAAATACTACTGAATATTCCTCTTGAAAAATACCACTAAATATTCCTCTTGAAAAATACTACTGAATATTCCTCTTGAAAAATACCACTGAATATTCCTCCTTAAAAAAACCATTGAATATTCCACTTGAAAAATACCACTGAATATTCCTCTTGAAAAATACCACTGAATATTCCTCTTCAAAAATACCACTGAATATTCCTCTTGAAAAATACGACTGAATATTCCTCTTGAAAAATACCACGGAATATTAATCTTGAAAAATACCACTGAATATTCGTGTTCAAAAATACCAGTGAATATTCCTCTTAAAAAATACCACTGAATATTCTTCTTGAAAAATACCAGTAAATATTCCTCTTGAAAAATACCTACTTAATATTCCTCTTGAAAAATACAACTGAATGTTCCTCTTGAAAAATACCACTGAATATTCCTCTTGAAAAATACCACTTAATATTCTTCTTGAAAAATACCACTGAGTAATGCTCTTGAAAAAAACCAGTGAATATTCCTCTTGAAAAATACCACTGAATATTCCTCTTGAAAAATACCACTGAACATACGTCTTGAAAAGTACGACTGAATATTCCTCTTGAAAAATACCACTGAATATTCCTCTTTAAAAATACCACTAAATATTCCTCTTGAAAAATAATACTGAATATTCCTCTTGAAAAAAACCACTGAACATACGTCTTGAAAAATACGACTGAATATTCCTCTTGAAAAAAACCAGTGAATATTCCTCTTGAAAAATACCACTGAATATTCCTCTTGAAAAATACCACTGAATATTGCTCTTAAAAAATACCACTAATTATTCGTCTTGAAAAATACCACTGAATATTCCACTTGAAAAATACCACTGAATTATCCCCTTGCGAAATACAACTGAATATTCCTCTTGAAAAATACCACTGAATATTCCTATTGAAAAATACCACTGAATATTCCTCTTGAAAAATACTACTGAATATTCCTCTTAAAAAATACCACTGACTATTCCACTTGAAAAATACCACTTAATATTCCTCTTGAAAAATACCACTGAATATTCCACTTGAAAAATACCACTGAATTATCCCCTTGCGAAATACAACTGAATATTCCTCTTGAAAAATACCACTGAATATTCCTCTTCAAAAATACCACTGAATATTCCTCTTGAAAAATACCACAAATATTCCTCTTTAAAAATACCACTGAATATTCCTTTTGAAAAATACCACTGAATATTCCTTTTGAAAAATACAATACCACGGATTGTTCCTCTTGAAAAATACCACTGAATAGTTCTATTGAAATATACCGCTGATATTCCTCTTGAAAAATACCACTGAGTATACCTCTTGAAAAATACCATTGAATATTCCTGTTGAAAAATACCGCTGAATATTTCTCTTGAAAAATACCACTGAATATTCCTATTGAAAAATACCACTGAATATTCCTCTTGAAAAATACTACTGAATATTCCTCTTGAAAAATACCACTAAATATTCCTCTTGAAAAATACTACTGAATATTCCTCTTAAAAAATACCACTGAATATTCCTCCTTAAAAATACCATTGAATATTCCACTTGAAAAATATCACTGAATATTCCTCTTGAAAAATACCACTGAATATACCTCTTGAAAAATACCACTGAATATTCCTCTTGAAAAATACCTTTGAATATTCTTCTTGAAAAATACCACGGAATATTAATCTTGAAAAATACCACTGAATATTCGTTTTGAAAAATACCAGTGAATATTCCTCTTGAAAAATACCACTGAATATTCCTCTTGAAAAATACCACTTAATATTCTTCTTGAAAAATACCACTGAATATTCCTCTTGAAAAATACCACTGAACATACGTCTTGAAAAGTACGACTGAATATTCCTCTTGAAAAATACCACTGAATATTCCTCTTGAAAAATACCACTAAATATTCCTCTTGAAAAATAATACTGAATATTCCTCTTGAAAAATACCACTGAACATACGTCTTGAAAAATACGACTGAATATTCCTCTTGAAAAAAACCAGTGAATATTCCTCTTGAAAAATACTACTGAATATTCCTCTTGAAAAATACCACTGAATATTGCTCTTAAAAAATACCACTAATTATTCGTCTTGAAAAATACCACTGAATATTCCACTTGAAAAATACCACTGAATTATCCCCTTGCAAAATACAACTGAATATTCCTCTTGAAAAATACCACTGAATATTCCTATTGAAAAATACCACTAAATATTCCTCTTGAAAAATACTACTGAATATTCCTCTTAAAAAATACCACTGACTATTCCACTTGAAAAATACCACTTAATATTCCTCTTGAAAAATACCACTGAATATTCCACTTGAAAAATACAACTGAATTATCCCCTTGCGAAATACAACTGAATATTCCTCTTGAAAAATACCACTGAATATTCCTCTTCAAAAATACCACTGAATATTCCTCTTGAAAAATACCACAAATATTCCTCTTTAAAAATACCACTGAATATTCCTTTTGAAAAATACCACTGAATATTCCTTTTGAAAAATACAATACCACGGATTGTTCCTCTTGAAAAATACTACTGAATAGTTCTATTGAAAAATACCGCTGATATTCCTCTTGAAAAATACCACTGAGTATTCCTCTTGAAAAATACCATTGAATATTCCTGTTGAAAAATACCGCTGAATATTTCTCTTGAAAAATACCACTGAATATTCCTATTGAAAAATACCACTGAATATTCCTCTTGAAAAATACTACTGAATATTCCTCTTGAAAAATACCACTAAATATTCCTCTTGAAAAATACTACTGAATATTCCTCTTGAAAAATACCACTGAATATTCCTCCTTAAAAATACCATTGAATATTCCACTTGAAAAATATCACTGAATATTCCTCTTGAAAAATACCACTGAATATACCTCTTGAAAAATACCACTGAATATTCCTCTTGAAAAATACCTTTGAATATTCCTCTTGAAAAATACCACGGAATACGTAGGCTACTATATATATTTCTGGCCTAGGCAACACTAAGTGTTGCCAGGTGCGATCTGACATTTCCATTGGAAAGTTTGACATTTTTTAGCATAAACGTACTCAGAACGTTTTGACGTACGACTATCATTTGTGTTGTTTACAGTGACTTGAAAAAATCAATTTGGCAAAAAAATGGAATTAACTCGTGAACATTTTCGTGCGATCATTTTTCACAACTTTCGACGTGGATTATCACGACAAGAGTGCATCGATGAACTTAAATCTTTGTATGGCTATGAAGCACCATCCTATAGCACTGTGAAAAACTGGTACAATGAATTCAATCGTGGCCGACGCTCGCTCAAAGACGAATTCCGTGAAGGTCGTCCAAAAACAGCCGTTGTTCCAGAAAACATCGATGCTGTACGTGAACTGATAATGCAAGACCGTCATGTGACATACCGTGAGATAGAGGCATGCCTAGGCATTTCTCCCACCAGCATACATTCGATATTGCATGAACACCTGGCCGTAAAAAAGGTTTGTTCTCGTTGGATCCCGCACAATTTGACAATCGCTCAAAAAAAGGCTCGTGTGGATTGGTGTAAAGAAATGCTGAAAAAATACGATCGCGGTGCTTCAAAAGACGTTTATAAGATCGTCACAGGTGACGAATCATGGATCTATGCGTATGAGCCCGAAACAAAACAGCAATCGACCGTGTGGGTCTTCCAAGACGAGTCAAATCCAACGAAAGTTGTTCGTGGAAGAAGCACTTCGAAGCAAATGGTCGCTTGTTTCTTTGGCAAAACTGGTCATGTGGCGACTGTTCCGCTTGTGCAACGTAGGACGGTCAATTCTGAGTGGTACACCACCATTTGTTTGCCTGAAGTCTTCGGAGAAATTCGAAAAACGAACAAGAGAAGTCGAATCATTGTGCACCATGACAATGCGAGCTCTCACACATCGGCTCAAACCAGCGCCTTTTTGACCGGACAAAACGTCGAATTGATGGGTCATCCTCCGTACAGCCCTGACTTGGCACCCAATGACTTCTTTTTATTCCCAGACATCAAGAAAAAAATGCGTGGTCAACGATTTTCGTCGCCAGAAGATGCTGTTGAAGCATTCAAAAACCATGTTTTGGAGGTGTCTCAATCGGAGTGGAAAAAGTGCTTCGAAAATTGGTTTGAGCGCATGCAAAAGTGTATAAATCTTGATGGAGAATATTTTGAAAAACAATAAAACCTTTTTCGTTGATAAATATTCGCATTTTCATTATTAGGCCAGAAATATATATAGTAGCCCACGTATTAATCTTGAAAAATACCACTGAATATTCGTTTTGAAAAATACCAGTGAATATTCCTCTTGAAAAATACCACTGAATATTCCTCTTGAAAAATACCACTTAATATTCTTCTTGAAAAATACCACTGAGTAATGCTCTTGAAAAAAAACAGTGAATATTCCTCTTGAAAAATACCACTGAATATTCCTCTTGAAAAATACCACTAAATATTCCTCTTGAAAAATACTACTGAATATTCCTCTTGAAAAATACCACTGAATATTCCTCCTTAAAAATACCATTGAATATTCCACTTGAAAAATACCACTGAATATTCCTCTTGAAAAATACAACCGAATATTGCTCTTAAAAAATACCACTAATTATTCGTCTTGAAAAATACCACTGAATATTCCACTTGAAAAATACCACTGAATTATCCCCTTGCGAAATACAACTGAATATTCCTCTTGAAAAATACCACTGAATATTCCTATTGAAAAATACCACTGAATATTCCTCTTGAAAAATACTACTGAATATTCCTCTTGAAAAATACCACTAAATATTCCTCTTGAAAAATACTACTGAATATTCCTCTTGAAAAATACCACTGAATATTCCTCTTGAAAAATACTACTGAATATTCCTCTTGAAAAATACCACGGAATATTAATCTTGAAAAATACCACTGAATATTCGTGTTGAAAAATACCAGTGAATATTCCTCTTGAAAAATACCACTGAATATTCTTCTTGAAAAATACCAGTAAATATTCCTCTTGAAAAATACCTACTTAATATTCCTCTTGAAAAATACAACTGAATGTTCCTCTTGAAAAATACCACTGAATATTCCTCTTGAAAAATACCACTTAATATTCTTCTTGAAAAATACTACTGAGTAATGCTCTTGAAAAAAACCAGTGAATATTCCTCTTGAAAAATACCACTGAATATTCCTCTTGAAAAATACCACTGAATATACGTCTTGAAAAATACGACTGAATATTCCTCTTGAAAAATACCACTGAATATTCCTCTTGAAAAATACCACTAAATATTCCTCTTGAAAAATAATACTGAATATTCCTCTTGAAAAATACCACTGAACATACGTCTTGAAAAATACGACTGAATATTCCTCTTGAAAAAAACCAGTGAATATTCCTCTTGAAAAATACCACTGAATATTCCTGTTGAAAAATACCACTGAACATACGTCTTGAAAAATACGACTGAATATTCCTCTTGAAAAATACCACTGAATATTCCTCTTGAAAAATACCACTAAATATTCCTCTTGAAAAATACTACTGAATATTCCTCTTGAAAAATACCACTAAATATTCCTCTTGAAAAATACTACTGAATATTCCTCTTGAAAAATACCATTGAATATTCCTCTTTAAAAATACTACTGAATATTCCCCTTGAAAATTACCACTGAATATTCCTCTTGAAAAATACCACTGAATATTGCTCTTAAAAAATACTACTAATTATTCGTCTTGAAAAATACCACTGAATATTCCACTTGAAAAATACCACTGAATTATCCCCTTGCGAAATACAACTGAATATTCCTCTTGAAAAATACCACTGAATAGTCCTCTTGAAAATAACCACTGATTATTCCACTTGAAAAATACCACTGAATATTCCTATTGAAAAATACCACTGAATATTCCTCTTGAAAAATACTACTGAATATTCCTCTTGAAAAACACCACTAAATATTCCTCTTGAAAAATACTACTGAATATTCCTCTTGAAAAATACCACTGAATATTCCTCTTAAAAAATACCACTGAATATTCCACTTGAAAAATACCTCTTAATATTCCTCTTGAAAAATACCACTGAATATTCCTCTTGAAAAATACTACTGAATATTCCTCTTGAAAAATACCACTGAATATTCCTCTTCAAAAATACCACTGAATATTCCTCTTGAAAAATACCACTGAATATTCCTCTTGAAAAATACCACTGAATATACGTCTTGAAAAATTCTACTGAATATTCCTCTTAAAAAATACCACTGAATATTCGTCTTGAAAAATACTACTGAATATTACTCTTAAAATATACCACTGAATATTTGTCTTGAAAAATACCACAAATATTCCTCTTTAAAAATACCACTGAATATTCCTTTTGAAAAACACCACTGAATATTCCTTTTGAAAAATACAATACCACGGATTGTTCCTCTTGAAAAATACCACTGAATAGTTCTATTGAAAAATATCGCTGATATTCCTCTTGAAAAATACCACTGAATATTCCTCTTGAAAAATACCACTGAATATTCCTGTTGAAAAATACCGCTGAATATTTCTCTTGAAAAATACCACTGAATATTTCTTTTGAAAAATAACACTGAATATTCATCTTGAAAAATACCACTGAATATTCCTCTTGAAAAATACCACTGATTATTCCACTTGAAAAATACCACTGAGTATTTCTATTGAAAAATACCACTGAATATTCCTCTTGAAAAATACTACTGAATATTCCTCTTGAAAAATACCACTAAATATTGCTCTTGAAAAATACTACTGAATATTCCTCTTGAAAAATAGCAGTGAATATTTCTCCTTAAAAATACCATTGAATATTCTACTTGAAAAATACCACTGAATATTCCTCTTGAAAAATACCACGGAATATTCCTCTTGAAAAATACCACTTAATATACTTCTTGAAAAATACCACTGAGTAATGCTCTTGAAAAAAACCAGTGAATATTCCTCTTGAAAAATACCACTTAATATACCTCTTGAAAAATACCACTGAATATTCTTCTTGAAAAATACCAGTAAATATTCCTCTTGAAAAATGCCTACTTAATATTCCTCTTGAAAAATACAACTGAATGTTCCTCTTGAAAAATACCACTGAATATTCCTCTTGAAAAATACCACTTAATATACTTCTTGAAAAATACCACTGAGTAACGCTCTTGAAAAATACCACTGAACATACGTCTTGAAAAATACGACTGAATATTCCTCTTGAAAAATACCACTGAACATACGTCTTGAAAAATACGACTGAATATTCCTCTTGAAAAATACCACTGAATATTCCTCTTGAAAAATACCACTAAATATTCCTCTTAAAAAATACTACTGAATATTCCTCTTGAAAAATACCACTGAATATTCCTCTTGAAAAATACAACTGAATATTCCTCTTGAAAAATACCAGTAAATATTCCTTTTGAAAAATACCACTGAACATACGTCTTGAAAAATACGACTGAATATTCCTCTTAAAAAATACCACTGAATATTCCTCTTGAAAAATACCACTAAATATTCCTCTTGAAAAATACTACTGAATATTCCTCTTGAAAAATACCACTGAATATTCCTCTTGAAAAATACAACTGAATGTTCCTTTTGAAAAATACCAGTAAATATTCCTCTTGAAAAATACCACTTAATATTCCTCTTGAAAAATACAACTGAATGTTCCTCTTGAAAAATACCACTGAATATTCCTCTTGAAAAATACCACTAAATATTCCTCTTGAAAAATACTACTGAATATTCCTCTTGAAAAATACCATTGAATATTCCTCTTTAAAAATACTACTGAATATTCCTCTTGAAAATTACCACTGAATAATCCTCTTGAAAAATAACACTGAATATTGCTCTTAAAAAATACCACTAATTATTCGTCTTGAAAAATACCACTGAATATTCCACTTGAAAAACACCACTGAATTATCCCCTTGCGAAATACCACTGAATATTCCTATTGAAAAATACCACTGAATATTCCTCTTGAAAAATACTACTGAATATTCCTCTTGAAAAATACCACTGAATATTCCTCTTAAAAAATACCACTGAATATTCCACTTGAAAAATACCACTTAATATTCCTCTTGAAAAATACCACTGAATATTCCTCTTGAAAAATACTACTGAATATTCCTCTTGAAAAATACCACTGAATATTCCTCTTCAAAAATACCACTGAATATTCCTCTTGAAAAATACCACTGAATATTCCTCTTGAAAAATACCACTGAATATACGTCTTGAAAAATACTACTGAATATTCCTCTTAAAAAATACCACTGAATATTCGTCTTGAAAAATACTACTGAATATTCTTCTTAAAAAATACCACTGAATATTCGTCTTGAAAAATACCACAAATATTCCTCTTTAAAAATACCACTGAATATTCCTTTTGAAAAATACCACTGAATATTCCTTTTGAAAAATACAATACCACAGATTGTTCCTCTTGAAAAATACCACTGAATAGTTCTATTGAAAAATACCGCTGATATTCCTCTTGAAAAATACCACTGAATATTCCTCTTGAAAAATACCACTGAATATTCCTGTTGAAAAATACCGCTGAATATTTCTCTTGAAAAATACCACTGAATATTTCTTTTGAAAAATAACACTGAATATTCATCTTGAAAAATACCACTGAATATTCCTCTTGAAAAATACCACTGATTATACCACTTGAAAAATACCACTGAGTATTCCTATTGAAAAATACCACTGAATATTCTTCTTGAAAAATACTACTGAATATTCCTCTTGAAAAATACCACTAAATATTCCTCTTGAAAAATACTACTGAATATTCCTCTTGAAAAATACCACTGAATATTCCTCCTTAAAAATACCATTGAATATTCTACTTGAAAAATACCACTGAATATTCCTCTTGAAAAATACCACTGAATATTCCTCTTGAAAAATACCACTGAATATTCCTCTTAAAAAATACAACTGAATATTCCTCTTGAAAAATACCACGGAATATTATTTTGAAAAATACCACAGAATATTCGTTTTGAAAAGTACCAGTGAATATTCCACTTGAAAAATACAACTGAATATTCTTCTTGAAAAATACCAGTAAATATTCCTCTTGAAAAATACCTACTTAATATTCCTCTTGAAAAATACAACTGAATGTTCCTCTTGAAAAATACCACTGAATATTCCTCTTGAAAAATACCACTTAATATTCTTCTTGAAAAATACCACTGAGTAATGCTCTTGAAAAAAAACCAGTGAATATTCTTCTTGAAAAATACCACTGAATATTCCTCTTGAAAAATACCACTGAACATACGTCTTGAAAAATACGACTGAATATTCCTCTTGAAAAATACCACTGAATATTCCTCTTGAAAAATACCACTAAATATTCCTCTTGAAAAATACTACTGAATATTCCTCTTGAAAAATACCACTAAATATTCCTCTTGAAAAATACCACTTAATATTCCTCTTGAAAAATACAACTGAATGTTCCTCTTGAAAAATACCACTGAATATTCCTCTTGAAAAATACCACTAAATATTCCTCTTGAAAAATACTACTGAATATTCCTCTTGAAAAATACCATTGAATATTCCTCTTGAAAAATACAACTGAATATTCCTCTTGAAAAATACAACTGAATATTCCTCTTGAAAAATACCACTGAACATACGTCTTGAAAAATACGACTGAATATTCCTCTTGAAAAATACCACTGAATGATCCTCTTGAAAAATACCACTAAATATTCCTCTTGAAAAATACTACTGAATATTCCTTTTGAAAAATACCACTGAATAATCCTCTTAAAAAATACAACTGAATATTCCTCTTGAAAAATACCAGTAAATATTCCTCTTGAAAAATACCACTTAATATTCCTCTTGAAAAATACAACTGAATATTCCTCTTGAAAAATACCACTGAATATTCCTCTTGAAAAATACCACTAAATATTCCTCTTGAAAAATACCACTTAATATTCCTCTTGAAAAATACTACTGAATATTCCTCTTGAAAAATACCACTGAATATTCCTCTTGAAAAATACAACTGAATATTCCTCTTGAAAAATACCAGTAAATATTCCTCTTGAAAAATACCACTTAATATTCCTCTTGAAAAATACCACTGAATATTCTTCTTGAAAAATACCAGTAAATATTCCTCTTGACAAATAGCTACTTAATATTCCTCTTGAAAAATACAACTGAATGTTCCTCTTGAAAAATACCACTGAATATTCCTCTTGAAAAATACCACTTAATATTCTTCTTGAAAAATACCACTGAGTAATGCTCTTGAAAAAAACCAGTGAATATTCCTCTTGAAAAATACCACTGAATATTCCTCTTGAAAAATACCACTGAACATACGTCTTGAAAAATACCACTGAATATTGCTCTTAAAAAATACCACTAATTATTCGTCTTGAAAAATACCACTGAATATTCCACTTGAAAAATACCACTGAATTATCCCCTTGCGAAATACAACTGAATATTCCTCTTGAAAAATACCACTGAATATTCCTCTTTAAAATAACCACTGATTATTCCACTTGAAAAATACCACTGAATATTCCTATTGAAAAATATCACTGAATATTCCTCTTGAAAAATACTACTGAATATTCCTCTTGAAAAATACTACTAAATATTCCTCTTGAAAAATACTACTGAATATTCCTCTTGAAAAATACCACTGAATATTCCTCTTGAAAAATACTACTGAATATTCCTCTTGAAAAATACCACTGAATATTCCTCTTGAAAAATACTACTGAATATTCCTCTTAAAAATACCACTGAATATTCGTCTTGAAAAATACCACTGAATATACGTCTTGAAAAATACTACTGAATATTCCTCTTAAAAAATACCACTGAATATTCGTCTTGAAAAATACCACTGAATATTCCTCTTGAAAAATACCACTAAATATTCCTCTTGAAAAATGCTACTGAATATTCCTCTTGAAAAATACCACTGAATATTCCTCTTGAAAAATACAACTGAATATTCCTCTTGAAAAGTACCAGTAAATATTCCTCTTGAAAAATACCACTGAATATTCCTTTTGAAAAATACCACTGAATATTCCTTTAGAAAAATAACACTGAATATTCGTCTTGAAAAATACTACTGAATATTCCTCTTAAAAAATACCACTGAATATTCGTCTTGAAAAATACCACAAATATTCCTCTTTAAAAATACCACTGAATATTCCTTTTGAAAAATACCACTGAATATTCCTTTTGAAAAATACAATACCACAGATTGTTCCTTTTGAAAAATACCACTGAATAGTTCTATTGAAAAATACCGCTGAAATTTCTCTTGAAAAATACCACTGAATATTCCTCTTGAAAAATACCACTGAATATTCCTGTTGAAAAATACCGCTGAATATTTCTCTTGAAAAATACCACTGAATATTTCTTTTGAAAAATAACACTGAATATTCATCTTGAAAAATACCACTGAATATTCCTCTTGAAAAATACCACTGATTATACCATTTGAAAAATACCACTGAGTATTCCTATTGAAAAATACCACTGAATATTCTTCTTGAAAAATACTACTGGATATTCCTCTTGAAAAATACCACTAAATATTCCTCTTGAAAAATACTACTGAATATTCCTCTTGAAAAATACCACTGAATATTCCTCCTTAAAAATACCATTGAATATTCTACTTGAAAAATACCACTGAATATTCCTCTTGAAAAATACCCTTGAATATTCCTCTTGAAAAATACCACTGAATATTCCTCTTAAAAAATACAACTGAATATTCCTCTTGAAAAATACCACGGAATATTAATCTTGAAAAATACCACTGAATATTCGTTTTGAAAAATACCAGTGAATATTCCACTTGAAAAATACAACTGAATATTCTTCTTGAAAAATACCAGTAAATATTCCTCTTGAAAAATACCTACTTAATATTTCTCTTGAAAAATACAACTGAATGTTCCTCTTGAAAAATACCACTGAATATTCCTCTTGAAAAATACCACTTAATATTCTTCTTGAAAAATACCACTGAGTAATGCTCTTGAAAAAAAACCAGTGAATATTCTTCTTGAAAAATACCACTGAATATTCCTCTTGAAAAATACCACTGAACATACGTCTTGAAAAATACGACTGAATATTCCTCTTGAAAAATACCACTGAATATTCCTCTTGAAAAATACAACTGAATATTCTTCTTGAAAAATACCAGTAAATATTCCTCTTGAAAAATACCTACTTAATATTCCTCTTGAAAAATACAACTGAATGTTCCTCTTGAAAAATACCACTGAATATTCCTCTTGAAAAATACCACTTAATATTCTTCTTGAAAAATACCACTGAGTAATGCTCTTGAAAAAAAACCAGTGAATATTCTTCTTGAAAAATACCACTGAATATTCCTCTTGAAAAATACCACTGAACATACGTCTTGAAAAATACGACTGAATATTCCTCTTGAAAAATACCACTGAATATTCCTCTTGAAAAATACCACTAAATATTCCTCTTGAAAAATACTACTGAATATTCCTCTTGAAAAATACCACTAAATATTCCTCTTGAAAAATACCACTTAATATTCCTCTTGAAAAATACAACTGAATGTTCCTCTTGAAAAATACCACTGAATATTCCTCTTGAAAAATACCACTAAATATTCCTCTTGAAAAATACTACTGAATATTCCTCTTGAAAAATACCATTGAATATTCCTCTTGAAAAATACAACTGAATTTTCCTCTTGAAAAATACAACTGAATATTCCTCTTGAAAAATACCACTGAACATACGTCTTGAAAAATACGACTGAATATTCCTCTTGAAAAATACCACTGAATGATCCTCTTGAAAAATACCACTAAATATTCCTCTTGAAAAATACTACTGAATATTCCTCTTGAAAAATACCACTGAATAATCCTCTTGAAAAATACAACTGAATATTCCTCTTGAAAAATACCAGTACATATTCCTCTTGAAAAATACCACTTAATATTCCTCTTGAAAAATACAACTGAATATTCCTCTTGAAAAATACCACTGAATATTCCTCTTGAAAAATACCACTAAATATTCCTCTTGAAAAATACCACTAAATATTCCTCTTGAAAAATACTACTGAATATTCCTCTTGAAAAATACCACTGAATATTCCTCTTGAAAAATACAACTGAATATTCCTCTTGAAAAATACCAGTAAATATTCCTCTTGAAAAATACCACTTAATATTCCTCTTGAAAAATACCACTGAATATTCTTCTTGAAAAATACCAGTAAATATTCCTCTTGACAAATAGCTACTTAATATTCCTCTTGAAAAATACCACTGAATATTCCTCTTGAAAAAT
Organism: Atherix ibis; assembly: GCA_958298945.1. NCBI lineage: Eukaryota > Metazoa > Arthropoda > Insecta > Diptera > Athericidae > Atherix > Atherix ibis. The sequence continues at coordinate 42,614,914 of OY282609.1, read as the reverse complement.
ACCACTGAATATTGCTCTTGAAAAATACCACTGAATATACGTCTTGAAAAATACTACTGAATATTCCTCTTAAAAATACCACTGAATATTCGTCTTGAAAAATACCACTGAATATACGTCTTGAAAAATACTACTGAATATTCCTCTTAAAAAATACCACTGAATATTCCTCTTGAAAAATACCACTTAATATTCTTCTTGAAAAATACCACTGAGTAATGCTCTTGAAAAAAACCAGTGAATATTCCTCTTGAAAAATACCACTGAATATTCCTCTTGAAAAATACCACTGAACATACGTCTTGAAAAATACCACTGAATATTGCTCTTAAAAAATACCACTAATTATTCGTCTTGAAAAATACCACTGAATATTCCACTTGAAAAATACCACTGAATTATCCCCTTGCGAAATACAACTGAATATTCCTCTTGAAAAATACCACTGAATATTCCTCTTGAAAATAACCACTGATTATTCCACTTGAAAAATACCACTGAATATTCCTATTGAAAAATATCACTGAATATTCCTCTTGAAAAATACTACTGAATATTCCTCTTGAAAAATACCACTAAATATTCCTCTTGAAAAATACTACTGAATATTCCTCTTGAAAAATACCACTGAATATTCCACTTGAAAAATACCACTTAATATTCCTCTTGAAAAATACCACTGAATATTCCTCTTGAAAAATACTACTGAATATTCCTCTTGAAAAATACCACTGAATATTCCTCTTCAAAAATACCACTGAATATTCCTCTTGAAAAATACCACTGAATATTGCTCTTGAAAAATACCACTGAATATACGTCTTGAAAAATACTACTGAATATTCCTCTTAAAAATACCACTGAATATTCGTCTTGAAAAATACCACTGAATATACGTCTTGAAAAATACTACTGAATATTCCTCTTAAAAAATACCACTGAATATTCGTCTTGAAAAATACCACTGAATATTCCTCTTGAAAAATACCACTAAATATTCCTCTTGAAAAATGCTACTGAATATTCCTCTTGAAAAATACCACTGAATATTCCTCTTGAAAAATACAACTGAATATTCCTCTTGAAAAGTACCAGTAAATATTCCTCTTGAAAAATACCACTGAATATTCCTTTTGAAAAATACCACTGAATATTCCTTTTGAAAAATACAATACCACGGAATGTTCCTCTTGAAAAATACCACTGAATACTTTTATTGAAAAATACCGCTGATATTCCTCTTGAAAAATACCACTGAATATTCCTTTTGAAAAATACCACTGAAAATTCCTGTTGAAAAATACCGCTGAATATTTCTCTTGAAAAATACCACTGAATATTTCTTTTGAAAAATAACACTGAATATTCATCTTGAAAAATACCACTGAATATTCCTCTTGAAAAATACTACTGAATATTCCTCTTGAAAAATACCACTAAATATTCGTCTTGAAAAATACTACTGAATATTCCTCTTGAAAAATACCACTGAATATTCCTCCTTAAAAATACCATTGAATATTCCACTTGAAAAATACCACTGAATATTCCTCTTGAAAAATACCACTGAATATTCCTCTTGAAAAATACCACTGAATATTCCTCTTGAAAAATACCACTGAATATTCCTCTTGAAAAATACCACGGAATATTAATCTTGAAAAATACCACTGAATATTCGTTTTGAAAAATACCGGTGAATATTCCTCTTGAAAAATACCACTGAATATTCTTCTTGAAAAATACCAGTAAATATTCCTCTTGAAAAATACCTACTTAATATTCCTCTTAAAAAATACAACTGAATGTTCCTCTTGAAAAATACCACTGAATATTCCTCTTGAAAAATACCACTTAATATTCTTCTTGAAAAATACCACTGAGTAATGCTCTTGAAAAAAACCAGTGAATATTCCTCTTGAAAAATACCACTGAATATTCCTCCTTAAAAATACCATTGAATATTCCACTTGAAAAATACCACTGAATATTCCTCTTGAAAAATACCACTGAATATTCCTCTTGAAAAATACCACTGAATATTCCTCTTGAAAAAATACCACTGAATATTCCTCTTGAAAAATACCACGGAATATTAATCTTGCAAAATACCACTGAATATTCGTTTTGAAAAATACCAGTGAATATTCCTCTTGAAAAATACCACTGAATATTCTTCTTGAAAAATACCAGTAAATATTCCTCTTGAAAAATACCTACTTAATATTCCTCTTGAAAAATACAACTGAATGTTCCTCTTGAAAAATACCACTGAATATTCCTCTTGAAAAATACCACTTAGTATTCTTCTTGAAAAATACCACTGAGTAATGCTCTTGAAAAAAACCAGTGAATATTCCTCTTGAAAAATACCACTGAATATTCCTCTTGAAAAATACCACTGAACATACGTCTTGAAAAATACGACTCAATATTCCTCTTGAAAAATACCACTGAATATTCCTCTTGAAAAATACCACTAAATATTCCTCTTAAAAAATACTACTGAATATTCCTCTTGACAAATACCACTGAATATTCCTCTTGAAAAATACAACTGAATATTCCTCTTGAAAAATACCAGTAAATATTCCTCTTGAAAAATAATACTTAATATTCCTCTGTAAAAATACAACTGAATGTTCCTCTTGAAAAATACCACTGAATATTCCTCTTGAAAAATACCACTATATATTCCTCTTGACAAATACTACTGAATATTCCTCTTGAAAAATACCATTGAATATTCCTCTTGAAAAATACAACTGAATATTCCTCTTGAAAAATACCACTGAATATTTCTCTTGAAAAATACCACTGAACATACGTCTTGAAAAATACCACGGAATATTAATCTTGAAAAATACCACTGAATATTCGTTTTGAAAAATACCAGTGAATATTCCTCTTGAAAAATACCACTGAATATTCTTCTTGAAAAATACCAGTAAATATTCCTCTTGAAAAATACCTACTTAATATTCCTCTTAAAAAATACAACTGAATGTTCCTCTTGAAAAATACCACTGAATATTCCTCTTGAAAAATACCACTTAATATTCTTCTTGAAAAATACCACTGAGTAATGCTCTTGAAAAAAACCAGTGAATATTCCTCTTGAAAAATACCACTGAATATTCCTCCTTAAAAATACCATTGAATATTCCACTTGAAAAATACCACTGAATATTCCTCTTGAAAAATACCACTGAATATTCCTCTTGAAAAATACCACTGAATATTCCTCTTGAAAAAATACCACTGAATATTCCTCTTGAAAAATACCACGGAATATTAATCTTGCAAAATACCACTGAATATTCGTTTTGAAAAATACCAGTGAATATTCCTCTTGAAAAATACCACTGAATATTTTTCTTGAAAAATACCAGTAAATATTCCTCTTGAAAAATACCTACTTAATATTCCTCTTGAAAAATACAACTGAATGTTCCTCTTGAAAAATACCACTGAATATTCCTCTTGAAAAATACCACTTAGTATTCTTCTTGAAAAATACCACTGAGTAATGCTCTTGAAAAAAACCAGTGAATATTCCTCTTGAAAAATACCACTGAATATTCCTCTTGAAAAATACCACTGAACATACGTCTTGAAAAATACGACTCAATATTCCTCTTGAAAAATACCACTGAATATTCCTCTTGAAAAATACCACTAAATATTCCTCTTAAAAAATACTACTGAATATTCCTCTTGACAAATACCACTGAATATTCCTCTTGAAAAATACAACTGAATATTCCTCTTGAAAAATACCAGTAAATATTCCTCTTGAAAAATAATACTTAATATTCCTCTGTAAAAATACAACTGAATGTTCCTCTTGAAAAATACCACTGAATATTCCTCTTGAAAAATACCACTATATATTCCTCTTGACAAATACTACTAAATATTCCTCTTGAAAAATACCATTGAATATTCCTCTTGAAAAATACAACTGAATATTCCTCTTGAAAAATACCACTGAATATTTCTCTTGAAAAATACCACTGAACATACGTCTTGAAAAATACGACTGAATATTCCTCTTGAAAAATACCCCAGAATATTCCTCTTGAAAAATACCACTAAATATTCCTCTTGAAAAATACTACTGAATATTCCTCTTGAAAAATACCACTGAATATTCCTCTTGAAAAATACAACTGAATATTCCTCTTGAAAAATACCAGTAAATATTCCTCTTGAAAAATACCACTTAATATTCCTCTTGAAAAATACAACTGAATGTTCCTCTTGAAAAATACCACTGAATATTCCTCTTGAAAAATACCACTAAATATTCCTCTTGAAAAATACCACTAAATATTCCTCTTGAAAAATACTACTGAATATTCCTCTTGAAAAATACCACTGAATATTCCTCTTGAAAAATACAACTGAATATTCCTCTTGAAAAATACCAGTAAATAATCCTCTTGAAAAATACCACTTAATATTCCTCTTAAAAAATACCACTGAATATTCTTCTTGAAAAATACCACTGAACATACGTCTTGAAAAATACGACTGAATATTCCTCTTGAAAAATACCACTGAATATTCCTCTTGAAAAATACCACTGAATATTCCTCTTGAAAAATACCACTAAATATTCCTCTTGAAAAATACTACTGAATATTCCTCTTGAAAAATACCACTGAATATTCCTCTTGAAAAATACAACTGAATATTCCTCTTGAAAAATACGAGTAAATATTCCTCTTGAAAAATACCACTGAATATTCCTTTTGAAAAATACCACTGAATATTCCTTTTGAAAAATACAATACCACGGATTGTTCCTCTTGAAAAATACCACTGAATAGTTCTATTGAAAAATACCGCTGATATTCCTCTTGAAAAATACCACTGAATATTCCTCTTGAAAAATACCACTGAATATTCCTGTTGAAAAATACCGGTGAATATTTCTCTTGAAAAATACCACTGAATATTTCTTTTGAAAAATAACACTGAATATTCATCTTGAAAAATACCACTGAATATTCCTCTTGAAAAATACCACTGATTATTCCACTTGAAAAATACCACTGAATATTCCTATTGAAAAATACCACTGAATATTCCTCTTGAAAAATACTACTGAATATTCCTCTTGAAAAATACCACTAAATATTTCTCTTGAAAAATACTACTGAATATTCCTCGTGAAAAATACCACTGAATATTCCTCCTTAAAAATACCATTGAATATTCCACTTGAAAAATACCACTGAATATTCCTCTTGAAAAATACTACTGAATATTCCTCTTGAAAAATACTACTAAATATTCCTCTTGAAAAATACAACTGAATGTTCCTCTTGAAAAATACCACTGAATATTCCTCTTGAAAAATACCACTTAATATTCTTCTTGAAAAATACCACTGAGTAATGCTCTTGAAAAAAACCAGTGAATATTCCTCTTGAAAAATACCACTGAATATTCCTCTTGAAAAATACCACTGAACATACGTCTTGAAAAATACCACTGAATATTGCTCTTAAAAAACACCACTAATTATTCGTCTTGAAAAATACCACTGAATATTCCACTTGAAAAATACCACTGAATTATCCCCTTGCGAAATACAACTGAATATTCCTCTTGAAAAATACCACTGAATATTCCTCTTGAAAATAACCACTGATTATTCCACTTGAAAAATACCACTGAATATTCCTATTGAAAAATATCACTGAATATTCCTCTTGAAAAATACTACTGAATATTCCTCTTGAAAAATGCTACTAAATATTCCTCTTGAAAAATACTACTGAATATTCCTCTTGAAAAATACCACTGAATATTCCTCTTGAAAAATACTACTGAATATTCCTCTTGAAAAATACTACTGAATATTCCTCTTGAAAAATACTACTGAATATTCCTCTTAAAAATACCACTGAATATTCGTCTTGAAAAATACCACTGAATATACGTCTTGAAAAATACTACTGAATATTCCTCTTAAAAAATACCACTGAATATTCGTCTTGAAAAATACCACTGAATATTCCTCTTGAAAAATACCACTAAATATTCCTCTTGAAAAATACAACTGAATATTCCTCTTGAAAAGTACCAGTAAATATTCCTCTCGAAAAATACCACTGAATATTCCTTTTGAAAAATACCACTGAATATTCCTTTAGAAAAATACCACTGAATATTCGTCTTGAAAAATACTACTGAATATTCCTCTTAAAAAATACCACTGAATATTCGTCTTGAAAAATACCACAAATATTCCTCTTTAAAAATACCACTGAATATTCCTTTTGAAAAATACCACTGAATATTCCTTTTGAAAAATACAATACCACAGATTGTTCCTTTTGAAAAATACCACTAAATAGTTCTATTGAAAAATACCGCTGAAATTTCTCTTGAAAAATACCACTGAATATTCCTCTTGAAAAATACCACTGAATATTCCTGTTGAAAAATACCGCTGAATATTTCTCTTGAAAAATACCACTGAATATTTCTTTTGAAAAATAACACTGAATATTCATCTTGAAAAATACCACTGAATATTCCTCTTGAAAAATACCACTGATTATACCACTTGAAAAATACCACTGAGTATTCCTATTGAAAAATACCACTGAATATTCTTCTTGAAAAATACTACTGGATATTCCTCTTGAAAAATACCACTAAATATACCTCTTGAAAAATACTACTGAATATTCCTCTTGAAAAATACCACTGAATATTCCTCCTTAAAAATATCATTGAATATTCTACTTGAAAAATACCACTGAATATTCCTCTTGAAAAATACCCTTGAATATTCCTCTTGAAAAATACCACTGAATATTCCTCTTAAAAAATACAACTGAATATTCCTCTTGAAAAATACCACGGAATATTAATCTTGAAAAATACCACTGAATATTCGTTTTGAAAAATACCAGTGAATATTCCACTTGAAAAATACAACTGAATATTCTTCTTGAAAAATACCAGTAAATATTCCTCTTGAAAAATACATACTTAATATTCCTCTTGAAAAATACAACTGAATGTTCCTCTTGAACAATACCACTGAATATTCCTCTTGAAAAATACCACTTAATATTCTTCTTGAAAAATACCACTGAGTAATGCTCTTGAAAAAAAACCAGTGAATATTCTTCTTGAAAAATACCACTGAATATTCCTCTTGAAAAATACCACTGAACATACGTCTTGAAAAATACGACTGAATATTCCTCTTGAAAAATACCACTGAATATTCCTCTTGAAAAATACAACTGAATATTCTTCTTGAAAAATACCAGTAAATATTCTTCTTGAAAAATACCTACTTAATATTCCTCTTGAAAAATACAACTGAATGTTCCTCTTGAAAAATACCACTGAACATACGTCTTGAAAAATACGACTGAATATTCCTCTTGAAAAATACCACTGAATATTCCTCTTGAAAAATACTACTGAATATTCCTCTTGAAAAATACCACTAAATATTCCTCTTGAAAAATACCACTTAATATTCCTCTTGAAAAATACAACTGAATGTTCCTCTTGAAAAATACCACTGAATATTCCTCTTGAAAAATACCACTAAATATTCCTCTTGAAAAATACCACTGAATATTCCTCTTGAAAAATACCATTGAATATTCCTCTTGAAAAATACAACTGAATTTTCCTCTTGAAAAATACAACTGAATATTCCTCTTGAAAAATACCACTGAACATACGTCTTGAAAAATACGACTGAATATTCCTCTTGAAAAATACCACTGAATGATCCTCTTGAAAAATACCACTAAATATTCCTCTTGAAAAATACTACTGAATATTCCTCTTGAAAAATACCACTGAATAATCCTCTTGAAAAATACAACTGAATATTCCTCTTGAAAAATACCAGTAAATATTCCTCTTGAAAAATACCACTTAATATTCCTCTTGAAAAATACAACTGAATATTCCTCTTGAAAAATACCACTGAATATTCCTCTTGAAAAATACCACTAAATATTCCTCTTGAAAAATACCACTAAATATTCCTCTTGAAAAATACTACTGAATATTCCTCTTGAAAAATACCACTGAATATTCCTCTTGAAAAATACAACTGAATATTTTTCTTGAAAAATACCAGTAAATATTCCTCTTGAAAAATACCACTTAATATTCCTCTTGAAAAATACCACTGAATATTCTTCTTGAAAAATACCAGTAAATATTCCTCTTGAAAAATAGCTACTTAATATTCCTCTTAAAAAATACCACTGAATATTCCTCTTGAAAAATACCACTGAATATTGCTCTTGAAAAATACCACTGAATATACGTCTTGAAAAATACTACTGAATATTCCTCTTAAAAATACCACTGAATATTCGTCTTGAAAAATACCACTGAATATACGTCTTGAAAAATACTACTGAATATTCCTCTTAAAAAATACCACTGAATATTCCTCTTGAAAAATACCACTTAATATTCTTCTTGAAAAATACCACTGAGTAATGCTCGTGAAAAAAACCAGTGAATATTCCTCTTGAAAAATACCACTGAATATTCCTCTTGAAAAATACCACTGAACATACGTCTTGAAAAATACCACTGAATATTGCTCTTAAAAAATACCACTAATTATTCGTCTTGAAAAATACCACTGAATATTCCACTTGAAAAATACCACTGAATTATCCCCTTGCGAAATACAACTGAATATTCCTCTTGAAAAATACCACTGAATATTCCTCTTGAAAATAACCACTGATTATTCCACTTGAAAAATACCACTGAATATTCCTATTGAAAAATATCACTGAATATTCCTCTTGAAAAATACTACTGAATATTCCTCTTGAAAAATACCACTAAATATTCCTCTTGAAAAATACTACTGAATATTCCTCTTGAAAAATACCACTGAATATTCCACTTGAAAAATACCACTTAATATTCCTCTTGAAAAATACCACTGAATATTCCTCTTGAAAAATACTACTGAATATTCCTCTTGAAAAATACCACTGAATATTCCTCTTCAAAAATACCACTGAATATTCCTCTTGAAAAATACCACTGAATATTGCTCTTGAAAAATACCACTGAATATACGTCTTGAAAAATACTACTGAATATTCCTCTTAAAAATACCACTGAATATTCGTCTTGAAAAATACCACTGAATATACGTCTTGAAAAATACTACTGAATATTCCTCTTAAAAAATACCACTGAATATTCGTCTTGAAAAATACCACTGAATATTCCTCTTGAAAAATACCACTAAATATTCCTCTTGAAAAATGCTACTGAATATTCCTCTTGAAAAATACCACTGAATATTCCTCTTGAAAAATACAACTGAATATTCCTCTTGAAAAGTACCAGTAAATATTCCTCTTGAAAAATACCACTGAATATTCCTTTTGAAAAATACCACTGAATATTCCTTTTGAAAAATACAATACCACGGAATGTTCCTCTTGAAAAATACCACTGAATAGTTTTATTGAAAAATACCGCTGATATTCCTCTTGAAAAATACCACTGAATATTCCTCTTGAAAAATACCACTGAAAATTCCTGTTGAAAAATACCGCTGAATATTTCTCTTGAAAAATACCACTGAATATTTCTTTTGAAAAATAACACTGAATATTCATCTTGAAAAATACCACTGAATATTCCTCTTGAAAAATACTACTGAATATTCCTCTTGAAAAATACCACTAAATATTCGTCTTGAAAAATACTACTGAATATTCCTCTTGAAAAATACCACTGAATATTCCTCCTTAAAAATACCATTGAATATTCCACTTGAAAAATACCACTGAATATTCCTCTTGAAAAATACCACTAAATATTCCTCTTGAAATATACCACTGAATATTCCTCTTGAAAAATACCACTGAATATTCCTCTTGAAAAATACCACGGAATATTAATCTTGAAAAATACCACTGAATATTCGTTTTGAAAAATACCAGTGAATATTCCTCTTGAAAAATACCACTGAATATTCTTCTTGAAAAATACCAGTAAATATTCCTCTTGAAAAATACCTACTTAATATTCCTCTTAAAAAATACAACTGAATGTTCCTCTTGAAAAATACCACTGAATATTCCTCTTAAAAAATACCACTTAATATTCTTCTTGAAAAATACCACTGAGTAATGCTCTTGAAAAAAACCAGTGAATATTCCTCTTGAAAAATACCACTGAATATTCCTCCTTAAAAATACCATTGAATATTCCACTTGAAAAATACCACTGAATATTCCTCTTGAAAAATACCACTGAATATTCCTCTTGAAAAATACCACTGAATATTCCTCTTGAAAAAATACCACTGAATATTCCTCTTGAAAAATACCACGGAATATTAATCTTGCAAAATACCACTGAATATTCGTTTTGAAAAATACCAGTGAATATTCCTCTTGAAAAATACCACTGAATATTCTTCTTGAAAAATACCAGTAAATATTCCTCTTGAAAAATACCTACTTAATATTCCTCTTGAAAAATACAACTGAATGTTCATCTTGAAAAATACCACTGAATATTCCTCTTGAAAAATACCACTTAGTATTCTTCTTGAAAAATACCACTGAGTAATGCTCTTGAAAAAAACCAGTGAATATTCCTCTTGAAAAATACCACTGAATATTCCTCTTGAAAAATACCACTGAACATACGTCTTGAAAAATACGACTCAATATTCCTCTTGAAAAATACCACTGAATATTCCTCTTGAAAAATACCACTAAATATTCCTCTTAAAAAATACTACTGAATATTCCTCTTGACAAATACCACTGAATATTCCTCTTGAAAAATACAACTGAATATTCCTCTTGAAAAATACCAGTAAATATTCCTCTTGAAAAATAATACTTAATATTCCTCTGTAAAAATACAACTGAATGTTCCTCTTGAAAAATACCACTGAATATTCCTCTTGAAAAATACCACTATATATTCCTCTTGACAAATACTACTGAATATTCCTCTTGAAAAATACCATTGAATATTCCTCTTGAAAAATACAACTGAATATTCCTCTTGAAAAATACCACTGAATATTTCTCTTGAAAAATACCACTGAACATACGTCTTGAAAAATACGACTGAATATTCCTCTTGAAAAATACCACTGAATATTCCTCTTGAAAAATACCACTAAATATTCCTCTTGAAAAATACTACTGAATATTCCTCTTGAAAAATACCACTGAATATTCCTCTTGAAAAATACAACTGAATATTCCTCTTGAAAAATACCAGTAAATATTCCTCTTGAAAAATACCACTTAATATTCCTCTTGAAAAATACAACTGAATGTTCCTCTTGAAAAATACCACTGAATATTCCTCTTGAAAAATACCACTAAATATTCCTCTTGAAAAATACCACTAAATATTCCTCTTGAAAAATACTACTGAATATTCCTCTTGAAAAATACCACTGAATATTCCTCTTGAAAAATACAACTGAATATTCCTCTTGAAAAATACCAGTAAATAATCCTCTTGAAAAATACCACTTAATATTCCTCTTAAAAAATACCACTGAATATTCTTCTTGAAATATACCAGTAAATATTCCTCTTGAAAAATACCTACTTAATATTCCTCTTGAAAAATACAACTGAATGTTCCTCTTGAAAAATACCACTGAATATTCCTCTTGAAAAATACCACTTAATATTCTTCTTGAAAAATACCACTGAGTAATGCTCTTGAAAGAAACCAGTGAATATTCCTCTTGAAAAATACCACTGAATATTCCTCTTGAAAAATACCACTGAACATACGTCTTGAAAAATACGACTGAATATTCCTCTTGAAAAATACCACTGAATATTCCTCTTGAAAAATACCACTGAATATTCCTCTTGAAAAATACCACTAAATATTCCTCTTGAAAAATACTACTGAATATTCCTCTTAAAAAATACCACTGAATATTCGTCTTGAAAAATACCACTGAATATTCGTCTTGAAAAATACCACTGAATATTCCTCTTGAAAAATACCACTAAATATTCCTCTTGAAAAATACTACTGAATATTCCTCTTGAAAAATACCACTGAATATTCCTCTTGAAAAATACAACTGAATATTCCTCTTGAAAAATACCAGTAAATATTCCTCTTGAAAAATACCACTGAATATTCCTTTTGAAAAATACCACTGAATATTCCTTTTGAAAAATACAATACCACGGATTGTTCCTCTTGAAAAATACCACTGAATAGTTCTATTGAAAAATACCGCTGATATTCCTCTTGAAAAATACCACTGAATATTCCTCTTGAAAAATACCACTGAATATTCCTGTTGAAAAATACCGCTGAATATTTCTCTTGAAAAATACCACTGAATATTTCTTTTGAAAAATAACACTGAATATTCATCTTGAAAAATACCACTGAATATTCCTCTTGAAAAATACCACTGATTATTCCACTTGAAAAATACCACTGAATATTCCTATTGAAAAATACCACTGAATATTCCTCTTGAAAAATACTACTGAATATTCCTCTTGAAAAATACCACTAAATATTTCTCTTGAAAAATACTACTGAATATTCCTCGTGAAAAATACCACTGAATATTCCTCTTTAAAAATACCATTGAATATTCCACTTGAAAAATACCACTGAATATTCCTCTTGAAAAATACCACTGAATATTCCTCTTGAAAAATACCACTGAATATTCCTCTTGAAAAATACAACTAAATATTCCTCTTGAAAAATACCACGGAATATTAATCTTGAAAAATACCACTGAATATTCGTTTTGAAAAATACCAGTGAATATTCCTCTTGAAAAATACCACTGAATATTTTTCTTGAAAAATACCAGTAAATATTCCTCTTGAAAAATACCTACTTAATATTCCTCTTGAAAAATACAACTGAATGTTCCTCTTGAAAAATACCACTGAATATTCCTCTTGAAAAATACCACTTAATATTCTTCTTGAAAAATACCACTGAGTAATGCTCTTGAAAAAAACCAGTGAATATTCCTCTTGAAAAATACCACTGAATATTCCTCTTGAAAAATACCACTGAACATACGTCTTGAAAAATACGACTGAATATTCCTCTTGAAAAATACCACTGAATATTCCTCTTGAAAAATACCACTAAATATTCCTCTTGAAAAATACCACTAAATATTCCTCTTGAAAAATACTACTGAATATTCCTCTTGACAAATACCACTGAATATTCCTCCTTAAAAATACCATTGAATATTCCACTTGAAAAATACCACTGAATATTCCTCTTGAAAAATATTACTGAATATTCCTCTTGAAAAATACCACTGAATATTCCTCTTGAAAAATACCACTGAATATTCCTCTTGAAAAATACCACGGAATATTAATCTTGAAAAATACCACTGAATATTCGTTTTGAAAAATACCAGTAAATATTCCTCTTGAAAAATACCACTGAATATTCTTCTTGAAAAATACCAGTAAATATTCCTCTTGAAAAATAACAACTTAATATTCCTCTTGAAAAATACAACTGAATGTTCCTCTTGAAAAATACCACTGAATATTCCTCTTGAAAAATACCACTTAATAATCTTCTTGACAAAATACCACTGAGTAATGCTCTTGAAAAAAACCAGTGAATATTCCTCTTGAAAAATACCACTGAATATTCGTCTTGAAAAATACCACTGAATATACGTCTTGAAAAATACTACTGAATATTCCTCTTAAAAAATACCACTGAATATTCGTCTTGAAAAATACCACTGAATATTCCTCTTGAAAAATACCACTAAATATTCCTCTTGAAAAATACTACTGAATATTCCTCTTGAAAAATACCACTGAATATTCCTCTTGAAAAATACAACTGAATATTCCTCTTGAAAAATACCAGTAAATATTCCTCTTGAAAAATACCACTGAATATTCCTTTTGAAAAATACCACTGAATATTCCTTTTGAAAAATACAATACCACGGATTGTTCCTCTTAAAAAATACCACTGAATAGTTCTATTGAAAAATACCGCTGATATTCCTCTTGAAAAATACCACTGAATATTCCTCTTAAAAAATACCACTGAATATTCCTGTTGAAAAATACCGCTGAATATTTCTCTTGAAAAATACCACTGAATATTTCTTTTGAAAAATAACACTGAATATTCATCTTAAAAAATACCACTGAATATTCCTCTTGAAAAATACCACTGATTATTCCACTTGAAAAATACCACTGAATATTCCTATTGAAAAATACCACTGAATATTCCTCTTGAAAAATACTACTGAATACTCCTCTTGAAAAATACCACTAAATATTCCTCTTGAAAAATACTACTGAATATTCCTCTTGAAAAATACCACTGAATATTCCTCCTTAAAAATACCACTGAATATTCCTCTTGAAAAATACCACTAAATATTCCTCTTGAAAAATACCACTGAATATTCCTCTTGAAAAATACAACTGAATATTCCTCTTGAAAAATACCACTGAATATTCCTCTTGAAAAATACCACGGAATATTAATCTTGAAAAATACCACTGAATATTCGTTTTGAAAAATACCACTTAATATTCCTCTTGAAAAATACCACTGAATATTCTTCTTGAAATATACCAGTAAATATTCCTCTTGAAAAATACCTACTTAATATTCCTCTTGAAAAATACAACTGAATGTTCCTCTTGAAAAATACCACTGAACATTCCTCTTGAAAAATACCACTTAATATTCTTCTTAAAAAATACCACTGAGTAATGCTCTTGAAAAAAACCAGTGAATATTCCTCTTGAAAATTACCACTGAATATTCCTCTTGAAAAATTCCACTGAACATACGTCTTGAAAAATACGACTGAATATTCCTCTTGAAAAATACCACTGAATATTCCTCTTGAAAAATACCACTGAATATTCCTCTTGAAAAATACCACTAAAAATTCCTCTTGAAAAATACTACTGAATATTCCTCTTAAAAAATACCACTGAATATTCGTCTTGAAAAATACCACTGAATATTCGTCTTGAAAAATACCACTGAATATACGTCTTGAAAAATACTACTGAATATTCCTCTTAAAAAATACTACTGAATATTCGTCTTGAAAAATACCACTGAATATTCCTCTTGAAAAATACCACTAAATATTCCTCTTGAAAAATACTACTGAATATTCCTCTTGAAAAATACCACTGAATAGTCCTCTTGAAAAATACCACTGAATATTCCTTTTGAAAAATACCACTGAATATTCCTTTTGAAAAATACAATACCACGGATTGTTCCTCTTGAAAAATACCACTGAATAGTTCTATTGAAAAATGCCGCTGATATTCCTCTTGAAAAATACCACTGAATATTCCTCTTGAAAAATACCACTGAATATTCCTGTTAAAAAATACCGCTGAATATTTCTCTTGAAAAATACCACTGAATATTTCTTTTGAAAAATAACACTGAATATTCATCTTGAAAAATACCACTGAATATTCCTCTTGAAAAATACCACTGATTATTCCACTTGAAAAATACCACTGAATATTCCTATTGAAAAATACCACTGAATATTCCTCTTGAAAAATACTACTGAGTATTCCTCTTGAAAAATACCACTAAATATTCCTCTTGAAAAATACTACTGAATATTCCTCGTAAAAAATACCACTGAATATTCCTCCTTAAAAATACCATTGAATATTCCACTTGAAAAATACCACTGAATATTCCTCTTGAAAAATACCACTGAATATTCCTCTTGAAAAATACCACTGAATATTCCTCTTGAAAAATACAACTGAATATTCCTCTTGAAAAATACCACGGAATATTAATCTTGAAAAATACCACTGAATATTCGTTTTGAAAAATACCATTGAATATTCCACTTGAAAAATACCACTGAATATTCCTCTTGAAAAATACCACTGAATATTCCTCTTGAAAAATACCACTGAATATTCCTCTTGAAAAATACAACTGAATATTCCTCTTGAAAAATACCACGGAATATTAATCTTGAAAAATACCACTGAATATTCGTTTTGAAAAATACCAGTGAATATTCCTCTTGAAAAATACCACTGAATATTCTTCTTGAAAAATACCAGTAAATATTCCTCTTGAAAAATACCTACTTAATATTCCTCTTGAAAAATACAACTGAATGTTCCTCTTGAAAAATACCACTGAACATTCCTCTTGAAAAATACCACTTAATATTCTTCTTAAAAAATACCACTGAGTAATGCTCTTGAAAAAAACCAGTGAATATTCCTCTTGAAAATTACCACTGAATATTCCTCTTGAAAAATTCCACTGAACATACGTCTTGAAAAATACGACTGAATATTCCTCTTGAAAAATACCACTGAATATTCCTCTTGAAAAATACCACTGAATATTCCTCTTGAAAAATACCACTAAAAATTCCTCTTGAAAAATACTACTGAATATTCCTCTTAAAAAATACCACTGAATATTCGTCTTGAAAAATACCACTGAATATTCGTCTTGAAAAATACCACTGAATATACGTCTTGAAAAATACTACTGAATATTCCTCTTAAAAAATACTACTGAATATTCGTCTTGAAAAATACCACTGAATATTCCTCTTGAAAAATACCACTAAATATTCCTCTTGAAAAATACTACTGAATATTCCTCTTGAAAAATACCACTGAATAGTCCTCTTGAAAAATACCACTGAATATTCCTTTTGAAAAATACCACTGAATATTCCTTTTGAAAAATACAATACCACGGATTGTTCCTCTTGAAAAATACCACTGAATAGTTCTATTGAAAAATGCCGCTGATATTCCTCTTGAAAAATACCACTGAATATTCCTCTTGAAAAATACCACTGAATATTCCTGTTAAAAAATACCGCTGAATATTTCTCTTGAAAAATACCACTGAATATTTCTTTTGAAAAATAACACTGAATATTCATCTTGAAAAATACCACTGAATATTCCTCTTGAAAAATACCACTGATTATTCCACTTGAAAAATACCACTGAATATTCCTATTGAAAAATACCACTGAATATTCCTCTTGAAAAATACTACTGAGTATTCCTCTTGAAAAATACCACTAAATATTCCTCTTGAAAAATACTACTGAATATTCCTCGTAAAAAATACCACTGAATATTCCTCCTTAAAAATACCATTGAATATTCCACTTGAAAAATACCACTGAATATTCCTCTTGAAAAATACCACTGAATATTCCTCTTGAAAAATACCACTGAATATTCCTCTTGAAAAATACAACTGAATATTCCTCTTGAAAAATACCACGGAATATTAATCTTGAAAAATACCACTGAATATTCGTTTTGAAAAATACCATTGAATATTCCACTTGAAAAATACCACTGAATATTCCTCTTGAAAAATACCACTGAATATTCCTCTTGAAAAATACCACTGAATATTCCTCTTGAAAAATACAACTGAATATTCCTCTTGAAAAATACCACGGAATATTAATCTTGAAAAATACCACTGAATATTCGTTTTGAAAAATACCAGTGAATATTCCTCTTGAAAAATACCACTGAATATTCTTCTTGAAAAATACCAGTAAATATTCCTCTTGAAAAATACCTACTTAATATTCCTCTTGAAAAATACAACTGAATGTTCCTCTTAAAAAATACCACTGAATATTCCTCTTGAAAAATACCACTTAATATTCTTCTTGAAAAATACCACTGAGTAATGCTCTTGAAAAAAACCAGTGAATATTCCTCTTGAAAAATACCACTGAATATTCCTCTTGAAAAATACCACTGAACATACGTCTTGAAAAATACGACTGAATATTCCTCTTGAAAAATACCACTGAATATTCCTCTTGAAAAATACCACTAAATATTCCTCTTGAAAAATACCACTAAATATTCCTCTTGAAAAATACTACTGAATATTCCTCTTGACAAATACCACTGAATATTCCTCCTTAAAAATACCATTGAATATTCCACTTGAAAAATACCACTGAATATTCCTCTTGAAAAATACCACTGAATATTCCTCTTGAAAAATACCACTGAATATTCCTCTTGAAAAATACCACTGAATATTCCTCTTGAAAAATACCACGGAATATTAATCTTGAAAAATACCACTGAATATTCGTTTTGAAAAATACCAGTAAATATTCCTCTTGAAAAATACCACTGTATATTCTTCTTGAAAAATACCAGTAAATATTCCTCTTGAAAAATACCAACTTAATATTCCTCTTGAAAAATACAACTGAATGTTCCTCTTGAAAAATACCACTGAATATTCCTCTTGAAAAATACCACTTAATATTCTTCTTGAAAAATACCACTGAGTAATGCTCTTGAAAAAAACCAGTGAATATTCCTCTTGAAAAATACCACTGAATATTCGTCTTGAAAAATACCACTGAATATACGTCTTGAAAAATACTACTGAATATTTCTCTTAAAAAATACCACTGAATATTCGTCTTGAAAAATACCACTGAATATTCCTCTTGAAAAATACCACTAAATATTCCTCTTGAAAAATACTACTGAATATTCCTCTTGAAAAATACCACTGAATATTCCTCTTGAAAAATACAACTGAATATTCCTCTTGAAAAATACCAGTAAATATTCCTCTTGAAAAATACCACTGAATATTCCTTTTGAAAAATACCACTGAATATTCCTTTTGAAAAATACAATACCACGGATTGTTCCTCTTAAAAAATACCACTGAATAGTTCTATTGAAAAATACCGCTGATATTCCTCTTGAAAAATACCACTGAATATTCCTCTTAAAAAATACCACTGAATATTCCTGTTGAAAAATACCGCTGACTATTTCTCTTGAAAAATACCACTGAATATTTCTTTTGAAAAATAACACTGAATATTCATCTTAAAAAATACCACTGAATATTCCTCTTGAAAAATACCACTGATTATTCCACTTGAAAAATACCACTGAATATTCCTATTGAAAAATACCACTGAATATTCCTCTTGAAAAATACTACTGAATACTCCTCTTGAAAAATACCACTAAATATTCCTCTTGAAAAATACTACTGAATATTCCTCTTGAAAAATACCACTGAATATTCCTCCTTAAAAACACCACTGAATATTCCTCTTGAAAAATACCACTAAATATTCCTCTTGAAAAATACCACTGAATATTCCTCTTGAAAAATACCACTGAATATTCCTCTTGAAAAATACCACTGAATATTCCTCTTGAAGAATACCACGGAATATTAATCTTGAAAAATACCACTGAATATTCGTTTTGAAAAATACCACTTAATATTCCTCTTGAAAAATACCACTGAATATTCTTCTTGAAATATACCAGTAAATATTCCTCTTGAAAAATACCTACTTAATATTCCTCTTGAAAAATACAACTGAATGTTCCTCTTGAAAAATACCACTGAATATTCCTCTTGAAAAATACCACTTAATATTCTTCTTAAAAAATACCACTGAGTAATGCTCTTGAAAAAAACCAGTGAATATTCCTCTTGAAAATTACCACTGAATATTCCTCTTGAAAAATTCCACTGAACATACGTCTTGAAAAATACGACTGAATATTCCTCTTGAAAAATACCACTGAATATTCCTCTTGAAAAATACCACTGAATATTCCTCTTGAAAAATACCACTAAAAATTCCTCTTGAAAAATACTACTGAATATTCCTCTTAAAAAATACCACTGAATATTCGTCTTGAAAAATACCACTGAATATTCGTCTTGAAAAATACCACTGAATATACGTCTTGAAAAATACTACTGAATATTCCTCTTAAAAAATACCACTGAATATTCGTCTTGAAAAATACCACTGAATATTCCTCTTGAAAAATACCACTAAATATTCCTCTTGAAAAATACAACTGAATATTCCTCTTGAAAAATACCACTGAATAGTCCTCTTGAAAAATACCACTGAATATTCCTTTTGAAAAATACCACTGAATATTCCTTTTGAAAAATACAATACCACGGATTGTTCCTCTTGAAAAATACCACTGAATAGTTCTATTGAAAAATACCGCTGATATTCCTCTTGAAAAATACCACTGAATATTCCTCTTGAAAAATACCACTGAATATTCCTGTTGAAAAATACCGCTGAATATTTCTCGTGAAAAATACCACTGAATATATCTTTTGAAAAATAACACTGAATATTCATCTTGAAAAATACCACTGAATATTCCTCTTGAAAAATACCACTGATTATACCACTTGAAAAATACCACTGAATATTCCTATTGAAAAATACCACTGAATATTCCTCTTGAAAAATACTACTGAGTATTCCTCTTGAAAAATACCACTAAATATTCCTCTTGAAAAATACTACTGAATATTCCTCGTAAAAAATACCACTTAATATTCCTCCTTAAAAATACCATTGAATATTCCACTTGAAAAATACCACTGAATATTCCTCTTGAAAAATACCACTGAATATTCCTCTTGAAAAATACCACTAAAAATTCCTCTTGAAAAATACTACTGAATATTCCTCTTAAAAAATACCACTGAATATTCGTCTTGAAAAATACCACTGAATATTCGTCTTGAAAAATACCACTGAATATACGTCTTGAAAAATACTACTGAATATTCCTCTTAAAAAATACCACTGAATATTCGTCTTGAAAAATACCACTGAATATTCCTCTTGAAAAATACCACTAAATATTCCTCTTGAAAAATACTACTGAATATTCCTCTTGAAAAATACCACTGAATAGTCCTCTTGAAAAATACCACTGAATATTCCTTTTGAAAAAAACCACTGAATATTCCTTTTGAAAAATACAATACCACGGATTGTTCCTCTTGAAAAATACCACTGAATAGTTCTATTGAAAAATGCCGCTGATATTCCTCTTGAAAAATACCACTGAATATTCCTCTTGAAAAATACCACTGAATATTCCTGTTGAAAAATACCGCTGAATATTTCTCTTGAAAAATACCACTGAATATTTCTTTTGAAAAATAACACTGAATATTCATCTTGAAAAATACCACTGAATATTCCTCTTGAAAAATACCACTGATTATTCCACTTGAAAAATACCACTGAATATTCCTATTGAAAAATACCACTGAATATTCCTCTTGAAAAATACTACTGAGTATTCCTCTTGAAAAATACCACTAAATATTCCTCTTGAAGAATACTACTGAATATTCCTCGTAAAAAATACCACTGAATATTCCTCCTTAAAAATACCATTGAATATTCCACTTGAAAAATACCACTGAATATTCCTCTTGAAAAATACCACTGAATAGTTCTATTGAAAAATGCCGCTGATATTCCTCTTGAAAAATACCACTGAATATTCCTCTTGAAAAATACCACTGAATATTCCTGTTGAAAAATACCGCTGAATATTTCTCTTGAAAAATACCACTGAATATTTCTTTTGAAAAATAACACTGAATATTCATCTTGAAAAATACCACTGAATATTCCTCTTGAAAAATACCACTGATTATTCCACTTGAAAAATACCACTGAATATTCCTATTGAAAAATACCACTGAATATTCCTCTTGAAAAATACTACTGAGTATTCCTCTTGAAAAATACCACTAAATATTCCTCTTGAAAAATACTACTGAATATTCCTCGTAAAAAATACCACTGAATATTCCTCCTTAAAAATACCATTGAATATTCCACTTGAAAAATACCACTGAATATTCCTCTTGAAAAATACCACTGAATATTCCTCTTGAAAAATACCACTGAATATTCCTCTTGAAAAATACAACTGAATATTCCTCTTGAAAAATACCACGGAATATTAATCTTGAAAAATACCACTGAATATTCGTTTTGAAAAATACCATTGAATATTCCACTTGAAAAATACCACTGAATATTCCTCTTGAAAAATACCACTGAATATTCCTCTTGAAAAATACCACTGAATATTCCTCTTGAAAAATACAACTGAATATTCCTCTTGAAAAATACCACGGAATATTAATCTTGAAAAATACCACTGAATATTCGTTTTGAAAAATACCAGTGAATATTCCTCTTGAAAAATACCACTGAATATTCTTCTTGAAAAATACAAGTAAATATTCCTCTTGAAAAATACCTACTTAATATTCCTCTTGAAAAATACAACTGAATGTTCCTCTTGAAAAATACCACTGAATATTCCTCTTGAAAAATACCACTTAATATTCTTCTTGAAAAATACCACTGAGTAATGCTCTTGAAAAAAACCAGTGAATATTCCTCTTGAAAAATACCACTGAATATTCCTCTTGAAAAATACCACTGAACATACGTCTTGAAAAATACGACTGAATATTCCTCTTGAAAAATACCACTGAATATTCCTCTTGAAAAATACCACTAAATATTCCTCTTGAAAAATATCACTAAATATTCCTCTTGAAAAATACTACTGAATATTCCTCTTGACAAATACCACTGAATATTCCTCCTTAAAAATACCATTGAATATTCCACTTGAAAAATACCACTGATTATTCCTCTTGAAAAATACCACTGAATATTCCTCTTGAAAAATACCACTGAATATTCCTCTTGAAAAATACCACTGAATATTCCTCTTGAAAAATACCACGGAATATTAATCTTGAAAAATACCACTGAATATTCGTTTTGAAAAATACCAGTAAATATTCCTCTTAAAAAATACCACTGAATATTCTTCTTGAAAAATACCAGTAAATATTCCTCTTGAAAAATACCAACTTAATATTCCTCTTGAAAAATACAACTGAATGTTCCTCTTGAAAAATACCACTGAATATTCCTCTTGAAAAATACCACTTAATATTCTTCTTGAAAAATACCACTGAGTAATGCTCTTGAAAAAAACCAGTGAATATTCCTCTTGAAAAATACCACTGAATATTCGTCTTGAAAAATTCCACTGAACATACGTCTTGAAAAATACGACTGAATATTCCTCTTGAAAAATACCACTGAATATTCCTCTTGAAAAATACCACTGAATATTCCTCTTGAAAAATACCACTAAAAATTCCTCTTGAAAAATACTACTGAATATTCCTCTTAAAAAATACCACTGAATATTCGTCTTGAAAAATACCACTGAATATTCGTCTTGAAAAATACCACTGAATATACGTCTTGAAAAATACTACTGAATATTCCTCTTAAAAAATACCACTGAATATTCGTCTTGAAAAATACCACTGAATATTCCTCTTGAAAAATACCACTAAATATTCCTCTTGAAAAATACTACTGAATATTCCTCTTGAAAAATACCACTGAATAGTCCTCTTGAAAAATACCACTGAATATTCCTTTTGAAAAATACCACTGAATATTGCTTTTGAAAAATACAATACCACGGATTGTTCCTCTTGAAAAATACCACTGAATAGTTCTATTGAAAAATACCGCTGATATTCCTCTTGAAAAATACCACTGAATATTCCTCTTGAAAAATACCACTGAATATTCCTGTTGAAAAATACCGCTGAATATTTCTCTTGAAAAATACCACTGAATATTTCTTTTGAAAAATAACACTGAATATTCATCTTGAAAAATACCACTGAATATTCCTCTTGAAAAATACCACTGATTATTCCACTTGAAAAATACCACTGAATATTCCTATTGAAAAATACCACTGAATATTCCTCTTGAAAAATACTACTGAGTATTCCTCTTGAAAAATACCACTAAATATTCCTCTTGAAAAATACTACTGAATATTCCTCGTAAAAAATACCACTGAATATTCCTCCTTAAAAATACCATTGAATATTCCACTTGAAAAATACCACTGAATATTCCTCTTGAAAAATACCACTGAATATTCCTCTTAAAAAATACCACTGAATATTCCTCTTGAAAAATACAACTGAATATTCCTCTTGAAAAATACCACAGAATATTAATCTTGAAAAATACCACTGAATATTTGTTTTGAAAAATACCAGTGAATATTCCTCTTGAAAAATACCACTGAATATTCTTCTTGAAAAATACCAGTAAATATTCCTCTTGAAAAATACCTACTTAATATTCCTCTTGAAAAATACAACTGAATGTTCCTCTTGAAAAATACTACTGAATATTCCTCTTGACAAATACCACTGAATATTCCTCCTTAAAAATACCATTGAATATTCCACTTGAAAAATACCACTGAATATTCCTCTTGAAAAATACCACTTAATATTCTTCTTGAAAAATACCACTGAGTAATGCTCTTGAAAAAAACCAGTGAATATTCCTCTTGAAAATTACCACTGAATATTCCTTTTGAAAAATACAATACCACGGATTGTTCCTCTTAAAAAATACCACTGAATAGTTCTATTGAAAAATACCGCTGATATTCCTCTTGAAAAATACCACTGAATATTCCTCTTAAAAAATACCACTGAATATTCCTGTTGAAAAATACCGCTGAATATTTCTCTTGAAAAATACCACTGAATATTTCTTTTGAAAAATAACACTGAATATTCATCTTAAAAAATACCACTGAATATTCCTCTTGAAAAATACCACTGATTATTCCAATTGAAATATACCACTGAATATTCCTATTGAAAAATACCACTGAATATTCCTCTTGAAAAATACTACTGAATAATCCTCTTGAAAAATACCACTAAATATTCCTCTTGAAAAATACTACTGAATATTCCTCTTGAAAAATACCACTGAATATTCCTCCTTAAAAATACCACTGAATATTCCTCTTGAAAAATACCACTAAATATTCCTCTTGAAAAATACCACTGAATATTCCTCTTGAAAAATACCACGGAATATTAATCTTGAAAAATACCACTGAATATTCGTTTTGAAAAATACCACTTAATATTCCTCTTGAAAAATACCACTGAATATTCTTCTTGAAATATACCAGTAAATATTCCTCTTGAAAAATACCTACTTAATATTCCTCTTGAAAAATACAACTGAATGTTCCTCTTGAATTATACCACTGAATATTCCTCTTGAAAAATACCACTTAATATTCTTCTTGAAAAATACCACTGAGTAATGCTCTTGAAAAAAACCAGTGAATATTCCTCTTGAAAATTACCACTGAATATTCCTCTTGAAAAATTCCACTGAACATACGTCTTGAAAAATACGACTGATTATTCCTCTTGAAAAATACCACTGAATATTCCTCTTGAAAAATACCACTGAATATTCCTCTTGAAAAATACCACTAAAAATTCCTCTTGAAAAATACTACTAAATATTCCTCTTAAAAAATACCACTGAATATTCGTCTTGAAAAATACCACTGAATATTCGTCTTGAAAAATACCACTGAATATACGTCTTGAAAAATACTACTGAATATTCCTCTTAAAAAATACCACTGAATATTCGTCTTGAAAAATATCACTGAATATTCCTCTTGAAAAATACCACTAAATATTCCTCTTGAAAAATACTACTGAATATTCCTCTTGAAAAATACCACTGAATAGTCCTCTTGAAAAATACCACTGAATATTCCTTTTGAAAAATACCACTGAATATTCCTTTTGAAAAATACAATACCACGGATTGTTCCACTTGAAAAATACCACTGAATATTCCTATTGAAAAATACCACTGAATATTCCTCTTGAAAAATACTACTGAGTATTCCTCTTGAAAAATACCACTAAATATTCCTCTTGAAAAATACTACTGAATATTCCTCGTAAAAAATACCACTGAATATTCCTCCTTAAAAATACCATTGAATATTCCACTTGAAAAATACCACTGAATATTCCTCTTGAAAAATACCACTGAATATTCCTCTTGAAAAATACCACTAAATATTCCTCTTGAAAAATACAACTGAATATTCCTCTTGAAAAATACCACGGAATATTAATCTTGAAAAATACCACTGAATATTCGTTTTGAAAAATACCAGTGAATATTCCTCTTGAAAAATACCACTGAATATTCTTCTTGAAAAATACCAGTAAATATTCCTCTTGAAAAATACTACTGAATATTCCTCTTGACAAATACCACTGAATATTCCTCCTTAAAAATACCATTGAATATTCCACTTGAAAAATACCACTGAATATTCCTCTTGAAAAATACCACTGAATATTCCTGTTGAAAAATACCGCCGAATATTTCTCTTGAAAAATACCACTGAATATTTCTTTTGAAAAATAACACTGAATATTCATCTTGAAAAATACCACTGAATATTCCTCTTGAAAAATACCACTGATTATTCCACTTGAAAAATACCACTGAATATTCCTGTTGAAAAATACCACTGAATATTCCTCTTGAAAAATACTACTGAATATTCCTCTTGAAAAATACCACTAAATATTCCTCTTGAAAAATACTACTGAAGATTCCTCGTAAAAAATACCACTGAATATTCCTCCTTAAAAATACCATTGAATATTCCACTTGAAAAATACCACTGAATATTCCTCTTGAAAAATACCACTGAAAATTCCTCTTGAAAAATACCACTTAATATTCTTCTTGAAAAATACCACTGAGTAATGCTCTTGAAAAAAACCAGTGAATATTCCTCTTGAAAAATACCACTGAATATTCCTCTTGAAAAATACCACTGAACATACGTCTTGAAAAATACGACTGAATATTCCTCTTGAAAAATACCACTGAATATTCCTCTTGAAAAATACCACTAAATATTCCTCTTGAAAAATACCACTAAATATTCCTCTTCAAAAATACTACTGAATATTCCTCTTGACAAATACCACTGAATATTCCTCCTTAAAAATACCATTGAATATTCCACTTGAAAAATACCACTGAATATTCCTCTTGAAAAATACCACTGAATATTCCTCTTGAAAAATACCACTGAATATTCCTCTTGAAAAATACCATTGAATATTCCTCTTGAAAAATACCACGGAATATTAATCTTGAAAAATACCAGTGAATATTCGTTTTGAAAAATACCAGTGAATATTCCTCTTGAAAAATACCACTGAATATTCTTCTTGAAAAATACCAGTAAATATTCCTCTTGAAAAATACCAACTTAATATTCCTCTTGAAAAATACAACTGAATGTTCCTCTTGAAAAATACCACTGAATATTCCTCTTGAAAAATACCACTTAATATTCTTCTTGAAAAATACCACTGAGTAATGCTCTTGAAAAAAACCAGTGAATATTCCTCTTGAAAAATACCACTGAATATTCGTCTTGAAAAATACCACTGAATATACGTCTTGAAAAATACTACTGAATATTCCTCTTAAAAAATACCACTGAATATTCCTCTCGAAAAATACAACTGAATATTCCTCTTGAAAAATACCAGTAAATATTCCTCTTGAAAAATACCACTGAATATTCCTTTTGAAAAATACAATACCACGGATTGTTCCTCTTAAAAAATACCACTGAATAGTTCTATTGAAAAATACCGCTGATATTCCTCTTGAAAAATACCACTGAATATTTCTCTTAAAAAATACCACTGAATATTCCTGTTGAAAAATACCGCTGAATATTTCTCTTGAAAAATACCACTGAATATTTCTTTTGAAAAATAACACTGAATATTCATCTTGAAAAATACCACTGAATATTCCTCTTGAAAAATACCACTGATTATTCCACTTGAAAAACACCACTGAATATTCCTATTGAAAAATACCACTGAATATTCTTCTTGAAAAATACTACTGAATACTCCTCTTGAAAAATACCACTAAATATTCCTCTTGAAAAATACTACTGAATATTCCTCTTGAAAAATACCACTGAATATTCCTCCTTAAAAATACCACTGAATATTCCTCTTGAAAAATACCACTAAATATTCCTCTTGAAAAATACCACTGAATATTCCTCTTAAAAAATACCACTGAATATTCCTCTTGAAAAATACCACTGAATATTCCTCTTGAAAAATACCACGGAATATTAATCTTGAAAAATACCACTGAATATTCGTTTTGAAAAATACCACTTAATATTCCTCTTGAAAAATACCACTGAATATTCTACTTGAAATATACCAGTAAATATTCCTCTTGAAAAATACCTACTTAATATTCCTCTTGAAAAATACAACTGAATGTTCCTCTTGAAAAATACCACTGAATATTCCTCTTGAAAAATACCACTTAATATTCTTCTTAAAAAATACCACTGAGTAATGCTCTTGAAAAAAACCAGTGAATATTCCTCTTGAAAATTACCACTGAATATTCCTCTTGAAAAATACCACTGAACATACGTCTTGAAAAATACGACTTAATATTCCTCTTGAAAAATACCACTGAATATTCCTCTTGAAAAATACCACTGAATATTCCTCTTGAAAAATACCACTAAATATTCCTCTTGAAAAATACTACTGAATATTCCTCTTAAAAAATACCACTGAATATTCGTCTTGAAAAATACCACTGAATATTCGTCTTGAAAAATACCACTGAATATACGTCTTGAAAAATACTACTGAATATTCCTCTTAAAAAATACCACTGAATATTCGTCTTGAAAAATACCACTGAATATTCCTCTTGAAAAATACCACTAAATATTCCTCTTGAAAAATACTACTGAATATTCCTCTTGAAAAATACCACTGAATAGTCCTCTTGAAAAATACCACTGAATATTCCTTTTGAAAAATACCACTGAATATTTCTTTTGAAAAATACAATACCACGGATTGTTCCTCTTGAAAAATACCACTGAATAGTTCTATTGAAAAATACCGCTGATATTCCTCTTGAAAAATACCACTGAATATTCCTCTTGAAAAATACCACTGAATATTCCTGTTGAAAAATACCGCTGAATATTTCTCTTGAAAAATACCACTGAATATTTCTTTTGAAAAATAACACTGAATATTCATCTTGAAAAATACCACTAAATATTCCTCTTGAAAAATACCACTGATTATTCCACTTGAAAAATACCACTGAATATTCCTATTGAAAAATACCACTGAATATTCCTCTTGAAAAATACTACTGAATATTCCTCTTGAAAAATACCACTAAATATTGCTCTTGAAAAATACTACTGAATATTCCTCGTGAAAAATACCACTGAATATTCCTCCTTAAAAATACCATTGAATATTCCACTTGAAAAATACCACTGAATATTCCTCTTGAAAAATACCACTGAATATTCCTCTTGAAAAATACCACTGAATATTCCTCTTGAAAAATACAACTGAATATTCCTCTTGAAAAATACCACGGAATATTAATCTTGAAAAATACCACTGAATATTCGTTTTGAAAAATACCAGTGAATATTCCTCTTGAAAAATACCACTGAATATTCTTCTTGAAAAATACCAGTAAATATTCCTCTTGAAAAATACCTACTTAATATTCCTCTTGAAAAATACAACTGAATGTTCCTCTTGAAAAATACCACTGAATATTCCTCTTGAAAAATACCACTTAATATTCTTCTTGAAAAATACCACTGAGTAATGCTCTTGAAAAAAACCAGTGAATATTCCTCTTGAAAAATACCACTGAATATTCCTCTTGAAAAATACCATTGAACATACGTCTTGAAAAATACGACTGAATATTCCTCTTGAAAAATACCACTGAATATTCCTCTTGAAAAATACCACTAAATATTCCTCTTGAAAAATACCACTAAATATTCCTCTTGAAAAATACTACTGAATATTCCTCTTGACAAATACCACTGAATATTC
Source organism: Atherix ibis (assembly GCA_958298945.1). NCBI lineage: Eukaryota > Metazoa > Arthropoda > Insecta > Diptera > Athericidae > Atherix > Atherix ibis. The sequence continues at coordinate 42,585,121 of OY282609.1, read as the reverse complement.
CTCCTTAAAAATACCATTGAATATTCCACTTGAAAAATACCACTGAATATTCCTCTTGAAAAATACCACTGAATATTCCTCTTGAAAAATAGCACTGAATATTCCTCTTGAAAAATACCACTGAATATTCCTCTTGAAAAATACCACGGAATATTAATCTTGAAAAATACCACTGAATATTCCTCTTGAAAAAAACCTACTTAATATTCCTCTTGAAAAATACAACTGAATGTTCCTCTTGAAAAATACCACTGAATATTCCTCTTGAAAAATACCACTTAATATTCTTCTTGAAAAATACCACTGAGTTATGCTCTTGAAAAAAACCAGTGAATATTCCTCTTGAAAAATACCACTGAATATTCGTCTTGAAAAATACCACTGAATATACGTCTTGAAAAATACTACTGAATATTCCTCTTAAAAAATACCACTGAATATTCCTCTTGAAAAATACCACTGAATATTCCTCTTGAAAAATACCACTAAATATTCCTCTTGAAAAATACTACTGAATATTCCTCTTGAAAAATACCACTGAATATTCCTCTTGAAAAATACAACTGAATATTCCTCTTCAAAAATACCAGTAAATATTCCTCTTGAAAAATACCACTGAATATTCCTTTTAAAAAATACCACTGAATATTCCTTTTGAAAAATACAATACCACGGATTGTTCCTCTTAAAAAATACCACTCAATAGTTCTATTGAAAAATACCGCTGATATACCTCTTGAAAAATACCACTGAATATTCCTCTTGAAAAATACCACTGAATATTCCTGTTGAAAAATACCGCTGAATATTTCTCTTGAAAAATACCACTGAATATTTCTTTTGAAAAATAACACTGAATATTCATCTTGAAAAATACCACTGAATATGCCTCTTGAAAAATACCACTGATTATTCCACTTGAAAAATACCAGTGAATATTCCTATTGAAAAATACCACTGAATATTCCTCTTGAAAAATACTACTGAATACTCCTCTTGAAAAATACCACTAAATATTCCTCTTGAAAAATACTACTGAATATTCCTCTTGAAAAATACCACTGAATATTCCTCCTTAAAAATACCACTGAATATTCCTCTTGAAAAATACCACTTAATATTCCTCTTGAAAAATACCACTGAATATTCCTCTTGAAAAATACCACTGAATATTCCTCTTGAAAAATACCACTGAATATTCCTCTTGAAAAATACCACGGAATATTAATCTTGAAAAAAACCACTGAATATTCGTTTTGAAAAATACCACTAAATATTCCTCTTGAAAAATACCACTGAATATTCTTCTTGAAATATACCAGTAAATATTCCTCTTGAAAAATACCTACTTAATATTCCTCTTGAAAAATACAACTGAATGTTCCTCTTGAAAAATACCACTGAATATTCCTCTTGAAAAATACCACTTAATATTCTTCTTGAAAAATACCACTGAGTAATGCTCTTGAAAAAAACCAGTGAATATTCCTCTTGAAAATTACCACTGAATATTCCTCTTGAAAAATACCACTGAACATACGTCTTGAAAATACGACTGAATATTCCTCTTGAAAAATACCACTGAATATTCCTCTTGAAAAATACCACTGAATATTCCTCTTGAAAAATACCACTAAATATTCCTCTTAAAAAATACTACTGAATATTCCTCTTAAAAAATACCACTTAATATTCGTCTTGAAAAATACCACTGAATATTCGTCTTGAAAAATACCACTGAATATACGTCTTGAAAAATACTACTGAATATTCCTCTTAAAAAATACCACTGAATATTCGTCTTGAAAAATACCACTGAATATTCCTCTTGAAAAATACCACTAAATATTCCTCTTGAACAATACTACTGAATATTCCTCTTGAAAAATACCACTGAATAGTCCTCTTGAAAAATACAACTGAATATTCCTCTTGAAAAATACCAGTAAATATTCCTCTTGAAAAATACCACTGAATATTCCTGTTAAAAAATACCGCTGAATAGTTCTCTCGAAAAATAGCACTGAATATTTCTTTTGAAAAATAACACTGAATATTCATCTTGAAAAATACCACTGAATATTCCTCTTGAAAAATACCACTGATTATTCCACTTGAAAAATACCACTGAATATTCCTATTGAAAAATACCACTGAATATTCCTCTTGAAAAATACTAGTGAATATTCCTCTTGAAAAATACCACTTAATATTCGTCTTGAAAAATACTACTGAATATTCCTCGTGAAAAATACCACTGAATATTCCTCCTTAAAAATACCATTGAATATTCCACTTGAAAAATACCACTGAATATTACTCTTGAAAAATACCACTGATTATTCCTCTTGAAAAATACCACTGAATATTCCTCTTGAAAAATACCACTGAATATTTCTCTTGAAAAATACCACGGAATATTAATCTTGAAAAATACCACTGAATATTCGTTTTGAAAAATACCAGTGAATATTCCTCTTGAAAAATAACACTGAATATTCTTCTTGAAAAATACCAGTAAATATTCCTCTTGAAAAATACCTACTTAATATTCCTCTTGAAAAATACAACTGAATGTTCCTCTTGAAAAATACCACTGAATATTCCTCTTGAAAAATACCACTTAATATTCTTCTTGAAAAATACCACTGAGTAATGCTCTTGAAAAAAACCAGTGAATATTCCTCTTGAAAAATACCACTGAATATTCCTCTTGAAAAATACCACTGAACATACGTCTTGAAAAATACGACTGAATATTCCTCTTGAAAAATACCACTGAATATTCCTCTTGAAAAATACAACTAAATATTCCTCTTGAAAAATACCAGTAAATATTCCTCTTGAAAAATACTACTGAATATTCCTCTTGACAAATACCACTGAATATTCCTCCTTAAAAATACCATTGAATATTCCACTTGAAAAATACCAGTAAATATTCCTCTTGAAAAATACCACTGAATATTCCTTTTGAAAAATACCACTGAATATTCCTTTTGAAAAATACAATACCACGGATTGTTCCTCTTAAAAAATACCACTGAATAGTTCTATTGAAAAATACCGCTGATATTCCTCTTGAAAAATACCACTGAATGTTCCTCTTGAAAAATACCACTAACTATTCCTGTTGAAAAAAAAACGCTGAATGTTTCTCTTGAAAAATACCACTGAATATTTCTTTTGAAAAATAACACTGAATATTCATCTTGAAAAATACCACTGAATATTCTTCTTGAAAAATACCACTGATTATTCCACTTGAAAAATACCACTGAATATTCCTATTGAAAAATACCACTGAATATTCCTCTTGCAAAATACTACTGAATATTCCTCTTGAAAAATACCACTAAATATTCCTCTTGAAAAATACTACTGAATATTCCTCTTGAAAAATACCACTGAATATTCCTCCTTAAAAATACCACTGAATATTCCTCTTGAAAAATACCACTAAATATTCCTCTTGAAAAATACCACTGAATATTCCTCTTGAAAAATACCACTGAATATTCCTCTTGAAAAATACCACTGAATATTCCTCTTGAAAAATACCACGGAATATTAATCTTGAAAAATACCACTGAATATTCGTTTTGAAAAATACCAGTGAATATTCCTCTTGAAAAATAACACTGAATATTCTTCTTGAAAAATACCAGTAAATATTCCTCTTGAAAAATACCTACTTAATATTCCTCTTGAAAAATACAACTGAATGTTCCTCTTGAAAAATACCACTGAATATTCCTCTTGAAAAATACCACTTAATATTCTTCTTGAAAAATACCACTGAGTAATGCTCTTGAAAAAAACCAATGAATATTCCTCTTGAAAAATATCACTGAATATTCCTCTTGAAAAATACCACTGAACATACGTCTTGAAAAATACGACTGAATATTCCTCTTGAAAAATACCACTGAATATTCCTCTTGAAAAATACCACTAAATATTCCTCTTGAAGAATACCACTAAATATTCCTCTTGAAAAATACTACTGAATATTCCTCTTGACAAATACCACTGAATATTCCTCCTTAAAAATACCATTGAATATTCCACTTGAAAAATACCAGTAAATATTCCTCTTGAAAAATACCACTGAATATTCCTTTTGAAAAATACCACTGAATATTCCTTTTGAAAAATACAATACCACGGATTGTTCCTCTTAAAAAATACCACTGAATAGTTCTATTGAAAAATACCGCTGATATTCCTCTTGAAAAATACCACTGAATATTCCTCTTGAAAAATACCACTGAATATTTCTGTTGAAAAAAAACCGCTGAATGTTTCTCTTGAAAAATACCACTGAATATTCCTCTTGAAAAATACCGCTGATTATTCCACTTGAAAAATACCATTGCATATTCCTATTGAAAAATACCACTGAATATTCCTCTTGCAAAATACTACTGAATATTCCTCTTGAAAAATACCACTAAATATTCCTCTTGAAAAATACTACTGAATATTCCTCTTGAAAAATACCACTGAATATTCCTCCTTAAAAATACCACTGAATATTCCTCTTGAAAAATACCACTAAATATTCCTCTTGAAAAATACCACTGAATATTCCTCTTGAAAAATACCACTGAATATTCCTCTTGAAAAATACCACTGAATATTCCTCTTGAAAAATACCACGGAATATTAATCTTGAAAAATACCACTGAATATTCGTTTTGAAAAATACCAGTGAATATTCCTCTTGAAAAATACCACTGAATATTCTTCTTGAAAAATACCAGTAAATATTCCTCTTGAAAAATACCTACTTAATATTCCTCTTGAAAAATACAACTGAATGTTCCTCTTGAAAATTACCACTGAATATTCCTCTTAAAAAATACCACTTAATATTCTTCTTGAAAAATACCACTGAGTAATGCTCTTGAAAAAAACCAGTGAATATTCCTCTTGAACGTACGTCTTGAAAAAATACGACTGAATATTCCTCTTGAAAAATACCACTGAATATTCCTCTTGAAAAATACCACTTAATATTCCTCTTGAAAAATACAACTGAATGTTCCTCTTGAAAAATACCACTGAATATTCCTCTTGAAAAATACCACTAAATATTCCTCTTGAAAAATACTACTGAATATTCCTCTTGAAAAATACCATTGAATATTCCTCTTAAAAAATACCACTGAACATACGTCTTGAAAAATACGACTGAATATTCCTCTTGAAAAATACCACTGAATATTCCTCTTAAAAAATACTACTGAATATTCCTCTTGAAAAATACCACTGAACATACGTCTTGAAAAATACGACTGAATATTCCTCTTCAAAAATACCACTGAATATTCCTCTTGAAAAATACCACTAAATATTCCTCTTAAAAAATACTACTGAATATTCCTCTTGAAAAATACCACTGAATATTCCTCTTGAAAAATACCACTGAATATTCCTCTTGAAAAATACCAGTAAATATTCCTCTTGAAAAATACCACTTAATATTCCTCTTGAAAAATACAACTAAATGTTCCTCTTGAAAAATACCACTGAATATTCCTCTTGAAAAATACCACTAAATATTCCTCTTGAAAAATACTACTGAATATTCCTCTTGAAAAATACCATTGAATATTCCTCTTTAAAAATACTACTGAATATTCCTCTTGAAAATAACCACTGATTATTCCACTTGAAAAATACCACTGAATATTCCTATTGAAAAATACCACTGAATATTCCTCTTGAAAAATACCGCTGAATATTTCTCTTGAAAAATACCACTGAATTTTTCTTTTGAAAAAAAACACTGAATATTCATCTTGAAAAATACCACTGAATAGTCCTCTTGAAAAATACCACTGATTATTCCACTTGAAAAATACCACTGAATATTCCTATTGAAAAATACCACTGAATATTCCTCTTGAAAAATACTACTGAATATTCCTCTTGAAAAATACCACTAAATATTCCTCTTGAAAAATACTACTGAATATTCCTCTTGAAAAATACCACTGAATATTCCTCCTTAAAAATACCATTGAATATTCCACTTGAAAAATACAACTGAATATTCCTCTTGAAAAATACCACTGAATATTCCTCTTGAAAAATACCACTGAATATTCCTCTTGAAAAACACCACGGAATATTAATCTTTAAAAATACCACTGAATATTCGTTTTGAAAAATACCAGTGAATATTCCTCTTGAAAAATACCACTGAATATTCTTCTTGAAAAATACCAGTAAATATTCCTCTTGAAAAATACCTACTTAATATTCCTCTTGAAAAATACAACTGAATGTTCCTCTTGAAAAATACCACTGAATATTCCTCTTGAAAAATACCACTTAATATTCTTCTTGAAAAATACCACTGAGTAATGCTCTTGAAAAAAACCAGTGAATATTCCTCTTGAAAAATACCACTAAATATTCCTCTTGAAAAATACCACTGAACATACGTCTTGAAAAATACGACTGAATATTCCTCTTGAAAAATACCACTGAATATTCCTCTTGAAAAATACCACTAAATATTCCTCTTGAAAAATACTACTGAATATTCCTCTTGAAAAATACAACTGAATATTCCTCTTGAAAAATACAACTGAATAATCCTCTTGAAAAATACCAGTAAATATTCCTCTTGAAAAATACCACTTAATATTCCTCTTGAAAAATACAACTGAATGTTCTCTTGAAAAATACCACTGAATATTCCTCTTGAAAAATACCACTAAATATTCCTCTTGAAAAATACTACTGAATATTCCTCTTGAAAAATACCATTGAATATTCCTCTTTAAAAATACTACTGAATATTCCTCTTGAAAATTACCACTGAATATTCCTCTTGAAAAATACCACTGAATATTGCTCTTAAAAAATACCACTAATTATTCGTCTTGAAAAATACCGCTGAATATTCCACTTGAAAAATACCACTGAATTATCCCCTTGCGAAATACAACTGAATATTCCTCTAGAAAAATACCACTGAATATTTCTCTTGAAAAATAACACTGAATATTCCTCTTGAAAAATACTACTGAATATTCCTCTTGAAAAATACCACTAAATATTCCTCTTGAAAAATACTACTGAATATTCCTCTTGAAAAATACCACTGAATATTCCTCCTTAAAAATACCATTGAATATTCCACTTGAAAAATACCACTGAATATTCCTCTTGAAAAATACCACTGAATATTCCTCTTAAAAAATACCACTGAATATTCCTCTTGAAAAATGCCACTGAATATTCCTCTTGAGAAATACCACGGAATTATAATCTTGAAAAATACCACTGAATATTCGTTTTGAAAAATACCAGTGAATAATCCTCTTGAAAAATACCACTGAATATTCTTCTTGAAAAATACCAGTAAATATTCCTCTTGAAAAATACCTACTTAATATTCCTCTTGAAAAATACAACTGAATGTTCCTCTTGAAAAATACCACTGAATATTCCTCTTGAAAAATACCACTTAATATTCTTCTTGAAAAATACCACTGAGTAATGCTCTTGAAAAATACAACTGAATATTCCTCTTGAAAAATACAACTGAATATTCCTCTTGAAAAATACCAGTAAATATTCCTCTTGAAAAATACCACTTAATATTCCTCTTGAAAAATACAGCTGAATAATCCTCTTGAAAAATACCACTGAATATTCCTCTTGAAAAATACCACTAAATATTCCTCTTGAAAAATACTACTGAATATTCCTTTTGAAATACCATTGAATATCCCTCTTTAAAAATACTACTGAATATTCCTCTTGAAAATTACCACTGAATATTCCTCTTGAAAAATACCACTTAATATTCCTCTTGAAAAATACAACTGAATAATCCTCTTGAAAAATACCACTGAATATTCCTCTTGAAAAATACCACTAAATATTCCTCTTGAAAAATACTACTGAATATTCCTTTTGAAATACCATTGAATATCCCTCTTTAAAAATACTACTGAATATTCCTCTTGAAAATTACCACTGAATATTCCTCTTGAAAAATACCACTGAATATTGCTCTTAAAAAATACCACTAATTATTCGTCTTGAAAAATACCACTGAACATTCCACTTGAAAAATACCACTGAATTATCCCCTTGCGAAATACCACTGAATATTCCTTTTGAAAAATACCACTGAATATTCCTCTTGAAAATAACCACTGATTATTCCACTTGGAAAATACCACTGAATATTCCTATTGAAAAATACCACTGAATATTCCTCTTGACAAATACTACTGAATATTCCTCTTGAAAAATACCACTAAATATTCCTCTTGAAAAATACAACTGAATATTCCTCTTGAAAAATACCACTGAATATTCCTCTTAAAAAATACCACTGAATATTCCACTTGAAAAATACCACTTAATATTCCTCTTGAAAAATACCACTGAATATTCCTCTTGAAAAATACTACTGAATATTCCTCTTGAAAAATACCACTGAATATTCCTCTTCAAAAATACCACTGAATATTACTCTTGAAATATACCACTGAATATTCCTCTTGAAAAATACCACTGAATATACGTCTTGAAAAATACTACTGAATATTCCTCTTAAAAAATACCACTGAATATTCGTCTTGAAAAATACCACAAATATTCCTCTTTAAAAATACCACTGAATATTCCTTTTGAAAAATACCACTGAATATTCCTTTTGAAAAATACAATACCACGGATTGTTCCTCTTGAAAAATACCACTGAATAGTTCTAGTGAAAAATACTGCTGATATTCCTCTTGAAAAATACCACTGAATATTCCTCTTGAAAAATACCACTGAATATTCCTGTTCAAAAATACCGCTGAATATTTCTCTTGAAAAGTACCACTGAATATTTCTTTTGAAAAATAACACTGAAGATTCATCTTGAAAAATACCACTGAATATTCCTCTTGAAAAATACCACTGATTATTCCACTTGAAAAATACCACTGAATATTCCTATTGAAAAATACCACTGAATATTCCTCTTGAAAAATACTACTGAATATTCCTCTTGAAAAATACCACTAAATATTCCTCTTGAAAAATACTACTGAATATTCCTCTTGAAAAATTCCACTGAATATTCCTCCTTAAAAATACCATTGAATATTCCACTTGAAAAATACCACTGAATATTCCTCTTGAAAAATACCACTGAATATTCCTCTTGAAAAATACAACTGAATAATCCTCTTGAAAAATACCACTGAATATTCCTCTTGAAAAATACCACTAAATATTCCTCTTGAAAAATACTACTGAATATTCCTTTTGAAATACCATTGAATATCCCTCTTTAAAAATACTACTGAATATTCCTCTTGAAAATTACCACTGAATATTCCTCTTGAAAAATACCACTGAATATTGCTCTTAAAAAATACCACTAATTATTCGTCTTGAAAAATACCACTGAACATTCCACTTGAAAAATACCACTGAATTATCCCCTTGCGAAATACCACTGAATATTCCTTTTGAAAAATACCACTGAATATTCCTCTTGAAAATAACCACTGATTATTCCACTTGGAAAATACCACTGAATATTCCTATTGAAAAATACCACTGAATATTCCTCTTGACAAATACTACTGAATATTCCTCTTGAAAAATACCACTAAATATTCCTCTTGAAAAATACAACTGAATATTCCTCTTGAAAAATACCACTGAATATTCCTCTTAAAAAATACCACTGAATATTCCACTTGAAAAATACCACTTAATATTCCTCTTGAAAAATACCACTGAATATTCCTCTTGAAAAATACTACTGAATATTCCTCTTGAAAAATACCACTGAATATTCCTCTTCAAAAATACCACTGAATATTACTCTTGAAATATACCACTGAATATTCCTCTTGAAAAATACCACTGAATATACGTCTTGAAAAATACTACTGAATATTCCTCTTAAAAAATACCACTGAATATTCGTCTTGAAAAATACCACAAATATTCCTCTTTAAAAATACCACTGAATATTCCTTTTGAAAAATACCACTGAATATTCCTTTTGAAAAATACAATACCACGGATTGTTCCTCTTGAAAAATACCACTGAATAGTTCTAGTGAAAAATACTGCTGATATTCCTCTTGAAAAATACCACTGAATATTCCTCTTGAAAAATACCACTGAATATTCCTGTTCAAAAATACCGCTGAATATTTCTCTTGAAAAATACCACTGAATATTTCTTTTGAAAAATAACACTGAAGATTCATCTTGAAAAATACCACTGAATATTCCTCTTGAAAAATACCACTGATTATTCCACTTGAAAAATACCACTGAATATTCCTATTGAAAAATACCACTGAATATTCCTCTTGAAAAATACTACTGAATATTCCTCTTGAAAAATACCACTAAATATTCCTCTTGAAAAATACTACTGAATATTCCTCTTGAAAAATTCCACTGAATATTCCTCCTTAAAAATACCATTGAATATTCCACTTGAAAAATACCACTGAATATTCCTCTTGAAAAATACCACTGAATATTCCTCTTGAAAAATACCACTGAATAATCGTTTTGAAAAATACCAGTGAATATTCCTCTTGAAAAATACCACTGAATATTCTTCTTGAAAAATACCAATAAATATTCCTCTTGAAAAATACTACTGAATATTCCTCTTGAAAAATACCAGTGAATATTCCTCTTGAAAAATACAACTGAATATTCCTCTTGAAAAATACCAGTAAATATTCCTCTTGAAAAATACCACTTAATATTCCTCTTGAAAAATACAACTGAATGTTCCTCTTGAAAAATACCACTGAATATTCCTCTTGAAAAATACCACTAAATATTCCTCTTGAAAAATACTACTGAATATTCCTCTTGAAAAATACCATTGAATATTCCTCTTTGAAAATACTACTGAATATTCCTCTTGAAAATTAACACTGAATATTCCTCTTGAAAAATACCACTGAATATTGCTCTTAAAAAATACCACTAATTATTCGTCTTGAAAAATACCACTGAATATTCCACTTGAAAAATACCACTGAATTATCCCCTTGCGAAATACAACTGAATATTCCTCCTGAAAAATACCACTGAATATTTCTCTTGAAAATAACCCCTGATTATTCCACTTGAAAAATACCACTGAATATTCCTATTGAAAAATACCACTAAATATTCCTCTTGAAAAATACTACTGAATATTCCTCTTGAAAAATACCACTAAATATTCCTCTTGAAAAATACTACTGAATATTCCTCTTGAAAAATACCACTGAATTTTCCTCTTAAAAAATACCACTGAATATTCCACTTGAAAAATACCACTTAATATTCCTCTTGAAAAATACCACTGAATATTCCTCTTGAAAAATACTACTGAATATTCCTCTTGAAAAATACCACTGAATATTCCTCTTGAAAAATACAACTGAATATTCCTCTTGAAAAATACCAGTAAATATTCCTCTTGAAAAATACCACTTAATATTCCTCTTGAAAAATACAACTGAATAATCCTCTTGAAAAATACCACTGAATATTCCTCTTGAAAAATACCACTAAATATTCCTCTTGAAAAATACTACTGAATATTCCTCTTGAAAAATACCATTGAATATCCCTCTTTAAAAATACTACTGAATATTCCTCTTGAAAATTACCACTGAATATTCCTCTTGAAAAATACCACTGAATATTGCTCTTAAAAAATACCACTAATTATTCGTCTTGAAAAATACCACTGAATATTCCACTTGAAAAATTCCACTGAATTATCCCCTTGCGAAATACCACTGAATATTCCTTTTGAAAAATACCACTGAATATTCCTCTTGAAAATAACCACTGATTATTCCACTTGAAAAATACCACTGAATATTCCTATTGAAAAATACCACTGAATATTCCTCTTGAAAAATACCACTGAATATTCGTTTTGAAAAATACCAGTGAATATTCCTCTTGAAAAATACCACTGAATATTCTTCTTGAAAAATAACAGTAAATATTCCTCTTGAAAAATACTACTGAATATTCCTCTTGAAAAATACCAGTGAATATTCCTCTTGAAAAATACAACTGAATATTCCTCTTGAAAAATACCAGTAAATATTCCTCTTGAAAAATACCACTTAATATTCCTCTTGAAAAATACAACTGAATGTTCCTCTTGAAAAATACCACTGAATATTCCTCTTGAAAAATACCACTAAATATTCCTCTTGAAAAATACTACTGAATATTCCTCTTGAAAAATACCATTGAATATTCCTCTTTGAAAATACTACTGAATATTCCTCTTGAAAATTACCACTGAATATTCCTCTTGAAAAATACCACTGAATATTGCTCTTAAAAAATACCACTAATTATTCGTCTTGAAAAATACCACTGAATATTCCTCTTAAAAAATACCACTGAATATTCCACTTGAAAAATACCACTTAATATTCCTCTTGAAAAATACCACTGAATATTCCTCTTGAAAAATACTACTGAATATTCCTCTTGAAAAATACCACTGAATATTCCTCTTCAAAAATACCACTGAATATTACTCTTGAAATATACCACTGAATATTCCTCTTGAAAAATACCTACTTAATATTCCTCTTGAAAAATACAACTGAACGTTCCTCTTGAAAAATACCACTGAATATTCCTCTTGAAAAATACCACTTAATATTCTTCTTGAAAAATACCACTGAGTAATGCTCTTGAAAAAAGCAGTGAATATTCCTCTTGAAAAATACCACTGAATATTCCTCTTGAAAAATACCACTGAACATACGTCTTGAAAAATACGACTGAATATTCCTCTTGAAAAATACCACTGAATATTCCTCTTGAAAAATACCACTAAATATTCCTCTTGAAAAATACTACTGAATATTCTTCTTGAAAAATAGCACTGAATATACGTCTTGAAAAATACCACTGAATATTCCTCTTGAAAAATACAACTGAATATTCCTCTTGAAAAATACCAGTAAATATTCCTCTTGAAAAATACTACTTAATATTCCTCTTGAAAAATACAACTGAATAATCCTCTTGAAAAATACCACTGAATATTCCTCTTGAAAAATACCACTAAATATTCCTCTTGAAAAATACTACTTCATATTCCTCTTGAAAAATACAACTGAGTGTTCCTCTTGAAAAATACCACTGAATATTCCTCTTGAAAAATACCACTTAATATTCTTCTTGAAAAATACCACTGAGTAATGCTCTTGAAAAAAACCAGTGAATATTCCTCTTGAAAAATACCACTGAATATTCCTCTTGAAAAATACCACTGAACATACGTCTTGAAAAATACGACTGAATATTCCTCTTGAAAAATACCACTGAATATTCCTCTTGAAAAATACCACTAAATATTCCTCTTGAAAAATACTACTGAATATTCCTCTTGAAAAATACCACTGAATATTCCTCTTGAAAAATACAACTGAATATTCCTCTTGAAAAATACCAGTAAATATTCCTCTTGAAAAATACCACTTAATATTCCTCTTGAAAAATACAACTGAATAATCCTATTGAAAAATACCACTGAATATTCCTCTTGAAAAATACCACTAAATATTCCTCTCGAAAAATACTACTGAATATTCCTCTTGAAAAATACCATTGAATATCCCTCTTTAAAAATACTACTGAATATTCCTCTTGAAAATTACCACTGAATATTCCTCTTGAAAAATACCACTGAATATTGCTCTTAAAAAATACCACTAATTATTCGTCTTGAAAAATACCACTGAATATTCCACTTGAAAAATACCACTGAATTATCCCCTTGCGAAATACCACTGAATATTCCTCTTGAAAAATACCACTGAATATTCCTCTTGAAAATAACCACTGATTATTCCACTTGAAAAATACCACTGAATATTCCTATTGAAAAATACCACTGAATATCCCTCTTGACAAATACTACTGAATATTCCTCTTGAAAAATACCACTAAATATTCCTCTTGAAAAATACAACTGAATATTCCTCTTGTAAAATACCACTGAATATTCCTCTTAAAAAATACCACTGAATATTCCACTTGAAAAATACCACTTAATATTCCTCTTGAAAAATACCACTGAATATTCCTCTTGAAAAATACTACTGAATATTCCTCTTGAAAAATACCACTGAATATTCCTCTTCAAAAATACCACTGAATATTACTTTTGAAATATACCACTGAATATTCCTCTTGAAAAATACCACTGAATATACGTCTTGAAAAATACTACTGAATATTCCTCTTAAAAAATACCACTGAATATTCGTCTTGAAAAATACCACAAATATTCCTCTTTACAAATACCACTGAATATTCCTTTTGAAAAATATCACTGAATATTCCTTTTGAAAAATACAATACCACGGATTGTTCCTCTTGAAAAATACCACTGAATAGTTCTAGTGAAAAATACTGCTGATATTCCTCTTGAAAAATACCACTGAATATTCCTCTTGAAAAATACCACTGAATATTCCTGTTGAAAAATACCGCTGAATATTTCTCTTGAAAAATACCACTGAATATTTCTTTTGAAAAATAACACTGAAGATTCATCTTAAAAAATACCACTGAATATTCCTCTTGAAAAATACCACTGATTATTCCACTTGAAAAATACCACTGAATATTCCTATTGAAAAATACCACTGAATATTCCTCTTGAAAAATACTACTGAATATTCCTCTTGAAAAATACCACTAAATATTCCTCTTGAAAAATACTACTGAATATTCCTCTTGAAAAATACCACTGAATATTCCTCCTTAAAAATACCATTGAATATTCCACTTGAAAAATACCACTGAATATTCCTCTTGAAAAATACCACTGAATATTCCTCTTGAAAAATACCACTGAATATTCCTCTTGAAAAATACCACTGAATATTCGTTTTGAAAAATACCAGTGAATATTCCTCTTGAAAAATACCACTGAATATTCCTCCTTAAAAATGCCATTGAATATTCCACATGAAAAATACCACTGAATATTCCTCTTGAAAAATACCACTGAATATTCCTCTTGAAAAATACCACTGATTATTCCTCTTGAAAAATACCACTGAATATTCCTCTTGAAATATACCACAGAATATTAATCTTGAAAAATACCACTGAATATTCGTTTTGAAAAATACCAGTGAATATTCCTCTTGAAAAATACCACTGAATATTCTTCTTAAAAAATACCAGTAAATATTCCTCTTGAAAAATACTTACTTAATATTCCTCTTGAAAAATACAACTGAATGTTCCTCTTGAAAAATACCACTGAATATTCCTCTTGAAAAATACCACTTAATATTCTTCTTGAAAAATACCACTGAGTAATGCTCTTGAAAAAAACCAGTGAATATTCCTCTTGAAAAATACCACTGAATATTCCTCTTGAAAAATACCACTGAGTATACGTCTTGAAAAATACGACTGAATATTCCTCTTAAAAAATACCACTGAATATTCGTCTTAAAAAATACCACGAATAGTCCTCTTTAAAAATACCACTGAATATTCCTGTTGAAAAATACCGCTGAATATTCCTCTTGAAAAATACCACTGAATATTCCTTTTGAACAATAACACTGAATATTCATCTTAAAAAATACCACTCAATGTTTCTCTTGAAAAATAACGCTGAATATTCCTCTTGAAAAATACCACTGAATTTTCCTCTTGAAATATACCACTGAATATTACTCTTGAAAAATACCAGTAAATATTCCTCTTGAAAAATACCACTTAATATTCCTCTTGAAAAATACAACTGAATGTTCCTCTTGAAAAATACCACTGAATATTCCTCTTGAAAAATACCACTAAATATTTCTCTTGAA
Source organism: Atherix ibis (assembly GCA_958298945.1). NCBI lineage: Eukaryota > Metazoa > Arthropoda > Insecta > Diptera > Athericidae > Atherix > Atherix ibis. Next base: position 42,569,243 of record OY282609.1, on the reverse strand, counting down.
AAATACTACTGAATATTCCTCTTGAAAAATACCACTGAATATTCCTCTTAAAAAATACCACTGAATATTCCACTTGAAAAATACCACTTAATATTCCTCTTGAAAAATACCACTAAATATTCCTCTTGAAAAATACTACTGAATATTCTTCTTGAAAAATAGCACTGAATATACGTCTTGAAAAATACTACTGAATATTCCTCTTAAAAAATACCACTGAATATTCGTCTTGAAAAATACCACAAATATTCCTCTTTAAAAATACCACTGAATATTCCTTTTGAAAAATACCACTGAATATTCCTTTTGAAAAATACAATACCACGGATTGTTCCTCTTGAAAAATACTACTGAATAGTTCTATTGAAAAATACCGCTGATATTCCTCTTGAAAAATACCACTAAATATTCCTCTTGAAAAATACCACTGAATATTCCTGTTGAAAAATACCGCTGAATATTTCTCTTGAAAAATACCACTGAATATTTCTTTTGAAAAATAACACTGAATATTCATCTTAAAAAATACCACTCAAAATTTCTCTTGAAAAATAACGCTGAATATTCCTCTTGAAAAATATAACTGAATATTCCTCTTGAAAAATACCACTGAATATTCCTCTTGAAAAATACCAGTAAATATTCCTCTTGAAAAATATCACTTAATATTCCTCTTGACAAATACAACTGAATGTTCCTCTTGAAAAATACCACTGAATATTCCTCTTGAAAAATACCACTAAATATTCCTCTTGAAAAATACTACTAAATATTCCTCTTGAAAAATACTACTGAATATTCCTCTTTTAAAATACTACTGAATATTCCTCTTCAAAAATACCACTGAATATTCCTCTTCAAAAATACTACTGAATAATGCTCTTAAAATATATCACTGATTATTCCTCTTGAAAAATACCACTGAATATTCCACTTGAAAAATACCACTGAATTATCCCCTTGAGAAATACTACTGAATATTCCTCTTGAAAAATACCACTGAATATTCCTCTTGAAAAATACCACTGAGTATTCCACTTGAAAAATACCACTGAATATTCCTATTGAAAAATACCACTGAATATTCCTCTTGAAAAATACTACTGAATATTCCTCTTTAAAAATACCACTAAATATTCCTCTTGAAAAATACTACTGAATATTCCTCTTGAAAAATACCACTGAATATTCCTCTTAAAAAATACCACTGAATATTCCACTTGAAAAATACCACTTAATATTCCTCTTGAAAAATACCACTGAATGTTCCTCTTGAAAAATACTACTGAATATTCCTCTTGAAAAATACCACTGAATATACGTCTTGAAAAATACTACTGAATATTCCTCTTAAAAAATACCACTAAATATTCGTCTTGAAAAATACCACAAATATTCCTCTTTAAAAATACCACTGAATATTCCTTTTGAAAAATACCACTGAATATTCCTTTTGAAAAATACAATACCACGGATTGTTCCTCTTGAAAAATACCACTGAATAGTTCTATTGAAAAATACCGCTGATATTCCTCTTGAAAAATACCACTAAATATTCCTCTTGAAAAATACCACTGAATATTCCTGTTGAAAAATACCGCTGAATATTTCTCTTGAAAAATACCACTGAATATTTCTTTCGAAAAAAACACTGAATATTCATCTTAAAAAATACCACTCAAAATTTTTCTTGAAAAATAACGCTGAATATTCCTCTTGAAAAATATAACTGAATATTCCTCTTGAAAAATACAACTGAATATTCCTCTTGAAAAATACCAGTAAATATTCCTCTTGAAAAATATCACTTAATATTCCTCTTGACAAATACAACTGAATGTTCCTCTTGAAAAATACCACTGAATATTCCTCTTGAAAAATACCACTAAATATTCCTCTTGAAAAATACTACTAAATATTCCTCTTGAAAAATACTACTGAATATTCCTCTTTTAAAATACTACTGAATATTCCTCTTCAAAAATACCACTGAATATTCCTCTTCAAAAATAACACTGAATATTGTTCTTAAAATATATCACTGATTATTCCTCTTGAAAAATACCACTGAATATTCCACTTGAAAAATACCACTGAATTATCCCCTTGAGAAATACTACTGAATATTCCTCTTGAAAAATACCACTGAATATTCCTCTTGAAAAATACCACTGAGTATTCCACTTGAAAAATACCACTGAATATTCCTATTGAAAAATACCACTGAATATTCCTCTTGAAAAATACTACTGAATATTCCTCTTGAAAAATACCACTGAATATTCCTCTTAAAAAATACCACTGAATATTCCACTTGAAAAATACCACTTAATATTCCTCTTGAAAAATACCACTGAATGTTCCTCTTGAAAAATACTACTGAATATTCCTCTTAAAAAATACCACTGAATATTCGTCTTGAAAAATACCACAAATATTCCTCTTTAAAAATACCACTGAATATTCCTTTTGAAAAATACCACTGAATATTCCTTTTGAAAAATACAATACCACGGATTGTTCCTCTTGAAAAATACCACTGAATAGTTCTATTGAAAAATACCGCTGATATTCCTCTTGAAAAATACCACTGAATATTACTTTTGAAAAATACCACTGAATATTCCTGTTGAAAAATACCGCTGAATATTTCTCTTGAAAAATACCACTGAATATTTCTTTTGAAAAATAACACTGAATATTCATCTTGAAAAATACCACTCAAAATTTCTCTTGAAAAATAACGCTGAATATTCCTCTTGAAAAATATAACTGAATATTCCTCTTGAAAAATACCACTGAATATTCCTCTTGAAAAATACCAGTAAATATTCCTCTTGAAAAATACCACTTAATATTCCTCTTTAAAAATACAACTGAATGTTCCTCTTGAAAAATACCACTGAATATTCCTCTTGAAAAATACCACTAAATATTCCTCCTGAAAAATACTACTAAATATTCCTCCTGAAAAATACTACTGAATATTCCTCTTTTAAAATACTACTGAATATTCCTCTTCAAAAATACCACTGAATATTCCTCTTGAAAAATAACACTGAATATTGCTCTTAAAAAATACCACTGATTATTCCTCTTGAAAAATACCACTGAATATTCCACTTGAAAAATACCACTGAATTATCCCCTTGAGAAATACTACTAAATATTCCTCTTGAAAAATACCACTGAATATTCCACTTGAAAAATACCACGGAATATTAACCTTGAAAAATACCACTGAATATTCGTTTTGAAAAATACCAGTGAATATTCCTCTTGAAAAATACAACTGAATATTCTTCTTGAAAAATACCAGTAAATATTCCTCTTGAAAAATACCTACTTAATATTCCTCTTGAAAAATACAACTGAATGTTCCTCTTGAAAAAAACCACTGAATATTCCTCTTGAAAAATACCACTTAATATTCTTCTTGAAAAATACCACTGAGTAATGCTCTTGAAAAAAACCAGTGAATATTCGTCTTGAAAAATACCACTGAATATTCCTCTTGAAAAATACCACTGAACATACGTCTTGAAAAATACGACTGAATATTCCTCTTAAAAAATACCACTGAATATACCTCTTGAAAAATACCACAGAATATTCCTCTTAAAAATTACCACTGAATATTGCTCTTAAAAAATATCACTGATTATTCCTCTTGAAAAATACCACTGAATATTCCACTTGAAAAATACCACTGAATTATCCCCTTGAGAAATACTACTGAATGTTCCTCTTGAAAAATAACACTGAATATTCCTCTTGAAAAATACCACTGATTATTCCACTTGAAAAATACCACTGAATATTCCTATTGAAAAATACCACTGAATATTCCTCTTGAAAAATACTACTGAATATTCCTCTTGAAAAATACCACTAAATATTCCTCTTGAAAAATACTACTGAATATTCCTCTTGAAAAATACCACTGAATATTCCTCCTTAAAAATACCATTGAATATTCCACTTGAAAAATACCACTGAATAGTCCACTTGAAAAATACCACTGAATATTCCTCTTGAAAAATACCACTGAATATTCCTCTTGAAAAATACCACTGAATATTCCTCTTGAAAAATACCACGGAATATTAATCTTGAAAAATACCACTGAATTTTCGTTTTGAAAAATACCAGTGAATATTCCTCTTGAAAAATACCACTGAATATTCTTCTTGAAAAATACCAGTAAATATTCCTCTTGAAAAATACCTACTTAATATTCCTCTCGAAAAATACAACTGAATGTTCCTCTTGAAAAATACCACTGAATATTCCTCTTGAAAAATACCACTTAATATTCTTCTTGAAAAATACCACTGAGTAATGCTCTTGAAAAAAACCAGTGAATATTCCTCTTGAAAAATACCACTGAATATTCCTCTTGAAAAATACCACTGAACATACGTCTTGAAAAATACGACTGAATATTCCTCTTAAAAAATACCACTGAATATTCGTCTTGAAAAATACCACGAATACCACTCTTTAAAAATACCACTGAATATTCCTGTTGAAAAATACCGCTGAATATTCCTCTTGAAAAATACCACTGAATATTCCTTTTGAACAATTACACTGAATATTCATCTTAAAAAATACCACTCAATGTTTCTCTTGAAAAATAACGCTGAATATTCCTCTTGAAAAATACCACTGAATATTCCACTTGAAAAATACCACTGAATATTCCTCTTGAAAAATACCAGTAAATATTCCTCTTGAAAAATACCACTTAATATTCCTCTTGAAAAATACAACTGAATGTTCCTCTTGAAAAATACCACTGAATATTCCTCTTGAAAAATACCACTAAATATTCCTCTTGAAAAATACTACTGAATATTCCTCTTGAAAAATACCACTGAATATTCCACTTGAAAAATACCACTGAATTATCCCCTTGAGAAATACTACTGAATATTCCTCTTGAAAAATACCACTGAATATTGCTCTTGAAAAATACCACTGATTATTCCACTTGAAAAATACCACTGAATATTCCTATTGAAAAATACCACTGAATATTCCTCTTGAAAAATACTACTGAATATTCCTCTTGAAAAATACCACTAAATATTCCTCTTGAAAAATACTACTGAATATTCCTCTTGAAAAATACCACTTAATATTCCTCCTTAAAAATACCATTGAATATTCCACTTGAAAAATACCACTGAATATTCCTCTTGAAAAATACCACTGAATATTCCTCTTGAAAAATACCACTGAATATTCCTCTTGAAAAATACCACTGAATATTCCTCTTGAAAAATTCCACGGAATATTAATCTTGAAAAATACCACTAAACATTCGTTTTGAAAAATACCAGTGAATATTCATCTGGAAAAATACCCCTGAATATTCCTCTTGAAAAATACCAGTAAACATTCCTCTTGAAAAATACCACTTAATATTCCTCTTGAAAAATACAACTGAATGTTCCTCTTAAAAAATACCACTGAATATTCCTCTTAAAAAATACCACTTAATATTGTTCTTGAAAAATACCACAGAGTAATGCTCTTGAAAAACACCAGTGAATATTCCTCTTGAAAAATACCACTGAATATTCCTCTTGAAAAATACAACTGAACATTCCTTTTGAAAAATACCATTGAACAATCCTCTTGAAAAATATCACTGAATATTCCTCTTGAAAATACCACTGAATATTCCTCTTGAAAAATACCACTGAATATACGTCTTGAAAAATATGACTGAATATTCCTCTTGAAAAATACCACTGAATATTCCTCTTGAACAATTACACTGAATATTCATCTTAAAAAATACCACTCAATGTTTCTCTTGAAAAATAACGCTGAATATTCCTCTTGAAAAATACCACTGAATATTCCACTTGAAAAATACCACTGAATATTCCTCTTGAAAAATACCAGTAAATATTCCTCTTGAAAAATACCACTTAATGTTCCTCTTGAAAAATACAACTGAATGTTCCTCTTGAAAAATACCACTGAATATTCCTCTTGAAAAATACCACTAAATATTCCTCTTGAAAAATACTACTGAATATTCCTCTTGAAAAATACCACTGAATATTCCACTTGAAAAATACCACTGAATTATCCCCTTGAGAAATACTACTGAATATTCCTCTTGAAAAATACCACTGAATATTGCTCTTGAAAAATACTACTGATTATTCCACTTGAAAAATACCACTGAATATTCCTATTGAAAAATACCACTGAATATTCCTCTTGAAAAATACTACTGAATATTCCTCTTGAAAAATACCACTAAATATTCCTCTTGAAAAATACTACTGAATATTCCTCTTGAAAAATACCACTTAATATTCCTCCTTAAAAATACCATTGAATATTCCACTTGAAAAATACCACTGAATATTCCTCTTGAAAAATACCACTGAATATTCCTCTTGAAAAATACCACTGAATATTCCTCTTGAAAAATACCACTGAATATTCCTCTTGAAAAATACCACGGAATATTAATCTTGAAAAATACCACAAAACATTCGTTTTGAAAAATACCAGTGAATATTCATCTGGAAAAATACCACTGAATATTCCTCTTGAAAAATACCAGCAAACATTCCTCTTGAAAAATACCACTTAATATTCCTCTTGAAAAATACAACTGAATGTTCCTCTTGAAAAATACCACAGAATATTCCTCTTAAAAAATACCACTTAATATTGTTCTTGAAAAATACCACAGAGTAATGCTCTTGAAAAACACCAGTGAATATTCCTCTTGAAAAATACCACTGAATATTCCTCTTGAAAAATACAACTGAACATTCCTTTTGAAAAATACCATTGAACAATCCTCTTGAAAAATATCACTGAATATTCCTCTTGAAAATACCACTGAATATTCCTCTTGAAAAATACCACTGAATATACGTCTTGAAAAATATGACTGAATATTCCTCTTAAAAAATACCAATGAATATTCATCTTAAAAAATACGACGAATATTCCTCTTTAAAAATACCACTGAATATTCCTCTTGAACAATAACACTGAATATTCATCTTGAAAAATACCACTCAATATTTCTCTAGAAAAATAGCGCTGAATTTTCCTCTTAAAAAATACCACTGAATATTCCTCTTGAAAAATACCACTGAATATTTCTCTTGAAAAATACCAGTAAATATTCCTCTTAAAAAATACTACTGAATATTCCTCTTGAAAATTACCACTGAATATTCTTCTTGAAAAATACCACTGAATATTGCTCTTAAAAAATATCACTGATTATTCCTCTTGGAAAATACCACTGAATATTCCACTTGAAAAATACCACTGAATTATCCCCTTGAGAAATACTACTGAATATTTCTCTTGAAAAATACCACTGAATATTCCTCTTAAAAAATACCACTGATTATTCCACTTGAAAAATACCACTGAATATTCCTATTGAAAAATACCACTGAATATTCCTCTTGAAAAATACTACTGAATATTCCTCTTGAAAAATACCACTAAATATTCCTCTTGAAAAAGACTACTGAATATTCCTCTTGAAAAATACCACTGAATATTCCTCTTACAAAATACCACTGAATATTCCACTTGAAAAATACCACTGAATATTCTTCTTGAAAAAGACCACTGAATATTCCTCTTGAAAAATATTACTGACAATTCCTCTTGAAAATACCACTGAATATTCCTCTTCAAAAATACCACTGAATATTCCCCTTGAAAAATACCACTGAATATTCCTCTTGAAAAATACCGCGGAATATTAATCTTGAAAAATACCACTGAATATTCGTTTTGAAAAATACCAGTGAATATTCCTCTTGAAAAATACCACTGAATATTTCTCTTGAAAAATACCATCGAATATTCCTCTTGAAAAATACCACTGAATATTCCTCTTGAAAAATACTACGGAATATTAATCTTGAAAAATACCACTGAATATTCGTTTTGAAAAATACCAGTGAATATTCTTCTTGAAAAATACAACTGAACATTCCTTTTGAAAAATACCATTGAAAAATCCTCTTGAAAAATATCACTGAATATTCCTCTTGAAAATACCACTGAATATTCCTCTTGAAAAATACCACTGAACATACGTCTTGAAAAATACGACTTAATGTTCCTCTTAAAAAATACCACTGAATATTCGTCTTGAAAAATACCACGAATATTCCTCTTGAAAAATACCACTGAATATTCCTCTTGAAAAATACAACTGAACTTTCCTTTTGAAAAATACCATTGAACAATCCTCTTGAAAAATAACACTGAATATTCCTCTTTAAAAATACTGCTGATTATTCGACTTGAAATATACTACTGAATATTCCTCTTGAAAAATACCACTGAATATTACTCTTTAAAAATACCACTGAATATTCCTCTTGAAAAATACCATTGAATATTGCTCTTGAAAAATACCTCTGATTATTCCTCTTGAAAAATACCACTAAAGATTCTTCTTGAAAAATACCACTGAGTAATGCTCTTGAAAAACACCAGTGGGTATTCCTCTTGAAAAATACAACTGAATATTCCTCTTGAAAAATACAACTAAACATTCCTTTTGAAAAATACCATTGAACAATCCTCTGGAAAAATACCACTGAATATTCCTCTTTAACAATACTACTGAATATTCCTCTTAAAATATACCACTGAATATTCCTCTTGAAAAATACAACTGAATATTCTTCTTAAAAAATACCACTGAATATTCCTCTTGAAAAATACCACTGAATATTCCTCTTGAAAAATACCACTGAATATTCCTCTTAGAAAATACCACTGAATATTCCTCTTGAAAAATACCACAGAATATTCCTCTTGAAAAATACCACTGAATATTCGTCTTGAAAAATACCACTGAATATTCCACTTGAAAAATACCACTGAATATTCCTCTTGAAAAATACCACTTAATACTCCTCTTGAAAAATACCACTGAATATTCCTCTTGAAAAATACCACTGAATATTCCTCTTGAAAAATACCACGGAATATTAATCTTGAAAAATACCACTGAATATTCGTTTTGAAAAATACCAGTGAATATTCCTCTTGAAAAATACCACTGAATATTCTTCTTGAAAAATACCAGTAAATATTCCTCTTGAAAAATACCTACTTAATATTCCTCTTGAAAAATACAACTGAATGTTCCTCTTGAAAAATACCACTGAATATTCCTCTTGAAAAATACCACTTAATATTCTTCTTGAAAAATAACACTGAGTAATGCTCTTGAAAAAAACCAGTGAATATTAATCTTGAAAAATACCACTGAATATTCCTCTTGAAAAATTCCACTGAACATACGTCTTGAAAAATACTACTGAATATTCCTCTTAAAAAATACCACTGAATATTCGTCTTGAAAAATACCACGAATACTCCTTTTTAAAAATACCACTGAATATTCCTGTTGAAAAATACCGCTAAATATTCCTCTTGAAAAATACCACTGAATATTCCTCTTGAACAATAACACTGAATATTCATCTTAAAAAATACCACTCAATGTTTCTCTTGAAAAATAACGCTGAATATTCCTCTTGAAAAATACCACTGAATATTCCTCTTGAAAAATACCACTGAATATTCCTCTTGAAAAATACCAGTAAATATTCCTCTTGAAAAATACCACTTAGTATTCCTCTTGAAAAATACAACTGAATGTTCCTCTTGAAAAATACCACTGAATATTCCTCTTGAAAAATACCACTAAATATTCCTCTTGAAAAATACTACTGAATATTTCTCTTGAAAAATACCACTGAATATTCCACTTGAAAAATACCACTGAATTATCCCCTTGAAAAATACTACTGAATATTCCTCTTGAAAAATACCACTGAATATTGCTCTTGAAAAATACCACTGATTATTCCACTTGAAAAATACCACTGAATATTCCTATTGAAAAATACTACTGAATATTCCTCTTGAAAAATACTACTGAATATTCCTCTTGAAAAATACTACTAAATATTCCTCTTGAAAAATACTACTGAATATTCCTCTTGAAAAATACCACTAAATATTCCTCCTTAAAAATACCATTGAATATTCCACTTGAAAAATACCACTGAATATTCCTCTTGAAAAATACCACTGAATATTCCTCTTGAAAAATACCACTGAATATTCCTCTTGAAAAATACCACTGAATATTCCTCTTCAAAAATACCACGGAATATTAATCTTGAAAAATACCACTAAATATTCGTTTTGAAAAATACCAGTGAATATTCCTCTGGAAAAATACCACTGAATATTCCTCTTGAAAAATACCAGTAAACATTCCTCTTGAAAAATACCACTTAATATTCCTCTTGAAAAATACAACTGAATGTTCCTCTTGAAAAATACAACTGAATATTCCTCTTAAAAAATACCACTTAATATTGTTCTTGAAAAATACCACAGAGTAATGCTTTTGAAAAACACCAGTGAATATTCCTCTTGAAAAATACAACTGAATATTCCTCTTAAAAAATACCACTTAATATTGTTCTTGAAAAATACCACAGAGTAATGCTTTTGAAAAACACCAGTGAATATTCCTCTTGAAAAATACCACTGAATATTCCTCTTGAAAAATACAACTGAACATTCCTTTTGAAAAATACCATTGAACAATCCTCTTGAAAAATATCACTAAATATTCCTCTTGAAAATACCACTGAATATTCCTCTTGAAAAATACCACTGAATATGCGTCTTGAAAAATACGACTGAATATTCCTCTTAAAAAATACCACTGAATATTCGTCTTAAAAAATACGACGAATATTCCTCTTTAAAAATACCACTGAATATTTCTCTTGAAAAATACCAGTAAAAATTCCTCTTGAAAAATACTACTGAATAATCCTCTTGAAAATTACCACTGAATATTCCTCTTAAAAAATACCACTAAATATTCCTCTTGAAAAATACTACTGAATATTCCTCTTGAAAAATACCACTGAATATTCCTCTTGAAAAATACCACTGAATATTCCTCTTAAAAAATACCACTAAATATTCCACTTGAAAAATACCACTGAATATTCCCCTTGAAAAAGACCACTGAATATTCCTCTTGAAAAATACAACTGACTATTCCTCTTAAAAATACCACTGAATATTCCTCTTGAAAAATACCACTAAATATTCCTCTTGAAAAATACTACTGAATATTCCTCTTGAAAAATACCACTGAATATTCCTCTTAAAAAATACCACTGAATATTCCACTTGAAAAATACCACTGAATATTCCCCTTGAAAAAGACCACTGAATATTCCTCTTGAAAAATACTACTGACTATTCCTCTTGAAAAATACAACTGAACTTTCCTTTTGAGAAATACCATTGAACAATCCTCTTGAAAAATAACACTGAATATTCCTCTTTAAAAATACTGCCGATTATTCGCCTTGAAATATACCACTGAACATTCCTCTTGAAAAATACCACTAAAGATTCTTCTTGAAAAATACCATTGAATATTGCTCTTGAAAAATACCTCTGATTACTCCTATTGAAAAATACCACTAAAGATTCTTCTTGAAAAATACCACTGAGTAGTGCTCTTGAAAAACACCAGTGAGTATTCCTCTTGAAAAATACAACTGAATATTCTTCTTGAAAAATACAACTAAACATTCCTTTTGAAAAATACCATTGAACAATCCTCTGGAAAAATACCACTGAATATTCCTCTTTAACAATACTACTGAATATTCCTCTTAAAATATACCACTGAATATTCCTCTTGAAAAATACAACTGAATATTCCTCTTAAAAAATACCACTGAATATTCCTCTTGAAAAATACCACTGAATATTCCTCTTGAAAAATACCACTGAATATTCCTCTTAGAAAATACCACTGAATATTCCTCTTGAAAAATACCATAGAATATTCCCCTTGAAAAATACCACTGAATATTCCTCTTGAAAAATACCACTGAATATTCCACTTGAAAAATACCACTGAATATTCCTCTTGAAAAATACCACTTAATACTCCTCTTGAAAAATACCACTGAATATTACTCTTTCAAAATACCACTGAATATTCCTCTTGAAAAATACCGCTGCATATTGCTCTTGAAAAATACCTCTGATTATTCCTCTTGAAAAATACCACCAAAGATTCTTCTTGAAATATACCACTGAGTAATGCTCTTGAAAAACACCAGTGAATATTCCTCTTGAAAAATACCACTGAATATTCCTCTTGAAAAATAAAACTGAACATTCCTTTTGAAAAATACCATTGAACAATCCTCTTGAAAAATATCACTGAATATTCGTCTTTAAAATACCACTGAATATTCCTCTTGAAAAATACCACTGAACATACATCTTGAAAAATACGACTGAATATTCCTCTTAAAAAATACCATTGAATATTCGTCTTGAAAAATACCACGAATATTTCTCTTTAAAAATACCACTGAATATTCCTCTTGAAAAATACAACTGAACTTTCCTTTTGAAAAATACCATTGAACAATCCTCTTGAAAAATAACACTGAATATTCCTCTTTAAAAATACTGCTGAATATTCGTCTTGAAATAGACTACTGAATGTTTCTCTTGAAAAATACCACTGAATATTACTCTTTAAAAATACCACTGAATATTCCTCTTGAAAAATACCGCTGAATATTGCTCTTGAAAAATACCTCTGATTATTCCTCTTGAAAAATACCACTAAAGATTCTTCTTGAAAAATACCACTGAGTAATGCTCTTGAAAAACACCAGTGAATATTCCTCTTGAAAAATACAACTGAACATTCCTTTTGAAAAATACCATTGAACAATCCTCTTGAAAAATGTCACTGAATATTCCTCTTGAAAATACCACTGAATATTCCTCTTGAAAAATACCACTGAACATACGTCTTGAAAAATACGACTGAATATTTCTCTTAAAAAATACCACTGAATATTCGTCTTGAAAAATACCACGAATATTCCTCTTTAAAAATACCATTGAATATTCCTGTTGAAAAATACCGCTGAATATTCCTCTTGAAAAATACCACTTAATATTCCTCTTGAACAATAACACTGAATATTCATCTTGAAAAATACCACTCAATATTTCTCTTGAAAAATAACGCTGAATATTCCTCTTGAAAAATACCACTGAATATTCCTCTTGAAAAATACCACTGAATATTCCTCTTGAAAAATACCAGTAAATATTCCTCTTAAAAAATAACACTTAATATTTCTCTTGAAAAATACAACTGAATGTTCCTCTTGAAAAATACCACTGAATATTCCTCTTGAAAAATACCACTAAATATTTCTCTTGAAAAATACTACTGAATATTCCTCTTGAAAAATACCACTGAATATTCCTCTTTAAAAATACTACTGAATATTCCTCTTGAAAATTACCACTGAATATTCCTCTTAAAAAATACCACTGAATATTCCTCTTGAAAAATACCACTAAATATTTCTCTTAAAAAATACAACTGAATATTTCTCTTAAAAAATACCACTGAATATTCCTCTTTAAAAATACTACTGAATATTCCTCTTGAAAAATACAACTGAATATTCCTCTTAAAAAATACCACTGAATATTCCTCTTGAAAAATACCACTGAATATTCCTCTTGAAAAATACCACCGAATATTCCTCTTAGAAAATACCACTGAATATTCCTCTTGAAAAATACCACAGAATATTCCTCTTGAAAAATACCACTGAATATTTCTCTTGAAAAATACCACTGAATATTCCACTTGAAAAATACCACTGAATATTCCTCTTGAAAAATACCACTTAATACTCCTCTTGAAAAATACCACTGAATATTACTCTTTCAAAATACCACTGAATATTCCTCTTGAAAAATACCGCTGCATATTGCTCTTGAAAAATACCTCTGATTATTCCTCTTGAAAAATACCACCAAAGATTCTTCTTGAAATATACCACTGAGTAATGCTCTTGAAAAACACCAGTGAATATTCCTCTTGAAAAATACCACTGAATATTCCTCTTGAAAAATAAAACTGAACATTCCTTTTGAAAAATACCATTGAACAATCCTCTTGAAAAATATCACTGAATATTCGTCTTTAAAATACCACTGAATATTCCTCTTGAAAAATACCACTGAACATACTTCTTGAAAAATACGACTGAATATTCCTTTTGAAAAATACCATTGAACAATCCTCTTGAAAAATAACACTGAATATTCCTCTTTAAAAATACTGCTGAATATTCGTCTTGAAATAGACCACTGAATGTTTCTCTTGAAAAATACCACTGAATATTACTCTTTAAAAATACCACTGAATATTCCTCTTGAAAAATACCATTGAATATTGCTCTTGAAAAATACCTCTGATTATTCCTCTTGAAAAATACCACTAAGGATTCTTCTTGAAAAATACCACTGAGTAATGCTCTTGAAAAACACCAGTGAATATTCCTCTTGAAAAATACCACTGAAAATTCCTCTTGAAAAATACAACTGAACATTCCTCTTAAAATATACCACTGAATATTTCTCTTAAAAAATACAACTGAATATTCCTCTTAAAAAATACCACTGAATATTCCTCTTGAAAAATACCACTGAATATTAATCTTGAAAAATACCACTGAATATTCCTCTTAAAAAATACCACTGAATATTCCTCTTGAAAAATACCACAGAATATTCCTCTTGAAAAATACCAATGAATATTACTCTTGAAAAATACCACTGAATATTCCACTTGAAAAATACCACTGAATATTCCTCTTGAAAAATACCACTTAATATTCCTCTTGAAAAATACCACTGAATATTACTCTTTAAAAATACCACTGAATATTCCTCTTGAAAAATACCGCTGAATATTGCTCTTGAAAAATACCTGTGATTATTCCTCTTGAAAAATACCACTAAAGATTCTTCTTGAAAAATACCACTGAGTAATGCTCTTGAAAAACACCAGTGAATATTCCTCTTGAAAAATACAACTGAACATTCCTTTTGAAAAATAATATTGAACAATCCTCTTAAAAAATGTCACTGAATATTCCTCTTGAAAATACCACTGAATATTCCTCTTGAAAAATACCACTGAACATACGTCTTGAAAAATACGACTGAATTTTTCTCTTAAAAAATACCACTTAATATTCGTCTTGAAAAATACCACGAATGTTCCTCTTTAAAAATACCACTGAATATTCCTGTTGAAAAATACCGCTGAATATTCCTCTTGAAAAATACCACTTAATATTCCTCTTGAACAATAACACTGAATATTCATCTTGAAAAATACCACTCAATATTTCTCTTGAAAATAACGCTGAATATTCCTCTTGAAAAATACCACTGAATATTCCTCTTGAAAAATACCACTGAATATTCCTCTTGAAAAATACCAGTAAATATTCCTCTTAAAAAATAACACTTAATATTCCTCTTGAAAAATACAACTGAATGTTCCTCTTGAAAAATACCACTGAATATTCCTCTTGGAAAATACCACTAAATATTTCTCTTGAAAAATACTACTGAATATTCCTCTTGACAAATACCACTAAATATTCCTCTTTAAAAATACTACTGAATATTCCTGTTGAAAATTACCACTGAATATTCCTCTTGAAAAATACCACTGAATATTCCACTTGAAAAATACCACTGAATATTCCTCTTGAAAAATACCACTTAATATTCCTCTTGAAAAATACCACTGAATATTACACATTAAAAATACCGCTGAATATTCCTCTTGAAAAATACCGCTGAATATTGCTCTTGAAAAATACCACTGAATATTTCTCTTGAACAATAACACTGAATATTCATCTTGAAAAATACCACCCAATATTTCTTTTGAAAAATAACGCTGAATATTCCTCTTGAAAAATACAACTGAATATTCCTATTGAAAAATACCACTAAATATTCTTCTTGAAAAATACCATTGAACATACGTCTTAAAAAATACGACTGAATATTCCTCTTAAAAAATACCACTGAATATTCATCTTGAAAAATACCACGTATATTCCGCTTTAAAGATACCACTAAATATTCCTGTTGAAAAATACCGCTGAATATTCCTCTTGAAAGATACCACTGAATATTCCTATTGAACAATAACACTGAATATTCATCTTGAAAAATACCTCTCAATATTTCTCTTGAAAAATAACGCTGAATATTCCTCTTGAAATATACCACTGAATATTCCTCTTGAAAAACACTACTGAATATTCCTCTTTAAAAATACTACTGAATATTCCTCTTGAAAAATACAACTGAATATTCCTCTTAAAAAATACCACTGAATATTCCTCTTGAAAAATACCACTGAATATTCCTCTTGAAAAATACCACCGAATATTCCTCTTAGAAAATACCACTGAATATTCCTCTTGAAAAATACCACAGAATATTCCTCTTGAAAAATACCACTGAATATTCCTCTTGAAAAATACCACTGAATATTCCACTTGAAAAATACCACTAAATATTCCTCTTGAAAAATACCACTTAATACTCCACTTGAAAAATACCACTGAATATAACTCTTTCAAAATATCACTGAATATTCCTCTTGAAAAATACCGCTGCATATTGCTCTTGAAAAATACCTCTGATTATTCCTCTTGAAAAATACCACCAAAGATTCTTCTTGAAATATACCACTGAGTAATGCTCTTGAAAAACACCAGTGAATATTCCTCTTGAAAAATACCACTGAATATTCCTCTTGAAAAATAAAACTGAACATTCCTTTTGAAAAATACCATTGAACAATCCTCTTGAAAAATATCACTGAATATTCGTCTTTAAAATACCACTGAATATTCCTCTTGAAAAATACCACTGAACATACTTCTTGAAAAATACGACTGAATATTCCTCTTAAAAAATACCATTGAATATTCGTCTTGAAAAATACCACGAATATTTCTCTTTAAAAATAACACTGAATATTCCTCTTTAAAAATACTACTGAATATTCGTCTTGAAATAGACCACTGAATGTTTCTCTTGAAAAATACCACTGAATATTACTCTTTAAAAATACCACTGAATATTCCTCTTGAAAAATACCATTGAATATTGCTCTTGAAAAATACCTCTGATTATTCCTCTTGAAAAATACCACTAAAGATTCGTCTTGAAAAATACCACTGAGTAATGCTCTTGAAAAACACCAGTGAATATTCCTCTTGAAAAATACCACTGAAAATTCCTCTTGAAAAATACAACTGAACATTCCTCTTAAAATATACCACTGAATATTTCTCTTAAAAAATACAACTGAATATTCCTCTTGAAAAATACCACTGAATATTCCTCTTGAAAAATACCACTGAATATTAATCTTGAAAAATACCACTGAATATTCCTCTTAAAAAATACCACTGAATATTCCTCTTGAAAAATACCACAGAATATTCCTCTTGAAAAATACCAATGAATATTACTCTTGAAAAATACCACTGAATATTCCACTTGAAAAATACCACTGAATATTCCTCTTGAAAAATACCAATTAATATTCCTCTTGAAAAATACCACTGAATATTACTCTTTAAAAATACCACTGAATATTCCTCTTGAAAAATACCGCTGAATATTGCTCTTGAAAAATACCTCTGATTATTCCTCTTGAAAAATACCACTAAAGATTCTTCTTGAAAAATACCACAGAGTAATGCTCTTGAAAAACACCAGTGAATATTCCTCTTGAAAAATACAACTGAACATTCCTTTTGAAAACTACCATTGAACAATCCTCTTGAAAAATGTCACTGAATATTCCTCTTGAAAATACCACTGAATATTCCTCTTGAAAAATACCACTGAACATACGTCTTGAAAAATACGACTTAATATTTCTCTTAAAAAATACCACTTAATATTCGTTTTGAAAAATACCACAAATATTCCTCTTTAAAAATACCACTGAATATTCCTGTTGAAAAATACCGCTGAATATTCCTCTTGAAAAATACCACTTAATATTCCTCTTGAACAATAACACTGAATATTCATCTTGAAAAATACCACTCAATATTTCTCTTGAAAAATAACGCTGAATATTCCTCTTGAAAAATACCACTGAATATTCCTCTTGAAAAATACCACTGATTATTCCTCTTGAAAAATACCAGTAAATATTCCTCTTAAAAAATAACACTTAATATTCCTCTTGAAAAATACAACTGAATGTTCCTCTTGAAAAATACCACTGAATATTCCTCTTGAAAAATACCACTAAAAATTTCTCTTGAAAAATACTACTGAATATTCCTCTTGACAAATACCACTGAATATTCCTCTTTAAAAATACTACTGAATATTCCTCTTGAAAATTACCACTGAATATTCCTCTTGAAAAATACCACTGAATATTCCACTTGAAAAATACCACTGAATATTCCTCTTGAAAAATACCACTTAATATTCCTCTTGAGAAATACCACTGAATATTACACATTAAAAATACCGCTGAATATTCCTCTTGAAAAATACCACTTAATATTCCTCTTGAACAATAACACTGAATATTCATCTTGAAAAATACCACTCAATATTTCTCTTGAAAAATAACGCTGAATATTCCTCTTGAAAAATACAACTGAATGTTCCTCTTGAAAAATACCACTGAATATTCCTCTTGAAAAATACCAGTAAATATTTCTCTTGAAAAATACTACTGAATATTCCTCTTGACAAATACCACTGAATATTCCTCTTTAAAAATACTACTGAATATTCCTCTTGAAAATTACCACTGAATATTCCTCTTGAAAAATACCACTGAATATTCCACTTGAAAAATACCACTGAATATTCCTCTTGAAAAATACCACTTAATATTCCTCTTGAAAAATACCACTGAATATTACACATTAAAAATACCGCTGAATATTCCTCTTGAAAAATACCGCTGAATATTGCTCTTGAAAAATACCACTGAATATTTCTCTTGAACAATAACACTGAATATTCATCTTGAAAAATACCACTCAATATTTCTTTTGAAAAATAACGCTGAATATTCCTCTTGAAAAATGCAACTGAATATTCCTCTTGAAAAATACCACTGAATATTCTTCTTGAAAAATACCATTGAACATACGTCTTAAAAAATACGACTGAATATTCCTCTTAAAAAATACCACTGAATATTCATCTTGAAAAATACCACGTATATTCCGCTTTAAAAATACCACTGAATATTCCTGTTGAAAAATACCGCTGAATATTCCTCTTGAAAGATATAACTGAATATTCCTATTGAACAATAACACTGAATATTCATCTTGAAAAATACCACTCAATATTTCTCTTGAAAAATAACGCTGAATATTCCTCTTGAAAAATACCACTGAATATTCCTCTTGAAAAACACCACTGAATATTCCTCTTGAAAAATACCAGCAAATATTCCTCTTGAAAAATACCACTGAACATACGTCTTGAAAAATACGACTGAATATTTCTCTTAAAAAATACCACTTAATATTCGTCTTGAAAAATACCACGAATATTCCTCTTGAACAATAACACTGAATATTCATCTTGAAAAATACCACTCAATATTTCTCTTGAAAAATAACGCTGAATATTCCTCTTGAAAAATACCACTGAATATTCCTCTTGAAAAATACCACTGAATATTCCTCTTGAAAAATACCAGTAAATATTCCTCTTAAAAAATAACACTTAATATTCCTCTTGAAAAATACAACTGAATGTTCCTCTTGAAAAATACCACTGAATATTCCTCTTGAAAAATACCACTAAATATTTCTCTTGAAAAATACTACTGAATATTCCTCTTGACAAATACCACTGAATATTCCTCTTTAAAAATACTACTGAATATTCCTCTTGAAAATTACCACTGAATATTCCTATTGAAAAATACCACTGAATATTCCACTTGAAAAATACCACTGAATATTCCTCTTGAAAAATACCACTTAGTATTCCTCTTGAAAAATACCACTGACTATTACACATTAAAAATACCGCTGAATATTCCTCTTGAAAAATACCGCTGAATATTGCTCTTGAAAAATACCACTGAATATTTCTCTTGAACAATAACACTGAATATTCATCTTGAAAAATACCACTCAATATTTCTTTTGAAAAATAACGCTGAATATTCCTCTTGAAAAATACAACTGAATATTCCTCTTGAAAAATATCACTGAATATTCTTCTTGAAAAATACCACTGAACATACGTCTTAAAAAATACGACTGAATATTCCTCCTTAAAAAATACCACTGAATATTCATCTTGAAAAATACCACGTATATTCCGCTTTAAAAATACCACTGAATATTCCTGTTGAAAAATACCGCTGAATATTCCTCTTGAAAGATACCACTGAATATTCCTATTGAAAAATAACACTGAATATTCATTTTGAAAAATACCACTCAATATTTCTCTTGAAAAATAACGCTGAATATTCCTCTTGAAAAATACCACTGAATATTCCTCTTGAAAAACACAACTGAATATTCCTCTTGAAAAATACCAGTAAATATTCCTCTTGAAAAATACCACTTAATATTCCTCTTGAAAAATACAACTGAATATTCCTCTTTAAAAATACCACTGAATATTCCTCTTGAAAAATACAACTAAACTTTCCTTTTGAAAAATACCATTGAACAATTCTCTTGAAAATTAACACTGAATATTCCTTTTTAAAAATACTGCTGAATATTCGTCTTGAAATATACCACTGAATATTTCTCTTGAAAAATACCACTGAATATTACTCTTTAAAAATACCACTGAATATTCCTCTTGAAAAATATCGCTGAATATTGCTCTTGAAAAACACCTCTGATTATTCCTCTTGAAAATACCACTAAAGATTCTTCTTGAAAAATACCACTGAGTAATGCTCTTGAAAAACACCAGTGAATATTCCTCTTGAAAAATACAACTGAACATTCCTTTTGAAAAATACCATTGCACAATCCTCTTGAAAAATGTCACTGAATATTCCTCTTGAAAATACCACTGAATATTCCTCTTGAAAAATACCACTGAACATACGTCTTGAAAAATACAACTGAATATTCCTCTTCAAAAATACCACTGAATATTCGTCTTGAACAATACGACGAATATTCGTCTTGAAAAATACCACTGAATATTCCTCTTGAACAATAACACTGAATATTCATCTTGAAAAATACCACTCAATATTTCTCTAGAAAAATAACGCTGAATATTCCTCTTGAAAAATACCATTGACTATTTCTCTTGAAAAATACCACTGAATATTCCTTTTGAAAAATACCAGTAAATATTCCTCTTGAAAAATACCACTTAATATTCCTCTTGAAAAATACAACTGAATGTTCCTCTTGAAAAATACCACTGAATATTCCTCTTGAAAAATACCACTAAATATTTCTCTTGAAAAATACTACTGAATGTTCCTCTTGAAAAATACCACTGAATATTCGTCTTTAAAAGTACTACTGAATATTCCTCTTGAAAATTACCACTGAATATTCCTCTTGAAAAATACCACTAAATATTGCTCTTAAAAAATACCACTGATTATTCCTCTTGAAAAATACCACTGAATTTTCCACTTGAAAAATACCACTGAATTATTTCCTTGAGAAATACTACTGAATATTCCTCTTGAAAAATACCACTGCATATTCCTCTTAAAAAATACCACTAATTATTCCACTTGAAAAATACCAATGAATATTCCTATTGAAAAATACTACTGAATATTCCTCTTGAAAAATACCACTACATATTCCTCTTGAAAAATACTACTGAATAATCCTCTTGAAAAATACCACTGAATATTCCTCTTAAAAAATACCACTAAATATTTCTCTTGAAAAATACCACTGAATATTCCTCTTGAAAAATACCACTGAATATTCCACTTGAAAAATACCACTGAATATTCCTCCTGAAAAATACCTTTTAATATTCCTCTTGAAAAATACCACTGAATATTTCTCTTGAAAAATACTACTGAATATTCCTCTTGAAAAATACCACTGAATATTCCACTTGAAAAATACCACTGAATATTCCTCTTGAAAAATACCACTGAATATTCCTCTTGAAAAATACTACTGAATATTACTCTTTAAAAATACCACTGAATATTCCTCTTGAAAAATACCTCTGAATAATGCTCTTGAAAAATACCTCTGATTATTCCTCTTGAAAAATACCACTAAAGATTCTTCTTGAAAAATACCACTGAGTAATGCTCTTGAAAAACACCAGTGAATATTCCTCTTGAAAAATACCACTGAATATTCCTGTTGAAAAATACCGCTGAATATTCTCCTTGAAAAATACCACTGAATATTCCTCTTGAACAATAACACTGATATTCATTTTGAAAAATACCACTCAATATTTCTCTTGAAAAATAACGCTGAATATTCCTCTTGAAAAATACCACTGAATATTCCTCTTGAAAAATACTACTGAATATTCCACTTGAAAAATACCAGTAAATATTCCTCTTGAAAAAATACCACTTAATATTCCTCTTGAAAAATACCACTCAGTAATGCTCTTGAAAAACACCAGTGAATATTCCTCTTGAAAAATACCACTGAACATTCCTTTTGAAAAATACCATTGAACAATCCTCTTGAAAAATACCACTGAATATTCCTATTTAAAAATACAACTGAATATTCCTCTTAAAATATACCACTGAATATTCCTCTTGAAAAATACAACTGAATATTCCTCTTAAAAAATACCACTGAATATTCCTCTTGAAAAATACCACTGAATATTCCTCTTGAAAAATACCACTGAAAATTCCTCTTAAAAAATACCACTGAATATTCCTCTTGAAAAATACCACAGAATATTCCTCTTGAAAAATACCACTGAATATTCCTCTTGAAAAATACCACTGAATATTCCACTTGAAAAATACCACTGAATATTCCTCTTGAAAAATACCACTGAATATTTCTCTTGAAAAATACCACTGAATTTTACTCTTTAAAAATACCACTGAATATTCCTCTTGAAAAATATCACTGAATATTCCTCTTAAAAAATACCACTGAATATTCCTCTTGAAAAATACCACAGAATTTTCCTCTTGAAAAATACCACTGATTATTCCTCTTGAAAAATACCACTGAATATTCCACTTGAAAAATACCACTGAATATTCCTCTTGAAAAATACCACTGAATATTCCTCTTGAAAAATACCACTGAATTTTACTCTTTAAAAATACCACTGAATATTCCTCTTGAAAAATACCGCTGAATATTGCTCTTGAAAAATACCTCTGATTATTCCTCTTGAAAAATACCACTAAAGATTCTTCTTGAAAAATACCACTGAGTAATGCTCTTGAAAAACACCAGTGAATATTCCTCTTGAAAAATACAACTGGACATTCCTTTTGAAAAATACCATTGCACAATCCTCTTGAAAAATGTCACTGAATATTCCTCTTGAAAATACCACTGAATATTCCTCTTGAAAAATACCACTGAACATACGTCTTGAAAAATACGGCTGAATATTCCTCTTAAAAAATACCACTGAATATTCGTCTTGAAAAATACGACGAATATTCGTCTTGAAAAATACCACTGAATATTCCTCTTGAAAATACCACTGAACATTCCTTTTGAAAAATACCATTGAACAATCCTCTTGAAAAATACCACTGAATATTCCTATTTAAAAATACAACTGAATATTCCTCTTAAAATATACCACTGAATATTCCTCTTGAAAAATACCACTGAATATTCCTCTTGAAAAATACCACTGAATATTCCTCTTGAAAAATACCACTGAATTTTACTCTTTAAAAATACCACTGAATATTCCTCTTGAAAAATACCGCTGAATATTGCTCTTGAAAAATATCTCTGATTATTCCTCTTGAAAAATACCACTAAAGATTCTTCTTGAAAAATACCACTGAGTAATGCTCTTGAAAAACACCAGTGAATATTCCTCTTGAAAAATACAACTGAACATTCCTTTTGAAAAATACCATTGCACAATCCTCTTGAAAAATGTCACTGAATATTCCTCTTGAAAATACCACTGAATATTCCTCTTGAAAAATACCACTGAACATACGTCTTGAAAAATACGACTGAATATTCCTCTTAAAAAATACCACTGAATATTCGTCTTGAAAAATACGACGAATATTCGTCTTGAAAAATACCACTGAATATTCCTCTTGAAAATACCACTGAACATTCCTTTTGAAAAATACCATTGAACAATCCTCTTGAAAAATACCACTGAATATTCCTATTTAAAAATACAACTGAATATTCCTCTTAAAATATACCACTGAATATTCCTCTTGAAAAATACAACTGAATATTCCTCTTTAAAAATACCACTGAATATTCCTCTTGAAAAATACCACTGAATATTCCTCTTGAAAAATACCACTGAAAATTCCTCTTAAAAAATACCACTGAATATTCCTCTTGAAAAATACCACAGAATATTCCTCTTGAAAAATACCACTGAATATTCCTCTTGAAAAATACCACTGAATATTCCACTTGAAAAATACCACTGAATATTCCTCTTGAAAAATACCACTGAATATTCCTCTTGAAAAATACCACTGAATTTTACTCTTTAAAAATACCACTGAATATTCCTCTTGAAAAATACCACTGAATATTCCTCTTAAAAAATACCACTGAATATTCCTCTTGAAAAATACCACAGAATATTCCTCTTGAAAAATACCACTGATTATTCCTCTTGAAAAATACCACTGAATATTCCACTTGAAAAATACCACTGAATATTCCTCTTGAAAAATACCACTGAATATTCCTCTTGAAAAATACCACTGAATTTTACTCTTTAAAAATACCACTGAATATTCCTCTTGAAAAATACCGCTGAATATTGCTCTTGAAAAATACCTCTGATTATTCCTCTTGAAAAATACCACTAAAGATTCTTCTTGAAAAATACCACTGAGTAATGCTCTTGAAAAACACCAGTGAATATTCCTCTTGAAAAATACAACTGGACATTCCTTTTGAAAAATACCATTGCACAATCCTCTTGAAAAATGTCACTGAATATTCCTCTTGAAAATACCACTGAATATTCCTCTTGAAAAATACCACTGAACATACGTCTTGAAAAATACGACTGAATATTCCTCTTCAAAAATACCACTGAATATTCGTCTTGAAAAATACGACGAATATTCATCTTGAAAAATACCACTGAATATTCCTCTTGAACAATAACACTGAATATTCATCTTGAAAAATACCACTCAATATTTCTCTTGAAAAATAACGCTGAATATTCCTCTTGAAAAATACCATTGACTATTTCTCTTGAAAAATACCACTGAATATTCCTTTTGAAAAATACCAGTAAATATTCTTCTTGAAAAATACCACTTAATATTCCTCTTGATAAATACAACTGAATGTTCCTCTTGAAAAATACCACTGAATATTCCTCTTGAAAAATACCACTAAATATTTCTCTTGAAAAATACTACTGAATGTTCCTCTTGAAAAATACCACTGAATATTCGTCTTTAAAAATACTACTGAATATTCCTCTTGAAAATTACCACTGAATATTCCTCTTGAAAAATACCACTATATATTGCTCTTAAAAAATACCACTGATTATTCCTCTTGAAAAATACCACTGAATTTTCCACTTGAAAAATACCACTGAATTATTCCCTTGAGAAATACTACTGAATATTCCTCTTGAAAAATACCACTGAATATTCCTCTTAAAAAATACCACTAATTATTCCACTTGAAAAATACCAATGCATATTCCTATTGACAAATACCACTGAATATTCCTCTTGAAAAATACTACTGAATATTCCTCTTGAAAAATACCACTAAATATTCCTCTTGAAAAATACTACTGAATAATCCTCTTGAAAAATACCACTGAATATTCCTATTAAAAAATACCACTGAATATTTCTCTTGAAAAATACCACTGAATATTCCTCTTGAAAAATACCACTGAATATTCCACTTGAAAAATACCACTGAATATTCCTCCTGAAAAATACCTTTTAATATTCCTCTTGAAAAATACCACTGAATATTTCTCTTGAAAAATACTACTGAATATTCCTCTTGAAAAATACCACTGAATATTCCACTTGAAAAATACCACTGAATATTCCTCTTGAAAAATACCACTGAATATTCCTCTTGAAAAATACTACTGAATATTACTCTTTAAAAATACCACTGAATATTCCTCTTGAAAAATACCGCTGAATAATGCTCTGGAAAAATACCTCTGATTATTCCTCTTGAAAAATACCACTAAAGATTCTTCTTGAAAAATACCACTGAGTAATGCTCTTGAAAAACACCAGTGAATATTCCTCTTGAAAAATACCACTGAATATTCCTGTTGAAAAATACCGCTGAATATTCTCCTTGAAAAATACCACTGAATATTCCTCTTGAACAATAACACTGATATTCATTTTGAAAAATACCACTCAATATTTCTCTTGAAAAATAACGCTGAATATTCCTCTTGAAAAATACCACTGAATATTCCTCTTGAAAAATACTACTGAATATTCCACTTGAAAAATATCAGTAAATATTCCTCTTGAAAAATACCACTTAATATTCCTCTTGAAAAATACAACTGAATGTTCCTCTTGAAAAATACCACTGAATATATCTCTTGAAAAATACCGCTAAATATTTCTCTTGAAAAATACTACTGAATATTCCTCTTGAAAAATACCACTGAATATTCCTCTTTCAAAATACAACTGAATAATCCTCTTGAAAATTACCACTGAATATTCCTCTGGAAAAATACCACTAAATATTGCTCTTAAAAAATACCACTGATTATTCCTCTTGAAAAATACCACTGAATATTCCACTTGAAAAATACCACTGAATTATTCCCTTGAGAAAAACTACTGAATATTCCTCTTGAAAAATACCACTGAATATTCCTCTTGAAAAATACCACTGATTATTCCACTTGAAAAATACCACTGAATATTTCTATTGAAAAATACCACTGAATATTCCTCTTGAAAAATACTACTGAATATTCCTCTTGAAAAATACCACTAAATATTCCTCTTGAAAAATAATTCTGAATAATCCTTTTGAAAAATACCACTGAATATTCCTCTTAAAAAATACCACTGAATATTCCTCTTGAAAAATACCACTGAATATTACTCTTGAAAAATACCACTGAATATTCCACTTGAAAAATACCACTGAATATTCCTCTTGAAAAATACCACTTAATATTCCTCTTGAAAAATACCACTGAATATTACTCTTTAAAAATACCACTGAATATTCCTCTTGAAAAATACCGCTGAATATTTCTCTTGAAAAATACCACTGAATATTCCTCTTGAACAATAACACTGAATATTCATCTTGAAAAATACCACTCAATATTTCTCTTGAAAAAGAACGCTGAATATTCCTCTTGAAAAATACCACTGAATATTCCTCTTGAAAAATACCACTGAATATTCCTCTTGAAAAATACCACTGAACATACGTCTTAAAAAATACGACTGAATATTCCTCTTAAAAAATACCACTGAATATTCTTCTTGAAAAATACCACGTATATTCCGCTTTAAAAATACCACTGAATATTCCTGTTGAAAATTACCGCTGAATATTCCTCTTGAAAAATACCACTGAATATTCCTCTTGAACAATAACACTGAATATTCATCTTGAAAAATACCACTCAATATTTCTCTTGAAAAATAACGCTGAATATTCCTCTTGAAAAATACCACTGAATATTCCTCTTGAAAAATACCACTGAATATTCCTCTTGAAAAATACCAGTTAATATTCCTCTTGAAAAATACCACTTAATATTCCTCTTGAAAAATACAACTGAATGTTCCTCTTGAAAAATACCACGTAATATTCCTCTTGAAAAATACCACTAAATATTCCTCTTGAAAAATACTACTGAATATTCCTATTGAAAAATACCACTGAATATTCCTCTTTAAAAATACTACTGAATAATCCTCTTGAAAATTACCACTGAATATTCCTCTTGAAAAATACCATTGAATATTGCTCTTAAAAAATACCACTGATTATTCTTCTTTAAAAATACCACTGAATATTCCACTTGAAAAATACCATTGAATTATCCCATTGAGAAATACTACTGAATATTCCTCTGGAAAAATACTACTGATTATTCCTCTTGAAAAATACCACTAAATATTCCTCTTGAAAAATACTACTGAATAATCCTCTTGAAAAATACCACTGAATATTTCTCTTACAAAATACCACTGAATATTCCACTTGAAAAATACCACTGAATATTCCTCTTGAAAAATACCACTGAATATTCCTCTTGAAAAATACTACTGAATATTCCTCTTGAAAAATACCAGTGAATATTCCTCTTCAAAAATACCACTGAATATTCCCCTTGAAAAATACTACTGAATAATCCTCTTGAAAAATACCACGGAATATTAATCTTGAAAAATACCACTGAATATTCGTTTTGAAAAATACCAGTGAATATTCCTCTTGAAAAATACCACTGAATATTTCTCTTGAAAAGTACCATTGAATATTCCTCTTGAAAAATACCACTGAATATTCCTCTTGAAAAATACCACTGAATATACGTCTTGAAAAATACCACTGTATTTTCCTCTTGAAAAATACAACTGAATATTCTTCTTGAAACATACCACTGAATATTACTCTTGAAAAATACCATTGAATATTCCCCTTGAAAAGTACCACTGAATATACCTCTTGAAAAATACCACTGAATATTCG
This sequence comes from Atherix ibis, assembly GCA_958298945.1. Classification (NCBI taxonomy): domain Eukaryota; kingdom Metazoa; phylum Arthropoda; class Insecta; order Diptera; family Athericidae; genus Atherix; species Atherix ibis. The sequence continues at coordinate 42,540,366 of OY282609.1, read as the reverse complement.
TCTTGAAAAATACCACAAAATATTCCTCTTCAAAAATACCACTGAATATTCCTCTTGAAAAATACCACTGAATATATCTCTTGAAAAATAATATGGAATATTTCTCTTGAAAATACCACTGAATAGTTCTCTTGAAAAATACCACAAAATATTCCTCTTTAAAAATACCACTGAATTTTCCTCTTGAAGAATACCACCGAATATTCCTCTTGAAAATTACCACTGAATATTCTTCTTGAAAAATACCACCGAATATTCCTCTTGAAAAATTCCACTGAATATTCGTCTTGAAAAATACCACAAAATATTCCTCTTTAAAAATACTATTGAATATTCCTCTTTAAAAATACCGCTGAATATTCCTCCTGAAAAATACCACTGAATATTGCTATTGAAAAATACCTCTGATTATTCCTCTTGAATAATACCTCTCAAGATTCCTCTTGAAAAATACCACTAAATAATGATCTTGAAAAACCCAACTGAATATTCCTCTTGAAAAATACCACTGAATATTGCTCTTGAAAAACACAACTGAACATTCCTCTTGAAAAATACCATTAAATATTCCTCTTGAAAAATATCACTGAATATTCCTCTTGAAAAATACCACTGAATATTCCTCTTGAAAAATACCACTGAATATTCCTCTTTAGAAATACCACTGAATATTACTCTTAAAAATACCACTGATTATATCTCTTTAGAAATACCACTGAATATTCCTCTTGAAATATATTACTGAATAATCCTCTTGATAAATACCACTGAATATTCCTCTTGAAAAATACAACTGAACATTCCTTTTGAAAAATACCATTGAACAATCCTCTTGAAAAATGTAACTGAATATTCCTCTTGAAAATACCACTGAATATTCCTCTTAAAAAATACAACTGAACATACGTCTTGAAAAATACGACTGAATATTCCTCTTGAAAAATACCACTGAATATTCCTTTTGAAAAATACCACTGAACATACGTCTTAAAAAATACGACTGAATATTCCTCTTAAAAAATACCACTGAATATTCTTCTTGAAAAATACCACGTATATTCCGCTTTAAAAATACCACTGAATATTCCTGTTGAAAATTACCACTGAATATTCCTCTTGAAAAATACCACTGAATATTCCTCTTGAACAATAACACTGAATATTCATCTTGAAAAATACCACTCAATATTTCTCTTAAAAAATAACGCTGAATATTCCTCTTGAAAAATACCACTGAATATTCCTCTTGAAAAATACCACTGAATATTCCTCTTGAAAAATACCAGTTAATATTCCTCTTGAAAAATACCACTTAATATTCCTCTTGAAAAATACAACTGAATGTTCCTCTTGAAAAATACCACGTAATATTCCTCTTGAAAAATACCACTAAATATTCCTCTTGAAAAATACTACTGAATATTCCTCTTGAAAAATACCACTGAATATTCCTCTTTAAAAATACTACTGAATAATCCTCTTGAAAATTACCACTGAATATTCCTCTTGAAAAATACCATTGAATATTGCTCTTAAAAAATACCACTGATTATTCTTCTTTAAAAATACCACTGAATATTCCACTTGAAAAATACCATTGAATTATCCCATTGAGAAATACTACTGAATATTCCTCTTGAAAAATACTACTGATTATTCCTCTTGAAAAATACCACTAAATATTCCTCTTGAAAAATACTACTGAATAATCCTCTTGAAAAATACCACTGAATATTTCTCTTACAAAATACCACTGAATATTCCACTTGAAAAATACCACTGAATATTCCTCTTGAAAAATACCACTGAATATTCCTCTTGAAAAATACTACTGAATATTCCTCTTGAAAAATACCAGTGAATATTCCTCTTCAAAAATACCACTGAATATTCCCCTTGAAAAATACTACTGAATAATCCTCTTGAAAAATACCACGGAATATTAATCTTGAAAAATACCACTGAATATTCGTTTTGAAAAATACCAGTGAATATTCCTCTTGAAAAATACCATTGAATATTTCTCTTGAAAAGTACCATTGAATATTCCTCTTGAAAAATACCACTGAATATTCCTCTTGAAAAATACCACTGAATATACGTCTTGAAAAATACCACTGTATTTTCCTCTTGAAAAATACAACTGAATATTCTTCTTGAAACATACCACTGAATATTACTCTTGAAAAATACCATTGAATATTCCCCTTGAAAAGTACCACTGAATATACCTCTTGAAAAATACCACTGAATATTCGTCTTGAAAAATACCACAAAATATTCCTCTTCAAAAATACCACTGAATATTCCTCTTGAAAAATACCACTGAATATATCTCTTGAAAAATAATATGGAATATTTCTCTTGAAAATACCACTGAATAGTTCTCTTGAAAAATACCACAAAATATTCCTCTTTAAAAATACCACTGAATTTTCCTCTTGAAGAATACCACCGAATATTCCTCTTGAAAAATACTACTGAATATTCTTCTTGAAAAATACCACCGAATATTCCTCTTGAAAAATTCCACTGAATATTCGTCTTGAAAAATACCACAAAATATTCCTCTTTAAAAATACTATTGAATATTCCTCTTTAAAAATACCGCTGAATATTCCTCCTGAAAAATACCACTGAATATTGCTATTGAAAAATACCTCTGATTATTCCTCTTGAATAATACCTCTCAAGATTCCTCTTGAAAAATACCACTGAATAATGATCTTGAAAACCCCAACTGAATATTCCTCTTGAAAAATACCACTGAATATTCTTCTTGAAAAATACCACGTATATTCCGCTTTAAAAATACCACTGAATATTCCTGTTGAAAATTACCGCTGAATATTCCTCTTGAAAAATACCACTGAATATTCCTCTTGAACAATAACACTGAATATTCATCTTGAAAAATACGACTCAATATTTCTCTTGAAAAATAACGCTGAATATTCCTCTTGAAAAATACCACTGAATATTCCTCTTGAAAAATACCACTGAATATTCCTCTTGAAAAATACCAGTTAATATTCCTCTTGAAAAATACCACTTAATATTCCTCTTGAAAAATATAACTGAATATTCCTCTTGAAAAATACAACTGAATATTCCTCTTGAAAAATACCACTGAATATTCCTCTTTAGAAATACCACTGAATATTACTCTTAAAAATACCACTGATTATATCTCTTTAGAAATACCACTGAATATTCCTCTTGAAATATATTACTGAATAATCCTCTTGATAAATACCACTGAATATTCCTCTTGAAAAATACAACTGAACATTCCTTTTGAAAAATACCATTGAACAATCCTCTTGAAAAATGTAACTGAATATTCCTCTTGAAAATACCACTGAATATTCCTCTTAAAAAATACAACTGAACATACGTCTTGAAAAATACGACTGAATATTCCTCTTAAAAAATACCACTGAATATGCGTTTTGAAAAATACCACGAATATTCCTCTTTAAAAATACCACTGAATATTCCTGTTGAAAAATACCGCTGAATATTCCTCTTGAAAAATACCACTGAATATTCCTCTTGAACAATAACACTGAATATTTATCTTGAAAAATACCACTCAATATTTCTCTTGAAAAATACCGCTGAATATTCGTCTTGAAATATACCACTGAATATTCCTCTTAAAAAATACCACTGAATATTCCTCTTCAAAAATACCAGTAAATATTCCTCTTGAAAAATACCACTTAATATTCCTCCTGAAAAATACAACTGAATGTTCCTGTTGAAAAATACCCCTGAATATTCCTCTTGAAAAAGACCACTAAATATTTCTCTTGAAAAATACTACTGAATATTCCTCTTGAAAAATACCACTGAATATTCCTCTTTAAAAATACTACTGAATATTCCTCTTGTAAATTACCACTGAATATTCCTCTTGAAAAATACCATTGAATATTGCTCTTAAAAAATACCACTGATTATTCTTCTTTAAAAATACCACTGAATATTCCACTTGAAAAATACCATTGAATTATCCCATTGAGAAATACTACTGAATATTCCTCTTGAAAAATACGACTGAATATTCCTCTTAAAAAATACCACTGAATATTCTTCTTGAAAAATACCACGTATATTCCGCTTTAAAAATACCACTGAATATTCCTGTTGAAAATTACCGCTGAATATTCCTCTTGAAAAATACCACTGAATATTCCTCTTGAACAATAACACTGAATATTCATCTTGAAAAATACCACTCAATATTTCTCTTGAAAAATAACGCTGAATATTCCTCTTGAAAAATACCACTGAATATTCCTCTTGAAAAATACCACTGAATATTCCTCTTGAAAAATACCAGTTAATATTCCTCTTGAAAAATACCACTTAATATTCCTCTTGAAAAATACAACTGAATGTTCCTCTTGAAAAATACCACGTAATATTCCTCTTGAAAAATACCACTGAATATTCCTCTTGAAAAATACTACTGAATATTCCTCTTGAAAAATACCACTGAATATTCCTCTTTAAAAATACTACTGAATAATTTTCTTGAAAATTACCACTGAATATTCCTCTTGAAAAATACCATTGAATATTGCTCTTAAAAAATACCACTGATTATTCTTCTTTAAAAATACCACTGAATATTCCACTTGAAAAATACCATTGAATTATCCCATTGAGAAATACTACTGAATATTCCTCTTGAAAAATACTACTGATTATTCCTCTTGAAAAATACCACTAAATATTCCTCTTGAAAAATACTACTGAATAATCCTCTTGAAAAATACCACTGAATATTTCTCTTACAAAATACCACTGAATATTCCACTTGAAAAATACCACTGAATATTCCTCTTGAAAAATACCACTGAATATTCCTCTTGAAAAATACTACTGAATATTCCTCTTGAAAAATACCAGTGAATATTCCTCTTCAAAAATACAACTGAATATTCCCCTTGAAAAATACTACTGAATAATCCTCTTGAAAAATACCACGGAATATTAATCTTGAAAAATACCACTGAATATTCGTTTTGAAAAATACAAGTGAATATTCCTCTTGAAAAATACCACTGAATATTTCTCTTGAAAAGTACCATTGAATATTCCTCTTGAAAAATACCACTGAATATTCCTCTTGAAAAATACCACTGAATATACGTCTTGAAAAATACCACTGTATTTTCCTCTTGAAAAATACAACTGAATATTCTTCTTGAAACATACCACTGAATATTACTCTTGAAAAATACCATTGAATATTCCCCTTGAAAAGTACCACTGAATATACCTCTTGAAAAATACCACTGAATATTCGTCTTGAAAAATACCACAAAATATTCCTCTTCAAAAATACCACTGAATATTCCTCTTGAAAAATACCACTGAATATATCTCTTGAAAAATAATATGGAATATTTCTCTTGAAAATACCACTGAATAGTTCTCTTGAAAAATACCACAAAATATTCCTCTTTAAAAATACTACTGAATTTTCCTCTTGAAGAACACCACCGAATATTCCTCTTGAAAAATACCACTGAATATTCTTCTTGAAAAATACCACCGAATATTCCTCTTGAAAAATTCCACTGAATATTCGTCTTGAAAAATACCACAAAATATTCCTCTTTAAAAATACTATTGAATATTCCTCTTTAAAAATACCGCTGAATATTCCTCCTGAAAAATACCACTGAATATTGCTATTGAAAAATACCTCTGATTATTCCTCTTGAATAATACCTCTCAAGATTCCTCTTGAAAAATACCACTGAATAATGATCTTGAAAAACCCAACTGAATATTCCTCTTGAAAAATACCACTGAATATTGCTCTTGAAAAACACAACTGAACATTCCTCTTGAAAAATACCATTAAATATTCCTCTTGAAAAATATCACTGAATATTCCTCTTGAAAAATACCACTGAATATTCCTCTTGAAAAATACCACTGAATATTCCTCTTTAGAAATACCACTGAATATTACTCTTAAAAATACCACTGATTATATCTCTTTAGAAATACCACTGAATATTCCTCTTGAAATATATTACTGAATAATCCTCTTGATAAATACCACTGAATATTCCTCTTGAAAAATACAACTGAACATTCCTTTTGAAAAATACCATTGAACAATCCTCTTGAAAAATGTAACTGAATATTCCTCTTGAAAATACCACTGAATATTTCTCTTAAAAAATACAACTGAACATACGTCTTGAAAAATACGACTGAATATTCCTCTTAAAAAATACCACTGAATATTCGTTTTGAAAAATACCACGAATATTCCTCTTTAAAAATACCACTGGATATTCCTGTTGAAAAATACCGCTGAATATTCCTCTTGAAAAATACCACTGAATATTCCTCTTGAACAATAACACTGAATATTTATCTTGAAAAATACCACTCAATATTTCTCTTGAAAAATAACGCTGAATATTCCTCTTGAAATATACCACTGAATATTCCTCTTGAAAAATACCACTGAATATTCCTCTTCAAAAATACCAGTAAATATTCCTCTTGAAAAATACCACTTAATATTCCTCTTGAAAAATACAACTGAATGTTCCTGTTGAAAAATACCCCTGAATATTCCTCTTGAAAAAGACCACTAAATATTTCTCTTGAAAAATACTACTGAATATTCCTCTTGAAAAATACCACTGAATATTCCTCTTTAAAAATACTACTGAATATTCCTCTTGTAAATTACCACTGAATATTCCTCTTGAAAAATACCACTGAATATTGCTCAAAAAAAATACCACTGATTATTCCTCTTGAAAAATACCACTGAATATTCCACTTGAAAAATACCACTGAATTATCCCCTTGAGAAATACTACTGAATAATCCTCTTGAAAAATACCACTGAATATTCCTCTTGAAAAATACCACTGATTATTCCACTTGAAAAATACCACTGAATATTCCTCTTGAAAAATACCACTGATTATTCCACTTGAAAAATACCACTGAATATTCCTCTTGAAAAATACCACTGATTATTCCACTTGAAAAATACAACTGAATATTCCTATTGAAAAATACCTCTGAATATTCCTCTTGAAAAATACTACTGAATATTCCTCTTGAAAAATACCACTAAATTTTCCTCTTGAAAAATACCACTGATTATTCATCTTGAAAAATACCACTGAATATTACTCTTTAAAAATACCATTGAGTATTCCCCTTGAAAAATACCGCTGAATATTGCTCTTGAAAAATACCTCTGATTATTCCTCTTGAAAAATACCACTAAAGATTCTTCTTGAAAAATACCACTGAGTAATGCTCTTGAAAAACACCAGTGAATATACTTCTTGAAAAATACCACTGAATATTCCTCTTGAAAAATACAACTGAACATTCCTTTTGAAAAATACCATTGAACAATCCTCTTGAAAAATATCACTGAATATTCCTCTTGAAAATACCACTCAATATTCCTCTTGAAAAATACCACTGAACATACCTCTTAAAAAATACCACGGAATATTCCTCTTAAAAAACACCACTGAATATTCGTCTTGAAAAATACCACGTATATTCCTCTTTAAAAATACCACTGAATATTTCTGTTGAAAAATACCGCTAAATATTCCTCTTGAAAAATACCACTGATTATTCCACTTGAAAAATACCACTGAATATTCCTATTGAAAAATACCTCTGAATATTCCTCTTGAAAAATACTACTGAATATTCCTCTTGAAAAATACCACTAAATATTCCTCTTGAAAAATACCACTGATTATTCATCTTGAAAAATACCACTGAATATTCCACTTGAAAAATACCACTGAATATTCCTCTTGAAAAATACCATTCAATATTTCTCTTGAAAAATAACGCTGAATATTCCTCTTGAAAAATACCACTGAATATTCCTCTTGAAAAATACCACTGAATATTCCTCTTGAAAAATACCAGTAAATATTCCTCTTGAAAAATACTACTTAATATTCCTCTTGAAAAATACAACTGAATGTTCCTCTTGAAAAATACCACTGAATATTCCTCTTGAAAAATACCACTAAATATTCCTCTTGAAAAATACTACTGAATATTCCTCTTGAAAAATACCACTGAATATTCCTCTTTAAAAATACTACTGAATATTTCTCTTGAAAAATACTACTGAATATTGCTCTTAAAAAATACCACTGATTATTCTTCTTGAAAAATACCACTGAATATTCCACTTGAAAAATACCACTGAATTATCCCATTGAGAAATACTACTGAATATTCCTCTTGAAAAATACTACTGAATATTCCTCGTGAAAAATACCACTAAATATTCCTCTTGAAAAATACTACTGAATAATCATCTTGAAAAATACTACTGAATATTCCTCTTGAAAAATACAACTGAATATTCCACTTGAAAATTACCACTGAATATTCCTCTTGAAAAATACCACTGAATATTCCTCTTGAAAAATACTACTGAATATTCCTCTTAAAAAATACCACTGAATATTCCTCTTCAAAAATACCACTGAATATTCCCCTTGAAAAATACCACTGAATATTCCTTTTGAAAAATACCACGGAATATTAATCTTGAAAAGTACCACTGAATATCCGTTTTGAAAAATACCAGTGAATATTCCTCTTGAAAAATACCACTGAATATTTCTTGAAAAATATTGCTGAATATTCCTCTTGAGAAATACCACTGAATATTCCTCTTAAAAAATACCACTGAATATACCTCTTGAAAAATACCACTGAATATTCGTCTTGAAAAATACCACAAAATATACCTCTTTAAAAATACCACTGAATATTCCTCTTGAAAAATACCACTGAATATTCCTCTTGAAGAATAATGTGGAATATTTCTCTTGAAAAATACCACTGAATAGTTCTCTTGAAAAATACCACAAAATATTCCTCTTTAAAAATACCACTGAACATTCCTCTTGAAAAATACCACTGAATAGTTCTTGAAAAATATTGCTGAATATTCCTCTTGAGAAATACCACTGAATATTAGTCTTGAAAATTACCACTGAATATTCATCTTGAAAAATACCACTCAATATTTTTCTTGAAAAATAGCGCTAAATATTCCTTTTGAAAAATACCACTGAATATTCCTCTTGAAAAATACCACCTAATATTCCTCTTGAAAAATACAACTGAATGTTCCTGTTGAAAAATACCCCTGAATATTCCTCTTGAAAAATACCACTAAATATTTCTCTTGAAAAATACTACTGAATATTCCTCTTGAAAAATACCACTGAATATTCCTCTTTAAAAATACTACTGAATATTCCTCTTGAAAATTACCACTGAATATTCCTCTTGAAAAATACCACTAAATATTGCTCTTAAAAAATACCACTGATTATCCCTCTTGAAAAATACCACTGAATATTCCACTTGAAAAATACCACTGAATTACCCCCTTGAGAAATACTACTGAATAATCCTCTTGAAAAATACCACTGAATATTCCTCTTAAAAAATACCACTGATTATTCCTCTTGAAAAATACCACTGAATATTCCACTTGAAAAATACCACTGAATTATCCCCTTGAGAAATACTACTTTATAATCCTCTTGAAAAATACCACTGAATATTCCTCTTGAAAAATACCACTGATTATTCCACTTGAAAAATACCACTGAATATTCCTATTGAAAAATACCTCTGAATATTCCTCTTGAAAAATACTACTGAATATTCCTCTTGAAAAATACCACTAAATATTCCTCTTGAAAAATACCACTGATTATTCATCTTGAAAAATACCACTGAATATTCCACTTGAAAAATACCACTGAATATTCCTCTTAAAAAATACCACTTAATATTCCTCTTGAAAAATACCACTGAATATTACTCTTTAAAAATACCATTGAATATTCCCCTTGAAAAATACCGCTGAATATTGCTCTTGAAAAATACCTCTGATTATTCCTCTTGAAAAATACCACTAAAGATTCTTCTTGAAAAATACCACTGAGTAATGCTCTTGAAAAACACCAGTGAATATACTTCTTGAAAAATACCACTGAATATTCCTCTTGAAAAATACAACTGAACATTCCTTTTGAAAAATACCATTGAACAATCCTCTTGAAAAATATCACTGAATATTCCTCTTGAAAATACCACTCAATATTCCTCTTGAAAAATACCACTGAACATACGTCTTAAAAAATACCACTGAATATTCCTCTTAAAAAATACCACTGAATATTCGTCTTGAAAAATACCACGTATATTCCTCTTTAAAAATACCACTGAATATTCCTGTTGAAAAATACCGCTGAATATTCCTCTTGAAAAATACCACTAAATATTCCTCTTGAACAATAACACTGAATATTCATCTTGAAAAATACCATTCAATATTTCTCTTGAAAAATAACGCTAAATATTCCTCTTGAAAAATACCACTGAATATTCCTCTTGAAAAATACCACTGAATATTCCTCTTGAAAAATACCAGTAAATATTCCTCTTGAAAAATACTACTTAATATTCCTCTTGAAAAATACAACTGAATGTTCCTCTTGAAAAATACCACTGAATATTCCTCTTGAAAAATACCACTAAATATTCCTCTTGAAAAATACTACTGAATATTCCTCTTGAAAAATACCACTGAATATTCCTCTTTAAAAATACTACTGAATATTCCTCTTGAAAATTACCACTGAATATTCCTCTTGAAAAATACTACTGAATATTGCTCTTAAAAAATACCACTGATTATTCTTCTTGAAAAATACCACTGAATATTCCACTTGAAAAATACCACTGAATTATCCCATTGAGAAATACTACTGAATATTCCTCTTAAAAAATACTACTGAATATTCCTCGTGAAAAAAACCACTAAATATTCCTCTTGAAAAATACTACTGAATAATCATCTTGAAAAATACTACTGAATATTCCTCTTGAAAAATACAACTGAATATTCCACTTGAAAATTACCACTGAATATTCCTCCTGAAAAATACCACTGAATATTCCTCTTGAAAAATACTACTGAATATTCCTCTTGAAAAATACCACTGAATATTCCTCTTCAAAAATACCACTGAATATTCCCCTTGAAAAATACCACTGAATATTCCTTTTGAAAAATACCACGGAATATTAATCTTGAAAAATACCACTGAATATCCGTTTTGAAAAATACCAGTGAATATTCCTCTTGAAAAATACCACTGAATATTTCTTTTGAAAAATATCATTGAATATTCCTCTTGTACAATACCACTGAATATTCCTCTTGAAAAATACCACTGAATATACGTCTTGAAAAATACCACTGTATTTTCCTCTTGAAAAATACCACTGAATATTCTTCTTCAAACATACCACTGAATATTACTCTTGAAAAATACCATTGAATATTCCTCTTGAAAAATACCACTGAATATACCTTTTGAAAAATACCACTGAATATTCGTCTTGAAAAATACCACAAAATATACCTCTTTAAAAATACCACTGAATATTCCTCTTGAAAAATACCACTGAATATTCCTCTTTAAAAATAATATGGAATATTTCTCTTGAAAAATACCACTGAATAGTTCTCTTGAAAAATACCCCAAAATATTCCTCTTTAAAAATACCACTGAATATTCCTCTTGAAAAATACCACTGAATAGTTCTTTAAAAATATCGCTGAATATTCCTCTTGAGAAATACCACTGAATATTCGTCTTGAAAAATACCACTGAATATTCATCTTGAAAAATACCACTCAATATTTTTCTTGAAAAATAGCGCTAAATATTCCTTTTGAAAAATACCACTGAATATTCCTCTTGAAAAATACCACTTAATATTCCTCTTGAAAAATACAACTGAATGTTCCTGTTGAAAAATACCCCTGAATATTCCTCTTGAAAAATACCACTAAATATTTCTCTTGAAAAATACTACTGAATATTCCTCTTGAAAAATACCACTGAATATTCCTCTTTAAAAATACTACTGAATATTCCTCTTGAAATTTACCACTGAATATTCTTCTTGAAAAATACCACTAAATATTGCTCTTAAAAAATACCACTGATTATTCCTCTTGAAAAATACCACTGAATATTCCACTTGAAAAATACCACTGAATTACCCCCTTGAGAAATACTACTGAATAATCCTCTTGAAAAATACCACTGAATATTCCTCTTGAAAAATACCACTGATTATTCCACTTGAAAAATACCACTGAATATTCCTATTGAAAAATACCCCTGAATATTCCTCTTGAAAAATACTACTGAATATTCCTCTTGAAAAATACCACTAAATATTCCTCTTGAAAAATACCACTGATTATTCATCTTGAAAAATTCCACTGAATATTCCACTTGAAAAACACCACTGAATATTCCTCTTAAAAAATACCACTTAATATTCCTCTTGAAAAATACCACTGAATATTACTCTTTAAAAATACCATTGAATATTTTTCTTGAAAAATACCGCTGAATAGTGCTCTTAAAAAATACCTCTGATTATTCCTCTTGAAAAATACCACTAAAGATTCTTCTTGAAAAATACCACTGAGTAATGCTCTTGAAAAACACCAGTGAATATACTTCTTGAAAAATACCACTGAATATTCCTCTTGAAAAATACAACTGAACATTCCTTTTGAAAAATACCATTGAACAATCCTCTTGAAAAATATCACTGAATATTCCTCTTGAAAATACCACTGAATATTCCTCTTGAAAAATACCACTGAACATACGTCTTAAAAAATACCACTGAATATTCCTCTTAAAAAATACCACTAAATATTCGTCTTGAAAAATACCTCGACTATTCCTCTTTAAAAATACCACTGAATATTCCTGTTGAAAAATACCGCTGAATATTCCTCTTGAAAAATACCACTGAATATTTCTCTTGAAAAATACCACTAAATATTCCTCTTGAAAAATACTACTGAATATTCCTTTTGAAAAATACCACTGAATATTCCTCTTTAAAAATACTACTGAATATTCGTCTTGAAAATTACCACTGAATATTCCTCTTGAAAAATACTACTGAATATTGCTCTTAAAAAATACCACCGATTATTCTTCTTGAAAAAAACCACTGAATATTCCACTTGAAAAATACCACTGAATTATCCCATTGAGAAATACTACTGAATATTCCTCTTGAAAAATACTACTGAATATTCCTCGTGAAAAATACCACTAAATATTCCTCTTGAAAAATACTACTTAATATTCCTCTTGAAAAATACAACTGAATGTTCCTCTTGAAAAATACCACTGAATATTCCTCTTGAAAAATACCACTAAATATTCCTCTTGAAAAATACTACTGAATATTCCTTTTGAAAAATACCACTGAATATTCCTCTTTCAAAATACTACTGAATATTCGTCTTGAAAATTACCACTGAATATTCCTCTTGAAAAATACTACTGAATATTGCTTTTAAAAAATACCACCGATTATTCTTCTTGAAAAAAACCACTGAATATTCCACTTGAAAAATACCACTGAATTATCCCATTGAGAAATACTACTGAATATTCCTCTTGAAAAATACTACTGAATATTCCTCGTGAAAAATACCACTAAATATTCCTCTTGAAAAATACTACTGAATAATCATCTTGAAAAATACTACTGAATATTCCTCTTAAAAAATACAACTGAATATTCCACTTGAAAAATACCACTGAATATTTCTCTTGAAAAATATCATTGAATATTCCTCTTGAACAATACCACTGAATATTCCTCTTGATAAATACCACTGAATATACGTCTTGAAAAATACCACTGTATTTTCCTCTTGAAAAATACCACTGAATATTCTTCTTCAAACATACCACTGAATATTACTCTTGAAAAATACCATTGAATATTCCTCTTGAAAAATACCTGTGAATATACCTCTTGAAAAATACCACTGAATATTCGTCTTGAAAAATACCACAAAATATACCTCTTTAAAAATACCACTAAATATTCCTCTTGAAAAATACCACTGAATATTCCTCTTGAAAAATAATATGGAATATTTTTCTTGAAAAATACCACTGAATAGTTCTCTTGAAAAATACCACAAAATATTCCTCTTTAAAAATACCACTGAATATTCCTCTTGAAAAATACCACTGAATAGTTCTTGAAAAATATCGCTGAATATTCCTCTTGAAAAGTACCACTGAATATTCGTCTTGACAAATACCACTGAATATTCATCTTGAAAAATACCACTCAATATTTCTCTTGAAAAATAGCGCTAAATATTCCTTTTGAAAAATACCACTGAATATTCCTCTTGAAAAATACCACTGAATATTCGTCTTGAAAAATACCACAAAATATTCCTCTTTAAAAATACTATTGAATATTCCTCTTTAAAAATACCGCTGAATATTCTTCCTGAAAAATACCACTGAATATTGCTATTGAAAAATACCTCTGATTATTCCTCTTGAATAATACCTCTTAAGATTCCTTTTGAAAAATATAACTGAATAATGCTCTTGAAAAACCCAACTGAATATTCCTCTTGAAAAATACCACTGAATATTGCTCTTGAAAAACACAACTGAACATTCCTCTTGAAAAATACCATTAAATATTCCTTTTCAAAAATATCACTGAATATTCCTCTTGAAAAATACCACTGAATATTCCTCTTGAAAAATACCACTGAATATTCCTCTTTAAAAATATCACTGAATATTGCTCTTAAAAATACCACTGATTTTTTCTCTTCAGAAATACCACTGAATATTCCTCTTGAAATATATCACTGAATAATCATCTTGAAAAATACCACTGAATATTCCTCCTTAAAAATACAACTGAATATTCGTCTTGGAAAATACCACTGAATATTCCTCTTGAAAAATACCACTGAATATTCCTCTTGAGAAATATCACTGAATATTGCTCTTAAAAACTACCACTGATTTTTCCTCTTGAAAAATACAACTGATTATTCCTTTTGAAAAATACCACTGAATATTGCTCTTAAAAAATACTACTGATTATTCTTCTTGAAAAATACCACTGAATATTCCTCTTGAGAAATACCATTGAATATTCCTCTTGAAAAATACCATTGAATATTCCTCTTGAAAAATACCACGGAATATTCCTCTTGAAAAATACTACTAAACACCACTATTTCAAGAGAAATATTGAGTGGTATTTTTCAAGATGAATGAACTGAATATTCATCTTGAAAAATACCACTCAATATTTCTCTTGAAAAATAGCGCTAAATATTCCTTTTGAAAAATACCACTGAATATTCCTCTTGAAAAATACCACTGAATATTCCTCTTGAAAAATACCACGTAATATTCCTCTTTAAAAATACCACTGAATATTCCTCTTGAAAAATACCACTGAAAATTCCTCTTGAAAAATACCACGGAATATTCTTTTTGAAAAATACCACTGAATATTTCTCTTGAAAAATACTACTGAATATACGGCTTGAAAACTACCACTGAATATTCCTCTTGAAAATTACCATTGAATACCCCTCTTGAAACATACCACTGAATATTCCTCTTGAAATATACCATTGAATTTTACACTTGAAAAATACCACTGAATATTCCTCTTGAAAAATACCACTGAATATTTCTCTTGAAATATACTACTGAATATACGGCTTGAAAACTACCACTGAATATTTCTCTTGAAAAATACCATTGAATATTCCTCTTGAACAATACCACTGAATATTCCTCTTAAAAAATACCACTGAATATACGTCTTGAAAAATACCATTGAATATTCCTCTTGAAAAATACCACTGAATATACCTCTTGAAAAATACCACTGAATATTCGTCTTGAAAAATACCACAAAATATTCCTCTTTAAAAATACCACTGAATATTCCTCTTAAAAAATACCACTGAATATTCCTCTTGAAAAATAATATGGAATATTTCTCTTGAAAAATACCACTGAATAGTTCTCTTGAAAAATACCACAAAATATTCCTCTTTAAAAATACCACTGCATATTCCTGTTGAAAAATACCACCGAATATTCCTCTTGAAAAATTCCACTGAATATTCGTCTTGAAAAATACCACAAAATATTCCTCTTTAAAAATACTATTGAATATTCCTCTTTAAAATTACCGCTAAATATTCCTCCTGAAAAATACCATTGAATATTGCTATTGAAAAATACCTCTGATTATTCCTCTTGAATATTACTTCTCAAGATTATTCTTGAAAAATACCACTGAATAATGCTCTTGAAAAACCCGACTGAATATTCCTCTTGAAAAATACCACTGAATATACCTCTTGAAAAATACCACTGAATATTCGTCTTGAAGTATACCACAAAATATTCCTCTTTAAAAATACCACTGTATATTCCTCTTGAAAAATACCACTGAATATTCCTCTTGAAAAATAATATGGAATATTTCTCTTCAAAAATACCACTGAATAGTTCTCTTGGAAAATACCACAAAATATTCCTCTTTAAAAATACCACTGAATATTCCTCTTGAAAAATTCCACTGAATATTCGTCTTGAAAAATACCACAAAATATTCCTCTTTAAAAATACTATTGAATATTCCTCTTTAAAAATACCGCTGAATATTCCTCCTGAAAAATACCATTGAATATTGCTATTGAAAAATACCTCTGATTATTCCTCTTGAATAATACCTCTCAAGATTCCTCTTGAAAAATACCACTGAATAATGCTCTTGAAAAACCCAACTGAATATTCCTCTTGAAAAATACCACTGAATATTGCTCTTGAAAAACACAACTGAACATTCCTCTTGAAAAATACCATTAAATATTCCGTTTCAAAAATATCACTGAATATTCCTCTTGAGAAATACCACTAAATATTCCTCTTTAAAAATACCACTGAATATTGCTCTTAAAAATACCACTGATTATTTCTCTTCAGAAATACCACTGAATATTCCTCTTGAAATATATCACTGAATAATCCTCTTAAAAAATACCACTGAATATTCCTCCTTAAAAATACAACTGAATATTCGTCTTGGAAAACACCACTGAATATTCCTCTTGAAAAATACCACTGAATATTCCTCTTGAGAAATACCACTGAATATTGCTCTTAAAAAATACCACTGATTATTCCTCTTGAAAAATACAACTGATTATTCCTCTTGAAAAATACCACTGAATAATGCTCTTGAAAAACCCGACTGAATATTCCTCTTGAAAAATACCACTGAATATACCTCTTGAAAAATACCACTGAATATTCGTCTTGAAGTATACCACAAAATATATCTCTTTAAAAATACCACTGTATATTCCTCTTGAAAAATACCACTGAATATTCCTCTTGAAAAATAATATGGAATATTTCTCTTCAAAAATACCACTGAATAGTTCTCTTGGAAAATACCACAAAATATTCCTCTTTAAAAATACCACTGAATAATCCTCTTGAAAAATATCACCGAATATTCCTCTTGAAAAATACCACTGAATATTCCTCTTGAGAAATACAATTGAATATTCCTCTTGAAAAATACCATTAAATATTCCTCTTGAAAAATACCACGTAATATTCCTCTTGAAAAATACTACTGAATAATCCTCTTGAAAAATACCACTGAATATTCCTCTTAAAAAATACAACTGAATATTCCACTTGAAAAATACTATTGAATATTCCTCTTTAAAAATACCGCTGAATACCACTGAATATTGCTATTGAAAAATACCTCTGATTATTCCTCTTGAAAAATACCACAAAAGATTCCTCTTGAAAAATACCACAGAATAATGCTCTTGAAAAATACCACTAAATATTGCTCTTGAAAGATACTACTGAATATTGCTCTTAAAAAATACCACTGATAATTCTTCTTGAAAAATACCACTGAATATTCCACTTGAAAAATACCACTGAATTATCCCATTGAGAAATACTACTGAATATTCCTCTTGAAAAATACTACTGAATATTCCTCTTGAAAAATACCACTAAATATTCCTCTTGAAAAATACTACTGAATAATCCTCTTGAAAAATACCACTGAATATTCCTCTTAAAAAATACAACTGAATATTCCACTTGAAAAATACCACTGAATATTCCTCTTGAACAATACCACTGAATATTCCTCTTGAAAAATACCACTGAATATACGTCTTGAAAAATACCACTGAATTTACCTCTTGAAAAATACCACTGAATAGTCGTCTTGAAAAATACCACAAAATTTTCATCTTTAAAAATACCACTGAATATTCCTCTTGAAAAATACCACTGAATATTCCTCTTGAAAAATAATATGGAATATTTCTCTTGAAAAATACCACTGAATAGTTCTCTTGAAAAATACCACAAAATATTCCTCTTTAAAAATACCACTGAATATTCCTCTTGAAAAATACCAGCGAATATTCCTCTTGAAAAATACCACTGAATATTCCTGTTGAAAAATACCACCGAATATTCCTCTTGAAAAATTCCACAGAATATTCGTCTTGAAGAACACCACAAAATATTCCTCTTTAAAAATACAATTGAATATTCATCTTTAAAAATACCGCTGAATATTCGTCCTGAAAAATACCACTGAATATTGCTATTAAAAAATACCTCTGATTATTCTTCTTGAATAATACCTCTCAAGATTCCTCTTGAAAAATACCACTGAATAATGCTCTTGAAAAACCCAACTGAATATTCCTCTTGAAAATTACCACTGAATGTTGCTCTTGAAAAACACAACTGAACATTCCTCTTGAAAAATACCATTAAAAATTCCTTTTGAAAAATATCACTGAATATTCCTCTTGAAAAATACCACTGAATATTCCTCTTGAAAAATACCATTGAATATTCCTCTTGAAAAATACCACGGAATATTCCTCTTGAAAAATACCACTGTATAGTTCTTGAAAAATATCGCTGAATATTCCTCTTGAAAAATACCACTGAATATTCGTCTTGAAAAATACCACTGAATATTCATCTTGAAAAATTCCACTCAATATTTCTCTTGAAAAATAGCGCTAAATATTCCTTTTGAAAAATACCACTGAATATTCCTCTTGAAAAATACCACTGAATATTCCTCTTGAAAAATACCATTAAATATTCCTCTTGAAAAATACCACGTAATATTCCTCTTTAAAAATACCACTGAATATTCCACTTCAAAAATACTATAGAATATTCCTCTTTAAAAATACCGCTGAATACCACTGAATATTGCTATTGAAAAATACCTCTGATTATTCGTCTTGAAAAATACCACTGAATATTCATCTTGAAAAATTCCACTCAATATTTCTCTTGAAAAATAGCGCTAAATATTCCTTTTGAAAAATACCACTGAATATTCCTTTTGAAAAATACCACTGAATATTCCTCTTGAAAAATACCACTGAATATTCCTCTTGAAAAATACCAGCGAATATTCCTCTTGAAAAATACCACTGAATATTCCTGTTGAAAAATACCACCGAATATTCCTCTTGAAAAATTCCACAGAATATTCGTCTTGAAAAACACCACAAAATATTCCTCTTTAAAAATACAATTGAATATTCATCTTTAAAAATACCGCTGAATATTCGTCCTGAAAAATACCACTGAATATTGCTATTAAAAAATACCTCTGATTATTCTTCTTGAATAATACCTCTCAAGATTCCTCTTGAAAAATACCACTGAATAATGCTCTTGAAAAACCCAACTGAATATTCCTCTTGAAAATTACCACTGAATGTTGCTCTTGAAAAACACAACTGAACATTCCTCTTGAAAAATACCATTAAAAATTCCTTTTGAAAAATATCACTGAATATTCCTCTTGAAAAATACCACTGAATATTCCTCTTGAAAAATACCATTGAATATTCCTCTTGAAAAATACCACGGAATATTCCTCTTGAAAAATACCACTGTATAGTTCTTGAAAAATATCGCTGAATATTCCTCTTGAAAAATACCACTGAATATTCGTCCTGAAAAATACCACTGAATATTCATCTTGAAAAATTCCACTCAATATTTCTCTTGAAAAATAGCGCTAAATATTCCTTTTGAAAAATACCACTGAATATTCCTCTTGAAAAATACCACTGAATATTCCTCTTGAAAAATACCATTAAATATTCCTCTTGAAAAATACCACGTAATATTCCTCTTTAAAAATACCACTGAAAATTCCTCTTGAAAAATACCACGGAATATTCTTTTTGAAAAATACCACTGAATATTTCTCTTGAAAAATACTACTGAATATACGGCTTGAAAACTACCACTGAATATTCCTCTTGAAAATTACCATTGAATACCCCTCTTGAAAAATACCACTGAATATTCCTCTTGAAATATACCATTGAATTTTCCACTTGAAAAATACCACTGAATATTCCTCTTGAAAAATACCACTGAATATTCCACTTCAAAAATACTATAGAATATTCCTCTTTAAAAATACCGCTGAATACCACTGAATATTGCTATTGAAAAATACCTCTGATTATTCCTCTTGAAAAATACCACAAAAGAATCCTCTTGAAAAATACCACTGAATAATGCTCTTGAAAAATACCACTAAATATTGCTCTTGAAAGATACTACTGAATATTGCTCTTAAAAAATACCACTGATAATTCTTCTTGAAAAATACCACTGAATATTCCACTTGAAAAATACCACTGAATTATCCCATTGAGAAATACTACTGAATATTCCTCTTGAAAAATACTACTGAATATTCCTCTTGAACAATACCACTAAATATTCCTTTTGAAAAATACTACTGAATAATCCTCTTGAAAAATACCACTGAATATTCCTCTTAAAAAATACAACTGAATATTCCTTTTGAAAAATACCACTGAATATTCCTCTTGAAAAATACCACTGAATATTCCTCTTGAAAAATACCACTGAAAATTCCTCTTGAAAAATACCACGGAATATTCTTTTTGAAAAATACCACTGAATATTTCTCTTGAAAAATACTACTGAATATACGGCTTGAAAACTACCACTGAATATTCCTCTTGAAAATTACCATTGAATACCCCTCTTGAAAAATACCACTGAATATTCCTCTTGAAATATACCATTGAATTTTCCACTTGAAAAATACCACTGAATATTCCTCTTGAAAAATACCACTGAATATTCCACTTGAAAAATACTATTGAATATTCCTCTTTAAAAATACCGCTGAATACCACTGAATATTGCTATTGAAAAATACCTCTGATTATTCCTCTTGAAAAATACCACAAAAGATTCCTCTTGAAAAATACCACAGAATAATGCTCTTGAAAAATACCACTAAATATTGCTCTTGAAAGATACTACTGAATATTGCTCTTAAAAAATACCACTGATAATTCTTCTTGAAAAATACCACTGAATATTCCACTTGAAAAATACCACTGAATTATCCCATTGAGAAATACTACTGAATATTCCTCTTGAAAAATACTACTGAATATTCCTCTTGAAAAATACCACTAAATATTCCTCTTGAAAAATACTACTGAATAATCCTCTTGAAA
Organism: Atherix ibis; assembly: GCA_958298945.1. Taxonomy (NCBI): domain Eukaryota; kingdom Metazoa; phylum Arthropoda; class Insecta; order Diptera; family Athericidae; genus Atherix; species Atherix ibis. The sequence goes on along the minus strand of OY282609.1, from coordinate 42,518,795 downwards.
AATACCACTGAATATTCCTCTTAAAAAATACAACTGAATATTCCACTTGAAAAATACCACTGAATATTCCTCTTGAACAATACCACTGAATATTCCTCTTGAAAAATACCACTGAATATACGTCTTGAAAAATACCACTGAATTTACCTCTTGAAAAATACCACTGAATAGTCGTCTTGAAAAATACCACAAAATTTTCATCTTTAAAAATACCACTGAATATTCCTCTTGAAAAATACCACTGAATATTCCTCTTGAAAAATAATATGGAATATTTCTCTTGAAAAATACCACTGAATAGTTCTCTTGAAAAATACCACAAAATATTCCTCTTTAAAAATACCACTGAATATTCCTCTTGAAAAATACCACCGAATATTCCTCTTGAAAAATACCACTGAATATTCCTGTTGAAAAATACCACCGAATATTCCTCTTGAAAAATTCCACAGAATATTCGTCTTGAAAAACACCACAAAATATTCCTCTTTAAAAATACAATTGAATATTCATCTTTAAAAATACCGCTGAATATTCGTCCTGAAAAATACCACTGAATATTGCTATTAAAAAATACCTCTGATTATTCTTCTTGAATAATACCTCTCAAGATTCCTCTTGAAAAATACCACTGAATAATGCTCTTGAAAAACCCAACTGAATATTCCTCTTGAAAATTACCACTGAATGTTGCTCTTGAAAAACACAACTGAACATTCCTCTTGAAAAATACCATTAAAAATTCCTTTTGAAAAATATCACTGAATATTCCTCTTGAAAAATACCACTGAATATTCCTCTTGAAAAATACCATTGAATATTCCTCTTGAAAAATACCACGGAATATTCCTCTTGAAAAATACCACTGTATAGTTCTTGAAAAATATCGCTGAATATTCCTCTTGAAAAATACCACTGAATATTCGTCTTGAAAAATACCACTGAATATTCATCTTGAAAAATTCCACTCAATATTTCTCTTGAAAAATAGCGCTAAATATTCCTTTTGAAAAATACCACTGAATATTCCTCTTGAAAAATACCACTGAATATTCCTCTTGAAAAATACCATTAAATATTCCTCTTGAAAAATACCACGTAATATTCCTCTTTAAAAATACCACTGAAAATTCCTCTTGAAAAATACCACGGAATATTCTTTTTGAAAAATACCACTGAATATTTCTCTTGAAAAATACTACTGAATATACGGCTTGAAAACTACCACTGAATATTCCTCTTGAAAATTACCATTGAATACCCCTCTTGAAAAATACCACTGAATATTCCTCTTGAAATATACCATTGAATTTTCCACTTGAAAAATACCACTGAATATTCCTCTTGAAAAATACCACTGAATATTCCACTTCAAAAATACTATAGAATATTCCTCTTTAAAAATACCGCTGAATACCACTGAATATTGCTATTGAAAAATACCTCTGATTATTCCTCTTGAAAAATACCACAAAAGAATCCTCTTGAAAAATACCACTGAATAATGCTCTTGAAAAATACCACTAAATATTGCTCTTGAAAGATACTACTGAATATTGCTCTTAAAAAATACCACTGATAATTCTTCTTGAAAAATACCACTGAATATTCCACTTGAAAAATACCACTGAATTATCCCATTGAGAAATACTACTGAATATTCCTCTTGAAAAATACTACTGAATATTCCTCTTGAACAATACCACTAAATATTCCTTTTGAAAAATACTACTGAATAATCCTCTTGAAAAATACCACTGAATATTCCTCTTAAAAAATACAACTGAATATTCCTTTTGAAAAATACCACTGAATATTCCTCTTGAAAAATACCACTGAATATTCCTCTTGAAAAATACTACTGAATATTTCTCTTGAAAAATACCACTGAATATTCCTCTTCAAAAATACCACTGAATATTCCCCTTGAAAAATACCACTGAATATTCCTCTTGAAAAATACCACGGAATATTAATCTTGAAAAATACCACTGAATATTCGTTTTGAAAAATACCAGTGAATATTCCTCTTGAAAAATACCACTGAATATTTCTCTTGAAAAATACCATTGAATATTCCTCTTGAACAATACCACTGAATATTCCTCTTGAAAAATACCACTGAATATACGTCTTGAAAAATACCACTGAATTTACCTCTTGAAAAATACCACTGAATATTCGTCTTGAAAAATACCACAAAATATTCCTCTTTAAAAATACCACTGAATATTCCTCTTGAAAAATACCACTGAATATTCCTCTTAAAAAATAATATGGAATATTTCTCTTGAAAAATACCACTGAATAGTTCTCTTGAAAAATACCACAAAATATTCCTCTTTAAAAATACCACTGAATATTCCTCTTGAAAAATACCACCGAATATTCCTCTGGAAAAATACCACTGAATATTCCTGTTGAAAAATACCACCGAATATTCCTCTTGAAAAATTCCACAGAATATTCGTCTTGAAAAATACCACAAAATATTCCTCTTTAAAAATACTATTGAATATTCATCTTTAAAAATACCGCTGAATATTCGTCCTGAAAAATACCAATGAATATTGCTATTGAAAAATACCTCTGATTATTCTTCTTGAATAATACCTCTCAAGATTCCTCTTGAAAAATAACACTGAATAATGCTCTTGAAAAACCCAACTGAATATTCCTCTTGAAAAATACCACTGAATGTTGCTCTTGAAAAACACAACTGAACATTCCTCTTGAAAAATACCATTAAATATTCCTTTTGAAAAATATCACTGAATATTCCTCTTGAAAAATACCACTGAATATTCCTCTTGAAAAATACCACTGAATATTCCTCTTTAAAAATACCACTGAATATTGCTCTTAAAAATACCACTGATTATTTCTCTTCAGAAATACCACTGAATATTCCTCTTGAAATATATTACTGAATAATCCTCTTGAAAAATACCACTGAATATTCCTCCTTAAAAATACAACTGAATATTCATCTTGGAAAATACCACTGAATATTCCTCTTGAAAATTACCATTGAATACCCCTCTTGAAAAATACCACTGAATATTCCTCTTGAAATATACCATTGAATTTTCCACTTGAAAAATACCACTGAATATTCCTCTTGAAAAATACCACAGAATATTCCACTTCAAAAATACTATAGAATATTCCTCTTTAAAAATACCGCTGAATACCACTGAATATTGCTATTGAAAAATACCTCTGATTATTCCTCTTGAAAAATACCACAAAAGATTCCTCTTGAAAAATACCACTGAATAATGCTCTTGAAAAATACCACTAAATATTGCTCTTGAAAGATACTACTGAATATTGCTCTTAAAAAATACCACTGATAATTCTTCTTGAAAAATACCACTGAATATTCCACTTGAAAAACTGAATATTCCTCTTGAAAAATACTACTGAATATTCCTCTTGAACAATACCACTAAATATTCCTTTTGAAAAATACTACTGAATAATCCTCTTGAAAAATACCACTGAATATTCCTCTTAAAAAATACAACTGAATATTCCTTTTGAAAAATACCACTGAATATTCCTCTTGAAAAATACCACTGAATATTCCTCTTGAAAAATACTACTGAATATTTCTCTTGAAAAATACCACTGAATATTCCTCTTCAAAAATACCACTGAATATTCCCCTTGAAAAATACCACTGAATATTCCTCTTGAAAAATACCACGGAATATTAATCTTGAAAAATACCACTGAATATTCGTTTTGAAAAATACCAGTGAATATTCCTCTTGAAAAATACCACTGAATATTTCTCTTGAAAAATACCATTGAATATTCCTCTTGAACAATACCACTGAATATTCCTCTTGAAAAATACCACTGAATATACGTCTTGAAAAATACCACTGAATTTACCTCTTGAAAAATACCACTGAATATTCGTCTTGAAAAATACCACAAAATATTCCTCTTTAAAAATACCACTGAATATTCCTCTTGAAAAATACCACTGAATATTCCTCTTGAAAAATAATATGGAATATTTCTCTTGAAAAATACCACTGAATAGTTCTCTTGAAAAATACCACAAAATATTCCTCTTTAAAAATACCACTGAATATTCCTCTTGAAAAATACCACCGAATATTCCTCTGGAAAAATACCACTGAATATTCCTGTTGAAAAATACCACCGAATATTCCTCTTGAAAAATTCCACAGAATATTCGTCTTGAAAAATACCACAAAATATTCCTCTTTAAAAATACTATTGAATATTCATCTTTAAAAATACCGCTGAATATTCGTCCTGAAAAATACCAATGAATATTGCTATTGAAAAATACCTCTGATTATTCTTCTTGAATAATACCTCTCAAGATTCCTCTTGAAAAATACCACTGAATAATGCTCTTGAAAAACCCAACTGAATATTCCTCTTGAAAAATACCACTGAATGTTGCTCTTGAAAAACACAACTGAACATTCCTCTTGAAAAATACCATTAAATATTCCTTTTGAAAAATATCACTGAATATTCCTCTTGAAAAATACCACTGAATATTCCTCTTGAAAAATACCACTGAATATTCCTCTTTAAAAATACCACTGAATACTGCTCTTAAAAATACCACTGATTATTTCTCTTCAGAAATACCACTGAATATTCCTCTTGAAATATATTACTGAATAATCCTCTTGAAAAATACCACTAAATATTCCTCCTTAAAAATACAACTGAATATTCATCTTGGAAAATACCACTGAATATTCCTCTTGAAAAATGCCACTGAATATTTTTCTTGAGAAATACCAGTGAATATTGCTCTTAAAAAATACCACTGATTTTTCCTCTTGAAAAATACAACTGATTATTCCTCTTGAAAAATACCACTGAATATTGCTCTTAAAAAATACCACTGATTATTCTTCTTGAAAAATACAATTGAACATTCCCTTTGAAAAATACCATTGAATAATCCTCTTGAAAAATATCACTGAATATTCCTCTTGAAAAATACCACTGAATATTCCTCTTGAGAAATACCATTGAATATTCTTCTTGAAAAATACCATTGAATATTCCTCTTGAAAAATAACACGGAATATTCCTCTTGAAAAATACCACTGAATAGTTCTTGAAAAATATCGCTGAATATTCCTCTTGAAAAATACCACTGAATATTCGTCTTGAAAAATACCACTAAATATTCATCTTGAAAAATACCACTCAATATTTCACTTGAAAAATAGCGCTAAATATTCCTTTTGAAAAATACCACTGAATATTCCTCTTGAAAAATACCACTGAATATTCCTCTTGAAAAATACCATTAAATATTCCTCTTGAAAAATACCACTCAATATTTCACTTGAAAAATAGCGCTAAATATTCCTTTTGAAAAATACCACTGAATATTCCTCTTGAAAAATACCACTGAATATTCCTCTTGAAAAATACAACTGATTATTCCTCTTGAAAAATACCACTGAATATTGCTCTTAAAAAATACCACTGATTATTCTTCTTGAAAAATACAACTGATTATTCCTCTTGAAAAATACCACTGAATATTGCTCTTGAAAAATACCACTGAATATTGCTCTTAAAAAATACCACTGATTATTCTTCTTGAAAAATACAACTGATTATTCCTCTTGAAAAATACCACTGAATATTGCTCTTAAAAAATACCACTGATTATTCTTCTTGAAAAATACAACTGATTATTCCTCTTGAAAAATACCACTGAATATTGCTCTTAAAAAATACCACTGATTATTCTTCTTGAAAAATACAATTGAACATTCCCTTTGAAAAATACCATTGAATAATCCTCTTGAAAAATATCACTGAATATTCCTCTTGAAAAATACCACTGAATATTCCTCTTGAGAAATACCATTGAATATTCCTCTTGAAAAATACCATTGAATATTCCTCTTGAAAAAAAACACGGAATATTCCTCTTGAAAAATACCACTGAATAGTTCTTGAAAAATATCGCTGAATATTCCTCTTGAAAAATACCACTGAATATTCGTCTTGAAAAATACCACTAAATATTCATCTTGAAAAATACCACTCAATATTTCACTTGAAAAATAGCGCTAAATATTCCTTTTGAAAAATACCACTGAATATTCCTCTTGAAAAATACCACTGAATATTCCTCTTGAAAAATACCATTAAATATTCCTCTTGAAAAATACCACGTAATATTCCTGTTTAAAAATACCACGGAATATTCTTTTTGAAAAATACAACTGAATATTTCTCTTGAAAAATACTACTGAATATACGGCTTGAAAACTACCACTGAATATTCCTCTTGAAAATTACCATTGAATACCCCTCTTGAAAAATACCACTGAATATTCCTCTTGAAATATACCATTGAATTTTCCACTTGAAAAATACCACTGAATATTCCTCTTGAAAAATACCACTGAATATTCCACTTGAAAAATTCTATTGAATATTCCTCTTTAAAAATACCGCTGAATAACACAAAATATTGCTATTGAAAAATACCTTTGATTATTCCTCTTGAAAAATACCACAAATGATTCCTCTTGAAAAATACCACTGAATAATGCTCTTAAAAAATACCACTAAATATTGCTCTTGAAAGATACTACTGAATATTCCTCTTGAAAAATACAACTATACATTCCTCTTGAAAAATACCATTGAATAAACCTCTTGAAAAATATCACTGAATATTCCTCTTGAAAAATACCACTGAATATTCCTTTTGAAAAATACCAACGAGTATTCCTCTTGAAAAATATTACTGAATATTGCTCTTAAAAAATATCACTGATTATTCCTCTTGAAAAATACCACTGAATATTCCTCTTCAAAAATATCACTGAATAATCCTCTTGAAAAATACCACTAAATGTTCCTCTTCAAAAATATCACTGAATAATCCTCTTGAAAAATACCTCTGAATATTGCTCTTAAAAAATACCACTGATTATTCCTCTTGAAAAATACCACCGAATATTCCCCTTGAAAAATACTACTGAATATTGCTCTCAAAAAATACCACTGATTATTCCTCTTGAAAAATAAAACTGAACATTCCTCTTGAAAAATACAATTGAATAATTTCCTTGAAAATATCACTGTATATTCGTCTTGAAAAATACCACTGAATATTCCTCTTGAGAAATACCACTGAATATTCCTCTTGAAAAACGACTGAATAGTTCTATTGAAAAATACCGCTGAATAATCCTATTGAAAAATATCAATTTATTAATATTGATATTTTTCAATAGGATTATTCAGCGGTATGAATAATCCTATTGAAAAATATCAATCTTAAAAAATACCACTGAATATTCCTTTTGAGAAATACAACTGAATATTTCTCTTGAGAAATACCACTGAATATTCCTCTTGAAAAATACCACGGAATATTCCTCTTGAAAAATACCACTGAATAGTTCTATTGAAAAATACCGCTGAATATTTCTCTTGAAAAATACGACTGAATATTCCTCTTGAAAAATACTACTGAATATTCCTCTTGAAAAATACCACTGAATAGTCCTCTTTAAAAATACAACTGAATATTCCTTTTGAAAAATACCACTGAATATTCCCCATAAAAAATACCACTGAATATTCCTCTTGAAAAATACCACTGATTATTCCTCTTAAAAAATACCACTGAATATTCCTCTTAAAAAATACCACTGAATATTCCTCTTGAAAAATACCACGGAATATTCCTCTTGAAAAATACCACTGAATAGTTCTTGAAAAATATCGCTGAATATTCCTCTTGAAAAATACCACTGAATATACGTCTTGAAAAATACCACTGAATATTCATCTTGAAAAATACCACTCAATATTTCTCTTGAAAAATAGCGCTAAATATTCCTTTTGAAAAATACCACTGAATATTCCTCTTGAAAAATACCACTGAATATTTCTCTTGACAAATACCATTAAATATTAATCTTGAAAAATACCACATAATATTCCTCTTTAAAAATACCACTGAATATTCCTCTTGAAAAATACCACTGAAAATTCCTCTTGAAAAATAAGACGGATTATTCCTTTTGAAAAATACCACTGAATATTCCTCTCGAAAAATACCACTGATTATTCCTCTTAAAAAATACCACTGAATATTCCTCTTAAAAAATACCACTGAATATTCCTCTTGAAAAATACCACGGAATATTCCTCTTGAAAAATACCACTGAATAGTTCTTGAAAAATATCGCTGAATATTCCTCTTGAAAAATACCGCTGAATATACGTCTTGAAAAATACCACTGAATATTCATCTTGAAAAATACCACTCAATATTTCTCTTGAAAAATAGCGCTAAATATTCCTTTTGAAAAATACCACTGAATATTCCTCTTCAAAAATATCACTGAATAATCCTCTTGAAAAATACCACTAAATGTTCATCTTCAAAAATATCACAGAATAATGCTCTTGAAAAATAACTCTGAATATTGCTCTTAAAAAATACCACTGATTATTCCTCTTGAAAAATACCACTAAATATTCCTCTTGAAAAATACCACTGAATATTGCTCTCAAAAAATACCACTGATTATTCCTCTTGAAAAATACAACTGAACATTCCTCTTGAAAAATACCATTGAATAATCCTCTTGAAAAATATCACTGTATATTCATCTTGAAAAATACCACTGAATATTCCTCTTGAGAAATACCAATGAATATTCCACTTGAAAAACGACTGAATGGTTCTATTGAAAAATACCGCTGAATAATCCTATTGAAAAATATCAATTTATATTCGTCTTAAAAAATTTCGCTGAATATTCCTTTTGAGAAATACAACTGTATATTTCTCTTGAGAAATACCACTGAATATTCCTCTTGAAAAATACCACGGAATAATCCTCCTGAAAAATACCACTGAATAGTTCTATTGAAAAATACCGCTGAATATTCCTCTTGAAAAATACGACTGAATATTCCTCTTGAAAAATACTACTGAATATTCCTCTTGAAAAATACCACTGAATAGTCCTCTTTAAAAATACAACTGAATATTCCTCTTGAAAAATACCACTGAATATTCCTCTTAAAAAATACCACTGAATATTCCTCTTGAAAAATACCACTAATTAATCCTCTTAAAAAATACCACTGAATATTCCTCTTAAAAAATACCACTGAATATTCCTCTTGAAAAATACCACTGAATTTTTCTCTTGAAAAATACCATTGAATATTCCTCTTGAAAAATACCACTGAATATTCCTCTTGAAAAATACCACTGAATATACGTCTTAAAAAATACCACTGTATTTTCCTCTTGAAAAATACCACTGAATATTCTTCTTGAAAAATACCACTGAATATTCCTCTTAAAAAATACCATTTAATATTCCTCTTGAAAAATACCACTGAATATTCCTCTTGAAAAATACCACTGAATATTCCTCTTGAAAAATACCACTGAATATTCCTTTTGAAAAATAGCACTGAATAGTTCTCTTTAAAAATACAACAAAATATTCCTCTTAAAAAATACCACTCAATATTTCTCTTGAAAAATAACGCTGAATATTCCTATTGAAAAATACCACTGAATTACCCCCTTGAAAAATACTACTGAATATTCCTCTTGAAAAATACCATTGAATATTCCTCTTGAAAAATACCACTGAATATTCCACTTGAAAAATACCACTGAATATTCCTCTTGAAAAATTCCACTGAATATTCCTCTTGAAAAATACCACTGAATATTCCTCTTAAAAAATACCATTGAATATTCCTCTTGGAAAATACCACTGAATATTCCTCTTGAAAAATACCACGGAATATTAATCTTAAAATATACCACTCAATATTCGTCTCGAAAAATAACACTGAATATTCCTCTTGAAAAATACCACTGAATATTCGTCTCGAAAAATACAACTGAATGTTCCTCTTTAAAAATACCACTAAATATTCGTCTTGAAAAATACCACTGAATATTCCTCTTGAAAAATACCAATGTATTTTCCTCTTGAAAAATACCGCTGAATATTATTCTTGAAAAAACTACTGAATATTCCTCTGGAAAAATATCACTGAATATTCCTCTTAAAAAATACCACTGAATATTCCACTTGAAAAATACCACTGATTATCCCTCTTGAAAAATAACACTGCATATGCCTCTTAAAAAATACTACTGAATATTCCTCTTGAAAAATACCACTGAATATTCTTCTTAAAAAATACCATTGAATATTCCTCTTGGAAAATACCACTGAATATTCCTCTAGAAAAATACCACTGAATAATCCTCTTGAAAAATACCACTTAATATACGTTTTGGAAAATACCACTGTATTTTCCTCTTAAAAAATACCACTGAATATTCTTCTTGAAAAATACCACTGAATATTCCTATTCAAAAATACCATTGAATATTCCTCTTGAAAAATACCACTGAATATTCCTCTTGAAAAATACCACTGAATAATCCTCTTGAAAAATACCACAATAATTCCTCTTGAGAAATACCACTGAATATTCCTCTGGTAAAATACCACTGAATATTCCTTTTGAAAAATACCACTGAAAAGTTCTCATGAAAAATACCACTGATTATTTTTCTTGAAAAATACCACTGAATATTCCTCTTGAAAAATAACACGGAACATTCCTCATGAAAAATACCACTGAATAGTTCTATTGAAAAATACCGCTGAATATTCGTCTTAAAAAATACCACTGAATATTCCTTTTGAGAAATACAACTGAATATTCCTCTTGAGAAATACCACTGAATATTCCTCTTGAAAAATACCACGGAATATTCCTCTTGGAAAATACCACTGAATAGTTCTATTGAAAAATACCGCTGAGTATTCCTCTTGAAAAATACCACTGAATATTCCTCTTGAAAAATACTACTGAATATTCCTCTTGAAAAATACCATTGAATAGGCCTCTTTAAAAATACAACTGAATATTCCTCTTGAAAAATACCCACTGAATATTCCTCTTAAAAAATACCACTGAATATTCCTCTTGAAAAATACCACTGATTATTCATCTTAAAAAATACCACTGAATATTCCTCTTAAAAAATACCACTGAATATTCCTCTTGAAAAATACCACTGAATATTCCTCTTGAAAAATACCACTGAATATGCGTCTTAAAAAATACCACTGTATTTTCCTCTTGAAAAATACCACTGAATATTCTTCTTGAAAAATACCACTGAATATTCTTCTTGAAAAATACCACTGAATATTCCTCTTGAAAAATACCATTCAATATTCCTCTTGAAAAATACCACTGAATATTCCTCTTGAAAAATTCCACTGAATATTCCTCTTGAAAAATACCACTGAATAGTTCTCTTGAAAAATACCACAAAATATTCCTCTTAAAAAATACCGCTCAATATTTCTCTTGAAAAATAACACTGAATATTCCTCTTGAAAAATACCACTGATTATTCATCTTGAAAAATACCACTGAATATTCCTATTGAAAAATACCACTGAATTACCCCCTTAAGAAATACTACTGAATATTCATCTTGAAAAATACCACTGAATATTCCTTTTGAAAAATACTACTGATTATTCATCTTGAAAAATACCACTGAATATTCCTATTGAAAAATACCACTGAATTACCCCCTTGAGAAATACTACTAAATATTCCTCTTGAAAACTACCACTAAATATTCCTCTTGAAAAATAGCACGGAATATTAATCTTAAAATATACCACTCAATATTCGTCTCGAAAAATAACACTGAATATTCCTCTTGAAAAATACTACTGAATAATTCTTTTGAAAAATACCATGGAATTATCCTCTTGAAAAATACCACTGAATATTCCTCTTGAAAAATACCACTGAATATACGTCTTGAAAAATACCACTGAATATTCCTCTTTAAAAATAACACTGAATATTCCTCTTGAAAAATACTACTGAATATTCCTCTTGAAAAATACCACTGAATATTACTCTTAAAAAATACCACTGAATATTCTTCTTGGAAAATACTACTGAATATTCGTCTTGAAAAATACCACGGAATATTAATCTTGTCAAATACCACTGAATATTCGTCTTGAAAAATACCACTGAATATTCCTCTTGAAAAATACCACTGAATATTTCTCTTGAAAAATACCATTGAATATTCCTCTTGAAAAATACCACTGAATATTCCTCTTGAAAAATTCCACTTAATATACGTTTTGGAAAATACCACTCTATTTTCCTCTTGAAAAATACCCCTGAATATTCTTCTTGAAAAATACCACTGAATATTCCTCTTGAAAAATACCATTGAATATTCCTTTTGAAAAATTACACTGAATATTCCTCTTGCAAAATACCACTGAATATTCGTCTTGAAAAATACCACAAAATATTCCTCTTGAGAAATACCACTGAATATTCCTCTGGAAAAATACCACTGAATATTCCTTTTGAAAAATACCACTGAAAAGTTCTCATGAAAAATACCACTGATTATTTTTCTTGAAAAATACCACTGAATATTCCTCTTGAAAAATAACACGGAATATTCCTCATGAAAAATACCACTGAATAGTTCTATTGAAAAATACCGCTGAATATTCCTCTTAAAAAATACCACTGAATATTCCTCTTGAAAAATACCACTGAATATTCCTCTTGAAAAATACCGCTGAATATTCCTCTTGAAAAATGCCACTGAATATTCCTCTTGAAAAATACTACTGAAAATTCATCTTGAAAAATACCACTAAATATTTCTCTTGAAAAATGACGCTGAATATTCCTCTTGAAAAATACTACTGATTATTTATCTTGAAAAATACTACTGAATATTCCTATTAAAAATACCACTGAATTATCCCCTTAAGAAATAATACTGAATATTCCTCTTGAAAAATACCACTGAATGTTCCTTTTGAAAAATACTACTGAATATTCCACTTGAAAAATACCACTGAATATTCCCCTTGAAAAATACCACTGAATATTCCTATTGAAAAATACTACTGAATATTCCTCTTGAAAAATACCACTGAATATTCCTCTTGGAAAATACCATTGAATATTCCTCTTGAAAAATACCACTGAATATCCCTCTTGAAAAATACCACTGAATATACGTCTTGGAAAATACCACTAAATATTCCTCTTTAAAAATACCACTGAATATTCGTTTTAAAAAATACCACTGAATATTCCTCTTGAAAAATACCACTGAATATTTCTCTTGAAAATTACTATTGAATATTCCTCTTGAAAAATACCACTGAATATTCCTCTTGAAAAATACCACTGTATTTTCCTCTTGAAAAATACCACTGAATATTCTTCTTGAAAAATACCACTGAATATTGCTCCTGAAAAATACAATTGAATATTCCTCTTGAAAAAAACCACTGAATATTCCTCTTGAAAAATACCACTGAATATTCGTCTTGAAAAATACCACAAAATATTCCTCTTTAAAAATACCACTGAATATTCCTCTTGGAAAATACCACTGAATAGTTCTATTGGAAAATACCGCTGAGTATTCCTCTTGAAAAATACCACTGAATATTCCTCTTGAAAAATACTACTGAATATTCCTCTTGAAAAATACCATTGAATAGTCCTCTTTAAAAATACAACTGAATATTCCTCTTGAAAAATACCACTGAATATTCCTCTTAAAAAATACCACTGAATATTCCTCTTGAAAAATACCACTGATTATTCATCTTAAAAAATACTACTGAATATTCCTCTTAGAAAATACCACTGAATATTCCTCTTGAAAAATACCACTGAATATTTCTCTTGAAAAATACCATTAAATATTCCTCTTGAAAAATACGACTGAATGTTCCTTTTGAAAAATACCACTGAATATACGTTTTAAAAAATACCACTGTATTTTCCTCTTGAAAAATACCACTGAATATTCTTCTTGAAAAACACCAATGAATATTCCTCTTGAAAAATACCATTCAATATTCCGCTTGAAAAATACCACTGAATATTCCTCTTGAAAAATACCACTGAATATTCCTCTTGAAAAATACCACTGAATATTCCTCTTGAAAAATACCACTGAATAGTTCACTTGAAAAATACCACAAAATATTCCTCTTAAAAAATACCGCTCAATATTTCTCTTGAAAAATAACGCTGAAAATTCCTCTTGAAAAATACCACTGATTATTCATCTTGAAAAATACCACTGAATATTCCTATTGAAAAATATCACTGAATTACCCCCTTGAGAAATATTTCTCAATATTCCTCTTGAAAAATACCACTGAATATTCCTCTTGAAAAATACCACTGATTATTCATCTTGCAAAATACCACTGAATATTCCTATTGAAAAATACCACTGTATTACCCCCTTGAGAAATACTACTGAATATTCCTCTTGAAAAATACCACTGAATATTCCTCTTGAAAAATACCACTGAATATTCCACTTGAAAAATACCACCGAATCTTCCTCTTGAAAAGTACCACTGAGTATTCCTCTTGAAAAATACCACTGAATATTCCTCTTAAAAAATACCACTGAATATTCCTCTTGGAAAATACCACTGAATATTCCTCTTGAAAAATACCACGGAATATTAATCTTAAAATATACCACTCAATATTCGTCTCGAAAAATAACACTGAATATTCCTCTTGAAAAATACTACTGAATATTTCTCTTGAAAAATACTATGGAATAATCCTCTTGAAAAATACCACTGAATATTCCTCTTGAAAAATACCACTAAATATACGCCTTTAAAAATACCACTGAATATTCCTCTTTAAAAATACCACTGAATATTCGTCTTGAAAAATACCACTGAATATTCCTCTTGAAAAATACGACTGTGTTTTCCTCTTGAAAAATACCACTGAATATTCTTCTTAAAAAAACCAATGAATATTCCTATTGAAAATACCACTGAATATTCCTCTTAAAAAATACCACTGAGTATTCCACTTGAAAAATACCACTGAATATTCCTCTTGAAAAATAACACTGAATATTCCTCCTGAAAAATACCACTGAATATTCCTCTTGAAAAATGCCACTGAATATTCCTCTTGAAAAATACCACTGAATATTCATCTTGAAAAATACCACTAAATATATCTCTTGAAAAATGACGCTGAATATTCCTCTTGAAAAATACTACTGATTATTTCTCTTGAAAAATACTACTGAATATTCCTATTAAAAATACCACTGAATTATCCCCTTTAGAAATAATACTGAATATTCCTCTTGAAAAATACCACTGAATGTTCCTCTTGAAAAATACTACTGAATATTCCACTTGAAAAATACCACTGAATATTCCCCTTGAAAAATACCACTGAATATTCCTGTTGAAAAATACTACTGAATATTCCTCTTGGAAAATACCACTGAATATTCCTCTTGGAAAATACCATTGAATATTCCTCTTGAAAAATACCACTGAATATCCCTCTTGAAAAATACCACTGAATAAAAGTCTTGAAAAATACCACTAAATATTCCTCTTTAAAAATACCACTGAATATTCGTTTTAAAAAATACCACTGAATATTCCTCTTGAAAAATACCACTGAATATTTCTCTTGAAAATTACTATTGAATATTCCTCTTGAAAAATACCACTGAATATTCCTCTTGAAAAATACCACTGTATTTTCCTCTTGAAAAATACCACTGAATATTCTTCTTGAAAAATACCACTGAATATTGCTCCTGAAAAATACAATTGAATATTCCTCTTGAAAAAAACCACTGAATATTCCTCTTGAAAAATACCACTGAATATTCGTCTTGAAAAATACCACAAAATATTCCTCTTTAAAAATACCACTGAATATTCCTCTTGGAAAATACCACTGAATAGTTCTATTGGAAAATACCGCTGAGTATTCCTCTTGAAAAATACCACTGAATATTCCTCTTGAAAAATACTACTGAATATTCCTCTTGAAAAATACCATTGAATAGTCCTCTTTAAAAATACAACTGAATATTCCTCTTGAAAAATACCACTGAATATTCCTCTTAAAAAATACCACTGAATATTCCTCTTGAAAAATACCACTGATTATTCATCTTAAAAAATACCACTGAATATTCCTCTTAAAAAATACCACTGAATATTCCTCTTGAAAAATACCACTGAATATTTCTCTTGAAAAATACCATTAAATATTCCTCTTGAAAAATACCACTGAATGTTCCTTTTGAAAAATACCACTGAATATACGTTTTAAAATATACCACTGTATTTTCCTCTTGAAAAATACCACTGAATATTCTTCTTGAAAAATACCACTGAATATTCCTCTTGAAAAATACCATTCAATATTCCGCTTGAAAAATACCACTGAATATTCCTCTTGAAAAATACCACTGAATATTCCTCTTGAAAAATACCACTGAATATTCCTCTTGAAAAATACCACTGAATAGTTCACTTGAAAAATACCACAAAATATTCCTCTTAAAAAATACCGCTCAATATTTCTCTTGAAAAATAACGCTGAAAATTCCTCTTGAAAAATACCACTGATTATTCATCTTGAAAAATACCACAGAATATTCCTATTGAAAAATACCACTGAATTACCCCCTTGAGAAATATTTCTCAATATTCCTCTTGAAAAATACCACTGAATATTCCTCTTGAAAAATACCACTGATTATTCATCTTGAAAAATACCACTGAATATTCCTATTGAAAAATACCACTGAATTACCCCCTTGAGAAATACTACTGAATATTCCTCTTGAAAAATACCACTGAATATTCCTCTTGAAAAATACCACTGAATATTCCACTTGAAAAATACCACCGAATATTCCTCTTGAAAAGTACCACTGAGTATTCCTCTTGAAAAATACCACTGAATATTCCTCTTGGAAAATACCACTGAATATTCCTCTTGAAAAATACCACGGAATATTAATCTTAAAATATACCACTCAATATTCGTCTCGAAAAATAACACTGAATATTCCTCTTGAAAAATACTACTGAATATTTCTCTTGAAAAATACTATGGAATAATCCTCTTGAAAAATACCACTGAATATTCCTCTTGAAAAATACCACTGAATATACGTCTTGAAAAATACCACTGAATATTCCTCTTTAAAAATACCACTGAATATTCGTCTTGAAAAATACCACTGAATATTCCTCTTGAAAAATACGACTGTGTTTTCCTCTTGAAAAATACCACTGAATATTCTTCTTAAAAAAACCAATGAATATTCCTATTGAAAATACCACTGAATATTCCTCTTAAAAAATACCACTGAGTATTCCACTTGAAAAATACCACTGAATATTCCTCTTGAAAAATACCACTGAATATTCCTCTTAAAAAATACCACTGCATATTCCTCTTGAAAAACTCCACTTAATATACGTTTTGGAAAATACCACTGTATTTTCCTCTTAAAAAATACTACTGATTATTCTTCTTGAAAAATACCACTGAATATTCCTCTTGAAAAATACCATTGAATATTCCTTTTGAAAAATACCACTGAATATTCCTCTTGAAAAATACCACTGAATATTCGTCTTGAAAAATACCACAAAATATTCCTCTTGAGAAATACCACTGAATATTCCTCTGGAAAAATACCACTGAATTGTCCTCTTGAAAAATACTACTGAATATTCCTCTTGAAAAATACCACTGAATATTCCTCTTAAAAAATACCACTGAATATTCCTCTTGGAAAATACCATTGAATATTCCTCTTGAAAAATACCACTGAATATTCCTCTTGAAAAATACCACTGAATATACGTCTTGAAAAATACCACTAAATATTCCTTTTTAAAAATACCACTGAATATTCGTTTTAAAAAATATCACTGAATATTCCTCTTGAAAAATACCACTGAATATTTCTCTTGAAAATTACTATTGAATATGCCTCTTGAAAAATACCACTGAATATTCCTCTTGAAAAATACCACTGTTTTTTCCTCCTGAAAAATACAATTATGAATATTCTTCTTAAAAAAACCAATGAATATTCCTCCTGAAAAATACAATTATGAATATTCTTCTTAAAAAAACCAATGAATATTCCTATTGAAAATACCACTGAATATTCCTCTTAAAAAATACCACTGAGTATTCCACTTGAAAAATACCACTGAATATTCCTCTTGAAAAATAACACTGAATATTCCTCCTGAAAAATACCACTGAATATTCGTCTCGAAAAATACCACTGAATATTCCTCTTTAAAAATACCACTAAATATTCGTCTTGAAAAATACCACTGAATATTCCTCTTGAACAATACCAATGTATTTTCCTCTTGAAAAATACCACTAAATATTCTTCTTGAAAAAACTACTGAATATTCCTCTTGAAAAATATCACTGAATATTCCTCTTAAAAAATACCACTGAATATTCCACTTGAAAAATACCACTGAATATCCCTCTTGAAAAATAACACTGAATATTCCTCTTGAAAAATACCACTGAATATTCCTCTTGAAAAATACCACTGAATATTACTCTTAAAAAATACCACTGAATATTCTTCTTGGAAAATACTACTGAATATTCATCTTGAAAAATACCACGGAATATTAATCTTGTCAAATACCACTGAATATTCGTCTTGAAAAATACCACTGAATAATCCTCTTGGAAAATACCATTGAATATTCCTCTTGAAAAATACCACTGAATATTCCTCTTGAAAAATACCACTTAATATACGTCTTGAAAAATACCACTAAATATTCCTCTTTAAAAATACCACTGAATATTCGTTTTAAAAAATACCACTGAATATTCCTCTTGAAAAATACCACTGAATATTTCTCTTGAAAATTACTATTGAATATTCCTCTTGAAAAATACCATTGAATATTCCTCTTGAAAAATACCAGTGTATTTTCCTCTTGAAAAATACCACTGAATATTCTTCTTGAAAAATACCACTGAATATTCCTCCTGAAAAATACAATTGAATATTCCTCTTGAAAAAAACCACTGAATATTCCTCTTGAAAAATACCACTGAATATTCGTCTTGAAAAATACCACAAAATATTCCTCTTTAAAAATACCACTGAATATTCCTCTTGAAAAATACCACTGAATATTCCTCTTGAAAAATACCGCTGAATATTTCTATTGAAAAATACTGCTGAATATTCGTCTTGAAAAATACCACTGAATATTCCTCTTGAAAAATACCACTGAATATTCATCTTGCAAAATACCACTCAATATTTCTCTTGAAAAATACCACTTAATATTCCTTTGAAAAATACCACTGATTATTCCTCTCGAAAAATACCACTGAATATTCCTCTCGAAAAATACCACTAAATAATCCTCTTGAAAAATACCACTGAATAATCCTCTTGGAAAATACCATTGAATATTTTTCTTGAAAAATACCACTGAATATTCCTCTTGAAAAATACCACTGAATATACGTCTTGAAAAATACCACTGAATATTCCTCTTTAAAAATACCACTGAATATTCGTCTTGAAACATACCACTGAATATTCCTCTTAAAAATCACATCTGTATTTTCCTCTTCAAAAATACCACTGAATATTCCTCTTGAAAAATACCATTGAATATTCCTCTTAAAAAATACCACTGAATATTCCACTTGAAAAATACCACTGAATATCCCTCTTGAAAAAAACCACTGAATATTCCTCTTGAAAAATACTACTGAATATTCCTCTTGAAAAATACCACTGAATATTTCTCTTAAAAAATACCACTGAATATTCCTCTCGGAAAATACCACTGAATATTCCTCTTGAAAAATACCACGGAATATTAATCTTGACAAATACCACTGAATATTCGTCTTGAAAAATACCACTGAATATTCCCCTTGAAAAATACCACTGAATATTTCTCTTGAAAAATACCACTGAATATTCCTCTCGAAAAATACCACTTAATATACGTTTTGGAAAATACCACTGTATTTTCCTCTTGAAAAATATCACTGAATATTTTTCTTGAAAAATACCACTGAATATTCCTCTTGAAAAATACCATTGAATATTCCTCCTGAAAAATACCATTAAATATTCCTCTTGAAAAATACCACGTAATATTCCTCTTTAAAAATGCTACTGAATATTCCTCTTGAAAAATACCACGGAATATTCTTTTTGAAAAATACCACTGAATATTTCTCTTAAAAAATACTACTGAATATACGGCTTGAAAACTACCACTGAATATTCCTTTTGAAAATAACCATTGAATACCCCTCTTGAAAAATACCACTGAATATTCCTCTTGAAATATACCATTGAATTTTCCACTTGAAAAATACCACTGAATATTCCTCTTGAAAAATACCACTGAATATTCCACTTGAAAAATACTATTGAATATTCCTCTTTAAAAATACCGCTGAATACCACTGAATATTGCTATTGAAAAATACCTCTGATTATTCCTCTTGAAAAATACCACAAAAGATTCCTCTTGAAAAATACCACTGAATAATGCTCTTGAAAAATACCACTAAATATTGCTCTTGAAAGATACTACTGAATATTCATCTTGAAAAATACAACTGAATATTCCTCTTTAAAAATACTACTGAATATTGCTCTTAAAAAATACCACTGATTGTTCTTCTTGAAAAATACCACTGAATATTCCACTTGAAAAATACCACTGAATTAACCCATTGAGAAATACTACTGAATATTCCTCTTGAAAAATACTACTGAATATTCCTCTTGAAAAATACCACTGAATATTCCTCTTGAAAAATACTACTGAATAATCGTCTTGAAAAATACCACTGAATATTCCTCTTAAAAAATACAACTGAATATTCCACTTGAAAAATACCACTGAATATTCCTCTTGAAAAATACCACTAAATATTCCTCTTGAAAATTACTACTGAATATTCCTCTTGAAAAATACCACTGAATATTCCTCTTCAAAAATACCAATGTATATTCCCCTTGAAAAATACCACTGAATATTCCTCTTGAAAAATACCACGGAATATTAATCTTGAAAAATACCACTGAATATTCGTTTTGAAAAATACCAGTGAATATTCCTCTTGAAAAATACCACTGAATATTTCTCTTGAAAAATACTATTGAATATTCCTCTTGAACAATACCACTGAATATTCCTCATGAAAAATACCACTGAATATACGTCTTGAAAAATACCACTGTATTTTCCTCTTGAAAAATACCACTGAATATTCTTCTTCAAACATACCACTGAATATTACTCTTGAAAAATACCATTGATTATTCCGCTTGAAAAATACCACTGAATTTACCTCTTGAAAAATACCACTGAATATTCGTCTTGAAAAATACCACAAAATATTCCTCTTTAAAAATACCACTGAATATTCCTCTTGAAAAATACCACTGAATATTCCTCTTGAAAAATAATATGGAATATTTCTCTTGAAAAATACCACTGAATAGTTCTCTTGAAAAATACCACAAAATATTCCTCTTGAAAAATACCACTGAATATTCCTGTTGAAAAATACCACCGAATATTCCTCTTGAAAAATTTCACTGAATATTCGTCTTGAAAAATACCACAAAATTTCCCCTTTAAAAATACTATTGAATATTCCTCTTTAAAAATACCGCTGAATATTCCTCCTGAAAAATACCACTGAATATTGCTATTGAAAAATACCTCTGATTATTCCTCTTGAATAATACCTCTCAAGATTCCTCTTGAAAAATATCACTGAATAATGCTCTTGAAAAACCCAACTGAATATTTCTCTTGAAAAATACCACTGAATATTGCTCTTGAAAAACACAACTAAACATTCCTCTTGAAAAATACCATTAAATATTCCTTTTGAAAAATATCACTGAATATTCCTGTTTAAAAATACCACTAAATATTCCTCTTAAAAAATACCACTGAATATTCCTCTTTAAAAATACCACTGAATATTGCTCTTAAAAATACCACTGATTATTTCTCTTCAGAAATACCACTGAATATCCCTCTTGAAATATATCACTGAATAATCCTCTTGAAAAATACCACTGAATATTCCTCCTTAAAAATACAACTGAGTATTCGTCTTGGAAAATACCACTGAATATTCCTCTTGAAAAATACCACTGAATATTCCTCTTGAGAAATACCACTGAATATTGCTCTTAAAAAATACCACTGATTTTTCCTCTTGAAAAATACAACTGATTATTCCTCTTGAAAAATACCACTGAATATTGCTCTTAAAAAATACCACTGAAAATTCATTTTGAAAAATACCACGGAATATTCTTTTTGAAAAATACCACTGAATATTTCTCTTGAAAAATACTACTGAATATACGGCTTGAAAACTACCACTGAATATTCCTCTTGAAAATTACCATTGAATACCCCTCTTGAAAAATATCACTGAATATTCCTCTTGAAATATTCCATTGAATTTTCCACTTGAAAAATACCACTGAATATTCCTCTTGAAAAATACCACTGAATATTCAACTTGAAAAATACTATTGATTAATCCTTTTTAAAAATACCGCTGAATACCACTGAATATTGCTATTGAAAAATACCTCTGATTATTCCTCTTGAAAAATACCACAAAAAATTCCTCTTGAAAAATACCACTGAATAATGCTCTTGAAAAATACCACTAAATATTGCTCTTGAAAGATACTACTGAATATTCCTCTTGAAAAATACAACTGAACATTCCTCTTGAAAAATACCATTGAATAAACCTCTTGAAAAATATCACTGAATATTCCTCTTGAAAAATACCACTGAATATTCCTCTTGAAAAATACCAACGAGTATTCCTCTTCAAAAATATCACTGAATAATCCTCTTGAAAAATACCACTAAATGTTCCTCTTCAAAAATATCACTGAATAATCCTCTTGAAAAATACCTCTGAATATTGCTCTTAAAAAATACCACTGATTATTCCTCTTGAAAAATACCACCGACTATTCCCCTTGAGAAATACCACTGAATATTGCTCTCAAAAAATACCACTGATTATTCCTCTTGAAAAATACAACTGAACATTCCTCTTGAAAAATACAATTGAATAATCCTCTTGAAAATATCACTGTATATTCGTCTTGAAAAATACCACTGAATATTCCTCTTGAGAAATACCACTGAATATTCCTCTTGAAAAACGACTGAATAGTTATATTGAAAAATACCGCTGAATAATCCTATTGAAAAATATCAATTTTTATTCGTCTTAAAAAATACCACTGAATATTCCTTTTGAGAAATACAACTGAATATTTCTCGTGAGAAATACCACTGAATATTCCTCTTGAAAAATACCACGGAATATTCCTCTTGAAAAATACCACTGAATAGTTCTATTGAAAAATACCGCTGAATATTCCTCTTGAAAAATACGACTGAATATTCCTCTTGAAAAATACTACTGAATATTCCTCTTGAAAAATACCACTGAATAGTCCTCTTTAAAAATACAACTGAATATTCCTCTTGAAAAATACCACTGAATATTCCTCTTAAAAAATACCACTGAATATTCCTCTTGAAAAATACCACTGATTATTCCTCTTAAAATATACCACTGAACATTCCTTTTAAAAAAATACCATGGAATATTCCTCTTGAAAAATACCACGGAATATTCCTCTTGAAAATACCACTGAATAGTTCTTAAAAAATATCGCTGAATATTCCTCTTGAAAAATACCACTGAATATTCGTCTTGAAAAATACCACTGAATATTCATCTTGAAAAATACCACTCAATATTTCTCTTGAAAAATAGCGCTAAATATTCCTTTTGAAAAATACCACTGAATATTCCTCTTGAAAAATACCACTGAATATTCCTCTTGAAAAATACCATTAAATATTCCTCTTGAAAAATACCACGTAATATTCCTCTTTAAAAATACCACTGAATATTCCTCTTGAAAATTACCACTGAAAATTCCTCTTGAAAAATACCACGGATTATTCCTTTTGAAAAATACCACTGAATATTTCTCTTGAAAAATACTACTGAATATACGGCTTGAAAACTACCACTGAATATTCCTCTTGAAAATTACCATTAAATACCCTTCTTGAAAAATACCACTGAATATTCCTCTTGAAATATACCATTGAAACTTCCACTTGAAAAATACACCCGAATATTCCTCTTGAAAAATACCACTGAATATTCCACTTGAAAAATACTATTGAATATTCCTCTTTAAAAATACCGCTGAATAACACTGAATATTGCTATTAAAAAATACCTCTGATTATTCCTCTTGAAAAATACTACAAAAGATTCCTCTTGAAAAATACCACTGAATAATGCTTTTGAAAAACACCACTAAATATTGCTCTTGAAAGATACTACTAAATATTCCTCTTGAAAAATACAACTGATTATTCCTCTTGAAAAATACCATTGAATAAACCTCTTGAAAAATATCACTGAATATTCCTCTTGAAAAATACCACTGAATATTCATCTTGAAAAATACCAACGAGTATTCCTCTTGAAAAATACCACTGAATATTGCTCTTAAAAAATAGCACTGATTATTCCTCTTGAAAAATACCACTGAATATTCCTCTTCAAAAATATTACTGAATAATCCTCTTGAAAAATACCACTAAATGTTCATCTTCAAAAATATCACTGAATAATCCTCTTGAAAAATACCTCTGAATATTGCTCTTAAAAAATACCACTGATTATTCCTCTTGAAATATACCACTGATTATTCCTCTTGAAAAATACCACTGAATATTGCTCTCAAAAAATACCACTGATTATTCCTCTTGAAAAATACAACTGAATATTCCTCTTGAAAAATACCATTGAATAATCCTCTTGAAAAATATCACTGTATATTCGTCTTGAAAAATACCACTGAATATTCCTCTTAAAAAATACCACTGAACATTCCTCTTGAAAAATACTACTGATTATTCCTCTTAAAAAATACCACTGAATATTCCTCTTAATAAATACCACTGAATATTCCTCTTGAAAAATACCACTGAATGTTTCTCTTGAAAAATACCATTGAATATTCCTCTTGAAAAATACCACCGAATATTCCTCTTGAAAAACGACTGAATAGTTCTATTGAAAAATACCGCTGAATAATCCTATTGAAAAATAGCATTTTATATTCGTCTTAAAAAATTCCACTGAATATTCCTTTTGAGAAACACAACTGAATATTTCTCTTGAGAAATACCACTAAATATTCCTCTTGAAAAATACCACGTAATAATCCTCCTGAAAAATACCACTGAATAGTTCTATTGAAAAATACCGCTGAATATTCCTCTTAAAAAATACGACTGAAGATTCCTCTTGAAAAATACTACTGAATATTCCTCTTGAAAAATACCACTGAATAGTCCTCTTTAAAAATACAACTGAATATTCATCTTGAAAAATACCACTGAATATTCCTCTTAAAAAATACCACTGAATATTCCTCTTGAAAAATACCACTGATTATTCCTCTTAAAAAATACCACTGAATATTCCTCTTAAAAAATACCACTGAATATTCCTCTTGAAAAATACCACTGAATGTTTCTCTTGAAAAATACCATTGAATATTCCTCTTAAAAAATACCACTGAATATTCCTTCTAAAAATACCACTGAATATACGTCTTAAGAAATACCACGTCATTTTCCTCTTGAAAAATACCACTGAATATTCTTCTTGAAAAATACCACTGAATATTCCTCTTAAAAAATACCATTCAATATTCCTCTTGAAAAATACCACTGAATATTCCTCTTGAAAAATACCACTGAATATTGCTCTCAAAAAATACCACTGATTATTCCTCTTGAAAAATACAACTGAACATTCCTCTTGAAAAATACAATTGAACATTCCTCTTGAAAAATACCACTGATTATTCCTCTTAAAAAATACCACTGAATATTCCTCTTGAGAAATACCACTGAATATTCCTCTTGAAAAACGACTGAATAGTTCTATTGAAAAATACCGCCGAATAATCCTATTGAAAAATATCAATTTATATTCGTCTTAAAAAATACCACTGAATATTCCTTTTGAGAAATACAACTGAATATTTGTCGTGAGAAATACCACTGACTATTCCTCTTGAAAAATATCACGGAATATTCCTCTTGAAAAATACCACTGAATAGTTCTACTGAAAAATACCGCTGAATATTCCTCTTGAAAAATACGACTGAATATTCCTCTTGAAAAATACTACTGAATATTCCTCTTGAAAAATACCACTGAATATTCCTCTTGAAAAACGACTGAATAGTTCTATTGAAAAATACCGCTGAATAATCCTATTGAAAAATATCAATTTATATTCGTCTTAAAAAATACCACTGAATATTCCTTTTGAGAAATACAACTGAATATTTGTCGTGAGAAATACCACTGACTATTCCTCTTGAAAAATACCACGGAATATTCCTCTTGAAAAATACCACTGAATAGTTTTATTGAAAAATACCGCTGAATATTCCTCTTGAAAAATACGACTGAATATTCCTCTTGAAAAATACTACTGAATATTCCTCTTGAAAAATACCACTGAATAGTCCTCTTTAAAAATACAACTGAATATTCCTCTTGAAAAATACCACTGAATATTCCTCTTAAAAAATACCACTGAATATTCCTCTTGAAAAATACCACTGATTATTCCTCTTAAAACATACCACTGAACATTCCTTTTAAAAAAATACCACTGAATATTCCTCTTGAAAAATACCACTGAATATTCCTCTTGAAAAATACCACTGAATAGTTCTTAAAGAATATCGCTGAATATTCCTCTTGAAAAATACCACTGAATATTCGTCTTGAAAAATACCACTGAATATTCATCTTGAAAAATACCACTGAATATTCCTCTTGAAAAATACCACTGAATATTGCTCTCAAAAAATACCACTGTTTATTCCTCTTGAAAAATACAACTGAACATTCCTCTTGAAAAATACCATTGAATAATCCTCTTGAAAAATATCACTGTATCTTCGTCTTGAAAAATACCACTGAATATTCCTCTTAAAAAATACCATTGAACATTCCTCTTGAAAAATACCACTGATTATTCCTCTTAAAAAATACCACTGAATATTCCTCTTAACAAATACCACTGAATATTCCTCTTGAAAAATACCACTGAATGTTTCTCTTGAAAAATACCATTGAATATTCCTCTTGAAAAATACCACTGAATATTCCTCTTGAAAAACGACTGAATAGTTCTATTGAAAAATACCGCTGAATAATCCTATTGAAAAATAGCAATTTATATTCGTCTTAAAAAATTCCACTGAATATTCCTTTTGAGAAACACAAATGAATATTTCTCTTGAGAAATACCACTGAATAATCCTCTTGAAAAATACCACGTAATAATCCTCCTGAAAAATACCACTGAATAGTTCTATTGAAAAATACCGCTGAATATTCCTCTCAAAAACTACGACTGAAGATTCCTCTTGAAAAATACTACTGAATATTCCTCTTGAAAAATACCACTGAATAGTCCTCTTTAAAAATACAACTGAATATTCATCTTGAAAAATACCACTGAATATTCCTCTTAAAAAATACTACTGAATATTCCTCTTGAAAAATACCACTGAATAGTCCTCTTTAAAAATACAACTGAATATTCCTCTTGAAAAATACCACTGAATATTCCTCTTAAAAAATACCACTGAATATTCCTCTTGAAAAATACCACTGATTATTCCTCTTAAAACATACCACTGAACATTCCTTTTAAAAAAATACCACTGAATATTCCTCTTGAAAAATACCACTGAATATTCCTCTTGAAAAATACCACTGAATAGTTCTTAAAGAATATCGCTGAATATTCCTCTTGAAAAATACCACTGAATATTCGTCTTGAAAAATACCACTGAATATTCATCTTGAAAAATACCACTGAATATTCCTCTTGAAAAATACCACTGAATATTGCTCTCAAAAAATACCACTGTTTATTCCTCTTGAAAAATACAACTGAACATTCCTCTTGAAAAATACCATTGAATAATCCTCTTGAAAAATATCACTGTATCTTCGTCTTGAAAAATACCACTGAATATTCCTCTTAAAAAATACCACTGAACATTCCTCTTGAAAAATACCACTGATTATTCCTCTTAAAAAATACCACTGAATATTCCTCTTAACAAATACCACTGAATATTCCTCTTGAAAAATACCACTGAATGTTTCTCTTGAAAAATACCATTGAATATTCCTCTTGAAAAATACCACTGAATATTCCTCTTGAAAAACGACTGAATAGTTCTATTGAAAAATACCGCTGAATAATCCTATTGAAAAATAGCAATTTATATTCGTCTTAAAAAATTCCACTGAATATTCCTTTTGAGAAACACAAATGAATATTTCTCTTGAGAAATACCACTGAATAATCCTCTTGAAAAATACCACGTAATAATCCTCCTGAAAAATACCACTGAATAGTTCTATTGAAAAATACCGCTGAATATTCCTCTCAAAAACTACGACTGAAGATTCCTCTTGAAAAATACTACTGAATATTCCTCTTGAAAAATACCACTGAATAGTCCTCTTTAAAAATACAACTGAATATTCATCTTGAAAAATACCACTGAATATTCCTCTTAAAAAATACCACTGAATATTCCTCTTGAAAAATACCACTGATTATGCCTCTTAAAAAATACCACTGAATATTCCTCTTAAAAAATACCACTGAATATTCCTCTTGAAAAATACCACTGAATGTTTCTCTTGAAAAATACCATTGAATATTCCTCTTAAAAAATACCACTGAATATTCCTCTTGAAAAATACCACTGAATATACGTCTTAAGAAATACCACGTCATTTTCCTCTTGAAAAATACCACTGAATATTCTTCTTGAAAAATACCACTGAATATTCCTCTTAAAAAATACCATTCAATATTCCTCTTGAAAAATACCACTGAATATTCCTTTTGAAAAATACCACTGAATATTGCTCTCAAAAAATACCACTGATTATTCCTCTTGAAAAATACAACTGAACATTCCTCTTGAAAAATACAATTGAATAATCCTCTTGAAAATATCACTGTATATTCGTCTTGAAAAATACCACTGAATATTCCTCTTGAGAAATACCACTGAATATTCCTCTTGAAAAACGACTGAATAGTTCTATTGAAAAATACCGCCGAATAATCCTATTGAAAAATATCAATTTATATTCGTCTTAAAAAATACCACTGAATATTCCTTTTGAGAAATACAACTGAATATTTGTCGTGAGAAATACCACTGACTATTCCTCTTGAAAAATATCACGGAATATTCCTCTTGAAAAATACCACTGAATAGTTCTACTGAAAAATACCGCTGAATATTCCTCTTGAAAAATACGACTGAATATTCCTCTTGAAAAATACTACTGAATATTCCTCTTGAAAAATACCACTGAATAGTCCTCTTTAAAAATACAACTGAATATTCCTCTTGAAAAATACCACTGAATATTCCTCTTAAAAAATACCACTGAATATTCATCTTGAAAAATACCACTGATTATTCCTCTTAAAACATACCACTGAACATTCCTTTTAAAAAAATACCACTGAATATTCCTCTTGAAAAATACCACTGAATATTCCTCTTGAAAAATACCACTGAATAGTTCTTAAAAAATATCGCTGAATATTCCTCTTGAAAAATACTACTGAATATTCGTCTTGAAAAATACCACTGAATATTCATCTTGAAAAATACCACTCAATATTTCTCTTGAAAAATAGCGCTATATATTCCTTTTGAAAAATACCACTGAATATTCCTCTTGAAAAATACCACTGAATATTCCTCTTGAAAAATACCATTAAATATTCCTCTTGAAAAATACCACGTAATATTCCTCTTTAAAAATACCACTGAATATTCCTCTTGAAAATTACCACTGAAAATTCCTCTTGAAAAATACCACGGATTATTCCTTTTGAAAAATACCACTGAATATTTCTCTTGAAAAATACTACTGAATATACGGCTTGAAAACTACCACTAAATATTCCTCTTGAAAATTACCATTGAATACCCTTCTTGAAAAATACCACTGAATATTCCTCTTGAAATATACCATTGAAGTTTCCACTTGAAAAATACCACCGAATATTCCTCTTGAAAAATACCACTGAATATTCCACTTGAAAAATACTATTGAATATTCCTCTTTAAAAATACCGCTGAATACCACTGAATATTGCTATTAAAAAATACCTCTGATTATTCCTCTTGAAAAATACCACAAAAGATTCCTCTTGAAAAATACCACTGAATAATGCTTTTGAAAAACACCACTAAATATTGCTCTTGAAAGATAATACTGAATATTACTCTTGAAAAATACAACTGATTATTCCTCTTGAAAAATACCATTGAATAAACCTCTTGAAAAATATCACTGAATATTCCTCTTGAAAAATACCAATGAATATTCATCTTGAAAAATACCAACGAGTATTCCTCTTGAAAAATACCACTGAATATTGCTCTTAAAAAATAGCACTGATTATTCCTCTTGAAAAATACCACTGAATATTCCTCTTCAAAAATATTACTGAATAATCCTCTTGAAAAATACCACTAAATGTTCATCTTCGAAAATATCACTGAATAATCCTCTTGAAAAATACCTCTGAATATTGCTTTTAAAAAATACTACTGATTATTCCTCTTGAAAAATACCACTGAATATTCCTCTTGAAAAATACCACTGAATATTGCTCTCAAAAAATATCACTGATTATTCCTCTTGAAAAATACAACTGAACATTCCTCTTGAAAAATACCATTGAATAATCCTCTTGAAAAATATCACTGTATATTCGTCTTGAAAAATACCACTGAATATTCCTCTTAAAAAATACCACTGAATATTCCTCTTGAAAAATACCACTGATTATTCCTCTTAAAAAATACCACTGAATATTCCTCTTAAAAAATACCACTGAATATTCATCTTGAAAAATACCACTGAATGTTTCTCTTGAAAAATACCATTGAATATTCCTCTTGAAAAATACCACTGAGTATTCCTCTTGAAAAACGACTGAATAGTTCTATTGAAAAATACCGCTGAATAATCCTATTGAAAAATAGCAATTTATATTCGTCTTAAAAAATTCCACTGAATATTCCTTTTGAGAAACACAACTGAATATTTCTCTTGAGAAATACCACTGAATATTCCTCTTAAAAATACCACGTAATAATCCTCCTGAAAAATACCACTGAATAGTTCTATTGAAAAATACCGCTGAATATTCCTCTTAAAAAATACGACTGAAGATTCCTCTTGAAAAATACTACTGAATATTTCTCTTAAAAAATACCACGGAATGTCCTCTTTAAAAATACAACTGAATATTCATCTTGAAAAATACCACTGAATATTCCTCTTAAAAAATACCACTGAATATTCCTCTTGAAAAATACCACTGATTATTCCTCTTAAAAAATACCACTGAATATTCCTCTTAAAAAATACCACTGAATATTCCTCTTGAAAAATACCACTGAATGTTTCTCTTGAAAAATACCATTGAATATTCCTCTTGGAAAATACCACTGAATATTCCTCTTGAAAAATACCACGGAATATTAATCTTAAAATATACCACTCAATATTTGTCTCGAAAAATAACACTAAATATTCCTCTTGAAAAATACAACTGAATATTTCTCTTGAAAAATACCATTAAATATTCCTCTTGAAAAATACCACTGAATATTCTTCTTGAAAAAACTACTGAATATTCCTCTTGAAAATACCACTGAATATTCCTCTTAAAAAATACCACTGAATATTCCACTTGAAAAATACCACTGAATATTCCTCTTGAAAAATAACACTGAATATTCCTCTTGAAAAATACTACTGAATATTCGTCTCGAAAAATACCACTGAATGTTCCTCTTTAAAAATACCACTAAATATTCGTCTTGAAAAATACCACTGAATATTCCTCTTGAAAAATACCAATGTATTTTCCTCTTGAAAAATATCGCTGAATATTCCTCTTGAAAAATACCACTGAATATTCCTCTTAACAAATACCACTGAATATTCCTCTTGAAAAATACTACTGATTATTCATCTTAAAAAATACCACTGAATATTTCTCTTAAAAAATACCACTGAATATTCCTCTTGAAAAATACCACTGAATAGTTCTATTGAAAAATACCGCTAAATATTCGTCTTAAAACATACCACTAAATATTCCTTTTCAGAAATACAACTGAATATTCCTCTTGAGAAATACCACTGAATATTCCTCTTGAAAAATACCACGGAATATTCCTCTTCAAAAATACAACTGAATAGTTCTATTGAAAAATACCGCTGAGTATTCCTCTTGAAAAATACCACTGAATATTCCTCTTGAAAAATACTACTGAATATTCCTCTTGAAAAATACCATTAAATAGTCCTCTTTAAAAATACAACTGAATATTCCTCTTGAAAAATACCACTCAATATTCCTCTTAAAAAATACCACTGAATATTCCTCTTGAAAAATACTACTGATTATTCATCTTAAAAAATACCACTGAATATTTCTCTTAAAAAATACCACTGAATATTCCTCTTGAAAAATACCACTGAATATTCCTCTTGAAAAATACCACTGAATATACGTCTAAAAAAATACCACTGTATTTTCCTCTTGAAAAATACCACTGAATATTCTTCTTGAAAAATACCACTGAAAATTCCTCTTGAAAAATACCATTCAATATTCCTCTTGAAAAATACCACTGAATATTCCTCTTGAAAAATACCACTGAATATTCGTCTTGAAAAATACCACTGAATATTCCTCTTGAAAAAAACCACTGAATAGTTCTCTTGAAAAATACCACAAAATATTCCTCTTAAAAAATACCGCTCAATATTTCTCTTGAAAAATAACACTGAATATTCCTCTTGAAAAATACCACTGATTATTCATCTTGAAAAATACCACTGAATATTCCTATTGAAAAATACCACTGAATTACCCCCTTGAGAAATACTACTGAATATCCTCTTGAAAAATACCACTGAATATTCCTCTTGAAAAATACGACTGATTATTCATCTTGAAAAATACCACTGAATATTCCTATTGAAAAATACCACTGAATTACCCCTTTGAGAAATACTACTGAATATTCCTCTTGAAAAATACCACTGAATATTCCTCTTGAAAAATACCACTGAACATCCACTTGAAAAATACCACCGAATATTCCTCTTGAAAAATACCACTGAATATTCCTCTTGAAAAATACCACTGAATGTTTCTCTTGAAAAATACCATTGAATATTCCTCTTGAAAAATACCACGTAATAATCCTCCCGAAAAATACCACTGAATAGTTCTATTGAAAAATACCGCTGAATATTCCTCTTGAAAAATACCACTGAATATACGTCTTAAGAAATACCACGTCATTTTCCTCTTGAAAAATACCACTGAATATTCATCTTGAAAAATACCACTGAATATTCCTCTTAAAAAATACCATTCAATATTCCTCTTGAAAAATACCACTGAATATTCCTCTTGAAAAATACCACTGAATATTGCTCTCAAAAAATACCACTGATTATTCCTCTTGAAAAATACAACTGAACATTCCTCTTGAAAAATACAATTGAATAATCCTCTTGAAAATATCACTGTATATTCGTCTTGAAAAATACCACTGAATATTCCTCTTGAGAAATACCACTGAATATTCCTCTTGAAAAACGACTGAATAGTTCTATTGAAAAATACCGCTGAATAATCCTATTGAAAAATATCAATTTATATTCGTCTTAAAAAATACCACTGAATATTCCTTTTGAGAAATACAACTGAATATTTGTCGTGAGAAATACCACTGACTATTCCTCTTGAAAAATACCACGGAATATTCCTCTTGAAAAATACCACTGAATAGTTTTATTGAAAAATACCGCTGAATATTCCTCTTGAAAAATACGACTGAATATTCCTCTTGAAAAATACTACTGAATATTCCTCTTGAAAAATACCACTGAATAGTCCTCTTTAAAAATACAACTGATTATTCTTCTTGAAAAATACCACTGAATATTCCTCTTAAAAAATACCACTGAATATTCCTCTTGAAAAATACCACTGATTATTCCTCTTAAAACATACCACTGAACATTCCTTTTAAAAAAATACCACTGAATATTCCTCTTGAAAAATACCACTGAATATTCCTCTTGAAAAATACCACTGAATAGTTCTTAAAAAATATCGCTGAATATTCCTCTTGAAAAATACCACTCAATATTCGTCTTGAAAAATACCACTGAATATTCATCTTGAAAAATACCACTGAATATTCCTCTTGAAAAATACCACTGAATAATCCTCTTGAAAAATATCACTGTATCTTCGTCTTGAAAAATACTACTGAATATTCCTCTTAAAAAATACCACTGAACATTCCTCTTGAAAAATACCACTGATTATTCCTCTTAAAAAATACCACTGAATATTCCTCTTAACAAATACCACTGAATATTCCTCTTGAAAAATACCACTGAATGTTTCTCTTGAAAAATACCATTGAATATTCCTCTTGAAAAATACCACTGAATATTCCTCTTGAAAAACGACTGAATAGTTCTATTGAAAAATACCGCTAAACAATCCTTTTGAAAAATAGCAATTTATATTCGTCTTAAAAAATTCCACTGAATATTCCTTTTGAGAAACACAACTGAATATTTCTCTTGAGAAATACCACTGAATATTCCTCTTGAAAAATACCACGTAATAATCCTCCTGAAAAATACCACTGAATAGTTCTATTGAAAAATACCGCTGAATATTCCTCTTAAAAAATACGACTGAAGATTCCTCTTGAAAAATACTACTGAATATTCCTCTTGAAAAATACCACTGAATAGTCCTCTTTAAAAATACAACTGAATATTCATCTTGAAAAATACCACTGAATATTCCTCTTAAAAAATACCACTGAATATTCCTCTTGAAAAATACCACTGATTATTCCTCTTAAAAAATACCACTGAATATTCCTCTTAAAAAATACCACTGAATATTCCTCTTGAAAAATACCACTGAATGTTTCTCTTGAAAAATACCATTGAATATTCCTCTTAAAAAATACCACTGAATATTCCTCTTGAAAAATACCACTGAATATACGTCTTAAGAAATACCACGTCATTTTCCTCTTGAAAAATACCACTGAATATTCTTCTTGAAAAATACCACTGAATATTCCTCTTAAAAAATACCATTCAATATTCCTCTTGAAAAATACCACTGAATATTCCTTTTGAAAAATACCACTGAATATTGCTCTCAAAAAATACCACTGATTATTCCTCTTGAAAAATACAACTGAACATTCCTCTTGAAAAATACAATTGAATAATCCTCTTGAAAATATCACTGTATATTCGTCTTGAAAAATACCACTGAATATTCCTCTTGAGAAATACCACTGAATATTCCTCTTGAAAAACGACTGAATAGTTCTATTGAAAAATACCGCTGAATAATCCTATTGAAAAATATCAATTTATATTTGTCTTAAAAAATACCACTGAATATTCCTTTTGAGAAATACAACTGAATATTTGTCGTGAGAAATACCACTGACTATTCCTCTTGAAAAATACCACGGAATATTCCTCTTGAAAAATACCACTGAATAGTTCTATTGAAAAATACCGCTGAATATTCCTCTTGAAAAATACGACTGAATATTCCTCTTGAAAAATACTACTGAATATTCCTCTTGAAAAATACCACTGAATAGTCCTCTTTAAAAATACAACTGAATATTCCTCTTGAAAAATACCACTGAATATTCCTCTTAAAAAATACCACTGAATATTCCTCTTGAAAAATACCACTGATTATTCCTCTTAAAACATACCACTGAACATTCCTTTTAAAAAAATACCACTGAATATTCCTCTTGAAAAATACCACTGAATATTCCTCTTGAAAAATACCACTGAATAGTTCTTAAAAAATATCGCTGAATATTCCTCTTGAAAAATACCACTGAATATTCGTCTTGAAAAATACCACTGAATATTCATCTTGAAAAATACCACTCAATATTTCTCTTGAAAAATAGCGCTAAATATTCCTTTTGAAAAATACCACTGAATATTCCTCTTGAAAAATACCACTGAATATTCCTCTTGAAAAATACCATTAAATATTCCTCTTGAAAAATACCACGTAATATTCCTCTTTAAAAATACCACTGAATATTCCTCTTGAAAATTACCACTGAAAATTCCTCTTTAAAAATATCACGGATTATTCCTTTTGAAAAATACCACTGAATATTTCTCTTGAAAAATACTACTGAATATACGGCTTGAAAACTACCACTAAATATTCCTCTTGAAAATTACCATTGAATACCCTTCTTGAAAAATAACACTGAATATTCCTCTTGAAATATACCATTGAAGTTTCCACTTGAAAAATACCACCGAATATTCCTCTTGAAAAATACCACTGAATATTCCACTTGAAAAATACTATTGAATATTCCTCTTTAAAAATACCGCTGAATACCACTGAATATTGCTATTAAAAAATACCTCTGATTATTCCTCTTGAAAAATACCACAAAAGATTCCTCTTGAAAAATACCACTGAATAATGCTTTTGAAAAACACCACTAAATATTGCTCTTGAAAGATAATACTGAATATTACTCTTGAAAAATACAACTGATTATTCCTCTTGAAAAATACCATTGAATAAACCTCTTGAAAAATATCACTGAATATTCCTCTTGAAAAATACCAATGAATATTCATCTTGAAAAATACCAACGAGTATTCCTCTTGAAAAATACCACTGAATATTGCTCTTAAAAAATAGCACTGATTATTCCTCTTGAAAAATACCACTGAATATTCCTCTTCAAAAATATTACTGAATTATCCTCTTGAAAAATACCACTAAATGTTCATCTTCAAAAATATCACTGAATAATCCTCTTGAAAAATACCTCTGAATATTGCTTTTAAAAAATACCACTGATTATTCCTCTTGAAAAATACCACTGAATATTCCTCTTGAAAAATACCACTGAATATTGCTCTCAAAAAATATC
This sequence comes from Atherix ibis, assembly GCA_958298945.1. Lineage (NCBI taxonomy): Eukaryota > Metazoa > Arthropoda > Insecta > Diptera > Athericidae > Atherix > Atherix ibis. The sequence continues at coordinate 42,481,569 of OY282609.1, read as the reverse complement.
ACTGATTATTCCTCTTGAAAAATACAACTGAACATTCCTCTTGAAAAATACCATTGAATAATCCTCTTGAAAAATATCACTGTATATTCGTCTTGAAAAATACCACTGAATATTCCTCTTAAAAAATACCACTGAATATTCCTCTTGAACAATACCACTGATTATTCCTCTTAAAAAATACCACTGAATATTCCTCTTAAAAAATACCACTGAATATTCATCTTGAAAAATACCACTGAATGTTTCTCTTGAAAAATACCATTGAATATTCCTCTTGAAAAATACCACTGAGTATTCCTCTTGAAAAATGACTGAATAGTTCTATTGAAAAATACCGCTAAATAATCCTATTGAAAAATAGCAATTTATATTCGTCTTAAAAAATTCCACTGAATATTCCTTTTGAGAAACACAACTGAATATTTCTCTTGAGAAATACCACTGAATATTCCTCTTGAAAAATACCACGTAATAATCCTCCTGAAAAATACCACTGAATAGTTCTATTGAAAAATACCGCTGAATATTCCTCTTAACAAATACGACTGAAGATTCCTCTTGAAAAATACTACTGAATATTTCTCTTGAAAAATACCACGGAATGTCCTCTTTAAAAATACAACTGAATATTCATCTTGAACAATACCACTGAATATTCCTCTTAAAAAATACCACTGAATATTCCTCTTGAAAAATACCACTGATTATTCCTCTTAAAAAATACCACTGAATATTCCTCTTAAAAAATACCACTGAATATTCCTCTTGAAAAATACCACTGAATGTTTCTCTTGAAAAATACCATTGAATATTCCTCTTGGAAAATACCACTGAATATTCCTCTTGAAAAATACCACGGAATATTAATCTTAAAATATACCACTCAATATTTGTCTCGAAAAATAACACTGAATATTCCTCTTGAAAAATACAACTGAATATTTCTCTTGAAAAATACCATTAAATATTCCTCTTGAAAAATACCACTGAATATTCTTCTTGAAAAAACTACTGAATATTCCTCTTGAAAATACCACTGAATATTCCTCTTAAAAAATACCACTGAATATTCCACTTGAAAAACACCACTGAATATTCCTCTTGAAAAATAACACTGAATATTCCTCTTGAAAAATACCACTGAATATTCGTCTCGAAAAATACCACTGAATGTTCCTCTTTAAAAATACCACTAAATATTCGTCTTGAAAAATACCACTGAATATTCCTTTTGAAAAATACCAATGTATTTTCCTCTTGAAAAATACCGCTGAATATTCCTCTTGAAAAATACCACTGAATGTTCCTCTTAAAAAATACCACTGAATATTCCTCTTGAAAAATACAACTGATTATTCATCTTAAAAAATACCACTGAATATTTCTCTTAAAAAATACCACTGAATATTCCTCTTGAAAAATACCACTGAATAGTTCTATTGAAAAATACCGCTAAATATTCGTCTTAAAACATACCACTAAATATTCCTTTTCAGAAATACAACTGAATATTCCTCTTGAGAAATACCACTGAATATTCCTCTTGAAAAATACCACGGAATATTCCTCTTCAAAAATACAACTGAATAGTTCTATTGAAAAATACCGCTGAGTATTCCTCTTGAAAAATACCACTGAATATTCCTCTTGAAAAATACTACTGAATATTCCTCTTGAAAAATACCATTGAATAGTCCTCTTTAAAAATACAACTGAATATTCCTCTTGAAAAATACCACTCAATATTCCTCTTAAAAATTACCACTGAATATTCCTCTTGAAAAATACTACTGATTATTCATCTTAAAAAATACCACTGAATATTTCTCTTAAAAAATACCACTGAATATTCCTCTTGAAAAATACCACTGAATATTCCTCTTGAAAAATACCACTGAATATACGTCTAAAAAAATACCACTGTATTTTCCTCTTGAAAAATACCACTGAATATTCTTCTTGAAAAATACCACTGAAAAATCCTCTTGAAAAATACCATTTAATATTCCTCTTGAAAAATACCACTGAATATTCCTCTTGAAAAATACCACTGAATATTCGTCTTGAAAAATACCACTGAATATTCCTCTTGAAAAAAACCACTGAATAGTTCTCTTGAAAAATACCACAAAATATTCCTCTTAAAAAATACCGCTCAATATTTCTCTTGAAAAATAACACTGAATATTCCTCTTGAAAAATACCACTGATTATTCATCTTGAAAAATACCACTGAATATTCCTATTGAAAAATACCACTGAATTACCCCCTTGAGAAATACTACTGAATATCCTCTTGAAAAATACCACTGAATATTCCTCTTGAAAAATACGACTGATTATTCATCTTGAAAAATACCACTGAATATTCCTATTGAAAAATACCACTGAATTACCCCTTTGAGAAATACTACTGAATATTCCTCTTGAAAAATACCACTGAATATTCCTCTTGAAAAATACCACTGAACATCCACTTGAAAAATACCACCGAATATTCCTCTTGAAAAATACCACTGAATATTCCTCTTGAAAAATACCACTGAATGTTTCTCTTGAAAAATACCATTGAATATTCCTCTTGAAAAATACGACGTAATAATCCTCCCGAAAAATACCACTGAATAGTTCTATTGAAAAATACCGCTGAATATTCCTCTTGAAAAATACGACTGAATATTCCTCTTGAAAAATACTACTGAATATTCCTCTTGAAAAATACCACTGAATAGTCCTCTTTAAAAATATAACTGAATATTCGTCTTGAAAAATACCACTGAATGATCCTCTTAAAAAATACCACTGAATATTCCTCTTGAAAAATACCACTGATTATTCCTCTTAAAAAATACCACTTAATATTCCTCTTAAAAAATACCACTGAATATTCCTCTTGAAAAATACCACTGAATGTTTCTCTTGAAAAATACCATTGAATATTCTTCTTGAAAAATACCACTGAATATTCCTCTTGAAAAATACCACTGAATATACGTCTTAAAAAATACCACTGTATTTTCCTCTTGAAAAATACCACTGAATATACTTCTTGAAAAATACCACTGAATATTCCTCTTAAAAAATACCATTAAATATTCCTCTTGAAAAATACCACTGAATATTCCTCTTGAAAAATACCACTGAATATTCCTCTTGAAAAATACCACTGAATATCCCTTTTGAAAAATACCACTGAATAGTTCTCTTAAAAAATACCACAAAATATTCCTCCTAAAAAATACCACTCAATATTTCTCTTGAAAAATAACGCTGAATATTCCTATTGAAAAATACCACTGATTATTCATCTTGAAAAATACCACTGAATATTCCTATTGAAAAATACCACTGAATTACCCCCTTGAGAAATACTACTGAATATTCCTCTTGAAAAATACCATTGAATATTCCTCTTGAAAAATACCACTGAATATTCCACTTGAAAAATACCACTGAATATTCCTCTTGAAAAATTCCATTGAATATTCCTCTTGAAAAATACCACTGAATATTCCTCTTAAAAAATACCATTGAATATTCCTCTTGGAAAATACCACTGAATATTCCTCTTGAAAAATACCACGGAATATTAATCTTAAAATATACCACTCAATATTCGTCTCGAAAAATAATACTGAATATTCCTCTTGAAAAATACAACTGAATATTTCTCTTGAAAAAAACCATTGAATATTCCTCTTGAAAAACACCACTGAATATTCTTCTTGAAAAAACTACTGAATATTCCTCTTGAAAATACCACTGAATATTCCTCTTAAAAAATACCACTGAATATTCCACTTGAAAAATACCACTGAATATTATTCTTGAAAAATAACACTGAATATTCCTCTTGAAAAATACCACTGAATATTCGTCTCGAAAAATACCACTGAATGTTCCTCTTTAAAAATACCACTAAATATTCGTCTTGAAAAATACCACTGAATTTTCCTCTCGAAAAATACCAATGTATTTTCCTCTTGAAAAATACCGCTGAATATTCTTTTTGAAAAAACTACTGAATATTCCTCTGGAAAAATATCACTGAATATTCCTCTTAAAAAATACCACTGAATATTCCACTTGACAAATACCACTGAATATCCCTCTTGAAAAATAACACTGCATATTCCTCTTAAAAAATACTACTGAATATTCCTCTTGAAAAATACCACTGAATATTCCTCTTAAAAAATACCACTGAATATTCCTCTTGGAAAATACCACTCAATATTCCTCTTGAAAAATACCACTGAATATTCCTCTTGAAAAATACCACTTAATATACGTTTTGGAAAATACCACTGTATTTTCCTCTTGAAAAATACCATTGAATATTCTTCTTGAAAAATACCACTGAATATTCCTCTTCAAAAATACCATTGAATATTCCTCTTGAAAAATACCACTGAATATTCCTCTTGAAAAATACCACTGAATATTCGTCTTGAAAAATACCACAAAATATTCCTCTTGAGAAATACCACTGAATATTCCTCTGGAAAAATACCACTGAATATTCTTTTTGAAAAATACCACTGAAAAGTTCTCATGAAAAATACCACTGAATATTTTTCTTAAAAAATACCACTGAATATTCCTCTTGAAAAATAACACGGAATATTCCTCATGAAAATTACCACTGAATAGTTCTATTGAAAAATACCGCTAAATATTCGTCTTAAAAAATACCACTGAATATTCTTTTTAAAAAATACAACTGAATATTCCTCTTGAGAAATACCACTGAATATTCCTCTTGAAAAATACCACGGAATATTCCTCTTGAAAAATACCACTGAATAGTTCTATTGAAAAATACCGCTGAGTATTCCTCTTGAAAAATACCACTGAATATTCCTCTTGAAAAATACTACTGAATATTCCTCTTGAAAAATACCGCTGAATATTCCTCTTGAAAAATACGACTGAATATTCCTCTTGAAAAATACTACTGAATATTCCTCTTGAAAAATACCACTGAATAGTCCTCTTTAAAAATATAACTGAATATTCGTCTTGAAAAATACCACTGAATATTCCTCTTGAAAAATACCACTGAATGTTTCTCTTGAAAAATACCACTGAATATACGTCTTAAAAAATACCACTGTATTTTCCTCTTGAAAAATACCACTGAATATACTTCTTGAAAAATACCACTAAATATTCCTCTTAAAAAATACCATTTAATATTCCTCTTGAAAAATACCACTGAATATTCCTCTTGAAAAATACCACTGAATATTCCTCTTGAAAAATACCACTGAATATCCCTTTTGAAAAATACCACTGAATAGTTCTCTTGAAAAATACCACAAAATATTCCTCCTAAAAAATACCACTCAATATTTCTCTTGAAAAATAACGCTGAATATTCCTATTGAAAAATACCACTGATTATACATCTTGAAAAATACCACTGAATATTCCTATTGAAAAATACCACTGAATTACCCCCTTGAGAAATACTACTGAATATTCCTCTTGAAAAATACCATTGAATATTCCTCTTGAAAAATACCACTGAATATTCCACTTGAAAAATACCACTGAATATTCCTCTTGAAAAATTCCATTGAATATTCCTCTTGAAAAATACCACTGAATATTCCTCTTAAAAAATACCATTGAATATTCCTCTTGGAAAATACCACTGAATATTCCTCTTGAAAAATACCACGGAATATTAATCTTAAAATATACCACTCAATATTCGTCTCGAAAAATAATACTGAATATTCCTCTTGAAAAATACAACTGAATATTTCTCTTGAAAAAAACCATTGAATATTCCTCTTGAAAAACACCACTGAATATTCTTCTTGAAAAAACTACTGAATATTCCTCTTGAAAATACCACTGAATATTCCTCTTAAAAAATACCACTGAATATTCCACTTGAAAAATACCACTGAATATTATTCTTGAAAAATAACACTGAATATTCCTCTTGAAAAATACCACTGAATATTCGTCTCGAAAAATACCACTGAATGTTCCTCTTTAAAAATACCACTAAATATTCGTCTTGAAAAATACCACTGAATTTTCCTCTCAAAAAATACCAATGTATTTTCCTCTTGAAAAATACCGCTGAATATTCTTCTTGAAAAAACTACTGAATATTCCTCTGGAAAAACATCACTGAATATTCCTCTTAAAAAATACCACTGAATATTCCACTTGACAAATACCACTGAATATCCCTCTTGAAAAATAACACTGCATATTCCTCTTAAAAAATACTACTGAATATTCCTCTTGAAAAATACCACTGAATATTCCTCTTAAAAAATACCACTGAATATTCCTCTTGGAAAATACCACTCAATATTCCTCTTGAAAAATACCACTGAATATTCGTCTCGAAAAATACCACTGAATGTTCCTCTTTAAAAATACCACTAAATATTCGTCTTGAAAAATACCACTGAATTTTCCTCTCAAAAAATACCAATGTATTTTCCTCTTGAAAAATACCGCTGAATATTCTTCTTGAAAAAACTACTGAATATTCCTCTGGAAAAATATTACTGAATATTCCTCTTAAAAAATACCACTGAATATTCCACTTGACAAATACCACTGAATATCCCTCTTGAAAAATAACACTGCATATTCCTCTTAAAAAATACTACTGAATATTCCTCTTGAAAAATACCACTGAATATTCCTCTTAAAAAATACCACTGAATATTCCTCTTGGAAAATACCACTCAATATTCCTCTTGAAAAATACCACTGAATATTCCTCTTGAAAAATACCACTTAATATACGTTTTGGAAAATACCACTGTATTTTCCTCTTGAAAAATACCACTTAATATACGTTTTGGAAAATACCACTGTATTTTCCTCTTGAAAAATACCATTGAATATTCTTCTTGAAAAATACCACTGAATATTCCTCTTCAAAAATACCATTGAATATTCCTCTTGAAAAATACCACTGAATATTCCTCTTGAAAAATACTACTGAATATTCCTCTTGAAAAATATCATTGAATATTCCTCTTAAAAAATACCACTGAATATTCGTCTTGAAAAATACCACAAAATATTCCTCTTGAGAAATACCACTGAATATTCCTCTGGAAAAATACCACTGAATATTCTTTTTGAAAAATACCACTGAAAAGTTCTCATGAAAAATACCACTGAATATTTTTCTTAATAAATACCACTAAATATTCCTCTTGAAAAATAACACGGAATATTCCTCATGAAAAATACAACTGAATAGTTCTATTGAAAAATACCGCTAAATATTCGTCTTAAAAAATACCACTGAATATTCCTTTTGAGAAATACAACTGAATATTCCTCTTGAGAAATACCACTGAATATTCCTCTTGAAAAATACCACGGAATATTCCTCTTGAAAAATACCACTGAATAGTTCTATTAAAAAATACCGCTGAGTATTCCTCTTGAAAAATACCACTGAATATTCCTCTTGAAAAATACTACTGAATATTCCTCTTGAAAAATATCATTGAATATTCCTCTTAAAAAATACCACTGAATATTCCTCTTGAAAAATACCACTGAATATTCCTCTTGAAAAATACCATTGAATATTCCTCTTTAAAAATACAACTGAATATTCCTCTTGAAAAATACCACTGAATATTCCTCTTAAAAAATACCACTGAATATTCCACTTGAAAAATACCACTGAATATTATTCTTGAAAAATAACACTGAATATTCCTCTTGAAAAATACCACTGAATATTCGTCTCGAAAAATACCACTGAATATTCCTCTTTAAAAATACCACTAAATATTCGTCTTGAAAAATACCACTGAATTTTCCTCTCAAAAAATACCAATGTATTTTCCTCTTGAAAAATACCGCTGAATATTCTTCTTGAAAAAACTACTGAATATTCCTCTGGAAAAACATCACTGAATATTCCTCTTAAAAAATACCACTGAATATTCCACTTGACAAATACCACTGAATATCCCTCTTGAAAAATAACACTGCATATTCCTCTTAAGAAATACTACTGAATATTCCTCTTGAAAAATACCACTGAATATTCCTCTTAAAAAATACCACTGAATATTCCTCTTGGAAAATACCACTCAATATTCCTCTTGAAAAATACCACTGAATATTCGTCTCGAAAAATACCACTGAATGTTCCTCTTTAAAAATACCACTAAATATTCGTCTTGAAAAATACCACTGAATTTTCCTCTCAAAAAATACCAATGTATTTTCCTCTTGAAAAATACCGCTGAATATTCTTCTTGAAAAAACTACTGAATATTCCTCTGGAAAAATATCACTGAATATTCCTCTTAAAAAATACCACTGAATATTCCACTTGACAAATACCACTGAATATCCCTCTTGAAAAATAACACTGCATATTCCTCTTAAAAAATACTACTGAATATTCCTCTTGAAAAATACCACTGAATATTCCTCTTAAAAAATACCACTGAATATTCCTCTTGGAAAATACCACTCAATATTCCTCTTGAAAAATACCACTGAATATTCCTCTTGAAAAATACCACTTAATATACGTTTTGGAAAATACCACTGTATTTTCCTCTTGAAAAATACCACTTAATATACGTTTTGGAAAATACCACTGTATTTTCCTCTTGAAAAATACCATTGAATATTCTTCTTGAAAAATACCACTGAATATTCCTCTTCAAAAATACCATTGAATATTCCTCTTGAAAAATACCACTGAATATTCCTCTTGAAAAATACTACTGAATATTCCTCTTGAAAAATATCATTGAATATTCCTCTTAAAAAATACCACTGAATATTCGTCTTGAAAAATACCACAAAATATTCCTCTTGAGAAATACCACTGAATATTCCTCTGGAAAAATACCACTGAATATTCTTTTTGAAAAATACCACTGAAAAGTTCTCATGAAAAATACCACTGAATATTTTTCTTAATAAATACCACTAAATATTCCTCTTGAAAAATAACACGGAATATTCCTCATGAAAAATACCACTGAATAGTTCTATTGAAAAATACCGCTAAATATTCGTCTTAAAAAATACCACTGAATATTCCTTTTGAGAAATACAACTGAATATTCCTCTTTAGAAATACCGCTGAATATTCCTCTTGAAAAATACCACGGAATATTCCTCTTGAAAAATACCACTGAATAGTTCTATTAAAAAATACCGCTGAGTATTCCTCTTGAAAAATACCACTGAATATTCCTCTTGAAAAATACTACTGAATATTCCTCTTGAAAAATATCATTGAATATTCCTCTTGAAAAATACCACTGAATATTCCTCTTGAAAAATACCACTGAATATTCCTCTTGAAAAATACCATTGAATATTCCTCTTTAAAAATACAACTGAATATTCCTCTTGAAAAATACCACTGAATATTCCTCTTAAAAAATACCACTGAATATTCCTCTTGAAAAATACCACTGATTATTCATCTTGAAAAATACCACTGAATATTCCTCTTAAAAAATACCACTGAATATTCCTCTTGAAAAATACCACTGAATATTCCTCTTGAAAAATACCACTGAATATACGTCTTAAAAAATACCACTGTATTTTCCTCTTGAAAAATACCACTGAATATTCTTCTTGAAAAATACCACTGAATATTCCTCTTGAAAAATACCATTCAATATTCCTCTTAAAAAATACCACTGAATATTCCTCTTGAAAAATACCACTGAATATTCGTCTTGAAAAATACCACTGAATATTCCTCTTGAAAAAAACCACTGAATAGTTCTCTTGAAAAATACCACAAAATAGTCCTCTTAAAAAATACCGCTCAATATTTCTCTTGAAAAATAACACTGAATATTCCTCTTGAAAAATACCACTGATTATTCATCTTGAAAAATACCACTGAATATTCCTTTTGAAAAATACCACTGAATTACCCCCTTGAGAAATACTACTGAATATTCCTCTTGAAAAATACCACCGAATATTCCTCTTGAAAAATACCACTGATTATTCATCTTGAAAAATACCACTGAATATTCCTATTGAAAAATACCACTGAATTACCCCGTTGAGAAATACTACTGAATATTCCTCTTGAAAAATACCACTGAATATTCCTCTTGAAAAATACCACTGAATATTCCACTTGAAAAATACTACCGAATATTCCTCTTGAAAAATACCACTGAGTATTCCTCTTGAAAAATACCACTGAATATTCCTCTTAAAAAATACCACTGAATATTCCTCTTGGAAAATACCACTGAATATTCCTCTTGAAAAATCCCACGGAATATTAATCTTAAAATGTACCACTCAATATTCGTCTCGAAAAATAACACTGAATATTCCTCTTGAAAAATACAACTGAATATTTCTCTTGAAAAATACCATGGAATAATCCTCTTGAAAAATACCACTGAATATTCCTCTTGAAAAATACCACTGAATCTACGTCTTGAAAAATACCACTGAATATTCCTCTTTAAAAATACCACTGAATATTCGTCTCGAAAAATAACACTGAATATTCCTCTTGAAAAAAACTACTGAATATTTCTCTTGCAAAATACTATGGAATAATCCTCTTGAATAATACCACTGAATATTCCTCTTTAAAAATACCACTGAATATTCGTCTTGAAAAATCACTGAATATTCCTCTTGAAAATACCACTGAATATTCCTCTTAAAAAATACCACTGAATATTCCGCTTGAAAAATACCACTGATTATTCATCTTGAAAAATACCACTGAATATTCCTATTGAAAAATACCACTGAATTACCCCCTTGAGAAATACTACTGAATATTCCTCTTGAAAAATACCGCTGAATATTCCTCTTGAAAAATACCACTGAATATTCCACTTAAAAAATACCACCGAATATTCCTCTTGAAAAATACCACTGAGTATTCCTCTTGAAATATACCACTGAATATTCCTCTTAAAAAATACCACTGAATATTCCTCTTGGAAAATACCACTGAATATTCCTCTTGAAAAATACCACGGAATATTAATCTTAAAATATACCTCTCAATATTCGTCTCGAAAAATAACACTGAATATTCCTCTTGAAAAATACTACTGATTATTTCTCTTCAAAAATACCATGGAATAATCCTCTTGAAAAATACCACTGAATATTTCTCTTGAAAAATACCACTGAGTATACGTCTTGAAAAATACCACTGAATATTCCTCTTTAAAAATACCACTGAATATTCATCTTGAAAAATCACTGAATATTCCTCTTGAAAAATACCACTGTGTTTTCCTCTTGAAAAATACCACTGAATGTTCTTCTTAAAAAAACTACTGAATATTCCTCTTGAAAATATCACTGAATATTCCTCTTAAAAAATACCACTGAATATTCCACTTGAAAAATACCACTGAATATTCCTCTTGAAAAATAACACTGAATATTCCTCCTGGAAAATACCACTGAATATTCGTCTCGAAAAATACCACTGAATATTACTCTTTAAAAATACCACTAAATATTCGTCTTGAAAAATACCACTGAATATTCCTCTTGAAAAATACCAATGTATTTTCCTCTTGAAAAATACCACTAAATATTCTTCTTGAAAAAACTACTGAATATTCCTCTGGAAAAATATCACTGAATATTCCTCTTAAAAAATACCACTGAATATTCCACTTGAAAAATACCACTGAATATCCCTCTTGAAAAATAACACTGAATATTCCTCTTGAAAAATACTACTGAATATTCCTCTTGAAAAATACCACTGAATGTTCCTCTTAAAAAATACCACTGAATATTCTTCTTGGAAAATACCACTGAATGTTCGTCTTGAAAAATACCACGGAATTTTAATCTTGTCAAATACCACTTAATATTCGTCTTGAAAAATACCACTGAATATTCCTCTTGAAAAATACCACTGAATATTTCTCTTGAAAAATACCATTGAATATTCCTCTTGAAAAATACCACTGAATATTCCTCTTGAAAAATTCCACTTAATATACGTTTTGGAAAATACCACTGTATTTTCCTCTTGAAAAATATCCCTGAATATTCTTCTTGAAAAATACAACTGAATATTCGTCTTGAAAAATACCACAAAATATTTCTCTTGAGAAATACCACTGAATGTTCCTCCGGAAAAATACCACTGAATATTCCTTTTGAAAAATACCACTGAAAAGTTCTCATGAAAAATATTACTGATTATTTTTCTTGAAAAATACCACTGAATATTCCTCTTGAAAGATAACATGGAATATTCCTCATGAAAAATACCAATGAATAGTTCTATTAAAAAATACCGCTGAATATTCCTCTTAAAAAATACCACTGAATATTCCTCTTGAAAAATACCACTGAATATTCCTCTTGAAAAATACCGCTGAATATTCCTCTTGAAAAATACCACTGAATATTCCTCTTGAAAAATACCACTGAATATTCATCTTGAAAAATACCACTAAATATTTCTCTTGAAAAATAACGCTGAATATTCCTCCTGAAAAATACTACTGATTATTTCTCTTGAAAAATACTACTGAATATTCCTATTAAAAATACTACTGAATTATCCCCTTTAGAAAAAATACTGAATATTCGTCTTGAAAAATACCACTGAATGTTCCTCTTGAAAATTACTACTGAATATTCCACTGAATATTCTTCTTGGAAAATACCACTGAATGTTCGTCTTGAAAAATACCACGGAATATTAATCTTGTCAAATACCACTGAATATTCGTCTTGAAAAATACCACTGAATATTCCTCTTGAAAAATACCACTGAATATTTCTCTTGAAAAATACCATTGAATATTCCTCTTGAAAAATACCACTGAATATTCCTCTTGAAAAATTCCACTTAATATACGTTTTGGAAAATACCACTGTATTTTCCTCTTGAAAAATATCCCTGAATATTCTTCTTGAAAAATACAACTGAATATTCGTCTTGAAAAATACCACAAAATATTTCTCTTGAGAAATACCACTGAATGTTCCTCCGGAAAAATACCACTGAATATTCCTTTTGAAAAATACCGCTGAATATTCCTCTTAAAAAATACCGCTGAATATTCCTCTTGAAAAATACCACTGAATATTCCTCTTGAAAAATACCACTGAATATCCATCTTGAAAAATACCACTAAATATTTCTCTTGAAAAATAACGCTGAATATTCCTCCTGAAAAATACTACTGATTATTTCTCTTGAAAAATACTACTGAATATTCCTATTAAAAATACCACTGAATTATCCCCTTTAGAAAAAATACTGAAAATTCGTCTTGAAAAATACCACTGAATGTTCCTCTTGAAAAATACTACTGAATATTCCACTTGAAAAATACCACTGAATATTCCCCTTGAAAAATACCACTGAATATTCCTCTTGAAAAATACCACTGAATATACGTCTTGAAAAATACCACTGAATATTCCTCTTTAAAAATACCACTGAATATTCGTCTCGAAAAATAACACTGAATATTCCTCTTGAAAAAAACTACTGAATATTTCTCTTGCAAAATACTATGGAATAATCCTCTTGAATAATACCACTGAATATTCCTCTTTAAAAATACCACTGAATATTCGTCTTGAAAAATCACTGAATATTCCTCTTGAAAAATACCACTGTGTTTTCCTCTTGAAAAATACCACTGAATATTCCTCTTGGAAAATACCACTGAATATTCCTCTTGAAAAATACCACGGAATATTAATCTTAAAATATACCACTCAATATTCGTCTCGAAAAATAAGACTGAATATTCCTCTTGAAAAATACTACTGATTATTTCTCTTGAAAAATACCATGGAATAATCCTCTTGAAAAATACCACTGAATATTCCTCTTGAAAAATACCACTGAATATACGTCTTGAAAAATACCACTGAATATTCCTCTTTAAAAATACCACTGAATATTCGTCTTGAAAAATCACAGAATTTTCCTCTTGAAAAATACCACTGTGTTTTCCTCTTAAAAAATGCCACTGAATGTTCTTCTTGAAAAAACTACTGAATATTCCTCTTAAAAATATCACTGAATATTCCTCTTAAAAAATACCACTGAATATTCCACTTGAAAAATACCACTGAATATTCCTCTTGAAAAATAACACTGAATATTCCTCCTCGAAAATACCACTGAATATTCGTCTCGAAAAATACCACTGAATATTTCTCTTTAAAAATACCACTAAATATTCGTCTTGAAAAATACCACTGAATATTCCTCTTGAAAAATACCAATGTATTTTCCTCTTGAAAAATACCACTAAATATTCTTCTTCAAAAAATACTGAATATTCCTCTGGAAAAATATCACTGAATATTCCTCTTAAAAAATACCACTGAATATTCCACTTGAAAAATACCACTGAATATCCCTCTTGAAAAATAACACTGAATATTCCTCTTGAAAAATACTACTGAATATTCCTCTTGAAAAATACCACTGAATATTCCTCTTAAAAAATACCACTGAATATTCTTCTTGGAAAATACCACTGAATGTTCGTCTTGAAAAATACCACGGAATATTAATCTTGTCAAATACCACTGAATATTCGTCTTGAAAAATACCACTGAATATTCCTCTTGAAAAATACCACTGAATATTCCTCTTGAAAAATACCACTGTATTTTCCTCTTGAAAAATACCACCGAATATTCTTCTTGAAAAATACCACTGAATATTCCTCCTGAAAAATACAATTGAATATTCCTCTTGAAAAAAACCACTGAATATTCCTCTTGAAAAATACCACTGAATATTCGTCTTGAAAAATACCACAAAATATTCCTTTTTTAAAATACCACTGAATATTCCTCTTGAAAAATACTACTGAATATTCCCCTTGAAAAATACAACTGAATATTCCTCTTGCAAAATACCACTAAATATTTCTCTTGAAAAATACCACTTAATATTCCTTTGAAAAATACCACTAAACATTCCTCTCGAAAAATACCACTGAATATTCCTCTCGAAAAATACCACTAAATATTCCTCTTGAAAAATACCACTGAATATTTCTCTTGAAAAATACCATTGAATATTCTTCTTGAAAAATACCACTGAATATTCCTCTTGAAAAATACCACTGAATATACGTCTTGAAAAATACCACTGAATATTCCTCTTTAAAAATACCACTGAATATTCGTCTTGAAACATACCACTGAATATTCCTCTTAAAAAATACCACTGTATTTTCCTCTTCAAAAATACCACTGAATATTCCTCTTGAAAAATACCATTGAATATTCCTCTTAAAAAATACCACTGAATATTCCACTTGAAAAATACCACTGAATATCCCTCTTGAAAAAAACTACTGAATATTCCTCTTGAAAAATACTACTGAATATTCCTCTTGAAAAATACCACTGAATATTCCTCTTAAAAAAATACCACTGAATATTCCTCTTAAAAAATACAACTGAATATTCCTCTTGGAAAATACCATTGAATATTCCTCTTGAAAAATACCACTGAATATTCCTCTTGAAAAATACTACTGAATATACGTCTTGAAAAATACCACTAAATATTCCTCTTTAAAAAGACCACTGAATATTCGTCTTGAAAAATACCACTGAATATTCCTCTTGAAAAATACCACTGAATATTTCTCTTGAAAATTACCATTGAATATCCCTCTTGAAAAATACCACGGAATATTAATCTTGACAAATATCACTGAATATTAGTCTTGAAAAATACCACTGAATATTCCTCTTGAAAAATACCACTGAATATTTCTCTTGAAAAATACCATTGAATATTTCTCTTGAAAAATACCACTGAATATTCCTCTCGAAAAATACCACTTAATATACGTTTTGGAAAATACCACTGTATTTTCTTCTTGAAAAACACCACTGAATATTCTTCTTGAAAAATACCACTGAATATTCCTCTTGAAAAATACCATTGAATATTCCTCTTCAAAAATACCACTGAATATTCCTCTTGAAAAATACCACTGAATATTCGTCTTGAAAAATACCACAAAATATTCCTCTTGAGAAATACCACTGAATATTCCTCTGGAAAAATACCACTGAATATTCCTTTTGAAAAATACCACTGAAAACTTCTCATGAAAAATACCACTGATTATTTTTCTTGAAAAATACCACTGAATATTCCTCTTGAAAAATAACACGGAATATTCCTCATGAAAAATACCACTGAATAGTTCTATTGAAAAATACCGCTGAATATTCCTCATGAAAAATACCACTGAATATTCCTCTTGAAAAATACCACTGAATATTCCTCTTGAAAAATACCGCTGAATATTCCTCTTGAAAAATATCACTGAATATTCCTCTTGAAAAATACCACTGAATATTCATCTTGAAAAATACCACTAAATATTTCTCTTGAAAAATACCACTGAATATTCCTATTAAAAATACCACTGAATTATCCCCTTTAGAAATACTACTGAATATTCCACTTGAAAAATACCACTGAATGTTCCTCTTGAAAAATACTACTGAATATTCCACTTGCAAAATACCACTGAATATTCCCCTTGAAAAATACCACTGAATATTCCTCTTGAAAAATACTACTGAATATTCCTCTTGAAAAATACCACTGAATGTTCCTTTTAAAAAATACAACTGAATATTCCTCTTGGAAAATACCATTGAATATTCCTCTTGAAAAATACCACTGAATGTTCTTCTTAAAAAAACTACTGAATATTCCTCTTGAAAATATCACTGAATATTCCTCTTAAAAAATACCACTTAATATTCCACTTGAAAAATACCACTGAATATTCCTCTTGAAAAATACTACTGAATATTCCTCTTGAAAAATACCACTGAATATTCCTTTTAAAAAATACCACTGAATATTCCTCTTGAAAAATACCAATGTATTTTCCTCTTGAAAAATACCACTAAATATTCTTCTTGAAAAAACTACTGAATATTCCTCTGGAAAAATATCACTGAATATTCCTCTTAAAAAATACCACTGAATATTCCACTTGAAAAATACCACTGAATATCCCTCTTGAAAAATAACACTGAATATTCCTCTTGACAAATACTACTGAATATTCCTCTTGAAAAATACCACTGAATATTCCTCTTAAAAAATACCTCTGAATATACGTCTTGAAAAATACCACTAAATATTCCTCTTTAAAAATACCACTGAATATTCGTTTTAAAAAATACCACTGAATATTCCTCTTGAAAAATACCACTGAATATTTCTCTTGAAAATTACTATTGAATATTCCTCTTGAAAAATACCACTGAATATTCCTCTTGAAAAATACCACTGTATTTTCCTCTTGAAAAATACCACCGAATATTCTTCTTGAAAAATACCACTGAATATTCCTCCTGAAAAATACAATTGAATATTCCTCTTGAAAAAAACCACTGAATATTCCTCTTGAAAAATACCACTGAATGTTCGTCTTGAAAAATACCACAAAATATTCCTTTTTAAAAATACCACTGAATATTCCTCTTGAAAAATACTACTGAATATTCCTCTTGAAAAATACAACTGAATATTCCTCTTGCAAAATACCACTCAATATTTCTCTTGAAAAATACCACTCAATATTCCTTTGAAAAATACCACTAAATATTCCTCTCGAAAAATACCCCTGAATATTCCTCTCGAAAAATACCACTAAATATTCCTCTTGAAAAATACCACTGAATATTTCTCTTGAAAAATACCATTGAATATTCTTCTTGAAAAATACCACTGAATATTCCTCTTGAAAAATACCACTGAATATACGTCTTGAAAAATACCACTGAATATTCCTCTTTAAAAATACCGCTGAATATTCGTCTTGAAACATACCACTGAATATTCCTCTTAAAAAATACCTCTGAATATACGTCTTGAAAAATACCACTAAATATTCCTCTGTAAAAATACCACTGAATATTCGTTTTAAAAAATACCACTGAATATTCCTCTTGAAAAATACCACTGAATATTTCTCTTGAAAAATACTATTGAATATTCCTCTTGAAAAATACCACTGAATATTCCTCTTGAAAAATACCGCTGTATTTTCCTCTTGAAAAATACCACCGAATATTCTTCTTGAAAAATACCACTGAATATTCCTCCTGAAAAATACAATTGAATATTCCTCTTGAAAAAAATCACTGAATATTCCTCTTGAAAAATACCACTGAATATTCGTCTTGAAAAATACCACAAAATATTCCTTTTTAAAAATACTACTGAATATTCCCCTTGAAAAATACTACTGAATATTCCTCTTGCAAATTACCACTCAATATTTTTCTTGAAAAATACCACTTAATATTCCTTTGAAAAATACCACTAAACATTCCTCTCGAAAAATACCACTGAATATTCCTCTCGAAAAATACCACTAAATATTCCTCTTGAAAAATACCACTGAATATTTCTCTTGAAAAATACCATTGAATATTCTTCTTGAAAAATACCACTGAATATTCCTCTTGAAAAATACCACTGAATATACGTCTTGAAAAATACCACTGAATATTCCTCTTTAAAAATACCACTGAATATTCGTCTTGAAACATACCACTGAATATTCCTCTTAAAAAATACCACTGTATTTTCCTCTTCAAAAATACCACTGAATATTCCTCTTAAAAAATACCATTGAATTTTCCTCTTAAAAAATACCACTGAATATTCCACTTGAAAAATACCACTGAATATCCCTCTTGAAAAAAACCACTGAATATTCCTCTTGAAAAATACTACTGAATATTTCTCTTGAAAAATACCACTGAATATTCCTCTTAAAAAATACCACTGAATATTCCTCTTAAAAAATACAACTGAATATTCCTCTTGGAAAATACCATTGAATATTCCTCTTGAAAAATACCACTGAATATTCCTCTTGAAAAATACCACTGAATATACGTCTTGAAAAATACCACTGAATATTCGTTTTAAAAAATACCACTGAATATTCCTCTTGAAAAATACCACTGAATATTTCTCTTGAAAAATACTATTGAATATTCCTCTTGAAAAATACCACTGAATATTCCTCTTGAAAAATACCACTGTATTTTCCTCTTGAAAAATACCACCGAATATTCTTCTTGAAAAATACCACTGAATATTCCTCCTGAAAAATACAATTGAATATTCCTCTTGAAAAAAACCACTGAATATTCCTCTTGAAAAATACCACTGAATGTTCGTCTTGAAAAATACCACAAAATATTCCTTTTTAAAAATACCACTGAATATTCCTCTTGAAAAATACTACTGAATATTCCTCTTGAAAAATACAACTGAATATTCCTCTTGCAAAATACCACTCAATATTTCTCTTGAAAAATACCACTCAATATTCCTTTGAAAAATACCACTAAATATTCCTCTCGAAAAATACCCCTGAATATTCCTCTCGAAAAATACCACTAAATATTCCTCTTGAAAAATACCACTGAATATTTCTCTTGAAAAATACCATTGAATATTCTTCTTGAAAAATACCACTGAATATTCCTCTTGAAAAATACCACTGAATATACGTCTTGAAAAATACCACTGAATATTCCTCTTTAAAAATACCGCTGAATATTCGTCTTGAAAAATACCACTGAATATTCCTCTTGAAAAATACCACTGAATATTTCTCTTGAAAATTACCATTGAATATCCCTCTTGAAAAATACCACGGAATATTAATCTTGACAAATATAACTGAATATTAGTCTTGAAAAATACCACTGAATATTCCTCTTGAAAAATACCACTGAATATTTCTCTTGAAAAATACCATTGAATATTTCTCTTGAAAAATACCACTGAATATTCCTCCCGAAAAATACCACTTAATATACGTTTTGGAAAATACCACTGTATTTTCTTCTTGAAAAACACCACTGAATATTCTTCTTGAAAAATACCACTGAATTTTCCTCTTGAAAAATACCATTGAATATTCCTCTTCAAAAACACCACTGAATATTCCTCTTGAAAAATGCCACTGAATATTCGTCTTGAAAAATACAACAAAATATTCCTCTTGAGAAATACCACTGAATATTCCGCTGGAAAAATACCACTGAATATTCCTTTTGAAAAATACCACTGAAAACTTCTCATGAAAAATACCACTGATTATTTTTCTTGAAAAATACCACTGAATATTCCTCTTGAAAAATAACACGGAATATTCCTCATAAAAAATACCACTGAATAGTTCTATTGAAAAATACCGCTGAATATTCCTCATGAAAAATACCACTGAATATTCCTCTTGAAAAATACCACTGAATATTTCTCTTGAAAAATACCGCTGAATATTCCTCTTGAAAAATATCACTGAATATTCCTCTTGAAAAATACCACTGAATATTCATCTTGAAAAATACCACTAAATATTTCTCTTGAAAAATAACGCAGAATATTCCTCTTGAAAAGTACTACTGATTATTTCTCTTGAAAAATACTACTGAATATTCCTATTAAAAATACCACTGAATTATCCCCTTTAGAAATACTACTGAATATTCCACTTGAAAAATACCACTGAATGTTCCTCTTGAAAAATACTACTGAATATTCCACTTGCAAAATACCACTGAATATTCCCCTTGAAAAATACCACTGAAAATTCCTCTTGAAAAATACAACTGAATATTCCTCTTGAAAAATACCGCTGAATATTCCTTTTAAAAAATACAACTGAATATTCCTCTTGGAAAATACCATTGAATATTCCTCTTGAAAAATACCACTGAATATTCCTCTTGAAAAATACCACCGAATATACGTCTTGAAAAATACCACTGAATATTCCTCTTTAAAAATACCACTGTATTTTCCTCTTTAAAAATACCACTGAATATTCGTCTTGAAATATACCACTGAATATTCCTCTTGAAAAATACCACTGTATTTTCCTCTTGAAAATAACACTGAATATTCTTCTTGAAAAATACCACTGAATATTCCTCCTGAAAAATACAATTGAATATTCATCTTGAAAAAAAACCACTGAATATTCCTCTTGAAAAATACCACTGAATATTCATCTTGAAAAATACCACAAAATATTCCTCTTTAAAAATACCACTGAATATTCCTCTTGAAAAATACCACTGAATATTCCTCATGAAAAATACCGCTGAATATCCCTCTTGCAAAATACCACTCAATATTTCTCTTGAAAAATACCACTTAATATTTCTTTGAAAAATACCACTAAATATTCCTCTCGAAAAATACCACTGAATATTCATCTCGAAAAATACCACTAAATATTCCTCTTGAAAAATACCACTGAATATTTTTCTTGAAAAATACCATTGAATATTCTTCTTGAAAAATACCACTGAATATTCCTCTTGAAAAATACCACTGAATATACGTCTTGAAAAATACCACTGAATATTCCTCTTTAAAAATACCACTGAATATTCGTCTTGAAACATACCACTGAATATTCCTCTTAAAAAATACCACTGTATTTTCCTCTTCAAAAATACCACTAAATATTCCCCTTGAAAAATACCACTGAAAATTCCTCTTGAAAAATACAACTGAATATTCCTCTTGAAAAATACCGCTGAATATTCCTTTTAAAAAATACAACTGAATATTCCTCTTGGAAAATACCATTGAATATTCCTCTTGAAAAATACCACTGAATATTCCTCTTGAAAAATACCACTGAATATACGTCTTGAAAAATACCACTGAATATTCCTCTTTAAAAATACCACTGTATTTTCCTCTTTAAAAATACCACTGAATATTCGTCTTGAAATATACCACTGAATATTCCTCTTGAAAAATACCACTGTATTTTCCTCTTGAAAATAACACTGAATATTCTTCTTGAAAAATACCACTGAATATTCCTCCTGAAAAATACAATTGAATATTCATCTTGAAAAAAACCACTGAATATTCCTCTTGAAAAATACCACTGAATATTCATCTTGAAAAATACCACAAAATATTCCTCTTTAAAAATACCACTGAATATTCCTCTTGAAAAATACCACTGAATATTCCTCATGAAAAATACCGCTGAATATCCCTCTTGCAAAATACCACTCAATATTTCTCTTGAAAAATACCACTTAATATTTCTTTGAAAAATACCACTAAATATTCCTCTCGAAAAATACCACTGAATATTCATCTCGAAAAATACCACTAAATATTCCTCTTGAAAAATACCACTGAATATTTTTCTTGAAAAATACCATTGAATATTCTTCTTGAAAAATACCACTGAATATTCCTCTTGAAAAATACCACTGAATATACGTCTTGAAAAATACCACTGAATATTCCTCTTTAAAAATACCACTGAATATTCGTCTTGAAACATACCACTGAATATTCCTCTTAAAAAATACCACTGTATTTTCCTCTTCAAAAATACCACTGAATATTCCTCTTGAAAAATACCATTGAATATTCCTCTTAAAAAATACCACTGAATATTCCACTCGAAAAATACCACTGAATATCCCTCTTGAAAAAAACCACTGAATATTCCTCTTGAAAAATACTACTGAATATTCCTCTTGAAAAATACCACTGAATATTCCTCTTAAAAAATACCACTGAATATTCCTCTTAAAAAATACAACTAAATATTCCTCTTGGAAAATACCATTGAATATTCCTCTTGAAAAATACCACTGAATATTCCTCTTGAAAAATACCACTGAATATACGTCTTGAAAAATACCACTAAATATTCCTCTTTAAAAAGACCATGAATATTTCTCTTGAAAATTACCATTGAATATTCCTCTTGAAAAATACCACGGAATATTAATCTTGACAGATACCACTGAATATTCGTCTTGAAAAATACCACTGAATATTCCTCTTGAAAAATACCACTGAATATTTTTCTTGAAAAATACCATTGAATATTTCTCTTGAAAAATACCACTGAATATTCCTCTCGAAAAATACCACTTAATATACGTTTTGGAAAATACCACTGTATTTTAATCTTGAAAAACACCACTGAATATTCTTCTTGAAAAATACCACTGAATATTCCTCTTGAAAAATACCATTGAATATTCCTCTTGAAAAATACCACTGAATATTCCTCTTGAAAAAGAACACTGAATATTCGTCTTGAAAAATACCACAAAATATCCCTCTTGAGAAATACCACTGAATATTCCTCTGGAAAAATACCACTGAATATTCCTTTTGAAAAATACCACTGAAAACTTCTCATGAAAAATACCACTGATTATTTTTCTTGAAAAATACCACTGAATATTCCTCTTGAAAAATAACACGGAATATTCCTCATGAAAAATACCACTGAATAGTTCTATTGAAAAATACCGCTGAATATTCCTCATGAAAAATACCACTGAATATTCCTCTTGGAAAATACCACTGAATATTCCTCTTGAAAAATACCGCTGAATATTCCTCTTGAAAAATATCACTGAATATTCCTCTTGAAAAATACCACTGAATATTCATCTTGAAAAATACCACTAAATATTTCTCTTGAAAAATAACGCAGAATATTCCTCTTGAAAAGTACTACTGATTATTTCTCTTGAAAAATACTACTGAATATTCCTATTAAAAATACCACTGAATTATCCCCTTAAGAAATACTACTGAATATTCCACTTGAAAAATACCACTGAATGTTCCTCTTGAAAAATACTACTGAATATTCCACTTGCAAAATACCACTGAATATTCCCCTTGAAAAATACCACTGAATATTCCTCTTAAAAATACCACTGAATATTCCTCTTGAAAAATACCACTGTATTTTCCTCTTGAAAAATACCACTGAATATTCTTCTTGAAAAAAACCACTGAATATTCCTCTTGAAAAATACCACTGAATATTCCTTTTGAAAAATACCACTGAAAACTTTTCATGAAAAATACCACTGATTATTTTTCTTGAAAAATACCACTGAATATTCCTCATGAAAAATACCACTGAATAGTTCTATTGAAAAATACCGCTGAATATTCCTCATGAAAAATACCACTGAATATTCCTCTTGAAAAATACCACTGAATATTCCTCTTGAAAAATACCGCTGAATATTCCTCTTGAAAAATATTACTGAATATTCCTCTTGAAAAATACCACTGAATATTCATCTTGAAAAATACCACTAAATATTTCTCTTGAAAAATAACGCAGAATATTCCTCTTGAAAAGTACTACTGATTATTTCTCTTGAAAAATACTACTGAATATTCCTATTAAAAATACCACTGAATTATCCCCTTTAGAAATACTACTGAATATTCCACTTGAAAAATACCACTGAATGTTCCTCTTGAAAAATACTACTGAATATTCCACTTGCAAAATACCACTGAATATTCCCCTTGAAAAATACCACTGAATATTCCTCTTGAAAAATACTACTGAATATTCCTCTTGAAAAATACCACTGAATATTCCTTTTAAAAAATACAACTGAATATTCCTCTTGGAAAATACCATTGAATATTCCTCTTGAAAAATACCACTGAATATTCCTCTTGAAAAATACCACTGAATATACGTCTTGAAAAATACCACTGAATATTCCTCTTTAAAAATACCACTGAATATTCATCTTGAAAAATACTACTGAATATTCCTCTTGAAAAATACCACTGTATTTTCCTCTTGAAAAATACCACTGAATATTCTTCTTGAAAAATACCACTGAATATTCCTCCCGAAAAATACAATTGAATATTCATCTTGAAAAAAACCACTGAATATTCCTCTTGAAAAATACCACTGAATATTCCTCTTGGAAAATACCATTGAATATTCCTCTTGAAAAATACCACTGAATATTCCTTTTAAAAAATACAACTGAATATTCCTCTTGGAAAATACCATTGAATATTCCTCTTGAAAAATACCACTGAATATTCCTCTTGAAAAATACCACTGAATATACGTCTTGAAAAATACCACTGAATATTCCTCTTTAAAAATACCACTGAATATTCCTCTTGAAAAATACCACTGAATATTCCTCTTGAAAAATACCGCTGAATATTCCTCTTGCAAAATACCACTCAATATTTCTCTTGAAAAATACCACTTAATATTCCTTTGAAAAATACCACTAAATATTCCTCTCCAAAAATACCACTAAATATTCCTCTCGAAAAATACCACTAAATATTCTTCTTGAAAAATACTACTGAATATTCCTCTTGAAAAATACCACTGAATATTCTTCTTGAAAAATACTACTGAATATTCCTCTTGAAAAATACCACTGAATATACGTCTTGCAAAATACCACTGAATATTCCTCTTTAAAAATACCACTGAATATTCGTCTTGAAACATACCACTGAATATTCCTCTTAAAAAATACCACTGTATTTTCCTCTTCAAAAATACCACTGAATATTCCTCTTGAAAAATACCATTGAATATTCCTCTTAAAAAATACCACTGAATATTCCACTTGAAAAATACAACTGAAAATCTATCTTGAAAAAAACCACTGAATATTCCTCTTGAAAAATACTACTGAATATTCCTCTTGAAAAATACCACTGAATATTCCTCTTAAAAAATACCACTGAATATTCCTTTTAAAAAATACAACTGAATATTCCTCTTGGAAAATATCATTGAATATTCCTCTTGAAAAATACCACTGAATATTCCTCTTGAAAAATACCACTAAATATTCCTCTTCCACTGAATATTTCTCTTGAAAAATACTACTGAATATTTCTCTTGAAAAATACCATTGAATATTTCTCTTGAAAAATACCACTGAATATTCCTCTCGAAAAATACCACTTAATATACGTTTTGGAAAATACCACTGTATTTTCCTCCCGAAAAATACAATTGAATATTCATCTTGAAAAAAACCACTGAATATTCCTCTTGAAAAATACCACTGAATATTCCTCTTGGAAAATACCATTGAATATTCCTCTTGAAAAATACCACTGAATATTCCTTTTAAAAAATACAACTGAATATTCCTCTTGGAAAATACCATTGAATATTCCTCTTGAAAAATACCACTGAATATTCCTCTTTAAAAATACCACTGAATATACGTCTTGAAAAATACCACTGAATATTCCTCTTTAAAAATACCACTGAATATTCCTCTTGAAAAATACCACTGAATATTCCTCTTGAAAAATACCGCTGAATATTCCTCTTGCAAAATACCACTCAATATTTCTCTTGAAAAATACCACTTAATATTCCTTTGAAAAATACCACTAAATATTCCTTTTAAAAAATACAACTGAATATTCCTCTTGGAAAATACCATTGAATATTCCTCTTGAAAAATACCACTGAATATTCCTCTTGAAAAATACCACTGAATATACGTCTTGAAAAATACCACTGAATATTCCTCTTTAAAAATACCACTGAATATTCATCTTGAAAAATACTACTGAATATTCCTCTTGAAAAATACCACTGTATTTTCCTCTTGAAAAATACCACTGAATATTCTTCTTGAAAAATACCACTGAATATTCCTCCCGAAAAATACAATTGAATATTCATCTTGAAAAAAACCACTGAATATTCCTCTTGAAAAATACCACTGAATATTCCTCTTGGAAAATACCATTGAATATTCCTCTTGAAAAATAGCACTGAATATTCCTTTTAAAAAATACAACTGAATATTCCTCTTGGAAAATACCATTGAATATTCCTCTTGAAAAATACCACTGAATATTCCTCTTGAAAAATACCACTGAATATACGTCTTGAAAAATACCACTGAATATTCCTCTTTAAAAATACCACTGAATATTCCTCTTGAAAAATACCACTGAATATTCCTCTTGAAAAATACCGCTGAATATTCCTCTTGCAAAATACCACTCAATATTTCTCTTGAAAAATACCACTTAATATTCCTTTGAAAAATACCACTAAATATTCCTCTCCAAAAATACCACTAAATATTCCTCTCGAAAAATACCACTAAATATTCTTCTTGAAAAATACTACTGAATATTCCTCTTGAAAAATACCACTGAATATTCTTCTTGAAAAATACTACTGAATATTCCTCTTGAAAAATACCACTGAATATACGTCTTGCAAAATACCACTGAATATTCCTCTTTAAAAATACCACTGAATATTCGTCTTGAAACATACCACTGAATATTCCTCTTAAAAAATACCACTGTATTTTCCTCTTCAAAAATACCACTGAATATTCCTCTTGAAAAATACCATTGAATATTCCTCTTAAAAAATACCACTGAATATTCCACTTGAAAAATACAACTGAAAATCTATCTTGAAAAAAACCACTGAATATTCCTCTTGAAAAATACTACTGAATATTCCTCTTGAAAAATACCACTGAATGTTCCTCTTGAAAAATACTACTGAATATTCCACTTGCAAAATACCACTGAATATTCCCCTTGAAAAATACCACTGAATATTCCTCTTGAAAAATACTACTGAATATTCCTCTTGAAAAATACCACTGAATATTCCTTTTAAAAAATACAACTGAATATTCCTCTTGGAAAATACCATTGAATATTCCTCTTGAAAAATACCACTGAATATTCCTCTTGAAAAATACCACTGAATATACGTCTTGAAAAATACCACTGAATATTCCTCTTTAAAAATACCACTGAATATTCATCTTGAAAAATACTACTGAATATTCCTCTTGAAAAATACCACTGTATTTTCCTCTTGAAAAATACCACTGAATATTCTTCTTGAAAAATACCACTGAATATTCCTCCCGAAAAATACAATTGAATATTCATCTTGAAAAAAACCACTGAATATTCCTCTTGAAAAATACCACTGAATATTCCTCTTGGAAAATACCATTGAATATTCCTCTTGAAAAATACCACTGAATATTCCTTTTAAAAAATACAACTGAATATTCCTCTTGGAAAATACCATTGAATATTCCTCTTGAAAAATACCACTGAATATTCCTCTTGAAAAATACCACTGAATATACGTCTTGAAAAATACCACTGAATATTCCTCTTTAAAAATACCACTGAATATTCCTCTTGAAAAATACCACTGAATATTCCTCTTGAAAAATACCGCTGAATATTCCTCTTGCAAAATACCACTCAATATTTCTCTTGAAAAATACCACTTAATATTCCTTTGAAAAATACCACTAAATATTCCTTTTAAAAAATACAACTGAATATTCCTCTTGGAAAATACCATTGAATATTCCTCTTGAAAAATACCACTGAATATTCCTCTTGAAAAATACCACTGAATATACGTCTTGAAAAATACCACTGAATATTCCTCTTTAAAAATACCACTGAATATTCATCTTGAAAAATACTACTGAATATTCCTCTTGAAAAATACCACTGTATTTTCCTCTTGAAAAATACCACTGAATATTCTTCTTGAAAAATACCACTGAATATTCCTCCCGAAAAATACAATTGAATATTCATCTTGAAAAAAACCACTGAATATTCCTCTTGAAAAATACCACTGAATATTCCTCTTGGAAAATACCATTGAATATTCCTCTTGAAAAATACCACTGAATATTCCTTTTAAAAAATACAACTGAATATTCCTCTTGGAAAATACCATTGAATATTCCTCTTGAAAAATACCACTGAATATTCCTCTTGAAAAATACCACTGAATATACGTCTTGAAAAATACCACTGAATATTCCTCTTTAAAAATACCACTGAATATTCCTCTTGAAAAATACCACTGAATATTCCTCTTGAAAAATACCGCTGAATATTCCTCTTGCAAAATACCACTCAATATTTCTCTTGAAAAATACCACTTAATATTCCTTTGAAAAATACCACTAAATATTCCTCTCCAAAAATACCACTAAATATTCCTCTCGAAAAATACCACTAAATATTCTTCTTGAAAAATACTACTGAATATTCCTCTTGAAAAATACCACTGAATATTCTTCTTGAAAAATACTACTGAATATTCCTCTTGAAAAATACCACTGAATATACGTCTTGCAAAATACCACTGAATATTCCTCTTTAAAAATACCACTGAATATTCGTCTTGAAACATACCACTGAATATTCCTCTTAAAAAATACCACTGTATTTTCCTCTTCAAAAATACCACTGAATATTCCTCTTGAAAAATACCATTGAATATTCCTCTTAAAAAATACCACTGAATATTCCACTTGAAAAATACAACTGAAAATCTATCTTGAAAAAAACCACTGAATATTCCTCTTGAAAAATACTACTGAATATTCCTCTTGAAAAATACCACTGAATATTCCTCTTAAAAAATACCACTGAATATTCCTTTTAAAAAATACAACTGAATATTCCTCTTGGAAAATATCATTGAATATTCCTCTTGAAAAATACCACTGAATATTCCTCTTGAAAAATACCACTGAATATACGTCTTGAAAAATACCACTAAATATTCCTCTTCCACTGAATATTTCTCTTGAAAAATACTACTGAATATTTCTCTTGAAAAATACCACTGAATATTCCTTTTAAAAAATACTACTGAATATTCCACTTGCAAAATACCACTGAATATTCCCCTTGAAAAATACCACTGAATATTCCTCTTGAAAAATACTACTGAATATTCCTCTTGAAAAATACCACTGAATATTCCTTTTAAAAAATACAACTGAATATTCCTCTTGGAAAATACCATTGAATATTCCTCTTGAAAAATACCACTGAATATTCCTCTTGAAAAATACCACTGAATATACGTCTTGAAAAATACCACTGAATATTCCTCTTTAAAAATACCACTGAATATTCATCTTGAAAAATACTACTGAATATTCCTCTTGAAAAATACCACTGTATTTTCCTCTTGAAAAATACCACTGAATATTCTTCTTGAAAAATACCACTGAATATTCCTCCCGAAAAATACAATTGAATATTCATCTTGAAAAAAACCACTGAATATTCCTCTTGAAAAATACCACTGAATATTCCTCTTGGAAAATACCATTGAATATTCCTCTTGAAAATTACCACTGAATATTCCTTTTAAAAAATACAACTGAATATTCCTCTTGGAAAATACCATTGAATATTCCTCTTGAAAAATACCACTGAATATTCCTCTTGAAAAATACCACTGAATATACGTCTTGAAAAATACCACTGAATATTCCTCTTTAAAAATACCACTGAATATTCCTCTTGAAAAATACCACTGAATATTCCTCTTGAAAAATACCGCTGAATATTCCTCTTGCAAAATACCACTCAATATTTCTCTTGAAAAATACCACTTAATATTCCTTTGAAAAATACCACTAAATATTCCTTTTAAAAAATACAACTGAATATTCCTCTTGGAAAATACCATTGAATATTCCTCTTGAAAAATACCACTGAATATTCCTCTTGAAAAATACCACTGAATATACGTCTTGAAAAATACCACTGAATATTCCTCTTTAAAAATACCACTGAATATTCATCTTGAAAAATACTACTGAATATTCCTCTTGAAAAATACCACTGTATTTTCCTCTTGAAAAATACCACTGAATATTCTTCTTGAAAAATACCACTGAATATTCCTCCCGAAAAATACAATTGAATATTCATCTTGAAAAAAACCACTGAATATTCCTCTTGAAAAATACCACTGAATATTCCTCTTGGAAAATACCATTGAATATTCCTCTTGAAAAATACCACTGAATATTCCTTTTAAAAAATACAACTGAATATTCCTCTTGGAAAATACCATTGAATATTCCTCTTGAAAAATACCACTGAATATTCCTCTTGAAAAATACCACTGAATATACGTCTTGAAAAATACCACTGAATATTCCTCTTTAAAAATACCACTGAATATTCCTCTTGAAAAATACCACTGAATATTCCTCTTGAAAAATACCGCTGAATATTCCTCTTGCAAAATACCACTCAATATTTCTCTTGAAAAATACCACTTAATATTCCTTTGAAAAATACCACTAAATATTCCTCTCCAAAAATACCACTAAATATTCCTCTCGAAAAATACCACTAAATATTCTTCTTGAAAAATACTACTGAATATTCCTCTTGAAAAATACCACTGAATATTCTTCTTGAAAAATACTACTGAATATTCCTCTTGAAAAATACCACTGAATATACGTCTTGCAAAATACCACTGAATATTCCTCTTTAAAAATACCACTGAATATTCGTCTTGAAACATACCACTGAATATTCCTCTTAAAAAATACCACTGTATTTTCCTCTTCAAAAATACCACTGAATATTCCTCTTGAAAAATACCATTGAATATTCCTCTTAAAAAATACCACTGAATATTCCACTTGAAAAATACAACTGAAAATCTATCTTGAAAAAAACCACTGAATATTCCTCTTGAAAAATACTACTGAATATTCCTCTTGAAAAATACCACTGAATGTTCCTCTTGAAAAATACTACTGAATATTCCACTTGCAAAATACCACTGAATATTCCCCTTGAAAAATACCACTGAATATTCCTCTTGAAAAATACTACTGAATATTCCTCTTGAAAAATACCACTGAATATTCCTTTTAAAAAATACAACTGAATATTCCTCTTGGAAAATACCATTGAATATTCCTCTTGAAAAATACCACTGAATATTCCTCTTGAAAAATACCACTGAATATACGTCTTGAAAAATACCACTGAATATTCCTCTTTAAAAATACCACTGAATATTCATCTTGAAAAATACTACTGAATATTCCTCTTGAAAAATACCACTGTATTTTCCTCTTGAAAAATACCACTGAATATTCTTCTTGAAAAATACCACTGAATATTCCTCCCGAAAAATACAATTGAATATTCATCTTGAAAAAAACCACTGAATATTCCTCTTGAAAAATACCACTGAATATTCCTCTTGGAAAATACCATTGAATATTCCTCTTGAAAAATACCACTGAATATTCCTTTTAAAAAATACAACTGAATATTCCTCTTGGAAAATACCATTGAATATTCCTCTTGAAAAATACCACTGAATATTCCTCTTGAAAAATACCACTGAATATACGTCTTGAAAAATACCACTGAATATTCCTCTTTAAAAATACCACTGAATATTCCTCTTGAAAAATACCACTGAATATTCCTCTTGAAAAATACCGCTGAATATTCCTCTTGCAAAATACCACTCAATATTTCTCTTGAAAAATACCACTTAATATTCCTTTGAAAAATACCACTAAATATTCCTTTTAAAAAATACAACTGAATATTCCTCTTGGAAAATACCATTGAATATTCCTCTTGAAAAATACCACTGAATATTCCTCTTGAAAAATACCACTGAATATACGTCTTGAAAAATACCACTGAATATTCCTCTTTAAAAATACCACTGAATATTCATCTTGAAAAATACTACTGAATATTCCTCTTGAAAAATACCACTGTATTTTCCTCTTGAAAAATACCACTGAATATTCTTCTTGAAAAATACCACTGAATATTCCTCCCGAAAAATACAATTGAATATTCATCTTGAAAAAAACCACTGAATATTCCTCTTGAAAAATACCACTGAATATTCCTCTTGGAAAATACCATTGAATATTCCTCTTGAAAAATACCACTGAATATTCCTTTTAAAAAATACAACTGAATATTCCTCTTGGAAAATACCATTGAATATTCCTCTTGAAAAATACCACTGAATATACGTCTTGAAAAATACCACTGAATATTCCTCTTTAAAAATACCACTGAATATTCCTCTTGAAAAATACCACTGAATAGTCCTCTTGAAAAATACCGCTGAATATTCCACTTGCAAAATACCACTCAATATTTCTCTTGAAAAATACCACTTAATATTCCTTTGAAAAATACCACTAAATATTCCTCTCCAAAAATACCACTAAATATTCCTCTCGAAAAATACCACTAAATATTCTTCTTGAAAAATACTACTGAATATTCCTCTTGAAAAATACCACTGAATATTCTTCTTGAAAAATACTACTGAATATTCCTCTTGAAAAATACCACTGAATATACGTCTTGCAAAATACCACTGAATATTCCTCTTTAAAAATACCACTGAATATTCGTCTTGAAACATACCACTGAATATTCCTCTTAAAAAATACCACTGTATTTTCCTCTTCAAAAATACCACTGAATATTCCTCTTGAAAAATACCATTGAATATTCCTCTTAAAAAATACCACTGAATATTCCACTTGAAAAATACAACTGAAAATCTATCTTGAAAAAAACCACTGAATATTCCTCTTGAAAAATACTACTGAATATTCCTCTTGAAAAATACCACTGAATATTCCTCTTAAAAAATACCACTGAATATTCCTTTTAAAAAATACAACTGAATATTCCTCTTGGAAAATATCATTGAATATTCCTCTTGAAAAATACCACTGAATATTCCTCTTGAAAAATACCACTGAATATACGTCTTGAAAAATACCACTAAATATTCCTCTTCCACTGAATATTTCTCTTGAAAAATACTACTGAATATTTCTCTTGAAAAATACCATTGAATATTTCTCTTGAAAAATACCACTGAATATTCCTCTCGAAAAATACCACTTAATATACGTTTTGGAAAATACCACTGTATTTTCCTCTTGAAAAACACCACTGAATATTCTTCTTGAAAAATACCACTGAATATTCCTCTTGAAAAATACCATTGAATATTCCTCTTGAAAAATACCACTGAATATTCCTCTTGAAAAATACCACTGAATATTCTTCTTGAAAAAAACCACTGAATATTCCTCTTGAAAAATACCACTGAATATTCCTTTTGAAAAATACCACTGAAAACTTTTCATGAAAAATACCACTGATTATTTTTCTTGAAAAATACCACTGAATATTCCTCATGAAAAATACCACTGAATAGTTCTATTGAAAAATACCGCTGAATATTCCTCATGAAAAATATCACTGAATATTCCTCTTGAAAAATACCACTGAATATTCCTCTTGAAAAATACCGCTGAATATTCCTCTTGAAAAATATTACTGAATATTCCTCTTGAAAAATACCACTGAATATTCATCTTGAAAAATACCACTAAATATTTCTCTTGAAAAATAACGCAGAATATTCCTCTTGAAAAGTACTACTGATTATTTCTCTTGGAAAATACTACTGAATATTCCTATTAAAAATACCACTGAATTATCCCCTTTAGAAATCCTACTGAATATTCCACTTGAAAAATACCACTGAATGTTCCTCTTGAAAAATACTACTGAATATTCCACTTGCAAAATACCACTGAATATTCCCCTTGAAAAATACCACTGAATATTCCTCTTGAAAAATACTACTGAATATTCCTCTTGAAAAATACCACTGAATATTCCTTTTAAAAAATACAACTGAATATTCCTCTTGGAAAATACCATTGAATATTCCTCTTGAAAAATACCACTGAATATTCCTCTTGAAAAATACCACTGAATATACGTCTTGAAAAATACCACTGAATATTCCTCTCGAAAAATACCACTTAATATACGTTTTGGAAAATACCACTGAATGTTCCTCTTGAAAAATACTACTGAATATTCCACTTGCAAAATACCACTGAATATTCCCCTTGAAAAATACCACTGAATATTCCTCTTAAAAATACCACTGAATATTCCTCTTGAAAAATACCACTGTATTTTCCTCTTGAAAAATACCACTGAATATTCTTCTTGAAAAAAACCACTGAATATTCCTCTTGAAAAATACCACTGAATATTCCTTTTGAAAAATACCACTGAAAACTTTTCATGAAAAATACCACTGATTATTTTTCTTGAAAAATACCACTGAATATTCCTCATGAAAAATACCACTGAATAGTTCTATTGAAAAATACCGCTGAATATTCCTCATGAAAAATACCACTGAATATTCCTCTTGAAAAATACCACTGAATATTCCTCTTGAAAAATACCGCTGAATATTCCTCTTGAAAAATATTACTGAATATTCCTCTTGAAAAATACCACTGAATATTCATCTTGAAAAATACCACTAAATATTTCTCTTGAAAAATAACGCAGAATATTCCTCTTGAAAAGTACTACTGATTATTTCTCTTGAAAAATACTACTGAATATTCCTATTAAAAATACCACTGAATTATCCCCTTTAGAAATACTACTGAATATTCCACTTGAAAAATACCACTGAATGTTCCTCTTGAAAAATACTACTGAATATTCCACTTGCAAAATACCACTGAATATTCCCCTTGAAAAATACCACTGAATATTCCTCTTGAAAAATACTACTGAATATTCCTCTTGAAAAATACCACTGAATATTCCTTTTAAAAAATACAACTGAATATTCCTCTTGGAAAATACCATTGAATATTCCTCTTGAAAAATACCACTGAATATTCCTCTTGAAAAATACCACTGAATATACGTCTTGAAAAATACCACTGAATATTCCTCTTTAAAAATACCACTGAATATTCATCTTGAAAAATACTACTGAATATTCCTCTTGAAAAATACCACTGTATTTTCCTCTTGAAAAATACCACTGAATATTCTTCTTGAAAAATACCACTGAATATTCCTCCCGAAAAATACAATTGAATATTCATCTTGAAAAAAACCACTGAATATTCCTCTTGAAAAATACCACTGAATATTCCTCTTGGAAAATACCATTGAATATTCCTCTTGAAAAATACCACTGAATATTCCTTTTAAAAAATACAACTGAATATTCCTCTTGGAAAATACCATTGAATATTCCTCTTGAAAAATACCACTGAATATTCCTCTTGAAAAATACCACTGAATATACGTCTTGAAAAATACCACTGAATATTCCTCTTTAAAAATACCACTGAATATTCCTCTTGAAAAATACCACTGAATATTCCTCTTGAAAAATACCGCTGAATATTCCTCTTGCAAAATACCACTCAATATTTCTCTTGAAAAATACCACTTAATATTCCTTTGAAAAATACCACTAAATATTCCTCTCCAAAAATACCACTAAATATTCCTCTCGAAAAATACCACTAAATATTCTTCCTGAAAAATACTACTGAATATTCCTCTTGAAAAATACCACTGAATATTCCTCTTGAAAAATACCGCTGAATATTCCTCTTGCAAAATACCACTCAATATTTCTCTTGAAAAATACCACTTAATATTCCTTTGAAAAATACCACTAAATATTCCTCTCCAAAAATACCACTGAATATTCCCCTTGAAAAATACCACTGAATATTCCTCTTGAAAAATACTACTGAATATTCCTCTTGAAAAATACCACTGAATATTCCTTTTAAAAAATACAACTGAATATTCCTCTTGGAAAATACCATTGAATATTCCTCTTGAAAAATACCACTGAATATTCCTCTTGAAAAATACCACTGAATATACGTCTTGAAAAATACCACTGAATATTCCTCTTTAAAAATACCACTGAATATTCATCTTGAAAAATACTACTGAATATTCCTCTTGAAAAATACCACTGTATTTTCCTCTTGAAAAATACCACTGAATATTCTTCTTGAAAAATACCACTGAATATTCCTCCCGAAAAATACAATTGAATATTCATCTTGAAAAAAACCACTGAATATTCCTCTTGAAAAATACCACTGAATATTCCTCTTGGAAAATACCACTGAATATTCCTCCCGAAAAATACAATTGAATATTCATCTTGAAAAATACCACTGAATATTCCTCTTGAAAAATACCGCTGAATATTCCTCTTGCAAAATACCACTCAATATTTCTCTTGAAAAATACCACTTAATATTCCTTTGAAAAATACCACTAAATATTCCTCTCCAAAAATACCACTAAATATTCCTCTCGAAAAATACCACTAAATATTCTTCTTGAAAAATACTACTGAATATTCCTCTTGAAAAATACCACTGAATATTCCTCTTGAAAAATACCGCTGAATATTCCTCTTGCAAAATACCACTCAATATTTCTCTTGAAAAATACCACTTAATATTCCTTTGAAAAATACCACTAAATATTCCTCTCCAAAAATACCACTAAATATTCCTCTCGAAAAATACCACTAAATATTCTTCTTGAAAAATACTACTGAATATTCCTCTTGAAAAATACCACTGAATATTCTTCTTGAAAAATACTACTGAATATTCCTCTTGAAAAATACCACTGAATATACGTCTTGCAAAATACCACTGAATATTCCTCTTTAAAAATACCACTGAATATTCGTCTTGAAACATACCACTGAATATTCCTCTTAAAAAATACCACTGTATTTTCCTCTTCAAAAATACCACTGAATATTCCTCTTGAAAAATACCATTGAATATTCCTCTTAAAAAATACCACTGAATATTCCACTTGAAAAATACAACTGAAAATCTATCTTGAAAAAAACCACTGAATATTCCTCTTGAAAAATACTACTGAATATTCCTCTTGAAAAATACCACTGAATATTCCTCTTAAAAAATACCACTGAATATTCCTTTTAAAAAATACAACTGAATATTCCTCTTGGAAAATATCATTGAATATTCCTCTTGAAAAATACCACTGAATATTCCTCTTGAAAAATACCACTGAATATACGTCTTGAAAAATACCACTAAATATTCCTCTTCCACTGAATATTTCTCTTGAAAAATACTACTGAATATTTCTCTTGAAAAATACCATTGAATATTTCTCTTGAAAAATACCACTGAATATTCCTCTCGAAAAATACCACTTAATATACGTTTTGGAAAATACCACTGTATTTTCCTCTTGAAAAACACCACTGAATATTCTTCTTGAAAAATACCACTGAATATTCCTCTTGAAAAATACCATTGAATATTCCTCTTGAAAAATACCACTGAATATTCCTCTTGAAAAATACCACTGAATATTCTTCTTGAAAAAAACCACTGAATATTCCTCTTGAAAAATACCACTGAATATTCCTTTTGAAAAATACCACTGAAAACTTTTCATGAAAAATACCACTGATTATTTTTCTTGAAAAATACCACTGAATATTCCTCATGAAAAATACCACTGAATAGTTCTATTGAAAAATACCGCTGAATATTCCTCATGAAAAATATCACTGAATATTCCTCTTGAAAAATACCACTGAATATTCCTCTTGAAAAATACCGCTGAATATTCCTCTTGAAAAATATTACTGAATATTCCTCTTGAAAAATACCACTGAATATTCATCTTGAAAAATACCACTAAATATTTCTCTTGAAAAATAACGCAGAATATTCCTCTTGAAAAGTACTACTGATTATTTCTCTTGGAAAATACTACTGAATATTCCTATTAAAAATACCACTGAATTATCCCCTTTAGAAATACTACTGAATATTCCACTTGAAAAATACCACTGAATGTTCCTCTTGAAAAATACTACTGAATATTCCACTTGCAAAATACCACTGAATATTCCCCTTGAAAAATACCACTGAATATTCCTCTTGAAAAATACTACTGAATATTCCTCTTGAAAAATACCACTGAATATTCCTTTTAAAAAATACAACTGAATATTCCTCTTGGAAAATACCATTGAATATTCCTCTTGAAAAATACCACTGAATATTCCTCTTGAAAAATACCACTGAATATACGTCTTGAAAAATACCACTGAATATTCCTCTTTAAAAATACCACTGAATATTCATCTTGAAAAATACTACTGAATATTCCTCTTGAAAAATACCACTGTATTTTCCTCTTGAAAAATACCACTGAATATTCTTCTTGAAAAATACCACTGAATATTCCTCCCGAAAAATACAATTGAATATTCATCTTGAAAAAAACCACTGAATATTCCTCTTGAAAAATACCACTGAATATTCGTCTTGAAAAATACCACAAAATATTCCTCTTTAAAAATACCACTGAATATTCCTCTTGAAAAATACCACTGAATATTCCTCTTGAAAAATACCGCTGAATATTCCTCTTGCAAAATACCACTCAATATTTCTCTTGAAAAATACCACTTAATATTCCTTTGAAAAATACCACTAAATATTCCTCTCCAAAAATACCACTAAATATTCCTCTCGAAAAATACCACTAAATATTCTTCTTGAAAAATACTACTGAATATTCCTCTTGAAAAATACCACTGAATATTCTTCTTGAAAAATACTACTGAATATTCCTCTTGAAAAATACCACTGAATATACGTCTTGCAAAATACCACTGAATATTCCTCTTTAAAAATACCACTGAATATTCGTCTTGAAACATACCACTGAATATTCCTCTTAAAAAATACCACTGTATTTTCCTCTTCAAAAATACCACTGAATATTCCTCTTGAAAAATACCATTGAATATTCCTCTTAAAAAATACCACTGAATATTCCACTTGAAAAATACAACTGAAAATCTATCTTGAAAAAAACCACTGAATATTCCTCTTGAAAAATACTACTGAATATTCCTCTTGAAAAATACCACTGAATATTCCTCTTAAAAAATACCACTGAATATTCCTTTTAAAAAATACAACTGAATATTCCTCTTGGAAAATACCATTGAATATTCCTCTTGAAAAATACCACTGAATATTCCTCTTGAAAAATACCACTGAATATACGTCTTGAAAAATACCACTAAATATTCCTCTTCCACTGAATATTTCTCTTGAAAAATACTACTGAATATTTCTCTTGAAAAATACCATTGAATATTTCTCTTGAAAAATACCACTGAATATTCCTCTCGAAAAATACCACTTAATATACGTTTTGGAAAATACCACTGTATTTTCCTCTTGAAAAACACCACTGAATATTCTTCTTGAAAAATACCACTGAATATTCCTCTTGAAAAATACCATTGAATATTCCTCTTGGAAAATACCACTGAATATTCCTCTTGAAAAATACCACTGAATATTCGTCTTGAAAAACACCACAAAATATTCCTCTTGAGAAATACCACTGAATATTCCTCTGGAAAAATACCACTGAATATTCCTTTTGAAAAATACCACTGAAAACTTCTCATGAAAAATACCACTGATTATTTTTCTTGAAAAATACCACTGAATATTCCTCTTGAAAAATAACACGGAATATTCCTCATGAAAAATACCACTGAATAGTTCTATTGAAAAATACCGCTGATTATTCCTCATGAAAAATACCGCTGAATATTCCTCTTGAAAAATATCACTGAATATTCCTCTTGCAAAATACCACTGAATATTCATCTTGAAAAAAACCACTAAATATTTCTCTTGAAAAATAACGCAGAATATTCCTCTTGAAAAGTACTACTGATTATTTCTCTTGAAAAATACTACTGAATATTCCTATTAAAAATACCACTGAATTATCCCCTTTAGAAATACTACTGAATATTCCACTTGAAAAATACCACTGAATGTTCCTCTTGAAAAATACTACTGAATATTCCACTTGCAAAATACCACTGAATATTCCCCTTGAAAAATACCACTGAATATTCTTCTTGAAAAATACTACTGAATATTCTTCTTGAAAAATACCACTGAATATTCCTTTTATAAAATACAACTGAATATTCCTCTTGGAAAATACCATTGAATATTCCTCTTGAAAAATACCACTGAATATTCCTCTTGAAAAATACCACTGAATATACGTCTTGAAAAATACCACTGAATATTCCTCTTTAAAAATACCACTGAATATTCGTCTTGAAAAATACCACTGAATATTCCTCTTCAAAAATACCACTGCATATTTCTCTTAAAAGTTACCATTGAATATTCCTCTTGAAAAATACCACTGAATATTCCTCTTGAAAAATACCACTGTATTTTCCTCTTGAAAAATACCACTGAATATTTTTCTTGAAAAATACCACTGAATATTCCTCTTGAAAAATACAATTGAATATTCCTCTTGAAAAAAACCACTGAATATTCCTCTTGAAAAATACCGCTGAATATTCCTCTTGAAAAATGCTGCTGAATATTCCTCTTGAAAAATACCACTGAATTTTCCTCTTGAAAAATACCACTGAATATTCATCTTGCAAAATACCACTCAATACTTCTCTTAAAAAATAACGCTGAATATTCCTCTTGAAAAATACCACTGAATATTCCTCTTGAAAAATACCACTTAATATTCCTCTTGAAAAATACCATTAAATATTGCTCTTGAAAAACACCACTTAATATTCCTCTTGGGAAATACCACTGAATGTTCCTCTTGAAAAAAACTACTGAATATTCCTTTGAAAAATACCACTGAATATTCCTCTCGAAAAATACCACTGAATATTCCTCTCTAAAAATACCACTGAATATTCCTCTTGAAAAATACCACTGAATATTCCTCTTGAAAAATACCACTGAATATACGTCTTGAAAAATACCACTGAATATTCCTCTTTAAAAATACCACTGAATATTCGTCTTGAAACATACCACTGAATATTCCTCTTAAAAAATACCACTGTATTTTCCTCTTCAAAAATACTACTGAATATTCCTCTTGAAAAATACCATTGAATATTCCTCTTAAAAAATACCACTGAATATTCCTTTTGAAAAATAACACTGAATATTCGTCTTGAAAAATACCACAAAATATTCCTCTTTAAAAATACCACTATATATTCCTATTGAAAAATACTACTGATTATTCCTTTAAAAAATACCACTGAATAATCCTCTTGAAAAATACCACTGAATATTCCTCTTGAAAAATACCACTGAATATTCCTCTTTAAAAATACCACAAAATATTCCTCTTGAGAAATACCACTGACTATTCCTTTTGAAAAATACCACTGAAAACTTTTCATGAAAAATACCACTGATTATTTTTCTTGAAAAATACCACTGAATATTCCTCATGAAAAATACCACTGAATAGTTCTATTGAAAAATACCGCTGAATATTCCTCATGAAAAATACCACTGAATATTCCTCTTGAAAAATACCACTGAATATTCCTCTTGAAAAATACCGCTGAATATTCCTCTTGAAAAATATTACTGAATATTCCTCTTGAAAAATACCACTGAATATTCATCTTGAAAAATACCACTAAATATTTCTCTTGAAAAATAACGCAGAATATTCCTCTTGAAAAGTACTACTGATTATTTCTCTTGAAAAATACTACTGAATATTCCTATTAAAAATACCACTGAATTATCCCCTTTAGAAATACTACTGAATATTCCACTTGAAAAATACCACTGAATGTTCCTCTTGAAAAATACTACTGAATATTCCACTTGCAAAATACCACTGAATATTCCCCTTGAAAAATACCACTGAATATTCCTCTTGAAAAATACTACTGAATATTCCTCTTGAAAAATACCACTGAATATTCCTTTTAAAAAATACAACTAAATATTCCTCTTGGAAAATACCATTGAATATTCCTCTTGAAAAATACCACTGAATATTCCTCTTGAAAAATACCACTGAATATACGTCTTGAAAAATACCACTGAATATTCCTCTTTAAAAATACCACTGAATATTCATCTTGAAAAATACTACTGAATATTCCTCTTGAAAAATACCACTGTATTTTCCTCTTGAAAAATACCACTGAATATTCTTCTTGAAAAATACCACTGAATATTCCTCCCGAAAAATACAATTGAATATTCATCTTGAAAAAAACCACTGAATATTCCTCTTGAAAAATACCACTGAATATTCGTCTTGAAAAATACCACAAAATATTCCTCTTTAAAAATACCACTGAATATTCCTCTTGAAAAATACCACTGAATATTCCTCTTGAAAAATACCGCTGAATATTCCTCTTGCAAAATACCACTCAATATTTCTCTTGAAAAATACCACTTAATATTCCTTTGAAAAATACCACTAAATATTC
The DNA here is from genome assembly GCA_958298945.1 of Atherix ibis. NCBI lineage: Eukaryota > Metazoa > Arthropoda > Insecta > Diptera > Athericidae > Atherix > Atherix ibis. The sequence goes on along the minus strand of OY282609.1, from coordinate 42,438,628 downwards.
CTCTCCAAAAATACCACTAAATATTCCTCTCGAAAAATACCACTAAATATTCTTCTTGAAAAATACTACTGAATATTCCTCTTGAAAAATACCACTGAATATTCTTCTTGAAAAATACTACTGAATATTCCTCTTGAAAAATACCACTGAATATACGTCTTGCAAAATACCACTGAATATTCCTCTTTAAAAATACCACTGAATATTCATCTTGAAACATACCACTGAATATTCCTCTTAAAAAATACCACTGTATTTTCCTCTTCAAAAATACCACTGAATATTCCTCTTGAAAAATACCATTGAATATTCCTCTTAAAAAATACCACTGAATATTCCACTTGAAAAATACAACTGAAAATCTATCTTGAAAAAAACCACTGAATATTCCTCATGAAAAATACCACTGAATATTCCTCTTGAAAAATACCACTGAATATTCCTCTTGAAAAATACCGCTGAATATTCCTCTTGAAAAATATTACTGAATATTCCTCTTGAAAAATACCACTGAATATTCATCTTGAAAAATACCACTAAATATTTCTCTTGAAAAATAACGCAGAATATTCCTCTTGAAAAGTACTACTGATTATTTCTCTTGAAAAATACTACTGAATATTCCTATTAAAAATACCACTGAATTATCCCCTTTAGAAATACTACTGAATATTCCACTTGAAAAATACCACTGAATGTTCCTCTTGAAAAATACTACTGAATATTCCACTTGCAA